>JAMQGS010000014.1:1366777-2733554 GCA_028455905.1 Neoseiulus californicus
TAACATTTTACCACCCCTTCGTGAGTGGTGACATTCCAGTCCAACGCATCATAAACCCGGCCAGACTGTAGACATCGCCGTTCTTCGCTTCGCCAAGCAATCGGCGACAATCTAACGATTTTCAAACATCAAGCCAGGAAGCAAAGCACTTTTGTTTGTTTTTTCTCCTCTTAGCCCTTGGGCAGTATTTCTCGAGCTGCTTGTCGTCGTCTGTGGAATCTTCGTCTCGTGAAGTTGGGACGGCCACCCGGAAAGGAGCAAAAACTCACTCCTGGCCAGACGGTCAGATTTTCACCTGCACGGGAATGCTTGGCCGATATCCAGCTTCGTCAAACTCACGGAAACGATCTCCATCACAATCCTGTCTAGTGGAGATAATGATGATGATGTTAGGCTGTTGTTGAGCGTTGGCTCAAGCTCATGTGATCGCCGAGTCACTATAACAACGAATTCAACACATAGTTAACCAGCAATGTCATATTTCGAACTCGAATCGAAGCGCAGCGATTTCTGATTTCTAAAGAAACGTCCGGACATTTTGTAGAGGAAGTCTCGTCGAAGTTCAGGAGTTGGTATGCCTTTCAGTGCATGGATTATATCCGACGGATTCGCAGGAAGTTTCCTACGGAAGAGATTATCGAGTTACCGACCTTGGCTAGTCACGAAGTCGTCAGAAGGATGTGTTGGACAAATGGAGACGTAAAATCATCGTTGAAAGCCATGACGAATTCTTGGCATCCGTTACGGGCTCCTCTTCATTTCTGAATTCCCGCTTCTTTCTGGCATATCTCCGATAATACGCCGCACCGCGCTTGATTATTCGTGGCCAGTGGAACACTACGTCAAGTTCATCGTGAAGTGCCAGCTCGCTCTGAATTGACATTTCCGGGGAATTGCCTGCGTGCAGGAATGCTCTCCTAGATCTCAAATAACGCTCCTGGTCACGGTTCGATCGAATGGAGAGCGACGGGCGAGCCATTCTTCCGGCTTTTTTGGGTGACTCCGATCACTTTTTGAAGCTCGACATCCTAGTGTCGTTCATGACCTGAGGCGCCTTAGTGGAATACCCTCGGAGTCCCCATCGGATTGGTCCTTCGAGTCTGAACAGGATCATCCTTGGAACTTCAAATCTCAGAAAAATGCATTGACACTCAATGGATGGCTCTTCGGAGTCATATTCGGAATGGGTAGTTTCCGAGCCGTAGAGCTTCTCCGATTGTGGATGATTCCTTCTGTCTGTGGGTATCGTGTGTGGTTCAAAGAGAAGGCTCTAGACTTGTCTTTCAAAACGGCTCAAACCCGAAGTCGATCGGCCGGAACCTTCCCCGGTCAAGCGCCGGCCGGAGCAACTGGGAGCCTTCGAGTCTGGCTCTCCGGGCGGGGTACACAGATAAGCAGGAACAATTACATGCACAATTTCAGCATTGAATGAATCTCTGGACGGAACGAATATCGACTAAAGAAACGCCGTGTTTGATAACGTCATGAAAGAGGAGAGAATGCTCCGAGCGCACGGAAAATTCGCAAGCACCGGATCGAGGCATTCTGAGCGATTTCCTCCCAGCTTCCGAGCTCGTATCCAGCAAGCTCGAGGTTCGTTCGAGGACTGCGTAAGTGGGACGGGCAACGAAGCGAGGGAGAAAAATCAGTTCGAATAGACCGTGGATGCAGCTTGGAATCCTCTTTTCTCCTGTTTTCAACTCGGAGATCTCACGCGAAAGGAAATCTGAAGCGGCATTAAGAATCCAAACTCTAATGGGTTGAGACGTGGGAACTTACCATCAATGGGTACGAGAATACGATGTCTCGCACGTTTCTTGCTTCCAATGTGATTCCGCGCTCGGCTCTCAATTCCGCTCGTCGAAATTATCCGCATATTCAGTGAAGAAAATTTCCCGCGTTCGCCCGGTTCAAACTTTTCGGCTCAAGGTCAAACGGAACGACTGCCCCCGATTGATATTCGATGAAGATCGCTTTGCAGGGATTCAGCGCTATTGTTCACTGAAGAACGATACGATAATGCGTACCGTCTCTATGCGCGAGGATAAGCCGCCCATCACTCCCCACTCTCTTCGGTCTAACTTTGGTGTATAATCAGAATTATGTTGAAACATTTTGTCGTCATCCGGAACGACAGTTCTTCACGAAGATCCAGAACCTTCCCTGACGATGAGTGCAACCAGTACGTATGCATGTGACGCGTGAGAAACGTAGCGAAGTCAAACGTGCACTCGACCTCTGGGTACATCTCAAACGCCAAGCAGCACTCCTCCATTCTTCGTTGCGCTAACAGAACGAAAAAACGGTGAGTCCAGTTTGAAATCGAAGATCGGATCTCGGCGTCCAAATGTTGGATAAAAACAAGTCCTTGACCCTGTTCTGAATACAGTCCGTTCTCAAGTTTCTCGTATGAGGACCCTTCCTGAAATGATTCTAGCGAGAACGGCTCACGCGCTTGTCATCGTGGTATCGATTCGCTGAGTCTGAGCGACGGGCTTCTATCGAAATAGTCATTCTCAGACCCTAGAAGTTCATAACATCTGCTATAAATCATGATTGAGAGGAAATAGATGAGGGAATGGCAGATGAGAGGATGTTGAACCTCCGGCTCGAATAGTTTAGAGTGATCACGAATATGTCCATATCACTTTGGATCCTAGTGTAAATAGGATAATATATGACTGCCGATGGATGATGCCTGATTTCCCTTTGGCTCATCATCACTCTCTGAGACCATTTGAAAACGACTTCGGCTCGAGCTCATCGGTGAAGGTCCTCTCCATGAATCGTTACGCACATTCTAGATAGCCTGGTTCACACTGCTCAAAATTCCTTGGAGCGACTTCTGATACGAGTGTTAATCTTGTTCCAGGAAAAATGAAGACCATCGCGTTGATCAGCATGTGCATTGTAATGACCTCTGCATCGTTCATGGGGAGCACTACGCCACCCCCACAGCCGGAGATTAGCCCAGTGGTGATCCTTCAAAACTCGAACAAAGCAACCAGAAGACCTGCGCCAGCTGTAATCCAAGTCCCTTCGGCACTGACGCCCGTTCTGATACCCGGGGCACCGGGGGTCGCCGTCGTACCGGCTGCAGTTCTTGCGAACCCAGCTCAGTTGCCTGCTTCAGCTCAGACCGTACCTGAGGTCGCGGACGTGGAGCCACAAACACCCAACGTCGAGGCTGGCGAGTCCACGGGCACGATGGGAAAAATGTGGCAAAGCGTACAGAAGTTGTTCGGTGGAAGAAAATCCTGAACTGACCCGGCCTCCAATCTACCCGATCTTGTGATATATGACATCAATTATTCAGAATAATACGAACAGTGTTGTGTAAGACATTCAATATCGTTTGTCATCTATCATATCCGTCCTATAGCCATAGATTCTGTTTACGAAATTCTGCTTGGGAGGGCTTATCATCGCGGTGCGTGACGGGAATCTGTCAGTCAAACGAATCCGTTCAGAATTTTCGGTAAAGACTGAGAGCCCTCAGAGCGCAACCATTTCGAAAGGCTCGGGCGGTTCGTTCCCAACCGCGTATGTTCTCTATACACTACCTAAATAATAGTACATATAATTATTGGTACACAACCAGTCAGAGTGAGCCCAGCTTCCTGAGTGATTGACAGAACCCTCGAAGTGTTCTGGATGTGCGAATCTCCCTCAGTAGACTACTCCAGAGAGTGGGTAAACGGTGGGCCATCGTTTGGCTACCGGGCTTTCTTCTGTTGCGTGGAATGGTAAACATGGTCGGCCGGCGGGTGGGGCGGATTGGGACTACAGGCATAATGTCGAATCGAGTGTCGCCAGGAATGAGACTGTGGCCGTTTTTGGTATGCAAGGGCGGCGATATGCAATCGGCCAAGCTCGTCAACCCTGAGAAGGTCGAAACGCGCATAAGGATGAGAGACCGATTCAGAACGGCGTCGACCGAATACAGCCCGGAGATTATCATTTACAATGACTCGGGTCCTGGAGAGCGTGGATTTGCTACCTTCGCCCCATACTGCGAACGCATACGTGATGATCGCAATAAACAGAGTCTCAAAGACGAGGAGACGAGCATTGAGTGGGACACCGGCAAGCCGAAGTCTCCTGAGGGAAGCAATGGCCGGATAGCATCTTGGGGAGAGATCGTCGAAATGATAAAACCATCGGAGGTTTTCGTGCCAAGTGATTCCAAGACATCTCGCCGTGCTTTCGAACTTCACAGTCACTCCTTGGAGGAGAACGTGGAGCAGACTTTAAAGACATTGTACTCAGCCCTCCGATCGCCACCGCCGGCGCCGCTTGACAAACTCTTGGCGGTATATCTGGAACCATTACCGAATCCTTCCTTCATGCAGCCTCGAATCCGTCTCCTGCTTGGAGGTCCTGAAACACTATTCTCCATCACGGCGTGAAAGAGAGTAGTGTTCAACCTCTGACTCGTGGAAGCCATCTCCACGGCAGTGAGCAGCCGAGCCCGTCTCTCGCTTTGTTGTTCTCCAAGACCCCATGTCGGACGCGCATGAATCCCCTCTATCAATTGCTTACGGATCGACTTTTGAGATCGATCGGGAAGCAAGAGCATAGGAGAGTCTCCCGCCATGGATCGCGGTCGGACAACATCGCGCGTCTCCCGGTGCAGAAGTGGCCGGATTGCACTGCAACTATGGGACGAATACTACAAGCAGCTCGGGATCAAAGTTGAGAATTCAATCCCAATGACGAAGCTACCCAGAGTAACAAAAAAATCTCTCAAATCATTGAATGTTCAAGAAATCGCGCTGATATTTTGAGCGCTGTCTAGATGCGCCGCATCCGGGGGGAATCTGGACCTCATCGAGATCGAAGGCATTCATCGGCTTCTTACGGCTTCCCATTCCCGCTGCAGGTACCCCCACTAGAACGTCCCTCGCTGACGAGTGAAGTGAAGCTCTAACACTGGTGCCGTACGAATTCCTCCAAACTCGCGCCAGTCTCGTAAGCTTCTGGCGAAAACAAACTGGGATGCTTGGAATGCAGTCTGATCGCATCGAGTGCCGAATGGAACAAAATTAGAGGGATCGGGAGGAAAAGAGCGAGAGATTGAGCTCCTTCGAGATAGCCGGATGAGAATTGACTTCGTATATAATGTAGAACGGAAGCTCCGCTTGCGTATTGCGAGCGACGAGACAAGCGCCAGAAGACTGAGGCTGGGCACATGTACTGCTAGAAGAGATACATGTATCTTCGTTGCACCACTAGATACCGTCGCCGCTTCACGGCAGGGGTTCCGAGAGTAGTCAACATCAGGCACCTTCGGCTCTTCATTTACCACGCTGGGAATAGGTATTCACCGCCAAGGTTCAAATTTCAGGTGATTTCTCTCAGTCTCTCCCTCCGTCTACCTGGTAAACAATGCATGCTCTCTCTCCCTAATCATCTGCTGGTGCCACCGCCGCCGCAGCTTTCGAGCGGCCATCTTGAAAATCGTTGGCGGGCTACTTCTGAAGAACCCTCAGATTGTTCGACTCTACAGGAGTCTCAACCCAGTGGCTCCCTCATCGATCGAAGGCAAGTCGATAACTTTGTGATCAGATCACGGTTGCCTGTCAGCCAAAGTCTGGGGCACCCTCGATTTGGAAATCAGAGTTCCGAGGCGGGGGTCCCGAACATTGACGAACCATCTCAAACGAAACAAACATTCAAAGTTCAACTTTTCGAACTCGTTCGAATTGAGGAAAACCCAAACTGCCGGTGTCAGGAGCATGAATTTCAGTGGTGTTTGGGTTTGTGGCTGAGAAGATGGTGTCGATTCTGCAGGAATCTCTTCCTCGAGCTACATAAACAGACAAGGTTCTGAAGTTCTCTGAATCATTTGGTGTGTGATTGCGGCTGAAAACAACCAGTCGATTAGGGACCCACCATAGCCACCTCTCTCGTTATTGATTCGAAGAGATCAGGTGGCATCCCGCGATAATCCTGCATGTCAGAAGTAGCTTCGAGATAGTGCCTGTCCAGTCTCCTCCGGAGAAAGTGACGATTGGTTCCCTACTCTATTCCCGAGGATCGATTCTAGGCGTTCATGGATGTCGTTTCGCTTCCAGTTGAGTTGATCAGTGGCAGAGGTAACGTTACCTCGGTGCATGACGAAAAAGGCTCGTCCAAAAATTCGATTCGTACGGAAATCTTGACCTTGAAGCTTCATACAAAATCGGAGCGCTCGATTGCTTCCCCAGATGGGACCCCAAAGACGTTCGTTGAAAAGAACGTCTCTACGACGGTCGACGCGCCGATCAGCGACTGCACAAGCATCTGCCTTACGAACTTATATTGGGGTGAGTTGCTGTGTTCACCGTTAAAAAAAAATCATATTCGCCGCCGGTATGGATCTCTCGAAGTCTCGAAGTCAGAATCGTGTATGCTATTCACAGTGTTCTGAATGAGCTCCGTCCAAGACATTCTTTGACTGAGTCGTTCCGCTCCAATTTCGCAGGAAAATGAACCGCCTTCAGCTACCTGTATCGAGCTTGTCAAGGGGCGGATGGCGGTCGCGGTGCGTATCCGTCCCATATCATCACAGGAAGCCGACCAGAGACGGGTAGTTTGTGCACTGGACGAAAGATGGTGAGGAACAATTGCTGAAAAGGGCACCTCTAGGGTTCTCGTTCGATTCAATCCTCCATTATGGAAGTTATGATTAATTCCAAGTTTCGCTCTCCAGCTTGATTTTCGATCCGAAGAGGGAGTTTGATGACTATGATCGTCAGCCGAGAGTTCAAGGATCTAAAATCGTGACGAATGCCGAGAAGAATATGCAGTTTTCTTACGATCGTGTTTTTGACGAAACATGTGACAACCGCAAGGTATTTCCCCTCGAGGTTCAAGCTCTATCGTCTATGCGCCGCTTCCTGAAACTAGCTATTGTGTAGATGCGTCCTTCTCAGAAATCAGTCTCCCGCTGCAGGTATATGAAGATACGGTCGTACCGCTACTCAGCTCGTTTCTAGAGGGGTACAACTGTTCCGTTTTCGCTTACGGCGCCACTGGGTCAGGTGAGGGGTCTTCACATTCGATTTCCGCCCATTTGGCTGACGTTTTGCGATGTCAGGCTCACAGGTCCTCGATGAAAATGTTGTATTTTTGTGAAAATTCCGATCCATCCGACTAGAACCCATGCTCTATTCCATCAGGAAAGACCCATACCATGATGGGTCACGACGACGATCGAGGGATAATTTCTCTGACCATGGAGAGACTCTTCGCTCACCTGGATAAAATGGAAAGCGACCATGTGATCGAAATGCAGGCGTCCTACTTCGAAATATATAATGAAAACATACTCGACCTTCTTCGGCCGGGTAAGTCTATAAATCCCTCATCAATCATCCCCGCGGTTAGCGTTCCATAGAGCTTGAATACGACTTTTCTCACTTCGATTCAAGGTAAGAGCGAAGGGAAAAACCTCGAAATACGAGAAGTTGGAAAGAACGTCCTCATAAGTGGATTGTCGCACCATGCTGTCACGACGATGGAGCAGATTTTTGAGCTGATTGAGGTGAGTTGGCTGTTCTAGTAGAATGTCAGGAGTTCACTACCGGGATGACTGTAACCGAAAACTCGATCATCGCCGGAGTGCTAGAAGTCCTGAGGGTAACGTGCTTCATATTCTCTTCACAGGAGGGCAGTAAACGACGCAGTCAGTCGGAAACCCAAGCAAATTCGAAATCCTCTCGGTCTCATGCCATCTTTCAAATCAGCCTTAAAATGACGAACAGGTAATTCCTGCCGCACAAGCAGTTGTAATCGGTGTTTTTGACTGAAGGATTCATGCCACTTGTTTTCGAGGCTCATTGTCAGTCGTCTTCCCATGAACGGGAAATGTTACTGTACTGACGATTAGGCTCCCTCTTTCGCAGATCAACTCGAACTTTACAAGAGAGCAAGATGTCGCTGATTGACCTTGCAGGGAGTGAACGGGCCGCTGGTGTCAATAAAGATAAGGATCGATTAAAAGTGAGATAACCGCTCTTTGGCTATCATTCATCATTTTGGGATCATGGCGAAGACTTCCGCGTGCGATTAACCCATCAGATTTTGGCAACGAAGAATTTGATTCTGGGTTGCGTGTTCGTCGATCCTCAAAAGTTCGGTTGGAATTCCAGGAGGGGACGAATATCAACAAAAGTTTACTCGCCCTGGGCAATTGTATCAACGCGTTGGCGGAAAACAAAAAAGCTCACGTTCCGTACAGGTAACCCGGCTTCGCATTGATAACTGTGTGCCGCGAATCATACCCGATCTTCTTCCTTCGCTTTGATATCAGAGTCAATCGGCAGACATATCTGATCACAGTTCTTTTTTCTTAGAGACTCGAAGTTGACCAGGATCCTTAAGGATTCACTCGGCGGAACGGCCGCGACGCTGATGATCGCAAACATCAGTCCTGCACAAGTGAGTTCATTTCGGTGACTTCTCCCAGAAAATATGTTTCGTTCAGTGTTGAGAGAGTCCAGAGCAAACCGATGGAAACCACGAATAAAATTACTGCTCCTTCAGAGCTCCTATGAGACCACGCACAAGACCTTGCTCTATTCACAACGCGCTCGACGGATCCAAACTCGTACGGCGAAAAATCAAAGCCGTATGGCTCTCGGTGAGTTCTGATGTAATCAATAGATGATCCCCAAGACATGACTTGGGCTGCGATTTTTCCGCCCAACACGATTACTCAGCTTTCGTGGCGTTCCCGCGAGAGCAATGTTCGTGGGAGATTTGGAATTGAATCAGTCCGACGCTTCTTCGCCGCGGAGAAATCTCAGCTCCACTATTGGGTGGACTTTGCGGCTCTCTGACATACCTATATTTCATTCGAACCCTTGTCTACTTTCGCGCAGGCGGTGTCACAAACTACATGACCTTGGTAAACAACATGAGTCGACAATTGGAAGCTGCTGAAAGTGCTCTTAAGGTGAGTCCGATTTTGAACACAAAGATACCGAGGTGCATCATGTATATCGACCTGCGGTCCCTATCGAAGTGCGGTCCCTGAGCGGCTTATACTCATGATCTCGTTCCATAGGCCGAAAAAGCGCGGTCAGCGAAAATTCAGGCGGAATTGGACGCTGTGCGTAGCGAACTCGAAAACATGACCGAAGGTTTGTGGCTCGACTCCATATCGATGCTGTATTTCCCTAGATATGAGTTACTAATCTCTCGGGGACGAAATCAGAAGTGAGCATTGATTTCAGAACGTCAGGAAGAGATTGCGCCTAACGTGGCCGAACCACAATCGAGCGACAGAACCGTTGATCGGCAAACTGAAGAGATTTTCCGTCAGTATAGCCGGATTCGAAACCGGGAGATCCTCGCGCTCGTGGCTCTCAAAGAAGTAAGTATTCCGTTGGCGGTTCCCGATCCCATTGACCCCAGGGCCTAATATGTGATGCACCGTGTGAGCGTTGGAGGTCCTCACTATGTGTGAACTCAATTTCCAGGCGCAGTTTTCGAAGATTATCGGCTTAACAACGGGTACTGACGTCGAACTGCTGCTTTCGAGAGCCAACAACGTGACGGAGAAGAAACTTCACATCGAGCGAATGATCAACGATGCTAGAAGAAAGGTAATATGGAATCATAGTATGTCGTTGGAACCCGTGCGGCTGTACTCGAGCGGCATCGCTCGCGTCGGAGGCGTTCAAAATAGTGGTATCGGCTTCGGACTAACTTCTGATTTTCAACTCCGCTGCACATCCAGTTCTCTCCGGATGCCCTGGCAGCGCTCTCGAGTCAACACCTACACGATACCACGCAGAAAGAAATACAGGTTTGTGATCTCCCTTCGCATTGATTCGCTGTGATCGCCAGCGTGACTTGAATTGAGAATTAATTAGGATTCACTCGAAACTTGGAACATCGCTCATCGCTTTCCAGGAAAGTCAGGCTCTATCCGCCAGAATACTTCAAATGGCCCTGAAGACCGATTCGAACCAAGTGAGTGCACCCTGCAGTGATTGCGTCACAAACAGCTGTGGATAAATATTGCCTCAACGAGGAATCTTGGAAAGATTTACACCAGAGGTTCCTGAAGTGGGGGCCCGGGCTCCCTAGGAGAGCCCGAAATGGATTCTTAGGGGGCTCAGAGGCGATTCTCGAATATGAGAGGCGAGATCGGGTAGAGTGCCTAAACTAATTTGAAGTGGTGCTTGGAGCTCTCCATGAATCTGGACCTACTCAGCCCTATCGAGACTTTTTCGGAGTCGATTGCGAGAGCTTCAGGACCTAGAGTTCCAGAACTCCTGACGTACAGGGATACTCCGAGACGCGCAGAAGCGACCGGGTCCGAGAAGTCTTGATTGGGCTGAGGGAGTCCAGAATCTGGACTTTCTCAGCCCAATCCATAGAGACCTCAAATTATCGCCCAAAATGCCTCTCTGTTGACCCATGAACTATTCACACAAAGTCGGGAAACGAGCTCTGCCTTTTCCTGGCAGACCCCCGCTGCATACGGTTTTTGAAACCGCATACCGACGGGGTTCACCGTACTATTGAAGGATTCGGGAGTCTCAATAAGTTTATCATAGCGCCAGGGTTCAGTACATTGTTGCCAATAAAGACTGACTACTAGACTTGCTCGGATCCTAGACGCAAGAACACTGCAGTCACCATCAGTAAACTTGACCTGAGCTTGTAATGTAGGCTAGATTGGTTCCCATTAAGTTTGGGCTTCTGGTCAAAATTTAATCTCGAAACCTTCGAAAATGAGGGGGGCCCAAGGGAGGTCGTCAACGGCCAGAGGGGGCCCGGGACGGAAAAAGTTCAGGAATCGCTGATTTACACGGACCACGATCAGCCCGTTATTTTCATTCGATATCTTTCAGATATTATCCCTCACGCGATTCCTCCGTCTTGACAACACAGAGGAACCCGACGTGAAGCTGTCGGAAACCACTGGAATTAGGTTCCAAACGCCGATGACGCCTTCGGAGAACAACGGTCTGAATGAAACCTTCAGAAAGTTTGTCACACCGCCTCAACCGATGCCGAGGTCGATTTTGAAAAACACGATAACGAAACAGAATTCCGTCGCCACCATCGGGAGCAGCGCCGACACCCGTGAGTCTTTCTATTCGAAATCCGCAACATTGCATAACCCGCAACCCGTCGACTCTTTCCATAGCCAGCAGTCGATTCTGGCGGCGGTCGCTCCCCTATGACCTTTCCGTATTTTCCATTCCAGTTCATACGAACCGAGAATCAAAGGTTCGGCGCAACCTAATGCGGTCACAAAGCACTCGCAATTTCTGCGAGAAAGCCGGGAGTGCCAACGGAAAATTATCGAACTTTCGGGCGAAACCAACATGGAAATGAGGGAGTTTGGTTCAAGACGTATTCGCTGTGCAAAGAACACAATGGCGCACAAGTTTTCGAGCTGTAAATATTTAGGTAGATATAAGCTGTAGTGAACTCGTCCTTCTTGCGAATGGGCCCCGGTAGGTTTGGTATCTTTATCTGCAAGAAGTTTGGTTGTGTGTGAAGAGAAACGCCCGATCCAGTCGTTGACGGACTCTTGGCGGTGTAGCACCTCGTACACGGAAGCTGTGCGAGTCCCAGTGGGCCAGTGGATGCGAGCGAGGATAACTTCACCGCCGTCGAGTACCGGCTGGAGAAAAAAAGTGTGAAAAAGTACCCAAAAAGTACCCTCTTCTTGTCGATCCTTCTACACCGTGAACCCATAGATGGGAAAGCATCCATCTGAGCAGGTTAAATTCTGGGTGACTGGGAAGTATTCTGAAGTTGTCGGGTTGTAATCATCAATTCATATGGTGCTGGGGAATAAAAACCACGTTATGAGTTGGCGAACACGTTCCTTGTGCAAATCTTCCATTTAACAATGATTATAGCGAGAAGCTCAACGTTTCCTTTCTGATTCTCTCCCCGAGAATGGAAATCGTTGCTCTCATTCCAGTCCATGCAGAGAGAATCTGGTTACCGATGTCACAGATTGCGCTCGACTTGAACTCCTCCTTCAAGGAAACAGACTTTCCGGTTGACTCATACCTCAGTGTGAGCCAACAGGCGACCTGTCTTGCGTTACCTTGCTAGAACGGCTAAAGGCTAATTCATGTTCACCGGAGAAATTGAAACTTTGCTACTCAGTATGAGATGATTCATGAATTCGAGAAATTTTGAAAATAATGAACATGCATTCGAACCGTTGTCGCAATTCATGGGCCCGTGCGGCGAATCCGAGAGGGATTGAGCGAGGTGACGAGAACTCGGAAACTTTTTTGACCATGGGAAATTGACCAGAATGGAGAACACTTGATACCACTCCCGCATGAGGCTCCACAAAAGCTCGTTTCTAGCGCAATGTCGAGACATCTTTGGACGGAATGGTTCGCGTGATAATCTGAGCTTAACAGCTCATTGGTGTTACTCCAATTATAATGCCAATGCGGGGATGGCGACCTTGGCAACCCCTCGACCAAGGTCTCTCCCATTGGATATTGATGACGACGTCATTCGCTGGTGAGGGCTGGTGAGGGGGGACGAGTTCAGCGGATTTCCGGGTTCCCGCTTTGACCAAATTCTAGCCCGTGGCGTGATTCGGCTGTCAAAAACTCCGCATTCGGCCATGACGACCACAACAATGTCGTTTTGCAAGAGCCGGGACTAACTTATCCTACATGGCATAGAACGGCGACCTCAAACCGACGAAAAACCTTGTTTGAGCCATACTTGCATGACCCAGCAACACATTGAACATTGCGCCATGGATATCGATCTTCCGAGAAACCGGAGGTACACTCCTTCTTCTCTGGTGAGCTTTCGAACGTCGAAGGGTTCGATCGAGAACAGGGAACTAAATCTTTATTTTTCGATCTTTCGCCTTGGACTTTAGCCCGCAGAAGCCACGATTCGGTTGTTGAGGCGTTGCGCCACCTTTCTCGGCGATCCCAATAAAAAAATGAATGTACGATGATTCAAGGCTGACTGAACTTCCTCGTAACCGGGTTCGACACGTTCGACCGATTCAGAAGAAGAATAAGAAATGAATCTCATCTCGCATGACCCCTAACCCCGCTCGGAACTGGTTTTCCATGAGCTCTGGCCTTCAAGCACGGTCGACAAGGTTCTCTTGGAGAAAGATGCCAGAACGAATGATTGAACATCTGATACAGGAAGGGTGAATAGCCAATTTGGATAGAATAGTTTCCAATACCTCGTAACGATCAAAAAGCTACATACTTATTCATTCTCACGTTGGAATTATATCTACGTGCCTCGGCAGCGTTAGCCAGATTACAACTGGCATCCCGCTCTGCTCCTGGCAACAGGGCGCTACCCTAGCGCCGGCTGGTGGGTTCCTGCGAACTTCCTCGGGCTCCTTTGGGCCGGTTGTTTACTCCTGGCAACGTTCAAGAGGGCCCTCCGGCAGCCAGCCAGCCAGCCATCCAAGGAGCCAGACAGCCAGCTAGCCATCCAGGCGTTTGGAGTCCATATTGTTGAAAGCTAGTGGTCAGGACAAAAGCAACAGCATCGACCGCGGCTTCAGTCTTCCGGAGGACGGTTGCTTGCGATCCGAAGTGAGAATTCGGGAAATTTGTGCATCGGTTTGAGCATGAACTTGAATCCGCTTGCAGCCGCTGTAGACCCTTAGTCAGGAAGAATTTAGATCGCCCACACGGATTAAAGCTGGCAAATCCCGACTCAGACAAGCTTGACTTGCTCGTCACCTATTGCCCGTGAGTATGCAATGTTGATTGAGCAGAAACATCTCAGAAACTCGGTTGATGTAGAGCAGTTGCACGGATTTCTCGGTCTTGCTGCCGCGACCAGGGGTGGAGGACGGTTCGCAGGCATGACACTTCATGCAACAGTTGGTCAACATTGATTTCGTCATCGATGGAGAGCCTTAGAGATCAATAAGTCGGAAGTTTCTCACTGCATTCTCCTCGCCCATGCGATTATCTCTCAGTGTTTCCGAAAAAGGAATCGGTTAGGGAGGGTCGCTTCCTTCGACGCTCTTCGACGCTCTTCCTTCGCTCTTCGACGCTTCAACACCGCGTTCTAGAGTCGGTCACTCTACAACCGGTTCCGCGTGTGTTTCCCGTCGAACGCCCTAGCTTCTAAACTCGAAGTCCGAATCACCCTCATTCTGACTTCATATTCCAAGCCGCATAATCGTTTCGATCAAATTTTCGATGCAGGGGTCGGAATTGACATCGGCGATATCTGCTTTCTTGAACGGTCGGAATGTATTTCCAGTACCTCTGTTTAACCAACATGAAGACGTTCGATCGTGATGTTTACTCGAAGCTGTCAGTCGACGCGTTTGTAGCTCACTCTCATAGTTCGCTGGAAATCTCTCTCAGAGCTGTATTCGCGATGCAATTCTCCGGCTTGTCAAGTATTCTTCAGTCTGTGAACCGTTACTCTGAACTATCGGTGAAAGCAGTCATTCGAAATGGAACAGTGCTCTGATCTCCTCCCAAAGCAACATTTGAATAGAACTCGGTGCGAGGTCCTGCTGTTGTAGTAGGGAGCTTGTGAAGTATACAATCGCATTTCGATCGTTTCGTCAGCGCGGTATTCACCGCAATGACTCCGCTATGGGAAATGGTGAACCCTGCGGTCACGAGCACGGCAAACCCCTATAATTTCAGAAAATTGGGAAGATATGATATCAATTCCGCCGCATTATTCATGATATCCATCTTTTCCAGGAGGATGAACGGCATCCAACTCAAAGCGGTGAGCAATGTCTTCTCTTGCGTTCGTTATGAATTCCTGAAACAGGTTCATAAATAGAATCTCTGACTTTTTCGCGAACATTCATCTGGGATTTGCTAATCATGTAGATTCGGGTTAGACATGTAATGGAATGATGCGAGAATTCCGTTCTGTAACGTCGTGAAACTGAGTTATTCTCAAGTCCGGATTATTCAGAGGGCGCTCTTTTTCGAAGCGAATTGCCAATGAAGGTTCCAACAAGATGTCTAAGACGAAGACGTCCATCTTTCGAACCCAATCATAACGAAGTATGATATAATCCGCATCAGACAACTCAGTGATCTGTCCATTCGACAGAATCGAATTATTCAGCGTTCAACGTTTGATGACCCCAAGTAAAATAAGAGAAATTCCGAGGACGTTTGATTCCAGCTCCCGAACGTCGCCGAACGCGCTGAATGGAGCTAATGATTCGAACTACCTTCGAAAATTCGTCGCCTATCCACGAAATTTTTCCAATTTGTTCAGCTGACATTTTCAATGTTGAGCTGCGATAAAACAGCGGTCTTTGTCGGGATCGACATCGCTTTGTGAGGGCGCGCCCGTGTTGCAAGAGCGCAGTCTTCGAAATCGCCAGAGTGGAAAGATGCAAAACTTCGAGGAAGAGGGACCTCGTGGCTATCTGAAGCAACAGAGTCCTCGTAAGTCTCGTAAAGTGAAGATCAGCTCGATCTCGCGTTGACTTATCTCCGGTCCCTTTTGTCAATCCGAACGGATCCAATACGTGTCGACGGCGGGTCGCAGTTCGTGGATGGACTCAGTATCAAACATCTCTCGTTGCCTGAGGGAACCCTTCCCCAATTTGTGATGCCGAGGCTCCTCCAACATCGAAGAAGATCTTCGGTTCCCCAGAGCGAACTTATATTCTTGTGATGAATTTCTCAGCAGAGATGTCGTGAGCCGTCAAACACAGAAGAAAGAGCTGCACGAAAGACGCAGAACGGAAAGTTCCGTGCTGCGTGAGGCGATATATCCTTTGGAAAACATTGCCTTTCGAAGAGATCATGTATGAACGGAAATTGAATCGGGCAGCCACACACAGGATCGACCCCGATCTAGGCTCCAAGCTAAGGCTTCATTCCAGCTGTTTTTCTTCTCGGATTTAAATGGAGAGTTCCCGTCTGGCGATCTGACTTGACACGCTCATGTTAACACGTCTGGAGGGATCCCAACAAGTGTGAGGTACATTCGATGCCTGAGCAAGCCGCTCACACAAGTTATCTGCGGAATGTCTCAGTTGAGTTCGGTCCCCGAACTCCGACAATATAGCTGAAAGGAGTGTCTTGGGTTTTCTAAATGCACTTCCTCCTCCCAACAAGCCTCACCTCGGCACGAACCACGTGTAGTCCTGGAAGTGACAGGACATGGTCGGCGATCGTAGAACTTCGGAAAACTTCTCCCTTAGAAGTTCGGAGTCCCAACGACGAGCCGAACAATCGATAGAATTCGAGAACTCAGCCATGGGTCCCCTAGACTGGAACTCCGCCCCTGCCGCGTCCGGAAGGCGGATTGATGTCTCTTTGCTTGAAGAGAGTCACGCTCGCTCCCGAGACTGATTGGTAGACGGCCAAAATTGTTTTTGTGTGGTTAGAATTCACGAAAGTCCTCTCCTCTGAGCCATTGTTGGTTGAATATGCAGTTTATACCGTCTACAAAGTGAGAAGAAGCGATTCGCTCTTTTGAAAGCGAGTACTGCCTTCACGTCGAGCGCATCACTGTTCTGTGTCTCAGAAGTGAACCATCAAGTTGTGCGTTACGCCTCAAGTCAAAACTTCAATCATCAACACGCAAGCGGCTCACGACGTTCCTGAGTCTTCTCTGGCTGTAGTTTTTGTCGGTAGGGAATCCCACCGTCTGTCTGGAGCGGACACACATCGGTATTGTTTGGGAGCGACTTCTGTCGATCGGACACTCAGAGACTCGGGTGAGACTTACCCGTTTTTCTTTCACTCAGCAGGCCGCTCGCTATAAAAGAGCATCATTCGACGGAGACGAGATTCCGGCGGGAGCGGGCTCAATGGTCGGAGATGCCGCAGTCAACGTCTCACCTACCCTCGAGGGCAGCACCACGACCCTTAACGTCGGTCATGACCCGTCACGACCGTCGTTATCTCTATCTGGGGTCACTTTCCGGTTCGTAGACCCTTCTTTTTCAGGAATCATGTGTGGGTCCGTCGAGAGAACCTGGATCTTTCTGATATCCTCTGATTGCTAACCGTCGAGTCCACTCATGGTTCGACGCCCACGTGGCCCTGTTGTCAAGAGATCCTCGATTTCTGATTACAGTAAAGGAGGCTTCTGGAGTCGTACGAGCCTAACCGAGCGGATTCTCATGATTCTCGTGGCCATACTTTTCTCAATCATTGTTCTTCTCCTCTGGATCGGTACCTTCAGACCGTACGGTGATGTGTCGGGACCCGCAAGCGAATCCCAGAGGGTATGCTTGACCCCCGAATGTGTCAAGGTGGCAAGCTCTATCATGTCCGCCATGGATTCCAAGGTGGGTTCGGTTCCCCTATTTGTGACCGGAGGTTAGAGCCTCCAGACATGAGCCTGGAAGGATGGAGACTCTGACTCGGGATTTTTTTCGCCAAGGCCGATCCTTGTGACGACTTCTACCAGTACGCCTGTGGTGGCTGGATCCGACAGAACCCACTACCAGACGGGAAATCGGTATGGGGAACCTTCGGTAAACTGTGGCACGAGAATCAACTCGTCATGAAGAATATCATCGGTGAGCTCTCAGGGAGGAAATCCTGTTCTTTGTTGATCTTCTGTTTGCAATTTGTCCGCTTGTTGGGGTCAGGTCCCGAGTACTTATGGGATTGAAAATTCTTCTTGCAGAGGACACCACCAAGCCACAAGTGTCTCGCGCAGAAAAGCTTGCGAAAACTTATTATCTGTCATGTTTGGACCCGAAAGGCACGATCGAAGATCTGGGAATCCGTCCAATCGATAATCTGATCAAGGTAAGCACTGCAACCGTCATCAATGGACGGAAAGCATTGCTTGGGAATGGAGTCTGAGCTCGCATTCGAGTCCGCTAGTCGCTGTCGAGATATCTCAAACTCTTCCGAAGGGAGCATCACGAACAGAGACGAATTCCAGAAATTGGGGGGCTGGAATCTGTCGACAACAGCATTCGATTCCTCAACGTGGGACATCCAGGAAGTGATCGAGACGGCCCAGAATGTCTACGCGAAAAATATCTTCTTTGAGTGGTCGGTTACGCCAGATGAACAGAACTCGTCGCGTCATATCATTGCCGTGAGTAATCGAGAGACCTGATGCAAGCGAACTCCCCTTCAGTAGCCTCGGATCGTTTCTCGAGTCAACTTCAATACAGTCGTATCGACGATTCGAGAAGAGCCACGCTCTTTTGGACCATCGAGCTCGAATAGACCTACTTCGCTGGAATTGGTGCAGTTTACGGACTAAACCAGGTTCCTCTGGGAAGGGACGTACACCTTTTTCCTCCCTGGCCACAATGACTCGCACAGAGCGGGAGATGGCCCTTTTGTTTGTTTGAACCCTTCAGCCGTGCAGGACGAGCTAACTCGAGTGCCTTCGAATTTCAGCTTGATCAAAGTGGTTTGACCTTGCCTTCGAGAGATTACTACGTTAATGATACCAACCAAGATAAGGCTATGAGTGCATTGCTACAGTATTTCACGAACGTGAGTAGCCCCGTAATTACCGAGAAGCAGGTCAGCTCCGGGGTATCTGCACCACGGTGTACTTCATACGCGGGCGCGAGGTTGACGCTGTCCTGACCGAAGATCTTGATCAGTGGCCTCGGATGCCGTCGACGTCCAGCGACGTAAGAGTTCCATCTAACGTGTCCCTCCGGATTCGCGTTTCTAGGTGGGAGCCTTGATGGGCATCGACGTCGAGAGCGCCAAAACTCAAGCCAATGATGTCATCGACCTCGAATTTGAGTTGGCCAAAATCTTCATCCCAGAGTTAGAGCGGAGGAACGAAAAGGTTCGTTGGTCATGATTGAGAAACCAGCCCCAGTTTTCCGCCACGCACACCACGACGTCTCTCTTCCCTTCTTGTCATTGTGGACACGTCGATCTCCTGCTATGACTTGACTTCATCTGTTCCCACCATTTCACAGGCTCTCTACAACAGAATGACAATTGCTGAGCTTCAGGAAATGTCACCTTTCTTAGACTGGCTGTCCTTCTTCCGTCGAGGGTTCTCACAGGTGACTAGAACATGATTCCGATAATCTGAGAAAGAAAGATCTCACCTCAAAACTCGATGACTTCTCTTGTTCATATCACATCAGGTAGACAGTCGACGCCATCAGAAATATCGTTACGGAAAGTGGATTCCCCCCAGGTGAACATCACAATCGAAAATGACACCGAGGTCGTTGTCCTCGTACCTAGCTTCTTCCGGAATCTTTCGAGCATCATCAACAGCACGCTGGCGCGCCCAGAGGGGAAAACGTGAGATATTGCCCAAAACTGCTTGAGCTCCTTCCGACGAAAGTTTCCAATCGTGCATCCTTGGGAGATCTCTATGATCACTCGAATATTCCGCACTTTTTTTTTTTTTTTAAACCCACTATCTCCCCCGGGGGCCAGGCCCCTGGGAGGCCACTAGGGCTGGGCCCTGTCTGCGGTCGGGTCGGCTATGGCCTAATATCTACTTCGGTATTCACCCGAGAAGAGAGGGAACCATAGAAACCTCTCTTGAAGCAGCCGGCTCTGGGATTCGAACCCGGAACCTCCCGCTCGAGAGGCCGCCGTGTTTCCACTGCGCCACCCCGTCGCTCACATCTTCGCGAGACCATTCTCCCACCTTCCATTAGAAATCATGCTCCGTATATCTTGGACGGCCAAATTCTTTTCCATGATCTGAGTTTTGGCACTACCATTGTCCATCCCTAGGACCCTGGCCAATTACGTCGGATTCCAAACGGTCAACTCCCTGATATTCGCCTTGGCTGCGGAGTTTCGGAACGCTCTGCGCGTCGTGCAACGAGTACTCAAAGGAACTGAAGGAATGGAAACTACGTGGCGAGCGTGCATCTCTGACACGGATCAAGTCTTGGGATTCGCACTCAGCTCGATGTTCATCAGGCACGCGTTTGATGAAAAGTCCAAGCAAGTCGCTCAATCCATGGTTGATCAAGTCAAAACCGCTTTCAAAGATAACCTTCCTCATCTACATTGGATGGACGAAGCGACTCGGGCTCAAGCCAAAGATAAGGTTTGTAATCGATATAGAGGAGAATACGATACAGTCATCGACCGCGTTCACCTCTTCGATTCAAGTAAACTGAACGGAAAGCGGTTGCTCAAAAAACCGAGACCGGTCGGTGCACTACCGTGCAATAAGGTAACACGGAATACGTTCTGACATTTCAGGCAGATCACGTTACCGACATGATTGCTTTTCCTGATTTTCTGACGAACCCGGCGAAGTTAGATGAGAAATACGTCGGACTCGAGCTGACAGATAACGCGTACTTCGAGAACAATATCAAGATTTCTCAGTGGATGCTGAAGCGAACCATGAAAAAGTTGATTGCCGCCCCACGAAGAGGAGAATGGGAGATGAGCCCAATCCAGGTTGGTCGTTTTCCCCGGGCACCTCATACTCACTCCGTATTCGCGGGGAGCTCGTTTGGCCCGAGATGAGGAAGTCCTATCTCAAAGAAGAGTCTATTGCAAAATTGCGCACATTTTCCAGGTCAACGCGTATTACACTCCGTCGAAAAACCAGATTGTGTTCCCTGCTGGCATTCTGCAAGCTCCATTCTACCACACGAAGTTCCCAAGGTCAGTTCAGGTTTGCTTTCGACGTCCATTATAGAATAACTTTCCTTTCAATTCTCCTGGAAACATCATCAAAGTGAATGGTACTTCACAGATCCTTGAATTTCGGGGCCATGGGCGTTGTCATGGGTCACGAGCTGACTCACGCTTTCGACGACCAGGGCAGGGAGTACGACAAAGAAGGTGCGTATTTCCGAGATAGAGTTCATCTGTTCCACTCTCTCTGGTGAACAGCGTTGATCAGAGATAGTGAAATTCAATGAATGGATGCGATGCGCTGAGATGGCATTATCATAATGAAATCGCTAACTCCGAACTTGATCCAAAGGTAACCTCAAACAGTGGTGGAATAATCGAACGATCGATGCCTTCACGAAGCAAGCGCAGTGTTTCGACGATCAATACTCTAAATTCGTGATCAACAACGAACACGTGAGTGGTACTCGGGGTCTTCCTAGCTTTTTCGTTCCTACTTCCTCGATCCATGGAGATTGATACGAACTTCGCATCGCAGGTGAACGGGAGGATCACTCTGGGGGAGAACATCGCTGACAATGGCGGTCTGAAAGCGGCATTCAATGTGAGTCCTGTCACCGAACTCCACTATGTATAGCGCGCTGTAGGTACCGAGGGAGAAACAGGACGTGGTTTCTCTGGAGACGACTCGACGAGATCCTCTAGGACTAGCAACATCTATTTTTCCCTTCGGTAGGCCTATCGTTCGTGGGTGAAGAACAACGAGGAGTTACCGCCTCTGCCGGGAGTCAACTTGACGCATGAGCAGCTATTCTATGTTGGGTTTGCCCAGGTATGGTGTTCGACCGAAACTCCAGAAGAACGCCATATGCAGCTGCTCACTGATGGACACTCCCCGCCAAGATACAGGTAAGAGGAATCGTGCTCCCACCGATTATATAGATCCAGTGTGCTAAAACCGGCAATCCGCAGTCCTTTTATCATGTTTCGTGACGCATCATATTCCACTTGAGAAGATGCGTTCGTTCAACTTGGTTCTTGCACTGATCCGCGGTGTGGTTTCACAGGGTCATCGGGACATTGTCCAATTCGGTGGAGTTCTCGAGGACGTACAAGTGCGGAGCGTCGAGCAAGATGAATCCGCCAAAGAAGTGTGAGCTGTGGTAGATCCATTCCAGGAGCTGTGGAGCCCCCGCGAAACGGAGGGGAACATTGACAACGCACATGCAGGAAGAATTATTGATCTAGGTATCCTTGAATCGAATTCGCATTTCGATCACCATGAGGAGCGTTCGCTCAGTTGTTTTCCGGTTACGTTGACGGGAATGGTCCCTTGCAAGTGGAAATGTGCACTTTGTCATATACGACGGCAATTTTATACGCTGATCAGATGGGAACTCCTTGCGACGTCGCTGCGTTGTCAAATTTCGAATTTCAGTTCCGCTGGAGCCAAAGGCGAAGGCTTTGCTCGGAACATTTGAGTTGAGAGAAGTCCCGAGCGTCAAAAATGAAACCTATCGTTGTAGTGAGACGAAAGACGAGTGAGAGAAATATTTTCGTCGTTGACCCATCTAGGAAAAGGGAAATAGTTTTCCCGCACGCAGTGAAATAGACCACTTGTTGACCTTGAAAAGAAGCAAGCTCCCTGGGTCTCATGAGGGCTTCGGTGATCCGCAAAGACCAAATTTTTCTCAGTCTGGATGCTGGTCATGGAACCCCTCGATGTACTCCCGCCCCGCGATTGGCGTTGCGGTTCATTTTCGTCTTCATATCTTGATTCGCCTCCAGAAAGATGGATCGCACCGCAATTATCCAATTACCATGAGGAGCTTCGAATTGATGATGTATGCACTACAGGGTTTAACGGCAGCGGAACGGCATGGAATCGTTGATGTGATCGCTTTGGGACATAATTTCTTCAGACCTCGAGCATTTTCATGACAGAATCTTCCACTAAAGGGATTAACAGTCCGTCGGACTGAGATTCTAAGGACGCATGCGCCATTAGCTGACGACTCATTGGGGGTGTTCTTGAAGGATTTGTGAATAAAATCGAAATTTCCAGCGCTCACGACGGTCTTTTCACTCCATCTATAATTTGCACCAGGGGTTAGCAACTTGGACTCTGCGGCTGACGAAGCTGATGGGGAGTCCCCGGAATCCAGCGCGGGTTGCGAGCAGACTGGCTCGCGGGTGAATTGCGGACCTGCGGGTCTGGGAGTCGTTCGCTTCCAATTTCATCATATCTCGAACGGGAAGTATTTCAAGCCCACGGTGTGGGGCGACCAACGAAGCAGAATACATGGCGACACGCGTCGGCTGAGGGTATGGCTCAGGTCTCGGTACTTGAACCACTTGAACGATAGTTAAACTGGGTTGTACAGAGGCACGGTGGAGTTCATGAGCAAGAGAGGGTGTTAGAAGTCAATGCGCATGAGAATATCCGAAATCTCCAAGCTCGACTATCCCCGATGAGCTCTTCAGGCAAGGATAAAAGGAGAATTCGTTCGGAGAATAAATCCATCGCTTTCTAATTTGCCCTAAGAGCTGACGTGTTGTCCCCATGCATAGATGTTCATATTTTGATAGAACAGATGCTGCAAAATTCTAGAAAAAACCAGCCGCTGGCGATATCGCTCAGTCTGAGGAAAGTGCGATCATATCTGGTAGAGGAACGTATCCCGTCCGGTGAGCACCATCAGAGATTGCGCGATATTCTCGATTCGAAGTTAGCTACATAGTCACGACGCACCGAAACATTTCAAGAACAATAACTCAGTCAATACAGCTCGATTGAGACCTCAGCAGGAACTGTCTAGGAATCTTTAAGCGCCACTGACACGGGTTGAATCTTCGGAGTGTTGGCTGTGAGTTAAAGTCGTCTGCTATGAGTGTCGACAGACGCTCGCGCCGTTGAACCCGTATGCGTTCATTTTCGTCGTTCATGTGAGATGAGTTTAAAAAGCTGAAACCAGCAAACTCGGAGTGCCCTCTGGATGCAAGAGGATCGATGAAAATATTTTGGTCAGGTTTCGGTGAAGTTTCACGTGCCTCGTCGTCCAGAGACGCAGTATTGTATTGGGTAAGGGAATTCGAATGGAACAGTGTTGCTATTCAGGTTTATAACCCTTCAATCTGATTCGCAGTGATGGAGAGAAACTCGAACTGTTGACGCTATCCTCAACAGAGAATGTTAAATTAAGCGACCAAGCGGGAGGCATTGACTTTCCCAGGCGTCGTTCCTATTTCAATTTCCAGAAGAGCTCCCTGGATCAGGAAGAAGTAGAGACAATGTATTTAAAATATTGGCTACTTCCGGCTCGCAGCTGTAGCGTCTTATAGAGTACGGAACGCTTCCACAAGGATTCTTCTCCTTGAAGATTGAATGAGACAATATCGATGGGACTTAAGACTATGCGTCGGAGGGTCCCGAGAGTTCTGTGCGAATCGAAATCATGCTAGCTACAATGCGAACTGAGAATCGCCAACTCAATTACACATCTATCCTGATGGAAGTTTCCCTTGCACCAATGGGAGAACGACTATATGATGATCCTCGATGGGAGCATCACCACGCGAATCGAATTAACGCAGCACTTTTTGCAGCGGCACAATGGATCTTCCAATCCCATGTTGGTCCAAAAGATCGTTGAGATCGGCCGTCGTGCAGAAAGATGACTTATTAGAGCCCAGTTCAAGAGTAAGTTCATCGATCAATACGTAAGCGTGTTGCGACAGTCAGCTTGGCCTTTGGTAGCGCCCGCGGTTACTCGGGGTCAAGATTAACGGTATTCTTTTCCCTAATGACGTTCCAGTGTCTGAACGGCAAGCATCGTATCCCTTTGGAAATGCCTGTTCCGAAGTTCGTCTCCGATTCTACTCATGAACCTGAGACGATAGAGATTTCCATCATCGATGAACCCCTGCTCCCAGCAATCTACCGTGAGGTATATTATCTGGATCAATCGAACGCTCCCTAATCTAGATTTTGATCGGCTCTCAGATGAGCTGAACTTTGATATCGCTCCTTTCCAGACTCCTCCGAAACGACCTATGTGTCTACCCTTGCCACCCTGGGCGTCTGAATCAAACTTCAACGAAGAGACGTCCACTTCGATCGCCAAAACCGAACTTCAATATCCACCTCGTCCCTCGGCCCCCAGGAGAATCTACGACACAACGGATTCCCTGATCGCGGAGCCAGAGAGGCCGTCTATTGATTTTCCGAAGTCTAGGCATCAGCCGATTCTTACTAAACTATTAGAAACAACAAAATTCTCTCAGCCTTTAACATTCTCGCGATTGCAACCATCAACAAAAGACCAGCCGGAACTTGAAGCCCGGCTGTCCTCTACAGTTCCGAGCGTGGAAGCTCCCACACATCCCACCAAAGTCCAAGAAAGTCAGCACGTATCCGAATCGAGGCGATCACGCCTGCGCTCGGCGTCAGTCAGAACAGCGATCCAACAAACTGAGTCCTCCATCTCCGGGTACAGAACGCGCGGCAGACCTCAACCGCATTGCTTACCCAAATCATCAACGAATTCTGCGGCGTCACGAATCCGGGAAGAACCTCGAACCAGACGCGCGTCACAATCAAGCACTCTTGATGATTCAAGATCGCAACGACCGCGTACTTCAACAAGGACTTTGCGGAAAACGAGGGATAATACTCAATCAACGTTGTCGCAGTCGGAACGAAGTTTGTCAAGAGCTCCGATATCGCTAGAATCAACGATTCCCACACAGAACGGCAATTCTGTGCCGAACCAAGATCTTCCCAACACCCCAGAGAATTCAATTGCGACGAGATCACGGTATCTCGCGGAATCAATCGATGGACCAGAGTCACCGCTCTCCTTCGAAGGGAATCTCTCCAATGCAAGCTCTGTGCGAAGGATGCCTGATTCGAGAGACGCGCATCAATCGCTGGAGATGCCATCCGACGATGACGGGCATCTTCCTCGTGAAGCTCGAGCGGCGGCGACAATTTTCCCATCGGGACCGGCGCACTCGACGAGGATAACTTACACCATGGCGCCATCGAATAATTCCCCGACTCAACACCACTGGGTGACCCAGCAAACACAGCTTCTGAATAGATCTAGTTTCACGCCGCCGTTCTTCCCTTGCGCACAATATTCACCTCGATTGTCTCAGTCCGTTGGATCGGTTTATCCAGCTGAGCAATTGAGCAGTTCGCCCCAGCAACTGACCTTGACTCATCCCCCTCGGTCGAGGGAAGATTTCCTTCCGTCGATGCAGACGCACCCGACAGGGTTAACAAAAATTGTACAAATCAAATATGCTGAACCAATCAACCAGACACAATTCGCCCCGTCGTCCCAAGCTTACTCTGACCCAAAGCTGCGGATTTTGATTCATCCGCAGCAGTCACCAAGATTTATAAATCTCGTGCCGCACGTCAACATTCAACATCGGACGCAGGTGCATTACGCTACACCTCCAACCCAGTTCCTGCTTGGAAATCAACATCCCTCAAATCTATCGCCGTCGACGTCATCGAGGGTGTCACACCAGGGTTCATCTGCACAGATTTTTCCAAATCAGACCTTGAATCTTACCCAGCCGACAGTTTTGTCGCATCCGGTAGAGTTTCTCAACTAATACGTCGACATCCTTGGTCATTTACGAGTGGGCAGACTAGTGTTCCCTTCCATGGGTCTCGGTGGAGCTTGGTGGTGCCATTCTTTTGTATATAATAGTTCTGTTTTTACTTGACGATGATTGCAAGATTGTAGTTCAAGAGATACCTCATCCAACGGATAGTCTTCGGAAGGAGAATCGCTCTGTTGGTATTGGGTCATTGAAGTAGTTCCTTTTAACGGTTCTGTCGAACTGAACGAGCTTGGCCCAGATGACACGCTTGAAAACCTTGAGATTGACTTTCGAAGTCGGGATTTCGTCGGAGCAGTCAAATCTGGGGAATCGGTCGAATATGATTGTTGTGGTTCGTTTGAGTCTTATCACGACCGTTTCCCAGTTGTTTTGCCTGGACTGTGTTCTCGACAACCTCCAACACCGAGATGAGCACGGGACCGCCATTGCGCCATGGTTCATCTTAAGAGCAGGAAAAACGACTTCCTTGTGACTTGTGATTGATAACATGCAGTTGGATTGCGTCTGTGAGCGCCGCGAACACCATGTGAATGCTGAATAAATTTCCAAAAAATGTTTGTTGGGTGGTCTTGACTGGGCAGCTCTCGACAGGATGGGGAAAGGAGAGCATGTGCCTGAAGATTTCTCGAACTCTTCCAAGGAGCCTCATGTTGTACACTACGTTCGACCCTGACAACTAGATGACAAGCGTGCCAGACAGTTTCCGGCCGGGGAACATTTCGACTTGTTCCCCGAGTATACAGACGGAGTACACCTTCGTTCAGGAATCTTCGTTGTCTGGGAGTGGGATCTTCCTCCCTCCCCCGGCTAGAGGTTATTATCGATACCGATGTTTTCGCGCTCTCGCTATCATAGATGCATTGGCTCGTTCAGTGAGTGAATCAGACCCTGCTACGGAAAGAAAACCATCCATTTTTATCTCACAGAGGCGACGATTCAAGATTCCCACGGGTTACATCGAAACTGCGGATTCATCGTGTTGTTTTTCTTGCACCTAAAAACATTGCTGAAGTCCACGCTGTTGGAGACAACCTTGTTGACTCTGGAAATCATGAGCAGAAAATTGAGCGTGTAAACTTTGGACCTTAGACATGGCCGATTCGGAAACTGCCGCAAATCAGAGCGGTTGCACAACCTGATGGCATCCGGCGTGTGCTTGCGCGACAGCATTGCTTGCGAGTCCCTTGCTCCTGGTCTAGCGCAGAAACTGTGTGCGTACGATATGAAGAACAGCTGTTCGCGACTGAAGTCCAATTGCGGCAAGAAAGCTCGATTTGTTCCTTGATTCCTGTAGGCCTTGATAACGGTTGAACGTTTTGAGATTATCATCCAGAGCTCATCAGCGAACCGGATAATAGCTCAGGAGCATGGCTCGAGCGATCTTTGATGTATTCCATGAGAAAACTCACTTCGAGAGCGATTGCGAGACCGATGTTGTCTCCGATGTTTTCTTCGAACGTCGCGGCGCCGTCGATCTTGAATGAGCGAGACCATGCAATAATTCGATGTCAGGACTAGCGATCCCTGGTAAAATTATTGTTGTCCACTCACTTCCACGCTGTCGTTGCTCGAAGAAGCGTACTGCATCTCAAAGCACTTGGCCCGATCCCGAAAAACGGCTACCGCGGGACTTACCCCGGACCCTGAATGGAAGTTTCACTGAAAGAGTTCTGACGGTGCTCGTATGTGATAAGATTGATACGATCAGCTACGGAAGAGTTTTCTGGCGAACAACCTCGAGGTACAACGTTGAAGAGATGAGTCATCAGCGCATGCGTTACCTCATGGGTTAGAATGGCACCCAGAGCTCCATATTTGACGTAACTGGAAATATCGGAGTTGAGGCGAAAGCTGGACGAGCGAGGATTCAAAATGGAAGGTCTTGAGAAAAATAATCCTCCCTAAATCACTCACTCAGGATAGGCTACTTCGAAGAACGGTCTCTGCATCAGTCCAGCTGGCACGAAGATAGAATTCGTTTTCTTGCTGTAGAACGCGTTGACCTGATGTGCACGATCGGAACTTAAGGCGTGGTTCCAGGATGGCTTGGATGAGAATCGTGCAAAGAGGATGGTCTTGACCCTTGAGTGATCTCCATGGCTGATGAATGAAGCTTCCTTACCTCTGTAGCTCTAAGTTCGTCCATGAAGTCCTCTGCGGCGTAAAACGGCATGTGCGCAACGTTTTGTCTTCTGTTGAATTCTCGAATCATGAATTTGTTCTCAATGAAGGAGTGGCTCAAGCTCAATCCTTGGTATTTCGTCAAGTAATGACTATCATCGAAAGTCGAATTCATATATCCTGGGAAGAAATGCACTCCCCCTAGCTTGAAAGGGAGAGTGGTTCTGACGCTGAGAATGTGACGCGAGTCAACAGGAAACTGATGAGGGGACCGGGTATAGTGGTGCTATGTGATTCATCGGAGTTACCCTCGGAGCGAGAAAATAGACCTAACCTTGCGAACCAGGTAGGATATCGCGTCCTCATCTAACCGAGTCAGATCGGGAAGAGTTTCGATAAGAGCTCTCTTGAGTATGAAGTACATCCTAGTGAGATCTTCTCGAACCAACAAGTCGGGCAGCATGGTGGCTCTCACAAAAATTGCATTGAAAATCGGGGTTAACTCCGCAAAGCATTCGTCGATGCATCGAGCTTCCACGTTTTCGTCCGCAGTAGCCAAGTTCTGACCCATTTCAAACAACGCTCGGAGTATCATATAGTACATCAGTATGCTGGAATGATATCTCATCTTCAGTCAGTTTCAAATTGGCCTGGATCCAGAGAAATCCGATCAGATCAAACTCACCTCCTTTTGGACGGATCCTGCATGTATTGTCTGACGATCGATGCTACTCCGCTCAGGGTCTCAGGGAACTCGATTTGAACGACCTCTGCAGGAGGATAAATTTGGATGCCGACCTTTGACGAAAGGGAGAAATCGGGAAGCGATCGTTGACGTATTTTTCAGGCCTTGCTCGGACGTCCTTGGTCATGATAGATTGCGGTCTCTGCTTACACTCACCGCGTCATACGCCATTTCGAAGAAGCGATCCCAGTCAATGAAGCCCATCTCTTGGTTCAAAACAGACATCAGAACCTACAACCCACAAACACGCAGAGTTGTTAAGACATGTAGAGTGATCCATACGGAATGAGATACTGGCTGTGCGTTCGACAAGAGACCTTTCTCGGAGTTTCAGGTTGTTCTGGCCTGACTTGGAGTAGAGTGTGGAGCTCCAAAATCTCTGGCATCGGAAGCCTTCTCGTAGGCGCCTTGACTCCCTCAATGCCTCGACTCCACATGTGCAGCAGCTATTGCGAAAGAATTTAATTCTCATTTTGACGAGCGTCTTTTGGTGTGATGTGTTGGCTTTGAAACGCTTCGGTGTTATCGCTTCGAAAGCCAAAATTATTCGGAGGAGATGCTGAACAACGTTTCATCACACGAACCTGCATTGCGAACTCGCAGAACTGGTCGGGATAATCTTCAGGCTTACGGAGCAGGTCCGAGCTGAGACTATCCAGTGATATCTGGAATGAAATTTTTTTTAACTCGTACTCGAACATGTCTCGTGAGTACACGCGTTACATCCGCAGCGAACACCCCGGCGTAGTGAAAGTGTTCGACCGAAACTCACAGTGGGTATCGTTTTTGAAGGATTCTCCAAGTCCTGAGTGATCTTCCAAGAGAAGAAAACTTCTATGCGGTATTTCTGTTGTGCTGTCTGAACGTAATCGTCAAAGCTCGTGAGATTTCCGTCATGCTTCCAGCCGCCTAGATCCTGCGGTAGACATCAAGACGTCAAGCGAAATTTTGACGCTCCAAATCGTCTCTCAGCGGTCCATGGTTTCCGTGGAATCCTTAAATTTTCCATGACTCGGACTCGCCGTTGATAGGAAATGGGTCGCGAATCCCTGATGGACATACTTGAACCATCCTGTTCAAGGCTGCGAAATTCGCCCTGGATTCTATGGGAAGACTCTGGTGGATGCATGACTGGTAGAAAATGTGAGCTTGTTCTTCTGGAACGTTACTCGGCCGGAAGTTGTCTGAAATTCATACCTCGATTACAGTTTTAGACAGCGCGGAAACTCGTGCGAGCGACGACGATGGTGCGCGCTGTGTAGGGGACTGTGGAAGCACACGGCTGCACAATTATATTAACTACAGGGTGACAGCCTCAAATCGGGAATTTCCTCTTCTGCTGGGGAACGCTAATATCTCGCTGGAAGATGCCAGGCTGCTCTACAACTTTTCGTCGCAGAGATTCGTATCTTAATTTGCGCAATAATTCCAGTCAGAACCTTCGTGCGTGTGTCAGGGCAAATTTGATGGGAGACCCCTGATGACTGATATTCGGCGTCCGTGATGTTCTACACGCGCCGCCGCCAACAGTTCAGTAGGAATCTCGGTTGCGATTCGCGGACAGCGCAGTACCACAGGAGGGAATGCCAACGGAGGAGATGAGCACACCACAAAAGCGTAGATTATCGCTCCGACAGAAACTCGACCATTCGAGGCGCAGGCGTGATCTGAAGCTTCGATCGGATCAAATTCAGGCATCGCTTACGAGCTAGATACTACTCACTCATGATCTCGATCATCGAGGAAGTTGTGCCGGCTTGGACTCGGTTACCGCCGCAAACGAAGTCGTGGAAATTCTCACAAGGGTCGATCTATTGGTAATCATTGGTATAGTCAGGAGAATCATTGTCACTTGGGTTGAACGGGCTCGAGTAGAGTTCGGATTTTCATGAAAGCTGACAGCAACCATGATCACCAGGAATTCTGACCTTGTAGTTGAAGCCGGCTTCCAACTGCTGAGCTAGTTCTTTGCAACGCCAGTCCGAGCAAACGTTCTCTGAGAGAACAACAGGAGTGAGAGCGAGTACAAGCAGGCAGCTTCGCAAGAGCATGATTCTCCCCCGTTATAGAAAGTCGCTCAATCTAACAGCGCTACTGGAGAACCTCAAGCCGACCGTTGAACTGGAAGTTCACGATCGAGACGTGTCCTTCCGAGCCGTCGGGGATCAATCTACAGTGAACTGACAGATTCAGTGGATCGCTGAATTTAAGTTTGTCACTCAAGTAGCTGCATGTCTCGTGAATGCCAATTATATTCCTTATTTAGACCTTTCCTTGAGCGCGGAGAGCTCTTATAGATAAGCCGTCTCGATTGAGCCACAGTTCTCGATCTGATCCGGAACTAAGTAGCCCCCACTAACAACGGAGTTCGATCTGGCTGGGGTCTCTTCAAGAGTTCTGATTATTCCGGCTCCGTATACGACCACGTCGAGGATGTACCGTATGCGGAAAAGATGGGAAATGCTTGGAAGTGGGAACGACGAATTCGGGATCCCTGCGGAATCGACCGCGGAAAGTTTTTCGAGCTCTTAGATACTCTTACCAAGAGTATCTATGTATTTGCTCAAGACTGACCGTGCGCAAATACATATCTATGAGTGAATAAAGTGATGAAGCGCGGGAAAAATTCTCGATTTGACAAACTTTATTAGGCTCTCAGAATTTCAAACTTCCATCCCTTGCTGACTGTTCGTTTCCTTGAAGTCAGAAGCTAATCATGCACAAGCGAGCGGGAGCAGTTCGAACAAGCTGCCCCTGAACTGTGTCACTCCCATGAATTATTACGACCGCGGCGAATGTGGACCCGCGTGTCAGATGTGGGTAAACGAGTGGGCTCTTCGATTCTAGCGAACTCTTGTAGCTGGCTCGCGTGGAGAACTCGGATCGAAGGGTCTTTGACAAATTTGATAAGCATGGGCTCACCGACCAGCTGCTTCTTTCCACGCGACAAAGCATCAGAGCTAACGCCCCGGTATTTTTACAAGCGGCACCTTGCGTAAAAAAAATACGGGTAGAAGACAAGAACACATGAAAGTTTTGGGAATTTACACGCGCGTTCAACTGTTTGCATTTCGACAGTTCGCGAATACCGTTGTGATTTATTTAAGGTATATGAATTCTCATTAGTGAAACCGGACCCGTTCGTGATTGATTTCAAAGGCAAATTCCACGGCTGCAACTTTCGTTTTGCATAATTGTATGTACATATTCAGGAGAAGTTGTATCCAGTACTTTCAATTGAACTGGGATGATAGTGAGAAACTAGACAATTCAAACGGGGTCTTGGGAGCGGAAAAGACATTGGGATCATAATTTGACTCCGTTCCAGACCTTGGGCGAGAGATAAAGGTGGAATTCTTCGCACTCTGTCCTCTCTCTACTTCTGACTACGTCTATTGGGACTCGATGCATGTTCGTCCTCCTTCCGACTCCTTCAACATGTCGCTTACTAGAGACACGTTTTCTGTCGGCTCAACTCGAATACCGAGAGAAGTACCTGAAAGTACACCACTCGGACGGCGCACATGATATGATGATGAATTTCGGACGGGGAGCCCGGAAGATCCGACGAGAGGGATTCATGAACCCTCTTAAAGCACTTCCATGCTCGGGTGTTTTCAACAATGAAGAATATTCAAATGAAGCTAGAACGATCACGAAGGAACATGCTCTCGTTCGATGGACCGAATTCGTTTACAACGTATGAGCTCCTGCAAGGAGAAGACCGCGGTCAGACCTTCAGGATGGGTTCCATCGACAGTGGGGATTCAAATCATATTAGGATATCAGGATGGATTGCAATCATATAGGTCAGGTCTAGGATGTAGGAAGCGAACTCACATTTTAGACGGGCAGTGGGAGATGTACGTTTGATGTGCGCATTTATTCGGATTTGACGATGCAAAGAGCATGGTTGCTGCCAGCGCTAGCAAACACAACCTTATGATCTTTAAGGGTTTTTGATGTGCAGAGAGTAGGAACGAAGATATCCATCGTATCCGCGTCGTCCCGAGATCCTTGCCCTAACAGATTGGTGCCCTGACCCCACGACCAAAGCTGACCGTCCTTGTCCAGAGCGAAGCTTGTGTGGTCTCCGGCAGCGATCAGAGTGCATTTCTTCTCAAGCTCCGGAATCAACGTCGGTTTTGTAACGTCGGGGTCGTTCGCGTCCTTCTTGCCGAGTCCGAGTCTTCCATAAAGGACTCTGCCCATGGAATACACCGAACCGTCAGCGTCCAGAGCGAGCGTGTGCTGTTCGCCCCCGGCGATATGTTCCCATTTGATCTTCGGGTCAAAGCTCTTCAGCTGCGTCAGGAAGAACACGAAGTTATCTTCCATGCTTTTCGAGTCCAGCTCACCGAGCTGGCCGTAGTTATTCAGACCACAACCCCAGATTGATCCATCGGTGCTTCTGGCGAAGGTGTTGAAGCGCCCGGCCCAAACACGGTCGAATTTGATGCTGCGTTTTCGCACGGGTACTTTGACCGGAGTGAGGAGAGTCTGACGCGCTCTCCGGTTTTCACGTCCGCAGTGCGAGCTTTTGAGACGTCCCAGACGGCCTTGCTCTCCGACACCCATCGAGAAAATTGTTCCCTGTGATCGAACACGGATTAGAGTTTGATTTGAATTATAGTAGATAGATAGAGAGGAGCTTGTTCAGGCGAGGGCTAGAAGACGATATGCTTACCTTGTTGCTGAGGAGCAGAGTGTGCTCGGAGCCGCAAGAGACGTCGACGATCGGTTCGGGAACTTTCAGTTCGGTTGGCTTCTTGAGAGGAGCATCACCCTCAGGTTGGATTCCAAAAGCACCGTTGTTGTCACGATAGCTTCCCCATATGAAGACTTTACAATTTTTCGTGACTGCAACAGAGTGAATGTTCCCAGCGGCCAACTTTGCAACTGGTTCTGGCATCGGCGTGATTTTCGGAACGAAGCACTCTTCTTCGTTTTCTGTCGGCCGCCCCAACGAACCATCGTCGTTGCAACCGAACGAGAAAATTTCGCCTTTCTCGGTGAGCAGCAAGGAGTGCATGCCTCCAGCAGCGCAACGGACGACTTTGTCTGGAACTTCACCAATAGGTACGAAGCGACTCTTGCCGTTCTCTCCTTGTTCACCAATTCCAAGTTGACCAACCTCTCCGTCGCCGGCGGAACACGCGATCGTGTTACCCTCGATTGTAGGAATGTCGATCGTTGGTCCTGTGTACTTCGGCTGTTTCGGTTGTTTAGCAACCGCCGCTTTACCGCTTTTCGGTGGGCGTCCCGCACGTTTCTTTGTCTTCGGTTCTTCATCATCGTCGTCGTCGTCGTTATTCTCGTCGTATTCGGACCCGTCGTCCTCTTTCATTGAAGCCTTCGTTTGCGCAGCGCGCTTCGGACCGCCACGTTTTTTTGTTTTCGGCTCATCGTCGTCCTCTTCTTCAGAACCCGCCGCTTCTTTCATGGAGACATCGGTCTTGACGGCGCGCTTGCGAGCGCCGCGCGTCTCCTCGACTTTTTCCTCTTGAACCTCGCGCGTTCGTTTTGCGCGACTCGTGGTAGCTTCAGCCTCAGGTGCTTTCTGTTCAACTTCAGCTTTCCGCTTCCGACCGCGTTTCGCAGCGGGCTTCTCTTCTTCTGTCTGTTTGGGCTCTGGTTTGGCTTCAACCTTGTTATCGCTTTCCTCCTCCTTTTTATCGTCCCCGCCATCCTGAGTGTCCATTGGTTCGTCCTCCGCCGCAGCGGTTTTCTCCGAAGTTTTGCTCGTGCTCACCTCTTCCGCCTTAGGCTTGGAACCCGATTCGGTCTTCGAGTTCTCCACCTTGGTTGTTTCCTTGGCGGCCACCTTCGGTTGCTCGGCTTCCTTGGGTTTCGGCTCTACCGCCTCTGGTGTCTTCGCTTTAGGTTCCGCTTTCGAGTTTGTTTCCCCTGTCTTCACCGCCTCACCTCCGTTGCCCGCAGTCGTGGGCTTCGGCTCGGAATCTTTCGTCGAAACTGAATAGGGAGAGGATCTCACTTAGATAATTGGTTCTTGCGCATTCCGGATAGGATGCAATACGATTTTGAAATGAAGTTCACCTTTGGATTGATCATCTCCCTTGGCGACCGCCGCTCCTTTATTCGTTTCGACTGGTTTGGTTTTCGGATCCGCGGACTGAAAAGAATTGTGAATTCAATCGCGATGGAGTCAAGTCGTTCAAGCCTCAAGTCTCCCGAGTCTCTCGCGAGATGTTGGTACTTTGAATCTGAGCGGATCTCCACCATGAGCTCCGCCGATGAAGCAAGTTCAAGTTGCGCCTGGAATGCCCATGCTCGGAAACACGCTCATAGTAGGGGTCCTCTTGAACCGGAGGCATACCCGTTTGTCAGAGCCTAACCCGTCAATCTCGGAGAATCTCTGCGGTACCCGCTCATCAGAAACTGCCGGATATTCGAGCACGTTCTCTGAAGACCCTGATAACCCCGAACAAGTTTTCCCATGTCGACCCCGGAAATTTTGGGAGCCGCGGTCTGCTGAATAGCGCGAATCAAGACATTTTGGCTCCGGGGAAAATTTGGCCCCATGGAGCCATTGGGCCAGCCTGAGCCCCCCAGCACGGGCTGGTGCTCGATGCAATCAAAGGCCCCCGAGCGAAGCGAGGGACACGAGCTAGCCTGTCTGGAGCCGAAATTCCCGGGGCTAAAGTGTCTGGGGCCAAAATGTCCGGGGCCAAAAAGTCATGTACCGTGAATAGCGACAGCATCCACGAAACTACGAGACTCGACAAGCAACCAGCAGCCCTATCCTCTCAATCAGCTAAGCGCGCAAGCCATAGTGTGAGCGAATACGCGGGCGATTTCAGGCGGGAAAACGAGCTCACATGCTGTCTGCTGTTGATACTTGTGTTGCGGCCTAGGTGTCCCATCAAGCGGGCAGGCATGTAGGCGAGCCGGCAGGCGGCGAGTCGGGCATGCATGCAGGCGAGCAACAAATAGGAGGGGAGGAAGACTCCGTAGGTAGGCGCGCTCTGGGTCGTTATCAAAGCACGGAAAGCGTTCTTTCGAACCTTGGACCACCACCTAACTCAATTTTCCACCGATCATTGAGCCTGATGTTATTGTTGCAGCGGGGGCCACGAGCGCGCTCAGATGGCAACGTTGTTACGAATCACTATTTTGGTCGATCGGCGATCCGCTTTCAACGAGCGTGCGAGCTCCCCGCTCTGATCAGGAGTATCACGGCGGCGTCATCGTGCCGATCTGAACAATCCCTCACCATGAATCGGAAGAAATTGAAAACTTTCTGCATTGGGAGATGCGTTCTTTACGAGCATTGATGGCGTAACAATCAACGGAACTAATCGGATACTTTCCTGGCGGATTTGAAACTCGTCAAAACAACGAATCTCGGCGCTCAAAACACGGCCGGCAGGGATGCTAGTCACGAGGGAACTTTCAAACTTATGGAGTTTTTCCCGCGAACCTCCCGTTGGAACACAGGAGTACCACTTAGCCTCGTTACCAACGTGTTTTTGTCATCAAACGTTGGCGCGCAGCGAGCGAAACACCCGTGAGAGGGAAACGGTGCTTGTTGCAGCAGTCGGAGGACGAAGATTGGTTTCCTCCCTTTTTCGCTCCACGAAAGATATTAGCGGCGTTCGAAATACGATTGATTGGAACCTCGAAATATCCCCGCAACTAATAAAACCGTCGAACGCTCGAAAAACCTAGGACATTCCCAGGTATGGGTGCGCCGGTTGGCAATGCTCGTTGGGACCGCTGTTTTTCCTCACTACCTAATCACGCGAGTTCATCAGGAAATAATGAAAACAACTCACCTCCTTTGTTGGCATTGTCTCCGGTGGGGTCTGCATCGTCGAGCTGTCAGAAAACGCGGTACAAAATCGTGGAAAACACTGAGAATCGGGCGCCAGACGCTGGCTCGTACTGTTCTCGTACACACAAGCTTTGGCAGGCCGTAGCGCTGTGGGACCACCACCAATCTCTATGATGCTGCTGCTGTTAGGCCGACAAACGACGACAACGAGTAGCAGCCGGCACACGACAGCAGACTCAACACACTCTCTCTGTCTCTCATACGACAACAGAACACAGCGCCCTGTGGATTCGGAATCCTATCGCCGTTGACTGTGAACGGACACCGCAATCTTTCGGCAGAAGCAATGGGAAATGACGGAATAATCCACTCCTCGAAGAACACCGTTGCGTACGCGAAGCAACGGGATGAGTCGTTGCCTTAGAGCAGTTGAAAGAACCGTGTGGGAACAGCGGCTGTGGTAGAAAAAGCGGCGAAGATGATGATGCTGATCATTGCTGATGATGGCGTCGTCTACCAGGCGGCTCCTCCAGGCCGACCCCCCGATGATTCTACCTCAACTTCCGTTTACCCAGTGAGTTGAGAATCAACATCTTGTCACATCTTTTCGTCCTGTCAGCCCTCAGATATCCTATTTGACATCGCTTCGTACCTTATAGATTGAAAACGAAGGACCAACTGTGGTCAAGAGCGGCGGCATGCGAACGAAGAGCACGGTTAGGGATGGGGAACTGTGTTGTATTCAACCTCGCGTTCTATTCAACCTTAAACTAACTCAGCTGCATCAAGTACTTAGCTGAACTAGAACGCCACTCAACGTGTCGACTCCGGGGAAGGTGGCGACCGGCATAACATGGGGCGGCTACCTCGTGTGGATCGGCCTAAGAAATCGATTCGAATGCTCGAAACACACCTCTAAGATGCCCTGGTCTCATCAATGGTCAACTGGCCGCAGACAAAGGAATTCGTATCGCCATCGCTCTGACTACTCCCCACTGATTCCCTCGGGTTGCTTCCGATCGGGAATTTCCCACGCAGCTGTTCGGATATGAGCCTCCGAGTCCGCACATTCTGCTGGGACCTCTGAAAACGGTCTATGGAGCAGAACGCGGTTTGTGGAGGAAGCGACACGCCGGCATACGTTCGGAGAACATATACGGGGCGAAAGCGTGGTCAGGGTGTCGACAGAGATTCACGTGAGGTCAAATGTCTTGGGACTCTCGTTCGGGGGAATTTGCGGCCGTCACGAAATAGGGCGGTACCTTTCAAGAAGCGGCGAGGCGTTTTCGTACTTGAAAAGCTTCTGTCCCTGTTGAGAGGAGCATTCCCACGAAATTTCGAGCCCTGTCCCGGACAGTACCCGGTCTGTTTTTGACTCTGACAACCGCTCAAGAGGTTTGAACTCATGGTCCGCGGCATAGATGGACTGAACCGTGCGTGTAGGATGATAGCACTGTGTCTGGTCATCCTGCTCTCAGCGAAATTCTCAAGTTGTGCGAATTGTCCGAATACATCATTCATGTCCGGGCTGGATTGAGAGTCAGGATAGTTCCTCTATGCAATGGGTTTCGGTGTCTAGCGCCATGAGTTCACGGCAGATCTTATTTCATCCAATAGGTTACGAACCTGGAAGTTCGTTCCATCGGAGCGATTTGCATGAAGTAGTCACAAGAGTTACCAAAGCTGAAGACCCGGCCACGGGGAATCCACCGAATGATCCCGATGAGGTTAGGGCAGATTTTGGGGGAAGGATCGAGCGAGTAGCCAGTCTCGATTTTCTCCGGTATGGTACGCACTCCAGGCTCACCGGGGTGCCCTGTCCCCGGATGAGCGGTAAATAACGGCTCAGGTTTCATTGCTTGGACCGATGTTGTTGCGGCCGGTGTTACTAACTGGCCGAAGACAGTTTTTCAGACGGAGATCCGCAGAAGTCATAAAACTTGTCAGGATAATGGAGTTCGGACAGAATCCTGATGCGCGGAGCCGTGGAGTGAACTCATTTGGTGCATGAGAACACATGCAAATTCCGCAACGTATCAAAGATACTCGACCGTGCAAAAAAGCGTTAGGGCTAAAGAATGTATAATGCAATTTGTTGAGCCCCAGTGATCCGATTACCCTCTTGTGCGCTTCTTTCAGACCCGCCGTGATTCTATAGATATGCGAGGCTCGGCGGGGTGGCAGTTTTCCAAATAACATCCAGGATTCGGAGATACTTGCTACTTGGACGTGAGGCTACCCTCGTATTGATCCAGCAAGTCAGGGGCTCTGGTTCGGAAGAAAGCCGAGACGTGTGCTGGCAGATCCTGCTAATCTGACCTACAGACCCAGCTCCTTGCCGAAATTTCAAAGATGCCACTAAGATGTGCGCGAGATACCCTCCTATTGTACGGGAGAACTTCATCGCTCTCCCCTCATCAGACTAAAAGAGAGAGTCGTGCGAAAAACTATAGGTGAGAAGGCCTCTACCTAGGGGACGTCAGGCCTCGAGCGCAGCGGACGGGAGTCGGCGTCCGTCCTACCGTCCACCATCCTTCCTTCACCTTGCAAAAACGATACCACAAGCAGAAAGATCCTCATGCTGTCAGCTCAATACAGGCTGTCTCTCCGCACTTTAATGGGTTTTTCGCCAAATCAGAGTTCAGTTATCAACACACTCTTAGCACCTCTGTACAGCTGATCTGCTTTCGATCTCGGAGTCACGAGACCGCGGGTTTCTCTCGGCCGCTTACAGGACATCGATTTTTATTGCGAGACACCACTCGCTGGAGATCTCTTCGAGGATACAATGCCACAACTTCACATAAAAGGTCGCAAATTCCTGTGTATTCTAATGATTTCCCTCGAGAAAAATCATATGACCTCTTGTTTCCCTTGACGAGAGGACAATCGTGAATCTTCAAGAAGCGGGGCTGCTCGAAAATGCTTTCGGAGTTCTCGACTGCGTTTGAGCTCTTTAGACTGCCCTCTGTCTGAGAGCCTTGGGATTGAGATAATTCGTAGTTCTGGCCGTCCGGAGTTTCGGAAGCACCGATATCATGAGACTGATTAGTCGATGCTTTCCAGACGGAGCAACTTTCTTTCGGATTAAAAAATTTCACGGTATGCGAGGCGGAATCCAAAATGATCAGGCTTGTCAACTATATATAGATGACATGGTACATGCTCGGAACGGGATTCCCGACGTTTCCCTGAAGCAATGTCTCAGCTGACGGCCGGGGAGAGCCGTCCCTATATATTGTTCATTTTAGCTAAAAATAGCGGATGCTCAATAAACACCAATTAATGATGATGGGATTCCCGACGTTGAAATGTATAAGAGATGATGTAACCCGCTGTTCTCGCCTTGCCAGCCCGGCAAATATCTTGTTCAGCTCTCGCGCGAAATCGCTCCAGAGGGCGATTAGTTGTGGCGTCTAGAACGCAGCGGTGAATAAGTCGCATCAGATCGGCGCGGCACAAACCACCAGAGCTCGAGGTGGAACGAACCGAATCCTAGTTACGACATTTCGGTGTTTCTCGCCGCGCAGCACCCATATAGCTCTCGAGTCCCACCACCTGATGTCGCCTCCGTCGGACGCGTCGCGTCGTAAGCGTGCTCCACTTATCGAGGTCCTTCTGCCTTCCGGTCGAGCCGATGTTAACCAGCACAGACTTATTCCTTCCTTCTCGAAATCTTCATGATCGACGGATTCCGGTCGACCTTCTTCCGTCCATTTTGTTGCGGCTTGACTTCATTCTGGGGTGTGGGACCGGTTAGAAAAGACTTTGTCCTCAAGCTCTTGAGTGTCAGCGGATAATGATCTCTACGATGGGGCGTTGAGAGCAGCACGAAATAAGCCGAGGTAGTTTCCCAGGACGGACTCAAGTCGTAAGTCCCTCCCACCTCGACGAGGGGAGCATGGTAGTCACTTCGATGACTGTGACAGACCGACTCGGTGGCAAGGTCTAACGTGGCGATTCCCGATGTAACTCTGGGCCAGGCCCAAACTCGAGGTGATCGACGCATTTTTGGCCTCCTGAAGACCAAGTGTTGAATATTATCAAGAAGTCGGACCCCACAGGAGACGGTTCCCTTTCTCAAAATTTCAGACAGCGATGAGTCTGGTCAGCGGGCAGGTCGCCCGTGAGCTCAACGGAAACTGCTGGCGATGCCTAAGTAGCGTGAGGATCCCTAGAGAGGGATATCGAATTGAGGTCTGATTCGATCGAAGTAGTTCTTGGAACTTGATATAGTGTTATCGGGCATGGGAAAAAATATGGAAGTCTCGTCAGATCTTCGCCGCGATTGAAATTCGATTGAAATTCCGGAGAACGTTCAGCGCTGATCTCTTTGCATGCGTTTCTCTCTTTGAGCACATAGTTTAGAATGCAGACCTTCCCTTAGATCAGTGGTTCCCAACCTTTTTCGCGGGTGGGCCCCCCGCTCGGGATGAGATCCGACCTCGGGTTCCCCTTGGATTTTTCCACACGAGAAATTTCTGGGAATGAACGATTCACCAGTCGGATGAGTCCATTATGGCACAAATTCTATTCATTAATGACTAGGTTGTTCCTGTCTCTGGTCAACGAGCCTTTCTATACGGTCACCATCCATTCCTGCGCTCAGTTCATCTCACCGAGGAAATGTTTGTAAGCAGCCTCCGGGCCCCCCGACAACGCCGCTTGGGAACTCCAAGGGGGCCCAGGCCCCCAGGTTGGGAACCACTGCCTTAGATTTTCCCTCGAGATGAGTTTCATACGAGCTCGGGTCTTTTTCTCCGAACGTGCCACAGGGAACTTCCTCAAATCCAGTTAATGAGGTATCGGGGCGAAGGAAGAGAACTCCAATCCGACGGCGGCACATTCGTTGCGAAGTTCCTCCATGAACACCCTCATGATCACGCCTGTTTTTCCGCGATTATTGTAGAAGCCGCAATCTCGGGCGAGGGTCGACATTCCCCGCGATCACGCTATGAACCCGCGAATCATATTACCCAGGCAGTTCCGGGTTCTGATCGATGAAATCAAGATATGTCACGGAGTTCGTGGTGTCTGACGAGATATGTGCCTTGCGAATACTCCGTCTTGCACATACGACAATGCGTTTCAAACTAGCTTCCAACAGAGTTGTTGATTGATTGATTGAATAGGAGGTTTATTTCAGGATCTGCATGTCTTTACACAGCTTGAGATCTCTGGGGTTACCTAGAGATGTAGGTGGGGTGAACTGCGCTCGGGGCGGGCGAGCGGAAATGCGCCCGCCGTCCTGGCTCGATACGAGGAGGGCCACCTACCGTATTTCTTCCAATAGTAGGGCATGCTGTGTTGTCGGGCATGCTCTCATTAGCGGGCACCTCCAAAAGGATCGAGATATTGTCGGGCATGCCCGTCTGCCACACATCACGACCCTATCATCGCCACCGCTTATTTTAGGGTGGTGATAAGCGGCTCTCGCTGCAAATGTTTTTACTATCGAAGTCTACGGGAAGTGCCTGATGGGAAGGTCTAACAATCTCGAAACTTCGTCGACAACCGCCGCAGCCCTTCCGCAGCCTCTGCCTTGAGTTCCTTCGACCCACTCCCATTCGAAACGTAACGTGATGAGGAGGGGCAAGGTGAACCGACCGACGCAGAGCCCGGAGCTGAAGTAGAGGCGGAGGAAGAAGAGCTTGAACATGCACAGGCAAGGAATTTGCAAGGTAATGAATTTCGATGACCACTGTATGCGCTTTCTCGGTGTCGGAGTGTCAGACTGTTAAGACGACGCCTGAGCAAAACGGCGACCAGTGAGGGAAAGCGATTGCGGAAATTGCGCGTTCTAAGGGCGAATTTCCAAGATCGAAATTACATGGAGTAAACACGCGACCCAAGATTCAGGGCTTCGTCATAGATATTTGTCTTGGTAAAGAAGTATAATATAAGCGAAAAAGAAGTTATTATATAATATGAAAAGAAGTATAATATCACCTTTACCACCCTATCACCATCACCATCACCACCCTAAGATAAGTGGCTCTCGCTGCGACTGTCTGTATTATTGAAGTCTGCGGGAGGTGGCTGAAGGAGAGGTTTGACAGTCTTGAAACTTCACTCACCCCAGCCGCAGCCATATCGTACCCTCTGACTTGAATTTCGTCGACCCACTACCATCCGAAATGTTACGTGACGCCTGAAAGTGTGGAGGCATGAAGTCATCAATCCCCCAAATAATTCGCCAGCCTCTACCATGCAGGCATACTTGGGCCCTTGCCTCAATTCAAAAATTCTGGCGAGAGAAGCCACCATCTCCACCGAGCACTGACGGAGCTCCTAAAGGATTACATGCGAAACGATCAACCGTCGCTGGAAAGATGATGGCAGTCGGCGGTGACTCCCGTCAAACTTTTCCGATTGTTGGACGCGAGAACAGATCGCGCATTGTGAACGCCTGCATGAAAAATTCTAGCCTTCTACGACACTGCAACGAATTCGCTTCCCCAACTTCTGCGCGCAATAGAAAATCATTCGAACTGGCATGACTTTTCCCGACACGTGGACATCCGCAAACAATACTCCTTGTTCCTGCCATTTGGCCGAGACCTACAACCGAATGATGCCATTTATGAATATCACTATACAACGTCCCGCCCCTAAAATCCTGCAAGACCCCAGAACTGCATGCGAAGCGGCCGGCGCGTGTTAAATCTTTGGCTCTATTTATCGGGCACGCTCTTTTAAGCAGGCACATCTGAGGGGCTTGAAAAATAGCCGGGCATGCCCTACTATTAGAAGAAAGACGGTAGATCGTATGTGAACAAATAACGGAGTTTATCTTTTCAACAGTATGAACTCAGATCCTGATTTTGCGTGCCTTGAACACTGCGCCCTGGTAGAGCGACCCCTCTCGTTCCCCCTAGCTACGCCCCGCCCCTGGCTTCCGAAGTCAGGAGCGAATCCCAGAACTATCCCAAGTCGCTTGCATATTCTTCAACATCCTGGCAAGTACCCGTTCCCCGATTGCCCCATCTCTCCGCGCCCTCTGTATACGCCTTTCGAGGGGCGCCTCCAGGTTATAGAGGGGCCTTTTGGGGAGACGAAGGTACTCATTCGTTGCCGCAAACCCTCAATGCACAGAGTATGCAGGATTGGTGTACGTCTTGCACAAGGATCTCGGCTGTTCGGTCGCCTCGAAAATCTAGCGTTTTCCCCGAATCCGGACATCATTTGGCATCGATTCCGTAAATCAATATTTCTACTCCGTTGACATATCGAGATCCCGTATATGCATAAGTATATTATTAATCGGTGCTGTCATGGAAAAACTCACTGCTCATAGAAAGTTCGCCGCCTCAGGCAAACCTTTCTTGGGCTCACACAGGAATCCAGCCCTACCCGATCAACGGTGAGCGTTGCAAGGAGCGGGAGGCAATGCTTGCGCTGAGCTAGTACGGAACTCCGGGTGCATTGTCTCACCTTTGATGTATCTCGAAGAGTTTCGGGCCTCCTCAAAACCGTTTTCGAGCACCCATGACGGGAATCGCCCCCCCCCCAACGATTCTAAGTCAGAGATAATCATGATCCTTGAGATTATGCCGCGGATAGATCGATCCGGTCGCATGCCACGAACGACGGAAGGAGAGAAGATTCCGCAGCGGAGGGCGGGAGAAGCCATCCGGAAGGATTTCTGACCACGCGTGAGATGCGTGGCTAGACCGAAAATCGCATCCCAAGTCCCTCTCATCATGCCCCATCTCCCCATTGAGCTACCATAGAGCTTTGTTCGTTGAATACATCGTAAGTCGAACCCAGATACACAGCAACAAGATTGCCCTTGTTTAGAAATCTTCAATAACTGGGAAATCCAGGCATTTCGGGAGTCGAATCTATTCCCAGCAACTTGGAAGTGCCTGCGCTTGTTCCGTTCCCCGAAAAGAGCCTCTTCCAGAAATAGATCAGCAGTACTGCACTGCATCGATCTCGCGCATTGAACACCATCGATAGACTCCTTAGGGTCCCCGTTGACCGATGCGGTGGGATGGATGAACGAACGCAGGGACGGACGAGCAACTCGTTGGACGAGCGACTGGCTGCTCTCTATCTGTATAGATGGATGTATGGTTGAAGAATCGGATTAAAAAATAAGTTGCTAGAGCTAGCCGCGGCCTCTCTGGGCACACGGAATCTCGATCGATGTCTGTCTGCATTGTCATTTGTCGAATGTGCCATCTGTATCTCTTTGCAGCTTCTCTCTATCTCCCCACACTATGGTGTCGTCTACGAAGCTAACCATCTAGTGGCTTCTACGTTCAACGATTCTCCGCGCTCTCGGATAGGTGCCGCGAGACAAGGTGTCAAATCGAAGGGTGTCAAAAAGGCCTCAAGGGATTGGCTGAGCCTTACTTGGAATCCTTCAAATTACGCTATTCTTAAGGATCATGGAGCCATAACCTCGACGGACTTCTTCGATTGTTTTCCCGTTTTCATTCCCTAGAGATAGAAGCGACTCTGGTCTCTACGTCTCACTCACCGCTGCAAGAGCACGAAACCACCGAACCTGCAGAGAGGCTAGGCCGCGCATGCTGCACTCTATCCTAAGTGAATCTGTTTCCCGATTGAGGCGTCACAAGCCGAGGTGTCCATGCGAAGAGATTCACAATGCCATTGTGTCGATGTCGTCTCTATCAGCTCAACTCCAGCCGACAGGAGAAAGCCAGAGAAGCGAAGAAGAGGCTTTGAGAATTTCGACAGTGAGACCAACTCACTAGTAGAACATCGAACTATTGGATTCGAGCATCTGAGTTCCCGATCGGGTTGGATTTATCGTCGCCGAAACGCATTGCTGCTTTGGAACCTCTCCGAGGGAAAATGAACTCGGATCCCTGATAAGATATGGCTAATGAACGCCGTAACCACGAGACAAGAATGCATATCCATGGGAAGTTATACGTTGATTGCTCCTGTTTTTCGAAATGTCCTCAGCTTCCAAGGATTTTCTCAGAGGGTCAACGCGACTGAAATGCTCGTTAGTTTCAGAACGAGCTCGTCATACTCCTGGGAATTATAAGAAAAGCAGCAATAGGGGATAAATCCTGAGTCTTCGCAGATAGATGTTCTTCTCGAAGAAAGAGTGCGCGAAGCACGCAGTCCTCCGAGAGGAAGGAATTCTTTTAATACTCTGAGAATCATCTGAGGACTCGGAAGAATCGGTACACGGGACAGAGGTCTCGTATGAGTTCCAGGTCAAACTCAACATTTATTGCGCCTCTACCGGAGGATTTATTGGAAACTCCTCGAAAGCAGATAGAGTGATGAAGTTGTTCAGGCGGAGGAAACCAAAGGAAACATACATGCAAGCTAATAAAACGATGTCATCTTGTTTGTTCAAATATTTACTGAGCGTACACATAGTGTTCGCTTGTTGAATGTTTGTGCAGCGTCCTCAATGTGCCCGTTGATCGCGATGATGATGGTAGTGCCGCTGCTGCTGCCGATGATGATGATGATGATGACGATCATCTCCCATGCCGGCATATGGCCCATTGATCAAGTCGTGAACGACGATCCTGATATATGGCTTGCGGCTGCTACCTCATCGTCGCCATCGTCGTCGTCGTCGTAGTAGTAGTTCCTTCTCCCCCTCTTCTTTCCCAGTCTCCCCATTTTTCTAGCTCTGCCTCCTCCATTCGCAAGGCTCGCTCACAAGGCAGGCGTATGATGTGAGTAGAGGGGAGGAGGTGATCTGATCATTTGTTGTAATTGACTTCACTCGCCAGCTTGCGAAGCTAATGTCTTCATTCCGCAGTTTTGCCAGTTTGTCCTAACTGTTGTCTGTCCGTCGCTCGCTCGCTCGGTGGCTCGTCCATTTCCTCCTCTCTTCTCGCAACCGAACGCGGTGCGAGATCGGACCAGCTTTCCTCTCGTTAACACCTCTACAGCGACATTTTCGGTAGTTGAGCGCCTTTTGGCCGATGGAACCCGAACCTCTACGTAGATGACTCAATCAACATGTTTCTCTCTCGTGTGAGATTTTCTGACATCATCCTCGGTCGCGTTCGTTCCGGAGACAAGTACTGCCACTTTCATGCGATCGAAACCGTTCAAAAGTCAGCCTTCGACTTGATCGAGTTTTTGATGTTTGAGCAACTCGATATTCGATTGAGTGAGAGCGAAGGAATCTGATCTTTTCGAATTCATTCTCTGAAGCTCGATCCCCAAACTTATGAGTGTCTCCAATAGATCACATGAAATCAACTGTGCAGTCGACCACTGAAGGATTAAGCTCGTTCTGTACATGGTATGCATCAGAGATTCATAACGGAATAATTTCGTTTATCGAGAAATGCACAGTAAGATCTAGCAGTTGATTTCTTCGACTCTCTATGAGAACATCCAACATAATGATGTCCTCCGAATGAAATAATAGCTTCGAAGCTGGCAAGGCGTTGTTGACGGCTTCTCTCTTTTTCGCAGAATATATATCCATCTAGCAAACCGTCGTCTAAGGCGAAACTAGAGCCGAGCTCAGAAGGGCTACCAGTAAGGCTGGCGGGCACAACGACAGAGGTTGAAAGCAAACGGACAGATCGACAGACGGACGGACCCACGGACAGATAGACGTAAAAGACGACTACGTAAGATAGGAGAATAAGGAGAAAGGGCTCACGCCGAGGGCAGCGCGTCTTCGCTCTGTGCTGCTCGGTGGTTGTCCGATGGCGCGACCCGAATGGCGGCCCAGGAGCCTGACTCCGCCTATAGCTGGCACGGGCTGCTGCAGGCTGCTCTAAGCCACGCCTCGACAAGATGGCGCTGGCCGTGAGCTCTGTCTGGATTCACCGACATTATTACTGCGGCTATCCTATCCTATGTAGGAACGGGCGCTCAGTCTCCTTCGATTGGAACTAACCGACGAGCCCAGCAACCCACACACGTACCTACCATACACACGATAGTCGGTTGCCGTCAGGAGGGCCGTCAGTTACCAGTCGGCCACTAAATATCTATCGGTTCGTCAAGCTTTTGGAATCAGTGTTTCATCGTAATATTGTTCTTCGACTCTCTTGGACGCGCGGAATAAAGGTCTGTAAAGTTTCCGTTCAGTGTTGAAGGCAGGCGAGTTAATACGAGCCATGTGTGCGTGTGTGTAATTGTCATGTCACAACACAACATCGTCTTCTGTTTGAAGACCAGACATCGAGTTTCCCTCGATCACAAAGTTTCGATTGTAGTGTTTGTGGAGTCGATGAAACCTCGGGGAAAAGAACTGCTCATTTGTGAGTTCTGGTTCTGTTCTGAACAGTTGTTAGACTTTAGTTCACTAAAATTCGAGCTGGACATGGGTTTGTCGGGAAGGACTCCGGTCTCTTCCGTCGGATCAAATAGTCCTTCTGAAATTCAAGTTTGTAGTTTGGATACCTCAACGTTGGAGAATTCCGGAATTCGTTATCCTCAATTCTTAGAACATCATAACGCAAGTGTTCCCGCACGGTTCTCGGTTGACTTCAATGATTCGCCTGACACAAGGAAAGCCACTGTCCGCGATCAGCGGGGAAAAGAACGGCCACAAAATGAGGGGAAGTTTCTCATGGAGACTTGCGGAATACAAGTACGAGACTGTTGACTCCGTTCTCGGACTCCCAGGCGGGTTCTGTAGGTTATCTCAACAGCCTCAGAAGATCGCTAGCCAGGATTGTCAAACTGTGAAACCCTGTGGCTTGTCCACATGAAAATGGTCTGGGGCTCGAACTCAGATGTGGCACAAACGAAATCCAATTGAATCGGCTCGGCGAAGTTCTCACTCTAGCAAAAGAGCAAGAATTCCACGTACAATGAGCGTTCATCAAATACGACCCTGTCCGAAAATACAACAATTGTTGCATTGTCATGTTAACCTCACCTGCTGCTGCCGCACAACAGAAAGATGCTTTGGGATCACGATAATTTTAGAACAGATAGTGAGTAACTCGCTAGCATACAAGTTAACCGAAGCGGGTCGCTACCCTCATTTTCCCGGATTTCCCGGGCTTGTGAAATCGGCCTCCCATTGGACAGCCTCAATGCGAGACGCAGGGTCCATGTTTCAGTGACTGAGCTCAAAAATGTTTCTCCGTCATTGCTCGCATCGCGAATACGGGGCTCATTACGGCTCTTCTTGGACTGTTCTGGAGTTCGCTCCTTCAATCTCACCGTCTCATCGATTTCAACTGACGGTATCGGATCGGAGCGATGAGCTCGAGCTTTGCTCATGAGTCTCTCGTTGCGTAAGTTGCATAGACTCATTCGCTGGAGCAGGATTCGGAAGCATTTCCCACTTCCAGGAAAAAGTCTGATAGTTCCGTCGCAGTTCTGAGATGTGGTACAGTTCCTCGCAATTAGTTCGATAGATGGCCAAATATTTGGCCTAGCTTGTGAGAGCGACTTCAAAACATGCCGAGAGGCCAGACTAAGCCCTCGATTGGATTATGATTTAGATATTTAGGGGAAGATTTTGGCCGTCGCAGATGATCCCCGGCTAGTCTGAGATTATGCAAGACTGTTTATATTGCTGAGGACACCCATCTGCCATGCATCCGAGCCGGCAGCGGGCCAGCCCGGCAGTCATCCAACGCGGACTCGCCGAGAGGAAGTCCGCGAGATGCTGTTTTCGCGGATAATACGGAGAGTACCGCGCATCTTCCATCGATTTCAATTGTTTTGCTCTGTCCGAGAGAACGTGCTTCAGGGGACGAAATTTGAAGCGCCGATTCAGGGGCTCGGAACGGAGCGGTGCGCAAATGTCGACAGCAGTCTATTGGAAATCGTTCGCGTTGCCTCATGATTATCTTCGTGCGCGCGGAACGCTGAAGATTTCGGGGGCGAGAACACCAAGTCTCCTGGATATTCAACCGCAGCGGTCGCAGTGTAAGAGTTTGTTGCTGTGGCTGTTGTTGTTACGAGATTTCAGCCTGGCGTTTAGCGGCCATTGATTGTTTGACTAAGGACAGTGGGAACTCAGAAACGGATATATCGTGCCAGCCGCACGTGCTCGGACTTTCGCTATCTACACAAGGAGGCTGATGCCGTAATCCTCCTCGCAACTGTCACAACCAGCGATCGTGGATCAAATCCTCGTTGCCACCAGGGGCTCAAGCGAACAAGAGGGAACAAACCAGCTATCCGATGTTGCTCAAGATTGCTGTCGAGTCGCTCCAACAGTTTGACGACGACGACGGGTGACCACACCAAAGCCCGAAATGGAATCTTTCATATCCGGTCCACATGTTCTGTTCCCGAATCCGTTGGAGTCGCGGATTCTTTCCGTTTTGACTCCTATTGTGGCAAGCTCCACATTTCCAAAGAATTCGAATTGGACTGATGTTTTTCGAGAGCCATTCAAGTCATGCCGAGTGTCACCACTTGACCCCGGTGAGGGCGACGCTCCGATCCTCGCTCTAATAGCATGGCTATTAACAACGCCCATCTCGTACTCAACGGTCCTAACATCGCCTGCTCAGGGTTGGTGGCGCGAGATCTCTTTTGTTGACGATCGGGTTGGGGAGAACATTGTTTCGGGTGGGAAACATCTCTTTCCCGGATTGTCGACTACATTTCCCTCGTGTAGAGTTCCTGATGGGTCAGATTTTCCGCCATTTTCCTCGCTCTTCCATTCCACTCGTTCTTCCTTGGAATCTCATTCCGAGAATCGTTCGTAGATAGCGGGGAATTCCCTCGTGGAAAACGTGTCCGGGGACGAAAGGATCAAAAGCAGACTCCTTGCGGTCTTCAGGGTTGTAGATAGTCGGAATTGATACAAACGATCCATAGGACGCTACGCTTCTGTGTGCAGGGGTCTTTAATATAGAGATGTTGGACAATGTCACGCCGAATTACACCAAGCGGAGGAAGGGAAGAAGGCTAGGTTACATCTATCACCAGAGTGTTGCCGAACCTCTGAACAGCCCATACTACGCGCTACCGATGATGCGGCCTAGGGTCCAAGCTGGTTGACTGCCGAACTGACTCGCTGGCTGCAAGACTGGGACTTGGTCTCCCCTTGCGAGCGAGCGAGCGAGTGAGTGAGTGAGTGAGCGAGCGAACGGACGAACAAACGACGAGACCCATGCTCGGAGAGAGCTACAAATTGCTCTCGATTGGGAGCTACCGTGCTGGTTGAGACACCAGATGGTGCGTATGCAAGGCCGCCCAAACTGCCTTCGAACTGCCATCCTCCTCGAAGCATCGTCTCATCATTCAGATCATTATTATACGCGGAGCTGGGTGACATCCAATGAATCCTCAGTTCGGGAACATGTATCGCGAAATCTTATCCTGAGGGAACCGTGCCGGAGACAGAAAACCGTCGTTACTTCGCGAGTGTTTTCGAGCCTTGATCTGACTGCTGAAAAAAATCACATTCGCGACGAGCGGATTGCCCGTAGGAAGGCATAGGGAACACGCGATACTCGGAATGATCACGACAAACTTTGGACTTATTGTCTAGGATTCGAAACGCGCCAGGCATGGATCTACACTTGCGGAGAAGTCGATGCAGTCCCATTACCGTTGTCGACGTCTCAAACTTGAGAATCCTGTCAGGGACCGCGGTCTGGACCGCGACGAGGTCCTCCGCGTTCATTCCTTGTTTTCTTTTTGTCTACGCACGGAAAGTTGTTCAAACTAGCGGAACGGAGAGAAATCGGACACTGTGAATGTGTGAGGATGTTCAGCTTGTTGTCTGGGCCATCGATCATCACCTGATCTCACCTCCCTAGACCACCACCGTAGACGTGCTCACGCATCGGGCTCATGGTATAATGATCGCGCATCTCGTCGCGGAACGTTTTGAGAATCGATTCTGCTATGGCTGGGATTCTGGTTGTCACGCCGAGCGTCGGAATTTCATTGTAGGTACTTAACGTCACACATACCAGACACTTCTTTACCTCCACTCGCTCTCACTCATTCACGCACGCACTCAGACAAGAAGTCCACACGGAGCGAGAAATATCAGAGAAAAAATTATAGCTGGCAAGAAACACTCGTCGAAACGTACGATCCCACGCCAATACAGCCTCAGAGCGAATCTCGGAGCTTATGAAAACTCACTGACGGGCCACCCGGAATCCACGGATCCATTGATTCCGAACTGGCTAAGGAAAACCAGTCTACGAAGTAGGTGCGGCCGCTACGGAGTAGGTTCTTTGGTACATCGTAAACCTTGGCGACAAACTTCGTCGGCCGCGGAACCGTGGTCCTCGGACGTCATAAATCCAGTTGATGTGTCGTGAGTGAATATATTTCGCAGAAGTCGCGACTAGGACGAAACGTCATCCGACGTATCTAGCGCTCGATTTCTCTTCATCTTACATTGGCGTCATACATCAACCCATGGAGCCTGCATCGATCCTTCGGCATTTTCAGAAGATCTTTTGTGTGCCCCGTTTTACGAACGTCTTCGTGGCGACCATGGTTTTGAGAACAGTTTTGCTACTCTTTCTGGCAAACGGAATCCGTAGTATTTCCGTACGGTATTCATTCTTACTTTGTCGGTCGCTCGCTCGCTTGGAGGAATCGGAAGTCGTTCTTCGCTTGAGCACAATAACGTGACAATTCAGATGATGCAGCAGTAAGAGCAGCAACTCGTTCTTTGGGAAGAAGTCGGGAGAGAAGAAAGGCGGCGGAAAGATACATCGCTCTTTATGGACGTCGCCGCCCGTCATCGGATCGTGGGAATGCAGGAAAAACGGATTTCTCTCCAGCAACATTTACCCAGAACAGTCCTTGTTTCCCTCGACCTTTTTACCATCACAACCAGCTAGTCATCATCACAACGCATTACCAAGGACAACGCGTTGACATCATCGGTCAGGACGAATCGGCGCCTTTCGAACAATAACTCGGCTAGGCAGCGATTCGCTAACAACAGAATCATGATTATGGCGACCTCGGGAAGGAATCGCTAAACTCATCGAGAATCTCTTCGAATCCGGGTCTTTGAATCGATTCCCGGTTTTATGCACGTACGTGCTTCACCCCGCCGTCGTGTACCGTATCGTCGTCGCATCGCATGATACACCGAACGCGGGCTTGCGTGCGCTCGGTCGGTGAATTTGCTGGCATGCTCTCATTACGAAGCTGATTGTTATTATGCGTTGTGATCAAGTCATGTCGACCGATTCTCAGGCTGGCTGACTGCCTGCCTGCCTACAGCGGCACCGTAGACGTTTCCGTCTGTGGCGCCTTATCTATCTGTGGCGAGCTTTGTCGACATTCACTTCTATATCCGGCCTGCTGAGATCTGGTCGACCGGTTGGCCACTGCTCAGCAGTCAGATCGACACAAAACCCGTTATCGTCGAGACTTCCGCCCACTCGTCACTGCATCCGAGCTACCGAGCAGCCGACCGACCGACCAGGCATCCATCCATCGGTCCGTACATCTAGCCAGGCAGCCCGCTAGGCTTCCAAGAGGGTTTCTACTTGTTTTTTCTTCCAGTGTCGTCCGGGTCTCAGGTCCGACATCGTTGCCGTTGGTTCTCTTCATGTGGCGGCGGGCAGGGTGCGCGATCGATATGCGGAGTGTCGTGCAGCTCGTCGGGGAGACAGCGGAAATTAAGATGTTTTATGACTCCACCTCATTCGAATGGTAGCTCGTATCCATCGATTCAATTGCACATCTGCATCGGCGGTAGCGACCGCGAAAACTCACGACGAACGCTAGAGAGCGAAAAAGAGAACTTGCAGCGACGCTTGGTAAACCGATATCCTCGGTAAGCTGGACGCCCAGCAACCGCTATAAATCTTGCGCTTGATGAGACTGACGATTTTATGATGGTTGCCGCTCGCCGCCGCCGCCGCGTCGCAGCAGCATCGGGAGCAGCCAGCTCCAAGAACACGATACAGCCACACTTACCGATTGCAGAGTCTATCATGGGAATGGGAAACGGGATTCTCGGTCGCATTGTGCGCGATGCTTTGACTTTTCGCTGGCGTCTTCATCTCTCGTGGAAACCTTATGCAACGTCCTCATGCGCGGAGTCTTTACGACAGCGAGAACGATGGCGTTTCTGACTGATTTTCATCGACTCGGGCAACTCGCGTTGTTTTCGTGAGCAGTGGCAAACAGAGGACATCGAGATCCACTCGCACAGAGTTTGACGATGGCGAACGGTCGGTCGGTCGGTCAGGAAGGCAACTCGGTGGCGTCGTTCGTGTTTTCGATCCTTAGATGTCCTCAGGACGAACAAACTTCACCGGAAACTGCATCGGAAGTTGCTAACCCTGCTCCGAGTCCTGACGGCTCGATGGATTCGTTGGATGCATGGAAGAATAGATGAACGGAACGCTTAGACGCACGGACGGACGGACTCTGGATAGATGGCCAGATGAATACATTGTCCTGGTCGATACCGATCAGAGCCTGGCGTGAGGAAGACGCGCAAGCACGCAGGCCGCCAGGTCATCCGGGTCGATGGAAGGTGGTCGGGGGAGCGGGCAAGGGAGCAAGCTGGCCAGGGAGGCAGGCAGGCGGGCTGGCGGGCACGGAAGGGGGACAATCATGATTTCAGTAAATATGAAAGCGGTGAAGCTGACCCTTGTGCCCTTGTTTCCCTCGATTCCTCGTGGGGCAGATGGTCCCACGTCCGACAAACGATGTTCTCTGTCACACGACCATCGATCCGATTGCTGCTGACTGCTGGCGGCGTTGGCCGAGTTGTTTCGGACTTTGTTGTTAATAGTTGACTCTGCCTGAGGCGGACATGTATGATTGATCAGCTGAGGAGAGGTTTGAGAAACTCTTCGATAGGAGCAAAAAAAAATCCGCAACAAAACCCCGGGCTGGGTTCGAGTGTGTGTGTGTGTGTGTGTGTGTGTGTGCGCGCGTTCGCCTGGGCAAACCCCATGCCGTTTATACATCCTGTATACCACCCACACCGTGCCTTTCTCAGACATTCAGTTCTCGGAATATTCTTCTCTTCCATTCGCGTTCAGAAAGGTTCCACGAGGGAAATGGTTCGATTTCGAGGCGATGTAGCCGCTGTACACTTTTGCAGGGCGTCGTGGAGATCTCTCGAGGGACCGATTGTGGTCTGACGTTTATCGCCGCTGACATCATTGGCGTCTTCGTCGGCGCCCTCCTCGACGTGAATTAAGGACGCCTTCGACCTCAACCGGTCTCGATTCTTAGATGAGATTCACGTCGATGACAAAAAATGTTATCCATTGACAATCTCGTGAATCCGCAGCAGTTCAGCGGACTGTTCCTAGTCCGAACGTCGTTGAATACGATCTGACGATGAGCCATGAAGCACATGAGCCCTCACTTCCGTCGACGACCTCGGCATGAACCGTCATTTTCGGAGTTCGTAGCGAATTCCTGGCACTAGTTGTAAGAGTGTATGTGTGAACATTCAAAAAAAAGTGGCGGTGGTGGTGGTGGTGGTCGGCCGGCTTCCGATGTCAGAGCAGCAGCGAGGAGGCAACCCTGGGATGGCTTCATTCCCGTTCTCCTTTTTGGACTCCTGAGCAAATGAGGTAATTGCTGCATGGAGCAGATTGCGATTCGATGCGGACCACCATCGATCATGGAACAGACGAAATCGGACGACACATCAGGACATATGCTGCCGACGATGCCGATGTTGGAGACGACGGGGAGACCGCGGTTCGTTCTCTGAATTGCCACATCTCTCATCCGACTGACTGAGTGAGACCAACGAAAAACCAATTACGAATCCAGCATGCCAGCATCCGACGGTTCGGGATCGAGTCTTTGACGCAATCCATTCCGCCGCTTTGGACAGGTCTCTTGGGCGCGGATAATTTCTCGAAGAAGGGACTCGGCGGAGATTGCGACTGGACTCAAGAAAGTCCTGACAAGAAATTCGGGATCGCGCGGGGAGTCTCGTTCGAACTTGTTCGCAGAGTTTAGAGTGGAGCTGCCTCCGAATTGAGATTCCGTTTAAAAAGTTCAAATGTCACTCAATCGTCCTCAATGGCGAGAGTAGTGAGGCGGCAGCGGTGGTGATGGTGGTGGTACATTGCGTGGGGTAGGGGATCAGCAAATCGTTTTGCGAAAAGCTTCTCCCCTGACTTGCTGCTGGTTGCCTGTTTGGCTGACTGGCTCGTTCGCTCGCTCGCTCGCCCGCTCGCTCACTCGCTAACTCTACGGTTGTCTTTGAAACCTTCGCTACGACGACGACGACGACTATATGAGGCGGAGGTGCTAGTGTTCGTCGATTTGCAGCCGGTCCGCCCAGCCACTTGGCTCGCATGCAGCTTAGCTACAAAAATGCAAAGTTATCGCAATAGAGACATCGGCGAACAGAAGCCGACAGGGAGGAGATAGCGAACGAGAGAAGCATCGAGCGACCGAGCAAGCGATCGAGAAAGCGAGGAGATTCGGCTTCACCACCACCACCAGCGGCGAGAACAACTGTTGCTGCTGCTGCTGCCACCTCCTCCGATGTAACAACGAGATCACTGATCGTCGTCGGATTCAACCCCACATTCGTGTGTTGGCCCAGAACGACTCGCAACAGAATGTATGCTCGAGGGACAACTGGCTTCATGATGATTGTGGCATGATCTTCCATCATCATCATCGTATGTCGCGCCGACCGGTCGGGTAGCTCAAACAGAAAGAAATTAGCGCGACAACTGTTTCTATAACCGGACTGAAGTGAGAAAGTTGGAGCTTCATCGGAAACGTATCTCGTCGTGACTGCAGGGGAACCTGTTCGCTGTTTTCTCGATGACGATGCCCGTGAGGGGAACGAAATGAATAACAAGTTCTGATGGACTTCTGCAATTAGCGAGCTCTGAATGTCTCTCCCGCTTCTGTTGCCGCTCAAAAGTTGTTAACAAGATAGAGAGTCCGGACCTGGGTTGGGATCCGGCTATTTCTGCATCCCCAGTCGGGAGCCATCGCGACGGCCCCTGAGTAGGAAGATCCTCAAAGCGATCGGAAATCGGGCGATTCACGTCATCATGGATCCAAGGATTGAGGAGACTCTTCGGACTCGGTTGAAACCCTCAGTGTTTGTTGTTTTTGGCTTAGATAGAAAGAATAACAAACTGCGGCTGAGATAGAGATTCATTTTTTTTTGTTCATTTCTTCTCCTCCCGCCAATTAAGCATCTGCAGAAGCTGTGTGTCACATGCGACTGTCAACTTCAGGCACGCTTGTTCTTTCGCTGGCTTGCCGGGCTGGCTGGCTGGCTGGCTAACTGACTAGGATGGCGGACGGACGGGCGGGCGGTTGGGCTAGCGTTCCCCATCGACATTGTAAAACAAAAGACTGCTCAGTTGTGTAGAACGACGATGACAACAACGAGCGCATGCTCGTTCGCCGGCTCACTGCGGGACTCCACTGTCCTGAATTTGACAAGCGACGATGATTGCTGCAGAACTGCACAAAATGATTTCAAATTGAAGACAAAAGACCACCAGTACATCCTATACAACGACTTGAACAGCGAAAACATCATCGGGACGAGAACCATCAAGCCTGTAGACTTCATGTCGGTGCCGATCGTCGTCGTTATTTGGTCTAATCCTTGCTGCTCTAAACACGCAAAGTAAAAGTGCCGTTTCGGCCTTGGAAGTCCATATTAAGATGCTTGTCCTCGGGGAGATCCCGGCAACGGGAAAGGGAGGAATATCCAAAATCCCGCGTGCGTATCCGTTGGTCTCTTTTCGTTTCGGTTATGACTGTCAGACGGCAACGAGCCGGTTGAGAGGAGTGCTTATGCGGCATAAACAGCATCACGGAAGCGAAATCGGCACGACATCTTCTGGCAGCGTCTGGCTCCATCTCCGTCATGCCCGACTCGTGGTGTTGGAACACTGACAGCTAGCGACAAATAACGACCTCCCGTCCTCCGTCTCATTCGTTCGGAACGTTTCCACTATATCACTCGTTACAAACGCTCACACGATGCTAAGCACGGATATGCCGTAGTCTTTCGTAGGGAACCGTACGCGGTTTCCACGTGTAGAACGATTGCAATCAACTTATTCAGAGTTTTTTCTCACAATGACATTCTATAATGAGCGTCCAACTCTTAATTGAAATGGCAACGAAAGAAAGAGAAGGGAAGATCCTCCGTAGAGAGGAGGGGAGGCGAGAGCGTCTTCGAAATCCTGAGTTTGTGGAATGAATCGAGGCATCCTGACTTCACAGCGTGTTCTCCTAATTAGACCGAGGGCCGAGTGGTAATTGGTGGGCGCGCGCTGCGCACTCCTCCTCGCGACCCGAGGAGCCCGAGTCCCCCGGGTCCTTTCAGTGTTGCCCCTTGCTCCCTCGGCATAACTGTCGTATGCAACAGGGTGCTGAATAGGTGCTGCTCTGTTCGGTGAGTGGGAGGGATGGAGGGAGGAAGGAAGCAAGCAGGGTGCTTGTTGGTCGGTGTGTCTGTTTGTGCGTGCAGGCGTGTCGTTCATCGAGAGTGATGAGGCAGAGTTGTGAGTCGTGAAGCTTGCCTCCGAAAGTTACTTTGTAGTCAGTCCACTCTTTCTGTTACGGATGGAGGGGACAAACGAAACGGTGAGCGATGGCGGCAACCAAACGACCTGGTCAAGACCTGGGAACAAGGGCAGGCGGACAGCTAGCCAGCCAGCCCTCGCCGACGCCCTATCTATCAGCCCTTTATCGAGCCGGCTATCTATTTGTCTGGTTATCACTGACAGACCCGAGCGAGTGAACAATGAAATGACTTTGCTGTGTTGATCGCCGCGCAACGGTCAAGATAACCACAGCCACTTATATCGATAATAATGATGACGAGCATTGAAAGATAAGCGGGAGGAAATGGGACAGGAAATGGGGTCTGCCTCGAGAGCAATTGGATTGTAGTGCTGCAAGCCCACCAACGACTCGGATAACATGCGACATGAACAACGACTTCACTAAGGCATCGCTTGACAACTCAATGACAACCATAGTCCCACTTGTTACCACTACTATCCACAATGAACTGTCACGGAAAAGGTTCCGAGGTGATCGGTCGAGTTCAGCGAGGATTTATTCTGGTTTGAACTTCGCTGATCGGGCCTTGAAGATTCTGTGAACCAAAAGAGCCGAAAAATGTTCTCCACCAGTGGATTCTCAGCGCTTCCGTCTCCCGGAGCTAAATCGGGAAGCGACTCAGGAGTTTTTAGGAGGCAGCCGGCGTTGTTTCCGAATATCCGAATGCAAGATGTCCTAAGAGATGATGAAAGAAGGAAGGTTTCGGGCTTTTCCACTCCTTGCGCTTCCCACCAGTGTCCACTCGGTGAGCTGTGGCCAGCGTAATGTAAGTAATGTAGTGAGTGATAAGGCGATCCAATCTGGTCAGCCAGCCGGCCGGTCGACTGGTCTGTCGGTCGCTCGGTCAGTAAGACAGGCGGGAAGGCAGGGAAGCGGGAGGCAAGCAGGCGGTAGTGGGGTGGCGTAAATGGCCACATAAATCTTGTAGAGGGTCTCTCTTCGACGCCCGCTGGTCACCGCTCTAGCAGAAGCAGCAGTAGCAGCCGTCGCCGTCCGCCGTCCGTTGCTGAGGGAGCGGTGGGAAACTTCGGAGCTCAAACCCTGTCTTCAGGCATTCCGTTCCCTCATCTATCCGCTAAACTCGGCGGAAACAGACGCCCCCATTTTCGGCTACTTCCGCGTTGACAAAATCGACATTGTCGCCCGTGAGACGAAAGTCGAGGAGACCTAAAGCCCTGGCTTTTTGTTTTCTGAGGGCCACACTGGGCCTTTGGTGTCCCCTCTCACTCGGTGTCCTCCGAGCAGCAACATCTGTTCGGTCGACGGTTCCGTCGATTTCGGGCAAGGCGGCGGCGGCTGAGGAAAGCGTCTTTGTATCATCGGGCGTGCTTTCGTTTCCACTTTCGTGCAGAGTTTCGTTGATGTATTCAGAGACTCGATGCTCACGCCAAATGGCCTCAATTCTCTTAAGTTGTCCTTTTCTTTTCGGTTGGTCTCCGACTCCACCCGCTGCGAGTCTCCTCGTATTAAGTTATAGCCACAGCCTTATATATCAGCAATGAGCTACTTGTGCCGCTCGGATTCGTGGAAAACAAGTCCCACATCCTCCGCCGCACTCCCGAACGATCGTTCTCGAAGAGATGGGAAAACAACTTCGTTTCGCGGCACGCAGCCTCCTGCAGTTGACCTGAGATTCCTCAAGTTTGAAAACAGGACCCGAATCGAGCTGCATGCCGAAGATTCGGCCGTGAAGGCTTCATCCAAAGCTGAAACAAGGTTTATCTCCTATGGAAGAACTTTACATTGGGAAAAGCTCCTTTAGCGGTCGGATTCCAGAGAGGATCCAGACCCAAGACGCCTTGACTAGGGCGAATCTGTTTCCCTCTGCGTTACTACTCGGAGCCATCTGATCCCAATTCCTGACGCTCGCAGACCAGAGTGCAACAGCAAGGTTGGAATCGACGATCTCGGCGCCGCTGCCGCCAGCAACACGTGCAAGCCATATATAATGATATTTATTTGGAACGAAGGGGATATTGGGCTGGCGGGGAGCAGCAAGCAGCAGTTCCTTCTCTCGGTTTCTTGCCTGTGTTCCCCATCCGCCCCTATTCGGCTTCGTCGCCCGGCCGCCCGCCCGATCGCTCGCTCACCGTTCCTGAGGCGGCGAAGACTGTGTCGAGATTGTTCCCCGGGGGAGGTCGTTTAAGCAACCCCTGAGAAAGGCGCGCGCAACGCGAGTGAGCGAGCGGGGGAGCGAGCGCAACACGTTGACCACTAAGGCTGATAGTGGTACGGAGTCAGTCTTCCTCAAGGAGGCAATTTCATTGTTCACGGAGGCAATTCGCCCTTGAATGGCTTGAGTTATGAGCTGCTACGCGAACGGTTTACCGAACGAACGCAGACGGACACAGGGCCAGATAGAGAAGCAAGGAGCCAGGACGCTGTTCAAATACAATGGATTCTGTTAGACGACATAGATTTGTCACTAGCGTCCAGCTGTACTTTGCTCGATTAACTGATTGTATTCCGCTTGTCGGGAGTGGCCATTTACGCGTGGCGAGAATTGAATTTGGCAAATCCGCTCTCGGACACGGCTTTGCCCCAAAGATGCTTTCAGTTTGGTGCTTTGTTGCCATTCCAGCTATCGTTCGCTGAATCCATCGTTGAAAGAAGAACGGCGAAATGCGGTAACGATCCTACTGAGGTCGCTGAGGTTCACGAGAGGAGATTCTCCGAGAGCATCGTGAATCTTTAAACGCACTCGCAGCTGAGTGCCAACATTCTCCTCGGCAGGCCACTGGGCAAAATCGATTTCCTGAGGCAAACCACAGCTTTTGTCATTCGGTGTCGGAGTCGAGAGGTCAGACCTGGAGGACGGAAGAGATTCCCTCCGTAAAAGTTGAGTAAGGTGTTTCGAGATGATTCACGCTGAGTGAGAGCCATGCGGCGAGGACGCTCGTTGCGAATGTCGGATCGTGACGAATCGAACTGCGAGAGAGCGAACGAACGAACGGGCGCGATAACGCGAGAGTTTGTCTGTTGGCCATTGTTATCACGAGAAAGAGCAGAAAAAGTGATTCACTCTTGTCCCTGTTCCTCCCGCTGTGAAAGTATGCTAGGCTGTAGGTGAGCGCCCCTGTGGAGCGTGTCGCCTACCTTGGAGCTTGATCTCCGTCTAATGGAGTTATCGTGTTTAGCCACTTCTCCGTGACGGAAGACTTGCGCCCACTAGCAGCGGTGGCGGGAGCTGCCGCCAGTGCGGTCGCTGTGGTTTCTTCTTCTTTTGAAACTATTCTCCCTCGTGGCACTCAGGGCCTACACGGGTTCGCTCATCATTTCCCTCCTTCGAGCACCTAGTCGTCGTCGTCTCGTCGTACTCCTTGTCGACTCGCCAACCGAGATGGAGCGAGACCGCAGAATTCGAAGCGATCCCATGAACCACTCGCAGAACTGCGAGAAAGTTCGAGATTCACTTGAGCGGACGTGCCATCTCAACACATTGTCAGTGTTACTTTCGTCGTTCCGACGTTTTGCGCTTGCCAGCGTAGATGGACGGAGAGTGTGTCCGGTTAAAACGGACAAAGGACTCTAGAAGAGCGAGGTTCGCTTCAAACCAGCTTGAAATCACTTTTTGAACTACTGCTCGAGGTGCTTATGATAAATGGGTTCAGTGAGGAAGAGAACGAAGAAAGAAACTTCACTCGAGTCCGTTTGCTCCGATGATGGCGGTGGTTTTCCCTCCTTTGAGCCAAAGGGATTCTCCCTTATATTGGCAGATCTGAATTCTGTTCAAATCCGGACGACGAGGTTCGCCCACTGGAGGGCGAACGGCCGTGCAGGCGAGCAGTCAGTCGAGATGGGAGCAACGCAAGATTGAAGGAAAGAAGCCCAGCAAGCGAGCAGGCTGGCAGTTCGGTCGACGATGTTATTGGATTGTGGGGGTGTATCGTCAATATACGCTCAGAGAGCAACACCAACCCCGCGTAAATCACGCACACTCACACACATACACATCTTCGCTCGCAGCCATGCTTGCCGAAGCTGCTGCAACGACATCCGTCGACATACTTCCAGATATGAAGTAGACACCTCGTCGCCGAGCGCTCACTTTACATCTCACTTATTTTCGGTTCCCGCTGTCTGCTAGATTTGCAAGAGACTCGATTTTCTGCTTACGCGGAAAACTATTTTTTCCGGAATAGATCTCGATGATCTCGAATTGGTGTTCCTGAGGGAGATCTAGTGCATCTCACCGTAGCAGAACATGGTTTGATTCAATGTGCGCGAATCACATGTGGGGCTCCTTCTTGTGAACGACCATCCTCCAGCTTTAATGGAATCAGGCTGCCGATACATCAATAGTATCATTTGCGTTTTAATATCCGAGTGAATATTGGCAGCTCTGATTCAGCCCAAGTCCCGGTTCCCTTTTTATGTGTGTCGTTCCGTGCAAGCTTCACTGGCTTCGTGTATTCACACTCAGCGGCCGCACTATCTTTGGGGCTGGAGAGAGTTAGGACGTGTTGTAACGCCTTCATCAGTATTCCGTCAGAAGAGAGGACGAGAGGGAAGCGAGAGTTTGCTTCTGCGAGGAGGGGATGTCGCGAGAGAACGTTCGGCCCGAGGAGGGGACGCAGAGAGTTGCTTCGGCATGGCACGGTGAACCATGTAGACCCTGAAAGATGGGAGCTGCTCGGGGCGGGGAGGAGGAGCGGAGCCGCTGTGTGCGCCTCAAAGATTATTCCACACCATTTAACATTGTTCCCTTCCGGATGACTTTATTACAAGCTGTGCCTCCTCCTTCGTCGAGGTGAAAACTGCGGCGGCAGCGGCGGCGGCGGCAGCAGCAGCCTGGCAAGCACCCTTGCTAATTCGTGCCAGGCAAGCAGGCCTGCTTGCGAGAGAGAGAGAGCTAGCCAGGAAGACTTTGTTGTATATGTGTGCGTATGTTATTTGGCATAATACGGGTCCCTCCCAGATCTCGGTCGTTCCCTAGGAGCCGATTTGTGCCGCACTTTTCCCTGGTCGGCTTGTTCATCTTCGGCTTCGTTCGTTCTCGACTGCTTGCTAATCGGCACGTTCGGCGGCGGCAGCAGCTTGTAGGTTTTTCCCGATGGACAACTTTGTACGCTCCGATCATTCCAGCTAGTATACAATTCGGGAACGTCGAGGGCCTTGTGCATTATTTAGTTTTTGGTAAAAGTTCTTCTGTTTGGTGGAGCACTGAGGCGACAAACGAGGGAATGATCATCACGGAACTATGAAATATGGCAGAAAACAACGCGGAACCCTGTTCGAGTGCCCCGAACAGACTTCTTTATGACTCCTTAGATTCAAATTGTTGCGATTGATTCTGACCGCTTCCCATTCTCGTTCCAGGTGAGCTCGCTCTCTCATCGAAAAGGAAAACCATGGAGTTCATACAGGGAAACTTCGGCAGAAAACTCGGTGTCCTGTACTAGCTGAGTGAAAACAAGCTTTCTTTTTATCAAGATCGGCAATCGAAGCCATCTTCGTAGAGATTTCCTTTTCACGAAGACGTTCGGGTCGCTGAGAGATCGAAACTTGTTCTTGACGGCTGGCTGGCTGCCTGCCGCCGACCAGCCGACGACCAAGGAAGCCATATTTAGTCTTATTCGTTCGCTCGTCCGAACTCTCAGAGGCTTCCCTGACACCCCCGCGAAACCTTGCATAGATTGAGTCTTCACAAACAAGGCGGCAGGTCGACAACTTCGATCGCTCGCTCGCTCGTCCCATGGCTCGACGCTCCACTCGCTTTCGACAGCTCTGTTGTGAATGCCTGCACCTTGGGAATTCGCGATGTGTTTTGTCCACTCGCCACCTCTGTTCCAACCTTGAGCAAGCGATTCCCGTTTCCATCCTCGAAAGCTATACATTCGCCTTCGTTGTCCCCCGAGGATCCCGCGCTCAGGAACAAGGAATCCTCTCCCTGATCCGTGAACTCCAGACACGTTCCTGATTTCAATGATGACCCGCTAATTTCCCTTCAGAATCTCTCGCGGAAACTCGGCATGGAACTGAATCGGGAATGAGTTTTTAAATTCCTGGGTGTTGAAACCGACAGAAACGTCATCTCTAGGAACGAAGAGGAGGGGAGCAAACACGAAAAAGACAAACACGAGCAACCCAAACACGAGAAGAGTCAGTCATCGGGCTCGATGACGGTCAAATCTTGGCCTTACATCGAGTCAGTCAGTCAGTCAGTCGTCAGTCATAAAAAGTCCTACAGAGAGATGGCTCTGCGCTCAAGAAACATTGGAGATTTACGACAGTTACGATCAACGAACGTCATGAGGGCGCGGTCTCATGTGTCTTGACTCAATGCTTGAAAAGCGACGGCTAGCTCGGTGATAACCCATCGGCGGTGGCTGCCGCGCGAGGACAATACCGATAACGCGACTAAGACACTAGGAATCGGTGGGAAATTCCGAGTATCAACGCTTTGCATCGCTCTGCGGCTCTCGATTCGAACTTTGCTTTGATGGCCTTTGCTTTTAGATTGTCGCATATTCTTGACTGGACACGACCACGCAGGTCGTGGAAGATATCGTTTGGCGGGGACAACATCGAAGATCGGAACGTCGAGACCGGGTCGTGTCGAAAAATCTCGATTTTAGTAAACGCCGGAGCACGATAGAGGCGAAAGAGATGGAGGCTCGTCTTATTTATGAAGGCAACATGTGTGGAGGCAGCTGAACGCTTGCATCGGGGTCGGAATGCTCGCCACCCCGAAAGAACACGAAACGACGTTTGCCATCGTCTTCGTACTCCCGACCACCCACCACAGAGAAGCCGAGTCGACGTCTTTCTCTCTCATGCAGTCCTCTCCGACGGAATTTTCCCCGGGAGGCTCGAAGGCAACGAGTCTAATCTCTGCCTGGTTCAGAACTCTCTCGATATCAATCGCTGGTTGAGACGATGGCGGGAAGCTGACGATGTCGTCGTCGTCGTCGTCCTCTTCCTCCTCCTGAGCCCCTCCCGATTCACTCCTTGCTGACATCTTGACTTACTCCACCTGGTTTGCACCCTGGCCATAGAGGTTCGCCTCCCGGGTCGGAGTTGGAGCGAGGTTATCCCGTCGGGGTCATCCCATAAATCTGTGAGATAAAGTTAACGGCTCTTTCAAAGAGAGGGCGCAAATATCATCCGCCACAGGCCAGAGCAAAACACGACGAAAAAAGAGAGTGAGAACAAAGAAAATGGCGAGAAAAATCACAGAGCTCACAAAGACTCCTGATCGGCTATTTCCATCGGGGAGGGGAACCGTAGCAATTTCGTTTATCGGATCTAGATTTACGAAGCGTCCAAGATCCACCAGTAGAAGACACATCGTGAGTATATACAGTGGAGAAAGCCGAGATCTCGGCTTTAATTGTGATCGAACAGCATCGACTCCCGCTCTACCGCCGTCGTCGTCGTTGCCGCCATCAAAGAGTGAGGGACCCCGGGGCCCGATTCGTGGAAAAACGAATCGTAAACCGTTCCCCACTGCTCGAGCACTGTGCACTACTTACTTGCACATCCTCCAAACTCGATCAAGTCTCCGATCGCTATCGTGTTCGTTACCGCGGAGCTTATCAATTGTTTTTGATGCCTCGAGTAAATTCTTCTCATGTTTCTCATCAAACGCAGTCGTATCTCGATTTCCGTATTTGAGCTCAACTTGATGCAGTCATACTCTGCCCCTACTGAAAGTTGCGCGGATGTTGTCGTGTACGCTGTTGTTGTTGTTGTTGTTGGTGGTGGCGGTGGTCCTGGGCCGAGTCGTCCGCGAGAGCTACGATTGCCGGGAGTCTGCTGGGCTCTTCCGCTTGACGACTCTCGTCGAAGCTCGGATCTCAACGATCAGTTTACGGGAGGGGCCAGGGCTGAGTCTGACACGAGCTTTGACCGATGTCCTTCTCTCGCTCGCCTGCCTCGCTACCACTGCTGCATCGGATCCGTCCGCATGCTTAGAAAATTGTTCAAAAAACAGCTTGTGGTTCACTTGAAGACGAGAACGCCAATCGGAAGGAATATGGGGAGACCGGGGCCGTAGGTTGCGAATGGAAGGGGACACAAGGGAAGAGAAAAAAAAACACGGAGAGCCAAAGTGGGCAAATGTTTTGCGGAATACATCTTTCCGCGTCACCGAGTGCGGACGCAGGCCATTCGAAAAACTGCTTCGGAAGAAGCGAGGGAAAGAGAGCAGGAAGATTCAGAAATCGAGCAAAACAAATTCAATTCGAGTGAGTGAGAGAGCGCAGCCAGCCGTATCCTCCGGCGTTGCTTCTCCGCATCGTGGTCGTCGTCGATTTTCTCTCGTACTTCGGGAATAGGAGAACTAAAATACCTACGGAAGCGACCACTGAAGAGAACCTGGAGCGAAACCCTCCATCAGTCAAGATACGTGTATTCGCCTCAAAACCTTCGAACGCGGAAAATTATTCTCCTCCGAAACGTCTCCTGTCGATTTCCGATCGACAACGCTCATCCGTCCTATTGCGTTCGCTTTTCCTTCGATTTTGCTTCCGAAAGCTTATTCCCTCGGGAAACTTGAAGACAGTCTTCTCGTCGTCGTCGCCATGTTCGAAGTGTTCAGTGAAGTTTTGACAGGATGACTTGAGGAATCGGGATTCGGAGAAAATCCGTGAATATCGGCTATCCCTGCAGCCCTTTGATTCGATCCCCCACACCTCTTCGGTCCGGGAGCGGCACGCATGGAGAAAGTTTCGTTCTTTCGATCGTCCGACCGCGGTCTGTGCCCGTAAATGACCTTTGATTATGAAGTTTCTTTGCTCCTCGGAGGCTGCCAGGCGAGAATCCATTACGACGAGCGAAGAGCCTTTCTGCCTCATGGTCGGACGAGATGGGACTCTTCGTAGAGAGAAATTAACCGGCCAAAAATAAGCCGATTCTCCTCCCGACGTTCTCCCTGCTTTTGCTCCTCATTTCGCCAGGTTGCTCCCGCACATCGGGTTTCCTGAGCAAAGCCCGGTTTCCACGCGGGAACCTTTTTTTCCCGCTTTCCTCTCTTAATGTGCCCTCCAATCCTTCCGAGGCGGAACCATTTATTGAAGCAGCAGTTGAGGTTGACACCCGAGCCCTCGGATCCGTCCCCATTACTGGGAGAAAGAGATCGAGAGAGATAGAGAAAAAGAGAAAGAGGTAGAGGTAGAGAGAGACCGCGGCTCACGAATCGGACAAGTTGGTTTAAGAGAGGAACTCAACGACCATCTTCGACGAGTTCTACCAGGCGGCTCTCGTGGATCTTTCCGATCGGACGGATTTCGGAATCACGCTCAAGGTACGACTGGTCATGGGAGCATGTATCTGCGCCTCCATAATAAGCGCGTCTCTTATCCAGTCGGTGCCAGCAGTGGCTTCGGTCGATATTTGTCCAGATCGGGATCCTTGATCGCGCAACCTATTCGATGATCAGCGGCGGCCGTCGGAATCGAGTCGAGCCGAGCTGTTCGAGTTCAGTCGGGCCGTGTCGTGTCGTCGATGTGGATGGAGCAGCGTTGATAGGGCGTACCCGAACAAACGGATGCCGAAACGATAACGAAGAACTCTGCCTGCCTGCCCTGAGTGCCGGACCGACTGACTTGCGGGCCGACTGGATAGCGCTCGGTCTGACAGGCCACTCGGTTGGTTTGGCTATGAGCACCGCTCTCGGAAGGCGTGTCGTGACGTCCGCAGACCGATTCAAGACATTTCTCTCACTTTCGAAACGCAGACCGCAGCCGGCTGGGAAAACTGTGGCGAACTACTTCTTATCACCTCGCAGCGTCACCGAGTCTGACCGACTCCGAGTCTGATCAGGTGGTTTCGGATAGTGACCTCGGGAGTGAGCCACGCACGAAACGCAAGAATTCTGTTCCGGAATTGTTCCAAAATACATGTTTCAGCAGTCTTCATCACATGTTTCATAGCGAATCCATGAAACTTTCCATGTATCCATGAATGCCTGGCCGCGTTGGCCCGAAGCCGGCTCACGTTGAACTTAAGCCGACTATACCACTGCCACTGTCACTCAGCCCGTTAGTACCGAGGGTGTAAAGGACTATTTCATCGACAGCTGCAAGCCTGTCTGTACCAACAGCCAGTCGACTGAATAACAGACAGACGGACCGAGTGACAAGGCAGTTGGGATAGCAGGCAGACCGGCAAAAGAGAAAGTCGGCGCTGAAGCAGGCAAGGCTTTGTGTGGACTTTGCTCCCGCGATCCATAAATGTCCCATGCCGACGTAAAGATGTCTTTGTATTGCTTTTGTTTCTCGGATACACCACCGGTAGGTAGCTGGGAGCCAGCCCCAGATGGTGACATTCACTCGCGACGACGACGACGACGAGATAGCTATCGATGCTCACTAGATGACTAAAGTGTTGGTCCTCTAGCTGGCTGGTTGGCTCGCTCGCCGACTGAGCGGACTCTATCCGGCCTGACTGAACGTGGGAGGATACACCGATGTGGACGACACATGAATCTAACGGGCGACTTCTCAGCGTGCCTATCGGAAGCCCATATAGAGAAAGATGGCCCGACCCATGCGGTCGGATGATAAATGGTTTGCCAGGACGGCACACCACTGTTGGGGATGAAGAAACGGGGAAGACTTTATTGAATCCTGCGGATCCTGGCTCAGTTTCTCGAGGAGTGGTGCACTCGCGATTCGGGGACGGGAGGGGCCTGCCTGGGAACCTTGGAGAATCGTTCCACGCACAAGGTTCCCGGTTCCTCGATTCAGACACCCGGAAAAGTTGTGAGTAGCGCGATCTCTCCTAGGAAGATGTCATCGATGCCCAGGAGATGACGTGTTTCTGCGATGGAAAAGTTTCGGTTGAATTCTGTGAAAGACTGCGGTCACCAATAGAATCGAGTCTTCCTTTCTTGTTCAATCTGGCCACTCCATATCGTCTGTTCTCCTCCGTCTGAACGATGCTCCGTCTGAACGAGTTGATTCCTTGATCCTGTGTGTTCTCCTGAATGAAGCCACCGCGCCTGCGCATCCCCTCTTTGCCCCATTTATTCGTCCAGATCAGTGTTTTTTCGTCCTCATTTTTAAGGCTCCACGAACATTGATTCGAGGGATACAGTTTAATAAGGTTCACAATATATCAAGAACGATCAGGGCAGCACATTTACATAATGGTTGTTCGAACCCAGCACACCCTATATGTCTGCTCGCCCGCCCGTTCTCCTGTCTGTGCGTCCGCAGGCTTTTCCTCCCGTCCTTCTTCACAGAGAGCTTCTATGGCGCGCGGAAGACACATGTACTTTTAGGTTTCCCTTCGAGATCAAGCTCAGCCTATTATGCTTCGCAAACTCTCATTCGACCAAGAGAGTTCCCATTCAAAGTCCTCAAAGGCTCCGAAGTTCATCAGCCGGTTTCGAATTCTCCCGCAGCATCATGGAACTTATGTCTTCCGAGTTAGTGATCAGTGAATCTGAGAGAAAACTTCGGGACAGAAGAAATCGAAAGCGGTTCGACCGAAAGCATCTCGTTGTACACTTGGTTTCTTAGCGAGTGTACCGCGTGTGTCAGAGTTTCACCCAGAGAGTGTCAATATTTGTTCGAAGCTGCGCCATCCGGTCGGCAGATCAAATCCATCTAGTCGCAAGAAGTTAGTCGAAGCAACTTACGACAAGAGCTCAGCTCGCTGGCGGGCACACAACTAGCCGACCTAGCCAGTTTAGCTAACTGGACGCGACGCAGGGTTCTTGGTGGAAGTTGTGCTGTTAAGACTCGGGCTAGACATCGTAACCTGATTCGTAATGTGGGCAGCCGTGTAAACAGAACGACACTGTTCGGTTATGATGGATTCGCTTTGTGCAATATGGCTCCACCACCTCCATCGTTGCTGCGTGCTGGAGCTCACGAAATTAATAAGCTTAGCTTAGCCTAGCTTTACCAGCAACGACTCTCCCGAGCGTTCCCCCGGAACCGCTGTCTCGCGAAGCCCCTGCGTTCCTCTTCGACCCGTTTTCCTTTCTTCCCTCGGCTCCTGCGCGGCTCCCTACGCTGGAGAAGCTGAAAACCTCGCTGCGGGTGAGGGGAACAGAGAGCACGCCACTTCGTCAGAAGAGATTTCGTCGTCGTTTTTTCGGTTTTCCAATCTTCTTCTGTAGCTCGACGTCGTTCAGTGTTTGGGGTTGTTTACGTACAAACAGCGGATCCGGATATCGGAACGAACTGGAAAAGAGCTCAAAGACAGCCGACGATGGAAGAGCGGGAAGCAGAAGAATTTCGAGAAGTCGAGAAAGAAACAACGTCTTGTGTCGGCTGACAATGTTTATATAGCCTGCAGCATTTCAAAAGTCGGCCAAGTCCGCCATAATCGCAGTGGGGACTTGCAGAGAAAGCAAGCGCACCCATTTGAGTGCAGGCTTGAGGGGTTCCGAGGGCAACAGCTGTTCACGCAATTAGTTACCCGCGCGGAGAATTTTAATAGGGTTCTATCTCAGCTGCGATTGGTACAAAACGCGAGCTCTGTAAAAGTTGTCCAAACTGCACCCGTTCCACGACACCCTTAGCAACAACAAAAGACTCGCTCCGAGTATTCCTGGAGCTGCTGTGCCCGCAATCCCAACAACAACAACAACAACAACAATGGCTGCAACAACAACAATGATGGCAACAATGTACGAAATAATGAAATAGTATGACCAATCCATGGCTCATGAAATGGGAGAAGACATGTAATTCGATGAAGACGGATTTATCGGAACGTACTGATCGGGATTTTCCTTAACATCGACGACACTGTGAGCTCCAAACAAGACGTGGAATTCGAGAGTTATCTGGAATGCGCTCGACGAGTTGTCGAGTATGTTTGAGGATTGAAACAACGGATCAAGCTTTCTTGGGCGAGCGATTCTTCGAATACACTGGAAGGATATTCGTTCGAGCGACTGCGTCTTACAAGGCTGTTCTAGTCTGAACACGGAATCGAGAACGGCATCGTTAGTTGAAATTTTGATTGGCGATCGGATAGAATTCTGATTGGACCGAGGGTGTCTCACACTGCGACGGGACATATCGAGCGAGCGTCACTAACAGTGCTCATTTGTTCTGATTTTGTCGGGATCGATCGGAATCATTGGGTTTGGATGACTTCTTGATTCTTTCTCAGAGCGACCGAACATGGATTGCATGACAAAAGTAGGGCTTGAGATTTTCGCGAAAACCGTTGCGGTCGCGTCATGAATCCGTACAAGGTTCGAGGATCCTCTACCTCGTAAGCGGACTGTGGGACGGCAATTCGTTGAGATCGTCCCGTCATCAACCCGTAGTTCCCTCTCAATGCCGACTGAGGAGCGAAGTTTTGAGACGCAATGTATGGACTTCGTTTTCCGGCCGGCAGAGAGATTCAGCAGGCCGCGGGCGCTGTGCCGAGAGTTGTTTTTTAGTTCGAAGTATGAGGGAGGATATGAGGAAGAAGAGAATGTCGTCCTATAGCGTTCCATCGGCAGAGGGCGCCCATCCTCAGTTGCTCCTCCCACCACTGACTGAGCCGTAGCCATCCATCCAAGCGGGCTGGCAGGCGGCAAGCGTTTGCCGTCCTCCCGCAAGGAGGATGAACGTCGTTGGCTCCTGGCAAGTATGGGGTGTCGTCTTCTTATTTTCGAGAGAGCTGCTGCTGCCGCCTCCGCCGTTGCCGCTGCTGTCGCGGCTGCCACGGCTGTTCCAGTCATTGCCTGTGCTGTGGCTTCCGCTGGCGCTGGAGAAGAAGAAGGAAGAGGAGGAGGAGCTATTATGTCTCTCGACTCTCTCTCAGATGCCGTGTCTCCTCCTGGCACCGTCGAGACTCCCACTGTTCATTCTCCGAGTTGTCTCACGAACGCGGCTGGCTCCGTTGTCCTCTTAGTGTCTCTCGCGCCCTCGAAGCCCCCGGCACGAGCGGAACCAACAGCCAACGATCAGATTGTCTGTGACAGAACAACTGCATGACTTCTTGCTAGTCGTGAATCACTGTTGATGGGATCAGTGTGCAATACCGTGCAATAATTGTTCACTGGGAAAGTGTCTCCAAGTTGGTGTTATCAGCTTTTCTCCATGTGGAAGAGTGGATGTGGAAAGTGCAATCACGCTGAAAAGTCTCAGCTGGGATAATCAAACTCGGCGTCGACGAAACCGTAAGCATCAAGATCGAAGATGAATCATGTCGGACGAGCATATGCAGCATAGTATGATAGTCATCAGGGGAGTTGAAGACCGAGCGGATATTCATGTCGGATATGCGTCACGATAGGGCATCGACTCCGTATGAGATGATGAAAAGTCGGAATACTGAGCTTCCAGCTCGACGACGCGGAATTCATTCGAATCTATCAAACTAGTTCGGAACGGGGCGCAGAATAAGATCCTTGACATTTCAAGGATCTGACTGTCGGTCGAGACTCACTGCGAACGATTGCGTCAGTAACACGTTAATGAGACGGTCTGCGACTGATACATACATGTACGCTGGAGCCTGCGCTTGCGTGATTGTCAAACTGAGCCAGCGTATTGATTAGCAATGCTGTTTACGTACCATCATGGATCGGAACACATTTCAAACCTTGGTTCTCATCTCTCTCCGGTGTCCGATCGATCTTAGAGCCCCACGGGCGAAGGAGGAATAATTTCAAAGATGGAATTGAGTCGCTGTTCGGAAAGATGCTCTCGCATATGTCATCTCATCGATTCGAGAACTCCATATAGTGTACCATATAATTCCACATGTCGCACGACAGTAGAACCGAATATTAGCTATTTTCCCCCGAATCACGGGCTCAATGGGATCCAACTTGCTCAAGACGCGGGATATCCGCTTCGATTCAGTACAAGGAGTTCCATCGTTTCCCGGCTTTCGATTCTGAGAACTCTTCGCCGAGTCTTTGAAACCACTCGCATATTCGGGAAACTAACAGAGGCAAAGCTGGTCGACGAGAGAGCTGGAAATATCTGACGAGAGAGTTCCGGATCGGTATCGGGAATACGTCGACGTGTTAGAGCTGAAGAAGACCGCATTATTGATGATGATTTCCACAATGGAGAGATCCGAAGACGAGGAAGCACCGGCCGAAGCGAAGGGTAGGAGGGAGGGAGGAAGGGAAGAGCTGTCGGCTGACTGACTCCTCCTTCGCGGGCCTCCTGCGCCATTGGTTGTCCTGTCATCCTTGCTCTCCCATTGGCGCTCCAACAGCCCCTTCTATGCTGCTGCTGCCTCCACTGCAGTCTCGTGGCGGTCCCTTCCTTTTCCCCGGCACCCCCACCGGCGCTGCCGTTGCCGCCCGCCCGCCACGCTCCCCCGGCTTTCTCTGTCTTGCCTGCTGCGTTGTCCCCCCCGCTCCCACCGACGAAGAGGAGACATTTTTACGTCACGTTTTTATGGTGTCGAAGCCCAGCACGAACGACTGCCGGAGCTCGATGCCTTCAACGCCAGTTCGGTCGGCATAATCATGGCGAAGAAGATTCAGGATTCGACTACTTTCGAGACAGGCTTGAACTGAATCTTCCGTAGAATCTTCCGCGTTGTGTTCGAACCGATCCGCAGAGAGTGATGGAGCCAGTCGAAGCGATAACGGATCCAGTGAAGGTGTCCTATCAGCTTATACTGCAGGACGAAACCGCTGAAGCGATCACGAAGACAAGCTAAGGCCGGATTTACAACCGACGGGTTTAATGGTCGATATAAATGTCGATGCTCGCCGAGAAAGCGGCATTGTAGGCCGTTTGTCTCACAAACGCCTTACTAATGCCGAGATGATTCATGTGGGGAACAATTCCGTTTGGAAACCACCACTGCATGTCGCGACAAAATTTCGAGTGCTGTATCCACCGTGGTGTAGCTGCGCTTCGAGATCGCTCTCTGCTCCTCCACGCAAACAACTCGATTATTCGCATCTGGGCCCAACCCGAGATCATGCTGTCATAAATGTTAAGTTTCGATTATTTGCTCTATGACGGTTATGAGTAGACTTTTGAGCATTGAGCGGCGTCCCGTCCCGCGCCCTCGTGGAGGATGACGTCTGAATACGTGACCATTTCAAATATATGATTCAAATACATGATCATCAATATGATGATCGTATCAGAGATCCTATTCCGTGAACCTATTGATCGATCTTTCACAGGAGAAAAATTAATCATAGGTTGCAAGGGTGGCTCGGAATCTTCAAAGCCGAGGTTCCGAGACCGTATGAGCTCCAAGATCTTATGATTGCATGAATCTCGCGATGCTAATTCAACTCCATACGTTGCCCAAAGTTCTATTCTGACTGAGGAGTCTCGCTATTGCGTGAATTCACAAAGATCCCTATCAAGAGTTAGATTTCCGGAGAAGAATCGATGCCAATTCCTCACGGTCGTGACTGTTAGTTGAGCAGTGGCGCACAGATGGCGCTACGAGTTCCGCCGGCGACGGTCGGGAAAACGTCAGCGCGAGCAAGTTCAGGCGCGCGGCTTTCTATCCCGCCTCAACAAAGATTTCGTTCTCTCAAAAGTGAGTGAATGCACGCAGAATCTGAAACCTCTCACTGCGACTCACACTCAGGGATTCTTCCTGAATCTCTCTCGAGTCCATGATGGAGGCGCTGTGGACGTTTGGTAATTCTGACCATCTCACAGATGTTCCCCGATCCTATGTCGCCGAAATCTTCATGGTTATGGTTTATAGTGCGTCTCATCCGAAGATGACCCTTTCACTTCAGGGGCGAGCAAGCTCTGCGGACGTCGGTCACAGTTTTTTGGTAGAGTGGACACCGTTGAACCCACTCTCGACTGACGCCTAATCGTGTCAGTCGATGCACACCTTGGACGCGCTCTTGCACGTCACTGACAATCGGCCGTTTGGATCCCTTTTTCGGACACACGGGTTGAATCAACTCCAACCAACGGTGCCTAGGTGAGAGGAATGTACTTGCGGACACAACCCGACACCAGAGGGAACGATCCGAAATAGTCATCTGTGCTCCTCAACCCCAAATCTCAGCCCCGCCGAAGCACGGTTACGGTCCCATGCCAAGGGGACCGGCCGGTCATCATAGAACCGGACTCCTTTTACCTCTTAAGGTGTCTTGGAAACGGTTTCTTGTGCCGTTCCCTGAGCACCGACCGATCCATGACGGAAGAAGTAGAGCGATGTGGTTTGGATGCATTCTCTGTTCAGAGGGGTGACTTCTGCAGATATTTCGTCCACTCTGGAGCCGTCGTTTTCAGTGGAGGCGTAAGGAACAGAAAAAGTCTCAGTGAGGAAGGACCCGCCTTTCCCATCTGTGATGCCGCTGACTATTTTGATGAGGTGGGGCTTTACCTTTCGACATGTCGGGGAGGCTGCAGAAGAAAATGAAGAGAAGAAAAATGATGATTTCGACCCGTGTTTGTGGAAGAAAGGAACGAAAGAAGAAAAACGTGCCTTGCGCCCCCCATGACCAAGGTCAAATTCGGGCGGTGGTGCTTGGATCCCTGACTCCCCTGGCTTGCCTGTTGGCTCTGGTTGTATGAGTGGCGTGCTGACTGGGGCTATCTGGTTGTATGGCTCCTACCCCGCCCTGTTGGTTCACAATGGTGGTCCCTTGTTCATCTCGTCTCGACATCGCACACTGGATCTCACCTTCGCTTTCGAATTGAGCTTAAGAGCCAGAGAAAAAAAAGGTCTTCATTCTCAATTCAGTTGTGTAGTGCGAAACATTCCGTTTCGCCGTTTGGTGGCTGACCGTGCCGATCCCAACACCAATCGGCGACGGCAGCTAGGCCATTTGACCATAACGGTTCCCGTTTCACCAGCTGAATCGTAGTCAAATTCTTCGACTTTTCAAAACTAGACGAAATCTTCTGCGGAAAGCAGCGAAGCAGAAAAACGAGGGACGCAACTCGGTTCCCTCCGCAGAATTTACAATGCTGGGATCGCCCTTCTCAGGGATTCCGGAACGCTGCTGCGGTGCGAAGCTTTTCGTGGCGCACGTGCCTGGAAACTTCGAAATAAATTCCGGTGGCAATCGATGCCGATGCGGTCGAAAAAGCCGCCTAACGGTGCTGACCGCAAGATGCTGCGTTCTTCGCAGGCTTCGATTTGATGAGTTGTCTTCACCGAACCATAATTGTGTCGTCACGGCGGACGCGTGAAGCGAACTGATACAGTGACTGTCATGAAAGACCAAATGCCGTTCAAAGAACGAAAGGAAAAGACGCCATCACACGCACACAAACAGAGACACTGACCGCTGGAATTGCTTTTTTTTTCTTTCCTCGGGGTGGGCAGGCAGGCAGGCAGGCAGACGGGCAGGTGTAGTCAAGCGGGCAAACGGGGCACTTTCAAAAGTTGAATTCGCCATCAGTCGATTTCCATCAGTAAATGGATGAATGACATCGTTCAGATTAGTGCTTGTTCCGTTATTGCAACGGACACTTCAGTGTCATCAGATAGACGGCGGCTGAGATAGTTGAAGACATTTTGATATTCCGCGGCGCAATGATGTGTGTATGAAAATTTTTTTTCGGCCGCTTCTTTTTGCTGCTCTACACTCGTCACAAGGCTTGGCCGACCAAGCGACAAAGGACAGACGGTCGGAACGAGTGACGGACCGACCGACGGAGCGACCGACCGATAGACAGATAGTAGCTTCATACACCACAAGATATCTTTGCAAGTACCGCGCGCAGGAGGCGTTAGTACGACACCGAGGTGGGAGATAGCGTGTGGTCTGTTGTCCGCACGAGGTCTGACTGTATGACGACGATCCGAGCGTCTGTTCCCGGAGGTATTTGCAAATGATACTTCGATACGATCGCAAGCTACGTTCGTCAGGCCGAACGAGGTTCTATTGATGGCACAAAGGCGACCGACCGACCGTCGGATGCCCGACCGACCGGACGACTGACGCACAGACCAACCGACTGACGCACAGACCAACCGACTGACGACGAAGGGACGAACGGAGCCAGGGAGGGGCCAAGGTCATGTCTCAGAAATGGACAGAGTCAACTTTTGTGAAAGAACTGGATCGCTGACTGACTAACCGACTGGCATCGAAGCTGTTTGGCCGTCATCATACTTCTTGCTGCTGAGCTGCGGAACCGTGCCGTAGCCCCTGCCGCTCCAACACCAACCATAACGGACCATGCTCGCACAAAAAAAAATCTGTCAGAATTTTGCGCCGCGCCATCGGCTTCCTTGGGTTCTTGTCTCGCCTTGGATCATCACGCATGGGAACTGAATGATCCTTTTTGAGGCTGATCCGACTGAGCTTTTCGATTATTTCATCGATTACCCACAATGACGGGGAAGTGTTTTCCCGCGACCGTGCCTCTTCGGCTTCTGGAAGCGTTCGATCTTGCGCACCATCAGATTGAATTTTTCCCACCAGTTCAAGATCAGCGAGTATACTGAGCATCGCAGCCCTACTGGGACGGAAACCATATTTTTCTGATCTGCGGCGGTCTGAGGGTGGAATTTTTCGCACCTCAAAGAAGAAGGCTGTTGAAGCACTTGACACACCGTTTCGGGGCGCGGAATCACTCGACATCTGATTCTCGAGCCTATCCCATGTTTGTCACTCATAACTCGCAGATAGCTACACTTTGCTCATCTGATATGTGACATTCGCGGTCACCCGACAATTGACAAGACAACAGCCATCGATGTTCTAGTGAGACTCAAGATGTTTCGTAATTTGATCCGGTGGGCGATCTCGCGGTCGCAAGGTCCGCAAGAGAGTACCCGCATGTTTTTTCTTCCCGAATACGGAATGCCGAATGCATTCAACACTTTCTCGCGCTCGCGATTGATTGATATCCGATACTTTCATCATTCACCGCGGTTTAATGCTTGACGTTTACGTAACAAGTTGTAGGTGATAATGAGGTAGTCTGTTATGTCTCGTGAACGACGCGGGGCGCGGGTGAATATCGTCAAAAATCGTTGAAATCAAGTAATCAAGCGGCGTTTGTTTTTGTTGTGTTTTCCTCTCGATTGGCCGAAACGTACGCTAATCTATCAAGTGGATGTAAATCGTTCGATGCAGATCGCCTGATCGATAAGCTCCAATTAAAGCGAGTATCCGAATGGATTGATTCCATGTCACAACTCTTCCGAATATGTTGTTACCCAAAACCACGCGGGGCGTGGTGAAAGATTCGGGAAGCCCGAGTCCGAATCGCGGGGTGAGGCAAAAGCTACCGTCGATGAAAAAATCACCTCTGCCGTTACCCAAGGTCACCTGACGCTCTGATTAAAAACAAACGCTCGAAGATCAGTGGCTCAAGTGCAACATTCTTATATTAAGTAGGTCTGTCTGCCCGCCCGCTCGCCCGCCGGCTCGGGTGTGGGAGGCAGTTTTGCAATGAAGCCTAAATCGGACGACTACCTTCCCGATCGTCTTGCGGGTGATCCCTCCGTTCGAGAAACTTAGTGTTCGTTGGGCCCATATACGAGCCTAGGCCACTGCGCAGCAGTGTCGAGCAATTCCAGATCATCACTACTCAAATTTTTCGTTGAGGATTAACCAACTCGAATCCCCATGAGTAAGTCTTCACTCGCTCAAGTGCTCAAGGATACCGCGGCTATGCTGGAGCAACCGATGAGGCAGCAGTGGAAGTGGTCTCTGTAATTTGGAAATACTAGTAAAAAAAGAAGAACGAAACTAAAACAGTTTGGTTCGTCGACGGGGCAATCCGAGCAGCTCGGATTGCTGGATGCTTGGCTCGATGATGGTAACACATGAGGCACAACTCGCGTTTTGATAACGGGAGCGAATTACCGGTCGTGGAAGCTTGCGTAACGTGCGCGCCACACCTCAACGCGCCGATTGTCTTCACCGAGAATCGGCTGCGGCTGGCCGGCCGGCCGATGTGTCTGCCGCTGCAGGTCACCAAAGCGATAATAGTGAACGCCAATAACAGATAACCAGTCAGTGGACATTCGTTCGGACATTCTTGGGTTCGAATATTTTTGCCGTCCACTGCCATCTGAACGTTGCTATCCCTGTCGAAATTCCGCCTGCTTTCCTTGTTGTTTTCATTTTTTCTCTTGTTGTCATCGTTTTTGTCAATCTGACCATCATCATCACAGCGCCGTCGTTGTCATTTTGGTTGGTTGGTTGGTTGGTCTTGCCGTTGTCGACATCATGAGCGACTTGAAGCTTGGATGGCCAGGACCTACGTATCTATTTGCACGTGAGCGCACAATTATTTATCGCTGATAGAACCATTCCGAGACAGGATATTGAAACACGAAAAGATGTCAAGCTGCATGACGAATCAGATTGCAGGCAAGGGATTGATGGATTGAGATGAAGACAAATATGATCGAAGCAGTGGCGATTTGATGCGACAGCGGTCTTCGATGAAGACAATCGCCAGTGAGAGAGAATCCCACTATGACAGTGGGCTACACAGTGTCGGATTTCGTTGTCGGGGAATCCACCGCAAGAGTGAGACCTCCGAAACGCGGGGACGAAGAGCGTATCAAACAAGTTCATAATCCGGCCGCCACTTGCAGGATTGCTACCACTTTCACTCTCACGGCTATGATACAAAGACGATGGCGGTGACGATGATAGAATGACATCGATCAAAATCAGCTGAATCAGGCCACAGGGCGAGGACGAAGACGCAGACAAATACGTAGAAACACTTGGGATCGAATCGAAAAGTAATAAGAAGGAACGTATGTAGCCGATCCAACTTTGATCGCCCGTAGCTGAAACGAGTCCAAGTTTCCGGACCGTACTTCTCACGATTTTATGGGATTGCCTTAATCTGAAGTTATGGTTCCGGAATTCAAACATTCTCGACGAAAACTCGATGAACACCCGAGAGTCTACTCTGCATCACGAACGAGCTATCCTCGCGGCCTCAGATGTAACGAAGATCCGAGAGAAGAAGCCTACCGGATCTTCATCGTACAGAACTAGAAGAATCCACAGACTGGCGTGAGGCAAAAAACTACTCCTTGACAGAAACTCAACTCGACCGAAGAATTGGCGAATTCCCGACAAGCTCTCTGCTATCAGCTCCCAAGATAGGCGAGAACACGACCGTTGAGGGATTTTAAAATAGAATAGTCCTGCTTTGCCAGTGTCGTATACAGCCCAGTCGGTAACGGCCGCGGCATCCCTGAATCCTTGGAATTTACAGGAGAACTTCTCGACAAGGAGAGTAACACAACGCAGCACGATACGACACTGAGCGTGTGATGCACGTATCAGAACGGTGGCAACGGTGACCGAATGTACGGCTGTCACTCGAACGCGCTGGTGAGCCGTCAGCTTCTTGAAGCGCGGTTGCTCTGGCGTTAGATTTCAGAAATGATAGCAAGCTAACGATTTAAGGGCGACAATGCGTTGTTGTCAAGCGAGCCGTTACGTAGCGAACACTTGAAGTTTGTGATTCAGCATCAGCTGTTGAGAACTAGCTGTCTGTTTGATCGCTGCATGTTGATCAAAGTCAAGAATCAGTTGATTGGCAAGGTCTTGTAGTTCGGCACGAGAATCGCCTTCTCTCGGGATCCGCGAGGCCAGAAGAAGAATGGCTCTGGTTACGTTAGGTTCTCTGAGCAGTTTCTGTCCTCACTTTTCCCTCGTTTTCGAATTTGCTCGCTCCATCGAAAAATGGAATCCTCGCACAAAATCCGATGGCCACTCCGAGGGCCCACGGGGTCAGGAAATGTGTTTCGATGATTCCGTCGGTGGAAAGGTGGAAGTTCTGAAAGGAACGAGCCCTGCAAGAAACTGGCGAGAAGTCGAATGAGCTCACCGGAACTAAGAGGGAGGAAGATGACTGGATGTCAGCGTTGACAGTGACATCTGCTCTGGCTATCATTTTTTTTCTTGCTTCTCTCGACATGCGTTCTCAGCCGTTCCTGTTATATTGTTCCTCGTGTGTCAAGATGAGACGCTCATTTTCTAAACAGGTATAATTTTCGTTTCAGGGATGAATCGCCGACAACGAAATCAGCAGCAGTAAAGTGCAGAGTTGAGGTGAGTGAATCGCGTCGTCATCAGTTTCTGTCATTCTTCTGCGAACATCCGCTTCTATCTCATTCGGTTTCTCCACTCGCAAGTTTCCAACTACACAATGCGTTGTTGCTGTCGTCAACTTACGGTGGATTCGCTCGAACTTGAGCCGGATCCGGATGGTTTTCTGACGCAAGGAACTGTGTCCTTTGGTTCCGCGCGAGCCCGTGAGAGGGAGGACATAACTTCGGAAACACCACCGTAGGGCAGACCCTATGGTTCATTAGCGGGCCCTCAAAGCTAATAGGTGAAAGATCGATCGAAGCGAGCAGAGTGAAGATTAAAAAGTTGAATCAACCATTATGGGCGTGGATCATGTGCCTCGATGATCGGAATCGCCTTTGGCCTTTTTTTGTTGGCGGCCTTCGAACGACGGCGACGACGACAACGACAATAATATCATCGAGACACGACGTCGAGATAAACGAGCTGGCGAGTGAGCGGACGAACGGACGGAGAACCACATGGACTATACACCAACAACCACAGCAACAACGGCCTCACGGTAGTATTTCTATCGCCGATGACGGCGGCTGCTGCTGCGGCGAAGCTACAGTAATTATAGTTGGGATCGTAAACAACACACGTGAGGGCATGAGGGCGTCCTTGTTCGGCATCCTTCCAGCTTCCCATTTTTCTCTAACCAGAGCTGTCACAAAGGCGTTTAGTTTGTATACGGTGTTCTAACCTGTGCAGATTAACAGACGTACATCTGGTCGTACACTTGAACGTGTATGCGGTAGTCGTATATGTGCTACAACGATCGATTCCCAGTCGCCATTAACAGCGCTCGCGCTTGTCGGGATGACTATCATTGGTTCTTGTCCCGTGGGTGAACCAATTATTGGAACAATATTCGCATTCGCGTGCAATTCGTTCACGAGTCCGTGTGTACGGGGCAGAGCATGACGCGTCCGAAGAGCGGATGGACAGCACGTTCGTGCAATCAAAATCACTGATTTTGAGTTTGGGCGCAGGAAAGCACCCTAAAACAGAGGTTATGGTGAGTTGGTCGACCAAAGCGGAAATGTGCAATGCAACAGGCATGTCACGCCGGATCAATTGCTCCGCGATGAGATGAACACTCTCTTTTATAGAAGCTCGCGTAGATACTTCATTTGAAACATATTCAACAACTGGATTCATTTGCGCCGTCGTGGCTCGTATGCCCGGAGCCGTGGATCAAAATAAGTTTAACAATAATGAAGATTTTGAAACCGCTTCCGTCACACCTTCCATCTATATGATCGGCGCTCGCCTGATGAGCTTCGTAATTTGGCGCGACTGACGAAACACTGCTGTCATATATCTCGATAAAGTTTTTGTTGTTCTTTTTTTTTTGCTTCCATATTCACACAGACGGGCCCGCTGAAGTCGAGCAGATACACGCCCGAGGAAGGACGGGAAGAAATTCCGGGCCGGATTCGAAGGATTTCCATTGGGAAATTTGAAAATCATCTTTGTCGAAGCTAAGAGAGCGCAAAAAACGCAAGTATTCATGCGGGAAGCTTCGTTTTGATGACAAACTCTGCGCGCGTGTGTTCGACGCTCCACTTGAGCGCGGAGTCTGTGTCAAGGTTACCGTCGCCGTCTTTGTTGTTCTTCAAGTTGCTGAACTTGGTGAAGTCGCTGAAGCGCGTTTCGCGGTGCTGGTCGGCCGGTCGGTCCGCCGCGCCGCGCCGCACCGCTCGCTGGTCTGCTTCTTTGCCCGCTTGCTCAGCTGGCTGAGGTGCTCCGTGGAGATGGGGAATTGCCCCATCTCTCTGTGTTCTAGGTCGCAGCTCTGCCTCGCTGGTCAGCTATTGCGCGAGATCCAGTGATTCCGATCTTCGCAATGCGAGCGCGCAAGGAGCGATCCCAAGACCCTGATGGTGATTAGGATGATGATTTATTTTGAGACGATTGGCGTTTCCCTGAAGATTTATCTAAATATATGAAGACAAATCGACGGAAAATGTCGAAACTAGAAACTGTACCCGTCATTAGGCACAGTGAGAGTATATCGTTCGATATGCAGGCGTCCTTTGATATTGTACAGAACTCGACTGCTCACCGATTCAAGTATATGTACACCGAAAACGGAGAGTACACGGAAGAACATGAGCAGGACATGAGAACCCCGCGTAGCCGTTGTACTTGTGGTACGGCATTCAACCGAGCCCGACGGGGACATGATTTGACGGGTCATGTAAATCAATTCGATGATATCTCCGCATGAACGATTCATTCATTTGGCTGTTAATCATCAATCAACCCCGATTCCTCTGATGGAACGTTCCGCTTTTTGTTGTGGTTGGTTTTGCAACAGAATCTTTCGAACGGCTTCTTTACTTTCGAGGAAATTCTTGCCTCGGCCGACGTGAATCCATGCGCGCGCGCGCGGGCGGGGACCACGCACATGCAGGCAAGCGAGCAAAGCAAAAAACGCGATTCCCATCAGATCTATCTGCACTCATTTCGCTAATTCATCGTCTGCTTACACAACAACGGCACAAACAACAACGACGGCACCATCAACGAGGGCGACGACGACGACGACAACAAGAGCAACTTGAATGCGATTTCAGATCGGAAAAAAAAGAAACATCACAATGACCAATAGAAGGCGAAGCTACGCGAAGGCCCTACCCGCCGCCTAGCACCAACAACTCGTCTGGCCGACAACATTGATAAACGTCAAGAAGCAGGATTTTACTAGGTACCTATCGGCTTTTTGTTTTTTTTCCTCCTTCTCGTGTGTTGGTGTCAGTCAGTCAGTCGGTCCGGTCCGGTCGCTTCTCTTGATTCGTGCGAACTTCGACGACCGAGACAATGGCTGCGAGTCGAAGAGCTTTCAGATTATTTCGCTTGTCCATCGCGTGCTCATCGAATCTTCCTGAATCCGTTGGAAATATCAAGTATTACGCAGACGCACACTAATTCCTGCCGCGCCCAGTCTCATCTATTTCATGCAAACGCTCACACACACATGCACACTCACATCCACGATTGCGGTTCAATCACCACTGTCCACGACTGCATTGAACTCGCGAAATGTTTCCAACAGCTTTGATTCCGAAGACCACTCCGAAGAATCGGTATATCATGTTTTTCATCTTTTTTGTTTCTCAAGTGCTCATCGTCGACGTAAAACGCAGTGGCTATCATAGCTCGCTCCCATGCTGCGGAAGCTTGAAATGAGCGTGCTCTTCGCCGCGATTTGATTGAGAGCGTGAGTAATGTGGCGGCGCCTTCGCTCCTCGTTGTGGTTGCTTCTTGAGGCATTCCCGAGCTCATCTTCTTCTTCGTGGTATTTTTCTCTCCTCACTGGTATCGATTCTTCCCGAATCTTCTTTTTTTTTTGGTGATATTTCACTTTCACAGATTTCTTGTTAGATTGTCTCATTAATTCCGGCAAATGTTGCTCGACCGATCGCTGTGAAGATGAATAGAGGATCTTTACCCGAAGTTCGGAACTGCACCGTGCTCAGCCGCCCACGGGGAGATCGAAACTTTTACGACGAGGAAGACTCGCTGCCCCGCGAAGGCCCCGGCCGGCGTTTCAGATTCGAAGTCTTCGATGTTGCCAGCATCGGCGGGACTGGGCGATCTCATGAATGAACGAGGTTTTCATCTGGCTCGGTCAATTGACAGACTGCCTGAAAACTCGAACCTCACTCACACGCCCAGAACATCGAACAACGATCCGCGGATAGCGGTCGCGAAGAATCATAGGAGTGCGCGCGATCACACTTCACAGCGAGAGGAAGCAAAACGCAAGAAGATAAATGCCGATTCATAAATTACTCGGAAAGAAGCTCCGGCCACAACCAGATTTGGCGCTAGGGTGTGGATGCGAGAAGCTCATCCGCCCAGAATTGAATCGATCACTCATTATTGATTTTTCCGGCTTGCTCCGCACAAGTTCTATCACGAGCCCACTGACCACAATCGCCGTTCCAAAGAGATCTTTCCAAAAACCGCCCTTCTCCTCCTTGAATCAAACCAGAAGAGAACTCGAGAGCCTCGGTGCTGCACCGAGCGGCAACCGTTATCGAGATCATCAAGTTTCGCTTCTGAGGATTTCAGGAGGGTTCTACCTCGATCTTTGAGTGGTTCCAGTGCACAAAGAATGACAGGCATTCAGTGAGTTATGGAACATTTTGGCGTGGTCGGCACACGGCAGCATTCATCTGTCGTATCAGACGAGATCGCTGATTTGTTCAGCTGCGACCAGAGCGCGGGATTTGGACTGCTTTCAACAAAACCATCGAGTGCGTCCACAGGCCATCAATAACATCCAGAAACAGAGGTTGTCTTGTTACTGAAAGGAGTCGGACTCAATTGACGTCCTCAAGAAACTCAATACTAGGTGGTTAAAAGGAGAATCAGAAGAAACGAAGAATCAGACCAAATGACTGAGAAAATCAGGACTGTTTAGATAGCAGTGAATGGTAAATACGACCACGGGAGGATATCCGAAGTTAATATGATTTGCATAGGAACGGTAGACCGAAGCCGCGTCGGTTGTGGTGGTGGTGGTTCTAGGCCAAGGGGGATGGACGCCTTGAGGAGTTCGGAACTTTTGAAAAAGCGGCCACACTCACGCGAGCCACCGGAACAGCAATGCGCTGCCCGAGTCACGAAACAGTCTTGAAAGCCAACGGCTCGCTATGCACACCCAATACACATCCAAACTCGCTCCCGACCGCCGCCGCCGCCGTTCCGCCAGCTGTCTTGACGTTTGGGGTTGGTGTCTTCATCTTCAGATACTGCGTCCAATCCCGATACTCGGGATTTTTGGATCCGTACCAGAGCTGTCGGTATCGAGATTGGGCACAAGGAAGCGTCGTGGTCATCCTGAACTCCTGTGAAGGCACGTTTGACGACACCTAGACCTTGTACGGCATCTAACAGGAGTGTCGAAGTCTGTGCCGTATTGATTTGGGGAACATTCGAGTGTTTAATGATAAATTGAGCGCATTAATACGAAGTGAGAAGCGGCGATGAGAAACTGCCGAAGTCCCGAGACGTCGAACGGTCGCGTGGGTTTGCCATGTACGTTCCAGGACCATCCGTAGCGATACGGTTTGACGGTCTGCCTGCCTGCCCGTCCGCTTGTCCGTCTGACTGACTGAGCGAAAGGGTCTTCAATGAGCGTTGGGTGAGCTGATCCGCACTTGTCAACGAAACTTGCGAAAAAGTGATCCCAGCCCGATCGTCCGTACCGGTTTGATTTGCCGAATACAAAAAAGAAAGTACCAGCGGGCCGGCCGGTCGGTCAGCCGCCCGTCGCTAGCTCGCCCGCCGCCCGCTGGGCTGCAATTGAAAAAATTATCGCCAGCCGTCTCAGTAAAAACGGTGCTTCGATTTTGACACGGCAAAACCAGCTCGATCTGTTGTGCCCAATGTCTGTGCGTCCGTCTGCCGGTCGGTCGGTCGATCTCCATGCGCTGGCTGGCCCGCTTGCTCGCTCGTTCATCCGTCCGTCCGTCCATCTTTCAGTCAGTCAGTCAGCAAGCCGGTCGGTCGGTCAGGCCTTGCTTCCCGTCGTGGTCTTCGTCGCCTCCTCCTCTTATTAATACTACTGAAATACGGCGAGCAGTAAATCTCCGAAGCGCCGGCCAAACCGCCTTCTCAACAGCATCCCCCGCCCGTTCGAAAACACTGTTGATTACCACCACCACCGATCGACCATTGACACCTTCTGCATCCTCACCGTCGGCCACGTGAACAATTTGTTTCGATAACTTCTTCGCACGAGAACGGCTCGGAATCCGCCGATTCTTTGCGTTTCTCCAAACGCGACGAAGTTTCTCTCCGAGATCTAAGCATCGCCCATGAAGAAATTGTCAATGTTTCGGATGTCATGCGATATCATTCATCGGTTTCAAGGAGCAGAGCCGGAGACATCCAGGAGCAGATGCGTTTTCGGAAGACGTACTAATTGTGATGAAAGCTCCGTTGAAAGTGGCCGTTGTAAGCATGTAGTCGCGTATGTCTTCTCAAAGGCTGGGAATCCTCCCACAGTGGGAGTCATCGGTCCGTTGAGAAGGAGGAGATTGTGGGAGTAGTTGGTACTGAACGGGCCAGCGGCCAGAATCGCGCTCGGCTAGGAGAAGAATCTACAGGATGTCCAACGGAAGAGGTCCGGCAGGAAAGGCGCCTTCACTCGTGAAATTGGATAGCAGTAGTCACCGCGCTCGTCGACATCGTCGTCACCGCCAGGGCAGCTATGCGACCGCTGAAGCCGTTCTGCCGCCGTGCCACTGCACAACAGAACGATCCAGACCCCCCGTACGCCTTCACACAACTCTCAGTCAGTCAGTCGGTCGGTCTCTCGGATGGATGCTCGGACGAACAAACGAACGGACCTCATTCTATAGATCACATAGCAGTTTCCGCCTGCATAGCGTACATGTGCATTGTCTATACACTTCCCGCCGTGGATGTCCACTCGCGCAGTCGAGTGTTTGAGAGTATATCATCGTCGCGCATCGTGCATCATACACACAGATACCGTTACGCTTCTGTATATGTAATGCTGTTAATAAATTCTAGTCGACGTCACCCCCGAGTGGCCGAGATCCGCCAGTATCCATCTCACTCGGCGATCATTTGTCCGAAAGAGAGACAGCCAGCCAGCCAGCTGCGCCGGAGTATCGACACGGCGCCTTCATTACATGCCATTACCCGTTGTCGTTGCTGTCGTTGTTCTTGTTGTTGTTGTTGTTGGTGGTGCTGCCGATGCCGCCGTTTTCGCTGTAGTCATTGTTCAAGTTGTTGGTGCCGCCGACGTCATCAAAGATATATCGCGTGAAGTTCCCGTAACGGACACTGGCTGGATTCACGTTCGAATGAACGGTTTTTCAATTGCGGCAAACTTCTTTGACTTGTTCCAACTTGTTTTGCTTGGCTTGACTCGCTGAACGGATGACCAACAAACATCAGGACACCTTGACAAGACCAAAGCAACGATCTCGTTCCCGAGATGCTCGCTTGCAGCTTTTTCACGGGCGCTACAAAATCATTACAAAATCATAGATCAAGATCCACTGATCGCCCGTTAAGACATCTGTAATTTGCGAGTGGCCAGGCTGAACGATTTCTACTTCACCGTTGAAGGCGCCGCGCCGTCTAATTTGCCATCGCAGCCGCAGCCGCCGCCGCCGTCGCGAGGACTAACACTTACTTTTACCACCGCATGATAATCTTGGATGCGCTTTCCTTGGATTATGAAATTTCCAGTGATCAAATAAGTTCACCAGTGGCTTGATTATTATTATTCCAAACAAACAACCGCCGTCGCTTTGCTTCGCGTTCTTGACTTTCCCGGAGGGGAAGTCCCGATGGGAACCGTCGAACGAGGGAACGGACACGATCGTCCATCGACAGAGCCGAGCAGACATGGAAGCTCAATGATTTCCGCTTTTTGGTGCAATCTGATGTTGTTCTCCCGATGTTTCGTCACTGAAGCTGCTTCCCAGTCCGCGAGAATTCGTCTCCTATCAGCCAAGGGTCCAGATGGTCGTCGACTTACCGAGTCTTCCGGAGACGTGGACAGAGGCCTGAGGAGCCTACGACGGAAGATCGGAGGCACGCGCCAAATGATACTCAAAACGGAGGATTCGCGACGATGCAGTTTTTGAATGGCACCGAATCCTCGGTACACATCGTACCGAGCTCGTCAAAAAACAAACGTGACAAGCACAACGAGCTGGTGATTCTTTTCGGATGCGGGCTGCTTGGAATGCTTTCTTTTGTCTCGAACGATTTGAAATATAAAAATTCTGGAACTCTGACGGGTTCGACCAATAGTCCGATATTTGGAGCAATGCAAGGACTACCCAGCACGTTCTTGATGTATGGCGATAAACACAGACGCGCACCCATACGAACGAGGCATGTACGTTACGGACATCAAGTCGTGTATTATAATGTGATTGTAACTAGAGGCCATCGCTAAAATGATTTGCTTCCGAATCGGGCCAGCGCGGCGAGCTGTGGGAAACGCTTTTCGCGCCAACGCTACAAATTGTAACAAACAATCGATCCTTTTGCCCTGGTCGCTCCGACTCCTCGTGACCAAGGGATCCTAGAAAGACAGCAAGTGAACAACTCCTCCTTCGAGGAAGTCACGTCGAAAGTGTACGAAGATGACACGAACAGATTTGATGAACTCCATTGAACTTTGTCGAGATTTTGCGCGACAACGCGTCGTAATTTGCGTCGTTCAAGCGAGGCTGGGAGCCCAAGTTCGTGGCATTCACTTTGCGCGGCGTCTCGTGCTCAAGTTCATCCGAACGAGGTGATTATCGGCTGCAAAAAAACCTGAGGTGGCGTTCTTGGGCTCTGCTTTACTTTCGCTCGCTCGCTTGCTCTCGCTCACTTGTTTGGTTGGTTCTCACGTCGTCGTTGAAATTTCTCCCCACCGCGTGGCTCTGTATCGCTTTCGGTGCTGTGGACTTTTTGGGCCCCAGCAGCAGATTTTTCTTCGCCTTGTCCCCTGTCCCTTGATGTTGGTGGTGCTGTTGTTGTTGTTGTAGCCGTCGCCGCCGCTGCTGCGGCTGCCGCTGACGTAACGGCTCTTCTCGGGTCTCGGGCAAATAATCAGAGCGCGACGACCAAAGCAACTACATACTGGCTACTTTCACCTCCCGATTTCTCGTTCGTGTTGCAGTCGGCCCCAAGAGGCAAACTGAGCAAGCAACCTGCTATCCGAGCAAGCAAGCAAGCAGCCCCTCCTCCCCCACGTTGATATGGCTGGAGCCATATGGTTTTTGTCGGTGGATTGGCGTCTCCGCAATTTCACATCGAATCACAAACCATCACCACTGGTCGAAATTTCGAAACGTGTCGGGCTCGTTCCTCCACTGTGTCTATTATCCCGATCCCGGCTGTGATTTGCCGAAACTTGAACGAAGCGCAATCCTTGAATCTCTCCCTCGTCGTCATCGGCTCTGCTCTTGAGACTGATTTGGTCTTCAAGAAGATCTTAAACTCCGGAGAAAGTTTCTCTTCGCTTCCTCTCCCTCCCTCTCAGCATGTCTTGCACGAAAGAGCAAACTCCGATGTTCTTCAGAGCTGAGTACATCATCGATGCCCCGCGGGGCCCCACTCTGGGGCCACGGTCGAAGGTGCGCTACCTCTACAGGGAGTCACTGCTGTGGCTTGTCGTGCGTCCGTCTGTTTGGAAGGAAAGAGCCAATCGCAACCATATCGTCTCTGATGACAATTCAGACGAAATAAGTCTCACGATCTATCGATAGATCCATCGACGTTACCATTGCAAGTCTATCAAAGTACGCTATTCGTTTCGCCTTGGGGCTTCTTGGGAATCCAGGTGACGAACGATCGGCGCCTTTTGACAGATGATAAACACTGTGCTCCAGGTTGGTCAGTAATACGGCTTTCGTATTTGTCTTGGGTGAACCGACTGTGCGCGATCGTTTGCTTGGTGCTAGCCAAGCTTGCTCGCTGGCTCGCGAAAGGGATGGCGAACGGACACGATTTCGTTCGGTCCGGGGTTTGCACTCGGGTGCGCGCCCGTTCGCCCGAACAAAAAGACAAGAGAAGAGAAACCGAACAGAGCCGATGGCCCTGGAAGAAACAAAAACTGCGCCCTGATTTTGAGGGGCAAATTTTTTGAGCAGAATTTCTTCCCCGCGCTTTTTGTTGCTCCTCGTCGCCATCGTCGTGGGTAAACCAAGATCAGCCGAGTAGCGTTAACCGGCGACTGCTATTGGCCAACCCAAGGAGGCGAGCAAGAAGCAAACAGGACGATGATGGCAAGCAGCAGGCAAGCAGGCAAGCAGACAGGCAACGAAAGAATTATCACGGGTGAGGCAAGAGCCCAACAACGATGCCCATCCGACTCCGGCGGCTGCGGCAGTGGCGGCGGGAATGGCGACTATGACGGTCAGCTGATCCAGTGCTAAGTATCCGAAAAACTTTCGATCGATCCATCGATCGATCGATTGACTGACTGACGGACCGACTGTCGATGGAACGATGAAGGAATGAACGAATGGATGAATGAATCAGAGCCGACTTCTAGACCGGCCTATAGGAAGGGGGAAAGGAAGCCGAATGATATCACCGGACAGACCGACGAACGGTCGGTCGGTCGGTCAGTCAGCGATGCCATACCATGAGCGTTTGCCGCCTCGCTACGGCGACGGTCGTTCCGACGGTCGCTTCGGCGGGCAAGTTGGTTAGCCGTGCAAATTTGTCGAAGCGATTCTTCAATAATAATAATAACGAGTGATTCATTGCAACGACACGCCAGTCACAACCTCCTGACTGATTCGGTTGCTCGGATGGCCATACGAGGCCTGGGCAAGCGCTGACAACCACGCCCTTGGCCTCGCTGCAAATCGCCCAGAGCCACTGACGCTCGTTCTTCGTCGTATCTTCAGCTTGTCGTCGTCGTCGTCGTTGTTGTTGAAGTATGTACGTTGTAGTGAATGGGGTCCGGCACAAAAATGAGTTCTGTTTTCCCTCCTTTCCTGTAGCGTATACCTTCACGGAGCACTCAAGTTCCGGTACGTCCGTAGTTCAGCGACGACACGCCGTCGGTTGGTCCAGAAGATCGGGAGGTCGATCGGTTGCCTAAGCCGGCGGTCTCTCTGTTTTCGTGAAGAAGTTTGGCTGGAACTTCGGCTGCGCACCTTCCGCGGCGGATTTCTGGGTCTTCTTTGTTTTGCAGTTCCATCCTCGACCTTATCGATGGTCAGTCGACAGCAGCAGCGTCGATCGCCGCTGCCCAACCCCTGTATCGGCACCGCCCGTAATTGTGGCGAGGTCGAAGCGAACACAATGCCTTCTACACAGGCCTTCCTTCTTCGCAAGTGTACTGCTTTCTTACCTGCCTGCTGCCTCGCTCGCCTGCTAGCTAGCCGGCTAGCTTGCAGTTTACCTGGTGATTGGTTGTTCATCACGACGTCCGCAGTCGTTCCGTCGCAACGCCCCATCGAGTCCTTCTGTCGGAACTCGAAACCAGTTCCATTTTCTGGATTGACTAAAATTCCGCTTCGTTCAACTGCGTGAAATCGCGCTACTGGCGTGAACTAGTCAGCGGCAGACCATTCGAAACTATTCTGGAACTATAGGTCGCGATCGGCCGAGGAAGCGTAACAACACGAGCGAAAGAAGGAACGGTAACTCGAAGTTGAAGTATTCAGACGAAACGGTTTCAGTGTTTCAATCCCGCTCCTCAATCTCAATTCGATGAAGAAAGTCTTCGGTCGGCTCGCTCGGCATTGTTTGCAGAAGCAAAACGCGAAAAATGCCATAAATAAGCCATCGGCATTCTCTGACGGCAAAGGTCAATGGCGCGACGTCTTCTGGAGTTCTAAACCCGGGTTTCGTCTTCTTCCGGATGAACTTCAACCTTGACCCGGCAATCCCAGAAGGGGTCAAACGCTGCTTCTGCAGCCGCTGTCGCTTCAATTTACATGAAACGCTTCCAAAGAGACGCAGCGGTGAGCCGTAGATCAGCTCCGGCGGCGGCTCGCTTGGTCAATGCTCTGTAAAACACTTTCATTTGGGCGCTTTAGAACAAGCGTTTGGGCGCCGCGTTCGACTTCGCAGCGGCTTGCACCTTGCTGTGTTCGACGACGACGACGACGTCAAAGCCGTCGGTGCAGAACCTTGGCGAGCTCATGACTCACAAAAGTCAGTCCAGAAATACTTTGGAAAAAGCCTCCGAGTGCACTCACCCGAAACTTGTTTCCAAACAACGAGTCGTCCCTGTCGTCGTCTTCAGCGACTACAACGCCCGTTTCGGTCACCTTTGAGCAGCGCGCTCTTTTTTTCGGAAGAAAGCGAAAGAACGTTTTCAGTGGCTCGATCCACTTTCACTTTCGATCAGCGCTTCTTCCGTCGCCTTGTGTCCGATGAAAGGCTGAAAGAACGGTGACGGTCGCTCCACCATACCCGAAACAGGGTCTTCACCAGTAGCATCTTCTTCTTCTTCGCTCGTCGTTTCCAGTTACGTCAGCGGAGTTCCGTTAGACGGGGAGAAATCGCTGGAAGGGATCTTTTTCTTCTTTTTTCCGAACCGTGTTACTTTTCAGTGCTGTTTTTTCTTCGCCGTTGTTTTTGCCTCTTTGCTTCTTCGGTGTCGTTGTTGGAGCCATGGCTTGCTCATCGGTCGACTTGAAAATCGGCGCCGGATCCCTTGAGCCCCGGAATGCGACTATTGAGCATTGGGAAGATTTTGTCTCGTCGAAACGGGAGTCGCTCTTGTTAACCGTCACCGAGCGGTGATCGGATGGACACCCGACCGAAGAGCGGACAGATCGATGGACTTGGATGGTGAGGAAATCGTGTTTGCGAAGCCCTAGCATTGCTACTGGCACGCCTTACCGTTTTAGCCGCGATCATCATTAACATCTTCAGCCCACGCGACGAAAGCGATCATCAAGTGGCTACCGGTAGCTGTCCGTTCGATCGTCCGTCGGTGCCAGCTACCGTTCGGATGAGGATGTCCTTTGGCCAGGGCAAAAAGGAGAAGCACGCCAATCGGTCGGCTAAGAACCGACCAATCCCATAACCTTGTACGCGTTTCGGTCAGCAGCAGCAGCGGCAGCGGTGACTAGCCGAGCAGCGACGGTCCATCCTAATCGATTCCGCAACTCTGCCCGGCAGAAGTTCTTCAAGGATACCAGCCTGAACAATACACTTCCTTGTTGACGCTCGCCGCTCTGCATTCAGCTCCTTAGTTTTCTTCTGCCTCTACTCAATATTCTAATTGCTTTCTTGGTGTGGCAGTATATTTCCTGGGGCTTTTTTCTAACGTTCTGACGTTTTCTGGAAACCGTTTTGAGGGATCCTGATTCACATTTGGGGTCGAGCTCGTCCCAGATTGAAGCCTGAGTTCAAAGGAAGCTTTCCCAGGACGTCTGCTCCTTGAACCGAGCATCCTGCAATCGGCAAGCTGCTTGGTCATAGCAACCCATGTGGATGCGTCTATCTTTGACGTCGCAGTCGCTTCCGTGAAGTAGTTCGTCAAGTCAGGTGATTCGCCACTTCAAGAGGTGTGTCGAGAGTGATCCACCAGGTGTAACACCGGCGGACACAGATCCTGCGGCAAAATGAGGCCTTTGAAGACCTAACAGGCGGATGGAGTTCCGGTTGATCCCCATCAGTTGGCTCGTGCTCCGTCCTAGGACGAGCCAAACTTTCTGAGCGCCGGTTCCGCGGTCTTACAGAACCAAGATTCAAGAAGACCCCACGGATCCATCGGACGAATTTTCCGGATGAGGCCAATCAACGCATCACGACGAACAATCCTCGGAATCCAGGACGTTTCCCCACGTCCCTCACCACCGTTCAATCAATTCTTCCGTCTCCTGGATCGACCGATCTCCTGGACCTGGTGATCCTCCGGGGACCTTCCTACGATCCTCATGTCATCCATGGAGGCTTCGCTCGAGGAATACTACGAATGGCCGTGTGCTTTACTACGATTCATTCGGTCGGAACTCTTACAACGCGGATGAGTTGTGATAGAAAGCCAGCCAGCCAACCAGCCATACTTGTTTTGGGGAGAAAAATCGGAGAAAAAAAAACTCGTCGAGAGAAAAACTGATATTTCGTACGACACAAGCGAGCCGGAACTGGCGCATCTGCTGGACTACTCTCCCACGTCAGTCGCGCGCTGTACAATGCTCATGGGAACACAGACTCAATTGTAGAAGTCGCCTGCGTGGCCGCCTGCTCGGCCGCCAGCGCCGCTTTCGTGGTTGTCAATGTCCCGGATTTTGTCTCATCTGCCATTCGATCGTCCGTTTTCGTCCTTCTTTTTTTTGTCTCTACCAAGTTGACGCATAGCCAAAACAACAACTGTGGCGGTATTCGCTCCGAAAACCGATCCGCGCAATCGGAAAAGCTGATCTAGCTATAATTCATTCACTAGCTATCGTAACTAAGAGATTTCGTTTGCTGCGTATAGTCAATGCCGGTTTACTTCAAAACGCGTCGTAGATGGACGCGTGCTTGCCGGTGACCGCCACCGGGCACGGTTTTGATGTTTCGTCCCTGTCCCGATCAATACGCTGGCCGCCGCCGGAAGGCGGGGATGTCCAATTTTAGGGAAATTCTCGTCTGATCGAAGAAATTAGCGAGTTGTGCTTGACGTTCGAATGCCGAACAAGCAACAGGCATCAATTGTTGTTGCCGCCGCCGCCGCTTCGGAATAGCCGATTGTCTTCTCGCGGCTGTCGAAGGCGTGAAAGGACTCAAAATTTCGTCGATCCGGAGCAACTTCTATCATCGACGTCTTCAGAATTGCGACATACTATATGAACCAGACGCTCGCCTGCCTGCCTGCTTGCGTGGCTCACACCTCTCGTTTCGTTCGCGGACTGGTTAATGGTCCTTGTCATCGTATAGGATCGCATCGTTCACGCTAATTTTATCGTCCATTTCAACCTCGGAATCATTCCGACGATAAGGCGTTCGTTGATAATCGGAACGGATCGCTGCCGGCCGCTCGAAACACCTGAACGACCTCAGGGTCGTTGAGAACTTGCGGACAGCAGCGGGCGGACGGGCGGGCGGCATCTGCAGATTGGGCCAGAATCACACTTGTCACGTTCAGAAAACGCGCGTTGACAAATTGGACTCCTCGCGATTTCGGCGAACTGACCCTGTCCGCGCGACTGTCCGTCGGCTCGTCCGCTCAAGTCGCGGTCCGTGGTCGGTGGCTGTCGCCAGTCGTCATGAGAGGATTGAATCGATTCGACCGAAGGATTCCTAATCGAGCAAGCGACGGTTCCCAGTTGCTCGCTCCCATCCTAATCACGAAGCGAATCCATTGTAGAACGTACAGATGCTACGAAAGGACCGTCGTCGTCATCATCCAGCACTCGACCGTTGTATCTCGCCCCCACCGAATCGTCACAGGTGCGGGAGTTTGACGTACCGCATCACGCGATCTCACAGAAGCAGAGAAATCTTGGGAATCTACGACGGAAACCTGAGACCCGAAATCCTGGGCCGTTGGTTTCTCCCCCATCCCCCTTCTCCCCTCCCCTCCCCAGTCCACAGAAACTCCAATTGAAGAAAATCAGGACGAAAGCGGACCGCTGGTGCTGGTTGCTGATCTTCGCCTGATATCGGGACGATGAGCGGCCTTTCGCGTCGTATGGAATTATTTGATCATGAATCATTTGAGAAGACTGAAATTCGGAAGCGATAACGGCAAGAAACGAATCAGCGGACCGGGATGCTAGGAGTGGCCTTTCGACTTCAATTTCATATTGGCTGAAGGCGATCGGTGTTAGCCACCACGTTAGCGATGTTTGAGCGTTCTGCGATGTGTTCTCATTTGATTCGAGGATTTCCAGCGTTTGCGATTTTTTGTTTCATTTCTAAACCACTCACAGTGCGTTTTATCATCAGAAGCCTGGAACACTGCGTGGAAACCAAGGTTATAACCACGATCCCGAAAAAATAAGAAGGAACATTAGAAGAAACTTGATGGGAGCCGTTCTTTTGAAATCATGAATTTCAATAATCAGACGAGAACAAACCAACAGCTTAAGAAATTCCGAAACTTGAGTAAAAGGTGTAGATGAGATAAGCGTGTGCCACCGGTTGCGTTAATATCAAACTTTCGGGCCTCAAATTGGGAGTCAAACGCTGCTGCTGCTCCCAGGGGTTGGGTGCCAAGGGTAACCAGGCGATGCCTGGGAGGTGAGCTGGTGGTGATTTCAGCGGAGTCTGTCGGTAGCGGGGGTCGAGAAATCGGGGGGATGGTGATGATGATGGTGGCGGTGGATCAATACAGCTGCGGGGAGATGTGACAGGAGCAACGTATCGATTGGCAAAGATTGACTTCGTATGCGCTCCAACCTCCGACCCTCTGAAGCGTTCGACAGCTCCAGATTTTCGTAGAGGGTGACCGTCTTATTCGGACTCGACAGGACGCGGAAATTGAGGCATTTCGTGAATTTCGTCGTCGAAGAATAACGTTTCTGAAATAGCTGATCCACAATATATTCGAGAAAAATGAGGCTTATCGCTTCATTTCTCGCTTTAGGCCGACGCTTTGCTCCAAAACGAATCGGGACGTCCGAGCGTTCCGGCGCGGCGTTATATCAGATCCAATCTGCTGAAAGCCGTGGAAGATCTTCGCCTTCACGGGCTTAGCGTTCGAATGACAGTTAGTCGGTGGTCATGTTTTACGCTCGCTGGCTGTCTGTCTGTCTGTCTGGCTGGCTGGCCGGCTCACTCGGTCGCCGATTGTTCCACATTCGTTCACACAAACGAAACTTTCTGGAGCTGCTCCAGGAACATCCATAGACTACCTACGACCATATTGAGTTTCAAAATATTTGAGAAGTTTTGCTTCGATGCTCGCTCGGAATTCCGCTCTACTCTCGCAGTAGTACGCGCGACTACTAGTTTTAGTGTTTCGTGACCTACAGCCGGGGTCACTCGAATGTGGAAAAGGTGCACTGTTTGGTGCTACCGCGTACGGACTCTCGAAATCGGCCAAGCCTCTTCAAGCGCGTTATCGCCTTTATATTCGGAGTAACCGTTGCTCTAGGCGCCCACGCACGCCAACGGCTGCACAGAACGAGCCTTGATAGAACCTCGAGTTCAAACCAGCTCCGGCCTCGCGGTTCTGCTCCATCAGCGGGTTGGATGAATCATTGTTTTCTTGCTTTACTCATAAGCAATGAGAATCAATGTTATATGTGTACTATAGAAGTCTTCCAAACAGATCTTGACAGGGTCATGCTTCAACTTCAACAGACAGTTGATGATTGAGTACTTCGCACCGACAGTCTGGAACGAAAGTAATAATTACGCGTGGTTTCTGATGAAACGAACACCGCAAATCTTAATGTGTCCTGTTTTGTTTTCAATTGCAGATCGAGTCAGTTGTCGTGCCACCCATGGAATCACAGCATTCAGATCCTCTAGGTGCCTCCGAGGCGCATCATTCCGAACGCTCCAAGGATTCGCTAAGCCAGTTCAGGTAGGTTCTCCTCGTCCATTTCAGGATTCGCGCGCGAAGTTCCCGCGTCCTTGAGAGTAAGGAAAGCATGCTTCCCAAAGTTTCGGAATGTGTTCGCGGTCCGGACTTTCACTTCTTCGGGCGCCGGCTTCGGAAACGAAACCTGAAAGAACGCCGCGCCGTCCCCCGAGAGTAACTTTCGGTTTCGATGATTGGACGTTTTTTGTGCCGTTGGTGTGTGTGTGTGCTCGTGTCTTTTTGATTTTCTGGCAAAAACTCAACCCATTCTGTTTGTAAACAGACGCTCAACTGATCGATTGAGCAATGCGAGAACGTGCCAACGGGTGAAGCTTTTTTTCCGTCCGTCAAACATTCCGCGGGAGCGTATTTGATTCAAAAGGCTTATCACCTGGAGAATTTATGGCTATGACATGGATAGCGACGACGACGTCGGTCTCAGGCTGCAACAAGGCGGGCAGGCAGACCTTTACGGAAATGATGCATGCGTGGTGACGAAAAGAATCCGACGCTCACGAGGTTTTGTCATGACATCATGATTAATTCGTCGCGGTCATAATAACGTATTCATTTGTGTCTCGAAATCGGATCTATTCAGAATAATGGAAACAAGCCGATCACGTCGACGACGGCGACGACGACGACGACGAGAACTTGAAACCTCTCCCTGCAACCGGCGATATCGATACAGCACGACAGCCCGATGCGATGCGTGCGTAAGATGCTCGTCCACAGCGGTGATTTCCATGGTTTCACTTTCGTTCGAAGCGTCTTCATTACTCGACGGGCAGGCATTCGATGACGCAAAAACTAACTCGGGAACTTTGAAAGGAAGCTGAACGCTGGAGAAAAGGAACACTGACGTTTCGGGGATGTTTTGGGTGGTTTGTTCCGTTCACAAACGGCGCTGATGATTTTCTACGCGAATTCACTTTCATTTTTTTTTTCGCGTTGCGTGCCTGTGGTTTCTCCCGATGTTGGTGCTTGTTGCGATAGCGTTCCCTTCGCTCGATCGGGAGAAGGAACGACCGAACAGATTTGTTACTGACGAGAATTCCCTAAATTCGACCGTCGGGGCCGGTTACTTCACGCAGAAGATTCAGCTGACTGCTCTCCCGGCCGCCCGCTCGACCAGCCGATCTGGAATTGAGCTGCGGATCTGCTGTCGACTCGCGGGCTCAACTCGCGGAGATGAAGCCCTTCCAGTTGAAATCGAATGTCACATAGGCAAGTTGGTGTGATTTCTCCGTTGTCATCGTCAGTCGGTTTTTGCTGTCGTTGCGACTGCATCGCGAGCGTCCACTCCAGTTCGACTTTCAGACGGATCACAACCAACGTCTGTCACAGCTGTATGACGTCCACGAACTGATCGGAACGAGGCGTTCGTAACGGCAATCGTAGAAGAGACGGCAGCGACAACAATGATAATAATAATAATAACAATAATTGTTGGTCATTCTTTCCGCCGGCCTTGCGCGTTAGAAACGTAAGCGTCCCAGATCGTCGTCACACACCTGAACACGACCGAACAAGCGACAACTAAGCCCGCCGAACGCTCGCTGGGCAAGAACATGCTTGCCATGCGGATTCCGTCATCGATTCGATCTTGTCATCGGCGCTCCCTCGAAATTTCCCAGTTGTCATATGCCCACATGTCGGAAATCGAGATCGCAACCGGGCTCGTTCTCAGTCGGATTATCAATCGTTTCATTAACTCGATCCTCGACGGAATAGAACTGACAGCTCAGTCTTCGCGGAACTGTTTCACGCCGTCGGCAGCTGTTTAGAGGTATTCTGTAATGCTCCTCGACGGAAAGGATCCCTCGGTTTCGCAAGCAGATTCGACATAGTTTTCGTAGTCTACGGCGCTGTGGAGAATAGCGCGCGAAGCCTAACAATTGAACGTGTTTCGGATTTCTCATGAGCGGCACCCATTCCGTCAGTCGCTAGCCGGCCCCCTTCGGTACTGAAGGTGATTCAGTGTTCAACAATGGACGAAGTATCTGAATCAAGATTTGTGAGCGAAAACAAAAACTGAAACACAGCTATAACAGCGAGCTTGCAAATACCTACCCATGCAGTGAAAAAAAGCGAAACGAAGTCAGGATTTACTTGCTAACCGAAGACGACCAAGGGGGGACTCTTTCAACGATTCGGAAACGATCAGGGTAGGAACACTGGCGCCCGGAACAAGAGACGAGAACTTTAAAAAATCGGCGCGATCACACGATCACCCTTTTCACGACGCACTTCGGAAAGGCGTACGGCAGTGATCTGACCGGGGATCCCACCAACCTTGCGGTGGGCACAAGACAGGAGTAGGTACGTCCGGCCGGCCGTCAATCCGCCCGCCCAATTGTCACGTGTGCACACCGTGTTACACATCGTGGATCGAGCGGGACGTATCGACCGACAAAAATCGCGATGTTTGACCAATTTCCCCCGTTCTTCCCCAGCCGTCTACGATGTCGCCTCTCTTCTTCTTTATCTCGTGCGGCATCCTTCATTGGAAGTCGGGAAAATAGACGCAGTGCTGTAAAAAAAGCTCCGAAAAATCAAAAACGTGCCGCCACTGTTACGTCGGTGGAGTAACACTCGATCATGTTGGGTCTGAATTGAACGACGCTCGCCGCCGCCACCGTGGACGTCCCGCTCGGTCGGGACAGCCCTTCCCAGAGCAACTTTTCTTTGGTTCCTTCTCTTTTTTTTTTGTTGTTAATTCGGAATCCGCTATTGTTATTGCATCAGAAGCAACAAGAAACGATTCACCAGTTGAGCGCACAGTGCAACTTAACGCAGTCCGTCCATCTAGTGTGTGGTTACCGATTCCAGAGCCGTTGCTTCGGCGCCCAAATTACACAAACGGTTGCTTACTCGGCCGACCGACCGACCGCTCGACTCACACACAAACTGACTTTGAGGATTTCAGTACCGCGCCGAGTCAGCAGGCCGAAACGTTTCAATTTAAACTTGAATATAAATATAGACATATTTATAACTATTATATTCCATCCTCTCCATCAAGCCATCATGGATTTTCATATGAATCGCTGCAACACCTTTCGCAGCAATTTGCTCACAGAAGCATTGCCGTTTCATCAAATCATAACATCACTCAATAGGATTACTCATAACATTTTGCGTCTCTCGCCGGTCTTTCTCGCACGGCGTTCGAAGAAGGCAATCACTGTTCACTTTCTCTCCAAGTTTCGAGCGATGTTTCCAAAAACAAGGGACCCATCCGCGGAGTTAGAAGTTCCGTGCTCGAGTACGTCTACGGTCCCGCGACTTCGAGCGGGGAAGAAGCGGTTCATCAATTAGTAAACCAGGACGTGTTGGAAGTTCTGAGCTGGCGAGTCCTTGCAAACGTGATGCAAAAACTCTCAGATGCGACGACCTCGGTGCGGCCTCCGAAAGTTCGACAGAGCGTTCGGTGGTGCGTTGCGGGAAGCTGAGCTGTAGCGAAGACGTAGTTAAGTAACTCTGATCCGACACGGCGCATTAACACATTTTTCCCTCGGTTTGCCTCGAAACTCAGTCAGACGGCTGTCCAGTTGTCAGCAAATTTACGGAGTCATTTGCCGCTCTTTGGCTTGCTGTCACCTCCCTCTGCCTTCTTGTTTCTTTTTTGACTGGGAAAAAATGACTGCAGATCGAAGGTCTTCCCGTCTGAGCTGGGAAAAGGGACCCGCTGCCGTCAGGAATCGATTGGAGAAACGCTGGTTGTCCCCATCCGAGATTTAGCGAACGTCCGATGAGACAATTGCAGAGGTGCGCAGTATGACTTGCGATGAGATTGTCGCGCGGAGCTCCCGGAGAACAATTCCGATGACAATCATGTTACTTCATAACACATCGACAAGTTTCCCTACAAAAATCAATCCAAAAATAGTTTTGGCTTTGGTGGATTTTGAAGAGGATTGGCTCTGATAAGGGTGTTTTTGTTTCTTCTTTTTTTCCTCCGTCTACATCCGCGGAATAGCGAACCGCGCATCGTTCTGAAAGCAGCCGGAAGGACGCATCTTCGATACGGTTTTTTCTCGGTCTGAAGATCGCTGAAGTGTGCTATCGTCCGTCGTACTTTTACTCCCGTCGGTACATCTTCGTGAGAAATTCCGTTCGAATTTCTCGAAATCGTTCGACGTTTCGTCCCTTGACAGAGCCTCTCTCTGAACTCTCCCATCTTGAGGTTATTCGAAAGTCGCTCCTTCCGTGAGTCGATGCTGCCAACATGAGGAGCGGGAATCCACCCCCGATATATGTAGAGCAGCTCAGCGTGTGCTCTTTTTAGGTGCGCTCTGCACGAATCTTCGATATGAGGCTCTGTCACATAAACTTGCTTTTCTGCCCATATTACGCCGTATCATATTTGTGGTCATGACGATGCCAGTGCTAGTAGTTGTGGTGGTTAGCAGATATACTGCTTCTTTGCCTCATATAGGAGTCTGCGTCGGGTACGGTATACAACCGAACACAAAACCTCATACATAACGTTGGCAAAGGAATCCTGCCGGGGTGTGGGTGGAATCAGGAATCATCTCCTCAATTCTTGCCTTCCCGATTCTCGGAGAACGAAGGGAAACAGTTACTAAGCGCACGATCCGAGTGCGCAAAAAAGTGTTTCGAAACGTTCCCGAGAACAGGTTGCCTCACGCACACACATTCCCACATTCAGTGTACCACATTGCGATGTTCATCGCGTGTCGAGGTCAGTATTCAACGGCTCTCGAGCTCGGCCTCGAATTCTCGAATCTCCTGAGCCGAGGAGAGCCGCGATGAAAGCGATCTCAATGCGAGATAGAATTTTCGGCAAATCCACTCGAGTGCCATGGAATCATATCATTTCTGTGTCAGCGTTACTCATGGAATAGATCAACATCGCAAATCAGACCGAAGATCGAAGTTACGAAACGAATCAGTGTTGAAGTGCAGCGCAAGGCAGCGAAGTCAGTGGCGAAGTGGAGACGTCACTGTTCCCGCCACCGCGCCGGTGAAGAACTGACCCAACGGAGACTTTCCCTATTGGGTGCCGTTATCGTAGACGTCGCGATGAAGTCGTCGTTGTCATCATCGTTGTTGTCGTTGCCGTTGTTGTTGTCGTCGTCGTCGTCGTGATCTGTTCCGTTATCATCTAGTATCGCCGGTGGTCTATTCCACCCTCACAGGAGCTCCTGGGCGTGGTGGGCGAGCGCAGTGGAAAGGGACTCCGAAGCTTCAGCGTTTCGGCAGGCAGCGCGCTTCGTTTCGCTATCCGAGACAGACAGTTTGCTCTGAAAAGCCGAGCATTGAGCACAGCTCGGCTGGTGGCCGTTCGTTTGCTTGTTTTGGTTGCTTCGTTCGTCCATCCGTCAGTCAGTCAGTCAGTCTGTGTGTTAGTTAGTCAGTCTGTTTGTCCGTCGGTCGGTCCGTGCGGCTGTCTGTGCATCCACTGACTGACAACTGACCACCACTTGAGGAGACTGGACAATCTCATCTGACCCGCGCACCTCAGACATGACAGACGTGTCATAGAGATCGTTGTTGAGTTTCTCCACAAGTACTCTGTTTCGTTGGGACTTTGTTGGGTGACTTACCCGTCAGCCGCCAGTCGTGTCATAGAACACGTGCACCTCCAGTTTGTGTGTGTTGTGTACGTTTTGTGCAATACTGTAGGATTTACCCTGTGACCTCGTCGTCGTTGTGAACACCGTTGTGAGACTGTGTCCACTCTGTTCGAAAGTGCGCTTCCTCCTCTGACGGTAAGTTAGCAACCAGAGCAACCTGGATGTCAAGTAACGTCCCGAGAATCGAAGAACTTGAGCTGTCGTCGATCGGCTTTTGGACACGTAGTTAGCAAACTCCCAGCTCAGTCCACAATCTGACTTTCTCGGTACCTGAGTACTGATCCATGCGAGTCTCGAGAGAATAGACTGAAGTCGATCTGCTGCTCAATGTCATGATCAATCCCCATGGTCTATGAGACTTGCTGCGGGATTTTCATGATGCAGCTCATTGCGTTTTACAAGAATGTATCTCGGGACGGTTGGGCTACTGCGCGCTTCCGAAGATTCACAGTTATCCGCTGTCTCTCTTTGGCGATTGAAGCAGCTACTTATGCGGCGCCGTGCCAGGGATGCGCTGTGATTGGGCCGCAGTGGCAGAGATGCGCGCAGGGAGAGATGAGCCAACGCATGCTATTGGCCCGCCAGGCCAAGCAGTGGCCACCGACTAGTCTGTACGCATCACTTCCAGTCGTAAGAAAGTTTTTAATTGCTCTAACGAGCTGAGAGGAATTTCTGATGTTTGGAGAAACACGGAGCCTACCAGCCTGTATCGAAGTCTTGACGCGCAGTCACTCCCGAATGAAAATTCGACGTTCGCAGTCGAAATACCGTCTTGAGTTACCGTTTCCAACCGGTTCAGGACTCACATTGCGAAGCTCCGTCAATTCTTTGGCAAGGGCAAAACTCGGAGTACTTTTCCCCGATAGTGACAAGTTGTCGCTGTCACCAAAAAAAAATTATCCCAACATCAGCTCGGCTCGGACGCCAACAAGAGCGTTACAAACTCCTTGGAAATCCGTTAAATAATTAGATCTGTCCGGAAGCGCCCATGTTGAGCTCCGATTCGAACCGCTGTCTATTACTCTTCGAAAAAAAATCTCGTTCCTATCGGCGACGTGAAGTTTATTAGGTAATGGGAATCGGAACGGATCCAAGCAGCTTCTCAAATAAGATACCTCCACTGGCGACAGGCTGGGTTCAAGTCGTGGGTTCGGTCAGAAGTTTGCTTACTCTAGCTTCCTTCCTTAGCTACCTTCCTCGTCCCCCGCCCCTCCCTCCGTAGCGTCGCATCGCATAGAGGGGTTGCTTGTTGCGATGCATTGTGTATTCATTATGGCAGATGCCTCGGACGCCAGCCGAGGTTACACCTTTGTATTCTTCCCTTGTTGAAGCTCCTCTGAGTGCGGCGCTTCATTCTTTGTCGCCGTCTTGCTCTTCGTCTTCATCTTCTTCGGTTTTCTGACCGGATTCGGCTGTGTGCCCTTTCTCCTCCATGCGCTTTCGTTCGAGAGAGTAGGACGTTCGAATCTCTTTGAGCAACATCAAGATATCTCACTCAATGTGCTTCGACCTCAGATACGACACCAGCGCAGGTAACCGCTGCTGTCGCGGTAACAACAGCAGAAAGCATCCATAACAATTCGGCCCCATCTGAGCAAAAATCAGACTTCATTCTCTGTCTAGCAAGTGTTGTTCAACTAAATCTCGCGCTCGGAATTCGCGGTCTTTTACGTCGCGTCCAGGGCGCGCGATCACTTTTTTTTAGGTTACAAATGCATGGTTTCTCGAGCTCGGCTCCATACGGTTTGCCTCGTTGATGTGACCGGAGCTGTATCTGTAAAACGCTACGAACGTCAAGCGAACGCAGTACGGACGAATTCCATGTCATGTGCTCGAGAATTCGTCACGACAAGTTGCGTTATCTACACCTTAGTAAAGGTGCGGGAATCGCGAAGCAAAATTTCCTAACGAAAAGCTCCACATTGTGTGGCTTAAGCTCGCGCATCGGTCCACCACCTCAGAAAAGGATGAAAACGATGTCTCATTCTTTCGATCTGTGAGCGAGAAAACGGCATTTTGAATCGAAAGCCTATTGCATTCATGTCGGGTGAGATGTTTGCTAATCCGAAGAGATCCAGCATGTGCTGTACGGCTCATCTTTTTGTGCACATCTCACTCTCAACGGATTGAGACGAGCGCAGTGATCGTCAGGGGCATTCACGCTGATCCCTGCGAATTCACACCTTTGTTGCAAGACCTGCAAGGAGCAGCCCACTGGAGCGTTCAGAGCCCGCGACTGCCAACCCACGGTGACGAGAAGAACGAGTTCAAGATCGACGTACACACACACTGTGCACTATTTCCAGCGACTTTAACTCCTCGCTCGCTCGCTCAAGAGAAACTCTACACTCGTTCCTATCGATTCAGCTGGATCTTCGTTCGCAAGCCGAGGCATCTTCAACAGATACCGAGCTTGTGGCCTCGCACTTTTCAAAGATCGAGGTGACGAGCTTCACAAAGCACACAAGACCGCTCTCTGGACGCTCGCAGCAGGGCACACGGACGACTTCATTTGCTCGATATAGGATCCCAGGAACTCGATGAACGACCTAAGAGAGTCGCGTTGACGACGACAACGGCAACAACATCATCCCGAGCAACAGCGACGAAGACGACCACGACATAGTTCACAATGGCAACAAGACATCACAGAAGAGATTTCACGCCGAGCAATGCTACTATGAACCAATCGAACAATGCTCGCGTGATCAATCACATTCTTGTCACATCTGCCCCGAACGCACGCACATTAATTGTGTACTCTTGTAAAAAAAATCTTGAGTGCGACTCCCCGAAGTGTCGGTGCGCGTTTTGCGGTGCTCTCAAACATTCTCTCGCATATGAAGAACGTTCATGAACTCTAGCCCTCGATCAGTCGAATATGGATCCGTGCCGTTGTGATTGAGTTTGGTTTTGGATCGCAAAACCGCAAGAAAACTTCATCCAAAACCTCCACCTACGACGACGACGACGACGGCGACGAAAGAGGAGACGACCATTAACGCAAAGTACCGTAACGACTACATTCCTCTTCACCGGAGCAACAATTACTACCTCTACCACGTCTGAAAGAGAACAGACGGGAACGCTTGTGATGCTAAAATCGTCGATCGCTGATTGGAACAGAAGTGGCAATGAGTTTCCTCTCCGATGTCGCTCAAGATCAATGCTGTGCCGTTGAGGCTTCGGAAACAACGGACAGGGTAATTTCCTCGTTTGACAACTTTGTTCCGCCGAAAATACTCAGCCACCCTGAAGTGACCACAAGTACGAGACGCACCGACGGACATCAGCAACAGCACTTTGAGTGACTATGCAGATCCATCAGATCTCAAGTGGGCCACGACGCGACGTGGGCCGTAGGGTCCTCTTCGCATCTTACAGCAAGCAGATCAGTGTCACCAAACGTCCTTGTCCCGTTCCGTCGTTGTTGTTGCCGGCGACGACGACGTCAGGGAGCCATCGAGAAGTTGAAACGTTTGTGGGTCGAACAAAAAACTGTCTTTGTCTCGGGGACATGCTGCGACAGCGGAACAAATGTTTCCATCATACATCGCTTAAGTGTCTCTCGGGAGGAGTTGTCTCGCTCAATTATTCAGAAATAATTCCTATTCCGAGTTTCAAGGAGCACCATCGGACGACATCGATGTGTGTTGGCACTGACTATTTAATTGCTGGATAAGCGCCGAGGCGTGCGAGAGAAATTATTAATAGGAGCGCCCGAGAAGAGCGCGAAGCAAGTTAGCTACGCAAACGTGAAGAAACGTTGATAAGGTGGAGGTTCCCCTTGAGAAACCTTCTCCGACGGCGTGATTGCCTGTAACTAACCGGCTAACGGGTTGCGCGCGTTCCAGAAAGGATGATTTCTCTAATGCACTTGACGACGTCGGAGACCTTGTGCCTGACTGAGGAGCGTATCCACGTGATGGGCGACAGCTATGCACTCGCCAAATCGGTATTGTTTCTCCTGAAAATTCGAGTCTCGCCCCCGTCGTTGGCCACCACCCGGCTCATGGTTGGATCCATATGTATGTTCGACGACTCCAAGCGAGAGAAATCGATCTTTGAGTGACCTTCCTTCCCCTGCATCTGCAGTATCGCTTTATCAGTAACCTTATCTTCAACGTTATCTCATCGGTCCTAGTGTTTCTGTATGCCTTGGGTGTTCAATGTGAAAGTTTAAATATTAGATCAACACTTATCGATATGTTTGAGGGGAAATCCGCAGTCCCCGGTGTGAATCACTTTACTGAAGCTGAGTTGTTACCGAAGCGGTGAGAGGAATCTCTCCGGCTGCAATCGGTGCGCCATCAGTTGGATACTGTCGGCGAGAAACGACGTCAACAGTGGACTGGAAGTCCGCTGATGCACGATTCTCCTTCGTTGAAGTGAGGAGGGGAGACGGGTCCATAACGCATTGATGAGGCGTAAGTGAATGACGACGCAGCACACGACACAGCCATAACAACACAAACAGTGCCTTCTTTTCCGAAGACGAAACACTCAACAACATCATTACCACCATCACCGACAGCATCCGCGAACACTGTCGACGGGGGCGTCTCGAAAGCACAGAGTTTCCTCACACAAAGCTTCGACTCACAATCCCAGGCATCGTCTCCGAGTCACTGCTTAGGTCTTATCATCTTCTAACCCATTCCAGTCCAAGCCGTTCTTCCATGTCATAGCCGAGAATACATGCCTTGTGGGTGAAACTGCCGAAGAGAATGATCTCAGTTTTGTTCTGGACGTAAATGTGCTACAGTTTTGAACACGACGAAGAAGAAGACGAAGAGGACCGTTTTGAATGGAATACAGCGGCCAGCTGCGAGCGAGACTTGGAATGCGAATGACTCCGAATCCCAGAATATCTTTACTATCTACGAAGGCGACGATGGACGCGCTGAAATTCTAGATATGGAATCACTAAACGATCCGGACGAACTTGAGAGGAATAACAGTTTTTTCTCGCTGCTTCACGTCGATCCTGTAACCAGAGCTGTTTTTCTTCCTGGGTAGGACACTTCCCTTCCTGGTCGGGGAGTCGTTGCGATACAAGAGTTTCGACCGTTTACGCTGCCTCAAATCGAAGATTGTGCCCGATCTTGCTAGCTCGCCATCTAGCTCTTTCTATCCATTCCTACAAGCGATGAGCGTTCAATCCTCGGAGGTTTCCTATAATCATTCCAACCACGACCAAACACCACCGATGACCACAATCATCCTTCAATTGCCATAACCATCCCTGACGCTTCGGTATCATCGTAGCATGTGCCCCATTCTTACAAATCGTCCCCACCTACTGCCCCGTTGTCGAAGTCCAATGATGGGACGGAGTGATGAATGAATTCTTCAAACGCACATCTTCAAATTCATCATGACCTAGTGGTGACAGATTTCGGTTTGCCTTGGGAAACGATGACATCAAGTACAGAGATGACTGCGGGAATAAATGAACAACTGGAGTGATGATGCGTTTCCAGAAATCTGGATGGAACTGGAGCCGTTGGCGGTGTGGGATTCGCGCTCACAGCTGAAAATAGTGCCCGATGAGAAAGGAACGGAATCCGGACAAAATAAAAGAAGTCGAAACCGCTCCAATGACCGCCGTACGGTGCGAACCAAACTGAAAATGCGTGTGACCACTGGAAAATATCAATGAATTCCGCCAACAACGGCAATGATGAAGTTTGCTGGCTGCCGGACTGACTGACTGAGTGACGGTGACCGCATCAGATCCTTCGGCGCTGCCGGTGTCTGACTTTATGGGGTGGCCGAGCAAGCTGTGGTGCTTGGTGACATCAACACTCTTCTGGGGGACCACAACAAACATAATGGAGATGATGAGAAAATGCTCCGCATTCGCCGCAAGGAAAATAGAAGGGAAAACTCGACAATGAGCCGGACCGCATACCGAACGTAGTCGCCTACTAGAAATCCCTCACCAGGGTACGACTTCCCAGCCAGCAGCTGCAGACAGTGAGACACCTTGAGAGTGCCAGGTCAGTCGTTCACTGGCTTAGTTCTCGTTGTTGTCGCCGGCGACAACTGCCACGGCTGTTACTGTTGTCGTTGTTGACGGTGTTTACGACGGACGCGCAGAGATTTTTCACTTTGCGCGTTCGTCTCTAATGGTGTTGGTTGCTGCCGCTCCCGACGTTCTCTTGGCTGCGTGCGTCCGTCCGTCCATCCGGCCGTGCTCTATGGCGGGATGGAAACACTGCTGATGGCTCACTGTGTCGCCGCAATTTCATTTGCGGCTATTGCCAATGCTGTCGGTCCGGCCGCGTGTGGAAGACTCGTCTACATACTCTGATCCGATGTCTCCTGAGCGACAGTGTTGATGACCACAGTCCGTGACCCCTTATCACGAAGACGACAGCGACGGCAACAACAGCAACAAGCGCGACACGAACCGCGAGTGGTGGACGCCGAGAATGAAGATTCGTACTGCACGCGTTTGATTTTTTGTTGTTGTCCGTTGTTTCTGCTCTACCATAAATGACATCTAGTCTCCGGAACAGGCGTCAGGAAGCTTTCTGAACGCGTGGTAACAACGACGCCGACGACGGTGACAACAACGTCTTTTGACTGCGACATCGTCGTCGACGTCGCCGCCGTAAAAAGATACATTACCACCAGCCGGAATACGTTCATTTAAAGGAGCGGACCGCGAACGAAACGTTCGAATGAGTTTGCTTGATCCAGAATTTGTTGCTTTGGCACCCACCAAGAGCGAGCAAGCGAGCGATCGATTGATCGGCAAAAGGGGCGCATCTAACCAAGACGGCCTTCAATCTGCCTTGCCCTACCCTACTCTAGCCGACTGCCCGACTAACTGACTGACTGACTGCCCGTTGGACGGACGAACGCACCAACGACGAACACCAATGGCTCGCTTCGGGCAACGTTACATGTTAACGATAACGTCGCCGTCGCTTTGGTGGTAGTGGTGCTGGTGGTCGTCGTGGTCGTCGTTGTTGTCGGCGATGCTGATGTTCCGCGCGATGTCGACCACCAGCGGCCGCGGCGGCGGCGGCGTCGTACAGCAGCTCGACGGAAAAACGTTCGCCCGATATACATAGAAGAAAGAAAGACAGTCAATCCAATACTCGTCCCCGTGGACGGCCTTGCGACGCCGCTTTATCAGAGCACCAAGCATTGGTCAGCCGCCGTAGATGTCGCCGTAAATAACGTCCAGGCTGAGAACGAGAGTGCGGTGAGCGAGCGAGAGAGAGCGAGCGTCACTGTGATAGACAACTAGGCGTGCATGGGAATTTAGAAACAAATAGAACTAGGCAAGCACTTCAAAGAGCTGCCCACCTTCCTCGGTGCTGTCGTTCTTCTTCATTGCAAAGTCGGCGTTGGTATTCCCTCGCATACCGCGGATTTCACGCGTACGAAACGCTTTCCGTATGGACCGGACGAACCCCGTTTCCGATCGATAATAATCAATGTCGTCCGGTGGCTTGTCTGAAGTGCGCTTTGTTTTCTTGGATGCACAACAAATCTGACAAATTGCTCGCAACCAACCAGCATTGCACTACCAGCAGCCTCGGTGACGCGACGGCGACTTCGGCGCAACAACAACGACAGCAAGTAGAACAACAACAACAACAACAACCATGTAGTGAAGAGCAGCGGCAGCAGAAGCAGAAACATGGCAGAGCAATATATTTCCCGTTCCATGTTTGTATAATCGATGAGTTATGGAGTTATATCGCGCAATGGAGGCGAATCAATTTTCACAAAGGCAACATTCCATACTTCGGCTCAAGAAGAATCGTTGCGCATCTCCTCTCGTTTGCCTCACGCCGAAAACCGAAGTTTCCGCTTGTTCCGGCTCGGTATTCAGCCTCGACCGAAATCGAAGACGCCAGGGAAAACCTGTCAGACGCCTGCTCTTCTGTCAGTCTGTGTGTGTGTGTGAGTGAAAGAGATCGGCGTCTGTTCCAAGTCTGGTCTCGCCATCTTCTAACGGTACACCCTCAACGGCTGCCAACTTCTGGATTGCCAGCGCCTCGTGGCGTTTGCTGGCTTGCGGCCGGCCGCCTGAGAGTGACGGTTGCGACAGTAGTGGAGCTCTCTCATTCATAGTTATCGTGGTTGCGGCTGCTAGTCGCGTAGTTAATCAAGCCAGAGAATGCAGTTCTCCTTTACTTTGTAAACGGTCTTGTGGCCAAATGACCAATGAAGAGGCAAGCGAGCGGGCGGACGGGCGCGTTTCGTACCCCTACTTCTTCACACATTCGCGATTCCTTCGGCGATAACGCTGAGTTATGATTGACCACGGAATTCTCGTCCACATCACCGCTTTTCGTCCGAACCGAGTTTCTTTTTTTTATTACCTCTCAAGTTCGCTTCATTGGGCTCGCTTCGAGATGACGGTAGTGACTGTGAAACTCTCATCGCCGAACTGTCGGATCTGAATTTCCAATCGCCACTGACAACCGGCGGAACGTCAATACCGGACGCCACGGGCCAAAAATCCTGTCGAGCAACGTCCTTGATCTTCAGAAGATAGCTTGATCGTCAGATCGTTCGATCCATTTCCCATTCCCTGGCGCGCCGCCGTCGATCTTCCCCGCCCGGCTTCGTCTTCCTCAACTTGGTGGTGGCGATCGTCATTGACAACCAGCTGGTCTATCCCTGTCGTCCTTGGCACACGGCTCTTCGGGAGGGGACCCTGCTGCCACGCCTTGCCTTGCCATCGAGCTAGCTGGCCATCCAGGCAAAGTGGTGGTCGTGGTGGCCCAATTCCGATGGATGTCGATGGCATTGGGGGCAATATCATTGTTTACTGTGGGGCTGCCGTCAAATGGCTGTCTATCAGTCTGCCGAAGTCACGGCGGTTCTGTTTGGGCACGGACAGATGACGACCGGCGTCGTTTGTCCCCAGAGACGATGAAACCAGATCTTTCGAGTTGCACCAGTCTGCTGGACCTGAGCGACTCGAAAAGTGTATTCTGAAGCTTCTGCAATTTCTGCTATCGATGTCGATACTTTAAATATCGTGAGCTTTTTCCAGCTGAAGTCATGTCCGGCTCATGCGTTCAATACCAGGAGCGAACCCTGTCGACTCGTCGCGGCAGGGTGGAAGAACGACGAGCAGCGAATCGAACAGAGAGGCGGGAAACCTCTTCGAACTTTTCCAGCGCAATAACGAGATGCTTACCCCAACGCTCTTGACTTTTGAGGAGGCTACGTTGTGCGATGGTATTGTGTCGATTTGATTAGGGAGGGGACTTTCCGAAGAGAATGGTCCATTTCGACTGAACGTCCTTTCGCAGTCGAAGGAGCAGCCATGACAGCGGCACTCGCAGCAGCTTTGAGTAAAGCCATGATGAATGACGCAAAACGTCTCCGGATCGATTCTTCTGAACGCTCTGAACGCAGAAAGAAAGAAGAAAACGGACAGAAGTACTTTTTGTTGGCTTAATCTGCCTCAGTTTCGCCGACGATTCGCTTTCGCTTTCCTTTGCCAACACAACTACCACCCTCAAGTGCCGACTGACTCTGAGCGACGCGACGTCACGGCGATGTTGGGCTTGAGCGAGTTAGTGAGTGAAGAGTTGAAACATTGCGGCGCGTCGTTCAATTTTGAGCTGGAAACGCATGGTGAACTCAACAAGTAATCTTCCCGATCTCCAAAACAAATGATGACGATGAAGTCGGGAAGACGAATCAAGGGTAACGGAGCCACCTTGGTACCTCCTTTTCACCTCACGAACCTCCGCTCAGCTTGATCAGTCAGGGATCCAGCCGAAATCCTTGGTAGGGGACTGGAGTCCGGATCGAAGGTTTCAACAAGGACCATGTCCTCTGACAAAGAGGGAATCGAGTGAAATTACAGTTTTTGATTGTTTGCTCGAACTTCCTATGGTCGACTCGGGAGCGATAAACGGATTCCCATCGGTCTACGTGTGGCTGCGCTTCTTCTTCGACTATCGTAGACGACGACTTTGCTATCGCTGTTGAACGGATCGAATGTTTTGGCGTGGCCTGAGAAAGTAACGTATGGTGTCGAAACCGTGGTCGGTCATCGGCGATCTAGATGCCTTCGGCGTGAATCCAAGATCGGGCCTAGCTCAGAGCTACCGTGGGCTACTGTTAATTTGGAACACGCCCTCCGGCCGTAATATACGTCAATATCGTTTTGAGAGATGATTTCACGGTCCGTGATAATCGAAAGTAAGTGTCCATTGGCCGCGGCACTCATTAGTCACTGCGTAACGAACGAGATAGATTACACCACGTAACGCACCACCATGTACGAATGATGATGACGATGAACTCTTACCGTTGTCAGCGATTCCATTGGCTCGCTCGTGTCGACGCGCGCGGTCATTTCATTCGGCGGCTCGGTCGGTTGGGTGTTTGTTGAGGTTCGTTTCGGCGCGGGATTACATCGGAGGACGAGGATGACAATTCAACAGTTCGGCGGTAACGTGTCACGGGTGCGACATTCGTGGTGGACACCCATCCGGTCTTGAGACAACGCTTGTCACAAAGTGTCTTTTCGTCCGACTCGGCTTTAAGCGAGCGGAGTTGTCATCGATGCAAGCGAAAAATGGCAAGAATACCAAAGTGGACACTTCAATGTCCTTTTCATGGGGATGCCTACAAAGGAAGCCAACGAGAGAATTTGAACGGCTTACCCAGCGGCCCGTGGGGCAGAATTGTTTCCAACGGAATGGATTGAATGAGTGAAAACTGGGAGATGCAACACTTGCAACTTCGGCCGCATTCGGAATCGTTTCTCGAAAACGAGCGAGAACATCTAATTCGACGAGCAATTGAGATAGCCAGCCAGATAGCCTGTTGGTCGGCCGATGCAAAAAAAAAGACAATTTCAACAAAGAAGCTTTGGTGGGGTGTGGCAGGCAACGGTTCAATAGACAATGGCAAGCAAGCAAGAACAGGGCAAGGACGTCGTCCAACCTCTCGAGCTTCGATCAGTCCGTCGTTCGGACGGACGGTGCGGCGTACGGACAGACAGATGAACGCTGCATCTGTCTGCCAGTCCATCCATTGGACGCGTATCACAAGCAGATGGATGGACTTCCATTGATTTGCTCTCTCCTCCCCGTTGGCCACGATTGGGTCCATTATCATCAACCGCTATGGCTATCTTCGCCTTGTCAAACTTTCGCCGCCGAACCGTGCTGATTCAAAGGAGCAACGAAAATGCGATCGAAGGAACAACGACCTAGCATTCCATCAATTACCGTTTGATAAATAAAATCCACCACCACCACCATCATCATCAGAAGACTTGTCCGCGCTCATTGAAAACGAAAGCTCCCGTTGATAAATCGAAAGCTCACTTCCTCACTCGCGGCACTGCGACATCGCGGCCACCGAACAGAAACCGAAAACAGTGAATTGCCACTGCTTCAGTGAGAGGAAGATTTATCGAAAGCAGAGCTTGCAGAAGTGAATTTCGTTTCAACGAAGCGATGATTGCTCGTTGAATATTTCGGTCACCCCAGACGCGCTCAATGATTTCAGAAGCGGATATTGTTTCTGACAGAAACAGTTTTCACAGCGGGGATCTTCAAGTTCTGTAATGTTCCCCGAGGGAATGGATACAGTCATAGAATGTCAGTTTCAGACGGGGTTACAACTTTTATGAACTGGCATGTCTAGGAGGAACAACAAGGCCCCAGTCGCTTCTCCACATCTTGTTCGATGCCATGAGCGACTGATGTCCTCGTCGTCGTGTGTTTGGAATCTGGGGGAATCCCGGTGGCCACTGCACGAAATCCGATAATGAAGATCCGAAATTCGAACGAGGAACTTGAAGAACTGTTGCCGTGCGTGTGTCCGCTGCCATTCCTTCGCACGCTAGCGTGAATCTGCGGGGTAGACATCTGGATGCGGCCGACGATTTGGTCTAATCCATCCGCATATACTAACCCAGGGGAATGGATGGACGAGCGAACGGATGGACCGACGGACGGACGGACGGACCGACAACGCAACGTCCGGTGAGGCGAAAGGCGCGGTTGCCCCGCCAGCCGTTCACTTAGATAGATGTTGTTGAAATCGACATCAAGACCCGGGGAAGATGCCCCGTTTGTTGACGATGTTATTGGACCAACAACGGACAGTGGCCGTCGGCTGGCCGCGAATCCGAGCCGAAGCGAGCCGCTTGCGTCATAGCGTCATCGAAGACTATCGCGCGGCTCCCGCTATCACTTCGCGTCCGCTGGCCGCCGGATGTCTTCCATTCGGCATTTTTTCGCCGTTCACCATCTGCAACAGCAGCAGCAGCAGCAATGTCTGTGTCTTTTAATAGAGCAGCAGCAGCAACGACGACCAAGACCGAGGCTCTGTCTTCCGGAGCGGCCCATTTTGTTGGCATTTGCGCTGCGCGCTGCCACAATGGAATCAATCAGAACACTTTTCAATTGGTGTAAAAGTCATCATCGGCGTTGTCGTCAACGTCGTTTTGGTCTTCGACAACGACGACGACTGTCCATCTTACGTCCGCTCTAGTTGTGTGTGTTTTTGTCCATCTATCTATAAATCTATCGGTGACGAAATCGTCAAGGTGCCTGTCGAGAAGAAAAGAAATGGAAGGAGGAGTAGAAGCCAAGACTTTTCAGGACACCCTTCGACGGAAACAACAACCGTTCATCTCAACAGCGTGTTAGACACGATTGGATTCACTCGGATTTCAGCACTTTGGAGAAGCGCGTTGCAAAATTGTCTTCACCGAGCAGGGCCAACCTAGCGGAACCCATCCAAGGCACCTTTCGCTCGAGAAGAACGTCAAATCTTTCATAGAAACTTCGTCTGATCGGAGTCTCCGGGAGCCCACGGTCCCAATCGTACTTTGGATGACACTTCTGGTGGCGTTTCAAAGGCCACCTGATTTTTAACATCCGAAGCTTCGGCTTCCGAGCTCTTTCTAAGTTCGGTTTATTGCGATCCACAAACCGTTCTCCGTCCACCACGAAGAACACGGAAAGAGTTGGAACGTTTTTGTAAACAAACAAAAAACTCCTATCGATAAGCGGAACGATCGCAGTCTTCGGAAGTATCACGCATTACAGCTTTTCATGGTCTTCACGGCGGAAGAATCGTCGTTCGCCGATGCTCTTCGATGTCGTTTTTCGAGCAACTGTTTCCCGGTGACGCGCCAACGGTGTGGGAGTCGTCAGCACCCACCAGCGTTGGAAGTTGAGTTGGGACATTCAGATGGGGAAACTTGCAGTGATTCGATCCATCCGAGACCGGAATGAACGACCCGCAGTTATCGTTCGATGTAGATGAGGCCAGATCTGATCTGTTTGTGTGGTTTTCCCTCGTTCGAGCATCTGTCAGATGGAATGGAAATCTCGAGTCGAGGATCCATTCAGTAATCGGAGGGACGTTGTCGTCGTTAATTCGAACTGCAAATACGTTTGTTTTAACAGCGGGCATCGACGGTTCTCGATGGGCAGTCAGGCAGGGAGGCAGACAAACAGGCAGGTAGCCTATCGGGTCGGGGACTAGATCGTTGTTGGCAATTTGATCATTCGGTGATCTTATCTTCATGCGGTGGAAGCGGACGGAGCGACCGGCGGCATGGACAGGTAGTGCTTGGAGTAGGACGGAGCAACATTGCATGGAGGACCGATTGCTGAGCAGCATTTCTTGCCACAGCCATGTTCCGGCTCCTTCGGCGAGCTTCTCACGAGAGGTTTGCCCTTGCAGGCTCCCGCCGTGCGGCAACGAAGACTGTGACGGTTTCAACAAATGCGCGATCTGCTCGAATACGCGGTTCTCTGCCTGGGGTCTCAATGACCTTCCAGGACTGTTTCACGTCACCGTCTGCGATAATCGAACTAAATTTGTGTGCGAACGGTAACTCTAGCCTCCTCCTTCACCCTCCACCCCGGTAGGAGCTTCAGTGACCCTGCGCCTATGCCCAGTCCTAGTTTCGTGACCTTTGAGATATGCGATGTGTCTTCGGGGAAGTGTGAGATGTTTCTGAAGGCCCTCTTTCTGCCAATTTGAAATTCAATCCTTCGATTCGGATATGATCGTATCCTCGCCTCAGCAGAGCATTACTGCTCGCGGCTGCGTAACTGCCATCGATCCCCCTCAAGTCGGGAACCTTCTGCAAGCTCTGAGGAAAACCGCTGATCCTTAGTCGAGAGGTCTCATCATGCTTTCTTGCACGTCCCTGGAGTGAAACAGGTTTCGTGTGTATCGAGTCTAAGATTGCGTTTTCTCTCTCTTTCAGCTGTCGAAAGGTCTTCACCGATCCTTCGAACCTTCAGCGACATATTCGGTCTCAGCACAGCGGAGCTCGATCGCACGCCTGCACCGAGTGCGGGAAAACATTTGCTACCTCCAGCGGACTCAAACAACACACGCACATCCATTCAAGCGTGAAACCGTTTCGGTAAGTTGCGAATCGATTCATGCTATGTGGTGTACTTCAGTGTGATGGAAGCCCGCAAAGTCCGTCTCCATCTCGATTCGTCAAGTTCCGCGATGCCTGGGTCTCAAGTCGGAATTCTTTCCTCACAGATGCGGAGTCTGCCATAAAGCGTACACGCAGTTTTCGAATTTGTGTCGGCACAAGCGTATGCACTCTACCTGCCGAACTCCAATCGAATGCAAAAAGTGTGGACAGAACTTCTCCACTTCGGCCTCGCTAACTAAGCATCGACGATTTTGTGAGACTCCCGCTTCAACTCCCGAAGGATACCCCGGCGAAAAGCTGTCTTTCAACGACGTGGCCCTGAATAACAACGATTCGCTTCCATTTCTGGAGAAAAATCCCCTAGGACCTTTTCTTCCGAATTTGGCGAACTTGTTCCCAGTGTTCTCGAACTTCAAACAGGAGAACCTCCAGGACCTCGTCTACAAACTCAGCGCCAGAGAACGTCCAGACGAAGACCACAGGAAACCCTCCGACTTCTTGAGTCAATTCAACAAGCAGATCGCGTCACGAGTGCGTCCAGACGACGATTTCAAGTCGCGAAAAGCATCGAGTTTGAAGCTCGAGACCAACGAGGAGATCCAACAGAAACTCGGCGAGCAGTCGGTTTCAGAAAACTCGGCTGAAGACTCTGACGCCGACGACGAGCACGAAGACGAAGAGGAAATCACCGAGGACGAAGACATGGAGCTCTCCGCTGTACACAGTTCTCCGAGGAGATCAATTTATGACAACTATCGGTGAGTTTCATCTTTTCCCTCCATGCATCGTATAAGAATGATTCCATTTGACTCTTTACAAAAACTTTCGTTGCTTTCCTGAGGGCGGAAAATCTCGCTCAGCAACTAATGGTAATTTTCTCTCTCCCGATTCAGGCAATCTTCACCAAAACCGGCGGCGGTCTGGCCGGAAAGCCTCTTGAACGGCTCAAGCATGATGGGCAGTCTAGAAGCTTTGAAGAAGAGACCCACAGAAGCTGACAAAGCGATGGCTCTCATGACGTCGAGTCAAGCGGAAAAGTTCGAAGTCGCTCGGGGTTCTGGCAATCTTGACAAAGACGATCAACCCCTCGACTTGCGCATCTCCCACAAACGAGACTCATCTGCAAGCCCACCTCCGTCGGACAGACCCGGCTCGAGCCACAGCTCCGCCGAAGGTGAAAGCGTTGCGGATCATGAATCCATTGTCGACAAATCAGAAGGTTCCGCCAACACGACCAGAGCTCTGACGCCACCTACGGCAGCCAATGGGTCGGCGAGTCAGGCCCAATCACCCAACCAGTCGTTGCATCCACTACTATTCGATCAGCTCGGCATGTACAATCGGTTGCCTGGGGACAAGTCGATGTCGTTGTTTCCTCAGATCGAATCGGGCCTTATGTCGAATGCGCGTCTGGGACCGAGTTTGTTTCCGTTCTTGCAAAATCTGAACTTGGTACGCGCTCAGATAGCTCAAATGGGCGCAAGTCACTCGACCAGCCCAACACCTCAAAACGGTGGAATAACCGCCAACGGAGGTGGTGGGGGAGGCGGTGGCAACCACGATGCAACTCAACGGGGTCGCAGTCCTGCTACTGTTGGCCACACAAAGGTTAGCAAAGAGCGGTACTCGTGCAAATTCTGCGGGAAACAGTTTCCCCGAAGCGCGAACCTGACGCGCCACCTACGTACCCATACCGGCGAGCAGCCATACAAGTGCAAGTATTGTGAGCGATCGTTCAGCATCTCCTCCAACCTTCAACGACACGTCAGGAACATCCACAATAAGGTAAAACTCTGCGCCCAACTTGAAGCGAACCCCACATTTCATTATATCTCGCAAAAATAGAACCTACTCGGTCTTCCGTGTTATGTGTACCTACATGTCTCATATTTGCGTTCAATTCGATTCGCAGGAGAAACCTTTCAAGTGCTCCCTTTGCGACCGCTGTTTCGGCCAACAGACGAATTTGGACCGACATCTCAAGAAGCACGAGTCTGAGCACTCTCCCCCTTCGATGATAGGAATGAAGTCTCCCCTCAAAGGCGGTCTCCAGGGTCCTTTGGCGGCGAACTTCGACGAAATCAGGAACTTCATCGGGAAAGTCATCCCGGGGCAACCGATGGATATGAACAAACTCATTGCACTAGCCGCGGCTCAAAACGTCGACCGCCTGAATCGCAGTGGGCACGGCTCCGATCTCGATGATTCCGAAATGATGGAGGATGAAGACGATGAGGAAATCGATGTCGCCGATGAACACATCACCTCGGACAACACTCCGGTGAGTGCTCGATTTGAATCTCGAGTCAGACGACGGTCTCCACATTTTTACGCAACATCACCGAATTCTTGGCACTCTGAGCCGAAGATGTCCGAAGTCCGTTTCGAAGATCTCTCGGAATAATTTCGTTCGCTCATCTCCTGCAGATAACGGAAGACAAGACCGAACTGCCGTCGAGTCCAGGAACGCCCGTGAAGGAAACGAAGAAGATCTGGTTTCCCATCTCAAAACAGGACGCCAGTCCTCCCAGAGGGGACCGAGAACCGCAAACGCAAGTCCCAGACTCGCCTTCTACCGTGATGTAGTCAGCGGTGGTGTCTGACAGTCGATCCAATCAATTCGCCTACTGGCTTCCGCGAAGTCTGGTCATGCTCGTCATGGAGTGATCGTGCGCGTCCGTCGATGTGCCGACAACCTCAATCGAACGGAATCCATCGAGGTCTAAAACCAGACGAAAGAGGAATAGTGAAGCCTCATGCACATTTTTCTTTTATAGTATAATCATAGCTCACAGAGTACATATATAGAGAGGATGGAGCCGTGGATCGCCCCTGACGGTCTAGTCAGCTTGCAGCGCGAGTGAGCGACGACGATGATGTCAAAGCGCGCGAATTGATCTTTATCATCAGATGATCACTGACCTCTCCATTCACCTTGGTCAGCCGTTCGAGCTTGACATTTGCGTTGAACGATCGAAACCGACGGCGTGGAAGACCGTAAAGATGATGGTGATGATGATTCTCATCCCTTGACCATTGCTACTGGTGCTGCGAACAGCATCTCCAACACCACACCACCACTACCACCACAACCACCACCACCTCGAACAAGAAGTGACAGCAACAACTACGGACGCACAAGCGCGTGGCGGCAAGAGGTGTTCAAAGCTCGAGTCTTCAACCTCATGTACTCGTGGAAATGGATCTGCGTGCTTGTCCACTCCCCCCCCCCCCCCCTCTCCTGGAACTCCTGCGGTCGGTCTCTCGATTCCTCGAACCTTTCCCTGCGGAAGCCGTGCGCACGGAGGACAGTGAAAGACATCGTGATTATTCGTAGGTAGTTAAGTATGAGAGGGAAAATGCATTGATTCATATTAGCTGTAATGATATTAATTTGACGATGAATGAATGAATGAATGATTGATTGATTGATTGATTGCTTCCTCCGTGCTCTCATCACTGATCGATTGAAGAATTGATCGATTGTATGATCGACTGTTACGGTGGGAGACCGGTTGACTGAATGATCTGTCGATTGATCTGCCTGTGGATCGATCGACCCGAGATAGAATGATTGACTGCTTGGAAGATACGTCTATGAATCGATTATTTCTCAATCGACTCATTGACTCCTTAAATTTTTGATCTGCGGCTATGCGACCCGAGTTCTCGATTGGCTCAGTGATCGATGTTTTGCTGATAAGTTTCATTATTTGAAGGCTGACGTGGAGAATTCAATGGAATCGGGTGGCTGTTAGCAAAACTAAATTGAGGGGATACGTTGGTTGATCGTTTTGAATGTTTGATCGATCAACATTTTGGTATCGACACCGGATCTTTGCCACCCAAAAATGTTGCTCTCAGTTTTCGAATTGACTCAATGAAAACCCGATAAGAATGTCGGTCGGGACTAACGTCACCCGATGACAGACTCTCACTTCTTCTCGAACCCACATACTGGATATCATGATCTTGTCGTTCAAGTGTCCCTTCCAAATGAATGACTATAATAATATTATTATTATTGATAAGGTACTGAGAATGATGAAACAAGTACGTTCGTTGATTGATTGATTGATTGATCGATGGAAAATTCAGTCGAAGAGGAGTAGCGTGTCATCAATCAATGAGAATTGCTCCGGCAAAGTTCTTCCTTCAAACCAAAGCCATGTAAATAAATCTTCTTCTCCCCCTGCCCATGATTCGCGCCGTCTCCCCCAAGTCGTCGAAGACCTCATATGACGAAGACCGTTCCCCATTTTTCGAAGATATCCAACTTGAGGAAATGCGGATGTGAGCGCCTGTAGAATAGTACTTATGAAAATATCATAATATTCAACATGTTAAGACATTCAAAGAGAGCAACAATCCGCCGTCCTTAGGATCATCAAATCGATGTAACAACAACAACGACGACAACAGCGAAACAATAATTTCCAATAATACTTCAACATTGCATCATTACTGTAAAACGATGTCAGATCGATATTCGTACAACCCGGTTTCCGCGAGCCGGGAGGCTCTTGGCAGAATAAATTCGCCATTCTCATTAACCCTAAATCAATGCGTTCTATACCCTCCTTTTCCCAGATAGTAATCTCCTTCGGAGAGATCGATTAATTCGAAAGACAGTCCCAAAAGATGACCTCCTGGTGCTCCTTGACAATGAAGTTCTCGCGCAGTGCACCTAGGGTAAAACGAGAGCTCTCATCGGGATTAGCCTCATTCATGATTTCATCCGAATCCGTAGCCCAACAAAATCGATTTATCAGACAGAGGGAGATAGGAGACGAGTTGTTCGCATCGACTGTCGTTGAAGACGGCTTCTGTCAACAAGACTTCTCTGCGAATCGCAGTTTTTTTTTAACTCCGTCGAAAATACTCTAGGCTTTAGGTGACACGAGGGTGGGGTGCGCTGACCCTGTTAACGTCTGAAAATGGCTATTCCCGGTGAAGCGCTACGCAAAACGCTTCAAGAGCGCCACAGGAGTCGTGGAAGATGCCGTCCATCTAATTTCAACCGGGTCCAGTGGGGATACTTCAGATGCCGGAAGGCACGGGCTTTCTTCACACGACGCTCTCCGCCCGACTCCGTGGCGATCCTGCTTGCTGGGGCTGGGGCTTTCGGCGTTCACGTGAGGGCTCTGACGAGAGCGTGAAGGGCAACTAAGTTTCTTAATGTGGTGCTAGCTGGATATTACGCATTCTCCGCGTTCCTTTATATCATATGAATCATCACAGATGAATCAGCGCAGAATACTCAGAGAAGGATGCCGGCGTGCGACTGCTCCAACTTTATTCACTTGCTTCCTCAGAAGTGGAAAATTAACGAATATAGGATCTCAAAATATATCCTTAGTATCATAGTATTTCGCTGGGAACTAACCCCGCTGGGGGCGGACCGACCACATAGATTTTTGTTCAGTCGACTTGACTCTGCGTGCTCTGCCTCCACAGTTCCGGCTGAACAATAACAAAAGATTCCAACCGAACGTGTAGGCTTGCAATGGACATCATTTGCACGCCTCTTCCTACAACTTGTTGAAGCCAGCGTTGAGCTCTTCATACATTTTAACGAGCAATTCCGCTGCCGCTTTCGTTTGATTCGCCTCGATTGCTCCCTGCATTTGAGCGACGAAGGAGTCCAGCTTCGTCCAGTTCACGTGGTCAGCGAGCTTCACCTCATCCAAAGGAATTTCTCTGTAGTCCTCTGCCAAGATCCATTTGGCCAAGGCTCTGGTGTATTGGCTTTCACAGTCGACAGGAGTCTTGCTTCGGAAACAACGCTCAAGAGCACCGTTGATGCTCTTGTCGACAGGTAGAGCAGAGTATACGCCAACAGTCAGGAGAGAACCAGCCAGCAAGCATAGGATACCGAATGCTAGGAGCTGGCTTAAACTGCATCCCCTGCGAAAAAAGCAATTTCTTAGCACTCGAAACGTCGGAGGAGGGTACCCGAGCCAACTTGGTCGAAATTACCTCTGTTTTTTCGTTCGCATATTCAAAACCGCTGAAGATATTATCCGTCCCGCCGTCAATGGCCCGGTTGCAATTCACGCGGCTATCCGAGATCTCCAACAACGAGACTTACTTCATGAACTTTGTGAGCTTTCGTTGCTTCGGCGGAGACATCCTGGACCCCCGGCTGCTGTCTTCTGGGATATTGTCGATCTTGAAGGTCTTGGAATCCATCCTTCGAGGTACTCGAGCTCGAAACGTCGGCTGAAGTCAGTCAGATTCCAATCGTAATCACGGAATCAGTAGGCGCTGTTTTGTGCGACGGGGCGTCAGTCTTCTGTAGAACAGTAGTCGCTGTTCAGTCTCAATCGAACGACGCGGACAAAACTTTCGCATCCCTGGCCTTAAGTTGTTTTGAAAGACTTTCTGCGCATCTGAATCTTTAGCGACGCATACCTGCGACGTGCGCTCTAGTTGAGAAGAAACGTGCAGCGAAGCCTCAAAGCAGAACTGGACAATATAAGCGGATGGAGGAGTTGACGGCTCCGAAATTCCAATTCCGCGAGACGCACAAAAGTTTTGATGCGCATCGCGCGCGAGCGTTGGCGATGCAGGAACGAACTCCGAAAGAACCGCCAAAATAGCCCGCGCTCAACGGAAAACGAGCCCATTCGCATTTCGCGCGTCTCGATCATTCGCATTCCTCTCCGGGCCGGCAGTCCATATCATTTGACGTTTCGGAGACAGTGAGGTTGACTCTTCCTAGGAAACAATCTCTCAACGATTCATTCAATGTTAACGTGTTGTCGAGATGATTGTCGAGGATTGCTTCCAGCCGTAGATTCGTCCCTGAGTTGCGGCGCTCGGAGTGGGGACGTGGGCTATCGAGGCATGACGAGGATTTGCATGCGGGGCCCAAAGTCAGTTGCAAAACGCGAAGGTAGGTCGTGCGCTCTGCTGAGGACTATTCTTCCGGAAGAATCCTTCGGAGGCTCCTCAACGGTGGCGCGAGTCTTACTTCGGCGAGTTCGCATGCCTTACTAGAAGAATCTCCGCGTGGACAGAGTCACAGTTTCAAAATATTAGTTCAAAGAGAGCTCCTGAGTCAGAATAGCTCGCAAAGAATCGTCGATCCAGCAAGGTCTGAGGAATTCCCCAGCCAATACTCTTGACCCTAGCTCTCACGTAGGCAGCTTTAGAACTCTCGAAGAGTAAAAACCCGGGGCAATTGATTCCGGGCAGATTCCGTTCCAAAGCTTTCGTCTGACGTAGTGCTGTGCTCTGAAAGAATCATAAAAAGCGGTGGCAGAAGTTATTGCTAACCATAAACAGCGAGATCAGAAAGTGAGCCATAAAAAAAGCTTACCACGGGTCGGTTCGCGTTGTCTGATATGTTATGCAGGTCTGACTACGTCATGGATTGTGGCCAACTTGATCACACGTCACGAGAATCAAGCAGCGTCGAGATGAAGGTGTTCTGTAGTCATAGGGGTCAAGGTTGTTTTTGCCGCTGCTTCACTTGAGTGGGGAGGAGGATGACAACGAATTATGGAGTATATGGATTCGAAACTATTCAGGCAGTCCCACGTGATCATCGAGTATTGGAACACTGATCACGGGATCCCGCCTCCAGGATCCGGCACTTCGTTCCATCTCGATCTTCCTCGGATTTTTTCCAACTGAGAGCCCGTTTGAGAATAATCGTGCGTCGGGACCGACCTAACCTCCCACTGCGTGCGCAAGTTCTCCTTCACGCTCACAAAAAACCCGTGGATTCCTTACGACCCCCGTACCTGATTAATCTCGCTATAAACCTCGTATCTAGCATGGCTGTCAACATACGTTGATCTAAGAATTCAGGATGACACTTCCCTGGTCCGAGCTGCTTGGGGTTAATATCGTCCGGGACGAAAAGTCAACCACCCGGAAGTCAAGCGTGATTCGTGTCGGAACGGTACTAGATTCGATTCTCGTCATTTTCCTCTCACCCTAGGACATAAAGCCCCACCTGTAGGACGGCCCTTTCGCGCATTTAAATCTCAGGAATGGATGATGATGGCCAACACATCTGCTCCATCGTTCGTGAAATCAGTTCGTCTCAATCATGCGGATCGTGGGTATACTTTGTGTGATCCTCATCTTGTCAGTGCCGACCGAAGCTACGCTCAGAGCCGTCTACGACCTCGTCACGAACCCTATCTTCGGAACCGTCGATGTTTTGTCGAAACTGCTCGAAGACGTTCTCCGGGCCTTCGGCGGCTTCCCTCTCATAGGACTTGTCGCAAACGAAGGCGCTAAAGTGGTAAATAGCACGGGTAGTCTGGCCTTGACTATCCTGCATGGAACGAATCGACTCGTGCTGCCCATCGTCAACGGCCTGGACGTAATTGTCGAACTTCCTTGTGAGTAGCTGGAGATATTTGCTTTTGAACAGGCTACCGATCCGCTTTCAATGCAAAACGGCAATGTCTTCCGACTCAGACTTGATTTCAAGGCCGACCTCCAAATTACAGTTCATACGATACTGCTGACACCTCTGAGATGGCTGCTCGAGGACACGATCCATGTGATAGCCAGCGTGGAAAACAACACATACACAGCAATGGAGCGCATGACGCGTTTCTTCGACGGCTCATTCAATGAAACGCACGGCACCATAATCGGAATCGGGAAGGAGGACCCGAATATAGGTAATATCAGTTTATCCACGAGGTTAATCATCTTCGATTTCACTTCATCTCCATTATCTCGACAACAATACTTTTTACGAATACTTTTGCCCGCGCCATCTTCAGTTCCGAACGATGAATCCGTTCTTGAGCTCGTGAGATTACTCAATGCAACGGTGTACTCGACCATGCGAACAATCCTGGTGCCATCAACCACGGGTGGTGTCCAAGACGTTAGTCAGAGAGGTGAGATACTACCACATTACGTTCATATATCCGCCATCCATCAACCTGCATCTACCACTCTGCAAATCTAGCTTCTCACGGAAATTCGAGAAAAGCTCAAATTCCTTTGAAATAATCGCCGTAAAAATTGCGGAGTCAAGGTATGAAAATCGGGTCGATTGTAGGCGATAGGCTCCTGACATCGGCATCGCGAAACACGACAGCTGCGATCAGCTCTCTGAACGAAATCCAGTCAAGATTACCGGAGGGCTCGGATGTGAGTTGTTGCGCATAAAGCGCTCTCTTGAAATTCGTACTTTGTCTGTTATTATTTCCGGATATTCGAGATCCTCTGCTATCAATCCGATGCCAGGCTCGATTTTGCTCTTTGAAAGACAAAGCCACCCTCGTAGTACCCGAAATTTTGAACATTTTTCTTATCACAGGCTGCGTTCGGTGCTTCAAGTGCTCTCATAAGCGCATTGAATAACTTGAGATTCTCTTTGGATGTGAATTCAGACTCGGACGTGATAGCATCATCAGGTAATCTGAATGTCAGATCAGTTAGAACGAAAACGTTCAGCCCCAAGGGCGACAACCGGGCTCTGAAGAGTGTCACCGGCTCGAAGAGGCGACGGAAAAATATACGTTATCTCTCTAATTTCCAGTCGCAGCGGTGATTTACAAGTCTGTTAGAGTTTTGGTCGAGTTTTCGGCCGTCAATGTCTCGAAAGATGATCTGAACGGATTCTACGTCAATATTATCGGAGCTGTTGGTAAGTTCGATCGATTCCCACGACTCGTAAACGTTGTTGGGTTGTCACCGGATCGCTCTCGCGGGGAGAGGATCCTTGCTGCTAGAGCTTGAGGGAATCGAGTGGGCCTCTTGGAGCGACCTGAAACTTTACTTCCGCTTATCTGGAGCGTATCGTGCTACGTTACTGAAGTTGGTATCGCTTGGTTCACAGCAAACACGGTAAACGGTGAAACATTGAAACTCGCATCAGGAGATGCCTATTCAACATCGAGCATATCGACGTTCACCAGCGCGGCTCTAGCACCCCTCGGAATAACCGTAACTGTAACAGCGGACGAGATAATCTCAAGCCAGGAAGAGAATTAACTTAGGAATATACAGGAATTGATCTAGGTATAGCTAGAGGACAAGATACGAATGAAAAGCATGATGCGACAGATCTCCCACGCAGCGTCGTGTGTTCTTCCTGATGGCTCTTCTTGTAATCGGAAGCGGCGGGTAGTCTTGACGCGTGCATGAGAAAAACTGTCGACCGTAACCGTGAAGAATGAATTGGACATGATTGCAATGTATTCACTGAAGTTTCCATTTATTTCCGCCTCAATGAACTTTCGCATCGCCGTGTCGTTGAATCGTATTCAAAATCAACCCTAATAACGCTCTCACCTCGCTTTCAACGGTCTTGCAGCAACTTGCTGTCTCCAGCATTCACGTTCTCTTACTGAAGTCTTTACAGGATACACTGCGTCTACAAAACAATGGCCATAATCGTCGGCCCCAAAGAGAATCCAATATACCTCAGAGTTTCCCTTTCGTTAACCATTTCATGGTTCAGGTCATTCTTTTTATATATAAGGTTCCTTTTGCGTTCCGTGTGCGCCTGTTTCTTTCTGTCATTCAAGTTCCACAGAGGCAACGTAGGACACGTGGATCCCTTTTGGGAACTTCCCGTTTGCTACCATTGTTCTCCCCCACTGTCGGAGAACCTCTGTGTCGTGTTGCAAACTGACCAGAGCCAACTATGTATCCACGTTTTCCGCGATTCTTTCGTCATTTTTAGCAGGTATAGGAGTCTTTTTTTTTTCTTTCAAACATTTCCACGATGAGAACACTCCCTCATATCTATTCGCAGCTGACCGAACGTTGAGGTCGAACGTAAGCATCTAGACGGATCCGACGCTCTCACGGCTCCGTGTATTCATCTCTCTCCCATGGTGCGCATGGAAACAGTTTGAAGGCTTCACGAGGAGCGAAAACATTCTTAAAATAAATATCAATCCTAATCGAATAACCAGGTCGGAACCAGTGTCAGCTGGGTGGCGGGGAAGAACTCGCAGCCTCATGGTGGTGATTTTGACAGATGAGCCTAACACCGGGACGGCCCTTCCATCACTCGAACTCGATTACAAAACTCAACTGTCCGTAGGCGGAGTCAGCTTGTGGCGATTGGTTAGAGCCTTTTCCAGAGCCTTGAGGTGCTCGGATTTTTTCTGATCGTCCTCTACACCGTCCTTGCACCGCAGTCCATTCACCACATTTAACGTCTTGCTGAAGTAGATCTCGCTGAGACTGACTTTGATCTTATTTTCAGCTTCCTCGATCATTTTGCCGATGTTTACGATGTGTGGGTTTATCTCTGTCACTTGCATATCTTGCTCCTGTAAATCGAAACATGAAAAATTAGCACCGAAGGACAAGGAATCCCCGTTCGGGAAGATCTGCCGGCAATCTCCGTTGCTGCCGAAATTCGGGAAATCTCAGAGCCCGAGTACTCACAAACTGTCGCATCAAAGATCCACCGAGAGAAACGGTTCCGGAGTCAGGAAACATCGTCTTGAGCCAGAGCATCACCGTTGACGTCAACTTGTAGTGGGCGTTCTTGCCGGACGATTTCTCCTGCACTTCGATTACATGGATCGAGTCCCAAGATCCTTGGATTTTGCCAGAGCTGTCGCCTCCCTGGAAGATGATACCGTTCGTTAAAGCCAGAACCACTATCGATTTCACAGAGGAAATCAAAAAAGGATAGATGATCTACTCGAGTCGTCTAGTTCTGAATAGATGTCCTCGACGCGATGGCCGCGCGATTGAGTTATAGCACCGGCCAGTCGTCGGGACGTTCTTCATACCTTCTTTATGAGCACGACCCCAGCAAATCCGTTGCCCGACAGCTCCCACAAGTATACAGAAGACACGCCACCCTCATAGTACAGCTGTCGGTATTGCTCGAAAACCTGGTTAGCTTCTTCTTCGAGCCGACGGAGTCGATCCGTGGGAACCGCTCCGTCTTCAAGAGGTGGGTCGTAGCGATTGCTCCAAGGGGATCTTGAGAGAAAATTCGAATTCATGATACGGATTCAAATCATTCAAGATCGAGTCGTCTGCGCACTTTATGTTGCTCCACGCATTTACAGACTCAATAATTGGAAGCGAATGATCCAGAATATTTGGGGACCATCATTCTCACCTATAAGAGTCGCCATCCCTGTTGTAATCGCAAAGCAGGTATTCTTTACCGACGAGGTTGTCTCGAGCGATCTTCAACGGCTGATCAATGGACGACAGGAGATCTTCGCATAGGCCTGGAACCAAATCGACCAGCTCGCCCAAGCTCGTGTCAATTCTCTCTGGAGGGAGACGTCGCATGAGATCTAGGGCTGCATCCAGCTGGGCATCGCTCTGAAAGAGGGATACCCTTAGGTTTATGGAAGTTGGAATTTAGACATCGGCGTGAACTCTAGTGGAACGAGGAAGTTTCAGAAGCGGTATATGGGTTAATCTCACAGATCAAAGGATAACGTTCTGGCGCAGGGTTGAGATCGGTGAATCACACATGAATATCATTGTTCATTGTCGTACACGCAGAATTCAGGTACATCTTGCCCGCTGATACTGAGAGCCGAAAGCTAACGAGAGTCGACATTCAAGATTAGTCAGCATACTGGGACAAGTCCTTATAAGTCGATCTCAAAGCCGAACTCTGTATGTCACGCTCACAAAGCGCGCCTTCCAGCAACGCCTCTGCAGCTCCAACGAATAAGCTGGGTGAAACGTCACCAGGCCAAGGATTTGTCAGACGGATCCCGCAGAATAAACCAAGGGAACCAACATAGTTGACAAACTTCACAGTTGAACGACTTCTGCGGCCTGCAGTATAGGTGATGTTCGGAACGTTTACCATATCAGATATGGGCAGGAAGTCTTCGGATACATGTTCACAGAACCTCATCTTCCGGAACCCATAAGCGCTCCCGATCGTGATACCGAACGAAACGGATTCGGCCCTCATCGGAGACCATGTTATACGCCGGCAGCAATCTCATGTCAACAATGAGACAAAAAGTTCAATCTCAAACTAGTGAATAAGTTTTCTGAGACTGGAAATCCTCATCTTTGTCCCATTATCAGCTCGCCGACTGACAATCACTGCTCCAAACGTTGTAGTGATTGAGGATTCTAGTGAACTCGGAAAACGTCAAATTAGCTACACCCGACGCAAAGCTTCAGTGACAGTGGATTCCACACCGATGCGGTGTCTCTACTCGTTAAGAACCTATGAAATATATTCTGTCGGAGACTCTTCTGATGCCTGCAGACCGGCTTCGGAGCAAGAATTGACATTTGGCAGATGTTATCTGTTCCGGCGAGATGAACGTGAATCGTTATCGCACGACATTTCTTGAATTACTCACCGACATGATCGGCTTTTGTCTCGATCCCACTGAACGTCAGGCTCACTCGGTTCCCTGCCGTCTCTTTCCGATGGCTATTACTGGATACGGACTCAGCCGAAGCAGTGGCACCCACCTCTTGTTGTGTGTGTCTGGGTGTGTGGCGCCATATTGGTCAACAGCGGTACGCCCTCTCCGGTTGGAAATGGCTCTCGAATGGCTTCCCTGAGAAGAAAGGGACGCTATGTCATATGAGCCGTGGGGAGTAATTGGTGCCTGGTGTTGCAAACCTTGCTCAGGCAGCACTGAGAGCCGAAGACAGAGGAAAATTGTGTTCCTTTTTCTATCCGTGTTCGAACGGGAACGCTGATGACAATGATCCCTGCTTCCGGAATGTGTATTGAACAGGCGCCTTAGGCTTTGATTGATTATCTCCCATTGTGAGGTTTACTGCTACGCTAGATCAATCTCGAATCGCGCCTGAAATGGATTCTGGCTTGGTCCAAAATGCGCAGTATGTGGAATAAGTTGCTTAGGGAGATGTTCCAGTGGTTATTTAGGAGCCAAGCTTGAGCAGAGCCATTTTTCTGTTCGTCAAGTTCGGTCGACCAGCACTGAACTCCGAAAGGATGCTCGGGCACATCATGCTGCCTGATTAGCAATCTAGATTTTATAAGCAGGATAAACCTGGATTTCCACAACACGGATGAATCAACTGTTGCAATTGACGGGGACATTCCAGGCGCCTTACGCGAGGTTCTGCTCCATCGCTTCTGTGATAGAGGATTGATTAACGAAAGAATGAAGTTGAGAGAAAGATTCTTAAAAATGTAGTTTATTCTTCATATACAACTGATGGTGAACTTCTTCACCGGAGCTGAATCATAAGTCAAGCTATCTGAGAAATACCGGAATACATCACGAGCTTGGGAACGAAGCGAAACCCTCAGAAGAAGGTGAGCTTCCTCCGAGGTTCTAATCGAGACAGGACGACAGCCGGTGTCCGCAAGCGATAGATTCGGTGGACGATTCCGAGAACTCATCAGAACATCAGAGAACACCAAACGATGTTTGGCGAGAAGCTCAGGTCGGTGGCTAAGTGTACTGCGATGATGACCTTACTCAATTTTTTTTTGTCAGAACAGCGGGTCGAGCTCTGTTGCAGATCGACTCTGGTTGTAGCATAAAGTTCCCCGACATGCTCGCGAGAGAACCCATGATCGCCAGATGAAGTCATGTGGGAGGGCACAAACTACGATCAGCTGATCCTATACAGAGATAATTTCATCGCTTGAATCTTCACAGCGGGTGAAATTTATGGAATCGTGCCTCAAACACGACATGTTCAGGCGCAACTGCCTCCGCGTTCAGGAGCAACTAACTTCGCCGCAAGCCTCAAACAATCCTCATTAGCTCGTCCTGTTTGTTTCGCTTGGTTATCGCGCTCTCTAAAGCTTTCAGGTGTTCCGTTTTCTTCTGCTCCTCATTGACGCCATCTTTGCAACGCAACCCATTTACAACATTCAATGTTTTACTGAAGTATATTTCGCTTAGGCTGGCTTTGATTTTGTTCTCCGCCTCTTCGACCATTTTCCCGATGTTCACGATGTGCGGATTGATGTCAGACACCTGCATATCTTGCTCCTGGAAAGTTGAACGTGAAGTTGTTTCAATTTCTGCATGGACCGCGAGGACACAAGGGGGCTGGTCAACGGCTAGACACAAAAGCAACAGATCTTTTGACGACCATCGGAACGTGGGAACTCACGAATTGGCGCATGAGGGACCCTCCGAGTGATACCGTTCCAGAATCGGGGAACATGGTCTTGAGCCAGAGCATCACAGTTGATGTCAATTTGTAGTGCGCGTTTTTCCCGGCGGATTTCTCTTGGACCTCAATCACGTGAATCGAATCCCAAGAACCCTGGATCTTTCCGGAGCTATCCCCACCCTGAAATGTAGCCATATGTGAGAACTGGAAACTCTTCAAATCGAATCATCTGCTCTGGATGGCGTCAGGATACCGTGGCGACTTGCCTTTTTGATCAGGACGACTCCGGCGAAACCGTTCCCTGACAGTTCCCAAAGATAAACGGATGATACTCCTCCTTCATAGTATAACTGTTTGTACTGCTCGAAAACTTGATTGGCTTCCTCTTCGAGGCGTCGTAGTCTATCCGATGGGACAGCTCCGTCATCAAGCGGTGGATCGTAGCGATTGCTCCAGGGGGACCTGAGGGTTGACGCGTCCGATTAGAACTCAACACGTCTGTTCGAAATCATCTCACATAATCACTCATTGATGATATGAAGACCATGGCACATAGTTACCGGTAAGAGTCGCCGTCCCGGTTGTAGTCGCATAGGAGATATTCTTTCCCAACGATCGGATCTCGAGCAATTTTCAAAGGTTGATCGATTGACGACAGAAGATCCTCACAAAGACTTGGCACCAGATCGACCAGTTCGCTCAAACTCGTATCAATCCTCTCCGGCGGGAGACGTCTCATCAAATCTAGAGCTGCGTCCAGTTGCGAGTCGGTCTGAAAGCGTTCAACTCAGTAATTCGGCGACGCGTTTCAAGCAATAGAATCCAGCTCAGATGACAATATTCATCCACAGAACTCGAGTTCTCCGGTACTATGATAGTCCCCGAGGAAAAGTCAACTTGAAAATTGCTACCACCTCCGACGACAGCAGCGGTGTCGCCATGAAAATAGAAGTGTCCAGTTTCGCTGTCAGACACCGGTTTCCCATGACAGATCGATTTGGCTATTCTCGAGAATGATGATTTACGCATTTAGGAGCGGTTGGAGAACGCCTTCCAGTACTCACCGACATCGTGTCGACGCTTGTAGCCGTCAGAGTATTTGTCACCGAAGATCAGAAATTCCAAATCTGACTGTATGGAGGAGTGGAGGAGCAGCCCGGCCGAGTATGACAACAACGCCGACTACTATGTCGCCATTTTGTTCGACACCATTCCGTTTCTCGACCGCTTCTGGATTCAAGAGCCACTCCGGGGACAGAGAAACATACACATTCACCGGAGGCCGGAAAAAACAGGATGAGTGAGGATTTGTACCTTAAAATCATGCTGAGTACATCAGAGGAATGGTTGCTCCTCTATTCGAAATTATTCCGCGTCGATTACATCAGCCGACTAGAGGAAATTCGAAAACTGTGGAGGAAGTGCCGCTAATCAAGAGAGCGCGACATTAGACATCATCTCCGAGTCCCAATGCTTCATCAGTCTTTGGGGGTCTTCAAGCTGCGTCTCCGCATGGATGCCTTGGAAAATGGATTCGAAACATTTTGAATCATGTGGGATTCTATCAGCAGAATTCGGTTTTGAGAGCTTGCGGCTTTCCCGGGCATGGAGAAGTTTTTTGAACTCTCTAGAATGCGAATGTTGAAACAACGGGTGCAACGTACCCTGGACTCTCGACTGTTTTCTGTCTAGAATATACGGGTCCCGCCAGCTTAATTGAAGAACTCCCGATGGCTTGATGTCGCGAGGCTTACACTTTTGCGTCAGATATTTGGAGCCACGTTCGGATGGACTCGCTTCGAACTTAATCAAGCATGCGCGAATTGCCAGACTGGACATGGAGCGATCAGCGAGAGAGGTTCACAAATCGGGGGCTCGCTATGTTCGGTGGATATATTCGAGTCGCGGTCTCCCGCCACAGCGCAGGTCTTCAACGTGAATATTTTGGGGCAGAAACGTCTCGCTTGTCCCAGAGCAGCAGGTGACAGTAGAGACCTCGGATTTCAATTTTCGAGAAGCTAGTTCCTGATATCAGCGATGAGACTTTCCACCGAAGCTTTGCACGGGTTTCGTCCTCCCATCCGGGGAAACGACGTGTCCTGGCGAGGGAAAAGTCACCAGGTGTGCAAACTTCTTGCGGAGGCGGATGAGACGATTTCCTCGCCCGCGACTACCGAGACTCGCATAATGAGTCGCGGGCTGGTTTTCCGTTGGCCGAGTCCTCGTTACCCCTGCATGGGAGCACCCTAAAATCCCGCGTATAATGAACCCTCTCTCTGACCAAGGTTCAGAACTTTGCCAGAAAGATGGAAAAAGTGTGTTCTGTAAATTTCACATAGTGGATCCGCGAGAGATCTTTCGTGACAAAGGCCCAGAACACACTTCTTCCATCCGTCAGACAAAGTTTTGAACCCTGTCATGGTCGAAAGCAGGGTTCGTTATTCGCGGGACTTTAGGGTATTTGCCATCCTGTCATCGCCTCCAGACTGTTGGCCGAAGACTTGGTACATGATATCGTTTTGCTTCTCCCGTCAGGAGCAGTTCGTCGGAACGGATCATGCCTGCAAGAAAAAGTCTCTTAACATGCCGAAGACGTAGCTCCTACAATCCCTCTCCCCGGAATACGCTTATATGGCCCTTGACTTGTTATCGAAGGCATCTTCCGTCTTCTATTCGTCTTGTACCTTTGGAGTACGCGGGGGTACAACGCATGGTGACTTTGCTCGGGACCGTATACAGTTCGTTCCATATCTATAGTCTCACCCCGTTTTACCGCGGTAGCTTGTGAACGGAGCGCTCGATTGGGCTGGAATTAATTCTGCTCTTTGGTCCGCCACCTAGCAGCAGAGTCCGATCAACCGAACCATCAATTTCAACGCTGATTCTCCGTGACTCCATAGGTATGCGTTCGACTGAACTTGACTGACTCCTTTGTTACTGGGGTCCTGTCACGGACTCTTTTACACGTTTTCCATATCAATCCATCACAACTGATGGTAGAGTTTTGCAGGGAAGTGACGGGAAGGAAGAAAGTACGACCATCCACAACCGACCACCTTTCACAATCAGTCGCTTGAACTGTGCCAGATGTGCCGGACCAAAGTGCTGTCTGAGTTTGAGCACAATAAATCCATCAGTTCAGAAGTTACGTCAGAAAAAAGTATACGCACATTATTATGAAACAGAGCGTACCTGAAATCGAGCGGCACGAGCGCCCAGACCCAGGATTTCATTTGGGGGGGGGGGGGGGGGGAAGGGGGCTAAGACCATTATTGCACGATGGTATGGTATAGTATTGATTGATCTTTGTATGTATTGCTATTTACAATTATCATTCAACCCTGATTCAGGGGCGAGTATTCTCAGCGGATCCTCCAGGTCTCATTTTCCCATGTCTCCGATGTTCTGGGGGAGCGACGAACGACGATGCCGAGCTCTAATCGGGGCGCTATGGTCGACCAAAAAGTTCGCTCGGACTCGCTTAGGCCAAACTGATCAACTTCCCATTGTGGATATCGATTCCCTAATGGTTCCCAATCCGAAACGCTAGTTGATCAATCAGAGGATATCAATCTCCGGAAGTTTGAGGCATTTCCTCTACGAGAATGATTCCAAACGTGTGAATGCTCCAATCACGGACTCGTTCTTAAAACACAACAGTTTTGAGTAGCCGTTCGACCCGACACAACTCATCTATTATTACAATTCACAGCGTAACCGCGGAGCTTAGCGATTCGTGGAGGCGACGGGCTCATCGACGGAACAACTTGCTCTTGCAGGAGAATCCCTGATCTGAGCCTTGTCAAAAAATATTATTTTACTTCACGATAATCGAGGCGAATCCGAGAGAGTTTTCCGTAATGATGATGGCAAAGCACCCTTTGATCGCTTTGCATTGGGAAACGGTGTGAAGCTCGTGAGACTTCTTCCACCGACTCGAGTGAGCATGGTTTCTTCCCGGAGTTTGGCGATGGATCCGGTGGAGCCGCATCATCGGGGAGTGAGGGCATCGAGCGTCCCTCCGAAAACTGTAAAGTGGTTCGCGAATTGAAGCAGGGGGCATAGAGAAGGAAAGTTTGGAACAAATGCTCCGAAACCATTGGCGAGCTCTTTCTGCTGTTCCTGGATGATCCCCTCGGGATCGGTCCCACGCGTTGTCGATTGCCCGATGATTCAAGTGGGGAACGCTCGTCTACAGCGCGCGCGAAGCCCCACCAAACTCGCCAGTGTTTACAGAGCGAGCGTTCCACTTTTTCGCGTTTATTTTCCTGTGTAAACGGTTGTTGGGAAAGCCCTGCGTCAACATACTCATCCTGTGTGTCCAGACGATCTTGCTGTTAGAGAGGGAATCGTCGTTTATGTATCTCCAGCCTGTTGATGCTAACATTACGTGCGTTTTCCGAGACTGCCCGTGAATAACCAAGGACCGTCATGCTGATGATCATCATCCCCTTCAGTATGACTGATGTTGCTGTCTATGACTCCCGGAAATGTTTCTGTTTTCGCGAGAAATTCTGTTGTTCATCTTCCTGAGGCAAACGGTCCGGTCTATGTCGCGGTCGACGAAAAAGAGAGAATCTACCGAAGCAGAACAACAAAATTCCGCTGGATATCAGCTCCCATGTCGCAGTCTGTAGAGAATTCATTGAGTCGGCTGTGCGATGGTTGGTGGTGACGACGGCTGCTGCCGGTCGCCTGACCACGTGTCACCGTCGGCTTGTATGGCAGCGAACGAAATCCTGCAAGTCACTGAACCAAACCTTTTCTTTCCACTACTGGAGTCCTTCTGGTCGCTCAGAAAACTTTTGGTGGTTGGGTCAAAATCTATCCAGAATGAATGAGAACGGAAGCGTAACAATCAACCGAGAAGACTTCCACGCTTTTCTGAGCTGGAGCAGGCTCTCACTCAGTCTGCGGCGATGTTGAATATTGTGAATTGCTATTTTGGTGGTATCTCGATTCTCTCTCGATCCATCCCTGGTTCCTCGGTGATGGGATTGAGCTCTTATGTGGCGTCAACCGCAGTACTACCGGAATGTACTTTTTCACGATGCTCCCAAAATGTTCTCAGACATTCAATGACGGTTCGCTTCCTCAATTAGGAGTCAAGTCGGTCTGCGAAAACTGTTTACGAGCGAGGAGATCTAGTCCCTTTTCCTCTGTTCATGTTGTGATGAACTTGGTTTGAATAGACGTCAGAGGTGGAAACAGACCCCTCAAGATCTCTCTCCGCTTTCGGCCGCAGACTTACGGTGCATGCCGTAACATTCGCGGTCTTATCGGCTGATAGGCAATCGCCTGATAAAGAGGCTTCTTCCTCTCTGAAAGCTAATTTCGAACCGGAATGATTCGAACGGGAAGCTAAGTCTCGACTTCCTTTAACAGAGCACCATTGTAACCCAGGTGGGAATCAGCTGTGACAGACCCGAACGAACGTTCGTCGTACCACGCGACGCCTGAAGAAAAATTTCGATCTCGACGTCAACTGCTCCAGGCTCATACCCAGACGGAAAGATTGCTCGCGGACTGTGGAGTCATTCCACGTTCGGTCAATGCGCCAAACGACTGGCAAACCTCTCGCATCACGGGAGGTTATCCAAGTCAAGGGTAAATATGGAACCCCAGTTCGATATAGGGTTCGAACCGGAGCTCGACTCGCCACGGCGGCGTTCCGAATAAAAAAAAATGACGTCGCCTCCGCATCATCAGAAATACTTCCCTTCATGAAGCGCATCGCAGCCGCGAGCAGTATTGAAGTGGTGCCCTTCGGAAAGACCGACCGCTTACATAGAGAAAACTTTCTGGAAGAGAGCGCAGTTCTCTCGAAGAACGACGTACGGCGAGTCATTTCTGTACGAGACTGTTTCTTGAAACCTACGACGGCACTTGAGTACAGATTTCAGACAGGACCGATCTACCCTCAGAAAGTTCGTATCTCGAAGTCGGTCCCTAGAAGTCCCAAGTATGGCTGCCGAAGTACAACAGGAAGCCGTTTCTCGGTCAGCCATAGGAAAGATACATCGATGGTTGTATTAGGAGTTCACTCTGCTTTCAGACGCGCTCAGCGGTTGAAGCACTCGCAGACATGTCAACTTTATAATTTTTTTTTGTCTCCATCGGGATGACTTTCCGGCTACCCGTGACACCAGTTCTGGCGTGACAGCGGCTCTGGTGCTAGTTCAGTCTTCCTCTGGAATACGGGAAGTTTTCAGAACGCGGTTCGTCAGAAATGTGAACTAGAGTTTGCCGAGCACGAGGAATCTCACCGTCCATATTTCGGCCGTAAGGCAGCAGTAAGTGTACGGAAAAGATTGCTTTCATTAAGACAATGAATTTTATGAAGTAGACGAGGGGCATCGCCAGGATCCCTATGTCCCCAAAGTAAGTCACCATCGCGACGATAATGTACCATACAGCGATGTTTGCTAAAACCAGATAGCACAAGCAGCGACGCGGACGCGCCCAATTCTCTTGCAAGTCCTTCCACAAGAACTTCACCAGGCGGACGTCGTTCTCCATTAATGTTCTTAACAGCGTGAGGTATAAGGGGAAGAAGAAGCAGCCGTACGAGAAAAGAGCAGGTTGATATCGGTCTCTGAAAGCTAGTTATGGCCCCCAGTTCTACCGACGGACCGACTCATCGGGCTTCGTTTTTCATGTCAAAATACTTGTCCGAATTTCGACTGCGGCATCCGGTCCGCTTGGGGAACCTGCTCTGCGGGGACCACAATGGAAGACTCGCCGCATACCCGGCTGAGGAGAGCGACATTTCCGAATTTGTAGGCTCATCGAACCCGTCAATGGAGAGTTGATCTGACTTTCGTGATGGTTGGATGGCAACTAGATCTTCCGAACCGGCAGCACCATTGTGGCAACAAATGCATGTAGCTAAAATGTAGCGATGGCTTTTTCTTTCCTAGAAATGTGGAAAAGGAGGACCAGGCTTCGGTTGCGATGTGGTCCGATCAGCTGGGTCCGCAGAGAACCCGACTTCACGAGTTCGTGCGCTGAGGACGTTCCTCATTGGGACGGGGCTGAGCTCATGAATCAAAACCCCCACGATGAAGAGCAGCGGACGGAGGAGTCTACTGAAGCACGGGCGCTCCGATCGAGATTCATTTAGATCTCGTTAGACAATCGCTCATCAGACTTCCTATGCTCTGAACCCCGCGAGAGTTGCCCGAGCACCTGAGAGGACGGCGTAGCTCGAGACCCTCGGCGGGCGGGGGTTCCTGTCAGGCTGTCCCAGCAGAGATCGATGAGGATATTCGTTCGGATCTTGGGCAACTCTTCGGAGTTACCGGAGGCATGCTCGAAGGACCCTCGGGATTCCTGAAACTGAAAATTGTAGACTTGATTCGAAGGGATGGAGACCTTCACTGAATCGGTCGGATACACTGTTTCTACAATTATTTCTCGATCGAATTATACTCTATTTCGAATGTCGGTTGCGGATTCGGTCAATAACTCTGCGCGGTAAGCACTGTTGCGTACTGTTTTCTCGCTTGAACGGCGGAGGCGGCGTTCGGAGTCGTGAATGGCAACATATTGGTTCAGCGTCGGTGATGCGGTCTGGGTGAAGACGTCCTGAGTCGGCTGGACGTTTTGGACTCGAAGTTTCACAATAATGAGCTTGAGTTTAACAAAGATCAGAAGTATCTCGGTCAACTGAAGGCTGCTCTCGTCCTGATTTCAATGGACCCTGACGTGTTCGGCAAACAAGGGGTTGGTTTTCTTTGTTTTGAGGCCGGGTTGTGAATTTTGTGAAGAGAACGGATTCATGGATCTCGAGCAGGGCAGAGCCCAGTTTCCTAGATCACAAGAGCCAGCTGACCGGGATATCCGGAAATATCCTCTCGGATCATCTCCTCTGACCTAGCGTGATGCACATGCCACGTTTTCCTACCAGTTTCCTGCCAGAACTGCATTCCAACTCGCTAGGTAGTTGCTCGATGAGCAGAAGAAACAGGCTTCCAAGCCTACGTTTCGGACGTATAATCTTGTGTTCGTTTAATCATACTGTGAAACCTTGTTCCAACGCAGCCCGGGAAAATCCGTTCGTTGCAACGGGAATCAGTTAAAAAGGGAGCCTTCGAACATTATCGCCCAGGGCAGGCTGCTCGAATGAAAATACAAAAACTTTTCGTTGTATAGAGGATTTTGCTGTAACGGTGTTCGTTCTAACGAGGTTTCACTGTCGTATTGATCCAATGCGCGTTTGGTTCTGGCTTTGACAGAGCTCGCCAGGAAAGAGATCGGTGAGTTTTGAAGTCAACACGAAGTGGTAAATGATATAAAAATCAATAAATACATGGTACATTCGAGAGACATTCATCAGCATCTTCGTGCATTCTCAAACATATATTTTCGACTCGGGAAGCTGAGGCAACGTGCTTCGATTATCCGCATCACAAGCGGAAAACTCCGGTTGCTTTGACTCCTCATCGAGAACTGCAAAAACCTTGGAATCCGCGGACCAAAACATTCCAAAATTACGGAGTCTGGGGTGCGTATCTGACCTATCTAAACAAGATGATTTTCGAAGTTCGATTCGTTCGTCGTTGGATCGTTGATCTTTAAATCTTCCGAGTCGCCAATACCTTGAATCAAACCTATATTCAGAGGGACACCGAGAAAAAACCGTGTTGAACCAACCGGAAATCTTTGACTCAGCACTCTACCAACCTCAACATCTCTAGTGTGCCTGATGTAACCCCTTCCTCCAAAAAGACGCGATGGGATACTGGATCTTGAGTTTGATTCTCGTGGACTGCTAAGAGTTGTCTGGAAATGGATGCAAGATGAATGAAGAATCTATTCCCGCTGTTCTGTATATGCCGCCGAACGTGGTTCCCGCTTATCAGAGCGTTTCCTTTCCTCAGGAGCGATTCGCTGGTTCGCCTCAAATGAGCAATCGAGCATCGCAATCAAAGGCAGTTTTCTGCGTTTGCCGTTACACCAACCACGAGGCTGTTCGTATACACCCGTTCGGTTTCGTATCCACTTCAGCACCAAAATGCGACAAGGTTCATCGGACTTGCGCGAGGTTGTCTCGCCTCGGATCCGTTTCTAGAATGCACTCAAGGAGAGCGATGGCGGCAAAATAAAGCGCTTCCAGGGGCGTCCAGGAGATATTTTGGAAAAGGGTTTGAAAAAGCCGGAGGGACCTTGTCGCGAGCCGAGCATCGGTCAGAGTACGAGGAAGGAATCGGTTTCTGTAGACGATCCAGATCGTGAAGGACTCCGAGAAGGCGCCGATCATAGAATCCCACAGGGATGGGCGAAAGGATCGATGCTCAGTATCTATACCCTATAGCTGTCTAGGAATGATGATCATCTGAGTTTTTTCTGCCATGAAATTCTCCGTTCCCAGTACCGGAATGCAGTTCCTCAGCTTGGAAAACTAGGGATCCTCGTCGGGGGACCTGCGTCCCCTTCTGACCATCAGAGCCGACCGCGGGGCTCGAGTTGCGTTTGTTTTGCCGAACCCGAACAAACACCGCTCGTGGCGATCAAGCAAAATTTCTCCACGAGGATCCACGACGACCCAGACGGCTGGCGGGGATGCATCGACGTTGAGGCTGATCACCCAGTGCCACAGGCGATCATGCAGAGGCGAATCGTGAGGGGTGATTTCGATGCTGCAGGGTGCTTCATTGCAAGGGCGGCGGCGGGCAGACCTCACCCCAACACTCTCGCGTTTTTCAATCGGTGTTGGGGATCCACGATGCGTCCCTCTGGTTGTGCTCACGCGCTGGTGGGCGGAAAGGGGGCAAAGCATGATCAGCTGCACGAATTCGTGTGCCGCACCAAGGGTTTCGAAGTTAGGCCGCAGGCGAGGGTAATAGCGAGGGTACTCCTCGACCATGTGCTTTTAGGCACGTGACCTCCCTCAGTCAGTAGCTTTGCTGTCCTCAGTCGACGCAGAGTTCACGTCTTGATCTCCAGGAACTCAAGCTCCAGCTACAGTGCAGCCGGCTCACGACACCATCATCCAAGGATTCAAATTTCGCGGGCCAAGCCCCCGATCCGTTCATTCGTAGCCATCGGGCAGCAGCAGCAGTCGCCAACAGCGGCGGCGGCAGCAGCAGTAGCACGACAAGCAAGGAAGAAGCGAGTGAGCAGCCGCAGCAGCAGCAGCAGCATTAACTCTTAGGCCGCCATCTTGTTGGCCGCTGTGTTTAAGCAAGGCATAGGGCCGACAGAAAAATCTTCCTAAATCAGCGTGTTTTGTTGTGAAAGCGTAGCGCTGTGTTTCGTATCGAGCTGACAAACTGCTATGCGAGCTAACTAGAAGCTCGGGCCGAGCAGAGTGCGCCCTACGGGCTGCCCCCATGTCTCATTCCGGTATGGTACAGAGCGCCGGCTCGTCCGGTGGCCCAGCCAATAACCAAGGTGGCCGAAACACTCAACCGCCGTCGAAGTATCAGCAGTTGCCACAAGGCCATCAAGCTCAGCACGTTCAACCGCCGTCGAATCACAGCGTGCCTCCACAACATAGGGCAAACCAACAACCCCCAGCGCCTCCACAGTAAGTATGGTGTGGTCTCTCTCTGTTGGATGTGGTTTTCCCTCTTCGTTCGACTCGATGAATCGTTGCCGTCTTCCGTTCCGTTCGAATGGACGGCAGCCGTGGGCCCGTTCGAAATCTGTGCGATGTGTCTCTGCCAAAAGTGTACGTCAGTGCTAGTGTGCAAGATGTTCTCCCGAAATCCAGTGAATCTCTTCGTCGTTTGTCTGGCGGCCGGTCGTCGGTAGCTACATGCGATCGTCGTCGGCCCGTTCGGATCAATTCGGATGATTGCTGGCACCGCTCTTCAGGAATCTGATTGGAAATTTGGAATAACGGGGGGTGGTTCTCTACGATGTGGTAGATTTATTCAGGATTTGTGCCTCAGTGTATGTCGGCGACGGATTTTCCCGTCTCGACCATATGGATCAGCGGCTCGAAGCCAGCAGAATTCGACAACTGCCGTCCAATCAGATGTCTTACACGAGATCTCAGTCGTCGGCAGTTTGCTTCGTTGCCTGCCGTTTTCAAACTGCTGCTTCTCTGCTGATTAGTTAGTTAGTGAGGCGTTATATTTGCTCACGCGCTCGTTCGCTCGCCCGTTCAATTGAATCACTTGTTCGCTCAAAAATCAGGACGGAAAAAAGTTCCTCGATGAAAGCTCATGGTTGGAAAGAACGGCACATGATAGCCGAATGAATGGATTGATGGGTGGACGGATGGATGTATTTGAGCATTCTGTAGTTAGCTCTATCGTAGCCGCGGCAGCCCCGTAGGCACAACACGAGGAGCGTCATCATCATCGCCAACAGCGGATCAACAGCGATTCCGAGAACAGCTGCTTCAAGGGGATCTCTTGATTTGATTTTAGGTGTCTTTAGAAGTTGGTTTGGTCGACCACGACCCGAGCGATAGCGGGTTCTGATCTGATTTGAATTTCGAACTGTCTAATCGGTGGCGAATGGATGCTGAACACTTGGAATGTGGTTTTGTAGTCCGTTTCAAGTTTGAATAGCGGATCGCAGGTTGTTGCGTTTGACAACGTCGCCGGCGCGTTCGGTCTGTGCCGAATATGCCCGCCTTCAGCTTGGAACGGCCCCGACACAAATAGTTTTGTCCAGAGTGGCAGGAGAACATCGCGAAGTGTTTCTTTATATGAAACCAGACACCTCAATATCGTTGGGACATTTTCGGAGTTCGACCGGATGTTGCGAATATTGCTCCATAGAATCCGGGCTCTCCAGAGCTTTGGTGAGCGAGAAGTGCGGAGATCTACGCCGCGCTGCTGGTGCACGCACGTACCTTTGATACGATGCAACCGCCAGCCAGCGATGAGCGTACCACATCAGCTGGTTCCGACTGAATTGCTTGCTCGGCTGATCCGCGAACTCAGATTGACCGAATGTGCCGATTCCGGCACAGAAAATTAAACCACAGCTCCGGATTGCCCGCGAGACTTTTGAAAACGGGAAAGTTGTCATGTATATTCGATTCGGGGAAGTTCCGCCGAAGATGGTTTCATCCGTTGGTTGTTGATTCGGCTTCGGGCGTCACTCGAAACAATATCGTTTAGGTCAGCGAAAACGTACCAGATAGTGTGAGTTCGCGTGTGAGTGTGCTCACGCGTTAAAATTCCCACTGGATTTCTGGGGTGTCGCTTTTTTGCCCTGATTGAAGAGGTAGCGGGGTCGGAAGCAAGTTGGATTTTTGAGCGAAGCAACTGCAGCTTTTGACAGATAAAGGAAGACGCGCCTCGTCGACACCAAATTACGCCGATACGTTCGTTTCTGTGGTCTGTGCGTCCGCCGATAGCGCAGTGGCTGTCTGGTTGGCTGGCATCTTCGCCAGCGAGCACACTAAGCTAGCTAAAGCATCACGGTCGGGCTGGAAGCATTCGCCTTGGCACGTCAACGACACAATTACGGTCTAGCTCCGATAGTAACGACACCTGTAGCAGATGATTTTCGTCGACAGGAAGTTCCGGATGTAGGCACACTTTCTCGCTTGTTCACCGAGATTCCTTTGGGAGGAAGTCTAGCATGGACGCATACACATTTGAGCGCGGAGCACATGATATCGAATCGGTCACCGAAATCAGAGCTCTAGCAGTGATCCCGAGTACGACGATTTGGAATCGAATGCATAGAAGAGCTACTCTTGCACCCTGAACCTAATTCTCTCTTTCTTCTCCTTACAGACTGCGGCCGTCAGGGCCAGGAGGTGAGTGTCTTCTCGGTCGAGTGATGGCTCAAACCCTCTGAGCAGCGAACTCGAATCCAAAGTTCATCTATCCAATTGTTCGATGAGAGTTGAAGGGTGTTGCCCAGAGTTCATGGAGCACCTAACGTAGATTGCATCTTTGAATCGGCGTGCTGTTTATCAGTCGCAGCTCTGGGGCATCTGAGTACCATCCGTCCTTCTGGCGCTCTTTGTTCGTTTCAATGGAGATCCATTGATATCAGGAATTCTCGTTCCGCGCATTGCGTACGCTCGCTTATCGGGAAGTCGCAGATCGTGTACTCCAACTGCGATGCGCATTTCTCGAAGATGATAAATATCGGAGATTTCCGAAAGTGAACTTTGGTCGCTATTCGCTATGGCCGATAAGTTCCTCAATGTTTCCTCTCACCGCTTCTATCGGCCGCCGATAGAACGGCTATTTATACATGGACAGATTTGTTCAACGAACAGTAGTTCCAAAGGTTTTGAGGTTCCAACACAATGTTCCCCCCAGGGTTTCAATATTCTCCTCGCGGGCTCGCACAGCCAGACATGAAGTCCGGGCCGGGGCATGTCGTCAATCAGGGAGCCCATCCACATCAAGCCGGAGTGACGATGGGTCATTACAGCGCAATGCCTTTAACGGTGCCACCGCTTCCTCTGCATAACAATCAACCCATGATAGCTCAACAACGCTTCCTCATGACAATGAGGGGTCAAGCCACTGGATTCAATACGGTGAGTGTCGCGACCTCAAGCAGACAGCATTCAATATTTCGAATCTCAATCGGAGTGAGTCTGGCTGGCTGGCTGGATCGATCCATCCATCCATCGTCAGATTGTTCAATCAATCCATCACTTCATCGAAGGCGTCGGTACACGCCACTCTATTCAATATTTTATTCTCACATTCTATCTTATCATACAATGTTCCAATCTACAGGGTCGCATGCCTACTCCTCAGGTCAGCTTGCCGCCGAACACAAGCTACGTACGGCCGGCCATGTTCCCTATGCCAGGCAGCCAGGGCTATCCCCCAAATTATTTGTGAGTATGATATTGATGAGCTATCGTAACTTTATTGGACTTTTCATAGCATGCCGCCTACGATATCGGCTCAGAGCTTTGTCAATGTATATTCTTCAAGCCGTACTAATCTGCTTGTATTTCTGAGCAGCATTACCCAGAACGCACAAATGGGGCAGAATATGACTCCGTCTCCAATGATGAATCCAAGTCAGCCAGCTCAAAACCCACCGCCTAAACGTCAAAGCAAGGCAATACCAATTGTGAACCCGCATACAGGCGAAGAGGTTATGGCCAGTCAACGAAAAAGTTCTTCTGGTCCTCCGGCTTCGGCCACCGTCATGGTGCATCAGCCTCCAATCGCTGGCATGGCCATGCCTGTGGCCGGTGCGCCCATGGCTGGACCGCCGCCACCCACGAATCCTGTATACGTGCAGGGCAGTCCGGTAATGCCGCTCCCCACTCCCGTCATGGAGCAGGTGAGTCTTCGGACACTCTCGACAGAAAATATCGCCTCCATCAAATCTGGCGCCTTTTATCTGGCACAGGCCGCGTACCAGAATCATCTGAACTGGAAAACTGAGGAATGGGCATTCTGATTAAAATCCTTTCTTCTCTCAGGAGCAGCCACCGAAGGCACCGATTCCGTCGCAAGAAACTGTCATGGTTGATGTTGCCACAAAACGTGAGAACACCTCCAGTAGACATTCCCCGGCTCCTCAAATCGGTAAGTTCAATGCTTGCGAGCCTTGTCTCTTTTTCGCTCGGGGTTTCCCACCGCTGGCGATCTAAGCTTCCTCCCAACGGGAGAAGGGAGAAAAGGGAGGATCTAAACAGGGGACTGAGTTTTGGGAGACGAGAATAGACAGGGAATAAGAGAACCACCACTCCGTCATGGCGCGACCGTCTCTGAGTGTCGCCAGTTGTCATAAACAGCCGTTTGGCAGTCGAAGCTGGGAAACTGTCGCCGAACAATTCACAGGATCGTCCGCGTAAGATCAATGTCGGCATGTTGATTTTTCATCCACCATTGGCGTATATGGTTCTAACTGAGTCCGGCAAAATTGTTCCCCATGCTGGAGAGTTTCTGCGGCGCTTGGCGTATAGCTTTGAACTGAGCTAATTCGGGGGTCTGAGAGTCGTGCCGCCATCAAACCCGTGGGAGTCTTTCAATCTTTGAAACGTCGCGCGCACTTATCGCCTCAATGATCCTTTCTTTCCCCGGCTATCTGAATTCCTCCGAGCTTATATCGCCCCTACCGGCTTTGAGTCAGCCGGAGCGCCCCGCGGACTACCCTGCAACCAACTGACTGCTTGAAACAGCTTTTTCGCCTGTTTTGGTTGTGAGATTCGATGGCGCCGCGGCAGCCGGGTGAGCGAGATGGGAAGGAAGGGTCTTCCAGGCTGTAAACAAGACCTGGGGGAACTGCTCGGAGGTGCGGAAGATTGAACTGACGACGAAAATTATCTCGAGCCCGATCATCTTCGAATCCAAGAGGCGTTGCTCAGACGGTGTGGAGCGCAACAAAACCAGATGGAAGCGTTCAACCAGTGTCGTTTTCCTGTATCATGCCGTTTGGGGCCCTGTGGGCTCTAGAGTGAGAGTATGAACGCGCGTCGCGAAGACGACTAGGTTCTCTCAACAGCAGCCCTAGCAGCGGCCGGTCTTCTTGTAGAAGAGACAGCAGGAGCACCGGTAACGATGGGTAAAGACAGACCAAATGCTGCTAAAGCTGGTGGCATGCCATTCTGAAAGCTGGCTGCAGCTTCGCTCCTGCTAGCATACAGCGGACCGGTACGACCTGCTTTGCCGAGCTTTCCGACACACACGCGCACACACACACATTGTCAGCCAGAGCCGCGACGACGGCGGCGACGACGACGACGACAGCGATGCCGCTCTCGGTGGTGGAGATCCCGTTGGTCAACGGCAACGCCAGTCGCAGTAGCAGCACCAGCAGCCGATGCCACCAGCATCAGCTAGAGCTCCGGGCTGTCTCTATCCGCTACCCAAGTTGCTGTTCCTGCTAAAAGCCAGAGGTGAACTCGTTTCGCTCTTCGCGCCGTGTTTGTAAAGGCGAGCGCAGCGATTGTGATCTCGTGTCGTGCATTTGAACGTGTCCAGTTCCAATGGTCGTGCAAGGCCTGTTCCCCGATTGACGATAGTTTCTGAATCTTCGTTGGTGAAACACCGATGGGGTTCCTCTGCACGCGAGCCGCGAGCAACGGGTCGCATTGCTGCCGGATGATTCGCGGCGTGGAGGCTGCAATGCTCGCCAAGATGTAGAAGCAGCGGCGCCCACGCCCGCAAAGGACCATGCTGACTAAAGGCCTGATAGCTTGTGGACAGCGGCCTAGCCATTCCAGCGTGGCAGCAGCCGCCTAGCATAGCCAGAAACCTAATCAGCACTCCGGACAAACAGCACACATACCGAATAGATATGGAAAGCCAGTGTAGATAGTAGTGAGAGCATGGAGCGGCACAAAAAACGCAAAAGAAACCGAAAGTCTTCGGCCGGGCGCTCAGCGGCGCGGAGTAGAACCTCCTCGGCAGGTCATGGTGACCATCAAGCGCACAACGGTGTCGCAGCTGCAGCTGTTGAGAACGCTGTCGCTGCTACTGCAGATGTCGCTCACTGTCGGAATGGTAAGCCGGTGTCCTGTTCTGTTGTATCTGGTTTCGCTCTGACCACCGCTAAGAGGTGAAGAAGTTCTCTGCGAAGTCACATGGTGTTCGCTCGGAAGTCGTCCTGGGAACTTCCGTATGTGATTATTTTTCCGATGTTCGTCGGCGACCGTATTTCTGTGCTCTGTTCTCCGCCAATGACCGACAATGGGTGGGAGGTCTTCTCGGTCGTCTAGAGTGTGCTTCCTCCATAGCAGCTTGCGAGCTGATGGACATCGCATATTTTTGAGCATCACACTAGTTCTTCATTCGAAGTTACCTATCCTAGTCCGAGGCTGTAACTCTCAACAAGGTCTTGGGTGGCCTTACAGGACCATCACATTCATCTGTAGCGGCGGTGAGCTCGGTCGTGAGCAGCTCGCCGCCTCCAGCTGCGCCCTCGAAAGTCTCCTCAGCGTCTGCTCCCAAAACAAACGCAGCTGATTCACAGCTGGTTGACACGTCGAAAGAAATCTCTGCGAAGCCGAACGCCGCAAGAGAAAACGTGCCACAATCCCACAAAGAGCCTGTCCCTCCGGTTCACAAACCCTCGTCGAGTAGTTCGTCAACCAGTGGAGCGAGGTCTCCGGTGATGAATTCGCCCACGGCGAAGAAAGCAGCGTCACCACCGTCGAATGCAAGCACAACGTCGCCCCCTGCGATGGCGGGGTCCAGCAACGAAGCGGTGACGGCGCCCGCCGAAGGAGCTCAGAGTGGCGTCCTGCACAAGACGCCGTCGTCGACAGACGCGATCAAAACCAAATCAAATCAGGCTCGTGGTGATACGGAACCGCAGAGAGGAGCGCGCGCGTCTCGAGGTGACTGCTGCCGCATGCTGCTCCCGATAACTCGGTGGAATACTTCGGATATTCTTTATTTGTTGCCCGGTTATTCCTTCCCCGTCCCTCTGCCATCTTGCGTTCCATCATTGTCTGACAGAGTTCGTAGTGGATTCGTGTTTCCGGATTCGTGTGTAGTTGGTGTGACTCGTAGCCGGGTCTCCTACTTTAGCACCACCTTCATGAACAACGGTCACGGGCCGTTGTTCTCAGAGGTGAACTCCTCGTTTTAGATGTAGTTGATGTCGTCTTCGTTTCTCGTGTGGCCGTTGACCACGCCGCTGTAATTTTTCCGTAGCATCGAAGTCTTCTTTGGTTTTATTGAGGCCCGCGTGTGTGTGTATACCGAAGGGCATGTGCGCGTCCGCTCGAGTATGCCTAGCCGGAACCATGTGCGTTTATTCGCCGAGGATGACGGCGATGACATCAAGGTTTCGAATGCATTCGACAGACGCGAAGTATTTGAATGTAATTGCGGTATTGATTGTACTTGAAAGTTTTCGGTCCGTTGTGGTGGGAGGCCGAGATGGATCTCAGGAGTCCTCAACCATCCAAATCGAGACACTTCAGGATAGGTTTGAGTAGATGTGCCTCCCGTGCATGCGATTGGCATGCTCGCGAGCCGAGTTCTGAAATGATTCAGTGAATATCTCGACTCATAGTTGTTGTTTTTCAGGAGCAAATGCCGGGCCTCCCGCAGCCGCTGTGGTAACGTCGGCCCCCGCTCCCCAGCCGCCTGCTCCGGAAACGGCAGTGGAACCAGTGAAGGAGCTCCCTGCCGCTGTCAGTGCTCCCGTCACGAGTGGCAAAGTAGAGTCGAACTCTACGAAGTCGGTGCCTTCAGCTGCTGACGAAGATGAAGAGCGCCGGAAAGTCGAAGAGCGTAACGAAGAGAATCTTCGCAAGAGTCAGGAGGCGACCAAGCACGATAGCAGCCAGTCGACTCCCGTCCAGGAGAACTCCGCGGCTCCTGACGCTCCGGTCCCCGACGCCGGCGATGCGGCGGCTCCCGCTGCTCCAGCTCGGGAAGAGCCAAAGCCAGTTGTTGAAGACGTGAAGCCACCCGTCGAAGAGCCACGGGAAGAGGTCGCGGAACCGTCGAAAGAGGCGGCCCCGCAGTCTCCCCCAGCGCCGGCGGTAACTGCGGCCGGAGAGATGAAGAACGTTGAACCACCCGTGCCTAGCAGTCCGGAGGCGGTGTCGGACACCACTCTTGAAGAAGGCGAAGTCGTGTCGGATGAAGGTGAACCGGAGCCGGCGGCGACCGGACCGGGTCACATGTACAAGCCTGGACAGTGGAGTCCCTCGTGTCCCGATGGCAAGAAACAGTACGACAGAGAGTTCTTGTTGAAACTTCAGAGTCGACCACTGTCGATGAATCCTCCGTCTGAAATGCCCGTTCTAGACATTTTCAAAGAGACTTCTCACCGACATACTTTGCCGCCAACTCCTGGTCTTAGTCATGCATCGGCCAGTTTGGATGGCTACACTCAGCGCAACGGTAATTTTCCTATAATGGCCTTCTATAACGGTATGCAATAGTTAACTATCTGAGCATGCGTTTTCAAATGTCGTATATATGTGTGTGTGTATGATTGAGTCTCTGGGTCCATCCTGAGGGCCTGGGCCCGCCTAACAGTGTGCCTGGGCGCGTGAAACCAAAAGCCTAAATTCATTCCCTGATTTCCCTTCTAGGACAACGACCAGGCGTCGGACCTATGCATAGGAACAAACAATCTCAGATGAGGAACGCATCTGATCGACAAGCCAAGAGAATCATCACCCTCAGTTCGTCGATGAACGAAGACGTCAAGCTCCACGTCGCCGAGAATGCCTGGAAACCGGTCAAAGAACAAAATGCAGACTCAGACGCAGCACTCTACAAAAAGTTCCGGGGTATTCTCAACAAGCTCACTCCTCAGAAGTTCGCCGCTCTCCTGGACCAAGTCAAACAGCTCGAGATCAACACGGAAGAACGTTTGTCAAACGTCACCAATCTCGTGTTGGAAAAAGCGCTGAACGAGACTCACTTTGCCTCAACCTACGCCAAGTTGTGTCAGACACTGTTGACTGAGTTCACAATCACCAAAAAAGATCCGGATACTTCGGCATCGCAGACGGTGAGCTTCCGTAAAATGTTGTTACAAAAATGCCAACAAGAGTTCGAGCGAGACACCGATGATTCTGAGGCGAGCAGAAAGCGTGAGAAAGCCCAAGAGGAAGAGCGTAAGAAGCAGCTCGAGAGCTGCGAAAACGAGCAGCAACGCAAGGAGCTGAAGGAAAGCTTCGCTGAGCGTGATCTGAAGGCCAAGCGACGAACACTCGGTCTGATGAGGTTCATCGGTGAGCTTTACAACTTGACCATCCTCAACTTCAACATCATGCACGACTGCTTCCTGAAGCTTCTCAAGAATCCGACCGACGAGGATTCTATTGTGTGCGCGTGCAAGCTGTTCACCACGGTCGGTAAGAAACTCAACGAAGACATCAAGAATTGCACGAAGGAGCCCGATAAATCCAAAATGAAAGAGAGTGAGTAGATTTTCAAAGTTTCTCCTTATGCTGTTATATAAGAACATGATTCGCGAGCGGACTGACGCGACGATAATCTAGGGGAGCTCCAAACACCGACATAACGTCACTTATTCTCTCTCCTCTTCAGAGTACGACGACTTGATGCTGAAGCTCAAGAGAATCATCAACGAAAATCGCGAAGCACAGAAAAATAATGGCGTACACTTGCCTCAGAGAGTGATTTTCATGCTCGAGGACGTTTGGGAACTGAAATCTCGAAGCTGGGTCCCCCGTCGGGACGAACAGGCGCCGAAGACGTTAGATCAAATTCAAAAAGAGGCAGAGAACGAGAAGATTCTTGCCAATCTCCCGCAAGGTCCTCCCGGCGGAGGCGGCAGCGGCGGAAACGCTCGTTACAACTCGATGCCGAACGATCGAAATCGGCGCGGTTACGGTAACCAGTCTCAAGGTTCCGGGCAGGGCACAACGTTCAAACAGACAAGCGTTCTAATGGCACAAATCAAATTGCCAACGGCGACGACTCCGTTCGGTGCCAGTCGCAACTGGGTTGCAGGAGCTAGTGGCGGTGGGAGCCGGAACTCCAGCTTAAGAGGAAGCAGCCGTCTGGATAACAACGATTCCTCGCCGAACATGAATTCAACGAACAAGTTCGAGCTCCTAAACACAGACGCGTCTGACCATCCGGTCAGGTCGCAAGAAAGCTCACCTTCGCGAGCTCATGATCGTGAACGCGTGAGGGATCGAGAAGCCGCTATCCAGGGAGCGCGAACTCTAAGTCATCATGGAAACAACCGACCTCAATCGGGCCCGCGAAGTTCAGCGCCGACAAGCCGAACTCCGAGCCTGTCCGGGCCGACTGCTCCGGGCACCACTTACTCTCTGCTTGGAGAGAACGTAGACGACGAAGAAAGAGTCGAACGCTTCGCTAAAACGATCCTCGACGAATACGTCGTCAACAAAAACAAAGAAGACTTCTTGCGTGACTTCTGCGATCAGGTTCACAAGGAAAATCTCGAGCAGTTCATCGTAACTTTCGTCAAAATGGTTTTCGGAAAACCAAAAAATCTCCCCGAGTTGGCTGAAGCGGTTCGAGAGCTTCACACAGCACGCATCCTCAGCATACGAAACTTTGAGAACATTCTCAAAACGCTGTGCGCAAACGCAGCCGACCTGATGCTCGACTATCCCAAGTTCTACGAACACATGGCCGACCTGGTGTCGCGTCTCGTTGACGAGATGGATTGGATAAGCCTCATAAGGGTGATTTGCGATTCGTTGGGGAAGAATTCGCCCAAGGTCATGTTGCCGTTTTTCAAGAACATCAAAGCAGCTGGTGGAAGTGAGTATAGCGCATTATTTCTCTCGATTCCTTATTCTGTTTGTTGTTTTGGTACTTTCGTAGCGTGTGGTTGGTTGGTTGTTTGTTTGTTTGTCCTCAGATTCGATTTCTAAGCTCTGAAACTCTTTCCTCAGATGGCGTGGTAGCCAAATGGAAGAAGTCAGGTCTCAGTATTCCCGAGCTAGTGAACGGCGCGAGCGAAAGCGATATCAAGCTGCTGGAAGAAGCACTCGCCGACCTCGGTGCCGCATCGCCAGGCGGCGCAAAGTCCGACATGACGGTTGCAGAACTCACGAAGAAATTCGAGACCGCGTTCGCAATCGAAGACGCTCAAGCCAGAGACGCGATGCTGGAGGAAATCATCCAGAAGGCTGGCAAGGATCACCGGATCATGGCTGTGCGTGCGTGCGCCACGGCCATCCTCCAGCTCGGAATGGTGGAGTCGAAGAACCATTTCGATCGGAAGTTCGTTATGGATCGTTTCCAGGACGCGATTCCGGGTCCTATCAAGGATTTGTTCACTGAAGAGCTGAGCATACACGCTTTGTATGCTCTTCAGGTTGTCAGCCATGAACTGCGCCATCCTAAAGGTGAGCTTTGCGCCCCATCTTCTCAGCATCTTGAAATTCCCACGGATCGGATCGAGCTAGCGAGTCCGACGCTGACGGTGTTCTGACGGTTGCTTTCTTTCGTTTGTTGCAGATTTAACTTCGAATTTCTTGAACTTCATATATGACAACGACCTTGTCGACGACACCACTATACTGATGTGGGGAGACAAAACGAGAACTGACATCAAGCATGAACCCGTTGGTTATCACATGACCGTGCAACTCGCCAGCGGGTTCCTCGGATGGCTCCAGGATACCCCAGATCCGAACCATTGAAGCACAACATGTAGATGAGAAGCTGAGGATGTTGATGATGATGATGATTATTGACGGCCGAGATTACTCTATGGAACAGGTTTGAACTTGAGTCCATCATCAAACAATCGATCATCATTCATATCGTCGAAGAGATCGATCTATCAATCATGCAACGTTTTGGGGTTAGTTCAGTTACTTATAGTTTGTCTTGTATCGACGAAAGATGAAAATGGTCGAGCGTCATGCGAAGCGTCCAAACGGTTTGCTTTGTCTCAGACGTTTTAGGTGGCGTTCGACGATGGAAACGATTCCAGAAGCGACGGCAGCGACGATGGTAGAGACGACGGCGCCACTTGGTTTGGTTCCAGTGGTTGATTTTGCTGAGGTCGTCGTCGTCGTCGAGCATCGCCGCTGTTGTCGTTGTCGTGGTCGTAAAACATCGCGGGCTGCCTTTTATTCTCTCTGCGAGGTCGTTGCAGCACCTTGTCCGAGCTCAAGGACCGATTCGCGGCTTTGGCCGCTGTTACTGCTGCCACCAATCCGCGTAGACGGCGGCGTGCGGATGCGACCGTGCTGAGGCTCTGGACTTTGACCTCGTACTTACCGCATAGTATACGATGAAGATTTTGGTGGTGAAGATGATTAAGTTTCTTAACAAGTGGCGGCTCTTCTTCTTCTTGTTCCGAAAGTCTTCAACATTTTTCATATCTTTGGTTACATTTACGGCGACGCTTATATAAAGAAAATATCGAAGAATACAACAATCGATGATATCATTTCCACGAAAGTGCAGATCAGAAATTCGCAGGAAGCCTCTTGCTCGCATCTTCTCTCAATTGGCAATCGTTCGGCCACGATCAGCGTGATGTCCGACCTTTGTCAGGAGTCGTTGAGACATACAGTACGTGAACGCGCTAACAAAACGAGAAAAGTAAAACACGAACATTTCCAAAAATAGACAAAAACAAAACAAATAAATAAATCAATCTCAACGGCATTGTCGAGAGCAAGAACCACGAACCACGTTTTCAATAGTCGAATCCAACGAACGCGGGAATCGACATGAGTGGTTCCGGAGGTTGGGTATGCCCAACGAAGCAGGGAAAACACAATCACAATTCGATCGATAATGATCAGGAGGGTGATCGAGATTGAGACGATCACGATTCCGGTGAACATGATGAGAGCGACGAAACCATGTTGATATGATGATGATGGTGATGATCATGATGATGATGATGAAGATAATGATGATGCTGATGATAATAATAATAATAACAACAACAACTATAGATCGAAGTCTGAAGCAACCTGTACTGGTAAAATAGTGGTGAAAATCTAATGAAGTTTCCCTATTTATTTTTGTGCAACAACGAACCCAGGAGTTTCCTTTAGTTAACAAAAGAAGAAACAACACAACATCAACAACAACAAAGATAAGATGATAACGATAGAGGCGGTGACGATAAGGCTTACTGTAAGAAACTCGATAGTGAACGGGATGAACTATTTCTATAACTACATCTTGAGACCGCTATTCTTATACGATTGATTGATCAACTTTCATAACGATGATTATAGTTATAAGAACGAATGAGAACGATTGCGAGTACCATTATTACCGATCGATGATATCATTATCGTTGTTACTGTAGAAGTGCAACAAAGTGTTGAGACAGACTGAGTTGCTTCTGTTTCTTCGGAATCAATCTATGAATCTTGAGTTGCAATTTAGCAGTTAAGTGAGCAAGCCGTCTTGGGTCCGTACTGGCTGCGGCCAAACTGAAACGCAGCGAGACTCAATAATTAACTATATGAAGATAACAATCTACCTAACTGTAATCTGTCGTCTATTACCGAAGCGGCGGTCATTCATTCTCGAATCGATCGAAGGATTGATCGGTCGATTGATTGATTGATTGAATGAGTCCCCTGCTTCACTTTCCGATCTAACCAACACTTCCCATTTCTAAGTTCATCGCTGAGCGACACGGAACACGATCGGTTGATTCTGACATGATCTTTTAGCCTTCTGTGCGTGTCTGCAGTGTCAAGATTTTCGCGGAAGAACTTTTTCTGAGTTGAGTTGCGCGCCCGGGCGAAATCGGAGGACGACAGCCACTACCAACTACAACCAACCCTAGGATCAATTTATTCCTTTATTAAATAAGTAACGATGTTGACAAGCGAGGAGAGTAAAAAGACGAACATTTCCAAATATAGAAGAAATACGAGGAAACAAATAATTGAATGGATAAATAGAGAATGTGCGTACGGTCGGAACATTTAGTTATGAATATACACACGTACACAAACACGTATACACACACAAACAGACGAGAAAAAAACAAACACACGTGAAGTTGTCCAAGGAGACAGCCCCACATAGAGAAAAAACAGACAAGTCGTGACGAACACTATGCATTTTGCTGAAAGTGCGCGAGAAAGAAGCAGCCGCCCCGTCATTTCGATAAGCCAGATTGTTTGGTTGTCATGATGATTATTATTATTATCATTATTGTAATAATGATGAATCCGACGTCCGTGGCCGCCGCTGCCGTCATCTTGTTGTTATTGTCAATCGATTTTGGTTTTAACACAGACGTAATCAAGAGAACTCTGCGAAGTTCTTTGCAATGCCGAGAGATGCGAGAGAAGCACCGGCGAAACGACGGCCCGACGGACGGACTAGCATGCGGTCGAACGAACGGAAGAGAGACTGACAAACAATTGAATAGAGAACGAGCGTGCGGAAAGACTGGCGTTCGGGAGGTCTCTGGCTGACTTGGATTATATAAGATGATAATTACAATGATCATGGCGATGACGATGTGAGGGTGAGGATAACTATAACAAACAACTACAAACAAACAATAAGCGTAAATATCTAAATGAATAAAAGTGAAGTTGGCCAGAAGCTGAGAAAGATGTTGTCGTTTCGATACTTCAGTTTCGCTGCGTCTGAGCTCATCCACTCTCCGGGCCGAGAAAGGCGTAGGCCCGGGAAACGAGTGGTGAAATTACTCTAGAAGAAACAGGGATGCAGAGAGATGTCGAGTCCTCAGATAGACTCAGAGAATTTCTTGATCGTGTTCTCCCCAAGTAGTGCCCCATTCGTTTCGAGATGATTGATAGATTTATCGACGGCATGACAACTGGTCGTGGATGTCAGAAGCCATCGTCGATGGATCCATCGGAAGAGGATAATGGCTGCTGTTAATTCAGTTCTCATTTTAGATAAAAATATTTAAGCCGTGGAGCTTCGACGGCAAGAAAGGCGAGGAGTAAACGAATGCCGGGAAAATCCGCTGGGGCTACAACTCTGCAGATATTCCATGAATTAAGGAGGAGGAAGCTGTGACAACGGGGAAGCGAACGAAGGAGAGAAAAGTATAAAGGATACGGTAAATATGGTTTTACCGGAGGATACTTCAACAACCAGAGTCTTGATTATCTTAGATTTCGCCAAGTACGCGATCATGATGTCTATCGAGATGGTACGAAAATGAGTTTGGGATGAATAAAGACCTGGAAATTGATTTTGCTACTTCAACTTCTATTCTTTCCCTATGACGCCTGGAACACTTTAGCTTGGAGCGCTCCTCCCGACAGTGGGATTCTCCAAATAAATCAGATGCGAACCATCGACGAGCCATGATATATCGAGCCATTCACCTCGATCCTTCTTCTCAAGAACGTTCGAGAAGACTGATTCCAGAATAAGCCGGTCTTCATGGTTACCCAGGACCGCCATCGGAACAAAGACGATGAATTCCGACAAAAAAAACTCTGTTCTTAATTAGCATCAAAAAATCCTAGGATGCATGATGTTTTTGTTTCAGAAGTCGTCGTCCGAGTTGCTTGGGGCCACATTCGCCACTCGTTTTGACCTTGTCGTATTTTGTTGTCTTGCACGTTTGAGGGCCCTTTGAGATGACGTTGGGGACGGCATCCTCGTCTCCACCTCCTGTGAGAAAAAATGTGCGGCTGTCAGATTGTAAGGTACGCTTGCGAACCCGACTCTAAAAGCTTAGAAGTCGCAATCTGGAACAGCGCTGTCCGGATGGAAAATTGCCTGAGCCGCACCTGGATTAGCGCGAACTTGTCCAGATACGGCTTCACCGCATCCCAAACTCTTTGTTCCTGGAGTAGTTTAGTGACGCTGTCAATATCGGGTGCCATGAAACGGTCTTTTACCCAAGGTCTGTAATGGCAGGAAATCTCGCATTACGCGTGAACGCGACCAACAGTATGAACTGACATTAACACTTATCAAGTCAGGACGACGGCGGCTCGCACAAAATTTGATTAAACGATCATCTCTCATCGCCCGACTTCAACGGGGCGCGGTTCACTCACTTGGCGACTATCCTCACGAGGCTGTACACTGCTTCGAGCGGAGCCGTGGTTTTCAGGGGCCGAAGGAACTCGATGGCTTGGCACGCAGCGAGGAGCTCAATAGCCAGAACGTGCTCCACGTTTTCCACTACCTGCAGCCATATATTTTGCTATCGTGAACAATGGCGATTCCGAGGAGCCGAGATCCGGCGGAAATAGGATATGAAAGGGAGTTTTTCTCCTGATCCTGGATCACGTTTGGAGACCCTGGTCAGAACTCACTTTCAGCGCTTTCCGGGCCGCCATTCCTCCCATGGAAACGTGGTCTTCGGTACCAGCACTGGTCGGTATAGAATCAATGGATGCAGGATGGCAAAGTACTTTGTTCTCGGCAACTAGAATTGTGGTTGTAGGAGAATCGATGTTGCTTGGTCGCCAGTAGTATCACTCGCATTCGTATCAGCATCACGTAACGGATCGCTAACGGACTCACCAAGCGAAGCGGCTGTGCAATGGGCCAACATGAATCCCGAATTCAGACCACCGTCTTCGACTAGAAATGCGGGCAGCTCCGACACAGCGGGGTTGACCAAGCGCTCGGTTCTACGCTCCGACATCGAAGCCAATTCATGCACGGCGATAGCTAGGTAATCGAGCGCCTGCGACCGGTAGTTTGTTTGAGATTAGAATTGCAAGCCAATGATTCCTTGCCTCGAGAGGTTTGGAAAGTTGGTGGGGAGCCTTTTCATACATGAAGCATTGGACAAAGCTCACCTTTGCCGGGTACTCGCCGTGGAAATTGCCGCCGGAAATAATTTCATTCCGTTCAACGAAGACAAGCTGGATAGGCAGAATATTTGCATTGTTTCAGAAAAAAACGATCAATATTGAATCGGGCTAGCCAATACCTCAAAGTTTGAGTCTTGTATCGAGACGCGGTTGCCATACCGGATTGTCCGTTGCGCTGTTCATTTCCGTTGTTATAATGCGCCTCACGAAATCGATGGTGTCGTGAACTACCCCATGGACCTGAGGAACAACATCTCGGTTGGATCATCGGAAATTCCGATCCGACGCTCCCCGGACCGAGGTTCACGTGTGAAATTTTGTATGAAGAGGTCAAGGGAAATACCTGAGGACAGCATCGCATCGTATACGCGTCTTGAACTCGATTGCAGAAACGATGAGATTGAGCGATGTCCGATGGATGCAACTCCGAGTGCAAGAGAGCTCGCAAACGCTTCGCGACTAATGCTTGGCCCCAGTGCGGTCGTATTTTTTGGATATCTGACGCATGGGGGGGAATCACTGTTCTTAGATCACAAGCCATATTCAAAGGAATTCTTCATTGTGCCGATTCAAAAAAAGACGTCTTCTAAGAAACCTTGAGAGAACCGCGTCCAGACTAACCCCCATCGAAGGCTCTCGTGGTTCCCTTCAGAACTTCAAGTGTCAGCGCACAAATGACGTCGGCCTGCTTGCAAATATTTGATGCTCGTTCCAGAGCTGAAAAAGGTCTCAGAATTAGAGGACACCATTGAGTATCATTATGCCCTGATCTCTGAGGAGAGACTTGCTCTTGGATACAATCCGGCAGTGCATTTACCCTCGGCGCCGATCGATGTTATCAGTTGAGTGCCATTCAACATGCAGATACCCTGCAAAAACATCAGTGTCCGAATTGAGGATTTTGACTCTCCGCGCGATCATGGACGCCATATTCTCCAGCTCAAAGATTTTCAAGCTCGTTTGAGACATTGATCTCATTGTCAATAGGAGAATGATTCCAACCCCTGCGAAGAACTTCCCGTTACCTCCTTCGCTTTGAGCTGGATCGGTTTCAGATTGTGCGCCTCGAGTACCTGCGAAGGAATTGACCGTCAGGCCGGGCCTCAAAAACTCGAGCGTTCGGCATTTGAAACGACAACTCACGTATTTCGCTTCACCCCAGCCAGTCTCTGGACTCCACATACGGCCCTCGCCGATGAGACCTAAGGCGAGATGTGAAAGCGGTGCCAAATCTCCACTGGCCCCCACGGTGCCTTGCTCCGGAACCCAAGATAAACAGTTTGCTGGAAACCAGATGACTCTCAGATATGTCAAGGCTCGCGAGGAGAAAAATGAGTACGACTTGGTATGTGTGATCATGGGCACAGATGTAGAAACGAGCTCTACCGTTGAACGCCTCCAGAAGTTGCTGAAGTGTTTCCAGAGACACCCCAGAATAGCCTTTCGCGAGAACATTGATTCGCAGCGCTAGAAGCATTCTAGTCTTTTCTGGCGACAGGGGTGGACCGACACCGGCAGCATGGGAACGAACCAAATTGAGTTGTAGCTCGCTGCCAACCGAACATGAGGAAAAGGGCATGGTGAGTGTAAAGCATAGCATGACGTTTGAGGTATTGGAGCACGTTCCTGACTCAATAACGAGGGCCGGAATTCCACGTGATGTCAGTCAACTCACACGAGCTTGTCTTCTGGAATCACTATCCGAGCGAATTTCCCGAAACCCGTGTTGATCCCGTAAGCCACCTTGTTCTCGTCGAGAATTTGTTCCAGCATCTTTCTCGCCTCCGTGACTCGAACTATCGAATCGTGGGAAAGCTGTAATCAGATTCATTCACAGAGATCAGTATTCTTATCCCGCGGTCAGGTTCTTCACATTGTTCGGAAACCCGGAGATCCTCTCTTACCCTGATCTTATATTTCCCTTGACCTAATGCGATGAGTTCTTCCGGCGTGAGATTATTTCCGTCCAGCGTGAGCTCTTGAGCGGGTGATTTGTAAACTCCGGGTCTGGAGGATAGCTCAATATCAACTATGATTCAACTTAGATCTCAAGCGAGCCATGGCCATGGCCACGTGCAAAATACGTACACCATTTCAGGAACGTAGTTGAGTTCTTGCGGACCGGTGATTGGCGATGGGCGGTCGGATTCCAAAACTGTGGGAGCCGAGAATGGTTTTCGAATGAGGAGTGAGTAAATCACAACTTTCGGAGGATTTGGGAATGACCCTGCGAACGTTTGAACTAAGCCATCTTACTCACCAACCGACACAAAGTCATTATCGTCCAGAATGTTTTGCAAAAGATCCTCGTGGTCCAGTAGCGCACCGCCTTTCGTCTTCCGAATCTCGAAGACCTTTAGAGGTGGCGACGCAAAGAGTTAGGATTTCGACGTCGGCATCGAGTTAAAAAACAATTTCATCACAAACTTAATCCGATCAAATACGTCGCACAAACTTTTTCTTCCTTCCCCGTATAGGTCGCAGGTTGTAACTTGACGTATCTCCTGAGGGCTTCTTGGCCTAGCCACGCGACTGTTTTCGTTGCGTCCAAACACGGGATCGCCAACCACTCCCCTCTGACTCGGGCGGAAATTTTCATAATCGAATCTCGGATCGTTGGAAATCACCACCTGTGGAGACGAGTGTTCTCTCTTGAGCGCTAATTTCTTCAGACTGGCATGGCACTATCTGAAGTTCACAGCTTGCATCAATTTCTTGAGGAGCGAGATTTGTTGGCCGTGACATCCGATTAACATCGTTTCCGATTTTGTGGTAGAGGGAACATGATCGAAATCCACGCACGCAAGGTTGTAGCAAGACGAATCACGCGTTGGAGACTTGGTTGATACCATGTGGCGGCATACAATGGAGCCTCTTCGGGTCAGGGTGAGGACGTTAATCTGCAACCATCTCGTATCATCGACACTCTAGGTGAGGGTCACCTCAACAGAAGGTACCTTTGATCTCAAAAGACTCCGGCTCTACCTCCATTCTAGCCTAGTACCTATCGGAATCATTTTCCTTCACGTCCTCCGATGATTGAACCTTTCTCGACTGCATGGCTCAATTTCATCCATTCGTGGGGAGTCCTGCTCAGATCAGTGACTTACTCCCCAGTAATCGAAACTCGGATTGCGACTGCTTGGCCACTGGTTCGCGGCATAGGGTCCCTCGTCTGCGTTCGAAGGGCGACACGGAGAACTCCTTGTCGTCAGAGATGGAAACTATTCTGAATGCGAAAGACTCGCTCCCGAGGAGGTCCCGTTCCCAGCTCCGACTTTGAGAGGAGCCCCAAATGGATCACAGTAGACAGAGTCGAGTTATTTCGGAATCTGCCAGCCTTCCGGAATCGGCGAAGCTTCGATCGCTTCCACTCGATTCATGCGAGAAATGTGAAAGATTCGGTTGACCTGCCATCAGCATGGCATTTCCGAGTGTCTTCTCAAGTTTCAGACGCTGCTGATTAGATACTTCAAACTGACGGTGGCAGCGCCAGACGGACATATCAACGCCGTTGATGCGATCCACCGTCTTTGATCATTTCAACGTTGTTTTCTAGACTGGACGTGTTCTGACGTCAATGAAATAGCATGCTGGTTCACGCACGTTGAGCTTATCTCCTCGAAAGCCCGCGAAACGAAATGTCGTTCGATCGTTTGCGCTCCGAAGCGTGGTCGATACCGTCGGTAAACTCTTATCTGAAGCCAACCCGAAGTCAGAAACCCTAGCCCGGGAACCGATTCGAAGCTTGAGCAAGCTGCTTCCAGCTGAGCGTGCCATTTTATTTGCAATCCAAAACTGTTTCGGGACCTTGACATCAGATTTCTCCCAAATGATCAGATGATTCGTTGTTCAAGTTTGAGATAGAGTTGTGATTCGGCTCGCTGACTCTTCACGCAGGTTATCGAACGAAAAAGAAAGAGCTTTCGAAGCAATCGTCGTCACTGTTGAGAAATTCTAACAAATATTCCGCAGCGGATTTCGATAAGTCAGATTTGCGACAGGGTCCATGAAAACGCCAATCGCTCCGACCGAAGAAAACATCGCTGGCCAGACTTTTCTCAACGGTTTCCAACGGGATCATTCGATTCTCCGCGCGGAAACATGACGATGAATCCGTGAATCCGGAGAAGAATTCAGTGGGATGAACGTGGTCGCAAGAGTGTGAACTTATCGGACTAGAACCGCCAGTGTCGCAACTTGTACGACACGAGCGACCGGGCTCGCTTCGATCGAATCACATGGGCCGTGAGAAAAATCGAGCGAAAGTTGCCATTGTGATGATATATCAATCGAGAACACAGCGAGCTCAGAATAGTTGGTACATTTCGTTTTATTTTCACTATGTCGATTTATATGAAAGCTATGTACAGTAGATGTGCGATTGCCTTGCGTCAATCAGAGACCGCGTTGTAGGATGAGGAGTTTGGGTCAAACTTGCGAGACCTGAAGATTCCTGAAACTTTTTACATAAAGCAATGCGACGACACTCAACACATCGAAGGCCATAAACGTGGATCACATCCCCAGTGTACGTGCCGTCCTATGAAGTTTTTGTGGCGTCTTTCTTCTCGGACGCTTCGTTGTCTTTGGTTTTCTCCTGAGATTCTCCTGAACCGGCTTCTGCGGAACTTTGTTCAGCCGAGCTGTCGACAGGCACCACATGACTGTTGACGTAGTAATATTCCGGTGCCCGTGAACAGTCCAAAGCTTCGGCGGGATACACGCAAGTCAGAGAAAGCTGGTTGAAGACAGTCTCATTGGGACAAAGGTAAGCCGCGTGGAGCACGAACTGGTTCTTCTCCGGGTCGGTGAAGGGCTCACAGTAGTGGAACAGGGAGCAGTTTTTGGTGTCTCCGTAGTACCTGTCAGAGGAGAAAGCTTTTGTGAAGAGTTTCTTTCACGTCGCCGGCTCAGTTAGTTTCCGCTTTGATGTGATTTGGTGAAATGCAGAACAACCATTCACTTACCCGAAGATTCTGCCCTCACACGAGAAGCCCGAGCTCGACGCCGCCTCTGTAGAGTTTATGGCTTCCGTACCGTTGAGGGCTTCTTTGACAGGAGCTTCTTTTGACTTATCACCTGCAGGCATACCCTGTCCTACCATCCACATGGCTGCCAAAACCGACACTGCGAAAAATCAAACCCAGATTGAACTCAAGATCATGGATGGTGTTATCTGGGGGGAAGAAAGGAACGAACAGAAACGAAGGGGGGTTGACATCGGAAGATTCAACCCTCAGGTTGTGGCTCTGGACCGTTTTCGTGTAGATGGTCCGCACGATCAATTTATCCCGTTCACGATTAATGGAATAATATAATTGGCTAGTGTAATGTAGAAAATGCTCGATCGGCACGATTGGTGCCTCATTCCAACCATAAACGCTTTACCAGGCTTGTCTTACCCGCAAGGACGACGAACTCTTGAGATCTTGCCATTGCGAGGGGAGCCGACCGACGCTGACTTAGAGGATCAATCCGAACAACACGTTTCAAGTCTTGGTTCAAATCCTTGGACGGTTTGCAAACCACGTCGCTTATATGGGGCGGCTGAGGGAGTGAGTGAGTGAGGAGAATTTGCCTCTACCGGAAGCCGACCCATAACAAGAAAACGCTGCTGCTGCTGCTGCCGGTGGTGGTCGCGGTGACTTCTCCAGGCGGATCGACCATCTGCTGTGGTCGAAGCCGTGGTTTGAGCCGCTGCCATAGCGCTGGGTAGCTGGCCGAAGCTTCCCACGTCGGCGACGCTTGGCCGCCTCAGGGCTGCCGCGCCGAACTGAAGGCTGATGCCGACGTCTGGGCATGGTGGGTGGAGTGAAAGGAGAAAATGTCTACATGGATCTACAACATATCACTTCATCTTACTAACACCTGGAAGAAATCGAAGCCTTTGCCCTATCGGAAGCTGTTTGGCACGAGCGAACGCAAACTGCCACTTTTCCCCCTCACCACGTTGTGGACAAACTTGCTTTCAACACTGTGACGGTGTTATATCGACTTCACTGATGAACATCGTGACGTAAAATTTTAAAGAAGCCCGGGCGTTGAAGTTCTACATGGAAAAAATGCTCTTTCCGGATTTCATTGTGATCATGTCGAATGACACGGACCAGACATTGGTTTCTTTCTGCTGTACGCCGCGCCGACAGTGGCGTGAGCTATCCTTTGAGAAAAACAGAAACGACGTTGTGAAATGCGGAAACCAAATGAACCTTCACAACGGGACGATCGCGTTGACCGTGACTATCAAAGCGTTGTGCCTCACCTCACTTCACTTTTGACCGTCGAAGAGGTTTAATCGATCGCTAACTCACCGATCAAACGAATTGTTCAAACTTTTGGTTCCAGCAGAGTTGTGCCGTTCTTGCGCGCATAGAAAATTCAGACCTCTGATCTGAGTTCTTGCTCTATATGGAATTTTTCCGCTCGATCCCGTATGAAGCTCCGATGTTGAATTCAATGCACATCGTCGATTTGCAACCCGTCCCGACCAACGCAAAGTTGGATTTCTCAAGTCTTTCCACGATGTCCATCGCTGACGAGAATCCGAAATGCAAATCACCGCAAGCAGTTCATCCATCGGAACAAAGTTCCCCTCTGGCAGAACAAAATGCCTGTTTTCGGCCGTATTTACCCCTCTTAGTTTATTCCATCGTGGTCAGTGCTGCGTCGATTGACAAGCTATTGTTATTCAAGCTCTTTGTTCCATCTTGATCACATAGTTTGGAGTCTTGCGTCCTGCTCGTTGCTCGGGGCAATATTCTAACGGCTTGAACGCTCAGGTGTTTGGTTAGCACTGGTTACTTCCAAGAAAAAGGCAGCCTACACAGCTCCCACCCTTCCATGGAACTTTCTAGCAAGCAGCGCGCCGGATTTGCATTGTGATTGGGGTGTGTCTATTCCGACCGGCAGCGGACCTCGCTGTCGGCTTTCAGATTTTGTACACAGACTTCTGATTTGAAGCGCGTGAACGATTCGCTAGCATTTGAATCACAGCTGATTGTCCCCCCGGGGCCCGGCACGGAAATCTGTCTCCGCTGAACGTGGCGTCAGATGCAGAAACTGTGAGTTAGCACTCCTGCAAGGAAACGGCTTTAAAAGAATGGTTCCAGGAACCTGGAATGAGCGTAACGGTTCGAGATAATTCTTCCAATCAGACTCAAGTTCAGCTCAAACAGAGAAAATAGAAACTTTAACGACGTGCTCGTTTTATCAAAATGGAGACAAGAGCTTTGGCAACGCACAGCTGGATTTTCAGTCGTCTCAGAAATTCTCTGCAGAACCATCCAGAAATGGGCCACGGTTGCCAAACAAATTCAGGGAAATCAAGCAACAGAAATCGAGGGGAGCATAATTGAGTGTGCACTTGGTGTCTTTCAAGACAATTCTTTTGCCGTCACTTCCAGGTCGGCGACGGCGACGCGGCCCGCAGGTTGCCTCCGACTTGCCGCTCGCATGATGAATCACGCTGTCGCAGTACGAACATCGTCCCAACCGATATCGAAGCTGTTTTTTCAAAACAGCAAAAACTGAATTCCGGGAAGTGGAAAAGACGTTTCCGCGTGGGAGGTACATTCAATCCACTTCAAAATGAACCTGACGCAGGTCTCCCGCATCGATGGTCAAGCCAAGGAATCAATCAATCAAACCATCAAATGAGCATTCTCAAAGAATCATCCCTCTCGGTGTATGTAAGTACCGATACATGTGGACCTGGCTACGCTAGTGGAGCCCATGCCGCAGTGGTTCTCGAGCTCGCTACGTAAAGGGCACCCCTCGATGCATTTTCCCGTGGCGGGGTGCGAGTAAGATTTTCCGGAGCCGCTGCCATATCCCGTCTGTTGACTCGGATGTCGCCCTTCACTCATGATGCACGACGCTTTGAGCGTAACATATGAAGTGTGAAAACTTGCCAAAAATAATTTGTTCCAGCTTTCTCGCATCGGAGCCCTTCTGCCCCGGCGTGAAGAATTATCGTGTTTTAATCTTCACCGTTGGTCATGATAAGAAGAATGGAAGCAATCAGAGTGGATCGCTTTCGTTCACGATGTTTCATGGGCGCCATAGATTCAGTTTATGGTTTGCTTTCCCGCCCGCTCATTATTAGGGCAAAATAGTCCGATGAAGTGCTAAAATAAGAAATGTATTCTAATGAATGAGAACATTCAATTTAGCGTAATTGCGTCATCGCGCGTCATCCGAAGCTGTCAAAAGTCACCCATCATAGAAGCAGTTACCATCACTGCTCGCTGCAACGGCGTCCCGCAAAGCTGCCGTGTAGTTCGCACCCGCCCGCCCGCCTGCTGTCTCGTTCGCCCCTGGTGCTCGCGCTGACTGACCGACTGACTGACTTTGTCTGTGCCGACGCTTGGCTGCTGCTATACGCAGCACCGGCCGCAAAAGCGTAACCCGACGAAGTTTGTATGTTGTAGGGCTCCTACAGCTCCTACGCCCGATGGACAGACGGGCAGGCGGGTGGCCGGCCGGCCGGCCACTTGGTCAGACGGATAAGCGGGCGGGCGTCCAGGCGATCGGATAGGCCGCACCAGGCGAGCGCGCAAGCAAGCACCGAAGCGTGGTAGGGTTAACTACAAAGTGAGGAATTTCGGCGCTGTTGGGTGGTCCGTCGGCGGAAAGTACTTTCTTTAAAGCAGTCAGCCTCAAAACAGCGGCGCTCCGTTTCGTCCGGCTGAAGGCTTTCACTCAGCTGCTATGGCGATCACCGCCGCTACCGCGTGCAAAGTCACTGCAAGTATCAACAAGAGCCACGACATCAACAGTCTCGGTAGACGCGGCGCCCGAATCAAAGATGGAATAAGTGAATCGGAACAGTTACCACAGGCGTCGCTCGACTGCTGCTCGTTGTGGAGCTTTTCTGTATCGGTCGAATCTGGTTCTGTAGAACCATGTAGAAGCCCGACACAGATGCAGGGAAATGGGGTAAATGATCTTACAGTGTGCCATCACTGCGCTTGCCGCATTGCCACATGGAGCGAGCAATCTTCTGTGACGCTGAGATCTGGAGAACCGAGATGAGTTCCCCCGAAAAACCGTATTCGTGTTCATATCTGCATCCTTTCTCGTATGGTCGTAGGACGAGAATTTTTGCTCATGGAGGCTAGCTTTCGGAGCCGAACATCACCAAGATCGCCCCCGCTCCGACCTCGAAGGTTCGCTTATGAACGATAACAGCATAACGGACTCTGCGGCTCACAATCAGAGGGATCCGTCAAACGAGGGCTGTGGTCAAATGTGCGGCGAATTCTCCCCTAATATACGGCGTATAAACAACACATTAGATAGAAGACCTCTGCATCGGACTCTATGGAAGAGACGTTTTGTTCAAGCATGGGCCCCCTGGGAAACGGAAGGTCTCTCACACGTTGGATTACAGGGTACTCATGCTGGTATAGATTCTGATCGGTGTCGTTATTTTTTCTGGTGCACTTCTAAGCTCTATTGGAAGCTGGAATTATTAGCTGATGAAAAAATTAATGTTCCAGAATTTTTCCCTGGTCCATCTTATAGCCACGTACCATCAGAAATAATCGGAACATAGATTTTCCATCACTTAGGCGAAATTCTGAAGCATCTTATGGTCGGAAAAGGATTCCTTATACGCGGGAGCTCAGGGCAATTAGTTTATCGGGGCGTGTACAAAAGGGCGTTTCGGTGACACATCTATTATGAAATTGTCGCTTCAGCGGGATTGGAAGGTGCAACGCGTCAGCACGTGTGTCAAGAGCGGGTATGGTAGCGTGGGGACGACAGACCTGTCACTAGCTCACAATTGCCTAGAACAAATAAAATATGTACACTAGATGATAAGCGATGTGTCGACATCAGAGCAACCCAAACAGGGCGATTCTTTTGATAGCAGAGATCAGCAAAATCGGCTTCTTACATCGACAACATTACGGAATCTTCTCCAACTTCACAGATGGGAGGATAAACGACGCTGAAAAGTGATCTTACCCCATAGGTTCATAGGATTCAACAAATACCCACTAGCCGCGCGTTTGTAAGAAGGTAGTGCAGCTTCCTCAGCACATGATTGCATGTATGTATAATGTTATCTAGACGCCGATCGCTCTAATTGTTGAATTTTCGAGCAACCAAGGCCGGTCACTGGAAAGGCTCGGCGATCCCCGATCCTTTCAATTCTCAATAGCTCGCGCGTCTCATCAAAGCGGCGAATATCAATCGACGTTCCTCCCGTTGAACAGCACATTCGTCGTGAATTCCCGTGGAACCCCAAGATTCCATGAGATGATCCGGGCTCCCTCCATCTACCCGTAACTTTCATCAAGCAGAATCTCCCGTTCTTGGGCGCAATGGAGTTCCCAGCAGCCGCGTTGATTGACCTCAGGGGAATGTCAGCGCGAGACTTCACGCCTGGCTTATACTGATGCATTTCTTGAGCTTTCATCGGATCGGGACCGCTTCCTCGAGTTATATTCCGACGAGTTCTCAATCGGAGGCAATCTCATCCAGAATATGGAAGCCAGAACTCGAGCCGCGATGGTCTTCGTCGGTATGTGTGCGATGGACATACAGATCGGGAATGTGCAGGCCGGGGAGCTGTGCTCGTACTTCCAAAGGAGTCTCTTCACTCAAAGGCGTTCCTTCCCTTTCGCGGTCAACAGTTACAGACGAATATCTTTCAAACAATCGAGAATGCCGCCACAGGAAAATGGACTCTGACGTGGGTTCCGTGACAAAAAAAAACGTTCTGTTAGAGCATAAATATCCGGCTCCCATTACAGGATCGAGTCCCGAAATCGGCTCCGTTTGAGTCCATAAGTCATCGTTGGAGCGAGCGTCTCGGTGTCATCAGTGAGCAATACTTCAGCAGGAACAATAAACGTAAGCACGGGTCCAAATTTAGAGCTAATATAAGCCAACTTGCAACTTCACAAGTGAGTGATCCGCTTTGTCTATTTTTGCACAGTTTCAACTACAGTCTTTGTTCAGTGGATTTATTGTCTGCGAAGTTCGCTCGACCGTTTTCCCATAACCCATAACTTCCTTCGCTCACTGCTTCCGTTCGTCGGCGTTGGTATTAGTACTTGTGTATCTTTATCCGTGGATGATCTTTTCGTTTGGAGAAAAGCAAGCCTAATAGACGCCGGTCGCAGTTTTTAGGGTCTGGTTATAGAGTGGAAACCGTCAAACCTACTCTCGATTGCACAGTCGCCGAATCGATGCACACCATGACAAGCTGCGTTGCTCATCCACGGACTTGTTTTTCGGCAACGTGCATACTTGCGTTCACGTCGCGTCGCGGTGTGACTACGAGACGACCAGCCTTCCTCGTCGCTCTTTCGAGCACACAGGTTGAATTAATCCGAACCAGCGGTGCCTGTTGCAGGGAGCGTCCAGTCAGCGCACACATTAGAGTACCAGAGGGAACGAACCGAATCGCAATCGATGCTTCTCAACGCCAACACTCTGTCTCGCATGGGAACGATCACAGACCACATTTGGGAACTGGCCTGCAGCATACAGGTTCTGGAATCTATGATTATGTCATCATCGAGCACAGTTTGGCTGCCCGTTTTGTTACGGAAATTGCGAGTTCTGTCGTGTTGACGCCCAAGATTCAACCTAGTGGTTTGGAAGACTCCCGAGTTTGTCCCGGGAAGCTCCTCCAGACATCGCAGAGCGTTATCGAGCATGACATTGGCAGAGAATTTTGCTCTCCGCAGAGTCAGGATGATGATACGCGCCCTCCTACCCTGTCTCTTGTCAGAGTCCATGGGGTGAATGGACGGTCAGAGAAGGGAGTCTCATGCAGAAAACGGTTCGTTGGTCAATTGATCAAATTCAATGAAAAGACGCTGAAAACGATTCTGAGCCTTTTAGAAGAAGGGCTAAGTTTGAATGATGGTACGACATATTCAATTTTATTGTCTATATCCGAGTACAGCCACAGTTTCAAAAGCCTGCTCAACTCCGTTATCACCGTGAAGCGTACGTTAACAAGCAGTTTACCGGATCACGTTTCAACAGTGGCAATGTAAGGGGAATTTCATCGTTCATTGGAACAATTCAACAGCCTATCGCTGGAAAACACTGGTCAGCATTATTCGATATCAAAACTTGAATGCATCTATGAAGAATGGGGTTCATCGCGGAGATCGACGAAGGATCCCCAACCGCGACCAAATTTAACAATCTACCGTGACCTATCTCGAGACAACAAAGTCGTTCGAGTTTCATTTGGGCTAATATCGTGGTATAACAGAGCTCGAGTGACTGAGTTTGGCTACAGGAGATTTTCCTGTGATATTTGCTCGTCCTTCCTGGTTATTGGACTTGCAACCAAAGTTTCGAGAGCAGCTGCAGCAGAACTTCTTTGGACGTTTGCTGAGCTCTCTTTTCGCCGGCGCGGCATTCCGAGCGTGGAAGCGCCAGATGCTGCTGGTCGCTCGCGACGAACCTGCCGGCAAACTTATTCAATTTGCACCTAAAAACTCTGACGCTCGGAGCGGGAAATCCACATCATTAGAATGAGAGCGTCCAAACATCTAACTTTTACGAGTCCTGGATGAAAAACAGTCAACATTTCGCACTCGGTACTGAATTATATTCAGTAATCCAGAGAGGAACGAACGAAACGTTTCGCTAACAATGTGTTCACTAAAACTGGATCTCCGTGTGATCCCGAGCGTCGAGATCTCGGGAGGAACAGACTCGAAGCTTTGAGCCTCCGCCGTCTTCCGGTTAATCCTTTGTGAGTAATCTCAATGCACCTTCAACGGATGAGTCCCTATTCTTCGTTGGGTGTGAACAGTAACAAATCGAGTTGAAGAAGGAATTTTCCCTAGGGGTTTCAGTGAGCGTGGCCGATAGTCTTCATCTTTTTCTCCTTGGGTTCGGTGGAATTCTTCCCACAAATTGATCGACGACGATGCTCTCGTAACTCTGATAAACTCGGAAATCCCAGACCACAGTCAACGCAGTCGATGACCGAAACCTTGTGGCATCGAAGATGGAAATTTTTCTCGCGTAGTGTGTCCGTAGCGAAATTGCAGAGATCACAGCGCCAAACATTTGAGGTTTGTCGGGAATTTCCCGAGTCCGGTTGATGTTCTACGAATAGTCTGCTGATTGTGGCGTTTAAATGTTCATTCAAGAGCTGCTGATGACCAAGTGTAGTGCAACGGGAACACGGTGGCCTATGAGCGCACCTCACAGGAGGCCAATGGTCTCCGACTGTCGGTGGTCGTTCGTTGTAACGGCACATCATGGACGAGATTCGACTCTCCGGAACGGATGAAAACTTCAAACTTCCCCTAGCATTCCTGACGTAATCAGATAACGGATGCACTTTCAAACTTGAACAAATTCGAACTCGAGCCTCTGGGGCTGAACGTCGCGTTCACCGGATGGAGAATCCGCTGCCACTCTGTTCGATTCTTCAAGGGAGGTTCAGCTGTGGGGAGCGAAAGACTCTCGACTCCGGGGTTGTCAGCCACGAGGGAGAGCCGCGAGCAGTCGAACCCGGAAGCCGCGGGTACAGAGTCGGATTGAGAAGTCTACAAGCAATCAATGTTGTCTTCCGGAGAAAATGATGAAGCTTAAAACAATTCTGAAGGACCTCGGGGATAGTCGGCTCCCTCGCGCTTCCTCACCCTGAAGACCTTGGACTTTCAACGAACCCTATCGCGATAGTCTTATGAGATGGGTCTTTATGCCGGTCTCATGGATGTTCTCGGAGACATACAAGAGTTGGCGAAAGTAAGATGTGCCGGTTCCCGCTCGCTTGAGTGAGATCAAGCGACAAGGAGACGCTCGCAAGCGAGTGCGCGTAGGGATGACCGGTCGGGCGGTGATCGGAATTTGTTAGTTGTCCGGAAGGATGCACACGACTCCAAAATCACTTCTTGCCCGAGTGCATGAATGTTCGCACGGTTATCGGTCGGTCGAGGTCACGGTTTCGGGGACATGACGAGTTCTCAGAGGTCTTCGTTGACTCGAATGGACTCCATGGATTCAGTAAAACACGGGATCAAAGCAAATACGCTTCAACGGTACGATTCGGTCTCAACCAGCGCTGGGAGGAGTGCCGATATTGCGAGCGTACTCAGTGAGCTTAATCACCATGGTACCGTCGTTGAAGCGAAATTGACGGACACAGAACACGGCAATACTTTCTCCCCGTAGGGAGATACCTATGTATACATTCAATGTGTTTGAAATTCAATCATCATCCCGGAGTTCGCGGCTATTGAACTAACACATTTGGGAGCTCGAGTATATTCCGATGGACTGAGGTTCCGATTCAGGAAGGCATTCGAATGAGATTATGCCAGAGGTTCTCAAACTGTGTGCCGCCGGCACCAAACTAATGCGCGGTGCCGCGAGATAGGCTCTTTCGGCATGGGGCGGGGCTGCCGGTGATCTTACAATTAGATCGACCCGGTATGAAACGACAGGGAGTGACGGGGGATTCTGAAGTCGGTCTGACCATACTTTTTGAAGTCTATGGGAGGAAATCCCGGGTCAGTCTGACCATACATAGGGGAGGGGGAGGGGTGAGCCCAATCATGTTGGACCGGAGGCCGCATCCGCATGTCCTACTGCACTCGAAGTTCGCGGTGCCGCGGGGTGCCGCCACCAGAAAAGTTTGAGAACGCCTGGATTATGCGAATAATCCTGCCCCGAGATGATACGAATTCAAGGCTTGTCGCCCAACGGAGGTTCTGAACATGAACCAACCTTTTGTGAGCGACTCGTCCGTAAACTTTATCTGAGTTCCTGGAAAGCCTTCTGGCTGGGGTGGAATCCTCCCTCGATTCTGGAAACATTCGTTTGAGTGAGATCGAGGAGCTGCGTAGAAACGCTACTAGTGTACAGAGCGGAACTTCCCATGTCCTTCCCTTACCATGGCGAGAGCCCACAGAGCGCTCAGCGATCGGAAATTCCATCTCACGGAAGATCCCCTTCAGCTCGAGTCATGGGAGAGCCGCTTCAATAAACGATTCGAGGCTGTGAGTCCTCTCGGGAAGCCCTGGTGATGACGGCCTCCTCGTTGTATTCCCCGAGGTAATCTCGCGCTGTAGGCTCTGTCGTTCGCATGTGGTTTCATTGGAGGCATCGCGTGCCGCAGAAGCCATCCGAAAGCCATCCGCGAAAGCCTGGTAGAACTGAAAAAGACCAAGAATCCTCGCAGCTGGTTGCAGACCTTCGGAACAAAAAAAGAATTGAAATGGGGGAGCTTAACTATAAAGAGGCTCGCTTCGAGGCGCACCGAGCATTTTTGAGAAGGATTCGGTTGTCGACTCATTACCCCCTACTTGAGACCCACTGGAGCGTACAATTGTCGAATCTATCTTACGCGGTGATGGCGTGTAAGGAGACGCCTAGCAAGCTCGCAGGTCAAGTGATGGCGAGCTCGATCGACGATGTCGAGACAAATGAGCAAATCGTCACCTTTGACCTCAGTCGCGCTTCCAGCTTTGCCCCCTTCGGAAGTCTGATTTCTCACAGTCCTGGAGAGAAGCTCGGTCATATCAGCTCTGGAAGAGCGCCATGGAGACTCCGAGCTGACCCGAATGACTTTTCCCAGACCGGCTTCGACCATAACTTTCCGCGTAAAATCCGAAATCATGAGATTCAGGGTTCTCGATTCGGCTCGATGTTTCAGTCCGCTCTTTCTGATGGGCATCTGGCTCCCATCGACAGTAATGGATACAGGAGGGACGGTCGCCCCCCTCACAATTTTCCCTTCCCATGTTGATTTCCTTTGAATCGCCCCACCGATAACAGGTCGCCCTAGTCGCCCTCCCCCTTCCGCCCCAGCCCGAAATGAAAAACCTGGATACGGTACCGGCTCCCGGGAAATCTGTCGCGGTCCACAGGAGAGAATCGGGGATTCACAGAAGAAAGTACGCAAATGGAGTCAATATGCACATGAATCCTCCATACCCAGCATCCGTACCAACTATGTTTCGCCTCACCATGACGAAGAGGAGGAGAGGCATCAATGGTTACTTCATCGCCGTACAATTCGTACCAGCTAACACTACGGAAACCGAACTCGTCATCAACGACTTCTGGCGGGCGCATTCAAACTTCTCTTTCCCCAAGTTGATGACGTCATGAGGCTTTCGAGGCATCTGATTGGCCCGTTGGATTTGGCGCTCAAAAGATGCAGCCCGATGTGTCTGCGCGCTGGATCAGTTTGAAAATTGTTGTCGAGTGGATGTATTATCAATTGTTTTGTGGACAGGAAAATGTGCCCCGCCGTTACCCCAGTTCTTGTGCACACACCGCTGCAAAAAAGCGGCCGAACGTTACGTCTCATCGGAACTCCTCAAACACCTAAAACGCTGTACGAACGGTGTCAGGAGCTTAACACGGACGTTCGAATTCGTGCCCGGCTTTTCTCCGACGATGAGTTGTGCCGGTCACCGGTAAGCCGGCTCTCGGCTGAAGTTGCCAGCGACGATCGCGCGCCCGTCGTTCTTGGTCAGCAGAAACGACTTTTCGAGAGCGATGTCAGTCCTCCCGAACATTTCGTGAGGCGATCGCTAGGCGAAAACTCAGCCAGAAAAACTCTGAGAACTCCTTTGATCGAGAGGAAGCAAGTAAATGTGAATCCCTTCACGCCGGTGGCACTTCTCGAATGTCAGCGGAAACGACCCCGGAACGGTTCACCTGGGTAAGTTGCCTCTATTTAGACCATCCGGTAAAAACAAGCGAGAAGTTTGTTCATCTATGCAGTACCATCTATATTACGAAATCCTCTCGGCAGACTTTCGCACGCACAGGTCGGGGTTTGAGGAAGTTCCGATTTCGAAGGCTCTACGCTCAAAAACTGCTGCAGAAACTCCGAGTTCTGTTGAGTTCTTGCGCGAAAACGAAACGAGGAAGTCGATATTCGATTCTGCCGACGCTGCTCCGAGCACGTGCCATAGCTTGGTGGCTGCCGCGTCTCTCGCCCTTGAGAAGAGTCTTCGGCAGATCTTGTTCTCCGGCTCTCTCCTAAACAGGTTGAATATCGGCGAACCTTTTGTTGATCTTCTGAACCGATATGTTCGCATGGAGCGTTTCTCGAGAGCATTCGTGTAGGATTTCCCACTTCTGAGCCGCGTTTTCCTGTGTAGTTAGTTCCGTTTCGTTTTCACATCAGTTTTTTGGGCACGATAGTTTTAGTATGTCAGTCGTGGAGCGTTTTCGGCGTATGGCAAGCAGCGATGGTTCTGATCCCGAAACGTTTTTCCCCCAACTATTCCCTCCACGAGATCCTACGACAGAGCGCCGGGTCACCGACGCAATCCTCTGGTGGTCAAGCGAATTAGGGATTCAGATCCATTTTCGAATAATTTTTCCGTTGTTTACCCCGGAACGGAAACCCAAAACATCCTGACGGACCTTGAGACGCAAATGGAGAATCGCTCTTCCAACGGTTGTGAGGTACGCCACAGACCTCACCGGAGAGACCTTGAAAAACTTTTCTTGGCTCGGAAGATGAGACGCCAATTTTGAACGGTCCAGTCTCGCTTTGCGATGCCTCTCGCTCGACCTGAGAAACTGGGAATCTCGGATGGAATATTCCAGAAGCAAGAGATCCAGGATGCTGGTGAGAAAAGGTGGACGATTGCGGTTTGTGGTCGATGTTTGATGCTTGTTTCTGTGCTCTAGCCGAGGGTTCTCTCTGCAATCAGAAACAAGATTCGCACTCGACGGAGCGTGGTTGGCTTCGGCTCGAGAAAGATGGGTCCGAGCAGTATGGGATTGTGTGGCTGACGTTCCGACCGGGGCAGCGCGTCGCGGCCTCGATCCTCCTCTCCACCGTTTTCTATCGAGGAGTCGAGGCAGGTCTGAAGTGCACAAAATGCAGGCAGCGCGACATGGTGGCTCACTGACCGACTGCCGGAGGGCTGCCCGTTCGAGTCGTCACTGAATATGATGATTTTGGAATCTACGTCTCTCGCAGCCTCCATGGGCTCCCGAAAGTGCGACTTCCGTTCCGAAACCTATCGAGAATTTGAGACGTTCCGGAAACGTTGATTAATTTTCTACGTTTTATTGGAAGTTGGAGTAAACCCGACACTCCTCGAGAGACTTGAAACGCATTGGATATTCGAGTCCGAGCTTTCCGGTGCGGAAATCGGGACCCGCGAGTCGAACAATTCAGAACGAAGCTGTGCTAATGGAATATAAGATATCTCATTCTGATTATGTTTCAATGTTGTTTCATAGGAAGCAGTTGGTGCGGCAAATCGATTCCGAACGAAAACACTCGATAATCGCCGATCCGTTGTGGAGCATCTTTGTAATTCGCAGTTTGATGTTCGATCGGAGATACAGAATCGAAGACCACCGTGTCAGCCACGTCCAATCTGAAGATTGAACGGCTCGTGCCAAGAGATCTTCGGATAGGATGAAAAAAAAACATCAAGAAGAGAGGGAAAGGGTGTTGTGAAAAGAAGAACGAATGATCACAACAAAAATCTTTGCACGTTGACGGCTCGGCCGCGCTTCGCCTTAGGAAGTCAGCATGGTACTCCACCTCAACTCTACCATCAACGGTTTTCCTTTTGATGTCGTCACGATGACGGATCCGTCCACAACTGACCGTTGATCACAGAAGATCCAGTGTCAAAAACGACTCAATTACCTGCGTCTGAAACATTCAAAGCCGAGACTCCGAGAATCGCTATCAGAAACTCCCGTAAGGATAGGTCAAAGCGATGATCTTGGAATGCAGAGATTCGCTCTCTTCGAAAAATCCGTGTCAATTACAAGGTCGTTAGATTTGAGTGCCGCTGACACTGAGCAGCGATTTTTTCGCAAACACACTTCAGACTGAGAATGTTGGGACTTGAGCGTATTTGTCTCGAGGCCACCACCCGGGGGCAAACAGTTCGTCGAGAGGGATAGCTTAGCTTGCGTCAATAAAACTCTCCAAACAGACATATTCAGCGGAGCAAGTCTTCGGATTCCTCTGACCTAGAACTCACGCAGTAAACTTGTCACAACCCTGCTCATGACCTTCTGCGCACCTCCGAACGGCAATGGCCCTCGCCTACCGAGGTATGAGGAACGGCAGATGACCTGATGATTTCCATAATTTTCCATAAATATGAGTGAGACAGAAAAATTCGATGTCGACGGACCGAACCTAGCGGCATCGCAGATGTTCCTGGTTGAGGTCGGTCTGCCGATAGGGTGATGATAGGAAGTAAATTGCAGTTAACGAAGTTTTAGTCGCGAGCTGAAGGGTTCAAAGGTACGAACACCAAACACCTTGAAAGCAGCATGCAGGTTGAACTGCACCCAGAGTTGGCGTGAGATGGCTGTTTTCTGACAGGCACCAGCGGCGTGGCGTGGTGGATTGAGCAGGTCGACCAGGCGCTTCCTGGAGGGAATCGGCGCGAGTAGACGTCCAACGTGTCTCGTGAATTTCCCGAGAACGCGAGTCTTCTTTGTCTGATTGTGAGTTGCTGTGCCGGTCCCGCTCAACCCTAGATTCCACCACTGCGTCGTGGCGTGAGATTCTCCCTCGAACTTGAGCGAAACACGGGATTTAAATCGACATCGTCATCACGTTATCAGCCGAGTCAAGGCCGGAATTTCGGAACTGAACGGCCGTTTTGGTAGTCAGACAGTCAAACTGACGTTGACGCAGTGCTACTCGGTCGTCACCGTTCAGTGCATCCGCCTAGCGGTTGCTTAGGTTTCCTGAAGACGAGTGCTAACGGCCCCGACTTTGAGGAACAGCTGTAGACACGCGTTCCGTTTCGTCTGGGCAATCATCTGCTTCGCTGCGATGCGAAACGGTCTAGGATCCATCTACTTATTCTGACCACTCAGCGACGTCGTCGATTCCCCAGCCATATCTTCTGGAGTTTCCATAGGGAACCGTAATATTGCAGAGTATGCGGCTTCCCGGCTTCGCCGCGGACTCCGTTTTTCCCAATTTTTTTTCTCTCATGGCCGAAGCAGTGGCCGCGCGATCCCTCTCCCTTCTCCCAATGTCCCTGGAAATATTCGATGCCCCAAGTCTGCGCCGGAACTACGGGCCAAGCATGGGTCATTGACAGTGACATCATGGCAACCTAAATTCTGGTTCCTAAGATGACACGCTGGACTGATAATTTTCGTAAGCAATGTTCGTTGAAGTTCCCATGGATAGGAAAGACACTGTCTGCGTTTGGCTCCTCCGAATCTTTCAGTGCCTGAATTTACCACTGTCCTGTGTTCCTACTAACCCAGTGCACCTGCGACGTAGATTCGCTTGGCTGAGCTTGGTTCACGTCGCGACGCACTTCTCCAAAGTTCATTTTCATCTGCAGAGACGACACCGGGACAGCTGCTAATAGTTTCAACGGATCGTTCTGTTGCCTCTGCGTTACAGCCAAGAGTTATAGGAAGTGCTGAGACGACGAACTGAGAAATCTGGGACCCGTCCCCAGTTGCGTGAAAGACAGGTGATTCCTGGGTCCGAAGGGCGAGAGAAGTTTTCAACCGGCCAGTGAAAGTGTAACAGCAATCGCAACAACGCGTTCTATAACGAAAAAAAGACACAAAGGGCTTAAAGGTCCAACATGTGGTCCTGGAGAGCAGGTGGAAGTTATACATGGGTCAGTCGAGACGCTGCTCCCGGAGCTGGATGGAATGCCGGTATTGGAGACAAAGAAGAGTGGCATGTGCGCTTTGAGACCAGTCGCAGTCGCCTGGCTTCCGACAAGGCCAGGACCGAGTTTTTTTTGTGGCACGAGAGCGCTCGCTGAGAATTCTTGGCTTTGTCGATCGTCTTCGAGAATTCCAAAGATGTCATTGCGGACCGCGACTCATTCTTCAATTTCCTGTCCTCTCACTCGTGGATGGCCCTTTAAGCAGCTGCTGTAGGAGGCGAGAGCGTGGATTGAAAATAAAAACTCAGACCCCGAGGGGCGTAAAACCCGTTCAAGACTGCGGGTTCCATCTTCCTTGGTCTCGCTCACTCTGTCGCTTTCCGTGATGGTCATTATCGCTCTGAAAGAGAAAATTGCTGTCGTATTACAACAACCGACACAGTCGAAGAAAAACGGGAGATGCCATATGGTGTACGTATGTTTGTGCCTTCGGATCCAGATCATAGAAACTACCGGGGCAGTCGGGGACTCAGTCAAGAACGAAGAAAAGATCGCCACGCTTTCTGACCGAACGTCAGGTGGGCGATGGACGACGGCCAGCGGTTCGGCTGAGAAACCGACCAATTTAACGGACATCCACGCGACTTCGAGACGCAGCGGCTTCGAGACAGCTTAGCGCCCGCTAATCCGGCACGCCGCGTTGAGTACACACGAAAGTATTACGCAAAGGTGGCCCCACATCGGCATCGTCAGATCGTTGAATGTGACAAGTTCAGTTGAGAACAGACAACTTCGCGGACCTGCGTGCGCGGTGTTGGATGATGAAACAAACAGAAGAGTGATGTTAACCGGCGAAAGAAAAATCGTTGTATTGCTCCATCCACTCGGAGCCGATGAACTCTTTGTATCTGTTACGCTCTCTGGGGAACGTTTCGAAATCGTACAGGCTTCGACGGAACCGAGTCATTCGGTCAACTCATTGCCTAGACTTGGAATAGAAAGAATTCGCCGGAACCATCGAAAGCAGCGTGTCCGAGATAGCTCCGCTGTTTCAAGGGCTCCTCTTTTTCTGGCTATTGCTCCATGTATCGTCAATTTTCGTCGGAACTTGTCGGATTTCATTGGGGAGACCAAGCCATGGACTGCTCGATCGATACATGCAGATGGAATGGAAACTTTGTCGGTGGCTGTCTCATCAAGCGATCTGGTGGTGATGGTATTGGAGTGTCCGGAGCAACTTTTCTTGGAAGAGGTCACGCTCGTTTCGCCTCCGATGATAGGATGCTCATTGATCCGGAGCCTTGGGCTTATAAACAAATTGATATTGATATTGGCTCATTTTGAAACACGAGTATACACGATCTGAGGGGCCAGACCACTCCTCGGTCCCCAAATTGAGCAGCGAGAAAAGTCACATTATCCAGACCATCATTGACGAAAAGTCTTCTGAAGTGATAACGGCTGAATCACTCATCTATCCAGTGACGCCATTCGAGTCATTCCGAGATACGCAATGGGGTTTGCATCTTGAGTTGGCATCACGGATTTCTCATGGCTCATGTGACCGTTGCAGCAGTTGGTCTCACTCTCAGCGAGGCGACGGTTGGAACTTGTGTCTTCACCAATGAGCGTTGCTTGGTTCGAGGTCTTCGAGAGAGCGGCCAGAGAGCAAACAATGCACTTCTAGGTCGTTCTAGCTCGCATGATGAGAAGCTTCCGGCATCGGCTCAGCAGATGTTCGCCAGAAAACTGTTGATGACGAAGGACGAAAGTGCTTGGTCATCATGAAGCATGGTCTCAAGCCCAACGTTTGTCTGCCTCCTTCTCTCCTCGCTTTGAGCCTCAGAGCTCGGGTTCTACGTCTCACATGGCTTTAGCAGATTCGTCTGAAGGAAGTGACGGCTCTCAGGGTCGGAGACCTCTGACTCTCCGAAATTTTGCAAAATCATTCGCTCTCTCGCGCGATGTTTTTTTTGCAATTTACGATTTCGGCCTCGACAAACCGTGGGTTTGAAGGGGTATAAGAGTGCCCGATTTCTCACGGAAGTCCGCTTGGCTCGAATCTTTCGAGGAAATCTTGTCACACGGATTCGAGGGATGGGACGCGCCGTATTTCAATTCCTCCATATAAGATTCACCGAACCCGCTACTTTTGAAGTTTTGAATGAAATTTCGTTAAGATCATCGTATCAGGCTCGGAGACTTCGCCGGTCATGTATGATCGAATATACCCTTGCCCTGGACGCAATCCACTCCTCCGAATCGTTCAGCGGTTCTTTTCCCCAGAGGCAGGCGATACGTTCACGCCTCGCGTTGCCCGGTCGCTCGTTCGTGGATCAGTAGGTCCGTTCCGAAGTCTAGGTCTCGATTTCTCGAGTGGTCGGTTGCTCGGCTGACATCTGTCTCTGGATTCAACAATGCCAGTAGTCGGCTGGCCAGCTACGCAGCGCAGCGATACAATGCAGCCTTGGGGCACCCGGTCCTGCGTCGCTCTCTGTCTGCGCTTCGGACGTTTTTCGAATGATTCGCTGTAACTTGGGATGTCCTGTTTTGAGTCCACAGAAGCGGGTGCTATCATCATCGATATCGGATCTCTGAAAGTCGGACGCCGTTCCTGTAACGATCCTTGGCGGGAGAACGGAAAATGGTCCGTTTTGTTGAGTTCCTCTTCCCCCTTCCCCCCAGCGTTTTGATATATGGAAACCCGGGGACTCCGCGGCAAGAAATCCCAAGACCCAACCGGAATCATGAAAAACAGACGATTCCATGCTCAGGGTATGCGGCCACAATGTTTCTTTCATGCGGTGAGCTCAGAAATCTCTCAATCGGGAAGCAGTTCCTGCCTATCTCGTTCTTTGGAATCCTCTGTCTGTTCAAGAATTACTGCCCTCCGAGAAATTGTAAATGTTTGTTGGTTGTGGACGTAACGGTGATTCGGAAGCCCCGCGAGGTTGTCTTCTCGTCTTCATCGTCCACGGGTCTCGAGTTTCTCGGTGTTTCTATTCTCCTATGCCGCGGATAGTTCTCTCCCCCTTATTTGTGAATGCCATGTCGGTGTGGACACGATCGGAGACGCGACGAACTCGACGGGCGGTCTCTACGTCGTCTCGAGTCACTGATGAAGCAAACTGGTTGCGGAAAAGCTCTTATAGACTAATCAGGAGCGTTCGGAAGCTTCGGTGGAGTTTTGTGAATCATCCATCCCTGCCTCCATAAGCCATTGGATTCCGAGCAGATGAAATCCTGAAAATCTCGGACGACGAAATTGTTCTCGATGCGATATCCTCGATTTACATTAATTTCCCCGGACATGAGCTTGCCGGAATCACTCCTTGGAGAGCGCAGCTATTGTGAGGCGAGACGATGCTAGTTGCTCTGTGTCCGTTCAAGTAAATTTCGGCTTCGAGGGACAGAAGAAATGGAACTGACGCCTTCAACGGCTTCTTCAGCCTTGACGACATCGGTACACCGCACCATGCTCTGCGGTGTTGGCGACGGCACGAGCGAGCCGTGTCGATCAGTGACCTTCAAAAAGACAACAATCTGAAGTTTCGGGCTTCCCTGGCTACCGGACAACTTTCAGAGATCCGCTGCGTGTGCCGATCCTTTCGTTTCTGACTCGCGTTGATGAAAAAACTCGTGATTGATGGTCATTATTGTTGGAGAAAAATCGGTCTTATGTTTCTATGAGGACGGATCCTCTTCTCATTCCTATTCAGCCCCCAGAAAGAAGCATTCCCAGGAAACCCGAAGTGAATACTGAGTGCGGGATCTTGGACCTGAACCGCATAGTTCTCAGCGAGCGGTCACGTAACGGAGGATAGTCTTATAATTTTTCTGTTTTCGAAGCTGTGAGAAATTTCAGGCCGTCGCCAGCAGATGCAGACTCAGTGTCTGATAGAAGCAGTAGCTTGCTCTCTAAATTTAAATGCCGACCGAGAATAGTCTGGAGCTTGTCGGAGTTGGCGAGCTTGCAATGCTGGAACCGAGAGGCCCCCAGACATAAAGACCGTTAAAATAAAAAAAAAACTGGTTTGTCTGCCTCCGCTACCAGAAGTGGTGGCTAAAGCGAGCGCTCATGCACCAACGTAACGGTTCATCTGTCTGGTTCCCCAGTTCCAGCGATTGAATGAAGCAGTCTTTTTACTCGCACGAATTCCGCAACGCTGGTCTCCTTCCGATCTACTGTTCAGGCTTGTTTCGAGAATCCACACGAAGTTGACCGTGAACAATATTTTCAGAGACGATCAGGACAACAACAATAATAATAATGACGACGAAAACAGCACCGAAGTGGCCACAACCTCCATGTACGGGATCGAGGAACTGGATCGTCACGTCAAAATCCAACGCATGTACCTCTCCCCCAACGACAGCACGTATTCCAGGTGAGGATACCCTATATCAAAATATTTTGACATATTCTCCGTCGACTGGATTATACTCAGTCCTCCCTCGTCAACACCAGAAATGAGTTGTCGGTGAGGCATCATTCTCAAGTGCTTCATTCCGGAATTTTAATTATATTCCTCTCCTCACAGATATGAACAGGAATTCGTTGAGCTGGACCAAATTGGGAATGGCGAATTCGGTGCTGTATTCAAATGTATCCACAGACTCGATGGCTGCATCTACGCTATCAAAAAACTCAAAAAACCCATGCAAGGCAGCGCAGCAGAAAAGGCGTCCCTCACAGAGGTTTGGGCTCATGCAGTTCTTGGTGCGAACACCCACGTTGTGCGATACTACTCTGCGTGGGCGGAACTCAATCACATGATCATCCAGAACGAGTTCTGCAATGGTGGTAGTCTGCAGGACCTGATGCAAGAGGTAAGTCCGGCTTCTGTTCGGTGACGACACTACCTGATGATTCTGGACTTCCAAGAATGGTTTTAGTATTCTGTCCTTCGATCGAAAGTACGGTCTTCTCTGCGGTGTTGATGATAATATCTCATGATTCGATTTCAGCAACTGGAAAATGGTAAACCCTTGAGTGAGCATCAGTTGCGTCGACTAGGGCTACACGTCGCAAACGGGCTGAAGTTCATCCACAGTCAAAATCTCGTCCACATGGATATTAAACCCGGCAACATTTTTATCTCGAAGTAGGTCGACTTTTCTCGTTCCATCCGATTGGAAATCGAATCTAATGATATGTGGAATTTGAGCGCGCCCATGGAATCTTCAGTTCCGCGTCTAACCTGTCTGACTACTTTGCAGGAAAGAATCAACGCCTGAAGATGAGGAGTTCATACCTCAAGAGCATCAGGTGGACGAACACATCACCTACAAAATAGGTGATCTTGGTCTGGTGACATCATCACTTCATCCTGAAGTTGAGGAAGGAGATTGCCGGTACATGGCGCCAGAACTCCTGAAGGACGATTACTCAAACCTGCAGAAGGCCGACATTTTCAGCCTGGGTCTCATTCTCTACGAGCTCGGGCATGGGATAGCACTGCCGAAAAACGGCGAAGAATGGCAGATGCTTCGTAAGGGTCAACTGGAACCTATCTCAAGATTCAGTGACGATTTCAACAACCTCGTCAAATCAATGTGTGATCCCAATCCTCGCACGAGACCTTCCGCCCAAGATCTTGTACGAGATCCTCGACTTGTCCCGTACACGAAGAAATCGAAAGCGCAACTGCGCATGGAGCTAAACGCCGAGAGATTCAAGTGCCATGTTTTGGAAGAGCAGCTTCGCCAGCTCCGTCAGGAGTACTTCGGCAACCGTTTGAGTTTCAATTTCTTACGGAACCCGCCGGACTTCCTGGCGAGCCGCAGGAGCTACAGAGAAAGCAAAGAGTACCCTCCAGTGAGACGAAGCTTGTTCGTCGGACGAGGCTGTCCTCGTTCCAACAGTGCGCAGTAATCTTCTCGTAGAGTCTGTGTCACCAAGTCTTTCTCTTTGTGAGTTTCCGCCGGAGATGGACAGCGCATGAAGAACACAATGAGGGTGTCGATAGTAGGGTTGTTCCAACCAGCAAGGGTCCATCTTTGAAGAAAACGTCGAGGGAACGATCACCCGATTCCCGCCTGCCGAACGAGTGTTGGTAATCGGCGTTGTTCGTCGTCGTTTTTTTACATTGGTTTTTGTAGAGATAACTTATGAGAAACAGAGAGAGTTTTATCGACAGCGAACTTTCACCGAAATGATCATATCGAAATCCGCAGCGTATGCGGAGGCCTAAACGCATCGTTTTGCGTGATGAGCCTGCGAGCTATCTCGGGGCAAATTCGGTGTGAAGAGAAAATTCTGAATAATGGAGTACGAGATGACCGAAAGAAGCCCGAAATGCGGGAGGTGGACGGTAGTCAGCGAGACCTGAAGGGGCAGAAATTCGATCACAGTGGAACTCCCGAAGATCGTGATTAGGCAGCTGATGCCATAGAGATGCCAAAGAGAGGTTGCAGGTTTTCGAACACTTGACGATCCTTTCAGTGCAACGTGACATGAAGTGATTTCTGTGCAAAAAAAAAATCGGAAGGAAGATCATGAAACTTGACGATGTCGATGAGCTGAACGATGCGGTATCAACTGATGATTCCGAAGGTTCATCAAAAGACAGGAGAACAGAAGGGAGACGGAGAAGCAAGGGATGATTCCGCTCTGTGAAGCGGGAATCATGTGGTGGGTGTTTTGTCATGTGTGACGGGGAGAATGAACTTTTGATTCCATTTTTCGAGAGTCAAGATTTATCGAGGAGAGAGAGAGAGGTAGAGGAAGGGGAAGAAATAATCTGTCCATGTTTGATGTGTGTTTTCCGTATGCTGTTTATGGGCTGTCCGTGTAATCCCACCGTGGTTTGCAAAGTTCGTTCTGAGCCGTTGTGTAAAATAAAACGCAATCTTGGTGAGTTTCCGTTATCGTGGTCCTGTGCTCCTTCGTTTGGCATGTGCGTAAGTTAATCAATACTTTGCCATTCCGCAGTGCATGTGTTGCATGAGAAAACGTAGTATCAACGGTTGATGAAGACCGACAGAGTTGAAAATATATGAGATGTATCTTGAAACGTAACCGGTGTTTTTTCCTTCATTTCTCGTTGATAATCAAGTAGGTAAATGGTTGGATTTGTGCGGTGACCGGAGGGGCTGATACCCCTTTTCGCTTTCCGAAAATGTTCATGCCTCCAGTTCATTCAATCCGCATGGTTAGCTTGTTATGATTCCGCGAATTTTTCTCCGGACCAGTTGTATCCAACATATGCGGAACTGCACCGTGGCCGCTGTGAATGCTTCAATTGAGGCGTGCTTCTCTCGTTCACTTGGGGCGCTCTGTTTCCGCCGATCTCGTGAACGCGTCAGCTCGGCGATCCGAAGACACCTACTTCAAAGACGTTTCCTCCAGCAGGACACCTGAACAAGAAGACACTGACGTCGCTATTCTTTCGGAGGCGCACCAGCAACCATGTGCGGAACCATCGAACAAAAGCACATAACGGTCCTAGCGCCGTGTATCGAGAAGAGAAAGAAGTGCCTAGTTTGTGTTTTGTAGGAGCGTGTTTCTTTCGAAACCGCTTGCCGAAAGGGAACGATGGGGTGGATGTTCCGACGGGAGTTGACGCTCTACGCGTGCCTCCTTCCTCTTCTGAAAAGGAACATTGACCGTTGTACGGTGTGCTAGTGCGCTCCGCTAAATGTTCCACCAGGGGCAGATGTTACTGCCGAATCGTTGAACAGTGATCTGCCCTGTTGCGAGACCTTGCCCTACTTTACTCTATTACAGACATGAACACGCCCCAAAATTGGGATGGGGTTCACGCTTCGCGGACGGCTGCTTTATGGCAACTTTGACCGAAACATCGTGCAAGGAACAACCTACCTAACATCGGTAACTCCGGAAACGGCAAGAGAAGATTGGCGGAACAGGATCATAGCCCTTTCGGAGTTCCGTCAAATCTCCAGCTCTCACCAAGTGGGAGCGGCAGAATCCTATAAATTTTCGACCAGACTTTCCGAGTACAATGACGTCTCATTTCGAAAAATAGAGCCGTCAAGCTCAACGGGCAGATGCTTGTTCCACAGAAAGCGATACAGAAGTACGTCTGACCTGATTTTTGAACGAAAGCCGTCCAGCCGGGAGCAGATTCTTTTCGGCGCTCCTTTCTCAGTAACTCCCAGTGACTGATTGTGAGAGAAATGTTCGACCGTCTCCGCTCGGGAGCGATCGTTGTCGCCCGAACCTTCTCCAATCCTTCGGACTGCCGTCACTCGCTGTGATGATTCGATGTTCCCAATCATGATCTGACAGACAACTCTATTATATTCAATAAATTTTCGGAGAGTTCCTGAATACGTCTGGTGACGGAGGCAGAGCTCCATTGCGCAGAGCTCCATTTCGCAGATCTAGAGTAGTTGTCTAAGAAATTAGGGGAAGCCTCCCGTCCGTAGGATTCCAGTTGATATGACGCAGATCACATCGCTCGCTGTTGGCCTCGGGGAACGTGGCAATGGTCAACCTCGTCCTTGTGAACATCGGGGAACCGCTAGGAAGATTGATCTCAAAATTTGACGCGCGATGGAAACGAACAAGTGGCCTATCGCAGTGACGGTTGGCGTTGTCGAGATCCTGCGGTCCTTCTGCGAACGAGCGGTTGGCAAGTTCCGCAACCCACGAATTTGCAGGAACCAGGTGTACTTGGACCACAGAGTTTATTCCGTTTCGATACAACTGTTCGACTATCGGATAGCGGCTACAGACCTGCCAAAATAACCTCTTATTCGTCGCAAATACCCAGGTCCTTTGCTGCAACAGAAACCATGTATTCGGTCCTTCAGAACCTCAGGGGTCGCAGCGAAGCGCGTCAGGATACACTAGCCGCCGATAACCGTTGGAGAGAGCACTAACTGTTCGAAATTGCGTCACTGGAAGCTTTTTGTGCGTAGTTCCACAACGTACTTTTTCATTTGAAAATCCGGCGGCGCGCACCGGATGAGTCACACAACTGTAGCGCTGGGAAAGCGCGCATCCGATCGAGATGCACACACGCAAGTGGCCGACTCACAATTTTCCACTGTACTGGAAGAATCCCAGTCAATAATAGTCTATTCATGGAATCAATCGGCTCGGTTGTCATCCAATGGGCGAGGGTCGATACCGATCGCGAGATGTGACTGGGAATCTTCTGGCGCCGAAATTTTGAAACGACCCTCTCCACCGGGTATGACGTCATAGGCCTCAACATCTTCCTATTGGCGAGAAATTTCGGCGCTAAGGACCGAACCCGCTCTCGCCATGCATGTTCACGGAGTCAGCGCTAGATCCAGATAGACCGTTCAGTTCGGCACACTCTTTCGTTGCGGGCGGGTGCCGCGTTGTTGGTTGTTATACAAAGTACTCAATGTTGTCTACGATAGAGGGAGCACTCTCAACCGGTGTTTGAAGTTGTGTTTGCGCTGTGAAAAGCAATACGTTGAATAATGGACTACTCTCAATGATTGGAATGGATCCAATGTATTTGTGTTGACAATCGCAAGTGAAAGCGCGCGTCGTCCTCTCGCACTGCTCTCGAACTTTGTTGTTTCGTGGCGATACATCACTCACAGCGCTGTGCTGATTCTACCGACTGCTGACAGTCATCTCGGTTGCGCCGTTCGGAGCGCGAATTTCGCCGGTGCGAACTTCTGCATCAACACATCCGTCCAGAGTGCGCCCCCCATTGAGGATCCTGAAAATGTCGTCTCCAGGCTGCCGTCAACGGCTCGACTTCAGCGACGAGCCGGTCGAAGAGCTGAACACTTCGTCTGATTCTGGTTCAGAGCCTGGAATAGTTCCACAGACACCTTGGGTTGGCGGCAAGCAAAAGCAAGTCGGGAAAGTTACCCCGATCCAACGAACACCCATGACACCCAATCTGGTCAGCTCCCCGCCCTACCAAGGTATCCGTACGCTTCGGCTGATGGGATCCCCGCAAACGCCGAAAACTCTGTTCGAACGAAGTCAACAGCCCAAAACCGAGCCGCGAATTCGTGCGCGACTGTTTCCAGATGGAGACGGTTCACAGTCGCCGGTTGCCCGACGTTCGAATGGCGGACTCGGTCACGGAGGGCGGCTGTCATCGCTCAACGGTAGACTTCACCACTTTCAACAACAGGCTCAGGACCACAGCCGCTTTGTTGATGCTAATCCGAGTCCTGCGAAATGTTTCGATAGTCCTTTGTTTGGCGATACTCCCGCGAAACGACCGTCGAGAACACCGCTAGTTGAGAGGAAACAGGTCAACGTGAACCCATTCACACCAAAGGGATTGCTGGAGTGCCATAGGAAGCGGCCGAGAGAAGAATCCATGTGGTAAGTTTCGCTTGTTTCCTAGTTGAAAGTTCACTCCGTATCTCGCGGGTCTTTTCTTTCATCTACTACAATGGGGGCGAATCGGTTCCTGCCAGTTCATTAGAGAAATGGCTAAGCGGGTCACGAGAGAATAGAGGGCAGATAATCTCAAATACGCGCCGGTGTTTGACATGTTGACGCGTGCCTAGCGGTTCAAGCTTGTACGGCAGAGAAGGTCAATGATCTTGGTCACTGTTGATCTCGATGACTCTCTTGAGCGTCGTCGATTCGGATACTGGAAGCTGGCAGCCCCGCTTCCCGTGAAGACAATGGAAGCCCTGGAGAGACACTCGAAGTTTGCGCTGCTAAGATGTTTCGATAGTTTCAAACTAGATACGTCTGAGCTACCTCAATGCTATCGTGGTCGCGCACGAAGTCCCACTGATTCGTTGATAGAGAAAACTCTCAAACATGAGCGGGCAAAGCAAGTTTGACGTCATTCCAACGGTCAATGATAACAATTGGGAGACAAGTGTTCAGAAAACCATCATTTCTCTTACGATTATCCAAAGTGTTTCCACAATCAATGGCCATTCTGGACAGTTCATGATGAGTGGCTGCTGCGCTCGAGAAACAAAAGTCCTTCAGCGGTCATCTCAGGGAGAGCGGGTGCTAAGTGAAAATGCGAATGCACCCGAATCTTTGAGGTTTCGAATTACTTTTCTGAACGTTCTCATGAAAAACTTGAGAAGAGTTCTTATGCTGTATGGACACCTCTCTGCGTGAGTTCCTTCTTCACTACGAGCCGCCCAGAAATCCGATCTCGCTACCTAGCAGTTGTCCCCGTTGTGCAAGAAGCGATGCTCGGTATTTCACAACTTCACCGCTACAGAGGAATAACAAAGAGCTAGAAAGAGTGAGAAAGATACTTTTATCGAAGATGGAAACGATGTAGACGACGGTGGCGGCAGATGCTCTGAAGCTTCAGATCAGACCTCGCGATACGAGAGACTAATTTGCATCTAGCGACGGCAACGACAACGGCGACAGTCACAACCAGATTTCGTATTGACGTCCGACGTCAGATCGTCGTACGGTACAAACGTTTCCTGTGTTTGTGTAGGACCCCATCCTGAATCCGGTTGACGATCGTGTCGTTTGCTAGTTTCCATCTCCCTACCTGAGCTCGTCTCACCCAACCACTCTGTCGTCGGTCGGTGGGGTAGCGAGCCCGTCAAAGATTTCGACGTCGTTTGTTGACATCGAGCGCCGCCCCGGACGGAACTTCTAATTAGGATCCGTCAATGTTTAGCGAATGCTCAAGTGTTCGTCGTGGTTCAACGAACTTTGAATCAAACGAGATCAGGCGATGAAAGCCACGAAGAACTTCGTGGAATTTTTTGTTGTTGCTTGTTTCCTTGTTGAGTTTATGACCCGGACCGTTGTTTACGTCGATTTCGGGAAAGGCCGAAATTTCCTTTTCGAGAGAACGCGTCACGGAGCGAAGAGCTAGCGAGTTTAGGCATCAGGCCATGAAAATCAAGTTCAAGAGCCTCTCCAAACCGCCTCGGGCGAACGGTTCGCATCCAATCGAACGGGGCAGATCAGTTAGTCGAGCGAACGGGGCATTTTTCAACCTTTCGGGTTTTCTTGTGGCTCTCTGTCTTCTTCTTCTTCTTCTTCTCGCCGTTTCTTCGACTCGAGTGGTCGTCATAGTTGGTCGTCGGGAAGTGCAGCTGCGTTTTCAGGCCCGCGGTGGGGCATCCAAACTCGGGAAGCGTGGGGAGGGTTGAGCGCCGGGGGAGTTACTCGGTTTAGATGCGGCAGGTAGGCACCTCGCCGGCCCGCTAGTCAGTCAAGACGGCATGGAGAAGAAGGTTTCTCGTTGTTGTGGCCGCCTGGATGGCTCCTTTTTTTTTTCTTCTGCTCTTTCTGCCCGTTCGTCGTGACGGGTTGGGCTGGTGAACGACGGGGTAGATAGACGATGACGACTAAGTTGGCGTCGACCGTTCGGTCTGAGAAACCGACAGGTAAACCGAACCTTTTATTGACGGCTGCCCCGGTTCAACCGAGTTCAACAAGAAGAAAAATATGAACAACATTTGAGAACATTCTACTTTCGAAGCTTAAGAAAAGTCTGATTCGAAGCCCTACTCTTTCCCCGCTCTACGGACGAGAAGAGAAGAGGAATCTAGTTGAATCAAATCATCGACTGAACAACGGTTCAGCACCGCTCTCGACTCGTGCGCCAAACTCGTCGTTCTAAACTCTGATGAATACTTCTCTCGACATCGCGTCGAGAGATTTTGGGAAAGCAGACGAGAACCGACTGTGCTCTGCTCTGCTCCGCACTACTTTAGAGGAGGCACTGCTCGGCTCCGACGGAACTTGACACTGTGCCTCTTTCGATTTTCTTCTCGATTCTCGAACTCGATTCTAGGAGATTCAATTTCTTTCTGACAATGAGACGGATCGGAACGAATGCCCACATTGGTTCGTGTCGTGTGATGTAGCAAACAACCCAAACAAAAGTTCGATCCGGCTGAGCCGTTCTGTCAATTTATGAGGAGATGAAAGGATGGCTTTTCGTAGTGTTCGCTGAATTGTTGCGTATCTTCGATATACGACCACCTAACGCGCACATCGAGAAAACCAGAATTCGCAACTCGACTTCGAGAAGCGAGCGGAGGTCTCTCTGCATAGAATCACGACAGAATCAGAAAATCGGTAAACAGGGGTTAGTGATCGGTTGCAACGACTTTCCGCATTTGCGTTGGACAACGGTCGTTTCTTAATCATTCTGGTTCGATCATGGAAACCAGTTCCGCGAGCCGAGTGCTGCCTGAACCCGACGTTGGATGCAAATTAAGACGGTGACTCAATCGCCGATTGATTTTCTTGTTGGTGCGTTATACGTTCGTTCTTGGTTGTCGGGAGACGCCAGCCGGCTGACGAAAACGCAACCGATCTCAGAAATTGGAGATATCGAACAGCAGCCGGAGATCATGACTCTGATCGTGGGGGAGGACGATCCCGTACATGACTTTACCATGAAGCAGCAGCACCAGCAGCAGAAGTGACAGCAGAAGTCGCAGAAGGGGAAGACGTGAAGGTCAAACGCCATACGGACTTCTCATTAGCGGTTTCTTCGGCGACCGTTTCTGCCGTTTCACTCGACATCGGAACTAACTCACAGCGAGGAATCTTCCGATGAAGGCATCAATCGAATCGTCGCCCTCGATTCAGTGCCGTCCGGACTCGCGTCGTATTGTAAGACGAAAAACCTCTTGGGTGAGAGCTCGACCGAGTGGGAAGATGGCTCGGGGCTAGGAATAGAGATAGACATGGACAGAGAGAGAAACTCCAAGAGTCCCGATTGCCCGAACGCGAGAGAGCGAACGAAGCAGAAGACCAGCGAGCGAGCAAGCGAGTATCAGGCATTCGGAGAAACTCGAGCGGAAGGGAAGCAACCGTGGGTTGGTTGAGATGCTCGGTGGCGCAATTAGCTCGGGTTCAGGGGCATTTTTTCGGCAGCTGCCGTTTCGGGGGAGGAGGCCGGAACCCGGTGAACCCCACCCGAAGACGCCATTTAAATTTTGTGCTCGTACGGCGGGCGCGGCTTGACCGACCGACCGATCGACGGCCTGTCTGTCTATCTGTCTGTGTTCTTTTAAAGACCATCCGTCTGCTGACCGAGTTGCCCTGAACTTTTCCGACGTCCACGATGACGAATGACCGGCCTGACTAGCTGGCTGGCTGGCGTTCGAAGCAGCAGACGGTCAAAATTCTTTTCTTCCGAGTGGGGAATAGGAGTCCATGGGAATCGCCTCACCGAAAGAGTTGCCGATCTATCCTTTTACCTGAACGGCACCCGATTTTGTCGTTTCTGAAGCTACTTCTGTCGCATCTTCTGACTATGAATGCGATCTTTGGCCAGCTTTCGCTGAGTCGGGCTGAATTCAACCTCGGACCGATCGGAGATAGCTCTGAGTCAGTGGACCGGTTGGTCATCAATTGATAACGGAGCCGGAGTTCAAGTCGGATCGAAGGAGCTCCGAACCCCAGGCCATCGGAGATATTGAAATATCACCTCAGCAGCTGTGTCTGCCGATGTGAAAGTGTTTGCGTCTGAGTGTGTGTGTGTGTTTTCGTGAATTTGGCATTTATTGGCTTCAGCGTGAATCTTCACGAGCGTGGGGCGGAAGAGGCGATATGCCTAAGCTCCTCCGTTTCCATCGACTTAATGTTCACCGGCCTCCATTTTAAACATCGGCGCGAAATTACGTTACGCCTTCTTTGGGCCGCGTACACTTCAACGCCGGCCAGCTACAGCCGCTTCTGAAGTTTCCCTGACCTTTCGACCAGAACAGTTCCGTTCCATCGATTGTTTCTGTCGAAACTCTGTTACGTAATCAACTGTCGAGAGTTAGAACATCGAGGGAGGGGAGTTTAGGCATGAACGTGAGAAAAATCCAACATGATTCCAACGAAAAGGTTCTCCGTTAGTCTTCGTTCGTTCCGTCCCCTTCGCACCTCAGCTTCAAAGTTGCCGGACGGACGACAACGCCAACGTAGTCTCGTGTCGGTATCGATAGTGGTAGTTGGTAGTACTGCGGTAGTCTTCGTCGAAATTGCCGTTGTTGTTGGCGGCTGCTGCTGCAGCGGCGCACTAGTGGTACTGGCACGTTAGTCATTACGTCGTCTGGCCACAAACTTAGGAAGTCAGTTTGTCTCAGCCTGAGCCACCTGAACACTGTATTCTCGACGTCTTGTGCATCTGCGTAGCGGTCGGTCAGACGGTTGTTTCGTGAAGACGAGCGGGACTCTGTCGGCAGCTACGTCGGCTCGCGGAGTCCGTTCGTTGACTGAGAAGAAATAGCCGTCGACACGCGTACCGTCCGGACTATCACCTGCGTCTCTCATACCGCGCTGCCATGTGACGATTCTTCCGATGTTCCGATGAAAACTCTGACGATTATTATTATCATCACCATATCTTCTCAGCTTCATCGCGCGATGAGCGCCGTTTTCTCTCAACCTCATGTTGCGCTCGCCGAAACGTTTTTCTCGAAGTATCACACTGAACGTTTATCGATATCTTGCGGGAGTCATTGTCATGAGCTTTTTGAATGTGTCGCTAGACATTCCGCTACCGACAATCGAGAAGGTATCTCACTCAGTCAGTGTCATTATTCTTTGTAATCCGTTCTGATCTCGGCCAGCACGAGAAGAGCGTTGATCACAATACCGACACTGCCCGCGTGATGTTCGCTTGTACGACGGTGGCGTGCACCGGCTCGAAACAACCACTGGTTCCCAGAACGAACGTACATACATACATTGAGAAGAGTAGGGAAGAAAAGCTCGCTTCCGTCTTCAAGGTGTCCGACTGGGGTGAATAGCAGCCGCTCAAAAGCCACGGCATCGCTGGGGGTATCTGCAATGTACGTTAGCATTCCCATGGATTCCCCCGTGAATTCAAGCTTCGAGGGTAACTTCCTCCTCATCGGGAACACACGTTTACATCGCCGTCGCGTCGCCGCTCACTAACCCAGTGCACCTGCGACAGTGTTCCGCTTGGGCGCGCGCACGTCAAGTCGACGCATCGCGACGTACTGCTTTCGTACATTGTCTCTCCACTGCTGCACGAAAGCCAGGGGCAGCTGGTCCGGACGGCTACTAGTTTCAGCTGGCATGCGGCCGCTAAGTTGCTGTTACATCTTAGGCTGTTGCCGCTGTATGCCGTTGAGGAACGGCAAAGAACCGACCTGAGACTCACGGATGTCTTTTGCCCTTAGCGACGAGATCCCGCGAGTCACTGGGCGAGCGAGCGAGAGAGGGAGCCGCCAGGTGGAACTTAAAGGGAACAACAACTCTCGGAAACTCGGAGTGGAACAACGAATGTTTACAACAGCCAGATGGTACTCGACCGAAGAGAAGGGCTGATTCCAGAATCACTGGGTTTTTTTTTTCACACAAGCTCACGCAGTGACCCCAGCCCCCGGGGTTCGCTTACTCCTGGCCGTCGTCGTCGTCTTCTCGTTCCAATGGGAATGCCTCTTGGAGGAAGTACAAACAACTCGAATGGACTCCGGCTACCAATGGCGAGAAAATGTCAGAGTGGAACCGTCGGATCGGTGGAACTCAAACCAAGCGACCAGTCAGGCTGGCACCGAGCGATCAAGAAAGCAGGCGGGCGGGCCGGCCGGGCAAGCAGCCACCGGTAGACAGCCAGGCAGGTGTCGCCTGCCTGTTTCGATGAAGATTCGTTGAGAACGTTTCTGCTCTCTGTAGAGTTAAATGGAATGTCTCTCAAGTAGAGGAAACGTTGAAGAGTGGGGGCATATGCTCCGAGAAAAAAACTCGACCTCCTTTCCTTCCTTCCTCATTGAAGAAAGCAGTGGAATTCGGCCTCACCAGCGCGTATGGATCCCGTCTTTGTCGTATTGTTGCTAGCGTTGGGGCTTCGGAGCAGGTTGATGAAACGCTGCTGCAAGCAGCCATACAAGATGGGATTGATACTCGCGTTCACATTCCAAGAGCGTGAATTGTGCAGTCTTCGGGGGGCTTTAATTTTTCTTCAAGCTGGTTCCGCGGTTTCGGACGCCAGGCTCGACGGGTCGGTCGGTCGGGCCGACGGCTGCTCGATCGAGTGGTCTGAAACATTTCTGAAGCACCTTTAGGGGCGGAAAACCCGTTCTGAGTGTCTGCCTCTGAGTTCATAGCTTCTTCTCCTCGAAGAAAGAATTGGCTTTCTGTTCTCTCTTTTTCTCTGATGGCGATGATGATAGTCATAGGAGAGAAAATTGCTGTTAAATTACAGCCGACGACGTTGAAAGAAAAAACGGGAGACGCCATATGGTGTACGTATGCTTATATGTATGGATCCAGATCATCGAACCTATCGGGGCGAAGAGAGAGCCCGACCGACCTACCGAACAACCGGACGGACTGCCGGCCGGTAGACTGGCCACGCTCTGGTCGAACGTCAGGTGGGCGATGGACAGACCACGCGACGCAGGGGCCGAAGTCAAAGCTTCGCCCTCTCGTTAGGCAACCACTGTTCGGGGGTTTTAAAAGCTTTCTCCTTCAAAGTGTGCTCCCGCTTGTAGTCGTCCCCCGCCGTTTTTGTCTATTTCGGCTTTGTCATCAATCGGCTGTTTTGTGTCGTCAGAGACAGAGGAAGCTTTTTGAGAGGAATCGACGTCTTGAGTTGCTCGAAGAATTCCACTTGTTCTCGACGACTGACAAAAGGCGAGCGAGATTCTCGGGAGTTTCAAGTCGAAACAATAAATTGTTAGGTTGCTCAATCAGCATTCAAGCCGTTGACCTTTTTTTCTTTGTGGTGCCCTGGATTCTTTTTGCTCTTCCGTTACGTTCGCTCACCGTTTGGTAAACGTTCCCTCGAACGATTCCTTCCGCATACGTGGGCAATCTCTCCGTTAGATCGGGCTGAATATTTTTGTATATTTCTCCGTTCTCGAAATCGTTTGCATTGTGCTCGGGATCAGCGTATCGTTCCTCCTAGTGTGCTGTAGTGTAGTGTAGGGGGCCCCTGGGAAACTCATTCGCCACTACAATTTGTTTCAATTCTTATCTGCGATGACTCTTGATACTTCGATTGTCGCTCTGCGCACGCTTCAGCGGCTCAATTAGCTCTAGGTCAATTGATGTGATCATGAAGTTCGGACAAAGAAAATATTCATCAGAACTTAGAGGCCTCCCTTGGACTGTCGTGAAGTGGTCAACGCAGTTGACGAATGATTCGCTGGTAGACATATCTGCGTGATGTTCGATAGTTGTAGCATGAGTGTTGGCTACTCCGTCTGACATGAGCGAGTTGGCCCCTGCGGATCAGCTGTATCCGCAGTTCGTTTCGTCCTCACGCGACCCCCGGGGTGAGAGGTCATTTCCGATGTCGTCTCTGAAGTCGAAGCGTTCGGTTCACACGGGTTTCATTCGTCTTGAGCCGGCGAGAAATATTGTTTTTCCTCTATCCCCACAACTCTTTCTCGGTACCCACAGGAGTGTGTGTTGAGCGACATTCCCACACAATCGGAGCGATGAACTCCTGACTCCTCGTCTGGGCTGACTGATGTTGAAACACAGGAAGGCTGACTGTGCGTTTAAATATCCTGCGATTCTCGCGAGACTTGTGTCGGCATGTTGAGAGTTAAATGTCCGTTAGAGCTGTTGTTCTTCGCAAGCGCAGCCGGCTCCATGATCTCGGTAGACTCTGGCGACCGATCCTCATCTCGGTTTGGTCTCCGAAGGAGCGAGCGAGGTACCGAGCGAGGACGCAGAGAGACCGATCGAGCCAGCGAGCGAGCGAACGAACAAACAATGCACTTCGAGGTCACACTGGCTTTCGTCATGAGAACCTTCCGGTCCTGGTTCAGCAGATGGTCGAGAAATCGGTTAAGATGACGAAGGACGAATAAGCCTGGTCATCCTGCAGCGTCGGTTTCCTCGCGACCTATCTCTCTGGGTGAGGTCACGCATATCGCAGAGTACCGGAAAAACACTTCGGAGCGTCGCTCTCCGTTGGGACGAATATGTTCGGGAACCATCCGAAGGACGCAGAAGAAGCATCACCCGTTTAGGGACATATCATTTGAGTTCTTCATTGAATTCCCAAACTCTGAGAAAAAACGGTGACGATCGAGCGAAGGAGTATCGCGTTCTCGTAGAGGCTCCGCAAGTCGGCGTGCAATCAGCTCGGTGGTTGAGGGATGGATTTCTAGTTGGTTTGTAACTTCTGTACCGTCGGCCGGCTCACTATCGCCTAGCGACGGGCGAACACAAGGGGGCCAGCGTTGGACTAGCGCTAGCTAGCTAGCCAGCCAGCTAACAGGCTGGTAGAGTTGGTTGACTGGCGCTTAATTCTTCCACATCTGTCCCCCTCGCAGTCAACAATACGCGTCAGTGCTGCCAGCTAGACGAATACAATGCAGTATGCTCCAAATACAGGCAGCGTGGGGCACCACCACCACCACCGCGATCTGCACCGGTATCCAGTCTGCGCTAAGAAACTAGCGCCAGGCCGAATGATTTGCAAGATTTTTATTCTAAGCTTTCTCAACTCTACTGCTTGTCGTCCTGAACAGTGGGCGTCGCGGTCCCTCTACGAGAGCCTCTAACGCTTATCGTGAGAATTGACTTTCTCGTTCGGGGCTCTGTTGTAGACCATACAAAGCTAGATCGTTTCTTAGGGCCTCGTCAAGGCACAGAGTCAAGCGAAGAAGTGCGAACAAACATTGAAAATGAACCCGCCCAACAGTTCATCTTCAACCTCCATTCTAGGCCGAAAACCAGACCGGCAACCTGATCCGAATCGAGCTCGCTCTTCATCTGCTGCTCATGCACTACGTATACCGTTGATTCGTTAGATGTTTCGTTCAGTGCTTCCAAATTAAGCATGAGCATTATGAATATTATAAGAACGAATCGCAGTATATCTTGGAGTTGCACTCTGATACGCGGTTGCAGAAAAATCGGCTCGAATAGAGAAAAAATTCCTGTTTTCGTTTCGTGAGCGGTTAGATGCATTTTTCGGCCTTATTTTATGTCCGCTCGATCGGTCGGTCGGTCGGTCAATCGATCGATCGGAGTTTACGGTGCGGAGCGTGGGACGACAGTGCCTAAAACATATGCTCCGCTTTGTACGGATCAATGACGGCAGCTGCACTGCACGCGCGTGAGCACCATCGCACGGGAACGGTGTGGCGTGCGCCGTGAGCCGACGTTGAAAAAATGGGTTTCGCCCATCGACTCGCTTCTGCTGACGAAGCAAGGGTTCGGTCAGTTAGCTGGACTGTGTGTCTCTAGATTCCTTATCTCGATAGCGCAGACGAGCGATCGCTCCCTTCAAGTTTGTCGACGACGTCGTGGTCTCCTTTTCGGAGCTATTGTAAACACAACTGCCCCACCACCTGCCCCGGTGACAAGCGGAATCCCCAATCGATCCTGTCCGAGAGATAGCGGAGCGATTCGTGGAAAGTCGGAACGGGGGTTCGCGCTTCGCTCGAACCGCGCGGCGTACGAGACTGGGTCTAATTTTCTCCGCCCAAAGGTGAACGGAAGCGAGAATTTCACCAAATCCAGCGCATGCGACGTCCCCATGTTCAATAGTTCGAACTGTGAGTTGAATTGTCTCCGAGTTGTGTTTTTCGATTTGGATGGCGGCGAGGGGCGATCGAGTCTTTCCGGTGGAGAGGTTCCAGCGTTGTTGGGCACTTCAGGCGAAATGTGCTTCAATTTTCAGACGAACGCTTGTTTTCGAACGCACGGAACAGAAGCCCTATGCGACAACGGTTTCTGCAACCTTGACGCTTTTCGGCAGTTGATGACACAGCGTTTTGCGGTGGCTCGAGCAACTGTGTTAAGAGATAACGGATCGGCGATAGAACGTGTTTCGGAATTCTGCTCATAAGCTCTCGAGGACTAGAGCCGGATATTTCGATCGAGAACACCGAGCTCTCCGTGAAAGTAAACGATGCGTTCTTATCGATAAGATAACAACATGTAAATACCGGAGGAGCGAGAACTGTATTCACGTGTATTATTATTAACTCCCGAGCTCCGTCGTCGTCATCACAGGCGAAAGCGGTTCAGTCGTGCTAGAAATGAAGAGAGGCTCTCGCCGCAGCACAACGACATCGATCTGTTGTGACTTCGAGATGTTTTTGGGTTTTCTCCTCTCGTTGTTGTTTGATGGGCATTTTCTGTGAATTTTTCGCTACACCTGGCCTGGAGACGTGTTGACGTCCAGGGCGGCATCGGTTGTTACTAAAAAGGGTTGGAGAGTCAATTCAGCATCTCAGCGGGATCCAGTACAGGAATATTTTTTCTGTTGAGCTGCAGCGTGTTCTCTTTGGTGGTCGACCGATGCTTCCAACAGGAGCTCCGATGCGATTGAAAGAAGAACTTCGGACTTCGGTTCTCGTCGGTCGCCTTCGCCGGCAGCGCGGAGCGAGAACGAGATTGGATTGATTAATCGTACTGGGAAGATATCGTGACTAGCGAATTCTGACCGAGGACGGAGGGAGCCTCGCTTTCTAAATTTAAATGTCAATCGGGTACTACTGAGAGCCAGACTCCGAGGTTGGAGTGCCAGAACGGGAGGCCCCAAGTGTGGGGACCGTTAAAAACTGGTTCTCCTCCAAAACCCGGGAGCTGTGCACACTCGCTGCTCGCAACAGCACCATCCGTACTCGGCCGTAACGGTCTCAGACGAGCTCTGTGGACACAATGTAGTTTGGCAGCAAATCAGAGATCCATCTGGTCTGCGACTCCTTTCTGGCGCTTCTGGCCGATCGAGTGAAATTCTCGCATCAGAAGTTATTGAACGCCGATAGACATGGGGACTGAATCGCGAACTCGGCAAAAGATTCGTCGGGTGCCCATTCATGTCAGCGTTTAGCAGAATTCAGAATCCACTCAATGTCTGCCAATCATGCCAAACGCTCGTAAAACCTCATCCAATGCGTCAACACAAGGGGGGGTTCGATTGGATTCTTCAGACGATCTCGATTCCATGACGGATAGTTATGGCTACGACCGGCCGGCTTCCGCCGTCGCATCGCTGCCGTCGCAAACACCAACATAGCGAACCCCTTTACCGATGCATGTCCAGACATGTTTTTAGAGCGATTTTTATGTCATCCGAGAAACTCGCCCGGACGCTGTGCAACGGAACACAGCGGGCTTCGAAAGTTTTGAATTCTGAATTGCTAGCGGAGTTGTTGGTTGGCGGTCGCGGTACCGTTAATCAACAAGCGGAGGGTGACACGGGTTCTCTGCAAATGTAACTCGACCGGTGCTCCAAAGTCTACAGCATGTATTGATGACTAACGTTGATTCTTTTCGTCTCTTTTCAGCATAAACAATAATAACAACAATACAAGTAATAATAATAATAATTACGATCTTGGCTGCAACTTTTCCATCTGTGGTATAGAGGAACTTGACCGCCAAGCCAAAGTCCAACGGATGTATCTCTCCCCGAACGATGAAGCCTACTCGAGGTGAGAAAGCGACGCCGATTTCCCGTATGACACCAAACCGACCAGATCAACATCATGTCCCATGTCCCGAATAACCACCGCCACAGGACGTAGACTGAGGAGAATGTTTGTTTTCCTTTCCAGGTACGAACAGGAGTTCCTCGAGCTCGAGCAAATCGGGAGTGGAGAGTTCGGCGCCGTTTTTAAATGTATACACCGGCTAGATGGCTGTGTGTACGCAATAAAGAAGCTTAAGAAACCAATGCAAGGGAGTGCTGCAGAAAAAGCCTCTCTAACAGAAGTTTGGGCTCATGCGGTTCTCGGTGCGAACACGCATGTGGTACGGTACTACTCTGCCTGGGCCGAACTCAATCATATGATCATCCAGAACGAGTTCTGCAACGGAGGCAGCCTGCAAGAGGTGAGTTTGTCTTGAGACTACATAGTCGAGATCGCTCTCGGTGAACTTATATGTTTGCTGCGTATGCATTATGGCCCGGATCAACTGACGGTTCTATTTGATTTCTAATTTCAGCGCCAACGGACCGGTATTCCGATGAGTGAAGCTCAGTTGAGGAGGCTCGGCCTGCATGTCGCAAACGGATTGAAGTTCATCCACAATCAAAATCTTGTCCACATGGACATCAAACCGGGCAACATCTTCATTTCAAAGTAAGCGCACAACGTCTGGCCGTTGCAAATAGCTGGCGAATCTACCCTATCGATATATCGAACTTCAACCTGTGGTATACCCTTCTAAGTGATGTTCAAAGCTCAAAAGTGTGTACTCTGCTTGCAGGAAAGAAGCTGGTTCCGACGATGACGGTTTTGAAGATGACGATGCCGGGGAGAACATCACTTACAAAATCGGTGATCTCGGCCTCGTCACCTCTACTCTGCACCCCGAAGTCGAGGAAGGAGATTGCCGATACATGGCGCCTGAATTGTTACGAGATGATTATGCAAACCTGCAGAAGGCTGATATCTTCAGCTTGGGTCTCACACTTTATGAATTAGGGCACGGCAATACGCTCCCGAAGAACGGGGAAGATTGGCAGAGACTCCGTCGAGGTGAACTAAATCCCATTCCCAAGTTCAGCGATGAGTTCAACGGTATACTTCGAAAAATGTGCCATCCCGACCCGACGCAGCGGCCAACAGCTCATCAACTGATATGCGACCCTGATTTCGTGCCATCGACCGAGAAATCAAAAACTCAATTGCGAATGGAACTCAACGCTGAAAAGATGAAAACCCGGATGCTCGAGCAACAGCTGCGACAAGCAGCTCGTTGTCTTGAGAAATGCAGTGATTTTCGGCTCAATTTCGACTTCATGAAGAACCCACCAGACTTCGTTGCCAACAGATTGGCGCTCGATCAGTGGCGCACGAGGTGTTAGTTCCACCCAGGGCAGCGATCGTTGTCGCCGCCGTTGTTCGTTTCTTTGTTTGTCGCTCTCTAACTTTGTACTTACTTCGACAATAAATCTTGATAATGGATAATCAAATGAGCGTTGTTTACAGAAGCTTGGCTTCCCGACTGTAAATACCACCGGCTATAAAATATATTGGTGGATCTTTTAGTTTAGGTAGACGATGTTCCCCCATCGAGGGGATGTGGCTGTGAGCCAACAGTTCCAAAACTTTACGGTCGTCGGCCCGCCCTTCTTGTAGGGTGATCCAAGCTTTCCGGCCCCCTAGATATCAGCTTTTTAGTTACCATGAAACGTGGGAGTCAATTGAGAACAATTCCTGCCTTTCAAATGAACAATATGTAATTCATCTATTCTGATCCTCCGGACGCTTCGCGGCTCCGATATATATGATACCGCACAACAATGGGCTGACATGCGATTCATCTGAGAGCTCCGAATCGCCTGCAGCAGAACGGTTGTATACTCCGAGAAGTTCAAAACGATCAGAGAACGCTTATGGAGGTCGGTACGGTTCTTCCGGATCAGATTCTAAAATCGTCGCAGGTTCCCGTCGATCGTGATGTCTCGCAACTCCGAGCGCTCCAGACGAACGCTTGAGAGATTTCCGTTCTGGCTTTTGGCGGAGTGAACCATTTGTAGTGAGCCAAATAGAGCGAATGATCGAAGGTTTGTGGTTTAGGAGAAAAGTCACGAGCTACGATATAGGAGACCAAAACCAGTAACTTGAACGATACCTTATTGTGCCTAGTCTCTGATTGAAATTTGTCGATTGTGAAGAATATTGGGAATTTGAGAATATGCGCTCGGCCGTCTGTAATACTCCTGCTCCAAGTGAGAGAAAGAGTAAATGTTGATGTTTGTGCCAGCGTAAAGCATTACAGAAGGGATTTGAGCATTTGATAATAAATTGTTGATAATACAGCTCTGTGTCGATTTTTTTGACACTTGGTTTGGCAACTCAGTTAGTTTCATTTATCGCAAATCATTGGAAGATCATTATTGAACTATCATATGAAGTTTGCGCTCATCGGCGCGCTATCGGAAACCGCTCACTTTCCGTTACAGTCCTTCCTTCCACTTCTTTATTCGGCCAAGGAAGAACGAGACAGGAGGCTTCCAGGGGTTCCCTCACGTTCGTTCACACACTCACACACGGCCTGAATTCAGCGGAGTAACGAATTGCTCGTCACGCCTATCTACCCGCTGGCTCTACGGACAGGAATACTCACAAGCTTGTCACGCTCGCGGGGAGTTCTGATTCCGTCTGCCCAAGAGGCCGTGTGCTTGGAGGAAGAATCAATTGAGCGATTGGGTATTCCGTAATTATATCCGGTATTTGTCGCCATGATCGCATTAGACTATGACCAATAGTATATGGGCTATGCCAGTGGCGTAGCCAGGGGGGGGGCGATCGGGCGATCGCCCCCCCCATGATTTGTTTGTCCCATGTTAATTCCCTATACCCCGGTGTCCAGAGTATCAAATCGCCCCCCCATAACATAGAGCCGCCCCCCCCAAGATGAAATCCTGGCTACGCCCCTTGGCTATGCGAGCTCGGCTTTGCGGCTCAAGATTTTCGCTCGAGATCCGGGCCCCGCACCCTCTCATGATCCAGTGCTTACCCGTTGGTTTCGTAATCCTTGAATAGGCACAACAAGATATGTTCGAAAAGAGACTTCTTGGTAAAACCCGAGAAAGAATGCATAGGTGAATACTGCGGAACGTAAGCGATGGATAGACGGCATGTAATCGGGCATCCGCTCAAATGAAGCCATCGCTAAGATCTCGCATTTTCTCTTTATCTCCGCTCTGGGCGGTCGTCCCGATTCTCCCTTGGTCTGTTCTCCTAGAGACCGTGGACAACCGTTCCACTCGCCATCACTCGGTAAAGTGGAGATCATCGAGCGCAGTTATCTGTTTCGGTCTCGTGGCTCGATGACCCGAACCGCTCCGTGAATTCCATCGACTTTTCATCAAATATCCTTGAGTTCCTGGTCTCCGAGTTTCTCGTCTCTCCTCGGTGTCGCGTGTCTCGTGTCCCATGTGAAGCAAGACCTGTGCTTTTCTCTCGGAAATGTCTGCGCTTCTCTGGACGACGGTATGACGAGTCTTTGAGCAGTTGCCGTTTTCCCCGGATGTCTCCTCCGAGCGCACGTTGTCCGGTACCGGGGCTTGGGCGCATAAGTTCGATGATAGGGTTGCGTTGGGTGCCGATTAAGCTCCGGAAGCCATTTTTGTTGGAAGACGAGGTTGTGAATTTCAGATTCTACGAACTTCGCAAGCACTCCTCGGGCTGTTTGGAGGGAATTTACATTGAGATATCATTTCATTTCATTTTCGTGACGGTGATGGTGCTTTGGCCCGTATTTCCCAAAACATTCTCTCGTGGGCTTGGATTGCTTAAAGGGAAGTCTTAACATGATGGAATTTCGTCAAATCCTGAGAATCCAATATTCATTTCAAGTACTAGGATGCGTCAACGGGAAATATTTTCTTGGATTCGCACAATGTGCGGCGTCGTCAGAGCGTCGTCCGCAATCGGGAACCATACCGATCGAACGGTTAGTTTGGTGATGCGAACCTAATACCTGGAGCTCCCAGATACTATGTTCTCGGGCAACGCGCAAAATCGATCGATTGCACGTGAATCGAGCCCTTGATTGTCTTCGTTGCGTTGATGTCCTCACACAGAAGGGTCGCAGACCAACTTGACTGGGCTGTGAACAGCATGGCCGGGAGTGAGTCTCGGTTTCGCGGATGATCAGAGGATGGGGGTCAATAATGTGCTTAGCAACTCCGATCGCAAGACGTCCAAGCGAGCGGAAGTCATTTCCATTGCTGTGTGTGTGTGTCAAATGTTTCGCATTTGTCGGCGTGGAAGGCGAGCCCGGATGTCGCAGACCATTCGACGAGCCCGGTGATAGCGGTCTCATCGTCGACCCACTTGAGAACGTTTTGGATAGGCGACTGAAGTATGAGGAGCGTCGCGTAGGGCATGGAGCATAGCGAAACAAGGATAGAACCTCGACCGAAGAGCGTCCTCATCTATCCCGAAGGATGAACGGATGTTCGATTGACGCCTGCATCCTCGCGATTCCCTCGACGCGGGCCAATGATTTCAATGCCCAAAACCGCTCAGTCCGCGCCCCTGTTTTGAGTTGTGTTGCATTCATGCTATCCTACGGAATGCTGTCGAAGACTGCAGCAAAACAAGGCCCAGTTGAGTGAATCTGCCTCTGATCTTGGAACGTCGACTTGCTGCGCTTCCCGAATATTTTCCAAGCATGGGAACCTTCACCGGTTGCGAAACATCGTCGATCTTTCAGGCTGCTGTTCTTTTCACTTGGGCAGCAACGAAGCAAGCCGATAACCGCCGGGTGGTTCCGGAGTGAGGCGAGGCTCATGGATGGAAAAGCGTCAAGCGGCGATTTGAGCGATACGATTCTCAATCTTGGTGTATCGATTGAAGGTCAAAGTACAACTGCGGAGTCCAGGAGAATTGTCAGTCAGACCCCGCGAGCCAAGGTTGTCCTACCGGTGTTTGCTGCAATTCTAGGGGTCGGCGTTGGGTTGCCAGTCTATGTTGCGCTGAGGTTCGCCACCTCTCAAACGGGTAGTGTAGCGACTGATGACGGAATGATTACAAACGATTACTGTGGCGGTCGAATTATTACCAAGGAAGTGCAATCCTGCCCCGAATGCAAAATACGCGTGTTCTACAAGGTTGAGATCAAGTTCGAGACCGAGTCGATTCAGAGGGTTATAGATTTGACGCAGAGAGAGTTCTATAATGGAGCTGATTTTGAGTGGTCACTCACCGGTGAACGTCGAGTTATGCTGACTTTTTTCAGCATCTGCAACACCAGCGCCACAGTCATATACAGTTTTTATTGGAAACGCAGTGGTGAGGGAAAGGGGCTGTATGGCGGGGACTTCGTCGATATGTCACGTTTCCCCGATTTGGACGTCACATCGCCGGATCCCGTTTTAGATTTCCTATGGGAAAATGAGGGGGGCATCCATATCCTCGAATCGGAAGCGAGAGGTAGGAGTCTATCGATTCACTTCATCGTACAACATTACGGGCATCCCCGTCTCAGAAAGCTCGTTCACGCCTTCAATCTCAATAATGAGGAGATTGGTTACTCGATGGTTGAACCGTGCGGTATGAGTCATTACGACGACTACACCCTTCGAGTATTCTTGACGACAGAGCCGTATATCGCAGCGATCACTAAGAATCATATCCGCTGTTCTTTCTATTAAGAAGCCAGAAGTGCAACCAGGCGAGAGGTATGAAAATCCTGACGGATCTATGATCCTCCAACTTGAATGACCGTCAATTCCGGTTGGCATTAATCGACCATTACCTTATCGTGAGATTCGATATTGAAGAGGATCCCATGTTCTAATATGTTCTGGCAAGCGAGCGTGATACAAAATGGCGAAAACTGATGAAGGGTTTTGAAATGTTGCCAGCCGTAAACCTGCTTGGCCAATCGTTATGGACCTCGGCCTCGCCATCGGACATCCTCTCCAACATTCTTGAGGGATATCGGATCATGAATGCCCGAACTTCCTCTCGGATTCCGGTGCATCGGAGAACACACGAGCGTGAGCAAGAATCTCCATGTCTCGTGACCTTGAATCGTTGGTGAGTCTCTGGAGTGTCCTTAATGAATGAGTTCCATGGTCTGGGATTTCGAACAAAGCGGAGGCTGGAGGGAATGGGTAACTTTCATATTTCGTTGCAGTCAATACGATCCGTGCCACCGATTCGGATCGACGCAACCAGATTAAGCTCATCGGAACAAGGTTGATCTGATTCCTCTTGCTAGGGAGAGAATCGTGTGTCCTGGACTGAGTGGTGCAAACCCGTGATTCCCGGTAGCGGTTGCTCACAATTGGCCGTCCTTCCTTCTTGAGAAGATCTGTTGAACGCACGCAATGAAAGACAAATTCCGTTCCGTTTCGGCACCGGTCTGACACAGCTGACCGACAACATATACATTCCGTTTATTTGTTGTGTGTCTTATCATTCCATTAATAATCATGATGGATTCATCATCGTATAAGTACACATGAATACTGATAATAACCGTTCCATGGGACTCATAATGTCATAATTTGTCGATTCGCGGTTTGCGATATTCGACGTCATCTTGAATTGGATACATTTACACTTAGCTCATTACGGATAAGAAGGTATGGTGGGTGGAGGAGTCTCCGGTCGCCGGTCATTTACCGGTCGCGTCCCCCGCGAGACGAGCTTCTGGATCCTATTTCATTATTCAATACTCTATAGCTTTGTGCGTTCATTTGGAGCGGATCAGTGTCAGGGGAAGGCTTCTCGAGGAGCGAATGCTCAACCGCCGGATGAATATTTGATAAAAGCTGCGGACTGATTGCACAAGAACACTCAGGTTTCTCTGAAATTTTTTGTCCGGACTCTCTAGCATGGAAGAGGGTTCGATCCGAGGCGCCTTCCCGATCGCTCACAATATATCTTCCACCTTCGTCCACTTAGGCATCCCGATTACAGGCTCCCTCATATTCCCGCACTTGGAGTTGGTGGACGATATTGCAACACCCGTGGTAAGAATCCCAAAGGTCGGGATTTTCCCTCCGCTGACCAACAAGGCGATTCGTTTGCGACTCGTTTCAGAACGATATCCGTATTTCGACGCGTCGAGAGTGATGGGGAATGATTTCCACTCGTGACTTGAGTTCAAGATTTCCCTTCGGAAATTCTACCATAATTTGGCAGTCAATACGATCGACCGTGCAAGAGAGGCAAGCGGATCAAATCGTGATCTGTGATGGAGCTGAGATCCAATGTTCATTCGTCTGCGCCGAAACCAATCTTAGCGGGAGTGTTCGAAGCTGAGCTTCATGCTGGTGATTCGTCGACCCCATAGACCGTGCTCCGGAGCCGTTCTATACTTTGCAACGAATCGAGAACGGAATCACCATCGTATCGAAGCGACAGCGTGGGCGGCGATAGTACTCCATAGGGAAACCTACCACCGCTCAAATTGCTGACTGTGACATCGTATGTTACGTTTTCGGAAAACTTTGAATTCTGCTTAGCTCCGTCTGCGCTCTCCTCTGATCGAGTTGGTCTACTCCGTAGTTTCGCTTCCCTTCATATATCCTCGAGCATAAACGCGCTGACGTAGGTCATTGCGCAGGGTCGGAGAAGGACCGAATGGTAGAATTTTCATTGAGTTCTCTCTCATTGAGTGTGAACGAGTTTCGAGGAAGGAGAGCGATAAAGAGAAGCAGACATCTGTGTAGTTTAAGGATTGTCCCAGTCAGCGCTGCTCAGATGCGACGAGCGATTGATAAAGAACACTGGTGATGATTCGGAACGATTCAAAGCTTCAGCCTCTCTGATTGTTGAACTGAGCCACCTCTACCAAGCGATAGATTCAGGAAATCGAGTTGGTAGAAAACTTCGGTCGCTTTTGAGTCAATTGAGGGGAAAGCGCAAAATCATTTTCACCGTGAAGGAGAATGATGTCCATTTCGGAATAAACTTACAGCTGCAGAATCACAGGTGGGATATACAAAATTATAGACAATCAATATCCAAAAAGTCCTCGACGAACCGATACTCTCACAATATTTTAGGCGACACTCACATCATCAACTCCCTCCTTCTCACCCAAGACGTTCGGGTCAGATTGTTGCCGATTAGCAAAATTCTGCAGAACAGAAACAAGCTCCTTGAGCTCGTCAGGCCTGTTGCTATTGTGGCACAGTTAGGTATACGAATTTTTCTTAGCCAGTATCGATGAGAGAGCACAGGCATGAGCCCGGCGTCCATCAGCCGAGGGTATAGCAAACCAATCTAATAGGTTTGATCGCAGCTTTTGTGATTTTCATGCTGCCTTCAAAACCATCTGAACCGATCTGGCGAGCCCCGAGCTTTACAACAGTGAGTGTCTCGTCGAAGGGTGAGGTCCTCTTTGCACGAGTCTGAACATTTCCGGCTCCTCCGTACTGAGAGTTTACGTATACTGAATCTCGCTCCGTCGTCGTTCGATTCCACCGCAGAAAGCGACGATTCCTTGGCAAACCCAGCGATCTCACGGCACCATACTCGTCGATAGATTCTATTTCCTTCAGTTTTATCACGTTTCCATACAACTGTACATAGATTCAACGGTGAACTATCACTCCGTAAGCCACGTCGAGAATTCTTTGATTGAGATTCTTCATGACTCCGATTCTCCGCTCTCTATCGATTCACTTGAAACCTCAGCGTACGCTTCGACTCCTAACTCCCGCTTATGTTAGTATTGTTCAATGAATGGACGTCTTCGAACGACCTGCGAGTTGTACTTGGAGTTGGTCTCTTTGTTTCCCACAGCAGCGTCGGAAATGGCGCTTCTTGATCCGAGTCGTTCCATTCATTCATTCATAACTTTCCTGCGCCCAGGCTTCCCCTTCCCGAAACTTTAATACACACGAGTGGAGACGGATTTTCCTTCCTATACTTTACCGACTATTCTCAAATATCCCCGATCTTATGCAGAGGCCCCCGAGACCCGCCCTGCATGGTATGGGCTGCAGCAGCCGCGTAATACGGTGCACCGGCCAAGGTCCCGGTTGCGTAATTTCTTCCTATCGCTCTTGAAGGCTGCAGCGTTCGCTGACGTCGTTGAGTTCCGCGGTCTTCGAGTGGAACGCACGCGAAGTCTTCCCGGCTGACAGCGTGCAAACGGTTCACGGTCAGCGAAGGTTTGGATTCGTGACGCGACCGAAGGAGATGACAGCCCTGATGAGATGCCTCGCTCGGAAGCGCGTAATTGTTTTCGTCGGACGCGACATTTCGCATGCCAGAACGCAGAGTTGCGATCTTGGCTCCGTGTGTTGCAAGTTCCGACGGATGCTCGCGATCGTATCCAGGGCCGCGGCACTCGGCGATGTTCTGGTAGGGGTTTTCTATCATCTCCGGAGGTAGGGTGGTCGCTCGTCCTTGTGGGGTGAAGATCAGAGGTGTTCCATCGGGAAGCAGGAGTTGACTTTTGGTGTCCGCCCGAACATGCGGCAGCGTTTCATCCATGAGAACAAGACGCGCACTGCAAAAGCACGTATGACACAGTTAATGTTTTGAAATTGATATGAATCTTTCTCGGAAACTCCTCAGTGATGTTGAGGGTATAGGAGACCGGAAGTGTTGGATTCATGCTATATCTAACTAAACATATTGATGAATGTACAAGTAAACTAACTTTTCACGATGGATCCTCGGTTTCGCTTCAGCTGAAAAGTTGAATCGAGGGATCCTGTTAGGAATTATGCCACCGCGTTTCGATCAGGGACAACATTTCCGGAAGATCAAGAATGTGATTCAAATCGACGGCATCGCAATTTGAGGCGGTTTATGAACCAAAAGCAACGGTTTCTCGAAGAGTCCCCTCACGAAAATAACTCAATCGCGACTTCTGATCATTTGACACTGGGAGAGCGGACTTCGTGAGGGGAGACCGGGGAAGGGAAGTTTCGAAATTTGATTTCAGACCAAAGGCGAAATTGAAATAAACGCCGCCAACGAGTGGGAAGGCTCACCAAATGCAGAACACGTACATCTCTTGCGTATGAAGGCGAGTGCCACAAACACCATCAGTGCAATGACGAGAATCGCAGCGAGCGCCAGGGTAAGGATGAGAATGTTTTCCTCCTTCAAGAAAAGATTCACCCATCCCGCTGGAGAAGGCAATCGTGTTAAGCGCACGACGCAAGGTTCAGATGATCCGATCAGGTTGGTGGCCACGCAGGAGTACTGCCCGAAGGAATCGGGAGATTGCAGGACCAGCACAGAGCGAGTGTCGCCCGCAATCAAGTTCTCTTCGGATAGAGACTTATTGTTGTGATGCCTGTGGAGATCGGAAAGCATTGAGAATCAGTCTTAGGGACATAGGGGCCTATAAGCGGAGATTTTCCGGATCACCAGCGGGTCAAACTCACCATGAAAAACTGAGAACCGGTGGGGCAGCGACAGCCTCACATGTGAGCACGATATCCCCGGTGCTGTCCTCCTCCTTAGTGACCACACAGTCGGGTTTATGTAGAACGTTAACCATAGCACTGGCGCTCCGCTCTCCATATTTGTTGGTTGCTGTGCAAGTGTAGTTTCCACTTGCTTCTCGGCGCAGGGGATCGGGAAGAATCAAATTCGATCCAGTACAAATGACGCGATCGTTCAGCGTCCACACGAGTTTGGGCGGCGGGTTTCCGGCGGCCGAGCAGGTGATCGTGTCCACCAAACTATGGCCCTCGAGAAGTTCGACCTCGTCCGCAGATAGAACAACCGCCTCTGGAGCGTCTGCAAGTCCTCATTCATGTAGTTCGCGGCGCAAAAAGATAAATCATCAAAGATTTCATGAGGCTGCTCTGATGAAGTCTATCAGAGAAAATGATTTGGGGAATTTTACCGAAGTTTTACTTACATTCGAGTTTGAAGCGAATGGAACTGCTCACTCCGGATCCGGCCTCGTTGCCGCTGGATTCACAAGTGAACGTGTCTCCATCAATGTTTATGTCTGCCAGCTCGGTAAGGTTCCAATAGAGAAGACTTTTCACGGCGCTGAAGTGTCCTAATCGAAGAGAGCTCTGAACAGGGCTGGCTTTGACCTTGAAGATTCGGTCAAGCTCTGTGCGATCCCGATGCTCTCGATCCCAGTGACGGGGCAAGTGGTGTCCATAGTCAGCGTGAATGCTACGGTTGTTACGTTTCCACCAGACGTGACACTGGGGCACGCACTCCACAACACACTCGAGGTAGACCACGCTATGATTCATGACACGTGCGCCTCCGGACCGGGCTAAAGGCTTGATGAATGCAGGCGGCACTGAAGAAACCAAGTTACCAATGAGCCGAAAAGGGTCGAAAACGCTAAAACTAACAAACTCGATCCGTCATCAGCCGCGAGCGGCCGTGGGACTTGATGGGTTCCCTTGCCCCGTTCCTCCTCTTCCTCCCCTCGCACGCGCCCGGGCTCGTCCCGTTCCATCTCAAGCTACCCTGGTTTCGTCTCCCCAGGGACCAAGAAGTCCTGATATCCACAAGTGGCTTCATTCATTCAATCATGGCTCTGACATTTAATTAGATGAGTCACCATCAACTTACCCATAGGATGAAGGGTAAGGCCCTGCTGTAGTCCTCTGCCAACCTGGTTGACAGCCGCGCAAGAGTAGTTCCCTGCGGACGCGACCGTCATAGGTTCGGTGAGGAGTCGATCGCCGTGGGCTCCGCCTGAGCCAAGCGAACTGTCGTTGAGCACCATTCCGTTATGAAGCCAGATGTAGGAATGCGCCGGTGGAAATCCCACGTCGTCCACGGCGCATTCCAGCTCCACCCTGTCGCCTTTCGTCGGTCTGTCTTGCGGAGACACCATACGAATCTGCGAAGGTCCTGGAGGGTCTGTAAGTTGAAAAAGCAGGAATTCAATGAATGATTCGGCCCTTTTAGGTCGGTAGCCAGTTGGTTTTCACTCCTAGTCAGGGAGGTTTCGCCATGATCCTCTAGGCCGATGTCGCCTTTCAAGATTGAACATTATCTCTCCCATCGGATCCTTCCCCTTGAGCTCAATGAAATTTGAAACCCGCAGAGGGGTGTAATGCGACCTCGGATAGAGTTTTCAGGAAGAACGCCCAACAAAGGAACCGTCCCAATATCAAAGGTACTGAGCACCACTACTTGATTATAGTTTCAGCGGAATGATTTCCTCGTGTTGTAGGTAAGCGCAGCAGCACATATCGTGCGCTCCTCTGAATTAGGCGAGGAACCACCCGTTAATTTGACGTTTCAGCGACTGATTGAGACTTTTACGTATATGGAGCCAAAAATATTCGAAAACAGAGCTCGAAACAAGTCAAACCACCTCGTTGCGTGATCTGTTGGAATGTTGCACGGCGCGAAGACACTTTCACCTTTTAGGATTTGCTGCTGAACCGCCACGGCCGTTGCTACGAATGCCGCCACTGTGCGAGACGGGGACCGTTTTCTATAACGGCCAGCTTTTTGGGGACGCTCTCAACCGTAACTCCCGCCAGCGCAAGGGAATACAAAACAGTTATTCCCACCAGGCAGAAACCTCCCCCGCTTTCTCCCCGGAGCGAGGAATGGAAGAACACGACTAGGGGAGTGAAGGGAGAAGCGCACAGCGACGAAGAGGCGGAAAAGGAGGGGGAATGGAACACTACTGCACTTATTTTAGCGCGCCCCCTCTGCTCCCCTCCTGTTTCCGCGCGTCTCTTCCACCGTGCGCCCTGCAGTTGAGAGGGGAATTGACGGGGGCTGGAGCGGGCAACATTGCAATGATTTGCAAAGAAAGAAAAAACCCACCCCGGAACATTGGCGGCGAGCGACGTCTCGTCTTATGCTTGCGAGTGCAATCGTATGTAAGCTTATTTTTTGTACTCCCAAGCTTTGTTGTTCTGTATGGCACGCGCAGAGGCTGGGTGTGGGAAGTCGACGATGGTTTCGGGTCCCGCCAAATCCACTCGACGGCCTCACAGCTACTTTTACCACAATTATATGCATGTTCGTACATAGATTCTTTCCGCGCAACAATCCGCCTGCTGAGCGTCTCCGCTTCAGGATTCGGTCGTCTTGGGAAGAGAAACATCGCTTTCTTCACCGAAAACCCGCTTGTCAGTGAGGAGGTGGCAAGTCTTGGTTTTTCTCCTGTTCATTACGCATTCATCCATTCTTTCAGCTCGCGGGCCGCACGAACAACCGGAGGCGATTTTTAAGTCGTCAGCTTGTGTCGTCACGCTGGAAACGACGCCTGCTATTGACACAATTTCACGGCCGGGAAAAACGTCGCACATTTTTTTTATGCGTTCATCGAAGTTCCTGGCCTGGAGCCGCTAAACCGCGCATCCGTATTCTTGCGTACGGCATCGGAATATCGAATATTGAAGAGATGGCACACATGCGAGCTCAGCTGCATTCCCGAACCGCGCGCCTGTCGGCTCAGTCAACTTCTGCCTGCACGTAATGAGCGTGGCCGCACATGGATGCTACTTTCACGTGTGTATAAGTATGTTCGCGTCGACGTATATGCGCGGTGCACGTACACGACGACCGGCAAAAGTCGATAGTTTTTCGTCAGAGATTGGAGAGCGGTGATATGCAACCGAGAACAATAGGCTGTACTTGCGTGCTTTCATAACAAAATCGACGATTAACGATTGTTGGCGCCGCAATTTCGGCAAACTAGCTCACATGGACACCAGAACGTGGGGCCTCACGATGCCCAGCAGTTTGACGGGCTCAAAAGCTGGGTCCTGATCTGTTGCAGTGGACATTCATGATCCAGCGTGGCCAACAGCTGATAGTAATGTATGATTATAACGATTAAATTTCCCAAAACGTATGCGATGCTACCGGGCGTCGCCATCGTGTTCAGCCTCGTTCTCTGAGAGCTAGGCGACTCCCTCTCTGACGAGGACCGGCACGCCGCAGAGACAAGAGCTATCTCTCTGCTGAGCCTAAAGCTTGACACAAATGTCAAGCTGTCCATCGTACTCAGCTATGGAGCGATCGGCACGGCGCAGAAGCATCGACTCCCAGTGAACTCATGAGCGATGTTAACAGGGCAGTCGCAAATCCAAAGATTTATTGTCGTGGGGGTCGTCATCATGCTCGCTAGGAGTGAGTAGTTGAACATGATGATCAACCATCCATCATGATCAAGCTCCGCGATCATGGAGCATTGGAAGCCTCCGCGACCGTGGCACACCGCTAGAATCAAAGCCTCCACTCCTGACACTGAAACCGTCTCCAGAGAGTGAACGGTAGCCGGGGAAGAATGAAAAGCAGACTAAATCCGTTGGGCACACAACAAGCATTGAATAAAAACATGGTTCGTATCAGTTGATGATGATGAGACCGTCCTCACTTTGCGCGAAAGTGCAAGCTCATGTGCTGCATCTACCTCTACCTCTAGATTGTGATATTAGTAAGCCTGCTCGAACTGTTATCTCTGGCTCCGAGGGGTGACTGAGCCAACTTATCAGCGCTTGATACCACTGCCAAGTGGACAAATAGCCTCCCTGAAATTCGAGCAGGAACATGCGGAGACAGTTTCGGACAAGTGTCAGAGGGCGCGATACCCGGATCAATGTAGCAACTTCCAACTCGTGAGCTTTAGCACGTTTTCTGCGAACATCACGACGAAGGGCAAACGTGTTGCAAAACAACCATTCGGCGGTTTCCCAGCTATGAGACTACGTGTAAACATCACACAAAAATTGCGGAGTGTCCAAGATTCAAATCCCCTAGTCGGAGAGGTTGATCAGCAAGAGTGTCTTTCAGCTCGGAAGGTAGGAGAGAAAGAATCAGGGAGGGTTCAACTGAGTAAGATTGGCTCTTCGCTGAGCTGAGGGACTCAACGTGGATGACTCCCCGTATGAGTGGGCAGTGTCGCCAAAAGGACTGATCGCTTCAGCCCAGGGATTAACCGTTCTGCGAGTCAAGATCAACTTGTGGCCTCATTACACACGGCACAAGCTGTCCCAGCGATAAGCAAACTATGATTATAATACCAGTAGGGAGCCAATATTCCCATTTCTCACACTATTCGAAGTAAGAATCAACCGCGCTCGACCTAAGATTACTCTCGAGCGGGAAAATGAAGCCTCGGTCTCTCGGGTGAGGAAATGAAGCTCAGTTTCAAGGCCCCCGTCATCTACTCAGTTCGAGTGAACGTTGACGGGCGGCAGCACACGGGAGGCCGCTTGTTAGAGTCACACTGGCTGGGGTCAATCCAGGTATTCGATCTTGCTCAGCCAGACAGTTGAAGTAAGCCATAGCCAGGTCATCTACTTGAATTGCAGAGCGCAGCGTGCACATGCGGAGCTCCCTTGTACCGGACAGAATCTAAATTAGCTGGAACTATCTACCTCCCTGACATCCGGCCCATCACGTAAACTTGTTGCTGAACAACCCGACGTTTCCGTTTAGGGCATCATAGTAATACGGCCGTCTAATTCGGAAGTCGTGCCCAGCTACTCCGGCCGCAGCGCGCAACACGCTGTTCAGAGCGTCCAGCGGAGAGCCATCAAATCCGCGTTTGTCTAAGCAAACTTTGAGTGGAGTTCGATGACAGCCTCGTTGCTCGATGAGCTCCCTAAGCAACGATTTGCTTCGGAAGCCTGTGGGCTCTTAACTAACCAGAGCAGATGTTCAACGAAGCAGACCGAGTTTCACGGTCGCTGGACATAACCAGCCGTACATGACGATGTACGCATTGAGCTCTCACAAGGATGCGCTTGTCGTCCGCGGACGCTCCGGAAAGACGCCCTGGTAGCTGGACCTCTCCTCATGTCACTATCGCGAAACAATCCCAGAGTCGTGAGTTTTGCACTTTTCCAGCATCAAATATTTCAAGCATGTTGCAAATATTACGAACCGTTCCGCGACACCTCTTATCTCAACCAAGAAGAGAAAGAGACATTTTGGAGGCAGCTGTGCCTAGAATGAGAACGGGGAAAGTTCTCTCATTTGTTCGTGATTTGTTTCCCCAATCTTTGCCGTCTCGAACGTGTCCATTGCACTGGGATAGAACACGGAGTGCAGCGACTCAAGCAGAAGTTTTCGGAACGCTTCATATCTATCTCTGAAAGGCATTAAGCTCGGGTGACTGAGGAGGAGTCGGAGGGGGGATTCGACGGCAACGGCGCCGGCGGTGGCGACAGCGACTTTCACCAAGGCGGCGGGGGCCTGGCTGCTTCCTCGGCCTATCTAGGACGCGATAGAGGATGATACGGGCTTGGCAGCGGCATTGATGCGGAATGCCTTGTTGTCAAAAGCTATCAAGACTCAATAGCCTTGACCACAGATTTCTTATCCCTCTATATTCGATCCTTTTCTGTGCCGTAGCGAGCGACTGACTGTCCGGCCCTCGGCCGTTTGAGCCGAGGCCAAACGGAAGTAACCAAACTTCCGGCGATGTAGAAGGCGAAGGCATCAATAATGCCGATGCCTGCGTTTGGACGCCGGCAAATACATTTCGGCGCGACCAAGGGCACTAACAGCACCGAATGTGAGACGACAACTTTGTTCCAACTTGTACCTATCTGATCCTCTACGTTCCTGATTCCGCTGCCGCGTAACTCTACAGGGGCATATTATGGATGGAAAATGGGGAAATAAATTCACGCCCCTCTCTGGTTCCGGATGGGGAGATTCGATTCAATATCCCACTGTACGAGGTCTCTGGAATCAGCCTTTGCAGGGGCAATACGTTTCTGTTCGGGTGAATAAATCGGTCGCCTCCTGAAAGCTCTCGAGCACCTACTGAGTGCCTCGAACATTCACTTTCCTACTACATACATATGAACGAAGTCCGGACCGATGCTTTCGAAGACTCCGACTTTGTTTATGGGAACAGGAAAATGTCGCCCTAATCTTCCGCTAGGACAACAGGCTCCCTCTCGGTCAGGAGGACGTGGCCGGGGATTTAGTCCTACCTAATGGATGGAGTCCTAATGGGCAATCGAAGCTCATCGTCGTATTCCGTGCTACTCACACATAACGGTCAAAGGTCTGGCTTCCTCGCTCAGCTCGCTCCATCCGGCCTCGTTCCTCGCTAGGCACTGATAAGTTCCGGTGAGCGTTTTGTTGATGTTCGTCAGTTCGATTTGGGCCCGGTCGACTTCCGTGAATAGTGCGCCGTCTTTCAGCCAGCGAACGCGCGTCAACTTCGTAGGATTTCCGACGACGACGTCGCATCTGAGAATAACTGGGCCCTCATCCACGGAAACGACCGACGGCGACACCCAGGCAGAGACTTCGGGTTGAACTGAAAACAATCAAACGCACAGTTAGAATCACTGGTTCAGTGCATTGAGAGCACCCTTTGCAGGTGTCGCAGATGCTTCCACGCAGCTGTCGGCAGCTGCGGGAATGTCTTTGCGTTGCAACCAGCTACCCTGGCCCCGAACCCTCCCCAGCGCCACAGAGTTCTTAGAGATGCCGCAACTGCTGAAACCAAGCCGCCCAATTTTCAGCCACGTATCTTGTCATTCATGTTTGGAGAGAATCAATCGACTCCAGCTCCGATTTTCCGCAGGGAAAAATGCGGAGCCCTCTATGCTTCACGGTCGGAACTGAGATGACACCGTCAGATTCAAGTCGTGTTTGGATGGGGTCCGCGAAGTACATCGGACCAATGACTGAGTTTTCAGGCTTAGCACCCCTCCTGGCGCAGACTTGCTGTCTGGCCGTCAGGCTGGCTGACTGCTCGACTCAATGGCTGGCTGACTGACTGACGAAGGAGAAAAGAGGAACAGCATTCAGATAGAAAATGATGAACGAGAAACCGTGCTGCGGAATCCCCTCCCGAGAATTCTCCAGCGCGCAGACCGGAGGGCAGGCTGTCCATTGACATGTTAATAGGGACGACAACGGTGACAACAACGACGTCTGACCCCCGCGACGAATGAAGGACTCGTCTCGGAACAGCGACGCCGGAAATACCATGCAAGCCAACACCGGATGTGAGCTCAGCAAACCGGGAGCAGCAGCAGCAGCAGCAGCATCGAAGCCTTGGCCTCTTCCTCGTTTTTCGTTGCCGCTTTCAGGATTTTTCCTTTTCCTCAGCTTCCAACAACAACAACAACAGGAGTAGCAAACTCTGTTTTTCTGCCATCTGCTATGGAGCTTTTGCAGATGGCGGCAGTTGCATCAGAAGGAGGAGGAGGAGCTAGGAAGGAGGAGAACGAGAAGGAGGGAGAAAGAGTGGCAGGAGGAACGAACGAACGAGCGGAAAGACAGACGGAAGCGGAGTGAAATGAAAAGGGAGAACCCGTGAGGCGTGGGAGGGAGCGACGGGCAGTGGGGAAAACCCAGCCAGTGAAATTCTCCCGCCCGTCCGTCCGCCATTAGAAGACGTGGATGGTGTTCAAAACGCCGCTCCCAAGTTGAAACCAGCCGCGGTTTCGGTTCTCATCAGGCGTTCGTTCGGATGAGGAGAGGAAGAAATCTGCCCTGGGAGACGTCGGCCAAAAGGGCAGGCCTTGGAATGTTGCGAGGGACGTGGGATTTGTTCCCCACAAGAAAAACTCCCACCGCGCAAGGGAAACGGGCTGTGACAGGATCATGCCAGACCACGGCTCTCGACGTCGAACCGCGAGGAAGAGAAGCGAAGGATTGGGAAAAAACCGGAGGAGGAAAGCCGCTAGCTGTCGACAACTGACAGCTTGTTGACGATGCTCAACAGACATGCGAGGCCGTTCCACTCAGATCGTCGCTGTCGCAGGGACCCTTCGCTCTTCTTGCATGACAAAAATAGCGGCGACGCTTATGCCAAAGTCAACAAATGACGACAAGTTGCTCAAGAGATTCGCGGAAAAGTGTCAAGTTTATTCCATGTTTATTTTTCCTGTTATCTCCGTCGAGGGAACGGCCCAGATGCCGATGACGCCACCACCGGCATAGCAATCGATCGAGTTCAGCAAACGGCAATCCAGCGCGGTCGAAGACAACGCTGAAGACACGGCTCAACGGGATTCGATATTATCGGCCGATTGAAAAGTGCCCGAAGCAAGTACCGAACTATTTGTGCAACGGCCTCACGCAGTTCGCGCCCGAATATCCGACGCCGACGGTTAGAGGTTCAAGATCGATGAGGTTGCAGTTTTCGCCAGTGAGGCGTTTGGGGTGACAGAACGGTGACGCATCTGAGATTCCAAATTAACAACATGGCAAACGCAAAAATAGTAGAGAGTCGGAGGGCTCCGTCGCTCGTCTTGTTCGCTCGCTTGCATCGAAATTAAATTACGGGATCTCTTCCAGCTTTGGAGAAACGAACTAGCGCTCAATTAACTCACTTAGTGTGAGCAGCGCCGTTTCCTTGCCTCCATCTCTTTCGGAGTTCTCTTCGGAGCTGACTCCGAAGCCGGCTTTGAGTCCCCACTCATCTGTTCGCGAGCCAGGAGCTCGCCCGGGTACCCGGCGGCCCACGAGCGGGTGGAAGGGCGGCGGGCGAGCGGGCGGGCGAGCAGCCAACCAACTGAACGGAGCAACGACACGAAACGTCGGCCTTCGTAAAAGTTGCTTTCGCTCTGAATTCGTCGGCCGGGCAGGGGCTAGTCCCTCACTCTAACCCCCGGTTTCCTCGCCTCCTCGCGCTTCCCTTGTTTTCCCTATTTTCGAGCTCTCTTGGTGCGAAGCTCGTTCGTTCTTCCGTTGCCGGCCGGGTGGTTTGCTTGCTCGCGCACTTGCTCAGTCGGTGAGGTCTGTCTTTCGCATGCTGCGTCGCCGTTCTCATTTCCCCTCGATTCTGTTCGTATTGCTTCTTTGCGAGCTTGGCGGGCGGGAGGGCCAGCCAGCCAACGTTCGGTTGTGCCATCCTCCACCTCTTCTTGCACGAGTTCGTCCGAAACAGAGCGAAGCGAGCGGTCGGGAGAGGAGTTTCAACGGGAGGCAACAGAGATTCGCCGTCGGAGAAACGTCGTTCCGATTCTATCCGGCTCCGACGGGCGTTCAATACCATCGTAAAGTCCCTTAATCCGTCTCTCTGTGCTTTTCATTTGGTTAATCCCTTGTTCTATCCGTTACCGTCGCCCCTGTTGCTCGCGCCACACCTGTCACTGCTCATTTTCTTGCTGCGAGCGTCCCGTTCCTTTTCTCGCCAACCCGAGCTCAAACCTATCGCAAGCTCTCGATTCTGTTTTTCTCCCTCAACTTTCCATGGCCGGTGTCCGTACCATGGGATTTTTGAAAAAAAAAGAAAAACCCCCCCCCCCCCCCCGTGATCCCCCAAAAAAAGGGGGGCGAACCCCCCCAAAAAATGCTGCTCTGGAAGATTCCAGATGAGGGCTCAAATTCACTGTCGGGAAACGAGACGTCTTCTTCCACTCGTTCTCGTATCCGTTCGTCCGTCATTGGGTATTCTTCTTCCTCTCGGACCTCATCTCTGCGCCAACAGACACCTGAATGCTTGGGCGGATTGAGAGCGATCAACGGTATCCGTCATCCAAGTCATAACCTCTCTCCTTGCCTCAGAACGCGCCAACCTCTACATTCCCACTCGTGGTGTTCATTCCCCGAGCTTCCCTCATCGCGCGCTGCCCCGGGGCCAAAAGAACGTCGTCGCGCATGGAGAACGTGCAGCTGGAAATTCCCAGGATGAATGAAATATCCTCAGCGGATAGCTAGCTGGCCCGCCCGCTCCCTCACTCACCCGCCCGCTCCTTCATCCATTCATTCGTCCGTTCGTTCGTTCTTTGGATTGCTTCAAGCTAGGGGTCGCTGACTGAAAGGAACGCTCGTCCGCTTTACATTCTTGCCCCAAAGCGAGTCAAACCACCGCCCTCCAGTCAGCGGCTCCTTGCTGGAAGGAAATAAGCGAGCGAGAAAACCGACCCCCAGTCGCGTATGGAAGCTCTAGGAGTCATCTGGCCCTGATTCGTCTTTTGTCCCCTTTGATGGCATCCCTCAAGGCCCCCGGATCGCGGTATCTTTTGCTGTCTCCCGCGTCCCTGATCCAGAGTACCCCCAACCCCCATTCCCCGCGAGCGTCTTCGGAATGCGTTCGGGCGTCAGCTCGTGTCTTGCTTCCTTCGTTTTTACGCTGAAGATGCCGAGAGTTGCCTCAAGCTTTCCATTTCGGGGCAATTACGATACTGCGTAAACTGAGTGAGCGAGCGAGGAAGCGGCTCATAACGACATCGACATCGGCTGTTCACCTCCTGCCACTGGAGCAGCGTCAATACCTGTCGGCCGTACGCAGGCTCAAGTTTAATCAGGCGTCTGGTCCTCCTCGAGAACTCAACATTGCCGCTGACAAGTCTCCCCATTCCGGTCATCACCTGCTCGAACTCTCGCCCCTGGTCCCCACCAACCCCCCGACCCTCCTCACCATGGTCGACTCCCACACCTGCTCGAGAAGCGTCTGCCTATTATCAAGCCATCATCCACCCTCTGACCGTGCGCACACTTGTTTCACCGGAGGTTCAAGGACGAGTCACCGGACGGATTCAATCCGCTGAGTCCGCGAGTGAATCCGAAACGAACAACCAAAGCAGAAAACAATGACTGATCGCGAACAATCATATGTTTGGATGGATTGTGCTGCAGATTCCGCCTAATTGGGCCAGCAGCTAATGAAACTTTGTGCATTTACTCGGGACGAATGTCGAACCGGCCATAGAGCCCAGACTTCTCTCGGGCGGCTCATTCAGATGAGCCGCTACATTGGATCAGAAAAACTCGGTCCTAATATGGGCCGATTAGGCGGAACGCAACTTATAGCATGCGTATTGATTTGGAGAATCGGTACTCACAGAAAACGTCGAGTTGAATAGCGTTTGATGAATTGCCGGTACCGAACGCATTGCGCACGTGGCAGCTGTACGCTCCCTGATCTTCACGAGTTACGTTGCGGATGCGGAACAGTGAAACCTGATGATGCATTATGTCGTGTCGACGATGGTCGATAACCATTACGTGTCCGTTCTTGTACCAAGTCACCTCTGAAATATTAGGAGGATTCGCGTTGTACTGACACGTTATGTTCGCCACCGCACCCTCCGTCACGTTCACGCCTTCGAGGGGTCTCATGATGACTGCCGGAGGATCTGGAACAGGAAAAGATCGATCAGAGAAACAGTTGCAAGTTCCACCTCTTGTCAAGGCCACCGAGGGCTTCGCTGATTCGAGACCATTAGACGGAGTGGCAGGAGCGACAGCGGTGGATTTGGCAACAATGACGACGGTGGGAGAACAAATGTCAGAAAACAACAATATCACAGAGATGCTTCGAGATGAATGGTTTAGTCATTTGACACAATTTGGCGGAGAGGGAATCACGAACAACTTTCTCTTCCGAGCTTGGAGCGGTCGAGCTGAGAGCGAGCAACGAACGAGCAATATAGGAAACCGTAAAGAAACATGACGAAACTTTTGCCCCCACTTCTCCGGTCTCTTGGGTTTGTTGTCTCGGTCGTCGTGTCCTCACGTCAAGTAGCTGCCGTCCGTCGACGTTGACGTTTCTTGTTCCCTCGCTGCCACTCCTGCTCCTTCTACCAAGGGTCTTCTCAGAAGCGAACTCAAATGAAACTTGAAATTTGTAACGACACTCGTTTGTGTGACAGATGGTCAAAAAGACATTTTGTTGTCGTTACGGTCTCGGTGTCGTTGCCACTGTACAGCGGCTGATGTCGAAGTGGCTCCTGTTGCAGTCGTCCGAGCGATTGTTGCTCTCAATGCTCTTACGGCACCAACTTTTGGAGGTTTTCTCATTGCTGACGAATACTTACACAAGACCTCCAGGCGAACTGCCTGAAGAAATGGAGCTTCTGTCCGGTTCTTGAGCACCTGATTCATTCCTGCAACAGAAATACTCTTTGTCAGCAATCCGTGTATGACCTTTGAACGGAACTCAACGGTGGTTGAACTACAACGTCACAACGTGATGAGTAATGTCCTCGATTCTTTTCGATTCGCGACATGGCACGGTTTTGCAGTGCGCAAGCCTCGACTCTGCCCTTGCCCGGAGGTCCTCGAGAGGGCCCTGACGCGACTCTTGCTCATGTACGAGAAACAAACATAGTTCCTGGTCATAGGCCTGGTGGTAGACTCAAATGATAGGGAAATAAAGGTGTTTTCGTCTTTGCCCGTTTCTTTTCAAACTGTTCTTATCTGCGAAATCTGTCTGGGATGGGTGTTTTCCACACCAACACTTGTTGTTTACCCAGGCTTCATCTTCTATTTGGTTTGGCTGGCTGGCGGGCGGGCGGGCAGGCGGGCGTTAATACAAATCCCTTCTGAGGTTGAAGGGAAGCCCTAACCGAAAGCAAGCGACCACCTCGAGCCGACGATGGAGGCAGCAGCGTTTGAAGCTTAAGGCTTTCAAGATGACGAGACCCTCGGGGACCCCTCGATCGGAGCTCGGCTGTGAGAGGGTCTGCGAACGCCTCCCTCGTCTTTCATCTCCATTCTTCCGCATGCGGGGTAGGAAGCGTCGCTCGGGTTCACGGGACGCGCAACCTTAATTCTTCAACAGGGCGCGGCCTTTTCTTAAGTCGACTTTCTCCCTCCTATTCGATGGCTTTCCAGCAACCGGCGAAATCGTCTTTCTTCGCTTGTTTGGCAAGCGCACGCTTGCTCACTGGCTGGCTGGAGAGGGGGCGGAAGCAATGCGGCACTTTGAAGAACGGTAACTAGACCCTCAGCACAATGGCTCTATCCATCTTCGGCAGAGTGACGGCGACACAAGCTGGTTTTCATATATCTATATATATATACCACCACCGTATATTGTGAAACCACTCTCTTTCACGTGGGTTCCGAGGTAAACATAGCGAAAAGGAAATCTGATGGCATCTCAGCGATGCTTGAGGAGAAGGATATCACTAGAGGGGATTCCACACGTTTCCACAACCGAGGGAAGCATCCGGAAAACCGAAGGACCGCCGAGAGAGTCGGGGAATGTAAACACATATTCGAGTTCCGCCTGGCTCATGTGCTTCAACACCTGTCCGCAACAGTCGAACTCGGGAATACGAAGTACATAGACTTTGAGGTAAGAAGGCCGAGGCTGGCATGCTACACGTATGTGGAAGTTGCGCGATTCGCTTTGCACAATTATAATCCTCTGGAGGGAGGGTTTGCGACAACGCTTGTTTGTCCGCGGTTTTATTTGGGACATCGGCGAACCTTGTACTATTGGGGATGATGAGCTTGAGCCCGCCTCGAGCCCTTTGTTGATCCTTTGAAAGCTCCAAATTAGAAGGCAAAGTGTGTTTTGTGCGCCGCGCCGCGCCGCTCGGTTTGATAGTCTCTGTGCAGGTCGTGCTGTCTACGAGGATTCCGTCCTCGCGGTGCGATGGAAAAGCTTCGGCTCACCTTTGCAGAAGTATTCGCTCTGATGATCAAACTGCGTAGCGATAAGCACAATGGTCGATGTCGTTCGAAACGTTCCATCTTGAAGTGGTTCTTCTGTTGGAATCGGCTGGGGATTGACGAGCTCCGACCTGGAACGTTTGAAACTCCTCGTTAGCGAGCTACTGAGAAAGCTACGTGGGCTATTCACCACGCGAACGAGCGGCTGGACTCGTCGGGCTCTATTCTGGAGGAAAACTGTGTGTCGTCCACAATCAGCGCAGGCCTTCCAAAAGAACTCAATTCGGAGCACTGCATTTTACCACAACTTGTAGTCGAGTCTTGCCAGAGTCCTACGTCTTCGACCTGTGCGGAGACCTGCGCCTCAAAACGGCGCCAAAACTCCGCTGACGTTTACGGAGTTGTGGGTGAAGTATTGTGGTTGAAAGAGCCCGCACTCCGACACGGTCCGCAGGGAAGGGGATTGAGGGCAGGAACTCATACTGGTTTAAAGTTTTGCGCGGGGCCAAATATTTCTTTTCTTTTATGATAAGCTCATTAAAATGCAGCGGACCCCGATGCGCGCCCGATGTCGGATGGCGGACCAACGGACGATCTCTGTTCTCGTCGTCGTCGTCGTCTCCACCGGACGATCTCTGCATATCGTAGTTTCTCGGCGGTTTTCCTGCTGGGAGTTCGTGATAGTCCGCGAGCCCGATTAGAATGTATTGAGGTTGACTGCCGGCTTTACTGCCCGGCCGCAGCAAAGGACAAAAGCGAACTGTCGAGGATGAATAATGGGGGACATTGATCAACTTTATCAAAATTGAAGTCGCTTGCGCTTGCTGGTTGGTTCGTTGCCAGTCCATCCGTTGCCTGGTTTGCTCGGCTGCCTGCTCGATCGCTCGGTCGCTCACTCACTCACTCACTCCATATTTCGAGCCCCGAAAAAGGGAGGAGCCGGCTTCTGAGGCCGTTCGGCTCACGGAAAGCCATATGTTCTGAGCGCGGCAATAACCCACAATATATGAGAATTCAATATTTACATACGTACGTAGGCGAGAGCGCCTGAGCATACGTATCGACATGGCCTTCGTTGACACACCAGCAGTCGGCTGCCAACCGACGAGCGAAACGATTTGCGTTCTCGCGAACGTGATAGTTCTGCAAGAGTTTCGACAAAACGAATGTCGAGTTGGTGACTTCCACGTTGGAACTCACGACTTCCGGACCTCCTTCCTCTCACGGAGCTTGGGTACCTCTGTTCGAAGTTCCAGAGTTTCCGCTGAACCGATCTCATGGCGCAAATCCGATGACAACTCTGTCGTCGGAAAACGAATGATCCGTCCCACGATGAACGACAATGACACCAAGGTCATATGACGCAAGGAGAGTAAGAGTCAGACGAACGGGGTCGGATCGGAGTCGGATGGAGAGAGATAAATTCTCGACTCCGAGCAAAGCGTGCGAACTTTCAGAGCGAATATGTTCTGTGGGAGAGAGTGCTTCGAGGCATCGGCGCCGCCGTCGCTTCGTTGTACGGAGCGGAGGATGGGCGGCACACGGATCGGTAATGTCGTGCAAAAAAGATATGAAGCGAATCACTCTTTTCTTCCACCCGCGATTTGCAAGGCTATTCAAACACCCGGCTCATCTGTTGACACAGCCAGGTCGGGGAAAATCGCCTAAAGTAGTTGGAGTTGAATATCGAAGGAATAAATGGAGCGTCAATGCACACTCCGACGGAAAACTCACAATCAGTCCTTCGGAACTAAGCATTTCGTGCTTGTGCACGCCAAATTACATTCACTGCAAAAGTCTGCCGAGGAAGTGTACTGTGCTTAGGTCAATAACATTCGATCCACTAGCATAACGAGAACCTTCCGGTCCCATGAAGACGGAACTGCGTCCAGGATGATCTTTTCAACCTATTCACCGAGGTGGACTTCACCGGAAATTCGTCATGGGCGCCACGTGGAAAAAATGCATGATGTCTGTATCCGGAACACTTCCGATCGACTTTCGCCGACAGAACGGCGGCGAACAAAACGTCCGGACGGAGGATTTCCTCGCAGACGTTTTGTCGGTTCTTGTTTTCAGACTCCATGAGTCGCAGTTTTTGAGTGCCTCGTGGAAAAGCTCGTTTCGCGCACAATTCATAACATCAGAATAAAAGAAGTGGAAAGAAACGGATCAAGATGTTTATGGGATTTCCAGATGGCGGTTGTCAACAACATGGCGCTATAGGAAACTTGGATGGAGCACGAGTTCCGAGATTGAAGGACGAGCGTCACGGAGGAGCGGAAGAGCTTTGAAAGCGGAACCCGTGATTTATGAAGCTCCTTACGGGAACTAGTGCATTATGGCTTCCAAGGTCTGAAAGCCCTACATATCATACGGAGCTGTGTGTCGTTAAAAATAGAATTATGCCCCACGAGTCAAGAACAGCGACGGATTTTCCGCGAGAAATCCCCGACCGGGCGATTCACGATTACCCGATTGGGAAAAGGAAGCGAGCAAGTCTCGGAACATCATCCATATGGGAACAGGAGATGAACGACGATTGACTTCCACGACGAATACGAGCGGAAATAAGTTTGACGGAACCAAAAGAGATTTCCACGTCGACGTCGAAAAAGCTCCGTGACAAGAGCACAGTTGTAGCTGACTTTTCTCTGCTGCACCGGGAACTCATGAATTCTCGGGGAACTCATTGGAGTTTTCTCCTGAAGAACCCAGCTGTGTAGGTCGCTCCTGCTCCTCGCATGAGATGAGTTCTTCGAGTTCCGTGTTCGTTGGCTGCACAGAAACGTCCGATGGACGAGGCACACCTTGTCCCTGTTTGCATTGCTAGTTTTAGGATAATTGATTCTCTCCGACTGTGAGCAACAACCCGACTTGTCCGTCGTGCTGGCTACCCGGCCAACTTGCCTTCGGCATACCAAAATAGCACGTCACATCGCAGGTGCCAAAACTATGACCCGAACGAAGCAAAGAACTAAGCACAGGTCACGCGATGGGCAACTCACACTTTCATGCAACCGATCACGCAGAGAGAAAAACTACCGCCACAGCACAGTCCCACCGCCGCGCCGCCGCCACTGCCCTCCGAGCGGAAGCCTCTGCTCAATTTGACAGTCGGAGCGACACCGCGACAGTTTTGGGTGTGTAGTAGGTAGGCAGTCCTGCTTTGCATTCCTAACCCATCGAAGCGAATTGGCTTCGCAGGCCTAACGCGATGCTTCACCGGGGCACCCCAGCATTCAGGGAAACCTCAAACAAGCATCGACGTGCCATCGGGTTAGTTAAGGTACTTGATGAACTCAAGATCATCCCGGGGTATCGGAAGCTGAATCACTTCCCGTAAAACATTTCCGGGTAACGGTAGAGGGAGCTCTCGAGGGATTCTCATCTCATCTCAGTCTGGCTTCGAAGAACTGGCGAACGACTGCAGAGTTGCCTCTAATGGAAATCTTGATGTTGGTATAGAACTCTCGGTGGCGCACGGCGGCTCCCTCGCAGCTTGGAATGAGACAAGTCCCGAATGCAGACACCACCAACATCGACACTGAATGGTTTTGCATCAGGCTCGCACCACATCCCGACGGAGGAACCGTCAGACAGTTCCGAGGGACCGACGATAGCTCACGACTTTGGGTCGCTTTCATGGCATGTATTCCGAGCCGGGGTGAAAAACACACTTGTGATGATCCAACTCGTCAATGTCTCCTCTTCACCGACAACGAGGCGCCTCTATGTACGAACGTGTTCTATGGGGGTTAGCCTGAATAGGAGGTGTCGCATGCCTCGAATATTTCACGTGATTAAAGTGAGCTCGTATCCGGGAAAAGCTCTCAACTTCTTCACGGGCGATGCGCTATCAAAACTGCGAGGGTATGCGATCGATGGTCGGTGGGCTCGACGCGTCTCCATGCGCTTCGACACCGAGGACACTTCAGGGATGGCTTTGAAGATAACTGCTGATGACTATGATCACGGAAGAATTCGTAAGGGTGTGTGGACACTCCTTTACGGAGGAACGCTTCCCTTACCTGTTATACCACGTAATGTTGGCCGCCGGTTTGGCGCCGTCCACCACACACGTCAGTGAGACCATTTCTCCGGCGACAACAGGGTGAGCTGGACCTCGTAGGCGGAGCGCACTGGGTCGGACTGCAATCCAAGAAGAGTTTATTTTAGAGATAAAAAAAAAGAAAGACATCTTCTAGAGGTGTCTCTTTCTCAACAGAGCGAACGAGTCGTGAACAGTTCGCTGAATATATTCTGTTTCCGACGCTGTGAAATTTCGTGCGTCTAGTTCCTCTGAATTGGAAATGGAGTTCGACTTGCGAAATTTAATTCCTTCATTCAGGCGTGTTCCGACAGTCGCAATCGACAGAGTTTAGCGAAGAAGTCGATGAAAAGCCCTAATGACGTTCGATTTCGGGTTTCCAAGTTTTTCCTTTGTTCTGTCCGGAGCGAAGAATTCAGCGAACAAAGTGCGTGCGGAGGGTCGCTTACACGTGAATGTTCTGTTAGCACAGGTGGAACTCCCGCGATTCTGCTCAATGAATCATACTTCGTTGGCAGACTGCCGATGGTTTTTTGCTTCGACTATGGGGCGAATTCGACCCCTAATCCTCCGCGCTCCCGCTGCGCGCCGAGACCGCTTCGGTCCCTCTCGAAAATTTTCGTTTTCCCCGCTGCCTCCCGAAGCCGAGCGTGTTTGCGTGGTCCTCACATTGGTTGGGGACAGACAAAGTTCGATGTATGCGCTCAACATGCAGGGGAGATAAGCGAGGGAGTAAGCCAGGCAAGCCCCGGTAAGATGGAGACAGGAAAAAAGCGAGAGAGGGAGAGAGAGAATAATAAAGGGAACGAGCGATATTCCTCGGAATATACGGAGCATGTCCTGGCTGCTAATTGCTACGAGCTACGACTGCTCGTAGCGAATACGGAGTTCGTTGAGCGCAAAATGATTTGTGCCGCCATAGGGATTCGACGAGAAAAGAACAATGGAGACAGGGGATGAGAAGAAGGAAATGTTCGGGGTCGTTTCAAATGAAAATAAGAATGGAAAACGCCCAGGAACAAGTCGGCAGCAGCCACCCACGAGAAAAGGGCCAAAGTGTCAGAAAAACGGCGCAACGACGACGACGACGACCACGACCACCACTGCCGCCGGCCGGGGTAAACGTCGGAGTAGAGACCGAACGGGAGTTTGAGGAAATCGATGGACGTAAAATAATAATTTTCCTCAAATAACGGCCAACCGAAACAACTCTCTGCTTCGACAACGGAGATTGATAGCGGGCCGGGAACGGACTGGAAGAGGAATCCGAGGAGGCGAGCAACCGGTCAGACCCGGGCGGACCATTGCTCAGTCAGTCAGTGGAGATCGTCCATGAACTGAGCGCCCGCGGAACAGAGGAAAAATTGCTGCGCCGGCCGGCTGGTCGGCTGCCCGGCTCCCCGAAATACAAATGGTGCAAGATAACTCCGAAAGAATTCTCGAAACTGCCCATCCCACTTGTCTTGTCGGTTGGCCCTAAACAAAAAAAAAAAAGAAGTAGAAGAACGGCGGAGGGCATCAAAGTGGGAAACAAAGGACAAACGAATCGCAACGAGCGGGATGGCAGCAGACGGACGAGAGACAGTCGGTCGGAGAAGGGATCGGGAAAAGTCCGAAGATGCCGTTGGAGAAAGATTGCGGCATGGAAATGTTGTGCTGGAATCTCTTGTCAAACAGCTGCCGTCTGCTGGCTGGATGGCTTACACAGAGCGAATCAATTTAGCGGAATGGATACCCTCCATGGGATATTGTTGTTAAGCAATGAGGAAAGTATTCCCGGGGATTCGCCTTCTAGTCCCAGCACATTTCCAACGTCTACCTTCGAGCTGCTGGTGGAAACACAAGAACTCTTCGTGGAGACCTGTCTCGGAGCTTCGAGAGCAATCATCTCGGAAGTTCCTCGGGAATCCCGGAGAATCGAGGGAGAAGAAGAAGTCTGGGAGATGGTTTGCGTTCAACAGCATCCTACAACACAATTGATGTAGTAACCAACAAGAGTTTTTGATGCTCAGTCAACAATGCTTCACGGAGATCGAGGAGCAGGGTCGTTGAGGGGAAGTTTGACGATCGGATCGCTCCGAGGGACCGTTTTGCAATCTGTTGGTTCGTACTACAATGTCAGCCCACGATGTAATTGCAGTGTGGTGGTCGTTATCGTCGTCAAGTCATCGTCGCGTCCAGTCGTAAGAGCCCTATGGATCGGGTTTCCGGAAACCTCCTCTTTTTTTTTCGTCTCTCCTCTATTGTCATGCAACAGCGCAAGCTGGAAATGAGGGCGAGGGAAGAAAGTCGTCGACGTAGACTGCTATCATCATCATCATCATCATCACCGCCGTATATGAGGAATAAGTCGTCAGCGACCAGTGCTTATCCAGTCATCTGTGCTGCGTGGACAACAACAAACATATAGCTTGAGGACACTCTAGCGCATCCTTTATACATGTCTTTCCCACCCAATCCTTTTCCCTTGTTCCTGCCAGCATTCCATGTCGTGTTATTCTTGGTTTTCCTCCATCTGATGCCTCAGATCGTCCTTATCCTAGCTCTCCGAATGCCGTGCAGCATGTCGTGGTTTTCTATTTTCTCGTCAGGAATAACCGAAGGGAGAGTTCACGAGCAGAAAGAGCTCTTGAAAGTTTTGCAACAGAACGAGACATGATTGCTGTTCCACTCACTTCGAAGGAGCCGCGATACAACATTCCAGCAGTTATCGCGGCAGAAACGGTAACGAAACAGTAATTGAAGAGCCTAATTTACTTTCTGAGCAAAAAATGTCGGACCGGTTTTTCCCCCACTGCCAATACCGGGCGGAACAGTGAACTTAGCGCTGACGGCGACGACGGAAGCAACGTCGACGGCAGCTGGAAACGTAATTCTGTTGTTGCACTCACCGTGAACATCGAGGGTAACGAAGTTAACAATGGTCTTCCTAGGAGACGCGGGGTTTTCTACGACGCAATCCAATCGCGCTCCCAAATCCCACCGAGACACGACGAATCGCGCCGTGGCTACGACGTCCGTCAATCCAGAGGCATGAGGCTGCGAAGATACTTTTATCGGGAGCACCGAAGTTCCGTTACGCCACGTTATCTGCAAGAAAATGTCGTATAGTCGCTTAGTGACGCTGGAGGAGACCCTATATTTGCTCTTTTTCTTCAACACCAGAACGCATCTCGAAGGTGTTTTCTTCGAGCGACCGAATGAGCAGTCAACAGAATCGATTACAGGTCTAGCTCCCATCTCCGCCTAAAACGCATAGAGACGATGAAGTGAACGCAACCTGTACCCGGGACTCAGCAGGGAAAGGATGAAGCTCCCGTAATCGAAAGGTGGCGCTTTTTGAAGGGAAGCTGAAACAGCGCCGAGAGCGTCGCGTTCAAAGCTGTGCGAGAAGTCAATCGGGGCCTGAGAGGTCCAGAAGAACACTGAGAGCCCCGAAACCTCGGTGAATGCTACTCGAATGACTCCGAAACACCATCATCGAATGCCCATTAGGGACAGCTGTGAGCTGTCGGCTTCAATCGATTTTCTTTTTCGTTGATTTTGTGTGTTTCCCCATTTGTTTGTGTATTCGCTGCTTGCTCATGGATGGCGGTCGCCGTCATCCGTTTGTTCGCGCGCCTGCTGATCGTGTGATTGTCTGCTGCGCGGCTCAAGCCCGGCGTTAATGATGGAAGTTGGCAACGTCATCAAGGGTTTCCGGATTTGGTGCGGGGTTAATGCGCTCTCTGCCGTCACTTCTGTACACTACGTGCTAGTGAATGTGTTGAAGTGCCGAGTCGCTACGCCGCCATCTACCACCACACCGAAGGAAGCTGGCTCGCGCTGAGGCAAAAAACAGCGGCAATGAGTGACGGCCGAGGAGAACCGGTTTTGGCGGGGAAGTGGCACTCCAGCGGAATCCTTCGGAGTTGGAACTGGGCGGAAGATTCACACAGACACACATGCAACGAGTGATGGGCATTAATTCTCATTTGTCTTGCAGGCGAACTGCAGACGACCGACTGTGACGCTTTTTGTCGTCGAGGCCTCAGACGACAAAGTTGCTTAATGAATTACTGCGGACTGACTACATATACACTAACTCGTCTCGTGTACGACACCACCAGCTCACATAGTTCTGCCCTGGACGAATCGCCCGCTCCTCGACTCGACCGTGTTCGCTTCCGCGCCGTGTATCCGATTTTTAGCAATGTCTCTCGTTCCAGGCGGAGCGGAGCACAAGAGTGCTCTACGTTTCCGACGTTCGCCATGATATCCGGAAGTTAAGGTCGGAAACTGGAGGCAACTACAACTTTGGCTACTTTGGCAGAGTTTCGCTCCCTTGGCGCATTGGGCTATTGCTACGACCCTTTGTCAACCCACGGTCGTTCCCATTTGCAACTGTGTGGGCCCAGTTCCCGCACCTCCCTCCATCTCCCACTTCCCCAACGGAGTGTATCCCATCGCCGTTCAGCGAACATTCCGCTATCTGTTGAATCGCAGCTACTAGCGCGCTTGCCCGCTCGCTCGCTCGCTCCCCCGGAAACTGCGGCAGCTGCAGATCCTGCGGATCGGGCCCTGTTTCTGTCGAGCGAAAGACGAACACGACGAAAAAACGAGCCAACGAATCATCTACGCAACGAACCCGCTCAGAATAACCCCGGTCATCTGGGCATCTGCGAGTGAATTATCCGTCCGAGTTGGGCCGCCAGGTACCCGAGGGCCACGGAGTGTGTCTGCAGGATAGTCGGCAAATTGGCAGGGGCACGGCTCTCACCAGGTCGAGGTGGTCTTGCCAAGTTCAGGTTAATAACGCGGAGCCGCCATTCGAACGATGACCGCGTGCTCGCAAGTTTCCGGCGGTTGCGGCATCGATTCGTGACGTCAGGACGGCGAGAGTTCTCCAAAGAGCGAAATACGTCCAGGCTAGGGCGTTTCCATCGTGCCTCGAACTTGGCCCGTTGTTTGCGCTCATCGGAGCAGCGGATCTTCTCGGTCGACTTGCGGCAAGGCGGGTGTTTCGGTGATTTGGAACGTGGACCGCGTATGCGTGTGTGGGGGTCGGTTGGTGGATGGATGCTTGCATGCATGCATGCATGCGTGCAGAGGCGACGAATATCGCCAGATGATTAAGCTGGCTGATGTGGAGCGATCCCCCGCTCAATCTTGAGCCAGATCGGTCTCTCTTCTACACATTGGATCAAATCGTCCGGAAGAGATTACGGCGGCTCGAAGCAACCTCGTGCTCTAAGCTGAGAACATGCTGGACGGTTGCTTTACTCGCGACGGTATGACGTCGAAAGGCTGCGAGGCCGAGTGAGATGGGGAACAGCGTGCGAGATGCTGACCAGCTTCTCGAGCGGGCAACAAGTCATAAAGTTCTCAATGACACTTAAGACGGTCATATTCTGCGCGCTGGACCAGTCACTGGCCTCGACCACGCCTCTTTGTCTCTGCTCAATGCAGTCAATTATTTACGCAAGACTCACCATCAGACACTGCGAGCGAGCGAGAGTCAAAACCGGAGTTTCGACGCATTCTATTGTTTCTCTCGATCGCGCCTCAAATTCTATGAAAGAATCCATATTTAGACCGCATCGACGAGTTAGTTTCCAAAAAGTGTTCCTCGAGATGAATATTGGCGAAAATCATACTCATTGCTAGGATGTTCCGGAAGGGTCTTGAGAGGAGTACCGATTTCCTCCCGGAAACCTTCAATTAGCGAGGGAGCCCACGACACGACGTCTTCTCGCCACGATTTTGGGTATGTCGCCTCAATCCGAGTGAGATCCAACTGAGGGGTCCTCTTCGAGTTCGAGTGGAAATCCGAATATTGAACTGACTCGAGAGGCTCTGAATTCAAAGACCGGGAGGGCAAACAGTTTCTTGGGGTGAAGAATCACTCGTCCATCTCAAGATGAGTTCAAACCCAACCGTCTGAATGAGGACCCCGGTTAGCCTCAGGATGAGACGATGAAATCGAAATCCAACACGGGAGCTCGACGATCTTCTCGAAGTTCTCCGCGCGAGGTTGTGATTCGAGTGTGAATGTATTTACCTTCATTCCTCTCAATGTTCCTCATTCGAAACATCCCCCGCTGAATTTCAATCGAGAGCAAGCAAGCGAACGCTTGAGCGGGAGAACATGAAGCGCGTACACGGAGCACGGATCGGACGGGGTCTTGAGGTGGCGCACATTTTTGAGCCCTAGTTGAAAGGAATCGAAGCTTATCCTCAAACCGGGCTGGGTTGGAACATTCCGTCGACGGCGGCAGTGGCTAGAGCGCTCTTTCACCGTCTCACAGCCGGGCCAAGCATACCATCAGTAGAGTGTCGTCTCGTACAGCTACTACCACCACCGCCCGACTGAGCCGTTACCACTATCATCGTGCCATCCACTACGGGACATGTCTCGTCGCCTGCCTGGAGCGTAATGAGCATCGCCCCGAGCTGGCTGGGAGTTAAAAGGCTAACTTGTTTGTTCGTTCGTTCGGGAGACTCCCTCGAGCATAGAGCAGATTCAGAGCCTCGGTCACACTTTCAGCACTTCCCAGTCCGGTCCTCAATCTTTCGTCGGCGTGGACCATGAGGGCTCGCGAGCTCGGCGGAGTCGGCTTCCCTTCACGGTCGGTTCCACGAGGAACAAACTGCACTTCACTCGTTGCTCGTGGTCTTGGAACTCCCTCGAACAAATTAAATTGAGTGCAGATCAAGAGAAACTGTGCTGATCGAAACCTGTGCACCGGGCGACACAGCGGTCGAAATGGGAGGTTCCGGTGACAGCTGCGCATGCTTTTTTAAGTTGGTGGTTTGGCTTTTAATTTCAGCGCTGTCGAAGAAATACAAAAAAACAACGAACAAAACACGATTGGGGGGAGAGAGAGAGGGGACGAGTGTGATCGGGACGAGAAGTGCCTTGGGCCCTTTTTCAAGTGGGATTATCCAGACTTCGATTTAGCCTCGTCTCTCGACCAGCGACACCGCGCCGCGCCGTCGCTGAGCCCCGTGCGGACAACTGAAAACTCTGAAAGCTCGAGACGTATCGGATTTCTTGCTGCCGGCGTTTCTGTTCCACTCGTCGTCCGCTCACTCATTTATTTCCTCCACTTGGATTGAAATTCGACTCTCCCATTGACGGTAAGTGGGTTGGTATCCGAGGGCTTCGGCGATTCTTCGACCTGTACGAAGTCTATCAGAGCTCTGCAAGTTCCTCTGATCAAAGCTCGAAGGTTTCGTCGTCTGGCATCCAAAAGGAAGTTTCGGACACGTCATGATACAACTACATGATCACAAGATATCTACAGAAAACAGAACTTCCCACTGTAGAGGATATGTAGAAGGGATCCTCAAAGTTCACGAGTGATTCTGTATCGGCTCCCGAACTTTTCCTTTCAATCGCCTTCGACAAAGTTCGTTCGTGCAGTTCGGTCGACGGTCATGATGGCGACGTGTCTTTTTGCTCAGACAAAGCTTAAGTCAGCTTATGTATGATGAGCAGCCGAATCTCATCTCTTTGCGGATCTGTCAATATCTTCATTTTCATCTCATGCCGCCCTTGCTGATGAAGGATATCATCTTCACCCGGACAGGCCACAAGCCAGCAAACCGCTCGCTCGGACGGTCGGTCGGTCGGTCGCTTGGTTTGCACGGGGACCGGCCGTCCTGCCAAGAAGCAAGCCGGACTGACGGACAGACAGTCAGTCAGGCAGGCGCCTAGCGGGGTGGTGTCTCTTGGCGCCTCGCTCAATTACTGTCACCCACGCGGTTCAGTACGCCACCAAAGGATTAGGATTGAATCAGTTGGTCCGTCGCATGGACGGTCGGTACGGTTTCTTGGTCGATCATCTTACCACGGAGGCTGGACGCCCTTGAAGTGAAACGCAATCCAAGACGATGGTCTGGCCCTCTATGAACGGACCGAGCACAGCACCACTGTCCAGCACTCTTCCATCGAGACGCATCACAGGATCTTGGGGCTCAACTGGAAACACAAAATACGCTGTTAGTTCATGGTGCACTCATGGTATCCGATGCGCAACAACTTCTGAGCTCTAGCCTGTGGTCCCCCGTTGGGGAAAGTATAGGAGGTTGTACGTACAGGCAATGATGAGAGCACGATTATTGTAAACAGCATTTGCATTATTTCCTTTCCGAGAGACGAGACAAGTGACAAGCAATCAATTTCAACGATCTTTCCCTGGTTTCTCCGGGGGTAGACAGGGTATGTTCCAATTTGTGAGAAAACAATTTTCCGTGAGAATGCATTTAGCGGAAAGGTATCGATCGCAAGAAGCTTGAAAGCGAGTTGCGATCGATTCGCAAGATTTCACTCTGTCTCAGAAGCACGATTCGAGAGTATTCCTCGAAGATTGCAGGCAAAACCGATCAAACAGACACCGCTTTCCTTTTTCTATCACATGGGGAGATGCGCGACCCAAAAGATTGCGGAATGGATGGCATGCAGCTCAGTTCGAGGGAGGCGGCCTCCTCTTCTTCTGATTCTAGACCGAAGCGGAAGATGATCACGGCTCTCTGCGTGGCGGTGCGCTTCTGGAAAATCGGAGGCTTGTTTCCAGGGCGGATCGCCAGGGCAAACAGCAAAAATCAAGTGCGGGAACCCCCGAATGGATCTCGAAGGATCCAAAGAACACTCGAACAACGATGTCAGAGGGCACGACGACCGCCCTTGGATACACACGACCCCCATGACAATATCGCAAGCATTGGCATGACTAGCAGCTAATAACACAGTCGACGAGGCCTGGTCCACGAAGGAACGATCGTGGATTCTCTCGGAGTCCCATTGCATAGATTGTTCCTCTGACGGGAGATAACTGAACGTTGCGTGTATCTGACGAGAGAATATCGGTCTTATTGGCTCGCTCGCTGGCTCGCTTGCCGGCTGCTTTCCTGCTTTGGTGGTACCCAACCGGCTTCGTGGATAACGGCAGTAGCTGCGGCCGTAGCGGCAGCTATACCAGTCAGCCACCCCCATAGCGAACTATCTTGCGGCCAATCCATCCCTGGGGAGATATCCTCTCTTTATCTCTCGTCCTTCCCCGGTTCTTTTCGCCGCCTCGTTTTCTTCTCACTCCAAGGGAGAGCCCACACGGTCCCGCGAGCTTAGAGTTTCCCCTCCCCACCCCCCACTCGTCCTATTCCTTCATGGTCAAACGACGCTGTAGTAATTATGGCAGCCCGACGTAATGCCCCCATGGATTGAAAGAACAAGCACAGAAGCCTTTCCCTGCTTCACGGACAGACGACCGGGTAAGCGCACCACCACCACCAGCACGACGACCACCCGTTGGCCCGCCAGTTGCCGATCGATTCGTCTCCTTCTGATCCATGTTTCGACCACTGTCAGAGTTTCTTGTCGCAACTGTCCTTCCATACAGAGTCCCTGTATCCCTTTGCAGGGTCTTCAAGCGTCCGGTATCCCGTCTGCGACGCGGCCTACCAACACCGCGCCGTCTTCCCTATTCGGCCAATTGGAAGGTTAGGAACAAAGGCTCGCAAACAATTCAGTGCTGCGAGTAGCACCATCCCAGAGGAAGAGCGGAGAAGCAGTCAGAGAGCTTGGGCTTGCTGGCCGGCCGGCTGACTGACGTGGAAATGAAAGCCTCCATAGCTCGTCTCCGGCCATCGCAACCACCGAAATCGGCCCTCGTAGCCGTGGTGGCGGTGCAAGTAGAGTAATTGAAGGGTAGTTGTCTTGTTCCCCGAAGCAAACGAATGCGCACTCGATGGCTGGCGGCTCGCATAGCTCTTTTTCCCTCCGCACGGCTGACTCCCTCGCAGCCGGTAGTGTGTATGTTATAAGTATCTGAAAGTGTGTGACCAGACCCCGTTCATTTACACCTCTGACTCTCCAGAGACACTGCTAGTGCGGTTGCTGCTTCTGCGGTTCCTGTGAGCATCATAGCTTCCTATAAACATGGAGAGAATAACCTCCTAGGCAGAACAGGGAACTTGTTTCGCGATAAAATGTCGAGGAGATTGCGAGGACTTGATGCTGATAACGCGTTCCGATAACCCAACGCGGGACTTCTATTCGATTCAGGATACCTGACATTTTCTCCACTTTGGTGCAGTTTCAGGATTTGCTCATCCTGAGCTTGATAGTCGCCTAATTTTATGTACGGAACTGACTCCATAGCGCGTCGGTCAAGCAGCTGCGATCTGTAGGAGAGTCTCTAAGAGGGCAAACTTCATTCATGCTGTTCGCGACAAACGACGCACTATTGCGAGTATCGAATGGGGTAGGAAGTTCACCGACCAGGAACGAGAACGATGCAGTTTCTGGGGAACGGCCTGGCGGGGAGGGAGAGGACGCGGAAAACAAGGAGGTGGCAAAGTTTTACGCATCTCTTCGCCTTGCTTGTGTGGTTTGGGGATGGCGGCAGCCACTTGGCTATCGGCGGCAGCCAAGTGAACAACGGCGATAACGGGGATGTCGAGGGGCGACTCGAACGAGGAAAAAAAAAAAACGTTCCAGCCAGAGAGTGTGTGATTCATTCCCATGAGGAACCGATATCAGTTACAAAGTGCCACTTTCCCAGCCGTATTATCTTTGTACCAGGTCAGCATCCGCGTCCGTCTGTCTGTTTGCTCCTAAGGGTGTTCTCCGCTGTCAGCCACGTCCGTGCCGCTTCGGATCGCAACTGAGTTTTGCACTGCGCTCGCTGCTAAAGTCGAGGCATGCGTTACTTGAGCATGCAGCAAATCCAGAATATATGTACTTCGATCGGGCATGCAAGTCGAAAGAAGATCTCGAGGAAGTGTTTGCTCGATCGATCAATTATCCCTGTTGTTTTTTTCGATACTCCAGCTAGCCGGTGAGCCAGCCGCGCAAAAAGAAAAGAGGGCGCACAGGTTGCTCGAAGGTATTCAATTCATGGCCAATTCATAGAGCGATGCAGGCGAGTTGGCTGGCTTCCCGTTCACCTACCCGGGCCAACTGCTTGCCGGCCTTGTACGGATGTCGACGCCGTAAGTTCGATGGTTGTGCCGGCTTCATTGCGAACGAATGGCCTTGCCAAAACTGCTGCAGCGAACCTTCGCCGTCACCGTTGAATATATCAACGGCAAACCATCAAGACAAGCTGTCGGCATTGTCGTCGACGTCGCTGTGCCGCTTACAGCAAGAAACGTAGCAGGGGTAGCAGCAGTGGAAGCACCACCACCACCATCGGCCGAGAAAGAGGTTGATCACTTAACCGTGAGAAAAGGGTAAAGATATAGGAGGGACCGGTTCGGGGTTGAAGTCAAAATCTCGTCCAAGCTCAGAACGATGCGAGACGATGGAAAAATAGGAAGAAGAAGAGAAAATCAAGTTAAAAGGAGCTGGAAGACGCTGATATTGGTTGAGAAAATGGATCGGTTGGGAGCAGAGATGACGAGCCCGGACAGAAAGTTGAAGGACGATGACATGTGAGGTACCCCGCAACTTGATCATAACGCCGGACATCGAGCTGAACTTGCGGATCAGATAGATCAGGTTGAGACCCGCAGCAACGTGTCGAAAACTACGAATTCCGTCGTCGAGGGATCGGGCACAACATTACGGGGAAATACTTACAAGGGAGGGGTCAGACGCTAGGTTGGAGTTTCGGAACGAAATTCTCAGGATGACTTCGTACGATCTCTAGGACTCTCATGATCCAATCATTTTTCTCCAAATGAATGCGGGAGAAAAGATATGAGTGAATCCCGGATAGAGCGCGCCATAGAGTTCCTATGGGTTAACTTCGTCGTCGGCTTGAGCGCTCTGTCTATGGGGGTTTCTATAGAGAGTCAGACTCATTCGACCAAGATATTTTCTCTCCCGTATGTATTTGGAAAAAAATGATGACGCCATGTGAATCCAGAAGATCGTGTGCATCCATCCTCCAGCTCTCGTCGCGGAACTCCAACCTAGCGTCTGACACTTCCCTTGTTAGGACGGAAACGAGAACTATGGTACATGTGGAAGTAACGGAGGCTGGTGGACTTCGGAAGGAGTCCCCTACGACCTCGTGTAGAGGTGGCCGTTTGTGTGTAGCCCTCGTCGACGCAAAAGCTTTGAGAGTAGCATGGATGGATGGTCTTTAAGTTTCTAAGGTGGGATAAGTTTACTGCTTGCGATCCGTCCACCTTGCTGTACTCCTCCTCATCAATGCCTTCTTCTACTGTGACGAAATCGAAGTACAAATAACAGTCCGAGATTCCGGAAGGAGTGGGTTGGTCAGAAAAAGTAGGGTGAGCTCATGGGAACCAGTTATGGGAAACTGACTAGTTATAGGACAGTCGGTGGCATGTACCACTTATGGGACGCTCCTCCGAGCCATGGGACCAGTTACGGGACAAAAAGTGTCTTGTACCTGGTACATGCCCTGGACTGTCCCATAACTGGTCAGTGTCCTATAACTGGTACGCTTGCCCTACCACGGTGTGGTCAAATATACATTCATCTGCTGACTTGGATCTCGGGATTTGCTCGAAGTCTTAGGAGAACTCTGATCTGAATCGGTCTGTTTCTGAAGGACAGTTTTGGTCTTTCCGGATAATCTCCGCTCCAGATCGATGAGGAAGACTCAGCAGTACTGAGAAGAAACTGGAGGGTGAGTAAAGAGAACGGGTAAAGCAAAAATCTGAGGGGTAGAAAGCCTTGCCACGATACAAAAATGCAACCGGCCAATCAGCCAAGTTTTCCATCCTCATTGGCCGGGCAGGAGAAGACAGCAAAAAAAAAGGTCTATCTAGTAGAGTGCAGATAAAAAACTGAAATGTTAGGGCAGTGCTACTCTGTCTCTCACTCGAGCATGCCCCTGGTCTCCCTCATTTTCAGGACACTTTCACGTCCTTTCAAAACATGAGCGGCAGATTCCTGAAAACAGCCCGAGGAAGCGACGAGAGTACGAATAGAGACGGAACGGAAAACGCCGGTACACACTGTGTACAGCGCTGGAGTCGATTCCGACGGTTGGAAGAGGGATGTTCCCTGCTTTGGAAGAAAGCGTTTGCCTTCTTGTTGCCTCTGCCGTCCTCTCGACTCCATTCCGGCTTGCCCTTCTTGCCTGAGTCACTTGGTCCCTCCGAGCTCTTCTCTCTCGGTGTTGGCTGATTCTTTCTCTTGTGTTCGGAACAGGAAAATTCCTCCGCTCGGGTTTTCTTCAACGAATCTCAAGAGCGAGGTCCGGATATCCGGAGATTTTGGAAAACTCTGCTAGCCACCGACTCTGAGAGCCAGCAGAGCGAGCGAGAAGGCAGGCAGCCGGCAGGGAAGCAAGTGAGTCTTCCAGTGAGTAAGAGCGTTTGGATCAGAGCGGAAGCTTCTTCTTTGAGGGAATCGTCGCAACGGACGGCGGGGTTATGGGAGGCGACGTTGAGAATCAAGCAAGAGAGCGTGAGAAAGACGCCGCGAACTCTTCTGAAATCTCGGGGATTTTTGTGCGGATTCGAAGATGAACTGAGGTCACCCACGGTCGTCTTTTCCTCTGCCCGACCTCTCCTTATTTATTCTCCGCTCCCCCTCTCTCCCATTATCCCAGCCCGCACCGTTTTCCTCTTCTCTCAAGCTCTTCCCCCGCTCCTCACCATCTTTCTTGGCCGCAATTTTGCTTTTTTCCCTCTTCCCGTGGCTGCCCTTGGCTTTCTTCTTCACACCGGACCAGCTTCCTTAGTTTCTCCCGTTTCCGCCTCTAGGAGCTTCATCCGTTTAATACAACGGAGCAAAAAATTGAACTCCCCATCTGAGCCCGAGGTTTGAATCAGGGTCTGAGTCCGCCTTCAGACTCGTTCAGCAGTCGGCACGCTCGCCGGACGCGATTTGCATTAGAACGCGCACGTATTCCGTTTAGCTAGTCTTTCCCCCTGACTCTGCCTCGCTCCAGTCTTCTCCCGAGGCGTTTCCCCCGGCAAAAAGGGGCTTTCCGGCTCCTCACAATCATTTACGCCGCGTTGCTTATCTTTGACACTCCAACCGAAGGCCACACACCGATAACTTTGAAGACCAGAGCGTTCACGATCTCCAGCAGCAACAAGTTCCACGCGACCACACCTGCGAGGCTTGGCTCCGTCTCCCTGCATAACTTCGAGCTCTGGTTTCAACAGCGGCTACGCGATGTGGACTCGGCTTTGACCAATCCTATCCAACCACGGTGCGTTTATCGATAAGATAAACTTAACGAGCGGTCCGGCCGTATTAAGCCTGCAGTCAGTCAGTCACTCCCTCGGATTCTCCCTCCTTCGTGGGCCAAAATAGTACAAGCCGCATGCGATACGCACCATGTGGCCGCATGCGTCTGCTCAAATGACCCTGACTCAACAATGCTATCCACCCTTTGCCCGTCCCAGAACAGCGGCCGTTTTCCGCCCTTTCCCTGTATGCATCGTCCTCATTTCCCTTCTGACACGAGTTTCCCTTTTCTGTTTGGGTCGTAGTTAGTCAGGACCTCCTCCGATCCCTTCCCCGCACTCGGAGTTATTTCTTTTTATCACCTCTTTTTTATCAGCGCTGACAGCCGTCTCCCCTCATTTCCACACCCTTTCCTCTCGAACAGTGTTGCCGCATCGGATCCCCTTCGTCCTTGCGCGCCCATGGGCGTCCTCGGCCTCCACCGCTCAATTCCGGAGTTGAAGCTGCGTCGCTCGCTACGCTCGGCCCCTCCTCGGTCGCACCCAACGTCTGCAGCGTCTGGGAGAACCCGCAGAGCCCGGACTCTGTTGTTGTTGTTGTTGTTTTCGTTGGCGTTGTTGTTGTTGTTGCTGCTTGTTCTGATTCTCTAATCTTCCCACGCCTTCGCCCACTGCACCCTGCTGCCCTGTTTCCTTCCAAAGCCGGCAAATATAACCCTCTTTCCAAAAGCCGATGCCGCGGCCCTTTTCTCTCCAGGCCAGCACACAGCACGCCCTTTAGCTGTAAATCAGGCGATTTTTCGCTCGATAGATAGCGCAACGTATTATCCTGCTGCTCCCGCTGTTTTCTCTGCGCGAGTAGACTCAGGTGGATTTAGCGGTTCGCTCAGGGGAGCTTCCAAAGCGGGGCCAAGAGAGCGACGTCATCAGAGTATCGGATGCGCACGATCTTCGATAGCGCTGTTTATTCGCTGGATCCTTTTTAAAATTCCGTTTCGTCGCTCGAAACATAAACTTTGCGAAGGCAATGCAAGTTTTCGACCCACCTATGTATCTCTTCATCTATAGTCAGACCGCCCGGAGCATCAACCCTCTTCCCGTATAATTCTTCACCCTGGCTATCCACTCCTGGAGCCTAAACAAGTTCCAGGAAGCTCGCGCATTTGTTGCTGAAATGGTTCACCGAGAACAAAAGCTACGCAACGCTTCTTCTTCGCTTCTTTGGAATGGCGCAAGATCCCCGTACTTGCTCGTTGTTGGCCTCTGAACGCTTCTGCCTCTCATCTCGTAGCGAATACAGCGTGGGGGTGCTCAGGATGGATTGAATTCATGTAAGACGAATCGGTTATGTCTGCTGCTCCTTTGCGCCTCGATTTCCGCCTTTTTCGGGCCCCCCCTTCTGTTCACGTCATTCAGTTTCCATCCGAGAGAGTAGAGAATTTCAACTTTCTGCCAGCAAAGGATGAATTTTCGCTCCCCGATTCTTCCTGTCCTGTATCCGAGCATTCCGCTCTACTTCTCGTCAAGTTTTCCTACATCCCGAGCCCAAACGCCGCGCCGTAGGTCCTCAACCACGAGCGGAGTTTTTCCCGAGAACTCTCGTTTCACTCGGGTTTCTTCTTCCTTTCGACTCCCCAATGCTGCCAATCCTCGATTCCGTCACTTCTCAGCTATTTCCATCTACAAACAAAAAATGAAGACAGCGTCGGCGATGCGGGAGGCACGAAGTGGAATCTTGAAACAAAGAAGCGTTTCGCGAATGCTCAAAACATAGTCGAGGTTAAGCCTGAACCGGGAGCCGACGAGGCGCTCGAAGCCAGCGACGGGGGTGGAAAAGCAGACGAGATTAAACTCGAGTACGCGTGGGCGACGCACGAGAAGAGGAACTGGTTTGAAAACAAGGTCAGAATTTCAGGCGGCGGCCGAGATCCTCAATGGAATTGACTCTGGTTCGAGTGCAGCTTCGACCTCGATAGCGTCGAAGCCGTACTGCGCCATTGACTCAGCGATCATTCTCAATTCCACAATCGTCGTCAACAAAGGTTTTCTGTGTTTGTTGTTTCCCCTCCGTAACAATTGAGGTTTCGGTCGTTGCCGACGAGCGAAATCAGAAGGAAGAGCTCAGAAACGAACTCGGCAGACTACTTCGATGGCGAGTCTGAAGCTTTGGAGCTCCTCTCGCAGCTCGAGAGGAAAAACGAATCGAGATGGCGTGTTCGGAGTCTACGAAGCTCGAAAGAGCTGGGACCGGAGACGAAATCCAAAATCCAGCGAAAGTGGGCCAAGTGAACGAACGACCAACGAGCGAACGAACCAAAGGACGCACCGACAGATGTAACGGGACGTGCGCTTGACTAAGCAGACCTACGCTGGAACGCTGAAACGCTCGCTCGCTCGCCCACTCGCCCACCAGCCCGCCGCGCCGGTCGACACGTCCGCGTTCCGGAGTTCTGTTGCTTTATACGAATTCGCTCTATTCTATGTGTTCGAAGATAGAGAAAGAGCAAGCGAGGGAATTCGCGCAGCAGGAGTGGAAAAAGGATTCAGCGAAAGGGGGAGGAAAACCCTCGGAGCGAAGGACGAGCACCACGAGTGGGAGTTTATATTGCGAAACGAATTCATGAGTTTTGTCGTCACGCATCCACCCCTCCACCAACGAAGGTCGGACGGTTGAGCAAACACGCAAGCTGGCAAGAGCACGATGATTGATAAATTCATCGAAATGGAGGAGAAAATTTGATTTCAGGATGATGCAGAACTCCTTCATCCTTAAACTCTTCCCCCTCCCCTGTAGCCCGCCCAAACGCTGTTTAAGTAGACGTAACAGCGCGCCATCGAGAAAGTTGAGAAACGAAAGAAGTATGGGCATGTGAGGAGTTCGGGAAGAATCCCGGTTTTTGTTTCAGTCGTTCTTGTCTGACGGTAATCACTGTCAGGACCAGTGGGGGAACGATTTTTGCGCAGCCCGTGGGCTTCCACGAGCTCCGACTCAGACCGCAGGCGCATACGGAGACACGATCGGGAGCTCACGGACAGACAGAGACTGAAGCGACGGAACTTCCCTGAGAAGATGCACCAGGCTTGCAGCTAATTTTTAGACGCCCTAATGTAGTTAACGACTTATAATGCGTGCGCTCGCTTTGCATACACGCTCGCCACGGCCTATCTGTCCGCCTGTCCGTAAGGACGGTTCGTGCGGACGGTCCGTACGGGCGGCTGGTTCGGATATATGTATACACGTCTGCATGAATGTGGATGCGCATCTCGTATGTTAAATGTATGCGTCCGACGGGAGCTCGCACAAACGGCAAGCGAACGAGCGAGCGAGCGAAAGTCGGCCTGCTCGCCTGGCCCGCTCGGACGTCAGAGAGACAGACCGACAAACAGATAGAGCGGCGAACAAGCGACGACCCTTCTCGTACACCCTTTACACTGGTTTGACCCTACCCCGATCAATGTTTCACTCGCTGGCTGCACCGCAGACGCAACGGGCGACGGCGGCGGTACGATCTGCGACGTCCCTTATGTGCAATTTGTTCCTAAATTGTTTAGTGGGCTCTAGGCATCGCTGGAGGAAGCCGTCAAGCAGCGCTGCCGTCGTCGTCGTCGTCGTTGTTGTTGTTGTTGCTGTGCAGAAGCTAAAAATGTTGACGAGACCCAGGACAGCGAGAACGAAGTCGACGCTACCCATATTCCATTGCAACTTAGCATCCTGGACAGCTGAACGCTCACGCAGTCGGTTCATAGCTCGGCTCATCCGTTCGAATTTGATTCGCAAGTTTACCAAATATACGGATACGTCCGCCTATCATCCAGGATTCAACATCGTCACGACAAGGTTCGGGCTCCGACCAGCGATTCATCTAGGCGAAGTAACAGAGTCGGGCGGCGGGTATGGGGCGGTGCTACGAATCCCGACCCGGTTTGAGAACTCGAGGTGCGGGGCCGCATTTCACCGTGCCGTCCGGGTCTCAGCTTCAATTAACTTCCACCTTCATCAAGCTCGCCTCAACCATTACCGTGATCAACAATGCACTCATTGCCATTATCAGCGGATTCTCTATCGCCCCACTCATCAAAACCTTCATCAATTATCTCAGAAAATCGAGCGTTCACTTATCATCATTATCATCAACACACGCGGTCTCCGATCGGTCGACGGCCATTGATCACTGAGTGGGCTGAGTGAGAACGACGAGGTCTTCATCGAGGCCGATTTTTCGGGTGATTTGGTTCTCGCTCTCGACAGTTTGGAAACAGCTCCCAACAACTCCCTAACCATCGCTCATCTACATACATGCTGTACATCACAACATATCAGCTCTTCGATCTCACCGCAACTCGCAACTTGAGGATCGATCGTGAGGGAAATCGAGAGGGAAACTCACTTAGCGTTTGAAGATGCGTGAAAGAGAGCGATGGACATTCGCCTTGGACGTAGGTGACATCACATTTGTAAGTGCCATCGTCGGTGACTTTTAGCGGGAAGATACGCAAGTGGGTGGACTCGTTACCTGTAAGTGAGAGAGAGTAAAAACTCATTAATTGAATAGTTTATGTTGATGACGACGAGGACTTGTTAACATTGTTAATACAGAGAGTGATTCCCGTTCCTCCGAAACTCATCATGAGCTCCTTCGAACTCATCTGAATCGCGATTCGAGGCCCTTGGTTAGGGTTTAGTAGTGACCGCGGAGAATCGGGATAGGTTCTTTGCGCGCCCCCAAAGAAAAGTTCGATATGGTCAAGACTCCAGCCCAGGTAACAAATCTCTTGGTAAACTTCAGGAGGCGAAATCCGAGGGCTGAGCGAACTCGAAGTCGGATCAGCCGGCTGACGCGAACGAGGCCGCTGAGGGAAACGGAAGGAGATAAACGGTAAACCGGGATAGAGTGTGCTGTGGGAAGCAATTGCAAATAGCTACAAGCCGGCGAGCTTGACTGGAGCACGCACACGGGCGGCGAACATCAGCGAAGGCCAAATTGGAGGTGAGCTATATTGGAAAGCCATATACGAAAAAGAAGAGAACGAAAAAAAAAGGACGAACAAACGAGAAATTGCAAGAGAGGGGAAACAGACAGCGCATGCCCCCTAGCTGTGTCCGGCAACGCTAGAGGCTATGCTCGCTCCGGTTCCCTGTTTATATGCTAATGCACCCGCAAGATTCCTACCCGAAGGTGTGCCGGCAGGCCGGCCGGCCGGCCCGTCCGCTCGCTTGTTCGTGGATGCATGGCCCGCTACTTTCTTGCAAGTTACTAGGTAGCTACCCGAGTTAGCTGCGTCAAGCTCTTTCGAGGCATAGGAGCCAAATGTTTTGCACCGGAGCTTCTCCGGGGGGTGTTGAGGAAATTCTGAGCTGCGCAGCTTCGTCGCAGGAATCTCTCTCATAAGAAGGCCTCGGTCCCCTCAAAGGCACTCGGCGATGATTCTCGATGAGTCCGTTCATAACCAACGCTGAAGCTTCGCATCGGTAAGTTGGAGAACCATCGCGAAAATGTCATCCTGCGGAGGAGGACGAGCGTTTCGCGTTGCAACCCGCAGCAACATGTCATCGAACGACCGCCCCTCTCCCAAAATACGCCGCTGAGCATTACGCAGTGGGCTTCGTATGCCTGCAGTTAGTAATCCAGTCAGTACGCGGGTTTAACGTTTCACTGCGTCCCGGTGGAATTCGAGTTGCTTCGAAGCAATGTAATCATCGGGAGGAATGATGAGGAGAAATCACCGATAAAGTTGTACGAGCCTCGTCGAAGCGTCCTTGTCATCCATGTTTTCCAACCTTGCTTGCGCCGTGTTTTTGAAGTATGATTTGCGTTCCATCGGACTCGAAGAAATGACAGAAGTCGGTGTTGTCGGCATCGGGCCTCAGACCGAGAAGCTTCGAGGAACAGAAACTGTCACAATAACAGGCAAGATATTCGCCGGAGACTGGGAACTCTAGTAGCTCACAAGTAATGGATGGATTTTTTGTGGATTGTCTAAATTTAGCAGTGCATTGTTTCTATTCCTGGAGAATACAGAGTTCAAGAGCTCTCCGTCTCCGATCGATAATCCTCGGGTTCTCTCCAGCGGGGAACCAATGGCGTCGAGGTTTTGATTTGACGACCGTTCTCCGCCGTCGGAGGAGTTGTTATCGGTCGCCGGGAGAGCACTTGGATCACGTCGTTCTTGTGCTAGAACAGCCTACTCTATCGCTTGCACTTCCTCCCGAGGCTCCTAGAGCACGATCCTTCCGTTCTCTTCGCCGCTGGACGCAGCCGACAACACTTAACAGCTCGTTTCCAAATCACATTTAGACGAGATCATTTGATTCAGCCGCTGTCTGAAGACGAGGTGCTCCTCGATTCGTTCGCGCTACCTTTCCTCTATCATTCGGTCGTTCGTTCGTCCATCCATTCGTTCGTTCCTTCATTCGCTTTACGGTTGTGTCATCCTCAGCAACTGCACCCGCATCAGACGATTCCTCGAGATGCTCCACTGTTGAGTCACCACCTCTAATAGCGCGCCCGCAACATAGGCAGCCAGCCACCCAGTCGTTCGGTCAGACATTCGGGCGAGCAGACACCCGGCGTCAGCTGCAACGCCGCTCCGAATGTCAGTCAGCTTTGATTATTGTTGAAAGGAATCTCGTTGATCTCTCTCTCTCTCTCTACCTCGACCTCGGTTTCCTCCTCCTGCGCTCTGTACATGTTCCTCGTTGATTCCTGATCCTCCTCCGGTCCCTCCGTTCGCCCCGCGCCTCGCCCCGCTCTGACCCTATAGCGGAGTGCAGTCGAACAACTCCGTCGGGTTCAACAAGGGCCGCTTGTTTTCCTTTTTTTATTAGGAACATATATTTGTCTCCGGCATCCTACTCTTCCCCCGACTCATTCTGTATCTATCTATATGTCTTGCTCCCCTCGGTCGCGTTCATATGAATGCTCGTCAAAGATGTTTCATCCTGTCCCCTCTCCAACTCACTCAACGACACTTTTCGTTGACGAACCATGCTCGCCAAACCTCCTTTTCAACCGCGATATTAAAATTTTACTGTTAGAAGCGAACCAGAATCCGATAATGTCAACCTAAAAATAGCTCTCCGTAGCACGGAAAACATCCGGTTGAACATCAAAATTGATACTCGGCGTCAACGAGAGACGTTCAAACCTCTTTTTGACCTCAGCAGCAGACTCGAAGCTCTCCGGGACCATCTCGGAAACAGTATCTCGACGAAGATCCGACGTCGTGGTCTGTCTCGATCGATCGAACATGGGTTCTGTACCCGAAAACAAACTACGTTAACTTGAAGTCGGATTGGAGTTCGCAATCTCTGTATTGCCCATCGGAAAAACAGGCCCGGAGGGTGAGTTAATCAAGTTGTGTTACGACTCGTTCAATAGCGCGCACTTTGCTCCGACTTCGGAGCGCGGAGAACAAGCCTCGCCGACGGACAGCGACCGACGAGCGTTCTGACGAGAAGCCATTTGTCCGATAAGGCGCAGTTCGCTGGCTTGCTTGGTCCGGACTCCCACACTCCTACGAGATCCATGTCCACAGTCTACGACTCACTCAGTGGAAGGCATCGGTTTCTAAGTAAGTGAATGACGAAGCTTGGAGTTCCTGTGGACGATTGATTACGCAGATGAACACTCAGCTGTTCAGATCGAGTCGGGAAGTGCCCGGAACACCACGCAAACAGCTTTGATGGAAGACTCCGGGGTATCGTGTATCGAGTACACATCAAGTTGTGCAACTTTTCGTCGTCGGAACTGAGTCCTTCGAGGGTGATGAAGATTTCGACTTCGAAACGGAATGGTGCTCTTTATCTCTGAAGGGTTTCCAAACGGTGGCTTCAGGAGGCGAGGACGTCTGCGCAGCCGAGCGGACCGGAATTATATCGATCGGCGGCTAATTCCCCGGAAAGCCAGTGTTTTCTTTTCGGCCGGCCTCATACCACCAAGCAGCCATCGACCCAAACGCTCTATTTCCTTTCCCATCCCTCGACTTAATCTGCCGTTTTGCCTCTTCCAGTCTCTCTTCCTCTCCTCTCCTCCTTCCAGGAGATCCTCCTCTCGGATGACGGTGGCCGTTCAGGAGGGCATAGAGGAGAGCTAATTCGAGGCAGCTTGAGCCCTGCTTCGTTCGGTGCTGCTTGAGGCAAAGATGACGCGTTCCTCGTTCGCCGATGAGAGCTCAAGTGTTGGATGGCTGCGCAGGAATCGCCATCAATATGCGCTCAATATTGTTCTTTCGAAGATGTTTTTTTTTGTTCGCCGTGACGAAGAACGCAAGACCGCGTTAGCTCTGGTCGCCACCGTTCCCTCAAATTTTCCTGACAGCGTTCCATACATGTTTCCCGAGCCCAAGCTCTCCTCCGGTTTTCGGAGACTCGTTACGCTCCCTCCCCGTCGTGCTCCCACGCAGTCCTGGGTAGCACGTCAGACATTCTTTCGATTCCCCATCGAGCGCGGAAAACTGCGCTCAGGTGCTGTTGACTTTCGCTCCGGCTCGTCCAATTTTGAACGTTTCTCAACTGGTTTCAGCGTGCCCTGATTCATTCATCCTCGGCGGCTTCCAAGTTTCCTTATTGCTCGGCTTCCTGCCCGTCCGTCCACCCGCCAGTCCGTCCGTCTGCTCCCCCTTTCTCTTGCGCACGAACGGGGTGCGCAGTTGTTTGTTACGTGCACTTAAAAATCATCGGCTCCGTCAGCTTCGAAGCCGTTGAGTGGCACGAACAGGCGGCGGGAAACGGCTTAACAGGGGCAGAGAACGATTTAATGGCAGCTTAAGAAGCCTTCAGAAGCTCGCTGGCCCGGCCGAGTTAACTCAATTTGTTGCGGGAGCCATCCACTTGCGCCCTAGTTGCGTCCTGTTGGTCCGACCCCTCAAGTCGTTCCTCTTGGCCTCCCTCGGTCCTACCGCCCGATATCCCGGCACTCGTCGGGACGAAGGATCATCTGCGCTGTCTTGGAGAATAGCTCTAGGTTGCCTGGATGTTGCCTTGGCGCTGGTGGTGAGATCTTTTTCTGTGTTTTTATCTTTTTTCCTCCACCGGGCAATAAAAGCCCCGCCATGTCAGTCGAGCCGTTAAGAAATTGCCTCCTCTCGTAGACGTCTTTTATTATCACTATTATTCTCATTATAATAGTAGCAAAGATCGCCTGCCTTTCGCTTCTCTTTTGTTCTCTCGGTGCTGGTGGTGGTGGTGGTGGTACTCCTCCTTTATTCTGGCGTCCGGCTTGCTTGACGACGCTAATTCACGTTCTCTCGGCGCACGCCAACCGGAACCCTTTCACTCAGGATCCGGAATGTCTCGACACTCTCGTGAATTCAGAACCAAACTTCGAATCAAACTTTTCTCGATTCACCAAAACGAAGTATCCTGAGCTCACGCTTACTAAAAACGCTCCATGGAAAGAAGCTTCCGTATGAAAGTACCTAGTTTCAGAGTACCGTGTTGCTATGATGGATTCCTTCATCTACTAGAAGTTGTACGAGTGCTAAAGTAGAGGTTATACTCACTGGCGTGGAACGCGGCTCTGTCTGGATCGGCGAGGGGACCGAGAACTCTGTTTACGCTCTTGCTGAACAAGTAGACGCGTTCCCACTGTCCACTCCGACTCAATTTTGTCCACGTGACCAAATAAACGCGTCCGCAGTGCTCTTCATCGATGTCGCACTGGAGCGTAGCGGCACCTCCCACGAAGCCGCTCGAGTTGTGATGGCGATCTGGAACAGCAACAAGATAGACTTAGTATTCATCAGGAACTGGTTCAGAAACTTACGATCATAGCCCCATCAGAAAACACGGAATTCCGACATCAAGTTCTTCATTTATGAAATCCCCTCAAGGGATGTCGGAGCCGCTCGTTCGAAAGCTCAACAGCTCCAACAGTAGCCCAAGATCATTCAACGAGTAATTCTGCTTGAAATTCAATCCACGAGCTCTCATCCCTACTTTGAAGTTTGGATAGAACACCCTGCTTGAAATACGGTTCCTAAGCCTCAATACGAGCGAACAACCTCCAAAGCCAAGTCCTCGCAGACCGCACGAGCCACTTGATGTTGGGCAACCGAGGCGGACGACCACGGAATCAATTATTCAACGAAACAACATCGTGACGTTTGTTTGGACTCCTACATAGTCGTGTGTTATGTACGGCGAAAGCTTCGCGTCCACTTGATAGTCGCTGTCAATCGATATACGAGCGTTAGAACATTTGCTGTCGGTCGCGCCGCATCGATTGGCGTTTTGGGACCTCGATACCTTTCAGCACGCTCAATTTCGACTCACAAAACTTACTTCGCTGCTCACTGTGCTCCGTTAGCAGCACTCCAGGAGCGATTTTCTTGAAATCACGTCGTCCTCTCGGGGATCGAAAAGGAACAATCGGCGGAATCGGGAAACTCCTATGTTTCGAGAACCTTCGAAGGTTAAAGTAGTATACCCGAGAACTTAATGAAAGATCTCGAGTTTTGAGTTTTGCGTGACACACGGTGTAATCAATTCCCAGCAACTGGATTTGAATCATGGTCCGGCTCGGCTGTCGCGTCTCGGTTCGTTCAAAAGTTTCTCTTTTTGTTTCGTTGAAGCATCTCCGCGTGCTGAGAGTGATACATTAATGCCCGAGGGCGAGCCCCGTCGACCCGCAGGAGAAAAACATGCGTTTTCGTCACACATACATATGTCATTCTGAGAAGACTTGTACCCGAGGCACGAGTTCGACGGTAGTATGTTGTTTCTGTCGAGTCAAGCAGTCGAGCCCGCTCCAAAGAGCCTCGCCGGTTGATCATTGTTGACAAGCGGGATGTTCCTGTCATTCAATTTCAGTCGAGGACGTCTGCAGCCGCTGGCGCTCTCGATTGAAACAGCGCGACACCAAACACCGCGGTGCTACAACGTTTCATGAGTTTTTCGGGGAGCAACGAATCGATCGACAGAGTACATCACGAGCTATCGAGCGATGACGTCGCGACCATTTCTTTTTTCGGCCTCCTCAAAGGTCGATTTCGGCTAGCTTTTGCGGAGGTAATTTCGCAGCGAATTGAGGAAATTCCCGCGAAAGCGACATGTCAAACCGCATGATTGCAGCCGTGACCTGTCTCTGTCCGCGTTAGTTAGGTCGATGAAGAGGCTTGGCTCGTTAATTCCCAGCCGGCTAATCCTCGGACGACGACAACGTAATCATTTCTTCTGGTCACACGGAGCCAAGCTGAATGAATTAAAGATTAGGCGGACGAAGGGTTTGTCCTCCTAGGCCTGGACACAGCCGATTATCGATGTATACCGCAATAAATCTCGCTGATTGGCAGGCTCGCGAGGAGATGGAAGGTTTTCCACTCTGGCACAAGATCGGGGAGCTGTGCCCGAAAAAAATGCTTTGTGCTCGCTGCGACGGTGCAGTTGCCCGGGAGGAAGAGAAACTGAATTAGTTGAAGACATTGCGATGCCCTCCGATCGATGCGAAGCAGTCACTCAGTTAGCGAGTCGCTTTTCGTCGAGAATTCATGATAGTTGAGAAGCCTTCCGCATCAAAGTTGCTAGATGGAAACTTTTCATTCATCCCGGCTTTCATCCGTTCATTCGCCCGCTCCGCTCATTGATCCATTTATTTCTGAGCACAAAAACTCGCTCGCTCGCTCGCTGCGGAGCCCATGTCCCCTCAGCTAGTCGCTCGGTGGGCTCGCCAGCCTGCTCTCCCGCTTTTCCGCCTGCCTGGCAGCCAGCCATCCAACCAGCTGCCAGCGAGCAAGAAAGTGAACACAGACCCACTCGGGGCTCCACTAATGGCTAAATCCCCTAAGAATCTGTCAATACGTGGTACCCGCCACACTCGGATTATCTCGGTAGGGATCCAAAGTTACTCGGGGAGAATGTCTCGCGGAGAGGAGGAATTCTCCGCCAGCACCGTCATCCGTGTGCCGGCCTGACGGCTTCTGATCCGCTCCTTCCGAATCGGTTCGGGTGTTTTAGTTCCGGACAGAATCTGAATCGGCGGCGGCGGCGATAACTCCAACAAGTCTGAACGAGTTCCCGAAAGTTCAGACTCCGGAGCTCGTCTCGTATAGAACCGTGATTCGTGACCGAGTGCTCTCCCACCACTCCGCGGAAAGCAGAGTGCAGCCATCACTAACACCACAACCGACGACCACCAATACGAGAGCTTTCCTCAGGACCCAGAGGGAATAAACCCGGATCGAGACTGAGTACGCCCCGGATGACCAGTTGTCGTTCGGAGTTTTACGGGGAATGCGAAGGCCAGCAGAAGCGGCAGCAGCAGCGATGGCTCCCTATCGTAAAGTCCATCGGAGAAGTTTTTGATATTCCGCGTGTGTTGTTGGCCAGTGGCTGAGTGAGCTCCGCAGTCACCTCTCGCCTCCGCTATCTTTTATCTTCTCCTCTCATCCTCCGTTCTTTCCTCCTCTCGAGTTCTCGTTTTCTCCTCCCTGGAGTCTTGCCTGTTCGTTCGGTCGGTTTGTCTGTCTGTCTATCTCTCAGACGGACGGGCGGACGGATAGCGGCCTGCGGACCTGGTGTCCGAATCCGTGGGTCGACTTCATCGGAAAACTATTCCTCTCGGCTGGAGAGTTCTCTAAATAAACCTCTCGTTCTGATTTCCGAAATCCTCCCTGGCAGAGAATTTACTCCGTCGAGCCCCTCGAATCTACGGACACTTCCGTTGCAAATCAGATGAAAATATTCGTGGCGCTAGTATGCGTCATGATCTTCAGGCGCTGTTCTTACTGGTGAGGGAGTCGACGACGACGACGATGAAGGCGCCGAGTGCGAAGAACACGGGTGAATGGGAGGATGAGTGACTGAGTGCAGGGAGTCTCTTTGTGCGGCTGAGTGACTCTAAATTTTTCCTCGTTTTTTTCCTCTCTATTGTATGTTCTCTCGCAGTTTCTCCATCTCGCGCGCGCCATCGCTAGTCGTGTTTGAAAGCTCCCGCTAGCGCACTTCAAGAAGAAGGAAAGTTCAAGAGTTGATGCAGAATTTGAAGAAACTCTAAGCGGATTTCCTACGGAAAAAGAGTTCTGAAATTGTCACGAGTTGCCACAGCAATCCTCGCGAGCAGTGCTGCAAGTCGAGCAAGGGCTGGGAACCGGCTCCTTTTCAGTGAGCTACATACATGGATTGGATTGGATCCGGGAGGTATACCACTCGGCGCGGCCGATCGGCTGACGTTTCCTGTTGTTGCATTTGTACACAAGAGCACTGTTCCTCGTACCAGTGACTCATCAGCGCAGTGACTCGCCATCCATAAACTCTGTACCCTTCTTCCCCCACGGTTTTGCCAACTCTGAGTCGACCTTGATCTAGCCGATTATTGGGACAGTCCTTTGGGAGAAATTCACAGAGCCCTCCCAATGGAGATTGCGGTCATGTCTACCGTGTAATCAACACCGTCAATCATCAACCATCAATCGAGTATCAAGATATCGTCCAAACATGTACACATACATCAAACAAACGCCTGGGGGGAAAACAGACGGGATCCGACGATTCCAAATAGAATCCGATCGCCTGGGATGTTGTCAAGAGCAAACGTGCCTCCGGAGGAGTCGTCAACAAGAGCCCGCTGACGAAGGATCCATAACGGAATAGTTCGTGAAACTCCGCGCTGAACTCAAACTCGGAAATCATCCACCGCGATAATCTTCGCTCGGATCCCGCGATGCAGGCCACGCAAACCATCCGGCCAACGAGTTGGCTTGGAACGCAGTTTCTAGAAACGCGTTTGACTGCGCATCCTTTCCACCCTTGTTCGCAGTAGTCTCTCGCGGACGGGTGCAGGGGGACAGCATCAGTTCCAGTGCATTAGAAGATGGAACATTCTTGATGCTGCCTAATCGTTCGGAGTGGAAAGCTGCCGTCGCTCGAGTCCAAGCTTTGCGGTCAGACTGCATAGTGCAGTTTCACTCGAGCTGAATTTTCCGTCCTTCACGCTCTTCTGGGCCTGTTTAGTGGTTCCAAACCCCAAATTAGCCGGTGCCGTCATGCGCGTCTGCGATCCGACAATCTCGGCTATGCGACGTCGCGTCGCTAAATAGTGACATTACGAACCGTGTTTTAGAGCGCTTTCTTTCACCACTTGGTTGGAATTTGACTTGAAAAGCTTCCGAAAGCTGTTCCGGGGAAGGCTCTACTTATGACGCCAGTTCTGCAAGAACGTTCTGACCCTAAGAGGGGTCCATTCGCTACAGTCGGGCTTTTCGAAGCTACCGAATTTGGCGAAGGCGTTGTTCGAAAATCGCGCGAGACGACACAAAGAATGAGTGCACACAACACCAAGGATCGATCCTATGTGAAGAGAAAGTGTGGCGCTGTTTTCGTTGTCGTCATTGTTCAGTAGCTGTTGCTTGCTAGACGGGCGGCTTGGTAGTTGGTCAGTGCGCTATTGTGTCGAGCATTCGCGGGTGATGCTGATGCATGATGCACGACCACATCGATGAAGGTGGGCTCAACCGAACCCTTAGTCTGTTCTTCTCTTTGACTGGAATCGATAAAGTCACGGTGTATGTTTGTGTTACTGTGTATTCGGTCGTAGTCCAACTTCAAAGCAGCCGAAGACACTCAATCATTCAATGCGACAGACCCCGCCGGATCCCCCTCAGCCTCGCCACCGACGCTACAGGGCTTACGACCGCTTTCATTTTCAACTTTTCGTCCCTCGAACGTCGACTCCCCGGAACGCATCTCGAGCTCTTGCTGCGTCCCATGCTACACAGTATAGAAACTTATAGAAACGCTGCTCCTGTGAGAATCGTTGTACGTGAGCCGCGCACGTTGCGTTTGCGGGAAACTGCATTTTCTCGACCTCCGTGCCTGTCCGGTTGCACTCGGTTGATCAGTGAGTTGTCCTCGTCGCGTGCTGTAGCCCACTCAGTCAACGACATTTTTTCCTCATATCTGCTCTATTTTGATGGCAAACCGCAGTTCAAAATTAAGCACAGCCTCAAATCACGAGCAAGCCTCGAACCTGCACAACACTGCGGCCTTGTAGTCCTCCGCGTTCGGCGGATGGCCACCTCGCTTGTTCAGTCTTTTGTTATCAATCATTGCGGCTACCTTCGAAGCAAACTCGTAGAGCTCACGTATACGGCCCGTAACACGCACGCCACCGCACATCCCGGAATGCTGGTGGCTGCAACCGATACCGCTAATGTTGTGGTCATACAATTCACCTGCCTCGACGTCAGTCAGAATGACGGATCCGCGACGACGTAGAGTTACGCAAGGCTCATTCGGTTCGGTTTTCCCGCACCAGCTACGTATTTGTGATTCCACGCGCCTCCTGTGAGATCCGATGGTTGCATTGGAACAGTTTGTCATGGGACAATCTATCGGAAGCCGTATCGACAGCCGTATGAAGGTCCTCTTTCTTCTTCAGCCGTCGGGATCCCGGTGCGAGACACCGAGCACGGCGGAAAGGAGCGATTCGAGATGGAATCTTCTTTCCTTTGTTGTCGGCACTGCCGTTGTTTGTTCAAGGATTCCGCCCGACTCCTTATCATCTCGCAGCTTAGCAGTGATCTCGGGTTCTCTTCCTTTTGTGTTGCTAAGGCTCCGTTGCCGAAGGAAAACTTGAGCTGAACGCAGACGACGCCGACGCCGGTGCACCCGGAGGGTCGAGAGGAAACCTGACAGAAGTCAGCGAAAAGCCAATATAAACTGATGTCTGGAAGGCTTGGACATCGCCATTTGTACTCTAGGGGGCTTGAAGATTCTCGCGCATCTCGTCGGGCACCAGCGGCTTCGTTTCTTTCTTTCTTTCTCTCTCACTCTCGCTGCTGTTCAAAAAGGACGGTCCAGGCGTGAGGCCATCGTCGAATCTCTGGAGAGCGGCCGACTTTAAAAAGGATAGTTCGAAAAGCCAGTCAGCCGCCCGGTCAGCATCAGCAGCAGCAGCGGTGGCGGCGGCGGCACGGAGGGCATCAAGGAGTAGAAGAGAGCTATCTTATTCTAGTCCCCCCTCCCCTCCAAGCCAAGATACCCTCTGGCTCCTCGTCGGCCCCTCTGAGCCCTCTCCAGCGTTGCGTCTGCCTGCCTGCCCTCTGACGCTCGCAGATCTTCTCGGCTTGCTTGTCGAGTATCCTGACTCCTTGTCAGCGCCCCTAGTTCTTAGGGAGGCCCTGCCGACTCCTTTCCCTTCAAACTCCTCCCTCATCCGTTCACTAAACTCCGTTGAGCGAGGGGCCCCCGCGGGGAACTCGATGGAGAAGTGCGACGGAGCGACAATCCTCGCTCACTCTGCCCCCGTATCACGGTTTCTCGTTCTCCTCGGGTTTTGCGACGGGTCGAAACGAGAAAGGTGGATTTCCGCGGCTCGACGCGAACGGAAGCCAGCAAGCTAGGCAGCGTTAAAGTCATAGCGGCTTGCCAGCGGGGGAAGTTCTCGCTTCAATGTAATAGGTCCCTAGCTCCAGCTGAGCTCCGTGGTTGTAGTTCGGGGTGAACAAACCTCTTTCGTTCTTTCTGCCTTTCTCCCGCTACTGCCTTCCTTTATTTTTCCTCCAAGTCTTCATCTCAGCCCAAAAAAAAATAGAGGAAAGAGCCGCCGAAGGCCTCATAGAGGCCAATGAAGGCAGACGTGGATGAGAATGAAACGGCCAGAGGCTGCACACTCAATCGAAGTTCTTCAAGTGCAGATCTAGAGACCGCTTCAGTTCCTTCGCCGCGATGCTTGATCATGAGATACAGAGAGGAGAGTTCTGAATCGTAGCGTGCCATCGGTACGAACTTGATCAACGTGTCGTCCACAACCCGCATACCAATGAGCTTGGCATACCAGACAGGTGTTGTGAACGCCTGACTGCAGCTCTGAAGTGATGCTGACTATGTATGTATATCGGCTGCGAAATGCGTTGATTCTCAAGACCCAACCAAGACGTGCCAACCATCGTTTTCTACAACTGCGAAGTAGAGAGCACCAAGCGTCGACGATTTGCATGTCTATGTAGCCGGAAATCTTTCCGAAAACCTGAAAATCTCGGACCATTGCCTCAAGTGCTCCTTGCTCCCGGATCTCCTTCGTCGTGATCTTCTATTTTCCTCATCTGAGTCACTTCTTGGCCGATTCACGCAGTATCGCCTTCATTAATTCATCCATCCATCCGTCCGTCAACTGACTGGCGTATCCAATTACACATTCGTCCATTTGGATGAATACCTGACCTACGTTAAGGCAATATTTGTCGAGCAGCGATGCGACAAGCATTCATTTGCCGCTCAGTCGGTCGGTGCACCCGTTTGTTCGAGCCCACACTCCACACTCTGAATCCATGTTACCGCTGTCGTTGCGGCTTTATTCATGAGGTCGTTTGTAGCGTTCGCTCATCCATTTATACGAGTCTCTGACCCTCGTGCACGCGACTCTCACGGCGGCGGTGCGGACGGGCGGGCGGCCGGAACCCTAAGTCAACGACAGCATCTCGCTCCTTCACTCGAAGCTTCCGTCGTTGGGAGATAACGCCAGTCCCACTGCGTAGTGGAGTTCACCTTTTGTCAGTTGTTCGTCAGGTGGTTCCTCGTTTCTCTGTTGTCAGCAAAACAGCGGAAACAGTCCCACAGCTCTCCCCATTCACGACGGGATTTAGCATCTCTTGTCCATTTATTCTCTGGCCGTAGCGCACCCAGCCGAGACCCCGTTCCCAAAGATGCAGCATCAGGATCAGCTCGAGTGGATTGATTGAAAGTTCGAATCGATCCACCGCGGATGGACAGATCGATGCATGGCAATGCTTCTTTGTAAGTGATGTGAATGATTGAAAGAGAAGCTTATGGATGGCTCATGCGACGACAATGATGAGGAGCTAAGCTTGCGTGAAATCCCACAACATCTGTTTTTGCCTCTCGTACCACCGCTCGCTTTTGTTCGTTCCCATTCCGCTGGTGCCTCCGCCACGGGGCCTGCCACTGTTGATTCGGGGAGCGAAGACACCGGTGACGATGATCTATGCGTCCAGGGGTGCTTATTGGGAGTGTTCTGATGTTCGTGAGCCGGTGGATGTCTTAACTGGCGATCAGTGATCAATGATCCGCTACGTTCATCGGGAATACATTGAGCAGCGGCAAACGGCTCCACTCGCGGGCAAAAGAGCCAAAGTGGGCGAAGAATAGGAAAATAACCGCGGACCAACAGAGAGCGTCACATGTGGCTCCGAAGATGAGCACTTGAGATGCACACGGTTCAAACCACTCGGCCAACTCGTCAGTGTCGCGCTTCCTCTATTCTGTCCCTGTCTCCGCGACATCAAAGCTCGGAGCGAGTTCTCGCAACTGATGGAAGTCGCGAGAAGTCAGATCGGTTCCGATCTAGTCGGGCCTAAAAAGACTGTTCCAAACTTAGATACACTCACTGCGATTGAAATCGGCTCGACTCGGAATGTCTTCCGGAAATAAACTTCGCAACGCGGAAATCACCGTTTTTTTTCTTAAATTAGCAAGCCAGCTGACAGCTGAGCTCTACAAAGCTCCATGCGGCGGCGGTGAAGTCGATCGCACTCACTTCAAGAGTGCTAAAGCCTTGAAGTTCACGTCGGTTCTATGGCCCGAACCCGCAGCAGCCGAGAGCGACTCCTGCGGCTCAGAAACTCTGTTTCAACTCATCGTTGAGCGTCTCCGGGAATATAGGAGTGTTTTTGTTCGCAGGAATGAATTATCCTTGAATGAATCTCCTCGTCGAGCGGTAAGGCCTGCTTACCTTCGAAAGAAACGAGCTACTTGACACAGAATGGATCAATTATAGATTATAGGGATCAACGGTGGAATACGAAGCAACAAGTCAGAACTCAGATAATCTCTGAAAACGTTTTCGCATGATTTTCTCTATCTTGCGAAGCACTGCAACTCCAGGGCTCCAAGAGCGCCTGCGGAATGAAATTATGGCGTTATTCGCAACTTCGGAAACTCGCTCTCCGGATCCGCCCAGCAAACGAGGAGAGAAACAAAAGGTGTTCGCGCCTGCTCGGCGGGAGCCTCGCTGCGAAACGCACCGCCCGTCGCAAAAAAGCTTCACTCGCGAGTACTTTCTTCCAGATGCCGTCGTCAACGTAGAAAATGCCTTCAGGAGGCAAGATAGAGCCGACCGCAGAGACAATTCATGCATAGGTGTCGCCCTGAGTTGCAGCTCCTGCAGCCCCTGACCCGCTGCCGAGACGCGACTTGGCCAAGCATGGCTAGCTCGAGCGCGTAAACCTCACAATTGGCGGCCGAGCGGCCCAGCAGGGAAACACCTGACACTAAATTGTTCGTGCAGGTGTTGGCGCAACTTAGTTCTGCCAACAAAAGGCTGCGGCGCTGTCTTGCAGCTGATACAGCAGCAGTGTTTTTCCTTGGCAACACCTGTTTTGGCACAACTTCGCTATCGAGCGAATCTGAGCCTTGGCTTTGCCCATGGTTGACTCGAACCGGGTCTCTCGTTGGCCGAAGCCGAAGGATGCAGAGCGCTCATTAGAATATTGCGTAAGTGTATCATGTCATTAATATTGCGCGAGTGGAGATGCACGCAAGTGGTGGCGCTCCGAGACGAGCCTCGCATCCGCACAGCGAGAAAGCTCATTCTGTCGGATAGGCAAGGATTATTTGTGGCGAAGCTGGGATTCACCTGACGCGCAATTCGAAGAGGCTCCGAACATCTCGCTCAGTGTAAAACTCTTGTCTCGATTTTAATCAGTACTTTTTCCACTTCTTTTTAAGAGGAAGCCTAAGTGGATTCGGCGATCGCATAAATGTATGTTTGATTCGAGGCACATTTTCAGGCCGAATCCGTGTTCCTGTTCCACCGGTTGCGCAGAGTCTGTGGATGGCTTCACAGACTCATTTCACGCTGACAGATATTCCGGACCCGGAGTCTCTTCCTATTCGTCGCTCGTCCTCTTCCTATTCAGACGTCTCCGCTGGCCAGGTCTTTTCCAATTTATGCTTCCTCTTCGCCTCGGGCGAACTTCCCTTGTTCCATATTTTTGCCTCGTTCGATCTGCTCTGTCCTTCTTTCGGCGTCACACAGAAACAACGGACTTCCAACGGACCGCGTACAATTGACGGTTTTTCTCCCAATCTTTCTCTCTTTTCCCTCTATTTTTCCTCTCCCTCGGATCGCTTCTGTCCCGTGTTCCTTTTCAATGGTCGGGTTATCTCGATACCGACGCCCATTTAGTGTTTACGTTACTTCCGGTTAAACTTTTTTTTGTGGCGGTTTCTTTCTTCCTTCTCTCAAATTAATAAATTTCTCTACCGCCAGACAATACCATCGTCGTTCCAGCCGGCGGCGATCGTTCGTCCTTTTTGTCATCGTCGTCGTCGTCGACGTCGCCTCAAATCCTCCGGTGCACCGATCAGAGGTTCCGGAGAGCGGCGCTCTGTTTTTCTTTGCACGCGTCTGTGTGTGCGTGCCTGTGTGTGAGTGTGTGTGTGGGTGTAATTGTTTTTAGGAGTTATCATCAAAGCTGCTTCAAAGGGTGCCAGCTGACCCTCTGTTAGCCAGCGAGCCAGGCATCGATGCGAAATCATCAAAGAAGCGCACCCTTTTATCCCACCATGGACCGGAACGTGTGCTTGCACACTTCCGTTGTGGATTCACTTACCCTTCATTCTCGTATATCGAAAGCTTCCCTCTGTCCCAAACTTCCCGCTCATTTTCCCAGATCTGAATTCCCCAAAGTCCCGACGCGCCTGCTCTTTCAAAGCCCAGCTTCGGATAATGCTCTCTTATACAGGGTCATCCGGAGAATGCGAGGTCCGAGCTCGCCATTGGTTGAAGTTGAATCTCACACAACTGTCGGAGCTGAATGCCCTCGGCGCGTGAAGTGGCGGGCAGAGCTCTGATTTCGGAAATCTTTATGACGTGTCCAACACATGTTGGCACCGTGTCCGACTTTGTTCAAATGTACTGTGGATACGGTCCCCGAAGTAATGACTCAGCTGTCGGGCGCGATGTACCAGTTCTCGTACTGAACTAAACGGATCGTGCTTCTCGATGAATACTGAGCCCAATCCCCGCCAATGTTTCACCACAGCCCAGTGCGGAAGAAAGCGAACGCATTGGGCCGACCAGTGAGTCATTCATTTCGGAAATTCGCTCGCATGGGCGTACCCTGTTCGAGGGTTCATCACTCCGTTTTTGCAATGGAAGTTCCCTAGAGTTCTTCAATTAATTTCACTTCTTATTCGGCTTACAGAGTTTCTCCCGAACCCTTGGACGAGGGGACACCATGGGGAGCCGGAGGGGGCCGCGAGTGGACGCGGAAGAGATAAAGAACGACCAATCAGATGAATCCGACAGAAAGAAAAAAGACCAGCTTGGTGCCCGAGTGTCCGCTACTGAGGAGAACCAACTTGGGATCGGAGGGTGTTGGGGGCTGGTTCGTCGTTGGTACGGGATAGCTGCCTGCCTAGCTAGCCAGCCGGCCAGCCAGCTAGCCAGCTGAACCAGAGGGCTGGTTATCATTGAAAAATCGTTGCTCCGAGAGTCGGGTCGCTGGGACGGGCCCGGTCGCTCGGCGCTTTTTCTTCGTCTTATTCCGTCTTTCGTTATATTCCCCTCCGACCTTCTCCGCGCATGCCACTGGTGCCGCTTCGGGTGTTAGTGCCTGGTGGTCTTTTCCTTGCGATGGCAGCGTAGCCTCATGAGGCCAGTTTGTCTCAATCGTACGCGGACCCCGGCGGGCTGGCGAAACGAACGAACGGACGGACGGACGGGCGTCTAGGGCCTCACGGCCCCACCCGGCCTGGTCATCGTTAGAAGGAGAGGAAGGAGAGAAGGTTTCCATTGCAAAACGGAAGCTCCAATTGATATCGCCGTCGCCCGGAAGCCGTACGCCCAACACCGTGATCATCATTGCTGGAGGCGGCGTGGCTCGGCAACAACAAGCACGATGGCAACTAGCGATAAAGCGTAAAAGATGCGATAGATCGTCACATTGCCTTTGGCTGGGACGGCCATTCAACCGAACGCCGCGCCGTTTCATCGAGTAAATTCCGAGGCGGGACCTAAAGCGTCCCCTGCGGGTCGCCTGACACCTACCAGGTCCTAACCTCCATTCACCGGGTGTGAGGTTCATCCGCCAAGGTCCGCAAATGACGAGGTCAGGGGGAGAGAAAAGGCTTGCCTTGGAGCGGAGTGGGTGAATGTTTTTCAACAGATTCAAAGGAAGCATGGCTGCCATTCATCAACTCCGATGAAACCGAAAGGGTTCGGGAGAAAGTTTGAGGCGACGCCTGGGGGTGAACCTTGCGAAGTCATCGCCGATCTGCTAAAATCGAGTCGGGCGGTTGCAGGTCAGCATGAATCTCGCCCTACACCTATGCTCGATGGCTGAACTGAGGGACTCGCAAATCATGCCGAGAACCTGGGGAAAAACGTGATCTGAACCGAGGAGTGTACACAAGAAACAAACGATCCATCCAGCGGATCGCATGGAAGACCTAGGCTCGCATCGTGCCACCGGAGAGCTCTTTCTGATAGCGGTCCGATACAATGGAAATGATACAGCCGTGTGTTTTCCGTGCGACGGGAGGAGAAGGAGCACGGCCTGGGAGGAAATAAACCACGGGGTGATCCGGATCGCCTCCCGATTGGCCACTATTTATCGCTCGATTTTTCCCGCCCTTGCAAACGCTGCCGCAAAACGTTGCCGCCGTTCGCTCGCCAGGGCTGCGTTAAGGACCTCTTCAGACATCCCCGTGGGCCGATTTGTTCCTGCTTGTCAGCTCGCTGGCCCGCTTCTCCTTGTCTAGTAGTTTGCTCCCTGAGCTTGGAGCAAGCAGGCAGGCAGGCAGGCAAGCAGCCACCTGGCATGAAGCTACCCAAGCAGGCAACCAGAGCCGACAGATAGACCGCCAGGGAGAACGAGGCGCGCTCGAGGAACTATCCAAGCAGAAAACGGCTGACCTCCGGCCTACAGCGCGAACAGCATTCGCGGCACACCAGCGGGAATCCGGTGCTCTAATCGATCTCAAACATTAGAAGAACACACACCAGTTTCAGCTGCATCGAATCTTTCGGATCAATTGTCCGTCGAAGAACCGTGAATGACAATTTCAAGTACTCTGGAACCTCGAGATCTCAGATCTTCGATATGGTCGTACAAGGGTTCTCCCTAACTCGTGACGAGACTCCCTCCCAGTCGCCTGAATCGAATGGACGCATTCGATCGCAAAGTCGACGAAATCGCACAGAGCGATTGAACTGTTCGGCGCGTCCTTTCAATCAAGGGTCGACACGAACTTGGCTACGCGTATGCTAGCTGAGTTCGATTGGCTTTCGTGAGTTCGTGTTAGTTTAACCTCGCGGCGGCAAACCGGTCGATAGATGAATTCAACATCAACGACTACGTCGCCATCAGCGTGGCTGTCATGCTTTCTGTGATGGTTGCAGTCGTTACCGGTGGAACAGAAGTCCAATAACCGTCGACGAGTTTGTGAAGGGGAGTCCTATTGTCAGAGAGCATGGGATTCGGGCGGAGGAAAAGAAACAGGAGAGGAGGGAAAAGAGGGAAAATCGATGATAATTCAATCATGTTTTGCTGTTGGCGGCCAACCGGTTGATACTTTGCCCACAGCACACCTCACCCAGTCGTGATGAACAGTATACACGGTGAAGAATTACGTGATCGATTCTTCCTCCTGCTCCGACAACGGAACAAAGACCGAGGCCGGGTCCAGATGATGATTTCTTACGCTTCTAGGCCTTCTGCTCAAAAAGAGATCTTTTGGATCGATTTTGTTCAAGAACGATGGCGGAACTCTGAACTTTGCTCGGGGTGACGCACCGCGACAGCTGCGAGCGCCAAGGTAATCTAAAGCGCCGAAAACTGGACTGCCCAGGCGACCGACAGAAGGAGCTGGGGGCTGCCAGGAAAACAGGCAGCTGCACAGAAGCGAATGCCGGGACAGCCGCCAGCTGGAGAAGAGCGAGCACCAAGAAAACAGGCATCGGAGGAAGAAGCCAGGCTCCTGGTGGAAACTCAATCCAGGACTTGCGAACCTTCATGAAGCGCGCAAGTTCTCAACGCAACGAACACTTCAGCGATTGGAAGATGCCGTCTATGGCAAAGCTCGCATGACTTCAACGAGTTGTTCAAAAGAAAGACGACCGACCTGTTGGCTGCGCGATCGCGATTCTGCTCGTCGTCGACGACAAATTTATTCGAATACGGCCGGCGCGGCACAGAGCTCAAAGAAGAGGGCTCGCTCTGAAGAGGAGCCGGCTCGACGGAGAAGTCGGCGAATTGATGAGTGTTCAATGGAGAAATCGACGAAAACTACGAAAAATCGAACCGGAGTCGCTCCTTCCCCGCTTTTTTCGTTCTCCCCCTCCAGAGGTCCTCTCATTCTATTCGAATTCTCTCGGCGCTTCACCTCTTCATCTTGTCATTCAATCATCAGGCAATCCTGAATGCATACGATCAAGACCAAGCACGCACAACAATAGAGCAGGCTCGACGGCTCATACTTTCGTTCACGATGGCTTCATTCTCACTTTTTCGCTGCCTGTAAGTTCGCGTCTCCCGGATCTCCCATAGTTGCCCTTCCCTTTACCGCTCGCTGGCTGGCCCCGTCCCGGATTCCTCGATGCCTTGCATTCCCCGATAGTATCGTCTCCCCGGTCCCTTCTCCCGTACTTTTACTCCCGACACTCGGTATTGGACCTCGTGTGCAGCGCGGAACATGGGTACTGGGGGTGAGAGCGTGCGGTCGGGCTCCCAGCCTTTCTGCGTGGAGGGAGGGAGACACGGCGACGGCTACTGCTGCTGCTACGACAACGGGACTTTCGCAAAAAGTCGATAATTACCCAGGTTACCAAGCGGAATACCAAGCACACCCGGCGCGGTTGTCCTTGGAATTTTCCTTTCTGTTCGCGTCTATTTTCCGCCGACAGGATCGACCACTCCATGGTTGCAAAAAAAAAGAAAAACGAAAAATGAGAACCGTGGCGAAAAATTGGCCATCAGGATTCAGTTTTTAGCCCGCCCTGTTCCGTGAACGCTGATAGTACTCCCAACTTCCCTCCCTGGCCTTCTTCACGTGAGCCTGATTTTGCTCTTGGTCACTACATCCAGGACCTTTTCGCAACGTCTCTAGCTCATTCTCGAAGCTGACTGACCTTGTGCGTATTTGTTCGCAGTATCGACGGCGTCGTGTCGGAACACCCAACATGCTGCTTTGGAGCTTTTCAAATCAAGCCGCATCAAAGTCCAGGCGACAGGTATCAAAATCTGGTCGTCAAACTTCGTCGGCCGCCTATCACTCTAATTGGACCGTGCTCGGTAGCGGTGGTGGTGGTGATGGTGGATTAATAAGGACGACTGCGACGAACGGACGGACGGACGCGCTTACGCACGCGACCGCGGGCACTCGAGAGCATCCGAGGATACAGAGGACGAACGGGCGGCGCAGGTTGAACAGACTCACATATGGGCTATGGCCGGTACGCTTCGCAATTATGGTGGTTAGCTGAAGTGCGCCTCTCTAGATCTTCAAGTGCCCGCGTCGCTGATCACAATAATGATGATGCTCACGATGAGGACGACATAAGCGTTCTGTGACGATCATTGAGGCGAGTAAACGTTTATCGTGCGGCGTCAGGGCAGAGACAACGGGTATCGGGGCTTTTGTCATTGTTTCAAATACGAGTCCACCGCTCAACAGTTGGTGGTCTGAAGCGGGGTCGTTCGAGCAACAATATTGTCAAAAGCCGTGATATCGAAACTCACGTAGGCCCGATTGTCGTTTGATCCACATGACCAAACATACACGCTCACCCAGATACTACGAAACACGCCTGAAAATAAATAACCGTGTTCGTTTATTTATTAGGTCTGGCCATCGTCGACGCCGGGAGACAGATCATCAAGGTCCGAAAGCCAAAACAGCGCAGCAGATCCTTGAAAACAGCGTGCGTTGAGGGCGACATTCGCGATGGCGGCGGATTTTCCGGGTCGAGATGGGTCGAAAGGTCTCGAGATCCGTTCCATGAGGGTCTCGAGATCCTTTCTTGCTCTTGTTTTCTTTTATCCGGTATTTTTTTTCCTCACAGTGACCGTCGGCTCGCTCAGCTTCGCACTTATTGACTGCTGTAGCTTGGTTGCTGGCTTGCTTGGTCAGACGGTCGGCCCGTTGCTCCGTTGCCCTGTCGCTGGGTTGGCCAAGCCGCTGGTCGGCCGACCCTTTCTGCAGCTGAAGGACCCTGAACTCGAGTTTTTTTTTTCTCGTTGCAGTGGCAGCGAGCGCTATTGCCGGCCCCACTCGTCGGCCGAGAGCGGACGAAAGTGAATTGACGAGGGCGCAACAATAAAAAAAATAGCTTCGCCGACCCAACCAGATACCAGCAGCAGTAGCAGTTTCGATACAATGTCAGAGCAGGACGACGAGGAGAAGGAGGAGGAGGAAGGGGGCGGGAAGGGTCGCATGATAGAGAGCAGAAGAATTATTATAGGAGAGAAGAGGCTTGAGGTCCAGACGAGCTGGAATCGTGACCGGGAAACCGGGAGAAAGTCGAACCCGAGTTTGAAATCTCATTTAATCGAATGGGGCACAAATACAAAAAACGCTCGTCGAACAAGATCTTGTTTCCTTGTCTTGAGGCAGAAAAACTCCGTTTCGGGACCAAGGAAGTCGAACAATCCTGCGGACAGCAGTCTCCCTCACGAGTCGAGCAGACTCATTTCAACTTTGGAGAGAACAAACCAGGAAGAAGTAGTACGAGTTGATGATATGAGGACTTGAAACCGATCCAGGCCCGTAATCCATAAGGTTTTGGTCGCCGTCGACAGCCACTAGGCTGGTCTTGTTGCTATCATAGGATTTCTGTGGGTTGCTCTGTGGATTGGAATGATGTTGGCTCTTTGAAGGAGGCGTTTTTTACGTCTTTTGCCTCCTCTTGAAGGGATCTTTTCTTCCAACGTTCTTCCTCAATCCACGATAAAGTCCTTCTTTTGCCAAGAAAGCCCCTCCGCCTCCCCCCATTCTTTGGCTTCATCCCTTAGTGCCCTTCCCGTCAACGCCATGCTCCATCAGGCATCATTGTGCGTCGGTCGGTCGGTCGCTCGTTCGTTCGCTCGCTGCGAAGGCTATCCATTATAGGCGACCGGACGGCAGAGTCGGCTCTTCATTCGTTGGTTCGTCCGTTCGCGAGCAGACTCACTCGCGCGCTCGTCCATCCGTCGTACATATCTTATCTTTATATGAAATTAATAGAAGCGCGTACACGCGTGCTCCATGCACGTAAGCGCTGGTCACGTCGTACGTGCAAGGACGGGCCGTATTCGGTACAATGTATTGTGGAATCGCGATTCCGAAAATCTCCGGCAATCACACGATCTCCACTGCAGCGGATAAACACACAAGATGTCCTCCAGGATTTTTGCTAAAATCACTCTGTATCCTGAGGTCCGGATTGGAAATGCCGTTCGACCTCAACACAGACGAAATGCGTCGATGGTTTCGACCTTTCATTCCTCGAGAGATTTCCAAGCCCTCAACAGGGACTCAACTTCCTTTGACAGACTTGAACGAATCAACTGAGCGAAGAATCCAGACTCGAGTTTTAGGAAACTCCCGAGGCTTTAAGAGCATTTGGCTTCTGGTTTATGCGTCCCGCTCCATGGGGACACCGTGGTTGGAGTCGAAGGTTGGATTGTTGGATCTTTGAAGAATGATTCCATTGCGTGACCTTGAATTCCTGCGTCAAAACATTTCGGCGCCTATGCGACCGCGTTTCGGGCGCAACGATAAGCTTGCCGGGCTCCTCAGGCTCCGATATCTTCGAGAATTTTCCTTTGATCGAGGATGCGGTGCTCGAAAACCTCTCACCGGAAACTCGTGTTAATGATACCAGAGAGAATCTTCAGAGACTCGGGAGCGTATCAGGAACTACGCTGAGAAGCTTCAGAAAGCAGCTGACGAGTCGGAGGGCGAGTGCATGCAAGGATGCATGCAGAACCCATCCGATCCTGCGACCTGTACTTTATGAACCGCGGAGGTCGCGCTGATGTTTTTCTTGTCAATGTTGTTGATGTTCCTGGCGGTGACGATGCTGCTGTTGTTGAGGTTCTTGTTATTATCCTCGACCCTCGTCCCTCGTCTGTCGTTCGTCGTTCGCTGTTGACGGCGGCATTGTTGTTGTCGTCAGTGCAGAGGAGACGTAGCATTTTCTTGCATGATGGAAGGTAGCGTGAGGCCGGCGGCGCGGTCGATGCCGGTCCGCATTGACTGATGTGTGTCGCTTCTCTTGTCCGTTGCCCCCGTCCGGCCGACTGTCTATTTAGTGTAGTGCAGCCGGCTATCATTTCACCTGTGCGGTGCTTGGTCAACGCCCAGAAGCGCAGCCCGCGTCCTCGGATCGACGACACGGATTTTACATTAGGTTGCCTGCCTTCCTTCTTTCCTCCCGGTCTCCCCAGGTTCCCCACACTCTTTGGGGCCTGCCTCGGGCGTCTCGCTCCCTCTTCGTGATGTCTCTTCGTGCCGAAGCCCAGAGCGACAGAAAACCACGAAAGGAGGTCTTTTTGCTGACACTAATTGAAAAGTGATCAGACAGATGCCAGCAGCTGCTACTTCATCAGATCGCGGAGACGAACGTGCCGTGTTAGCATCTCAGTGTATCTACTTGCGATATGAAAGATGCCGACATCATCGAGGTATATACGTGGCGTCGCCTGTGTTTGTGCTGTCGATTCATCCTCTATTCCTTTCCGTTATCTCGACGGAGTCCTCGGGAGCTCCACAGGAATTCGAAAGGATTTGAACGAGACGGCGAGATCGACAACCGGGAATTCGCCGGATACAAGGAATTCATCCTGTTCTTTGCAGTTTTCAGTCCCACTCTCGATTCTATCATTTTCGAGCTCCGAGGACCACCCGAATTAATTCATGCTCACTCATTCCCCTCTCGTGAGAGGATATGTGGGGTTTGTTTCCAGTGTCGACGATGTCTCCCCCTCCTCTGACCCGGTTGGGCAACATGAGCCTCTTCTTGACGCCGCAACAGCTCGCCTTCGGTATGCCGCTTGCGATCTCATTATTCCGGTGAGCTCGAATATAATTACTGTACGCAAGAGTGGCCGTGATCGTGGTGGCGTAAGCACCACCTCTATCTACTACGTATGCACAGTATGCATGGACCGGCTCACTCTCGTCATATCAACAAGTTTCATCGGAGTTGGCGTATTGGTCATTTCTGAATGATTTGAGCGCTTCGATGCACAACACGCAGTGGACAGTTCTTCCATCCGTAGTCCGTAGATTCGCTGTGCCTTAGGGTATGCAACTCAAGGAACTTTTCAAATACCCCGCTAAATTTAGCGGGTAGAGCCCATCCTCCCCGCGGAAGTTCGAATTCATCTTAGAGCCCCCGGGTGGGAACACCAGGGACCGTAGAAGTCTCCGCCGGACTACGAGCCTGCGGAGGATCGCTGTGTTCCTCATTGATGTTCTCTCAGAAAGAGAGTCAATGGCGAGAGACCCTTCAGAAACGTCGATGGTGAACTCCACGGAGAACCGGTTGCCAAACAAATAGTTAAAGGGATTGTAAATCAAAAGCTGTATCGAATGATACGTCGAATGGCGGAGACGATGCTGTTCAAACAGGGCCGAGTGGTTCAGCCAGCCACTTTACCAACAGTAGCCGCGGCGAGTAGAGGAGTTTGTGCAGACGCCGGCCCAACAATGGCTGCCGAAAGAGCCCCCTTTGTGAAGGCGGCGGCGGCCGTGGTGATGGTGGTGGTCAATCCCTCTCTCCCGTCTCGGTGTCCTTTTTCTTTCTCTCTCCCCCGTTCTCGCTCACTCTCCCTCGGACTCCTTCGGCCCTCTCTTCTTTCTCCTCTTCGTTTTCTGCTCTGGCGGGCCCTCCTCCGATAAAGATCCCCCAAGTACCCCCGCTTGCGATTTCTTCTCTTCAACAGCAAACTCTCTTTTCCTCGCCGTAGTCGAAGTTCGACCCTCGCTTGAACCCGTCCCCTAAACTCCATTCTTCTCTCGAGCCTTGCCGGCAGCACATCGCGTCAGTGAAGATACGTCAAGCTTGAAGTATGTTGACTCGGAGTCGGCTCTTGATTGAGTCGGAAATGGAAATCATGTCTTTTTCATTCCTGGGAAAGGCGCCTCGTGACTGCTCATCCAATTTCATGCCTAGCCCGTGTCCTTTCATAACTGGATACGCCGGACGGACCGAACACACGAGAACAGAGGCACAAACACACGAACAAATAGATCGATGCGCGCAGGTTTCAGACACAAAAGCACCGCAAGCCCCCGAAGAAGACGACGATCTCCAGGTAGAGAATATTCGCCATCAATCCATCCTCGTGTCAATCTAGCCATTCATACAAAGATACATCGTCCATACAATATTGTGTTTTCAACAATGGGGAACGCTCTCTGAAACGTTTCCCGATCCCTTCCCAGTCGCCCCCAAGCCCACCCTCAACTGCGTTCTGGGAAACCCGTCCAACCCGCAAGATGGACCCATTTCGTACCCGCAGGAGAACAGGAAAGATTAACAGTGATGAAAAGACTCCGCCTCCCGAGTCGGTTACATCGGCAAGTCGTGCTTCGGATGAGCGAACCCTTGAGCGATCCTTCGACCGATCGACCACGAACTCAGAATGGATGCGGATAGAGCAAAGCAATCATCTTAATGCATCCCGTCACTGCTAATACCACTGCTGCTTCCCCTACGCTACCCTTGCGAAGACGCTTGTCGCAGTTGACATGCAGACGGACAATGCTGACAAGGAAGGTTCAGTAGATAGAGCGATAGCTTGCGATCCGTCTGTATGGAAAGAGTGCCATTGCGATATCTGATTGACAAGGACACTCCTTGCTCCTCAGTATACGCACTGAAGATGTTTGCTTCCCACGCCAATATGAAAGAATGAGAATCTCAGGAGTAAACTCCCACTTCGAATATCTGGAGTCCTGAGGCGCCCTCTTTATTGAAGCTGAGGTTGCTCAAGGCCAGCCCTAATTACTCGATGGTTCAGAGAACGAGGAAATTCCGTGTGATTTTTTTATAATCTACGGTTTTCGTAGAGGCTTCCTCTCTAGTTCCCAAGTGGCAGATCTGCGATGATCCGATGAACTCGGGCGTACAGAAGAGCAGAGAAGCCGAACCCATGGCTGGTTAACTGAGGTTACGATGCTTTTAAGGGCCTCTGTTCTACCCTCGATACGAAAAGGCTTCCTGCTTCTGCTCGGAGGAGTTCCCGCGATTTTTTCGCTGTGTTCACGTTGTTTCTGCTCCTTACTCCCATTTTCTGTCTTTTGGTCTCCTTGAAAAGTCTTTCCGCTTCGAACCACTTCGTCGAAGAAACGAGATCATCTAATTTAATCGGTCCCACTCGACCGGTCCATGGAGACGCTCTCAAATCTCCAGGTCCCGCTTCCTCCGATTTCTTGGTCGTCCCTCTTACCCTTGCCTAATTTGATCTTCCTCACGTGAGTTCTGCTCGATCGGATAGATGCTCTCTGAATTCTGTTCTGCTCTAGAAAATCCCCTCGACCAATACTTGTTGAATCCAGCGTTGTTCTAGAAAGCCCTGTCGACAGTTAATCGCATCGATCAGTCCCCAGAAGAGTTCAGCGAATCAGACGAGCCTCCTTCAGATTGGCCTGAGTGCTCTGCAGAAGCACCTGCTCAAAGAGATGGCGTCTTTCACATTTGACTCGGAGGCCTCAAACAGCTCTTCGGTGGAATTAATCCAAGTGGATTCGGCGGCTCAAATTCGTATTTAGATGTTTCGCGAGTACCTGGGATACTTTGACGCTTGTTTTGGCGATTAAGCGCCCCGAGCCCGTAAACAGAAAACCCCCCCCCAGCACCGACAAACAACCCCCCCCCCCCCCGCAAGGAGAAGCGGGGGGGGGGGGAGCCCCCCCCCCCCCCCCCCCCCCCCCCCCCCCCCCCCCCCCCCCCCCCCCCCCCCCCCTCCATTGCTCCCACTCGTAGTCTTGCGCTCTCACCTCCGGCGCCCATCGTTCAATTAGCTGTTGTCCAGTCTGGCAACGCCTCGAGTCATTAGTGGCAGGCCCCGTTCCGACTGGCTGCGATAGGAATGCCGTTTGAGAGCCGAACCTGTTTGGCCCGCGAACCTTCGACCTCGCGCCGAGGAAACGGACGCACCTCGTCTGTTCTTCCGGCTTGATGAATTGTCGAATTCTAACTGAGAATACCTGGACTCCTGCCATTAGCGCTCCTGAATCGAAAATAACTGACGTTACCTGGCAACACGGCCAAGGGAGAAGGAATCAACGCGTTCTTCGGAACAGAGAGCCACAAGTGTAGATTCGCATGCCTGGGAACTCTGCGACAGTTTCGATGCAAGGACATCATCAGATACACCAATAAGAACCATCGCGACAAGTTGGACCTACTGTCATTTTGTTGCGCTCGGAGGAGGCTGGTAACTGAATGAGTCACGGGCGAACAGTTCCCAGAGTCGTGAAACAAAAACCGCTTTGCTGATAACGAGCCAGAATGAATGGGATGAATTCGCTCGCTGCTTTCCTTCATTTTGTCGAGAACGATAATTGCGTCGCTCTTGTCGACCGTCATTCGAAGCGACCCTTGCGCCTGCCCAGGATAATGGACATTCCATGAAAGGAGGTTCGCTCCTCGTCTGAGTTCCTCACTTCCCAGCTCCTTTTCACAGTTCCTGAGTTCAGATACTTCGTTTCCGAAGCTTCTCGGCTTGAACAAAAGATTCGCATCTCAGGGTACAGAATGTTGCACAGCCGAGTGGAACGCTCGTTCATGAACAACAAGACATGGCGTTTCTGTCGGAGGAGCTCATCCGCGGCTTGTTCACCAGAACAAGTGACGAGGATGACGCCGCCATCGATCTCAAAACGTCTTCAACCCTCGTGGGGAACGCCACTTCCCGTCTGGCGGCCGGCGCCGATACGTTCAGCGTTTGGACTTCCTAGTATCGATGAAGTTATCAATCTTGAGGTTTTTACGTTTCCTATTCTGGAAGGCACAGAAAGTAGAAGAAGGGTAAAGCTCATCGCTATTCGCCAGACGGATATTCGACCGTCACCTCGGCGGGACTACAGACTGTTGAGACCATGGTAGAGTAGGTCCGATTCAACAAATACAGGAGAGAATTCATCGGGGAAAAATCGTTCTGTGATCGGGACGTGGACGGCTGTTCCACGGCGAGTCGCTTGGAGCCGTCTAGATATCCGCCGAAGTCGAGTTTGCTCATAGTCTCGGCTGTCGACCGGAGAACATCGCTGATCCGGAGTCTGCTCGTCCGAATCTGTCTCTCTCTCTCACTCTGGCATTCGTCTTCCGTCGGCTACGCACCGTTTTTATGAGCGTGCATTTTTACAACTGGCTGTGCGACCGTTAGCAATACATCACCCGATAAAACTTTCTATCAGTGAGTGAATCCATCAAGCAAGCCGAGACTCATTCAATGAATCATCCCATCAATTCATCAATCAATGATTTATATGCCCGACGACCTAGAGCCGATTCGCGGACAGACACTCAGCGAGCGCCCGAGCGAGCGCTTCCACTTCCAATATTCATTATTTTCCAACAGCTGCGCGGTCAAATGCTCCGAGTGGTCTGTCTTACTCGAATGCATCCGAAGCTGCTGTGAATTCTTCGGTTCAGAAAACGGCCTTGACCGATGCCTTATCCGATGGAAAATGTCGCGACTTCGAAACCACCCATCTGGACAACGACGGTTGACTTCGGTTCTATTCCCTCCGGAATCGAGTCTAGCGGTTGTCGTGGATTGTTTCAGATCAACAATTTCCATCCAAGGTTCGCGTACAACAACCGCGGGAACCATTTGACGATGGGAGGAGGTTTTACAAACGTTGGCTGGCAGCCACCGTGGTTCTCTGACGCGTAGTTTACGGAGCGGAGAACAATTCGCATCGTTCCTGTTCAGTTTTTCTCTGCGAAAGGTTTCCTGTCGACGTTTCGTCGGGCTTTTGTATCGAGAAAAAAAACCGAAAAACCTCCTGCGAGATTGTTACTACTTTCCAGCTTGTTGTTGTGCAAGCTGCTAACAGAGTTTGAACGAAGGAATCCAGGCCTCGTTACGGCTGTGAACGGTATCCGTCAGCACAAACTCTGAGTCTGACTTTTCTCAAGTCACCGGATTACTGTTCTTGTTCTCCAGGGTTCACCTTTAAGGATTTCAGTCCCGGATCCGAAAAGAAACTCGATCCAACTAGGGTCTTTGTTTCACTTCTCGGTCATCGATTGACTACGGACTCCGATTGAGGACGGGAACGTTGAAGAGAGGCTTCTTCTCTCAGATCCAGAAATCACATTCTTGAGCCGCGCTTCGGCCCTGTGAAGGTAGACTCAATCCGACCGAGTTCATCCATCCGTCGTTCTATCCGGCACGAGAGTCTAACAAGCGTAATTCCAAAACGAGAACAGCGTGCTAGAGGCACGGGCGGCAGAATGATGGGGATGCTAGCCAGCGAATGAAGATTGTTTCAGCCGGGTACCGGTTTGCCGATCCGATTCACCGCTCGGCCACGTTTCCAGTGTCTACTCTTCCTTCCTGTCTGAAAAGTTTCGCTCGCCCTCCATGCGAGCAACGACAATGTTTCAAAGCTTTTCCGGTTGGGAAGTCGGGATCGCTCGAACAAAGCTTCGAAAAATGGATGTATCCCGACTTGTCGCCGGCCTCAACTTCGTCGATCCGCGCACCGGTTGCCCCAATTTTCCGAAAAGATCTTTCCCCCCTTCCAAACTCTCGCTCTAAACCAAAGCAAAATTAAAACTCACCGCCAGTGTCGAGTCCATTTACAATCCCAGCTTCAAGCGTCGTTAACCACTGCCCGCTAAAAATCATCACACTGAAGGCAAGCGTACACAGCGGTGAAACGGGTGATGATCGTCTCCGGTTCGCCATCAAGAATGCCACTAGTGTCGCCTCGTGTCTGAGACGAAGCTTGAAGTAGGTTCAAGTTCTACAGCAGATCCAGCAAATCCGGTCGGTCGGTCATTCGGATGGGAGGATGGAAGGGACGGCGGTTGGGCAGGCTGGCAGGCAGGCAGGCGGGCGGGCGGGCAGGCAGGATGCGAGTAGGCAGACAGGCTGGCAAAGATGTCGAGGAGACAGTTTTGAGCGTTACTTTGCCGAACCCGAATGAGTCTGTGGAGGCGAGAGCTTCCACTCACGCATCCTGGAAGCCGCTGCGTCACGCACCCCCTCCCGTACACAACCGTCCGTACGCTACACGAGCGTTCACACGCACCAAACACTCACACACCAACCAACGTTGGGTCGGTTGAACGAACAAGTGAACGAATAACGTAGGATCCAAGAACACCGAGGACAACACAAACACTCCGATCGAGCAGGCAAGCCACTAAGTCCGGGAAGCGTGGCTCACGACTGTCTACGGCTATTGGTTTGATTGATACACACTACCGCACCGTTTTGGGGAGGGAGGCTGGTTTTCTCACTTGGGGGCAGCAAGTTTTTCAATCGAGCTGTTGCGGTCGATTGAGAAATTCAAGCCGCGGTGGCGGCTGCTATGACGGCTGCCAGTTGACAACAAAGATACTGTGCTTGCGGAGCTTAAACTTATATTTGGAGGAGAGTTCCAGGGGGAAAGAGGTCTTCCAGGCAGAGAGGTTTGTGATACGTACGGCCTGAAGAGATGTTCCACCGCTTCTGGTCTGCACCTTACCCAACCAGGATCACAGGACGCGGGCGAGGGCTGCGGAGCCATGGGGAGCGCGAGGGAGTCCTCGCTTGCTGGCTTGCTTGCTTGCTTGCTATCGAAGAGAAGAGCTTGAGGGAGGAGGACCACCACGGGCTACACAGGGGTGCGGGGAGAGTGCGGGTGTGGGTTCGCGGGGGTCGGGGGGCTGAGATGGGGGCGGAGGGTTATCCTATGGGGCCTCGTCGGGGATTCAACAGGGGTGCCATGAAAGCGCCGCCATGGGCATCGCAAGAGGGGCTTGTCAAAGGGGCTCGAGGGGTTCGGAGCCGTCGGAGGCCTATGCAAAGCGGCTGTCGAAGGGGTTTCCCAGGCCGTTTCTGGGGCAAAAGGGGTGGTAAGGGCGGGAGATTGGAGAACGGGGGACACAAAGGGGTTCAAAGCAAGTAGGCAACGATGGCAGAAGGAGGCAAACGAAGAAGCCACTATAGACGCTGCCGGTTGCCAATCCATCTACATCATCAAGTGATGAACGCCGTGCCGCCTCTGTGCCTGCTCAAGCGGCGGCGGCGGCTCTCCAGCTCTCGTTTTCTCCCTCTTTCTCTGTGAAGCGACCGGCGCGGTGGTTGGCTTGCATGCTCGCTAGGCAAGAAATAGCGCAACACCACCGCCCACTGCAGCGTAGTACGGACAACACCTTTGCCAACAGAAATGAAGTCCCAGTCCGAATCACTTGGCCGAATCTAATTAGACGGCTCTCGCCGACAAGTTCGGCTGCTCAACTTGAAGAAAGTTTGAATTGACGTGATGCAGCGAGGAAGGGCCATAAAAATGGTTGGAGGGACCCGTCACGAGACCGAGAGCGGTTCAGACAGGCCGGCACGCGTGCGGGAAGTCAAACGGGGAGCACGAATTCGAGAGTGCAATACGAGAGCGTCGATCTAAAGCTGGACGTCTGTGGAGGCCGTCGACCCCCTCTGCAAGATAGAGCTGCGAATGTGAAGCTTGCACGATGTGCCAGACTCAGTCTACCCGGACCAGGCATCCACAGTTCATAACGAAAGAAACCCATTCCACAGTTCTAGATCATCGGGAGATTATTCGATGTCTTCGATGGATGTTCCCGAAGACCAGAACCCAAAAGAGGCCCGTCTACGAAGTCAACTGAAACCGCCAGCGCAACTCGCAGGGAAACGTTCCAGTTCCATGGAGCAGGATGCAGCAGCTCATCGCGCGGGGTAGTAGAACATCAAGTATCTGAGTTTGCCACCGGTTCAACACTCGGTCAGACTGTCATCGCGTGTTGGGAAGAAAAAAATTGGCGCCCTCTACGTCTGCAACGTTGGGATGATTCGAGTCGGATTACTGACTGCTGTGGAAGTGGGTCAATTCTTCGTCCTTTGAGAGTCTGAGTGAGTCGGCGGCAGCCGTGCAAGCCAGTGTTCCCGGTTTGAATCGCATCTAGACGCACTTTTTTGCGTCTCGCTCATACCAGTACATTTTCCGGGCCCGGCATGACTCCGCTAGCTGCTTTCTCTCACGCGGCTCAAAACTTGGCTTCGCCAGCGTTTTTCTCTTCTCGCCTTCCCGTAGGCGCATCGAGTGACGCCAACTATACTCGACGGGCAAAGAGCGACATCCATCAAAAATGACATCACCTTTCTCGCTATTGAGGAGGGTTGAGGAGTGATGAGCTATCGAAATTATTTCGGGCAGAGGCCGCGAGCGCCACGATCGATGCTCACGTCATTAACGTTGTATGTTCCGCTACTTAACGGAAAAGCTTCCGAAAGCCCACGATCTCGGGAGCTGCGGAAGTTTTTCGTTCTCGTGTTGCTGCTCCAGTTCAATGCTGGTGAGTTGGCCGCTGATGATATCATGCTATCGCAGCTGTTCCAGCCACTACGGTCGCTGTGTTGTCGAAGGCTGTTCCGCTCGTTTCGGCAGCAGGCAGAAGCAAGGGCACTTGTTTCTCTCCGTTTGTTTCCTTAATCCAGGGAAAGTGGGATGGATCTCCGCCCTGGCAAACGGCCGAGAGAAGAGGACAAGGCAGGAAAGAAAAAGCGCCCGAGTGAGCGAGGATTACGCGTCCCACTGCTGATGGAGAACGGACGATGGCCTAAGACGGATCGTCGTACGCTCGTCTTCAGAAGCACTACCTGCCCTTCCGGTCCGTCTTCCCTGTGTCCCGTCTCTATTCCCTTTCACTTTTCCGTTTGTTCTGCTCGCGTAAAAGAATCGGGCGCAACACTGCATCTCACAAGAACTGATAAGTCATCGCTGATAGCATTCTCTTCGAAAGACTTGGGATTGCAGAACAACGAAATAACAGGATTTCTCTCCCCTCGAATGACCGATTCGGCGCAAACAGGTTGATTCGCTTTAATTCCCGTCCAAGCGGTCCCAATTATGCTGTCCGGGAAGTGAGGACAGAGGCCAGAGAAGGACTTCGATCGCTGAAAATCCGACTCGATCTCTCGAGCGAGCAAGCGAAAAATGTCCTGCGCCGCGTAGACACGATGTTCGAGAGAAGTGGGCATTGAGCGTGTAAGCGGGAGGGAATACGAGAAAGGAAACTGAAAAGAAAGAGATGTCCGAGCGGCGGAAGAAGAAACTGCGAACAAAAGACGCCCACGTAAATGTCCGAATCCGATTCTCCCCTGTTCTCTCTGTTTTGGTCGGGCGGGCGAGCGGGCGCCTCGGCGCGGCTCGAAAATTGAAGACACCGGCTGCTCGCGACTCGGCTTTCTCCCGCCCAGGATGACTGAAGAGCGTTGTATGAAAGAGACAAAAGGTGAGCAAAGAAACAGAAGGAGGGAAGACACCGAGGACAAGACGACCAAGGAGCGGAGGACAAAAAGGGACGGAAGGGACCAATAGGGATGGAGACGAGCAGCGGGAACTGAAGGAACAAACAACGGAGGACTCTGGGTAAAATGAATAGGGGCCAGGACACAAACGGAGATATGAGCCGAGGACGAGAAGAGGCAGAGCGGATGAGAAGAACAAGGGGCCTCACTCTTCCTAAGGGAATTCGGAAAGAACAGAAACGGGAGTGACAGCGACTGAAGACGGCGACGAGCGGCAAAAATAACGGCGAGATGGAGCATGATTAAAGATTTAGGGAGGAGAAGAAGAAGAAGAACAGGGAATATATGTATTGCAGGGGGAGAAAGAGAGAGGCAGGCCATCGAGAGCCTTTTGGACATCCCGCGGTGAATGCAAATGATGATCATCGTCACCATGACTACCACCTGCTCTTCGATGACTATTTGCCTCCAGCAGACTTCGTTGCCCGAACACTTCTGCACGGACGTCGTCCTTGAGATTCTAGCCATGGGGGACATCGGTGCGGAGCTTCGGCTGCGGGAGCAACAGCGCCACAATCAACATTATATAGCCCCGAGCGACTTGCACGCTGGCTCGCTGCTAGTCAGGCAGCGATTACTCAATCCTCTATTCCTTCTTTCGGTCGCTGTTTTTCTCCTCATTTTCTCGACACAGCTGACACTACTTTCACAGACGTGTTCTGCTGAAGTTCGTCCCCCTGGTTCTCGTTTACTCCAGATTACAACGTGGAAGGCAAGCCTTTCGGTCTTGGTCATGACGTGGGTTCGAAGATGCCGGAGGGTGTCCTCCGAGTGATGGTTCTACGTCGGATGTCTCGATGATGCTTGTCAGAACACGATGTCATCATATCAGGTGGAGTGACGCTCACGAGTACTGAGGAATAGGGAGTTCCACGAAGAGTCGACACCGAATTAACCGTATTCTAGAATGGGGGGACCAGGGAATGGGGGGACCAGGGGTTCCAGCAGTCGGAAAAAATTCTCAAACTTCTAGGTTTCGGCTGAAAACATTGAGCAATGCATTGAAAGGGACGTTTCCAGCGAATAAGGGTTCTGGGTGTTCCACGATGTTCTACTTCGTTATCTTTCCCAATCCATACGTATCAGCGGGGCAAGTTAAGTGTTTGCTCGAAGCCTGTAAGTTATGAACTTGTTTCGACTACGGAGTTGCAATGCCAGTCTCTCAAGTTAAGCCATGGGCCAGTAACGTCAATGTCTTCAAGCTTGTAACACTGCGAGAGTTACCACCAACGGACCTCGCTGTCCAGTCGGAAATGTTTGCATTTTCACTTGCAGGAGTTCCTGCTTGATTCGCGCAAACAAGGACGAGTCGACTCCGGACGCGATGGTTGCCAACGTCCACACTACCCGAGATGAGCACCACGACGAGTCTGCACAACCACCTGCACCAGTTGCGGCGGCTAGCCTTGATAGCCCCGGAAAATTTTCCGTTTCAGACACAGGACAAAGGCTTATACCCATGTCACGGACGGGCGTTGCTTGATCCACTTCGAACGTCCACGAAAGCTGTGCGAGGGGAGGAATGAGACGACGATGGAGGGCTAAACCCGTTGAAAATGGAGAGCGCGTTCACGGAATGCGATGTGACTGAATCTCATTTGGCCGGAACATTCTCGGAGGAGGTGAAAGGCCTGGAAGAAAGTGTCAGATCCTCCAAAGTGAAGGATTTCCGCCTGATGCTCCGCTGAGCTCCGCCTTCTGATGTGCATATTAGATCCGGGAGTTGCTATCGTTGAAATCTCGACTAGAAAGACTTCGGTTCCAGCTGCCCTCGATCGGCGAACTCCATGACGTTGTATGACACGTGGACTAGCCTACGACTGCTAAGAGACCTCGAGAGCGTGTGATACACCCTAACCGTGCCACATAAGATCCGAAGTCAAATGCTGCGCATTGATGTCCGCTATCAGACCCAATTCGTCTTTTTTGACAAGGTCCTCGCGTTCATTTCGCCTCCGCATCTTGTTTTCCGTCCTTGGCAAAAGGTCTCTGGGAAAGATTCCGATGGGAGAGCTGCGTTCTTGAGAGCTCAAGCTGGTGCTGTGTCATGCTCGACTGATTTACCACCGTTTTACTTGACGAACCGGCCGAGTTTGTTAAAAATGTACGAGGCCGTCGTGCCATGCCCTGTGACCAATGTGGCAGCTTCGGACGTTGGTGCAGCATCATCCAGGTCCTATTTTGTTCGAGCCCTGCGGTCACTCGGTCGGACGGTCGGTCGGTCGCTTGGGCGCATGGTGGCTAGGACACTCCGATAGTGAGTGTTTCAGCCATCAGGGAACCGGAGTTAATTTACGGGAGGTGTCACATGACCTGATATGTGCCGTCCTGGTCACTCGTCTTCGCAGCCGTGGTAAGGTTTGCGGCTCTCGAGGACGACGAAGACCACGCAAGGTCGTGCCGTGCCGACTTGGGCTGAGTGAAGGTGTCACAACTTTCTCAAATCTCCCTACTTTTTCTTTCTGCGTTGCTTCCCTCTTGCGTGTTGACTTGAATTTGTCACAGAATCCAGCTCGGCCCCAGGTGCAAACAAATTAAGCGAACGTCTCCTCGCTCGCCCTTTTCGGTTTCCTTCCGTTCAGTCTTCAGTGATTTGTCATCGCCCTAGCTTCCGCCACGTGGAAAAATCGACTTTGTCACAGCTAGAAACAGGGAGGAATAGATTCGGGCCGAATTCGGTAGAGTTCAACAAGTTGGCGATCGCAAAGGAGCTGGGCTCCCAGAACCGACGCCCCGGAGCTGGAATCGGGCCCACGGAACGAGGGCCTTCGTTGGAGCGTTCGGAGGGCAGGTTCTGAAGGACTGAAAGAGAACTTTCCTCTCGAAGAAGCTCGCAAACTTTTTATTCGAGGAGGGTTCCTAAGCATTCAAGACCGTGAAAGATCCGGAATCATTCCTGCCTAAGGATTACGCGTCTCCGTCGCCCCGAGGCGAACTCCGCTGCGGGAAGGAATGGGAAGTCCTGCTCGTCGGAGAACCTACGAAAAGCCTTTCCTCGGAGATCCCTCGTGTTCACCAGGTAGAAAGAAGATTTGCAATCGCCCTTGAGTCCCGGGGTTCCGTGAAATTATCTCAGATATGTTCACGCAACATTCAGGCTCGGTGGTTGATCTCCTGTCGCGGTTCGTTCATTGATTCCGCTGTTCTCGCTCCGAAAGATAAAAGAGAGAAGTTATACGATGTGCCAAGGTCGCTGACTGCAGTGTACGTTGACGCGTGAAGCTCACTCCAGCTCTCGTCATTCCAGTCGTCATGGCAAGCCGAGATTCCGTCGTCGGAGTCCGTTCGTCTAATCATCGAGTGTGAGTAGGAGCTTTGCGCGATTACAGTTTCGTCAGACGATGGAATTAAGGCATTGAGGACAAGGAACGGATTCGACTCCGCTCGACCTTTCCGCGGATCTCTCGCTGTGTATGTGACTGTGTGTGAGCCGCTACGACGATCCGGTTGTCCGCTGTCTAGCGGCTCACATCCGCAGGAGTCTCAGAATATCAAATGAGTTCTTCAATCCACTGCGGATTCAATAACGGCGGAATAATAGCCGCCGACTTCATCAAGGTCATTCGTAGACGACCGTAAAGATCGCAGAGAGAGATTCCAAGGGAAGTTCAGCGGCTACTGGCTCGGGATGAATCCAACTCCTGTCTAAATTGGATTGATTCGTCTCCTCGTACATGGCCGATGGAACGATGGAGATGAAAACCGCTGGCTGAAATCCACAACGCAAACTTTTCGCGAGTTTTTTCCTCTTCTCTACTCACGGCACTGTTTACAAAGAGCCGAAACGTTTTCTACAGTTGGAGCCGGCAAACCTATTCCCTAAACTGTCACGTTTTTCTCGTACGGGGTGGAGCACGCACGTGTGTGTGTGTGTGCCCGGTTCTGTGTGTACCCATCTCGTTTGATAGATGAAATTCTTGCGTCGCGCCCCAGCCCTCTGACCCAGCTACCCTCGACATTCTCCACGAACGACCTCTATACGATGGGGATTTGCTCGTATACGGGCTAGGTACACAAAAGAAACTCTAAGTCGAAAAGACAGTCAAAAAAAATAAGGACATATTCGACCCCTCGGGAGGACAATCCGTTCGTGACGCAGCTTTCCCAGGGGGAAAAATGCGGGGGGCTACCCTTCATTCCTTGGAAAACTGCGATTTTGCAGGACCTCTGGCAGGGGAGAACGATTCTCGGATTCATGATCCACCGTTTCCGGCAGCGGTTGCAAAGTGAGATGCGAACGATCACCTAAGAGATCGTTCCATGCGGTAGCATCACTCTAGCAGAGCTTGCAACGGATTCAGAGAAGGGAACAAGAGTTGAGGCCAAGCCAGGAACAGAGACGCAAACATATTAACTCTTCTAGAGACGAGTTCTTGTTGAAGGAAGGCTTTGGCGTGAAACGGCTACTCTGCCTCGAGAGAATTCGCTTTTCAGACAAGTAGAGGATTTGCTTCCTAACGTACGTACGGTGCTTGCTGTACGCAAACGCATCGCCGGCTAGTCTGACTCCGTCCAGGCAGAAAGCAAAGCAGTCAGCCAGTTAATACAAACTTCTCTTCCCCTTGAATCTTTTGCTGATTAGAGAAGTCTGTCTGTAAATTATTCATGAGTTGTGAGCGCCGCTGCGCTCTCTACATGGACAGCAAAACGAATCTGCCTCCGCTGAACTGCGAGCGAACTCGGAACGGAGATAGATACCGCGTTTCGGGAGAGTTAAATAGGACGAGACAAGTGAAGAGAGCGGAGGAAGCGTCCGCTTGAAGATGCCTAGGGCCGTCAATGAACTCGGTGGTTACGTCAGAAGAATCAAGCGACTAAAGAGAGCGCCTAATCGAGGTGTCACTGAACTCCCAAATCAGAGAATGTGCGCCACCGGGAGATTTAGGGAATTCTGTGCGCTTCGCCTGAGCGTCATACCTTCTCCTCAAAAGCTCACACAAAAACCTCAGAAATGATACGGGAACTGCCGGTCGCTCACAGAAGATGGCCATTGGAGTCACGATCGTCGCAAAGCTCGCTGGAGCGGCGTCGTCCTGATCTCTGAATCAATCAGTTACTCGCCATAATGAAACCGGAGTTTCACGGTTGCGACGGCCGAATGGAAACGATTCGACGCCGGTCACGTTTGGATGATGATCTTCCACCGGAACACTTTTTGCTGGATTATTGTCTCTGGTGACCGATCGCGGGCTAGATTCGGAATCTAGCCGATTGCACTCTACATCTGGTTCTGTTCGGCTTTCGGAAGGAACTGTCACTAATCAAAGACTGAAGAAGGATTCCTACGTCCTACAATCCTTTGGTATACTTAAGGGCTTACCTCAGTTGTCCTTGAATCATGATGCCTATTGTTGTCTTGCAAATATCGCCTCGGGCTAGTTGTCCTGGGATCATTTCCTGAGCCTCTGTGTCCCGCTATTGTTGGAATTAGGGCTCAAAGGGCGCCGTCGATGACCAGCATATCGGCGCTCTTTGACGTTGTTTGCCCGTCTACTAATGTTTTGGCTCTCATGGCTTTCCGCTGGTTTTGCTTCTGGGACCACGAGGACCATCTTCGAAACCATGAACGCCTGACCCCAATCCAATACAACCCTCAACGTGATCGGGATATTCAACGTTGAACGAAGTAACCGATGATACGCTGTGTACAGCACTTTCGATGATTGAACGCCACTGAGACAACGCGAGGTGCCTCCGGAGCTCCTCAGACCTTTTGGCACATTAAACGTAGATCTCTGATAGTGCCGTCACACCGTGTGAGCTTCTGTCTCCTGACGAGAAGTCTCGCGATAGGTTCTGAATTTCATGAAGTTGCCAGGCCTGCTGAAAACCTCCGATAAACAGGAGCCTGATCCTCTCGCAGTAGCCCGTTACTAGGGACCCTGTCGGGGAACTCGACGACATCCTGAGCGGCAGGTCAGAATAGATCCAGGCTATTTTTCCATCGAGTTTCACGCGGAACCGATTCAGAAGGGCAAGTTGTAGATGTTTCGAGTCGTCCCGAAATGTTTGCTGCCAGAAGAACCGTTGGACGCAACTCAAGGTCGAGCGCTTTGCCCGTAGCCCATCAATCAGGAATGTGTCTGCTCCCTGTATAGTGGGATTTTGAGTGCAGGATGCGCACTCGCTGAAGCTCCACCATCGATTCATCACCTGAACGAATTTCGCGGCAGTTTGTATGAAGAGACGAGCCTCACTCTCTCTGCTTTGCTGTGAGTTGCCGAAAAATCGTGCGCTTTGCTCATTCCTATGAGCTCGTTGCTTTTATAGCAATAATGAGCCATAAACTCATGTGTGATGTGAAATTTCGAGAGACTAAAGTAGGACAGCGCAATCACGTCGGAACCTTTTCGACTTCGAGAGTCTTTCTCAGTTAGTAAAACTTGCAATGATCAGAAAGTCGCGACGGAAGGACGTCGTTTACTTCAATTTACAAAATATTTTTTCTGTAATTCGCAGATCGTATTCGAATTTGACAAAACCTCGGTCAGACGTGTGGACAAGCAGCTCTCGGGTCCGGTTCGAAATCAACACATCCTTGTGTGCGCCAAGTTGGTGAAACTCGTTGTCAATATTCCGGTCGTGGAGGATGCCTTTGCACATGTCAGGCTGGAAAACAAATGTGAAGTGGAAGCCTGCCAGGATCGAAACACGCACTTATAACGATACTCCTTGACGTCACCTCAGAGACCTCGACCTCAGCAGGACGTGTCGCGCCTGAAAGAAAACATCAACCTGGGATACTTTTGAAGCGAACGGCTTCAAAGTACGACGACGTTGATGGTGGCATTGAAACCGCGACAGCACAAAAGCAGCACAGGGAGCACCTTAGGAACGGGGAGAAGCAATAGCACTACGATCACCAGAGGATGTGATTGAAAGAGAAGAACGGGACAAGAGAGCAGCTTGTTCAACAAGCTAAGCGAATCTTCTCTTACCGGAGGTGATTGTGTCTGACCTGAAGTCGTCGTCTCTTCTCGCGGCATCCATCTGATATCGGCGAGCCCCTTTTCACCGCTCGTTCTTTATCCTCGACCTTTCGTTTCTTTGTTGTTCTCGAAAACAGTGATTGACGTGTGACGAGTACACGGACTGCGAGGCTGCACCGCGCTTTCAGAGCTCGCAAGCTCGGTCGGTCAGCCCCTTCTTTGTTTCGGATCTGCTGACTCAGTTTCCGAAGAATTCGCTTCTCCGGGGAACAGGATGCCGATTGAAAACAACGCCTCGTTGTGCCATTCAAAGTAAACTTCCGGGCGGATTCTAGGTTCCGGGCTACAGTCCTACAGCAGCTGGGATGAGGTGCGCTCAGTCAACAGTGCAGGAATAGGGCTCGCATTCTTACCTCGGTCGCTATTTGTAACCTTCCAAGTGTATGAACTCACGCAACGTGGTCGATTGGCTACCGAGTTGGACTCCCGACCGTCTTTGGTTCTCCAGAACCCGCTCCGAGCCTGAAAGGCAGAAAACGTGGCTCAAACATTGAACTAGACTCCGTCGTCGGTTGCTGCGATCTTCTCGAGGCAAGCAAGGGTCAAAGAGATCCACGTCACGTTCTGTCTTGTTAGCGCCTCGCTTGAGACAAGCTTAAGTGAACTCGAGCAACAAGCGATAGCGAAACCCACCGCGTACGATCGCTGCGCATCAATTGAATTACAGGTCATCTCCGCGGCTATATCGAGGTTAGGCGTTTCTGCTTCCTCTCAAACAATCAAACGTTTTCCGAAAGCAGTTGCGACAAAGATGATCATCTGCATGCAAACACACTCCGCGGAATCCACCGCATCGGAGCAAGGATGTCAGGAATGTGTATGTGTACAATATACCCGAATCTGAATGGATATCGCTCTCTTGCCCGATGCATCCTTCAGCTAACAATTCCGAGCCAGAGCAACTTCTCATATTGCAATAGAAGCGGAAACATGTGTGGAGACAGTCAACGTACCGAATGCAATCACAGCCCTCCTCACAATGGATACCTGTCACCGAGATATTAATTACAGTCTTTCATATTTCATCCCTGTGTGATGATGGTGCCATCGATGCCCGGACCCGGTAACGGGGACGCTCCTGGAAATATCACGACTCGAACTGCGAAGCTTGCCATGCGGGTGCTGCCGAACCAAATCCTCGATAAGTTTCATGCTCCTGTACCATCTCCCTGCCCGGCAACGGTGAACTCAGCGGTCAGTTAGCGGATATCAGACTTGGATGGATACTTGGACCCTGGGACTTTCAAAACAGCGACGGTTCTGATTCGAGTCTCAAATATATATAAGCGAATGATATTCGCAGCTCATCGATTTCAGAGAGTTTCGAACGGAGCCTGTACAGTGTACGGTACACTCGGAGCAGAAGTGTGGGGAACGATGTCCCGACGCGGGACGACGTCTCCCGGCGACGGAAGAGTTCTCGGATGGAAAGAGAAATACACTCAGCGGATTCAAGCTGCGTTCAGCTCGATCAGCTGTGGTCAACCTTTTGGAAAATCCCCAATCTGTGCCGAAGCAATCGACTGAAGCCCTGGGATCCGCTTGCGCTCGATTTTTACACAGAGCCCACTTCCGTTTCAGGGCACAGTTCGTGTGCCATGATAATCGGTACCGTTCTAGGTGCTCGGGAGCCGCTTTGATCTCCAGTGTTTGCTCTGACAGTGAGTTCGGAAGGGTTTCGTTGAGCTGGCGGGCGCTGCGCCATAGGCGTCGGTTCATCGAGGGGAGACGGTGAAGGGGGTTGGGGGTTATTATTTGCACAATATGAGCGAAGTTTCAACAATGAGCCCCATCATGTGTCACAGAAGAGCCGAATAAACGGATCGTTGGTTGCTTGGTTGGTTGGTTGGTTGCGCCTCAACTTACATAGTGAGTGAGTGAGTGAGTAGCGGACGATGATGAGCGGTACGACGGCCTTTAGAACAATGTCTACAGCAGCAGCCAACGCTACTTGTCACCGCCCAGAAAATGTCACGACCAAGCGAGCGGGTAGTTGAGATACTGCGGAGACAATGGACGAGATGAACAACTTTGTGGAACAAGATCCCGCGAGGGAAAGTCAGTCAAAGTTCTGAATAAAAATATTGGGACGAGATCGCGACGCGAAACTTTGTGACTCATCAGTGTTGTCGTCTAAAGGCTGGATAGAATTTTCCATCACATTTCCAAAGATTCGACTCTGCGGATTCCGATGACCCAAGGTCTCCGAGGAAGTTCCGGTCAGAGCTCTCCGGGGTCCGTCGTTTTCGGTCTGACGGTCGTTGCTTTCGGCTACTTTCCGACATACAGCTGATTGCCTACTTTGGTTTCGACTTAATCCGAGTCGGTAATGTTGGCCATTAGTTTCGTTCGCAGTCAGTCAGCAGGCAATCAAAGCGGACGGGTAGGTGAGTCGGTCTGCTGTTCCGTTACGAGACAGGTAGGCTGCACGGGAGCTGGCTGTTTGACTGGTAGGCAAGCAATATTCTACTATTAGTACGCTGTGACAGATGTTTACCATTCGTAAACAGCTTCGAGCCATGTTGGGCCTTTTCAGGATCGCAGGCGTATCGTTACAATCTTTTCATGCTGCGTCGTGTCGTCAGGTATCACTTCGCAGCAAGTGAGAGCCAAGTATCGCCTGCAGCCCTGAGGAACCCACTCCACCATTAGTCGACGGGCTTCTTCCAAAGCTTCTGTGCGTGGACTGGTTCAGCTCGACTGAAGTTCGTGTATTCTTTTCTCTTTTTCGAATCGACACAGGCTTCACGAAGTATGGCATAGTATTCCATCGTGTTGTCGCGAGGATTTGGGCAGTGTTTGGAATTATTCTCCTCAGTCGGAACTCAGAGGGCGAATGGCCCGCACTGGAGTAACGGCGAGCTACAGTGAAAAAAGGGAGACGGACGACGGGCGGGAAAGTTAGTTGAAAATTTAGAGGGGGACTCGAGCAGTAGGCCCCTGCGGGTGAGGAATCCGGACAAGAGGATCAGCAGTAGGGATTCCGGTAGGAGATGGTTTGCTCGTTCGAAGAGGGCGGGTGCAGGAGAAGTAGACGGATTCCTTGCCCGTCAGTGAACCCGAGGAATTCCGAACAGCAACAAAATAGCCATCCTCAATCGACTGAGAAACCGTACTCCATGCGGTCAAGCCAACCACGGATACAGCACTCTTCGACCCAACAAGAACCACAATACGCTCCACCGGGCACCCTATATGACTGTGCGAGCCACCGTGCAGATCCCTCCGTTTTGTTCCCTCTAAACTTCGCTGCTCGCTTCTCTCTAAGAAAAGCTTCCTCAGATGAATCATTTTCCACTCCAGAAGAGCTTGCCTCAGACTCTACCCGCGTTGAGGGAGAATATCAGGTCATTTGAAGTCGGAATCAATCAGCTGCGTGGATTCTTGGAGCTTGGTGCGAACGGAAACTTTTTCCGACCCCTAATGCTGGTGCTCTGCGGAGCGCGTCGTACCCGAGCGTCTATTTGTCAGAACAGTTGTCGTTCTGTTGACTCGTACGACGAGGAATAATAAGTTGAACACATTAGAAAAACTCAATGACGACGAAAAAGGTCAGGACGTGACCCTAGCTTTTAGATCCCGGCGCGAATCGCGTTAATACGACTCTACGGAGGCACGTTGACTGTCTACACGTCAGTTGACGTTGGAGCCGAGAGGTTTGCGGGCAAATGGCACCTATTTCCACGACGACCAGTAGGCGTGGATTGTAGGCGACCGGCATTTGTTATTCCCTCTCGCAACGTCATTTGAAGTTCATTAGCTACGGCTCATTATCACATTTACGGCACATAACAGGGAGAATCACTCTATTACTTGCCGTCCAGGAGCCGGATCCCGAGAACGGAACATTCCGATTCACGCATCATCGTGGATTTCTTCCAAGACAGCATATTCCCCGATAGGTTGAACGTGAAACCTTCTTGATGTATCTCCGGGGAGCTTATGAGCTCCAGAAATCTTTCGTTCCTCGAATTCATTTTCCCCAATCCCGCGAATCACGGTCTTGACGATCTGCGAGGAGCTAGGCCTGGCTGTGAAGGCCATGTGAAGGACGCGAGGGAACTTTATTAACAGTGAACTCCAGCATTCCCGATGGAAACCAGGTTGTTGCCTAGATACTTGGAGTCGATCCTTTGACACTCCGATTAGGACGTTGCTCAATGAATTCCAGCAGCCAACATCGGCGAAGTCGGATTCTCAGGACTGGCAGTTTTTCATACCGGATACGACAGACTCATAGGATACGGTCGTATCGGCTCAATCGTTACTGGTCAAGCATCCATCCATGTCATTCCGCCGACTTGGCTCGGGATCGAAAATCCCCATACCCATGATGAGACTTCATCGCGCTCTCGCAGCCGCGCGTTTCCGAAAAATCATCAGCTTTTGACTGGATTAAGATCCGATTTCAGAACTCCATGTTTCCGCCAAGATTTGTTTCTCCGGGCCGCGGGATATTGCTGGACCCAGTTCAACCCTACGGGACCTCGAATGTGAGATCGCAGCGGACGCCGTTGCTACGCAAAACGTAGCTCTTTGGCTCTGATCATAGATTGGTCACAGTTTGGACGCCGCTTGGCGCGTTTTTGATCGACAGTTGTCAATTAATGCACATGACTCACGAGGCGACTCTATCGTCAGCAGCTATGTACATGTGCCAGACCGGCCATCCGGGCGATCGTCGACATGCGAACCGACGCCATCGACTTCTGCTTCGTCTGAAGAGAAGACCATTGGCCGCTCGATCCCATGTCTGGACACACTGGCTCGACCCAGCCCTAGGAAATCTCCACAGATTTCCGTACCACGCTCAACACCGAGAAACTTTCCAGGACCACCAATCTGTGTTTGTTTTGAAACATGCTGTTCTCGTTCCACAAATGCGGAGTTTCAGAGGAATCATGACGAAAGTTTCATGGAAAGTTGAACCTCAGTAATAGAAGTAAGTAGATTTTCAGGGATGATGAGCTGACTTCACCGGCCCGAAGCCACTTTGCATAAATAATGGGGGGACGGACGGAATCATCAACGCGAGTGGTTCCGTTAAACTTCTTGCACCTTGCGAGAGAAGTAAAACCGACGTAATCTCAGCGGGAGCTTGGAATAATAATGATGCCCGCAGTAATCGACTGTCGGCTACATTTACATAACGAAATGAATGGCTCTCCCTCTTAATAAGAACGATAGAAGACAATAAGAGAGGGACAAGTTGTGCGACAAGGAGACTCGGATCTCGGGATGTTTATTTTCCTCATCACTTCTTCTATCTGAGAACGGGGCGAGATGGGCTGTGACGAGAGATTGAACACATCATCTTCTCTTCGCAAATGATCGTAACTGATCGAATGGAACGCCCACATAATCACACACTTTGTCTCCACTAGTTGTTATCTTTCCAGCTCTTCACATGCTTATTTCAGCGATATGGAAATCTGGCGCCGAAAGGCTACATACTTGTTAACCAACGTTCTTTATGTCTAGATATAAGAATGAGGGAAGGACCTTGTGTTCGAGAAGATTCTGACCGTATCGAATCATATAATCGGAGCTTACAGATTACGAAGCTCTCCTCTTCGTTGGCGCGATGTTCGTCGGCGACATTGCTCATATCGGTGGACGACATCTTGGGGAAACGAAGTAAATTAGGTCCGAAGGTCAACTTGAAGCGGAGCCAGAAGACGATGTAGAATCCTCTATCAATGGCCGTTCCAAGAGCAGTTTTTCACAAGAGCCCACACAATTTGATTTCAACTTATGACGAACTTTGTAATGCGTCTTGCTCTGCCTGGCGTATTTCCAGACGGTTTCGAGCGAAAATAAGATATGACGTTTGATGACAGAAACTTGTCCCCGGAGGGGCTAGTCGGGGAGTTTGAATCTACCCAGTCTGAGAATTCATGCGGTGAACATCAATCGTTCTCCTACAAAGACAGTGCCCCACGACACAGCACGATCGGATCTCCTAGTTTGCCTTACTCGTAGTTCTGCCGAGCGTGAGGGACCGGAGAAACCCTGGCAAACAGACGGGCGAGCTTTCTGCATACGTCAATGCTTGCCCACGTCACATGCATATGTGTAGTATGTGTAAATGACCAGTATGCACATGCTGAATGAGGTTCGTATTTGCTCGGGAAGTGTTCTGTACCGCACCTGTATCTTATTCCGTCGGGTATCTATAATTCCCTGAAGCAAACCGGACAGACACTATATCCAGGTGTCGCATAGGAATCCTATGATTTTCGGGAACCGCACGCCTCAACTACACCCAGATTCAACAGCTTCCGCAGAGTCTGCGATCAAACACTGAATATGGCATCATGTTCTAAAGCCTGGAGCCCGGGAACCAGTGGATTACAAGGGTCGCAGTCTGGGCCCTTGTCCTTCTCATTCGACGATCCTTCGAGGACATCGAGTGAGGTGGTTTTCCCGTTAACTACCCGTCCCCAAGTTTCATACGATCTTCATCGGCTCCGCAGTCGTACAAGCCCGAGTGAGGTGTGAAGTTGAAACTAGGCGGGCTGTCGGGTGGGACAGGATGAGACAGTGAGAACGGGAGGAGGGCGGCATGAGTTCTTGTCGATTCGCTCTGACCTGAAACAGGACAGGATGAGCGACAAGCGAAACTGGTGGAAAATTGGGCGTCCAAATGTCATGTCGAGAAGTGGGTCCTGCGGGCCAGCCCACTGCCCTGTAAGTCTGGTGAGTAATAGCGAGTGAAGCTTCGTCGCTCCCTTGCTCGCTTTATCTTCCATTCGCTGGCCAACTAGCTCGCTCGCTTGCTTGCTTGCTTGCGTACTTTCAATCCCCGAGTGAGTGAAAGTGCTGAGCTAGTGAGTCCGTCCGTCTGTCGGTCGGTCTGGCCAGCTCGTTGCTTACTGGCGCTGCTGGTTAGACGGTAGGTTGTGTCAGACGGTTCAGTTGCAGACGACTGCGACGACGACGGCCACCCGCGCTCTCAGTTCGAGTTAAATACGGCTCTCCGAGTGGATATATTTAGTGGTGCTCCTCTCGCTGCCGCAGAAGAAATACCGAGAGCCCGAGACTGGCCCTGAAGGAGCTGAGAGAAAACATTCGACCAAAGGGAGGGAAGAGCTCCGCAGGATAGCGGAGCGAAGAATAGCAAGGATGGCTATCAGGAACCACAGGAACGAAAGGAGGCTGGGTCGACGGACGTTGGGAGAAATACTGGATGGGCATTCACGGAGATCTGAAGCGCCGTGTTGAGCAGCGAGGGGCAAAAGAAAGCGGAACGCATCCGACACAGTCTGCCGCCACAATACCAACACCAGATATGCTCGGCTTATGCTGCGCTGCGCTTTTGCTCTTTGTCTGCAAATTCGAGACTGGCGTTGAAAGAAAAGACGAAAAGCCACCAGTGAATTCGCTGACGGCGGATTCGAAAAGAACGAAATTCAGAACGATATCGAAGCCAGCGACAACGACAGAGGAAATATACGCCGGGAAACAGAGATACATACTAAGGAGGATCCGAGGAAGCAACGAGAATGCAGATATGGAGCAGCGGGGCCCGAAGATTGCATTGTGGTAATACGGGGCATATTCCCATCATTTCAGAGCCCTCCGGTCTACCCTTGGAGGGGAAGACAAGCAGTTCTGAAAATGCATCCAACATAGAGCCGTCTCAGCAACTCCATCTCGAGAATTACCTCACGAGTGAAGGAACCCAAAAACGCTTCACAATCAGATCTGCTGTTCCGGGGGCGTCGACCCTCAAAAAGAACGGTAGTCTCGAATAAAGCTCTCACAACGATTGTCAGGAAACCTCATCCGACTTGACAGCTCACCACCCCCCGCATGGAGGACTCCCTCGGCTGATGAGTCTCCTGTAGAACCAAGAATGTTACGACCAGTGCCGGGTTGCCACGAATATAACTCAGTTGGGCAAGTTTTGCGAGAGTCAAGGTTCCATTGTATCAACGACTCTTCCATGGGTTGATTGTGAATTGATATCCAGATAGTGCACGATGATGGAACCTTGCATGGTTCGAGGATCTAGATCTAGACCAACGTGGGAATCCGATCGACACAACGAGGAGATTGAGCACCTAAAACTTTCGAGAAATCCCAGTACATTTTTGGGGTCGTAACCAACAACTACTTCGTGTCGGGACTATGAAGCCGCTGCCCGCATCGGAACAATGAAAACCGCAGAAACTACGTTACCCCGAACAATGAGCTCACCTGGCGATATAGACGAAAAAGTAAAGAAGAACATGGCGTTGTTAGCTCCGAAGAGCCTGTGAGAGAGTTGTGTGCATGCAATGTCTGGTGTCGTGTCTAGGTATACGCTCAAGGCGACGCGCCTCCTCAGAACAAAAATAAAAAAAAAGAAGAAACTACCAAAACTGTGTTAAGCATCACCAGCAGCAACCGAAGACAATGTTGTCGCTCGCCGTGTTGTCTTTAACAGTGTTTTCGAAGGCGGTGGCTTGCTCCTCTCCAGGTCGCAATCGACTGCTATACCCCTTTCGCAGCCGTCGAGAGGTAAAACTGTGAAGGCTTTACTGTGTTTAAAAGCAGTCGCGCAGAGGGGATTCGAAAGAGGTGCGAGGGGCAAACTTAGCGGGTGTCGGAGGGAGTGCTTTGACGTGCTGCAAAGAGGGCTGATTCGAATGGGTTTGGGAGGGGAGATCGAAGGGGGTGAGCTGGGGTAAATGCCTAGCCGGGTGGCTTACTCTCGTTAGCGGCGCCCCGGCTAGGCGTCGAACAGCACGCAGAAGGGAGCTCAAGCAAGACGTGCAATGCAAAGTAAACAACACAGAGAAGCGCGAGAGAAATTATTCACAACTGGTTCACCTCGACATTCAACTTCTACGGCTCTTAGGTGGCTCACGGACGCGAAGCGCGCTGTAGGCTTACAGTGACGCTGTTTGAGCAGGAGTGAGAAGCCTACAGCTGAAGAGTATAGCCGGGGTCGGTTGAGCAGGATTCGCGATAGACAGGAATCTCTCGTGGGAGGGAATCCGTGTTTAGAGAGGAAATTCAGTGGAAAAGGACGACCGTTTGGTGGAAAGGCCCTCTATTGGTATTGTCCCTTCCGCGAGGGTGGGTTGCTCCCAGAAAGGAGCGACGCTGGCGAACGGAGATTGTGGGAAACCTGACTGGAAAACTGTCTCCGAGGTTCTCCGGCGGTGCGAGTCAAGCAAACAGGTTGCAGTCTCAACTCGGTCAGGATATTGGGAGACTGTTGCTTCCAGACGAGCATCGAAGGCTCTTTTTGACGACAACCACTAACGTCGCGCACAGGGCGAACCTGCACTGTACGCTGTACGGTCCGACTGTCTCTCTGGGTCGTCCGGGATGTGAGTCAGCGAGCTGAACGGGAATGGGAGCGAACTAATTCTCGTTCTAGAGGGCTAACGACACGTGCCAGTTTCGGAAGCTGAATCCAAAACTCCGGGAGGACTTTGTTTCATGGCCGCTACGTTTTTACTCCGGCTGTTAATGCGTTTCACGGCCAAATGAACGGATAGTCCGACGGAGACTCGAGGCGGTAGTCAGACGAACCGAATGAGCGAGTCCATAGAATTCGTAAATATTGTGCACCCAGACCCAGACGGAAGTCGTTAGTGTATCACTGTCAAAACGTCTACTATCGAGGACGAATACTCGAATAGCCCAGTGGGGATCGAAGCAAGCTCGCAGTTCACTCAAGTCATACGAAACGTTCAAGAATCGGAGTAAGGTGAACACCAGTTTTTTCGTCCCTTTTTCTGCTTGGAAGTATCATCGATCGACGGAAGAAATGAAATCGGCGACACAATCGAAACCATGTTTCAAAGTATTGATATTTGCCTCGACCGTCGTCCTCAAGTTGACTGAACTCGCTGGACAATGAGCGTCGCGACGCATCGTAGATCTGTGTCCCAGATTTTCCCGAAACTCTTTCCGGTCCAGCAATAGTAGTCTCACGTAGACTGATAGATAATGCTACAACGCTGCAGACGTCAGGTTCAAGTCTCCGAGGTTGGAGTCGGAATGCCCTCGGGCTCTTGCACGAGCCTAATAACAAGGTATCGCTGCTTTAGCTCTGCTCGGAACGGGTCGTTAGCTGCCAGAGTTTCTCCGATAATCGCTCGAAATTACAGTTCTGAACCTTGCGACTCATGTTTTGTCGCACCGTTCCGTTCTCGCACACCTGATTGCCGCGCCGCGGAGTTCCGCAGGCTGATTTCCACCATACTTGCAATAATCAAACCGACTTCCTCCGCAGGAACATTTGTCACAGAACGCGACGCTTTTCCCCTATGTGAGATCAGAGTGGTAGAGCGGAAAATATTAACTGGTACTAGTTCTAGATTCTGACGTTCATTCGTATCTGAATTCATGGGGAACGCTCTATCAGGCTGTCCTTATACCGAGGGGCAGCCCCGATACTAGATGGCGGAATTTTCGCTTTCTGGAGGATTCGGCTCCGTTGTTATCTCGTTCTGACCTAAAGAAGCAAAACTCTCAGCTTCCTTTTTGGAGCCTGGCCAAAATGTTCGCCCGAGTCGAGCTGACCGATTTACATTCGGAGCCTGATTGATCTGAGAATGCGAGCGATGGCTCCGGGAGATGAAGCAAGCTAGAAGGCTATAGGTTGAATGGATTGTGATTCTCATGCGTGAATGTGATGATCGAGTCGTGTCCACGAGCAACTCCGGATCTCTCCCCACTGGGAATGATTTTCTAGTTTCGGTTTTGAGGAATGGGCATGACCAAATAGATTATGAGGAAACTCAAATTCGAACTTCAGTAGCTCCGCCGCCGTGTTCCCTCTGAAAATGCGGAGAACTCTACCCAATTATCAGCAAGTTCCGTGTCGAATCATTCTCATGTCATCTAGACCAGTAAGGCCTATTTGACGTCGTGGAATTCTCCGAAGCCCCCCGCAGGCAGAGAAGAACCAAGAAAAACGCAGTGCTCTGCACGAAACGGGTGGACTTCGAAAATCCCACGTCTTTCAAAAGTCAGGTAGACGGGTAGACGAACGAAGCTACGACCCGACCGTGGCACGACAGGCGCGGGAGATAGCTTAGAATCTTTCAGCAGTGCCAAGGCAACAAGGAAACACGTTGAAGATCTACGCAAAGCTCGGAGACCTTATCTGCTGGGGCTTAAGGTTCTTTTGATGTCATTTTCATCCCCTGACTCGCCTTCATCCCAGCTAGACACTCCAGAGGCTGAGCTCTCCTGAATTCCTGTGTGAAAACAAGGGGAGAACGTCGGGAGAATCTCAGGTTTTGCCCGTGCGCATCTGGAAAAATAGGTTATCATCAAACTATAGACAAGGGAATCGCTGAGTTCCGTGGAGATCGACAACAAGGGTGGCAGTAGCTCCCAGACGTTCCTTGAGGACTTCTCTCAAAATGTTATTCGATCAGATGCGCTTGATATCGAGCTTGTCCCATCGAGCTCGAACGACTCACCGCCAACCAAAACCCCGCTCAGTCCGGGGATTCCCGCCATCTTCACTGGTAAGACTCCATGTCATACAAAGCCCCTCTTGGGCAGAACTATGGCTATATCTACGGCGATCCAGAGATCGAGAGACGATCGATCTGCCGGATCTTAGAATTCTCGGATGTTCCATACGTATAGACGTCGGACTCGAAATTCAGCGACTCGCCATCGCTCAGTCTGTTTTCTTCGCGCCATCCACAACGAGCGGTTTTCCTTTCTTAGAGGCTATCGCGTCTCTGTGAGTTGCTTATTCACGGTTCGATCGTGCTTGCGCCGTTGTTGGAGAGTTCAGCGGAGTGCCCCGTCACTCGAGGAGCTGGCGAGATAGATTGAGAGATAAAGAGATGGAAGAGGCAGGCGATCGAAACTTGAATAGATAGAGAGGAATGAGGCGTGAGATGAAGACACTGTCTGCTTCGCTCCAAAAAAAAGACCGGTGGAAGAGCGAGGAGGCTGGAAAGAAGGCTGTCAAGCGAGAGCTGTCTGTGTATTAGGAGAAGCGTCGGTCGTATTGTCAAGTTTGTCTTTCGCGTCAGCTATTTTGTGCAATCAGTCTGATGGGCTTTCGCGTGACAACGTCTCAGCTAGTATCGCGGAGGGAAATAAGAAGAGGAGGAAAAAACACACATAAATTGATTCCGTTTCGTCACGGGATCCAGAGAAGCGAGCTGAGATCGAAAACCGGTGAGCCAACAGCCACTCACTCATCCGGGCGAATTTTTTTCTCCCCGTGCAATGCCCGCTATCTGGACACTCGGCGAGACTTACCATCAGACGTTGCCTCTATTCGCATCCCTTATGCTGTTTATTCGAGAAACATACGTGGATTCTGTTCAGTAAATCCTGAACAACGTCTTTCCACGGACAGGAGGTCAAGATTGATTTATTCAAGGCGGCGACTTTATGTCGCGGAATTCTAGGACAAAGGCCATTGCTGGACCGCTTGTAAACAAGGCAATGTTTTCGGCATTGAAAATTTTGAATTTCTAACCGTCGGAAGCTTTGAGGCGAGAAAACTATGAGGGCTCGTGCTCCATTCGGCGCATGGCTCCGACAGCATATAAATAGTCTGTCAGAATATTTCATTTCACGAGATGTCTTTCTGAGCGTAGACAAGATATGGTACTCTGTCACGTATTCCAGCTGCCGGACTGCCAGATTCTGTCACAGAAGAAATCTGGAGCAAGCCCCCACCGATACGATGTTTCGGCAAAGAACAGTTCCAAGTCGAACGTTGTACAGCGTTCGATGAAACTCCTACAGCGTGTTTCCTCCTACTCGACCTGTACAAAACTCACGGGAATTCGGAGCACGTTCGCTCCTAATGGATCTCGTACGTCAAACTATATCTTGTTCTGGAAAGAACCACGTCAACACGAACAAACAGCCTTGAGAATCAGTTACCCGGCTGTTCCGAAATGCTCGTGCTGTCGGGGTAGATCTGATCGCAGAGCAGTACTCTCTGTCATGATCAGCCTCCCCACACTGGGGAAGTACCTAGTTGTTCCCCCCTGCCCCAATTCAAACTCCTGAAGTTGAATGGCGTGAGAGTCGTCGAATTCGATACTCTTCTCGCCCTTCAAGGCCCTTGTCCCCGAGGGGAATCGAGGACTGCTCAATTCCGTTGTTCGAGGATGTCTCAGGCGCGGAGAGGGACCATCGACATCGAGTCGTTTAGAGCTGCTCGTTGATTGTGGAGAAATTTCGGTGGCACTCCGTTACGATTTGCATCAAAACGCTTCAAAGTCCGCAATGAAATTGCGCCCTGTCGCCTGGTTGGTTGAAATGCAACGGTGGAGGAGGAACGTTAGTTTTGAAGATGTTTGATTAAGATCTCTCGACCCACCAAAGCGGAATAACGAGCTGTCTGACGGAGAGGGAGCATAGGTTTGCTCCAACGAAACCGGGAACTTGGAAAAAATCAGGGTAAATACCATGCGGTAGTCAGTCACTCGGATGTCCATGTTTTCTTTTCTCTCCGCCTTTGTGCCATTCACCAGCTATTTTGGGACCAGAAATATAAGAATCATCCTGGAAAAAAAGTTTCGCCAGACGTAGCATTCGAATCATACCTTCTGCGCTCTGACCCCGTTTCGAGGACAGGAGTTGCTTTTCCTTCTGCATGAGGAGCGCGTTTTCATGGTTCCTGATCGAATATTGTCTCATGAACAATGAGAACTGCTTTTGATGTTGCTCAGGGTTGGCAGGAAGAATGATTTTGGGCCATTCTCATTTCCGTTGCGGGGGCTAGGTATGTTCTTCTTCGACACCACACTCCAGACTCCAGTGGGACCTTGCACCTATCCGGAAAATCTTAGCGATTGCTCCCGATAATCTCCCTCCCAATCCGCAAGCAGGGAACCTTCAAAGGCGCTCGGGCCCTGCTTCTCCTCCTCGGTGATTCCTGGTAGCGAGAATTGAGTATCCTTGCCGAGCTCTGGTATCAACTGGTGATAATTGTCTGGTTGCAGGAACTCGCTGAGGTCTTCCGATCTTGTGCGTCGGATTCACGCTGTTTGATTCTCTGCACGGCTGCGAGGCAACGGTTCAAACCGTCACACGGAGCGACCTACTCAGACATCTTTTCGTAGACATCAATCTAATCGTAAGTGTTCTCTGCAAAACAAGGCGCTAATGATTGGTCACAGGCACAGACAGCATAATTTGACCTTCGTATCTTGCAACCGAGACGAGGTTAATATCGCGACAGCAACGGGAAATGCAGAGCTTCCAGAGTGCGCACGAAGGTGTTTCCCGAAGCAGAAATCACGGTACTGAATATCGCCTTATTGGTCTTTGGCGTAACTGAAAATGTTGGGGCGAACTAGGTCTGCCATATCGGCCTCTAACTCATCTTCCGAAAGCAGCGTCAGATAACAACTGAGCGGAATGGCTCGACAGAATATGAGCTCAACGCTCGTTATCAGGAATTTGCCTCGTACATCGGCGGAGTTCTTTCGCCTCGTCATCGTCCCTGCGAGATGGTGCTGCCGTCGCGAACACGCAACCTTGATACCGTTAACCTGCTATTTTGAAACCCTCAGTGATTCGTATTCATCAGAATGATTCTCGAAGATGCCGGATTAGCATAAGATGAAAGCAAAGCTCCCGAGCTTGTTCCACCGATCTGCAGCTTCGGTGCGACTGAAACGCTAGCGGACGTTGAAATCCTGCGGAACCCATTCCGCGGCAAACCAGATCTCCGGCAAAAGACGGGGGCTGAACGATGGGATCTATGAGTGCATGAGTCGGTATGGGGGACTGCAAAGGATGCAAATCTAAGAATGAAGAGTACGGGGAAACAGAAACTGCGACGCAGTTTCGCCAGGACAGGGTCAAAGTCCCTGCTTCTCTCTCCGAGGATCTCATGAGAGAATCAACAAACTTCGATGTCGCAAAAGAGAGATCCGACGTAGTTTACTCGAGCATGGTTCCGATTGAGGAAAGATGAGAGATCTAGATTTCGAGTTGTACGATGAAAATCTAGACCCACGAACCCGAAAAAGTTCACCAGCGCCATATTGGTTCTATCATGAAGGGGAATCGGAAGGAATTCAGAGGCAGAGAATTGGAAATCAGAAGTCTGAAGCAAACACAATGGCCTACATGGAATTGAAGGTCCGAAGATCGAGTTCTCTCAGGCTTGACCTGAGAAGGTTTCTTCTCGGTTGACATTGGGTTCATTATCAGCAAAAAATCACTATCAAGTATAGAAATATCGGAACTGAGCCTCTCATGAGATTCGGGCTTGAGGCAAAAGCGACATCGGCCAGAAACCGGGAATGGAGGAATGAAACTTCGCTTCCGAGAAAGCGTACATTTTGTTGCAACGCAGAGAGTATGCAGATTATAGGCTAGCGCAGAATTTCTCGTGGTCGTGACTTCGGAATGAATTCGCTATCCTCTCTATCTTCGTCATTTCACGAGAAAATAAAATACCCCGTCTCGATCCTTCGTGACCCCCTAGATTCCCTAGATGAAACAAGTAACTAGGTCATCTTCGAGAGAGCGCGACAGCGCCAAAAGTCCACGGCATGGGAGCGAAAATAATTCCCGCACGCTCCTGGCCGAGTCCCGTTCACTTGTGTCCCTTGATGCCTTGCGCACATCACGATTCGGCATCAGACCGAACAAGGTCTGTCGTTCGACGTGAGAACCGCGTCTGGAGCTTCAGTATACACCTACCTTGGTGTGAGTCTCTCTCAATCGAACCATCCCTTGGGATAGAAGTCGAGAGAGCTCTTTCCGAAAATACGACAGTATGGATCTCGAATGGAACAATTCTAGAATCGGATTCCCTCGAACGCTGACGACAAAATCTCATTGTACGTGGCATTTGCTGGAGAGTTCTCCGCCGACGCAGAGGAGACGTCTACGGCGGTCTTCCAATCGCACGAGAATCTCTCCTATGTATTCGCAACAGAGACCTTCTTCGAGGCCCTAGAAACTTGAGCTTCAACCTCACATTCGATGCGACGCTGTAGCCTGAAATCGGAGATTTACCGCACAATAATTTGAGAAGTGAGTTTCGCTCATGAAACCTGATTTCGAGTGATGCCTACTTGTTCTTGGAGAAGTTCCGTCTGTCAATTTGATCCGCTCTACTCAGTTAGACAGATGATTTCGAATCAAGATGCAACCATTGTGATTCTATTATTCTATGATATGGGTTGGTGCAAGGGAGCGAAACTTTCGCGAGAATAAGAACGCATGAAACTCCAGGCGAAAAATGTCAATATCAGCAGAATAAACATCAAGCTCCAAGCGTCAGCAGGCCTTGTGTCAGAATGCTGGTAGGAGAAAAACTCGAAATAAGTAAGGGAGGAATCCAACCGGGAAGTCGTAAGAAGCACTCGCATGCGAGTACCGCCCCGTGGTCGTAAATATTCGACGTATGAAAATAGAAGTCTCAACGGAATTCGAACAATCGTTGAGAGAGAAAAAAAATGTGAAGAGTCCGCAGAATGGAGTAAAGAGCGCCGCATTCAGATTTGATGATCCTTGGGCTTTTTATTCTCGCTTCTAAGATCCAGAAGGACTTATAGAGACTCTGTCGTCTGACTGTCTCAAACTCTTTCTCAAGTCTTCATTTTCGGATATAATGTCCGGAAGGGAACAAGATCCAGTGCTCCTTTGGGTTATTCGAACCAATGAACACTTGTAGCCGAACTGACCTTCAAAAAACGTCATCACATTATGTTGGAGGTGATTCTGACGCGGAAGCAGCCCTCGAAGGTCGTCCTGGCTAAAACCGGGAGGAAGTGCAGCCCACGCAAACTTGCTTTCTTAACGCACTTGTTAGAACTACGCTCGCAGGCTTGGTCAGAAGACGCTCGGAGCACGTATTATACTCACACAGCAGCTCGCCTCGTGGATCTGCTATGAGGGAAACTTCTTCAAGAAGGATTATTCAAATGTTTCAAAAGGAACGACGGCGATTACTATGATAGCGGGCGGCGAGCGGTGGTGCCTACGATATTCAGGATCTTCTTAGGGGTTCAGACTTTGGATCCCAATAGTTCGCGCTGCGGAGCGCGGGGTCTGCCCTCTGCCCGCGTTCTGACTCATAGAGCTGTCGGATTCGTGATTCGTTGAAATCCGGTATACACCCGGAGTGAACTGTTATTTCGAGCCCTGGATCATCTATGCCGGCCATCTTGGAAGTTTTTTTCTACAAAGGCGAAACGTCCTTCAGAATTCCTCCAATAAACCTCGGAGAACCATGCCGCCTCGCTCATATTCTTCCAGCTGGAATGTCTTTTGGGGGAAAAGGCTCAAAAACTTTCATGTTTGTCAAACTTGTTCTTCGGGAGTATGAGGAGTTAGTCGAGGGTAATAACATAGGACACGGAGCGATTTCGCTTGGGGGAAAGCATTCGGTAAGCGGAGGGAGACCACTTCTAAGGGAGGGAAACCGCTCCGAGGCGAGGGGTCAACGAGAAAGGGAGCGGACTCGACAACATGGACTCGACCCGATCGGAGAAAGGGAAGATTGGGAGAGACGGGGAGCGAAATGGAAAGAGGAACCGCTCAAAAAATTCCTTTTCCGCTAGCCCAAGTTGAGAAGCCGAGTTCCGCAATCTGAATCTACACGGCGCCGCGGCGCCGGCGTAGGCGCATAGCGAAGCCGCTACACGAGTCCACCAGCTTCTTCGTCTGTCTGTCGGATCCCAGAAGCTGCGCTCATTTTTTCGCTCTGTATCCCAATGCACTACCTATGGAAGCGTGTGAGAAATGCCGAAGTCAGCTCATATGGTTCTGCTCTCGCTCGGGGGGATCAGCTGATGCAAGAGTTAGATCAGCAACTATTCGTATGAGTTCCTTTTTTTGATGGCTGGGAGATGAAAGATGATGAGATCCTTGGACTCGAATCTTTGTTCAATTTCATATCATTTCATGGCAGATCTCGATCTCCGACATGAGAGCTAATCCGGATAGAGAACAAAACACTGGTATGGTTCATCCGGTCAGGGTGATTGGAGGAAACGACTCCACTAATCATGGATGACTCCGCGCTGAATCTTCATTTCTGGGCTTGGATTCTTGCTGCGGCAAGACTTCGCGACAAAAATTGCGTATTCGGGCCAGCGTACACCTGAGCAGTCGACACACAGCGAATTTGATGGTCAGGTGAGCTTTGACGATGTCTTTCCACCAATGAGATCAGCAGCAAACTCGGACGGGGGCGCAACTGCGAAAGCACTTCTGACTGTGACCATCATGGGGCCTTGGATTGGTTTCCACGTTTTTCGTATACCCTCGGCTTGAGGAATCCCTCAAGGAATCGTCTTCGACGTTGACGCCTTCTGTGCCGGCACTTCTGGCGGGTTCTGTACGTGTCGGGCCAATGGCAGAAAACGAATTGATCCCGTCTCTCGAACCGCCGCTGTGAAGTAAAGTGTCTTCAAGTAGTTTTGTAGGTTCGCTTTCATCGAAAACTTCGTAACTCGTTCGTCTTTTCTAACCTCGTTTCGGTCGAGGACGTTGTCGTCGACGGCCAAGGTGGAGTCAGGGCTGCTCTATCCATTAAAAAGATAAGTCGTGATTACAGTGGCCTTATCGCTCGAGTTCTCGCCACGTTCTCGTCCTTCATCAAAGATCGAGCGCTCGCAAGACTTCGCTTGTTTATCGCTCACCTCCCTTCAAGCTCTTGAGATCTTGGAATTCTCTTTGATCGCTCTGCGTATCTATCCGATACCGATCTGCGTTTTTACCGTCCCGACTTTCGGGAATAGGCCATCATGACCTCGACCTCTGACTGAGTCTACCTATACATGAAATATGGGAGAGATCTCGGAGTTCTGGTTTCTCTCAGCTCATTCCCTGACCCCAAGGAGTGTCGCGCAGTTCTGCGGAATGCGTGATCAAGGTTTATGTTACGCCGCCGGTCGGATACATGACACCATTCGAAGCTCGAATACCCAACCTTCATTGAACGAAAAGCCGGCTCGGACAACGGGGATCTGTTTCGAACAGATCAGAAGAATATCATGATGCCATTGTCTGCGCCCGGCTGGACTACCTTGCCTCGAGAGCAGCTCTCTCCGTGGATACGCTTGCGATTTATTGGAATTTTCCGGAATACGAAATACGGATCCGAAAGCCGGTGAAAGCTTCGAGCGATTCTCGCACGAAACTCAAGAGAACACAAGGAGAAAACTCAGGACTTTCGGAACCATCAGGAAGAAGGAAAGCCGCGCCTTTTGGTGAAGTCGAAATCGGCAGATTGTCGGGGTCAAGCACCCGACAGAGGATCAAGAGGAGCAGAGTGAGAAAACGAACGAGTTTCAAAGCTCTCTTGAAGCTCCGCAGGAGACCGGCTCTCCCAACTCGGTTCGGTTGATGCGACGCGCGACAAGACGCTTGGTTGGCCGGCTTCAAAGAGCGCGGTGCTTTCCAACTGAATTATAAATTTAAATCACCTTCCCCCTTCCGTTTCAAGTCGGTCTGTCAAAAAAATAAGCGATCAGGTCCCGCTTCATTCCCCGACGCTCTCTATATCTCTCCTTGACACTCTTCCTCATCTTGCAGGACCACGTCAACGGGACGCGAACCGTCGGATTTCTACTCACCCTCAAACAGCGAGTCGACGACCGACTCATTGGCACACAGACCCACAGAGGGAATCCTGATCGTGTGCGTGAGCGGACGAGCCTTATTCGGTGTGTGGACATCCGACGACGACTGCGTTGACAACAAGTGAAAGAGGGTCTCTGAATTAGAGAGTCTCGCAACTCGACCGGAAGATGAGCGTGCGGCCGGAAGTAAATAAGAGATTTATTATTAAGTCCCTGTCTCAGCAACTGCCGACAGGGAGGAGGGAGGTCGGGACAGGATCGCTTCTCGTCCGCTTTTCGGCCGCCCGGTCATGTGGGCCCGCATCCATCCTAGCCACCCCACTTTGCAGAACGTTGGGCAGCACCATAGAGTTAATGTATACGATGAGGTGAATAAGATCATTCTGCGCTCGCGTCTCTAGCCAAGGTTTCGCCCCGCTCCAAATCCATACAGAAGACCAGCTCAAACAAGTAATAGAGAGCCTCGGGCAGAGAGGGCACTAGGACTACATGTGTGGGTGGGCCGCTCGGTGGGTGGGTGGGCTAGTGAGTGAGTGGGTGTATTGGTGGGTGAATGCCCAACTGTATGCGCTCTATGATGACGCAGCTATTGGAAAGCTGTTGCTTCTGCCTCGTAGAAAGCTGGCGCCGCGCCGTACCGCTTTCTACGAGGATGACAGACAACGATGGCAAAATGAGATGAACAACGAAGACTCTCACTGTCTACTTTTTCTTCCAGTCCCTCACTTTCTTCGGGTCTGCTTGTTAAGCTGAGATGCTATGGCGTCTTTCTGCCTCTGGGGAAGCCCCGCCAACCAACCAACCAACCAACCGACCGACCGGCCAGCCAGCCTGGCTGCCTGCTTTCCCGTCCGCCTGCTCTTCGCTAGGGTTCACACTCCGCTTCCCAAAGCACGGTCGGTTCACACCTCCGACCTAACGAGACACAAAGCTTCAAAGATCTAAGAGCTCTCATAGCCGATCGGAGCCTGTCCTCTCCGGTTGTCTGCGCTCACAACGTCTTACAACGAAAACACCAGATCCACTCTTTCTTCGGTAACGAGAAGCGCCCACTTTGGGGTAAGGCGCTTACGAGAAAGCTGAAGAAAAGTGGGAAAACCTCAAAAAGAAGAAGATCGCTCTCAGAGGATGAAGGGGGAACTCGCCGGATCTTTCTTATCTGCGGATAAGGCTCCTCGAATGAGACAAGTGAACCTTTGGGATTTTCTTGACAGTTGTGGAAGTAGAAAATGAGAGGCTAGTTTGGGTCCAATGGCCCTAAACTTCGATGAGACATCGAAAATGACTGCGAAAGTGTAAAAAAAGTCACGCCTCTCGTTATCGGACCTCAGCCGTGCTCCTTGTCCGACTAGCTGGCACTGGGGAGCAACATTGGCGCCTCACGTCGCGTTTTCTGGTGTTGGGTTCGAATCGCGTGAAGGTTGAATGGGGCGTCCGTCGGGGTATCTGCCACCATAGGTGTCTCCTATGGCCTCCTCTGTCTAAGAGGTCTACATGGTTGATCTTGCCACCAGAAGTCGATGGTGTAGCGGAGGCTCGAATCTTGGCAGCCGCCGGGGTGCACGTGATTCAAGGTATACATTCGTGTACGTTGGCGCAGGATGTCTGCAGGGAACGTATTCATAAACACAACCATGGTCGTCTTCCCGCGTGCGCTCGCCGTTTTTGGTCAACCTGGTTAGAGGGTCCCTCAATTCTCACAACGTTGTGGATTGGCTTTGAAGGAAACCATCGACCTTGACAGTTCAGTGCCGAGGCTCGATCGCTGTGGATTCAGCGACGTGGAATAGCTGTCTTGGACACAGTCTCTCAGGCTTCGACTCCGTAACATCCGTTACATCCTTCCTCTGTGGCAATTAGACGGGTTCGGGGCAAATTAGTTTGACACATTGAGTGGACGATGGCGTGTCCCTGCCACGAGGTTCATATGGAGCGAGCGTGACTTTCGAAAGCTTCAAAAAAAATTCGGGTCAAGCCGTGCTTCCAATCAGGAGATTGACCGTCCCGAACGATCTCATGAGGTTCTCCTCCCGAAGAACTGTTCCACATATCAATGAGCCCAACATTTCAGTGAATCAGCGGGACAAAGGTTACCGTGCGTTTCCATTGAAATCATTCCAACAACCTGCAGCTTCGTTGGGAGGGCGGTTGAAGCTCGCTTAGAACATCTCAAGCCAGTTCCAGAGTTCTCCCCGGCCGAAGAGACAAGAGCGCGAAATCGTAGAAGATATCAGCGTTTAGGCCGGACAAGACCATGCAGACCTCTTGTGGCCGAAAAGCACGACGAAATTGATCTCGCTGCCAGCAGCCCCCTAGTTTGTTCTTGGATTCGCCTGACGTCCATTGGATATAGGTAAAGTTCGGGTACCGACGAGGTATGCCGAATTCTGCAAGCAGATCCAATGACAGACAAGAAGCGCGTTTGGCACCGAAGATGCAGGGAAGGAAGTTTTGCTTCACCACTCTGCCAGGTCCACAGAGAAACGAGCTAGGGAGTGGCTGAGTTCTGAGCTCGGCATCACTTTAGTGGCGCCGATCATCAGTGTGCTATATCAGTTCTGCATCATTTCAGATGACCCCGTATGATTCCTCCGCGATAGAGCTCAGCTTCTTTCACGCTCACCATCGGGAGATCATGTGGAACCACCTTACCGGCGAGTAAAAGAGGGGATCTTACACGGGAGCATAATATTACTCTGTCCCATGCATTTCCTATCCGCGAATGGAAGGGAGAATTGCGTCAAGTGAAATGCGAGGAACAAAAACGCACCGCCCTTCAACATTCCCCCCTATCCGTCCGTCTCACGTTCCTAGCTTGCGGAGCTTTGGTCATGTGAAGTAGGAGCTACCTAGCATTGTGCCATCTTGGGTGATTCCGAGTCCGGAGTAGACTGTTGCGCTTGGTGGACATTTTCTGCCTCGATGTTTGCGTATCGTAGATAATCTTCGACTTCCTCACTGTCTGGGAGGGAATAATAATGGGAGGGAATCTCGGCCTTGGTGTGGTTGATCGAAATAACGAGATCTGCTGAACTACTGCCACTGCGATTCCGCCGAGTTCGGAGAAGTCGGAGATGGCCGGGCCAACGAATCGGGTAGAATCTGCACGGATGGCTGAAAGCGGGATCAATCGCGTAGTCCGTACGTTGTCCACTGCTGTTTCACGTCCCAAGCAGCGTCCGAGAATGGATTCAATTGCGTGTAATTGAAATAATGGAAGCGGAGTTGTATTGTTTCAACTTCAACAAGTACGATGGTCTCGTCGCATCGTTTCCGACAGAGTCTCGACTCACGGATCTATTGTTGGGGCTCTTGTCCTAGTACGATCTCGGAATGGTCTGTTGAACGTGACGCTTCCCAATCGATTCTCATGCGTCGATATTTCCTGTCAACACAGGATGGAAGGGACCATAGTCACGATGCCGATGCCAGCGACGATGATTCATCATAACAATAAGGACGGATTCTATTGATGAAGGCCGTCGTCCGATAACCAGACGCTCCTGATGCGCACAAGGAACTGCTTCCCCCCCCCCCCGGAGAGCGTAGAAAAGTGGCCATGATTTGGGATGTAAATCGAATCGGAGTTCCAGTGATTCACCAATGGGGGTGAAGAGTTTTTCCCAGTCTTTTTCCTGCAGAAATCTGTGCTCGAACCATCGGAAGACGTTCGCTCAATCACCGGGACTGCCGTTCCGCCCGCCTGTTAGCTTGCCTCAAACAGAATTTCGATCGAGCCGCCGGAAAGCCGCCTCAGCTTGTCAGGAAGGGAGAGACACTGATTTATATGAAGTCGTAGTTTTTGTACAACGGCCATTCCATCTGAGTCCGCTTTCCGTTCGACTCACTACGCGAAACCGCGGGCCTACACTTCGCACATCCGAGACACTAGAATTGCAAGAGGTCCCCACCGACTAAGGCTTCAAGGAAAAAAAATCTAGTGCAACTTCAGTCGCTGACTGAAGTTGTCGTTTCGCGGCTCACGTTCAGTTAACATGAATGAGCGCGAGCGAGATACGAGTGCTGGAATTCACGCACTCTGTTTCAAAATCAGGTTCGCGTGCTGGGTCTTGGGGAAGCTCGAGGAGATTCGAGAAACGGGTTGCTCGACTATTCTATGTGCTCCTCACCCACTGACGTTGACGCCTATCCATGGTGAACCATGATGCAAGAAAGTGCTGAATTCCAAAAGGAATCGCTCAACGTCCAAACGCGGGCAGGCTGCGGAATCCTTGAGGGAAACGAACTCCCACCTCGCTCCGCTGGCTCATTCGATGAGATCGCACTCGCGGTGTCTGTTTCTCTGGCCCCACTCACGGGAGAAGGAAGCTCGCTTCATTTAGGCAGAGACTTGAGAGTGGGGGCGCCCTAGGGTTGAGGTGTCCACAATGAAGTGTCGTAACTTGCAATTCTGAGTGGAAGAGCTCAATCAAAGAATTTGAGGTTCTCAACCCCGCTGATTCGACTGAACAGAGCACGGATAGATTTCCCACAATGCCAAACACGACATGATCTCTAGTCGGGGATTCAGGGAGTTATGTTTCCGACTTCGGATGAGAGCAGAAACTCGAGCTATTAGAGATGCCCCTGAGTCTACGGCTGACTCGAATGACGTATCGTTCCATTCGACACAAGTATCAGTAACCCCGTAACCCCTCAAAAGCCCCTGTAGACCGTGACCTATGAAGTTGTCTTGGACTACCTTGGAAGGTACCCATTGGAGTGGTATCCAATGGGTACCCTCTCATAGGGGAAGAATCAGAAAACCCGCTATGATGCGGGCCTTTACCAAAGGTGGTTGGCAGTTCAACGTAATGGTCCCTTTGGAATACCGATCGTGTAGCAGACGATGGATACATAATGACTGCAGCGCCTCTGGCGGCAAAAACGCGGAAGAGTTGGAAAACGGTAAAACTGGGTACGGGAACACAGGGGCGCAACCAATTTGTTCGACAGAGTCTCCAACCTGCGTTTTCTGTTTCGTGTGAGCACACCGTACATGCTTTTGAAGGTGTTCCGTTCAAAAGCCTCGATCGCAGACTTCCACTTCCGGGACAGTGGCATCCGTGAACAACATCGCTGAGCTCCGCGCGGAAGAACGCAAGCCTGCGTTAAAATACCGTGCACCAGATATGCGAGTTTACGGGGAAACGTAGGAAGGCCGTGATTGAATCGAGACGGTGCTGTTTGCCATACCAAATCTTAGATTTACCTCCACCCTCTTGCCGCTAGCTCCCGATTCGATGTCTATGAGGGCGCTTTGCAGTCGTTCCGAAGCCAGCCTGGCTTTTTGGACAGAATATATTTGATGGTCGCCCAAAATAATCGCCGCCACTTTCGGGTCTGCAAGGAAGCACGGGGGCTTTTTGATCTAGACCGTTCGGAACTTTATAGAATGTAGAAAAAGAGAAAATAAAACACCAAGTTAACGAACGTGAGCGTTTACGCATGAGTGGCGGACCGCCTCTAGCGATGCCACCTTTCCTAACTTCGGTCCGGGCTCTCAAACAGGCATTGCCATCAGTTCGTCTTGATGAGCCTGTCTAGACACCATTGTCTGAGCTTGGAACGTGATTCCCTTGTTAGACTCCGAAGCGCGCCTCTTTCGTCGGCGTTCCTCCTCATTGAGTCCATCTCGAAACGCGCGCTCATCCCGCTCCGTCATCTGTGTAGCCGTGCGTTGAACCGGATATCAACAACAGTAATGAACTTGCGAAATAGCGGAGTTCAGCTCGACCAAGTTGCCGCGCAATGCCCAGAGTTTGGATTCGACCGAAAACTTCTGGGAGGCATTTCGGGCAATATTCGACCTCCGAGCATACTCCTCGACCCACTCGAAAACTCTGATTGTATCCATGCAATACATATTGTTAGAGAAGAATGAATCACTAGGAAAGCACGAGCTGAATGTTGACGCGTCGGATTCTAGGCGACTCTTTGAATTTTCGAGACGACTTCCTCAAGGCCGAGACTCCGTGATTTGCATCACACTCAACAAGAATAAAACGCTGAGTTATTTAATGTCGAGCAGTCAATGAAATACAATCGATGAATTCACATCCAGGGTCGGGGTCTCGCTCCAATAGTTGCAATCGCGTATCGAACCAAACCAGGGCGAATATCGAACAACACTGAGGCGCTGAGAATTAATTAAACATGGACCGACCGCCTGCCCGCCCGCAGTCGTTTCTCTTTGGACTCGTTTCGACGGATCGATCTATTACTATCGGAAACCATTTGAGATTAATGGCTCCTCATCTTTAGCAGCGACTCATTGGAGTCACGATTCCGGAGCACGTCTAACGAACCCACTGACAAACTTGTCTTCTCTCCGATCAAATTCAAACAGACAGAGGAAAGCTCTGGATGAACATCCTGAGAAACGATCCGGGGACAATGATTGTAGGAACGTGTTGATTGAAGAACAACAAGTGCACCAACCGATCACAGGGCGTTCCTTTGTGACTGACGTCAAGACAAGCCGTCGTGGAGTCCGAGAAGGGACCAATGCCGACCGTAATCGTTCTGACGACTCGTTGCCACCTGAGCTTCAATCTCTGTTTTGGGATACAGGAGCTACGAAATTATGACTCCCATCATCACTGAATTCATCAAATTCATTACCTGCTGGAGCTTTAATCTCACCTCCGCTCTCGTGGGTGGTCGAGCATTTGACCACGCGAAGGCGCGAGTATGGTCACCCCACCAGACCTATCTCATACGTATGCGGAAGGGTTTCCGTTCGTATTAGGCAATGAGGGTGAGAGAGTGTGAGCGACACGCTGATGGTTACGATCTCACGGAGCGCACAATGGGAGGGAGGGAGGGCAAACAGGCAGTCCACAAAGTGACAACGGCCGACCGGTCGCCCACGCTATCAACAGCGGCCAAGCTCCTCGTTACTGTGTGCTCTCTTTCTATCTATCCTCACATGTTAATGAACGCTACCATATCTTGTCGCTTCCGCCCTTCCCCAACCCGCGGTCCCTCGTGGATCTCCCACATCCCCCACGCTCCCTCCTGCCTTAGCTGCGGAACGGCATTCCCCTACAGCCCACGAGGCGTCCCTCAGCTCAGCTACGAGCCTTCGTTGTCACTTCTCCCGATGGCCTGGTCGCATTCCTCCACCGTCCCTGCACGTGTGGTCAAACGTGATCGTCCAACGTTGGCTGAAAGTGAGGTTTTCGTTGCTCGTCGCCGCAATTACAGCATGCGGCTCAAAGAGCGCAACTTACTAATGGACGGGCCTCCGCACACGCAACGTGAAATACGGGAAGCGCAACAGTTCTCCTCACGAAGTTCATCGGGGCTTGTCGACATATTCAACTCCACGAGCATGGAAGGAACCTCATTCTATGAGGGGTCAACGGAATCCTCCAATTCTTCCGCTTCGAGTGCTGATCGGAAAGTTGGAAAGCTCATGAGCCGAACTGGGTGGGAGGTTTGCGTCAAGAATTCACATTGGGGCTACACTGCTGGGGCTACGTTTTTCTTTATGAACAATCGTCGGGTGACTAATACCTCAGCATCAGGAGAAACGTCTATTCATGTGAAAAATAAGTAACTGTATTCTCTGTCGCAATGCATTTGGAAAGCTCGATGAATACTCGAAGTGATGATGGACGAGCTTGCCCTGCGAACTCGACAATGGTCTCAAGCACCTGCTTCGGGACGCGGTGGTATCTCTCCTCGGAGATAGCCTTCTTTCAGTGGGGCTATGAGTAGGAGTAGTTCTTGGTCATCTTCTGAAATGTTAATGTAGCTCGCCGAGGCCATTGTGTTTGAAGCTGTGCTGAGCATCTTGTTTCATCTGATCGTTGTGTCGTTGTCGATGTGAAAGCGAGTTTGCTCAAAAGGAGAACAGCCCTTTGTGTAGAAACAAATCCTCGTCCCATTCGACAAAGGATTCGATGAACGACCAGACCGAATGGAGCGGAGTTGAGAAGGATGAAGCCGGATAAATAGGGTTCTCCGCCCCAACTGTGTTTCTCGGCGAGTCGTCCAATTCGATGATGAGTAATGCTGCGCGATGTGGATGGGATCGAGAATCGAGGGAGATAATTCGTTGATGCAACAGGATATGTGCTCTAAGAGCCACCATTCTTCTCGTTGAAGAATGTCTTTCCATTCATTATTATCGGCGAAGGAAGCTACAGCACGAACACAAGAGAACAAACACACACAACCCCTCGCAAGCACGCACGATAAATTTTCTGGTACTTTCCTTTCCCATTGCAGAAGCATCCAGAGTGAGAGACATCCGGGATGCAGATGAAAGGGAGCATGGAAAACATTAAGGCTCGAAACGTCGTCGTCATGAGCATGAAACAAGAGGGAGTTCTTTGAGAAGTTCCCTCTCACTCTCGGTATCAATAAAATCAACTGCGGAAATATCTTGTCTTCTTTTCTGTCTGGAATTGCGTTCTTCACTACGTTCCCATCGCGAATTTTAAAAATGTTCAATAACCTCGTCTTCTATGTAGAGAGATCTGCTCTACTATGATGGTGAAAAGTTAGGGCACCGTAGGAGATGGTTTCCCTACCCGAGTGAGTGTCGAAGTTTGAGCTGCAACGATCAGATGGAATTTTTGCAGAACCGTCGGAGACCGAGAAGGAGAGAGTGGGAAGACAGTTGAGTTCCAACGGTTTCCTGGCTTTCGACGCTGTCAATCCTCTCGCGGGCGAAGGGAGGTTGAGATCGGGGTCGAATTTTGAAGGAATGAAGCCCCAGCTCCCGAATACGTAAACGAGCCATGTACAGAGGACGCAGGACCAACTCCGAGGATCGCTGAGAACAGGTGTTCAAGCGCGAAATGAGATCGCTCTGATGTCGCTGTGTCACGGCTCCCACGCGGGTCAAAATCTGAAAATTATAACCCCGTCTATCTGATACTATGATCCATTTCTAGGTGTCTCATCCATTTCTAGGTGTCTCATCCTGCGAGTAGTATCAGGTTGTGAGGATCTCGATGGAAGAAGTGGCGCTTTTTCATCGAGTTTCCAAACCCTCTCTAGATATATGAGAATCAGCGGAATAACAATAACATTGATCCCGTCCGATTAAATGGAGGTGGTGAACGATGGGCTGCCAAGTCTCCATGCGCTGACGAGGGGGAAGGATGGGGGCGCAATCTTTCGATGCCCATCCTGATTTGACCGGAAGGAACGAAGCGTCAGGGTATGTGAGCAATTATTACGTCGTTAGACGCTATCAAATGACGCTTCAAGAAAAAACGCACACGCGGGCGGAGGCGAGGAGAATAAGCTGAATGAAAATCGAGCGGGAGAATAAATCCTTCTTCGCTTCCACTGTGAATCTCCAAAATCTCGGTATTTAACTCGCCCGTGCTCTTCGCTCGAATCTCCGTCGAAGTATACCTTAGAGATAAGAGTTAGCAGATAGTGGCCTCGACTCAAATCCGCGGAGTCCCGCTCGAGCCGGGAGGAGCTCCCCCTCAAGATTCCAGGAGCTCCCGAGAAGATCCACATTCCTTCATTCCCAAGTGCATGAGAATATGTGGCATGTCGCGGTGTTCGATGGAGTTGAAGCTGAACTCCAATGACTTGAGTGGTCATCCCAGAGGAGTGATACAACATTTGGAGCTTGCTGATTGGAATATGTTATTTGAACTCTGAACGCTGTGCCGTAACAATGCTCGGAAGATGATTCTTCGAGTTCTGGTACCCTATAGCAAAGGCGTCCAAATTAGGATCATCCCTCGATTTTCCTCGCGTTCCACGATTCACACTGAATGAAACGTCGAGCGGAACCGTCTCGAAGAAGTTCAAGAACTCTTCGGACTCCTAAAAACTCGGGTTCAGAACGAATGACACTGACCAGGGACGTGCCCCAGAACCACCAACCTAAGATTCGGCGCGACTTTCTTCACAACCTCACGATATTAAAGGGAATCGTTGATGGGCTCGATCGAGAAAATTGCATCACCAGAATATGCCGCTATATAATTACCGTTATCAGCGATCTCCTATCGATTCATCCACACAGGGGCCGACCGGATCTAAAGTTCGCCCCAGCATCGAAAGAGCCCGAACCGCCAGCAGGCAGCTCTAGGCCACCAATAGCGGAATGGAAGGCACGTCCTCTGAAGAATTCAACAGCGGAATCATCGAGTCTGAATGTGTTCTGAAACGGTTTCAAAGCTGCTCTGCTCGTCTGCGGGAAGCCTTTAGTGAGAAGGAGAAGCGAGCGGAGAAGGAGAAATAAGCAGCGGAAGAACGGAAAAAATTTCAACGCCTTTCAAGAAACGACTGCTAAAACTACGAGAGAAGAGAGAGAAGAGAAAAGGAGAACTCAGGAAAGAGCTCTGGAGCAACGAAGAGAGGAAAGAATGCGCGGTCGTTAAACTGTGCCCACACGTTAGACCACAGACCATGTGAGACGTGAACGCTTAGAGCTCAACTCGAAATTAACTGCTCAACCCCATTCCCCTCTTTATTGTGGTTCCTTTTCCCCTCGCCGATTTCTCGCCTCCCCATACGCGAACATCCGCTCTTTCCCCGTGTGCTCACGCCTCACAATCTCCCAACGGTTCTCGCTCCCCGTCGTTCTCTGATTACTCCTTTCGCGAATTCCCGTTCCCTCTCACGCCGCACACAGTCCTCATGTCAAGTTCGTCCACAGGGCTTGAGTTCTCGGCACATCTCCATTCCCTGAAATCAGCGAGGTGTCCCTGCACGAGACGCATTTCGATTCTAACTCCGTTGTTGCGCTAGACCGGGTCTCCCTTTTTCGAGTCTCAGGGCCGTTGTTCACTCATCAACTTATTGGTGTGCAGGTCCATTGAAGGTTTCGCCCGATCTTCTAAAAAGATTCTGACCTTTTCCCTGTTCAACTCCCGCTCTTTTCATTCAGAACTGGAAACTGGACCTTTAGCTTCTCCTCGTATCTCCCTCAGACTCCTTTCGAGCTCCGTAAAATGGCGGAATGACTCAGCTCTCTTCTAACTCTCATTCTCAAATTCGAATAACGTTGGCAGGCGGCGAAGTCGACGGCGACATGGAGGGCAGACAGAGAATAGTCGTAAATGTTCAGGGGAAATTGAGATCTATTCGGTGAGCGAGTCCGCGCTCTGGGACTCGATGAAAAAGTCATTTATTTCCTCCTGCTGCTACTGCGGTTTCTGCTCGAGAGAAGACTTCCCTCCCTGAACGTCAGTCGGTGCGACGCTCAATGATTGCCAGCAATTGATTCAATTCACACGACTGCTGACTTCAACGGTGGCGAGTCGAGAATTCGACAGAACTAACCTCCCGGGGTAACGATGATGACCGAGGAGAACATCACAAATTATTCAGCAGTCGGGAGATGACTATTGACAGGGGCTCGTATCGAGCAGCCAGAGTCCAAACGTAGCGATGGTATTCTTTCCCGATTCCAAACAGTTTCCAGGGATTCGGAGACTGAACTGAATGCGCCCTTGCTTCGTATATCTGAGGGGGCCGGGCCTATCGATGTTGTAGTGATCGAGGCCGAATTCAATCGCAATTCAATCGCATTGTGAACTCGTTAGAGATTCTCACAACAATGTTCACAGTCGGGCTTCGAGATTCGAATCTTGTTCCATTTTGCAGAAAAGAGGTGGGCGTTCTGCGTTTCCCCGTGTCATTTTTTTCTCACAGTATCGCGTTCAGTCGCGCATAGTTGAGCAAGCGGTTTTCAGAGAGAAGAACTTGCAGTGAGCATTTCACACAGCTCCCGAGAACGCTCGAGATCATGCAGCCAATAAAATTCCGTTCTGAGTAGAGATATCGAAACCGAAATCTGTTGACTTCTACGGTTTCTCTAAGATCGCGTCGCCTCCGGCGATTTCGCGAAGCTCAGAAAACTCCGATCTCCAACGTTCCGTAATCCAACGTGGTTCCCATCCAAGTCTTCCTGTTTCCATTCTGGAATGGAAATAGAATCTTGCTCCTACGAGAACCAGAAGATTCCCTTCGAAGGCGACGCTACTGACTCGGTACTCTCCAATGTTGGCATATTCCCAATCAGGCTCGATTCGTTGGATTGCATTTTAAACGGAGGATTCCGTTTCATGGTTCGCTCCGAGGTGACGGGGTTTCTTACGGAAGTGATGTGGTTTCGAACTATTCCCTTTACCCATATTTGTTGCTGTCTCTACCGCCCGTTCTGCGTGGCGCGTCTTGACTTTCAAAGATGACGAAGTTATGCATGAATTGATGAAGCTGTTCCTGGTATACATGTGTTCGTCTCGTGTTGTGTTGGGTACACTGTGAAACTCTTATAGTTCTGACCCATATTTCCAATGGGAAAAGTATCGCACAGGTCGAGCGCATATTCCCGATCTGACCACGGAATCCTCCGTTCTGGAATTTACTTTAGTGAATACCTGGGATTTTTTTTCTCAAAAATTCTACTCTGTCTCTGCGTGTTTTCTGGGACTCCATCGGTTTTTTCTTCAGACTTCCCCCCCTTCCTCCCCAGTCAATGACCGATAAAGATACGAACTTGTCACATTTCGGGTCCCACACGATTCGATGAGTTTCCGGGATTCATGGGACTCGTTTTATGAGTTTGGGGGAGATTTGAATTAGAAGCCGATCGCCGGCTCCACCGAGGGAGCAGGTGGCGCCCTCCGTGAATGAAAACGGTGCGGCAGTGACTGACGAGCGTTGTGTTTGGGCGTCTTACCCTTGCCACGGCTTACCCTCTCCTGTGTACCGCATCTTCATGCGTTTCAGGATCTTCGCGTTGCTCGAATCACTTGTTATCCGGGAGTCGACACGAGTTGTCGGAAGCGTTTTGTTGTTTGCAGATTAGATTTCAAGACCAGAAGAAGGTTGACATCGGAACCGGTGACGTGACCTAGGTGGCAGAGCTTCGAAGAAGTTTGACCGAGTCTATCAGTGTGCTCCAAGTTTCATCGTTCAAGCTCCCCGCCGTCAAAACTGGGAATTTTCTGTCGCCTTCTTCGGCGCAAAACGACTGATTGTCTTTCAATAGGTGAGTCAGTTTGTCTTTAGCTCTAGGGAAACAGAGACAGCAAGAGTTGTCATCTTGGAGATCCTAGCAGGAGTTCTAGGATTTCAAAGCAGCTTTCCCTCTCCAGCTGATGTGTCAATTACCATTCCAAGGTAATATTCATGTAAAGAAAACATCTGGGACGCGATCTGACAATCTAAACAGAGGAAAATGTCGGCAAAACACTACAGAACCGACAGAGAGCGGGCTCACTCGCAGTTTCCCGCTGACCATACTTGACCAGTAGAGATTGAACCGTAGATAATGCTGTCAACGTTCTTCCCACGGCGTTCTCACGGCTCCGTTCGTTGGTCGTGAGGTAATCTTTGTTCGAATCGGTGGCAAGAGTCGCGGAGCATTTCTTCTGTGTACGAACAATATTCAATAGATCGTCGCATTATATCGTCGTGAGGTTATGAAAAAAACTCCCGAGAGATGCTTGACCCATCGACCGGATCGAGCGACCGCCGGCAAGACTCCTGGCGTTCTTTCTGTTCATCGGTTTGAAGCGTTTTCAATTATATCTCAAAACTCGTTCCTCTTCCTCATTCCTCCTCGATCTGTTCACTGGCTCTTTCACTGTACACAGCTCTAGAGCTCACTCCAGTTCAATCATGTCAGCGCCGTTTGCGGCTACGGAGAATCGTTTGAACCGCAAAGTTTAGAAATCGCAGAGCTTTCCTCTCCCAGATCCAGAAGCGGGATCAACTCGCCGGAATCCGTTGAGGACAAAACACTACTTTCCAGGCAGAATCAAAATGATGATCCGAATGATGACATCAATCGATTGGCCAACGGGGAGCTCTCCCGATCAATTCCATAAATCGTTCCGCTCATTTTCGATATCTTTCTCTCTCTCTTCCCAAAAATGCACGTTTTTTGAGCTCGTTTGCGATCGTATCGGATATCGCAAAGCTGCAAAACACTCCGACACCACAACCAAGCTCCATCAGAAGATAGTGGGACGCTGGAAACGGGGAAAAGTGGGAACTAATTAATTTGATCAAAAGGAAAAGGGGAGAGTTGGAGCGAAAAACAGAGAGAAAGAGAGAGAAGAAGGGGGATGTAGACTGGAGAAATGACACAGCGCAGCAGAAACGGACTCCACTGAGGCGTCATTCATTGATTATTATCCTTGAATGGGACTCCAGCTGCGTGCAGCATGTAGCGCGAGGGTGATCGGGACATCCTGTGGTGGACGGACGACCGCTTGTCCGCCTGCGCGACTACCCGCCCGCCAGCCCGACTGACCGGCCGGCCGGCCGACTGCTCGAACGACGGAGATTCACGCTGAGTCCACAGACAACGATGATCGTCATCGCGTCAAGAGCAGCGATGGCTGCGCAGAGATCTCTCTGAAGGCTGGCGCGGAAACTGCGCGGTGGCGCATAGGCTGGTCCCTCGTTCTCTCCGTTGCGTCTGTGGTGGTCGTCTCATTTTTTTTCTTTTCCCGAGAGGAGCCGCTCGTTAGAGAGAAAAGACGGCATGCTTGAAGAGATCTCTTGAACGGATTACCGGCGACAACGTATCCGACGACGTATTCGATGGAGCGAAAATCGATCACACGATCCGTTCGACTAGGGAGGAAACATCCTCTTCGAGCGAGAACGACAAAGAAGAAAAAAAAACCGATAACAAACATTGAACAGCAGCAGCTTGGAATGAGAACAAAGGAGATACGGGTCTGGAGCGTTTGCCGCCAAAATAAGCGGCGCGGTTCGCCGAAACCGAAGGTGTTTGGAGAAACGTCACGATAAAAACGTGCTGAGCTTATGTTACGTTCGACTGGCTCGTTACATCAAGCGAGATTCACAGCGAGTCGACGTCGACGGCAATGATGACGACGACGACGACGACGAGGAGGAGGAACGTATACAGAGAACGTCATTTGCGACGCAAAGCGACAACGGCGACGACCTTCTGGACGCGGACGAGAGCCCGAGTCTGTTTGAGCCCGGGACGTAGGACGGGTGGGTTAGTTGGTTGCTCAGGTTGAGTCTCTGAACCCTGGCCGGTTGCTCACTTGGCGGATTGCTAGCCGGGTTGTTGGCAAGAGTCCAACAACGACGTCAACGGAGCCGACGTCTCGTTGCTCCGAGTAGAAGCACGAACAAAAAGCCTCTCGGCAGAACGAGTTCGCCCCCGATGCGCCACTGCTGCCACCGCCTTTGAGGAGCCATGGGCTTTTGGAGCCGCACGCCGCCGCCGCCGTAGGGTCTCGGTGTCTCTGTGCGCTGTGTTTAGGGGGTCGCTAGGTCTGTCTTTCCACTCGGGTTCTGTTTAGGGTCTCGGAGCAAGCTAAATAATTCGCTGTCTTCAATGCCCCAGACAGGGAACAAGTGAATGCCAAGTAGCCTCCGCACGTAGCCCACCAGCCGGCCATCCGAAATGCGGGGACCTTTCCATGCAGATAGCTGGCCTGGTGCGCCGGTTGAATGCACGCTCGCCGAAAGGTCCAATCCCCGCGAACTCTAACGGATACTGGACGTACTGCACCTCCGCCACACCGTACGTGCTTCCCAGCTTTCAAGATTTGTGGAGGAAACTCGGAGGAATTCGTTTTCGTAAAGTCCTTGGGTATGAACTCGTTCGTTTCGTTACCCGTGACCGCTCGAATCTCCGAAGGATGAGCTAACGCGAATTTCGCGAGGGAAATCGCGAACGAGTCGTTCCCGCGGCGGGATCCACGGTGATCGGGAGAAAGAGGAACAATCTCGACAGCTGATGGAGGAGAAACGCTTCTGTGTTGTTTCTGAGCAGACTCGAATGAGATCTGGATGGGCTCGCGTTCTCTGTTCGATCGCTGAATCGTCCGACTGTCTGGTTTCCCGAGAGTCGGTCAGGCGAGCTATTGGGCGGAATGTACTGCGGTGGTCGGATCTTCGAGACCGCTCGAATAAACATTGCGCTTCAAAAACGGAGGAAAAAAACTCACTCAACGCTGCCGCACGCCTGTGATTCGCCCGCCGTCTGTTTGTGTTCCGACTCTCGTTGTTTCAATGCTTTTTCGCTCTCGATTTCTCGTCTCTATCGTTTAGTTCCGATTATGTCCTTTTTGGTGACTCCATCCTCGATCGTTTCCGCTCCGTGTTCTTTTGAAGAAAACCGGAAATTCAAACAAACGATAGAACTTTTGAAACATGGCACCGGGGAATAGTGTTCCTACAGATGATCACGCGTCATGATCCTTGCCTCGCTGAGTACGCTTACATGTAGGGTTACGTTTCGCTTCGTCGCGGATAGCTATCTGTGCTAACTATCAACCGGAACTACAAATCATGGTTCCGGTATCCCTGACATGCCTCGAGAGGGGATTGATCGCATGACTGACGTACTGTAGGGTTCCCGTCAGGACAAAACGGTTCGTCGAAAACAGTTTCCCTCGACCGAGTTGCGCACGAAAATCTCTTAAAAGCTCGAAGTTTCTGATTCAAGAATGTGTTCCGGACGCGAGTTCCCTGCGACGCTGTGAATGAACGTCATCAACAGTGTTCCTCGAGTTTTTCGAACTTCTCACGAAACTCGCGCCAAATGACACGCGAAAAGCCTCCGAGTGCTGAAAATGAATCCAAAAACGCTTTTGCATCAGTTCTCATGCTGCGATCACTTTTTCGGCACAACTTGAGCGATTTTTCTCTCGGAAAAATTCGATTCTATAGCACGAGACCCCGTTTTGTCGATCCGTTCTCTCTTTGTTTGTGGCTCCTCATTATCGCATCGATGTCTCGACGAGAAATTGAGTTGCACGCTATTTATTCCTCCCCTAGATAGATTCCGCGGAGCCTCTCCGAGAGCGACAGAGGATCAGAGACTCGAGACGGCGGACAAGGACGACATTGACGTCATCGTTGATCATCGTCATGATCGGTCATGACTCGCTGCTGGCACCCCAGCCCGACTTCAGATTCGACCCGGTCTCGAAAGCGGCAAACGAGCCGCTTGTTTCTTGTTTCCGTTTTTTTTTTCGCTGCCCTCGTTCGACCTCGCTTAAGAAGTTTGCTCTCATTGTGTTAATCTCATCGTGTCCCCTTTGTTGAGGCTCCCTCCGTCGTTCTTTATTCTTCCCTTCAAAAGTGTCTGCTGGTCTATGACGCATGAGTCTCTCGAGATTGAGTCGTTCGCGTCAGCGACTTTGGGTCCTCGTGACCGCCCGCCCTCTTGAGCAAACTCGACATGAATTTTCAGTTTTTTTTTCGCTGCGTTCAGCCGTCTTCTCTTCCTGCTGTCCGCTTGAGTGGTGTCCTCGACGCTGAGAACGGATTAAGAGAGGCGTAGGATTCGCAACAGATCTCTCGCAAGGCGAAAATTCGGAACTCTGTCGCGGGAATGACCGCATATTTCCAGGAAGGTCGTCCCATCTAGAAGCGAAATACCGCGCATTCGGGCTAGAGTCGCAATTACACAAGGACTTTCGCGAAAAGGAAAGTATGCGACGGGCACTTCACGGGTTACGTGTTATTACATCAAACTGGAATACCCGATGACTCACCAGCTTCCAATGAATCGTTGTGGAATGGGGTGAATATCTTCTCGAGGAAATCTGACGCCGACCGGATGGAAGAGTTGTGACGTCGCTAAGTTCAAGGACGGCATCTTGGTTTTCCGCAAAACTCGTTTCCAAGAGCCGCATCACATGGGTTCATGTTATGTTGGTGGAGTGCGGGCCACGATGGAGACTGCCTAAACTCGCTCTCACCGGGTCCAATGAAGTTGGCCAGGATTCGATTGCGTCTGCCGTTATAGGAGTCTTGTCGTTTAGCTTGAGGCTTGTATCAGCGCGGTCCTGAAGCGTGACACTTTGTTCAGATTGAATGTTTCACCTATTGAATTCCTTCTCTTTTCAGCTGTAAACAGAATGCGCAACTTCGCACCCACCGCCATTGTTTTGGCCCTGCTCGCCGTCGTAGGACAGTGCGAGCGCCTCCATTATGGAAACCCAGTTTTGAGAAGTGAGTAGACTTCGATTGTTATCCATCCGTCGCCTTGCACGGTTATAAGCACCCTTTGATGCACGTTTTTCGAACCTTCGACCTTGGGAAGAGGGTGGGATAGTAGTTTCCTCCCGAGCTCCCCAACATCAAACGGGCTCTCAGGGGCCGCGCCGGATGCTCAACAATAGTTGCGAGTTCCGCCCTCATAGAGCCGATTCAGAGCGGTCTTGCGAGCAATTAGCCAGCAATGAAGGAACCTTCCGTGCCTTCGGAAGCGCCGACGGCATTTTAGAACAATTGGATCGCTTCAATGATGAGCCCTCTAGAAATTAACTTGAAGCTCTAACGATGCTTGCGGCATTCCAGGAGCGGCATCTCTTCTTGATTCTTCGATGACGGTGCATCATCCTCACCAGCACCAGCGGCAGCCTCTGCCGTCGGATGGAGAGGATCAGTTCCATTTGTCGCGCGTAGAACGTATACGTTACGGAAAAGCTTTTAGGCCACAGGCGCTACCTTTGGTAGCAGAGGCACCGCATAGTGGTGAGTGAACATTCTCTCTCTTGTCTCTCCTCATATCCGGTTTTGATTCTCTTGGGTTTTTCTTTCGATGAGAACCAGATTCACTTTCTGATGGCTCGGCGAATGCGGTGATTATGATATTCAACCCGAAAACAAATATTCCACGCTTGAAAGCATCCGAGTCTGCCTCGCGTTGCTCATCTCGTGTTCTCTCACCGAACACTGTGGATGTAACAGAGATGCGATTTTTTATCGCTACGACGCGAACAGAGCAAACTCCAACCGAGACGCCCGGCTGTGGTCAAAACAAACCCTCAAGCTCAATAAACGGTCAGCAACCTCTGACTGGGGGAGTTTCGATTGAAATTGATGTCAACGATTGAAGAAGAATGCAGCTTCTCCCGCCAATGACTCGTTGGTGAGCGTCGAGTGCTCTTTCCGTGAATCCGATAGTTGAGAGCATTAGGTATGACGTCGTTTGAGAGGCGTTGTCAACGAGAACCGTTTTCACCTTTGAAACCTAGTCCGAGCCCTATCTTTAGGTAATTATGGCGGTGCATATCTAAATTCGCGGAATCGTTCCGGAATCGTGAGCATAGTGACCCAGTCATCATCTGGCAGGCCTCCCTGAAATGCTGGTGTCGGTGTCAACAACCCAAACGCGTTCGAATCACCCGGAACGTTTCTCAACTCATTCGTTGAGACCGCTCTGATGGATGTCGCGGGCACGAACGTCCACTTGTGAATACGGTGTTGCGGCGGGAGCTTTCTTGAATAAAACTCATTCCATGCGTCCTTGATGCGCTCTGAGCCCTTGCCGCTAGCCGAAGGAATTAGTTTGCGGAGGACTCTGCGAGTGAAATTGCGACGATTCGGAGCTCGTTTGAACACGTTCAGAGTTTCTTCCGGACGACTGAATGATGCGAACTCATTTCCGAATGCATTTCCATGAATTGATTACAGGACGATAGTTCGTCGTCACACCGACTCCAAAGAATGCGGAGTCTCCAACAAAACACTGTTATTATTGCAGCAAGCGTCGTGGTGCGCCGTTAGTAATCAGATGGGGAAGCATCCCCAATTCGAGTGGTAGAAAATGTTTGAAAACGATTTGAATGTGACCAAAACGAGCAGGAGAACTATGAGTTTCGTTTTTGGTCCCGATTCCATGGAAAACGGGACAGCCGGATGAGCTCAGGGATGAACGGTCTCTGATGAACACTCGGCAGCTGTTGGAAAGAGGGAAGCTGCCCAGTGACCACCTCGCGGTATATCAGTGTTGCCGGAAAAAGTTTTATTACAACGTGTTTTACGATGTTATCAGGCAGCCTGATGAAGTCGCGTATTTCGTGTGGTGACCGCGACGGTTTGCAACCGCGTTTGCTCGCACGGTATGCACGCGAGTCTTGGAAGTGGACCGAGAAAAACTTTGAGGTCGACTAAATTTGGCTTCCGGGGTCCCTTCGCTCCGCTCGCGGCAACTTCACACGTCTCCAACTTCATTAGCCTTCCAAAGTGAACCACAAAGGAGTCCATCCGTGCGCCCCGCTCGACGAATGTCAACCATCTGTCCAGAGTTTCATAACGAATCGTAAGTCAGGAAGGGTGCCTGACCGGAGAGCGCGCTGCATTCTCGACCTCTGAAGCGGATCGAAGTCGCTCTGAGAGGAAATCAGTTTTTTTGTGAAACAACAACGGCATTGACCTCATCTACGCAATTGGCGGTTCTCAAGATCGAACGGAGAAATACGATCCAAGACTCAACTCGGCGGTTTCCGTCACCAACGCGCGGCGACAAGTTCGACTTACGCAGCGAGCCATCGTTATACTTTCGATCTGTCTTTCGTCCGGCGGATGTCTTGTAATAAATAATGATCTCCGCTCGGAGTTTCATCCGAAGTAGGTCCACATTTCTTCCGATTTTTTTTCGCCATAACGAAAGCTTGCCGACTACGAACTCGCCGGCAGTCAGGCGGAGGAGCGAGGCAGCGAATGAAAGACTTCTTTCTCTGAAAAATAGAGCTCTGCCCCGTCCGTTCTATATTGGATTCTTATGAGCTGTAAGCTGTACACAGTTTCCTGAAATGTCACTCGTTCGTCGCCGTTCGTGAAAGATCGGGAAAAGTAACGAGAAATACAGAAAGTCGATGCGCGAAAGAAGGGAAAATCGAGTCTCATGTGAGCAGCCAAGCGAGTTAACCTTTTAAGAGGCTTCTCAGCGGAACAATTGTGCGAAAGAAAAGATCTTTGTTTCCTCTCTCGGTCTCAATTTTGCTTGCGAACCACTCGACAGCATTGTGGTCATGGTTCAGCGTGGTGAGCTATGATTAGAGGAAGAGACGGTCGTGGGAAGACACGAAGAGAAGGGATGCACCTTGACTGGAAATACTAACTCGGGAAACTCAAGTGAGGTCGCTCTGACAGAGTCGAATTTCATCGATGAATGGAAAAAACTTGCTACACGACGGGTTAAGCGGAACTGGGGAAAATTGTGTGATCGAATAAGCCAGTCCCCGAAGAAATGACCATTTTGCTTCACAGATGAGTGCAAGTACAAGAAGGAACCTTGGCAAGACTGTGATCCAATCACCAAGCTGCAGACACGACGACTTGTCCTCAAGAAGGGCAACCCTGCCTGCGAAGCCACGAAGGAAATGACTCGGTCGTGCAAAGCCAAAGCCGGGACGCAAGTCTCCGCGAAGAAAGTCACAGTTTGTCGCTACAAGAAAGGAACATGGAGCGATTGCGACAACCACACCGGGCTCAAGACCCGAACCGATTCTCTAAAATTCAATCGCCATGCTCAGCCTGAACAAACTCGTCTGATCCGCGAAAACTGCGAGCCGACCCGCGTGATGACCCGAAAATGCAAAGCTACAAAACTCGGTGAGTATCCAGCAGCCTGCTTCTGCCCACCCTCAGCTTACGCTTCGTCGTTTTCAGATTGACAGGTTGTGTATTTTTCCCGCGCGAATTCGAATTTAATCTCATTTGCAGGCTGCAAGTACAACAGGACGGCTTCCTGGTCCGAGTGCGACTCGCGCACGAATCTCCGCACCAAGGTACTGAAGTTGGACAAGGCGCATCGAAGCTCAAGCGACTGCGAGCCCGAACGTCGCATCACGAGAAACTGCCGACTCGGTGAGAAGTCCGGCAAGAAGAGTCCGCTCGTACCAAGTACGTTGCTCACATGCGAGTTTCGGTCGATCCGATGCTTGGCCCGAACTATCTCTCTATTGTGCTCTAGCTCGCTCGCTTTTCGGTTGTTTCCTTGCTCGCAAATTGATTTTCTTCGCCTGTCCATCTTAACTTCTCAGAGGCTTGAGCTCCATGTCTCTTGTAGTTAAGCAGCTGATACGGACATTGATGTAGGAGCAGTTATCAGGGGGCAGAAGCTCGTATCTGTCTAATTACCGACGCCGTTAAGGCCAGCCGTGAGTTGCAGCTGTCCTGCGTATGGGCCTTCGCCGGCCTCTGTTGCGTCGTACCAAGTTATCTGACGATGTCCTCGGTGGGAAAAATCACGTCTTGACTGACTGGAGAACTTGGCGAATGAGCTAGAAAGTCGCTTGAGTATGCACGAGCTCGAAATACTCGCGATCCACGCTCTATGATCATTGAACTCATTTGATTTCTGTCTTCCAGGTGATGTTCAAGACGAAGACGAGGAGCAGAAGTAGATTTCACCACACTTTCATCTAACTGCAATGAAACCCTCCCTAAACAGACCCGCAGAGCTATCTTCAATGACATATATATAAATTTATATGAAAATATATCTCATAAGATATTTGACTGGGGAGTGCGTATATTGTCGGTTATACATGTGTTATTCTCAGACGATAACATTATTTTTATCATCTTCAACTCTCCGATTCTTGATTGTGACAGCGATGAAAACGTAGTTCAATTGTCGTCGTGTGAACTATAGCGGTAGGTGTAGTCTCAGGAAGAGGCAACGCCGGTTTCGAGAACTCGACACCTCAGAGTCGAGTATTCCAGAATCGGCCCTCATTCTGACCACAAGTCTGAATTCAGGAGGTGCCAACCTTTACGCGGGATAGAGCGATCAGATGTTTCCGCGGTCGAGTATCTCAGTAACAAACGATAAGCGGAGAACGAACGGCTCACGAGTGCAACAAAGGACAACATACCCCTGTAGCTGGACGAGGAACAGATTCATGCATCGATATCCAATCAGGTAGGAACAGCCAGAGAATTCGCTGTTCTGGTAGCTCACGACGACCGGAATCTCTGAAAGTTTTGCGGTTCAAGTGAGCGCATGGCTTATGCCAACGACCCAACGTAGACCTCGTTTCTCTTTGTATTCAAAGTTTGCTGCGACCTCGAATTTTTCTTCTGAATCTCCCGGACACCGATTCGCTATGCAATAACGAGGGCCTCTTGTTCATTCTCGCATGGCCCACGCATGCTCGTCAGATGAATATCCAGACGACCGAGAGCGTCGCTGTTGAGCCTGATGCTCCGACGGTCATCAGAGCATCTGGTGGGCCTGAGCCTATTATGCGTAGACATCCGCATGAATGCACGCCTCGTCATGATGGAAGCGAGCGTTAACGGTTGCATTCTACCAGGCATTCGCGGGACGGATACAGGGGGGTCAAAAAGCGGGCTTTCCTTCCATGTCGGCTTGCGCGGAGAATCTGGAACAGATCCAAATCACCGCTCATACTGCTGATTAGTTACTTCAATCTCGCGGTGCTGTTCTCCCGACTGCTCGTTCTCGCTTGATTGATGGAATGAAAGTTGCCTCGACGCGCGTTTAATGAAGAGATGGAAACTAAGCTAGATCCGGGAAAACTGTTTCGCCCTGGGATGTTTCGCGAAATGCCCGTTTGAAATTGTAAATACGTACGAAAAAAATATACGATACTCTGCGTTTATGTGCAATAAAATGTCATTGCCTTACAGTTGAGAAAATAAACGTAGAGAATAATTTTCTCCGAATATGCCCAATCGAACATTCTTCGAGAACATAGAATTTGAGTTGACCCAGATCAACTGTTCCAAGCTCCTAGTGTCGCGATGCTTGAAAGCAGTCATCTCTTCCTATATCCTGCGAAACCGACCTTCAATCATTCTCGACCTGGAGTTATAACTCTCAAAATCGTATTTTTCTTCTCTTAAGCTCGAAAGATGGCATTTCGGTACCCCTTGTCGTCCTTCCTGAAAGGCGTGCAGGGAAATCGAGCTAGTCAAACATCGCCCGGGCGAACGAGATGCCAGAATTCTCACAGGAAGCATGTTTCGTCTTCATTCCTGCAGAACTGAGCATATGTTCTGCCGCGATAGAGTATGAAATATGGAAAGCGAGGAGTCGCGATAGCGAGCTCGGTCCCCACCAAACAACGGGAGAATGGCTGTGTACGGAAAAAGTTGGAGTTCTCGTCTCGTTCCCGAAGATAGAATTTGCTTCGATCGAGCACGCACCTACACGCGAGCGAGCATCTACTCGTCCTGCCCACGCAGGCAGGGAGGCAGGCGCCTTGCACAGCCGTAGGAGTGTTCCTCTCCGTCAAAGAGTACAAAACCGCCAAAATCGAAATCAACGAACGCAACGTTAGACAACAAGAACAGGCGAGACGGCTCCCAACGCATTTCGTTGGTTCCGACGTGCGGGATGCTAGACGTTCGTTCAAGCTTGGCGTCGTCTACAGCGACACCCCTTTTCCGGCGTACGATCTCGGGAAACTCGCTCCCCAACAACGACTCTCCTTCCTACGCGAAACCCCATCTGTTCTTCAAATTGGTCACGTCTGGGTGACGACTGAAAAATCTCAATATCTAATAATTCGCCAAAATCCGCAGCTTCAGGGGATGTGTGGCTCTGTCGTCGCCGCGCTAATCGAGTCGAAAGAGAAATGCTGCTCATCCTCGCGTTGATCGACGAAGCGGTGACTGACGAGCATCATAATCTAATTAGGAGCAAGTCGTCCTCCCGCGCAGGCCTTTCCGACATCAGAGGCAGTCGAGCGTGCTCACTAAAGAACGAGAAACAATCGAATATAGGGGTTTTGATGGAGTTAGAAAGATGCATTCGATGAAGACTGAGGAGCGGCGTGTCGGCTGAGCGAGCAAGGAGAAGGCTCGAACAAGCGAGAGAGCTTTAGCTATAGTTTTCCAGATGAACGACTTAGGACGCTGGAGCCTGAGGCGCAAAAGAGTTGCTGTTGGTAACGAAGCGGAGCAACTTTTCCGCACGCAGGCACTGCGTGGAGGCGAGATGCAGTTTGTGGAAGACACAGACGCGACGAAGTAGAGGATGGCGTTCCCCGCCACTTCGGGAGCAATACTCTGAGTTAGGGAGATCTCTCCGTATTCACACGAGACTTTCGTTTTGCACCCACTGTGCCAGCGCAGATATTTCACTACTTTTCAGAAGAATTTCGATTGCCGTCGTCTAAAATCGAAGCGTGCAGTGGCCCCATCCATGCTGCCACCCAGTCAGGCTTCCCGAACTAAGGCGATTCCAGAGAATTTACTTCTTAGACCTAATCTCTCGGTTGAATCTCCCCAATAAAACAAGAACCGCCGACAAATCCGTCTCCTCAACATGTCGCTACCGAGACGTTTATCAGATCCCAGACGGAATCGTGTTGATCGGATCGAAAGTAAGTCCTTCCCAACCATGATATCGAACGCTTTCGCAACAAAATTAGGGGAAGAGCAATCCTCAGGCAGCTGGTAGCGTTTTTGCATTCCTGAACTACAAAAGTATGGTCAATACGTCATTGCAGACGCTCACCGATGTGCACACACTTGCTTGCGAAATGTGAAGTCGAGAACCAATGGCGAGACGCAGAGTTTGAAAACGAGAAACGAATCAACGCACTGTCTCCCGAACACCTCAAACAGCACCTTTGCGGGCGGACGCAATCAATGTTGAAGGACGCATCGATGCTTTAGCACTGCCTTTATTACAAAAGCTCAAAAACGTCAAATCTTGTAATACACAATAAGTATCCATAACGATTTTTTTTCTTCTTAAAATGCACACCCCCATTTTCCACGGCGGCTCAGAATGTACACATTTCTCGCGACAATTTGTTAAGGTAGACAGTTAACCAACGGTAGACGGCCTTACGACATCGCATTTTGCGTACATTCGACAGTTCCCCCGCAGAGGGTGGGCCTACCCTCATGCAGATTACTCATAGAGGACTCGTATTCCGATACATACAGAGAGGAGAGGATTTGTGTAGTACATAACCATTTCGGTGCTTGAAATTTCTTTCCAAAATATGCTGGAGGTTGTCCAAGATAGGTCGAGTTTCATTGGATAGGAAGTGGTGAAATCGCATCCGGAGAGTAAGCAGGCAGTCGAAACAAACCGAATTATCAGGGCTTGTCACGCTACTGTGTCTAAAACATCCGCTGAAGGCTCCGAGGAGCACTCCCGGACAATTGAATATCTTCTCAAGCAACTTCATTGGGACCCAGCAAGTTTCCCAGCTGATGTGAAGGACCACTGTTTCGCCCCAGAACATCGGTATTGTGATGGCTTTGCCAAAGGTATTGTTTCGGCTGACACGTCGCTGTAAAGTGAAAAACCATTGTCAATTTCAAGCTTTACTCAATATGTGTGAGCGTAACTTCGACTCAAAGGCATAGCTCGATGTTTGCATTTCGCCAATTTCCGGCGAATGTGACTCACCGTGTCAGTCGCAGAGATATACCGACCACGATCCTGGAAAGTACTCTGCTCTTTTGGACATCTGTCTGTATTTGCACCGTTGAAGATTTGATCGCGTCGATTGGTCATCTTCAGCGCGAGCTTCGCTGCACTTCTTGAGAGTTTCTCTGTCTCAGCAATGACTTCCTGCAACAAAATCGAGTTTTTATGAAGCGAGCGCTCCGTCCAAGGGTCAACGGCGAGGAAATTTTCAAAGGTAGCCAACAAAGCATGCAAACCTTGTGAAGCCGCGCAAACTGATCATCTCCCAGAGAAGCTGACAGCTTATGAAGAGCCTTTGAAAGTCGATCCCTCTCGTGGAGGTCACGGAGGTATTCTGTACTGTCTCTCCGAGTCGCCCCGTTACCAATGAACGGAGGATGCGACATAGAGTGGGAAGGCCGATAGCCTCGGCCCAAACCCCTCGGTCTCTGAAACTAGCGGGAAACTGCGTCAGACGCGGGGACGAAACCTCCGAGACGGAAACACGATTTCCTGTTTTCGAGCAGCCGAACATCCCCATGACTCTCCCTTCGCCACTTCTTCCTGTCGCGGGGAGGCGCCGCACGCTGTACGAAGCGTAGCCGACAATCATGACGGTTTTGTGTTGATATTCTGTCCAGAATGTTGAGGGATGTTCCTTACCGGCAAAGTAGTGGAGGCTCCAAATCCGGTTCGCAATCCGAAATACGGCATCGTCCGATTCTCCATAGCGCCCAATTCCGCCGAATCGATTTTGAGAATTAAAGTAAGTCCGGTCCGGCGTTCAGGGAATTCCGTAGATTTTCTGTTGACCACATTGGACAAATTATTGGAGACAAAGGCAAGTCGCTGTTTCAGGAGCCACATAAAATTGAGGCCTGGATTTCGGCGCGGGCTTCGGGAAAAGATCGGGTGCCGTCTCGGTCGATGACCGTAGACTTTCAGACGTAAGGTACGTCACGGAATCTATTCAAAATTCGCGGGGCCCAGCGCCGCGCGTAGAACAAGATTGTATACGATGGCAGATGCCATGGTATGGATCTCAGTCTTGAAACTAGACATCAATTTCCGAAGTTCGGAGTATAATTTTCGTACTTCAATGTTCGGAGGTTCGGAAATCAGGAAATCAACCTGAACTTCGTTGTCGTATGTGAGAGAGACGATGGGACCACAGGGCGTGGTGTGACGAAGTTCAGCAAGAACAAGGTGTTCGCATTGTTCTTTCCATGTACGAGAATGAAGTTCAGACCAGAATTCTGCCTGCGAAGTGACGTCCTGAATTTCCGAACTTCTCAGTTCGGAAATTGATCTTCGAACTCGCAACTTCGAAAATTGATGTCTTGTTGGAACCGAACGAGACGAATCAAACCGAAGGAAAATGAAAACAGCAAAGAAAGACGACGATTTGGGATGCATTTCATTGGGATCGGTGTCTGGGATGATTTCACAGCGCAAATTCGACTGACTTCCATCTATTGGATCTTTCAAAGGAGAGAATTGAGCGCGAAGAGTCGGAATAACTGTAGAAGGGATCGGAGAATCGAGGTTCGACTGATCGCTACGAAACACACTCAGAAAGCTGGACCCGATTTGACTCGGGAGAGAAAATCACAGATTATCATTTGACTGACTTCCGTTGGCTGACTTCCGAGGATAACTTCCAGTAAAATTCATTGATGGCACGCGGTGAGACCAACCTTACCTCAAAATGAGCGTGAAATGTTAGGGAGAGAGGGCATGAGTAATCAACTTACGAATCGGGAGGCGAACGGTGTGTGATCCGTGTACTCGAGACCTCGATTGACGACAGAAACTTGCGAACCTCAAGCAGCTGGTGGTGCAAAAGAGGTAGGTTTCCGCCACGCTAGAGATGGAGAGGGCGGTCCACGACGTTCCACGTCTCACACTGCGGACGTGTGCCACGTTATGTAGAGGTAGAGAGTTTGAAGACAAGCCACGTGCATCGAGGAACTCGTGAGGTGGCAGCTCTACATAGACGATGGGCCGGAGGAAACGACTGTCGAAGCCCGAAGGCAGCCTCAAATAGGGTTGGGAACCGTATTCCCGCAATTAGCTTCGCTTCTCCGAGTGGACCGACGGATAGAGTCTCGGCTCCGAATCGAGTCTCCAGAGTTCCCTCAAGCCGAATCGGCTCGAGAATATGAATAATGGTTCGTTGAGGATGTGCACGAAACCTCTCTACGCGTTCTTTGGAAACTGGAACCCTCGGCATCATACAGATCGTCTCGATTGCCATAACGTCGGAGAGCGGATGTCAGATGAGCCAAGACCCTCCCGCAATGTTACGCAAGACGGGTGTTGAGGAGTACCTTTCTCCAGAGTGTCGCGTCCAGGGCTGCGTTGGGCTTCGGAGAGGGAGCCTGAATGAGTTATAGCGTGAATAATCTCCACGATTCGGATTCAAGATTTCCGTCCGTCGGTACGAATCTCATGGCAAGCCCATTTGGAAATCTATTTGAGGCATTCCCCAACAAGATTCAGCGATTTCCTCGACAGAATCCAGGAACGTGCAACGCGACGTTCTCGTTCAGTACGGAGACGGAACCTTCAGCCACGACCACGGAGCTATGAAGCTTGTTACTCGTAACGAGCGCATCACGATTCCCGACATGATTTCCAACCCTGGCATGCTGCTCTTTTGTAAAAGGGGAAACGTTTTGGTCTCTTTCAGAAGAGCTCCCATTATGTTAGGACGGTCAGCTGGACTGCCGCCCTCATCTGAATGTGATTTCCTGCGACCTGATGCTTCTGACGGCGAAAAATATTAGAAAGATCTCTGAATGACTGTGAAAGATGCAAAACTTGAAGCGAAAGTTTTGCTAACCGTTCTTCCGCAACACGATTTCGGGGTTGCGTACTAGATAGCGGTGATCCTCAAACTACCTACGATTCACAGCGAATCTTTCCCCGACACCGGTCGTTCAAGCGGCAACGGATACGAGTTTATTTACAGCTGGTGATCCTCGACTGTGCGACACCATCACGCTGTATCCACCACGGATCGAGATTCAGGCGGATTTTCTGTCAGCTGTTCGTTCCAGACGACCCCGGAGATCCCAGATCCGCTGCACATCCAACCACTATGAGCGGTTTTCGCGGAGTTCGTCGTTATTTGGGATACCTTCTGCGATGAATTTCCATCTGCTTGCGATTCGAGAACGCTGCGTGGTCAGTCTGTCTTCTCGGGGACGCTATTGAGCAGCTTTTGAATGAACACGGTCGCCGATACTGGATTGAGAGCAGGAAGATGTCGTGATAAGACGCAGTTCGCATCGCCGTCTGGTATATTGTTCCAGAGGGATGGGTGTTTGGAGAGCTTCCCACCGAAGTATTAGATCCGGGGCAACTGGAGTGGGCCAATGGAATGGGTAGCCAATGTAGAGCAGAAAGTTTTCGACACTCACTTATTGCGTTCCGGTAGGCGGTCGGCTTGTTTTTCCAGTTCACGGTCACAAAGTACACTGGGATTCCGGACAGGGCCATACCAAGACCGATAAGAGTTTGAATTGGTTGTGCGAAAAAAGGCAATACCACCAGAAAGATCGAGATGAGGAAAAACACGATGGGAAGAATGATGTTGACCTGTGAGAAATGGCTTCGTGAAAAACGAAGAGCATCTAAACTCAACCTTCTATCCGAAGTTCACGGAACTGGATCAGCATCGAGAGCAGGAACTTACCTTGATTGGTCGCTCCAAATCTGGCTGTTTATATCTCAGCCATAGGAGACCTGCGACGGACAGCATGATGAAGAGAGCTTCACTGAACGCTGTGTAGTTGATCAATACGAATACATCCGTGTTCGAGAGGTAGATGAGTGACAGGAAGCACTGAAAGTTGTTCGGTGTCACTTCCCATCAGATCGCTTTGAGCATCGAGATTGAAGACCCTGTCAAGCTGCTTTAGTAACAGCGGGAGGCTGAACGACGGACGAAGCAATTGAGAATCTCGACAGGTTATCAACCTTTCCGGAAACGACGATTGGTCCACTGAGGAATACTGAATATTCTACAGTGTCCGGAGTACCCTATGCATTGACCATACATTGAATACATTGATAGCATCACTCGGAATCACAAATCGGCCTCAGAGCACCGGAAGCCTGAGGCTCTGGCAAATGTTCCGTGAATGTGCAGCGGAATCATGCACCGTCCTTGTATCGCGGACTCAATGTGCTAATCTCACTACGCACAGCCCCCCGTTCCTTGAAAGCATTGCCTCGGAAACGAGAATTGAGTCCCGTGACAATGAGAACCGAGCTCCATCGGACGGGATCGTATCATGAGGCTTGTTCTGTTTGATCAGCGATTCGCTGAGGGATAAAAACAGACACTTGCTTGTTGAAAACTCAAGAAGCGTGGGAAGCTCCCGGTGTATGGGGGCGCGAGGCATGTTCAGAGACAAAAACAAGGAACGGGAGATTTAGTCGCGGAGAAGATACGTGGGCGGTTGCATTCCATCCGTACTGTGTCTTCCCGACAGATTAACCCCCCGTTAACAGTTCTCTGTTGGGCAGCTGCCAATACAAACGATAACTATCAGTTACGACGATGCAGCGTTCATAAGCGGGGATATCAGAGATACGAACCAAAAAAATGAGAGACGGGGTTGGAGTGCAGCAATCAACGTTGATCATAGAGATGACATCGGGGAGGTGCCCTTGTCGTGCACCGACGAAAAATAGTCTAGGAGGTTTTACAAACTTGTGAGACTCTTTCCCATGGTCTGCCTAGGGAATATGCTCCCAACCGCCCAACTTGTCAATCACAGGAATATTTTTGGATCTTCTTCTTCCCTGTGAGCCCAGGCTTCGACAAGAGCAGCTCTGTTTTAGTAATGAATCGGAAGTTTGACGAATCCTGGAACTGTTGGAGCTGGACACGAACCTTGAGCTGGCAAATGTTCCCCCGTTCAAGCCGCCGAACGTGGACATGGCGACAGCGATTGGAATTATCCATGAGAACGATCCAAGCGTGCGTTCACCGAAAGCCTGAACCGAGGAAAGGGAACGAGTTACCTTCGGCGTCCTTCGATCCGAGTATCCCAATGATTCAGGGAGATCAAACCAGCTTCGGGGAGACATCGAAGACCAGAACGATTCGAGCAAAATCTCACCACAGCGACGGCGGGAGCGGAGGCGATCTCAGTTGTTGTCAGTACCACGAAATAAGCGACGTTCGTGAGTACATACACCGTGGTGACAAGCGGTAAGGAGATGTATATTGCCCATGGAAGGTTACGGAAGGGATTCTTCAGCTCTTCGGTGACGTAGTTGAGATGATTCCTGGAATATCTCGAACTCATCGATTTCACTATGCAAAGTCTACCCTCGTTCTCCGCAGGGAGGCGTCGCATCCAAACGGGCGAGCCTGATGAAAATGATAAATCATTTGAGCTTTCCCCCGTGCGCCACATCATCCGAGACGCGGGAACGTAGATGTTGAGTATGGGATTATGATCTAGATTGTGTAATTCCCCGATGCTCCCTTGTTAGCAAGCAAGATCATGGACTTGACGATCCGTGAGCTCGCTTACGCGACCTGTCGTGGACCAGCATCAATCGAGGATGATGACGCGTTCATTAGAATGTGCATGTGTCTTGACTGATGTTTTCCATCCAAAAAGTCTCGCACTCGTCAGACAAGGGCAAATCGTCAATGAGCTCTAAATCGAGCATTTTTCTAAAAGCTCCGAAGAACTGGGCCTCGAATCAGGCCAACGCGGCCAGTGGTCTGCCTCAGATAAATGCGCTCCCGCGTGCTTACGAGAGAAATTCGGTAACAATGACAACACTTATGGCATACAGATTTCGATTCTCCGTCGTCTCTGCCGCAGTCCTTAAGTCTCTCTGATCCTGCGCCGAACGAAAACATCTACATGAGGATTGTGCCACGTAAGAGAGAATTTTCAGAGGTTACGGGTGTATTACGTTGGTCGCGTAACCCGAAGTATTGCGAGAGGCGCGTCGCCGTTGTGCTGTTCTATGCCGGAGACTCTCCGGAGTTCATTTCATCAACAGTTCCATTGAGTAAGAAGGAAACAAACATTCATCCTCACGTACCATCCCGAGTAGGAGAACAGTCCACTGTAGACGGCCAGACAGATGCTGCTGGGATCATACACCGTATCATCCCAGAGATGAGTAGTCAAATTCTCAGTGTGCCCCAAATATATCAGCTCATATCCACCAACAACTATGATTAGGCACAGTGCAGAAACCTGTGAGAATCAGAGAATGTCAGTTCCCCGTCGCATTCACCAGCAGAGCCCGGAAGCTTGGATGACCCCGGAAGAGCTTTCGTATTTTCAGAGAAGAGAACGTCCATCGATGCTCACGAGGTGACTGCGCATCATTCATCGATCTCCCCATGTAAACACTGATCGATTGAAGGCAACAGAAGGGTGATATCAGGAGTCTCGGGCTATATAAAGCTTCATCACATGAAGGTAAAGACTTGAACAATTGAGGCTCCGGATCCAGAACGTCGCAAGCTCATTGCTATAGTCTTGGAAAAACTTGCAGGAAACTCCGGAGTGAAGACCCTCGTTATACTCATTGAAGTCAGGCTCACAGCCGAGAAATGTGGTGGTCATTGCAAAGCTGAAGATATGGTTGAACCACGACGTTTTGGATCCGGGCTTCCCGATGTCCGATGTATTCGTCTCTGGACAAGTTACAAAAGTACCCAGTGTGGGATCTGAGGCGAGCTTGAACCTTTGCGAACATGAACGAATCCTGTATGACCATAGCCCATCTGACGTCGTAGCAGTTGATGAAAGTGAGCAGACCTGTAAAACCGGCATTTTTGAGTTTTCCGGAAGCTAATGACGGGTCGCTGTCTTTTGAGCATGTTCACTCGATAGAGGCTATGTGAAGAAGATACTTGTACGTCGTTGTACGTATATGATTTCTTCCATTTGAGGGTGACGAGGTTTTTCTGGTTCTGGTCACAGAATGGACATCATTGAGCCAACTACTGATCGACAGTCGTCAAGCGTCAATCGTTGCATTCCCACACACTTCGGGCGTCCAGTGACGTGCACATATTGTGTACGTTTTCGGATCAATTACGTTAGAGTCGGGTGGTTGATCTCTCTTTTCGGAGACACGGGTTGAGTCAACACCGACGCGTCGTCTAGCTGGAGTGAGGGTGAACGAGTTATACGAATGGCGCAGCATAACGTTGTGCGCAAGCATCTCCGTGTTCTATGAATACCATCGGGAGGTTTCTCCAACAATGGGCGCTGACATTGGGACTCTGAAAAAGCTCGAGGAGTGTTGCACTCCGCAAGTAGAGTCTCTTGAGGAATTTATGCAATCCGCTCTCGAAAAAGATTCGAAAAAGGTGTGAGACGTTCCGTTCATAACATGCGGTAAACTGTGAGCAAAATGTCGCTCGTCCTTGTTATCGTCAACATGGAAGAAACATTGTGAGCGAGTGTCAGTTTAGGAGGATATCAGAGAAGACTCTCACAGCAAACTGACGGGTAACAGTCTGGTGACGAGCTGGCGGCGACGCAGAACCACGGGGAATTAGCGCGAGTATTCAGGTGGCTAACGTGATGCTTTGTGTACTAGTTTCGCAGCCAGGCTGCGGACCGTAAGGCTACGGATTTCGGAGGCCGAATCAACCGACTCATCTGCTGATGGATGAACCTCCGATAGGAGTTTTCGATCAAGCGACACAACTGTAGAGCAGAAATTTACTCACAAATCACTGCAGCTGCCAACAACTGTACCGCGAGTTTCGGGGGTGTTTGTTCGGAGCAAGCCATGGCACTGAATATTGGATGCAGGGCATAGTGTGAGAATGTAATGGCTGTGACGGCGTGCGACATTGGAACAAGGACCACGAGGGCTACCCAGAGGTACATGAAGGCTGCCAGGTCTCCCCAACAGTGCCGTATGTAAGCGTAGACCGCTCCTGATTTCGGGATCAGAACTCCGAGCTCGGCGTAGCATAGCGCTCCCATGGTGCACACAACTCCGGTGAGAAACCAAACAATCAGACTCAGTCCTGGCGACCCAGCGTGTCGGACAACACCAGTCGGTGTAACGAATATCCCTGAGCCTATGACTCCACCGACGATGATCGAAACTCCAGAAAGCAATCCCAGCTGAGGTTTGAGGGCAACAATGGAGGTTTGGTCGTCCACACGAGTCCTCGGCTGCTCCTCGACACCATTCATGTTGTCACCAGTGCGTTTCCTCCGGGCGATACCAAGGAGCTTTGGCCAACCAATACACTACGCGCTTGGCAACCAACGGATGAGTTTTCAAGACTCAAACGAAGCCTCAACTCTACAAGCTGCCAGGCATCGTGACCTCATTCGCAGACGAAAATGGTCGCTTCCACATACTCCCACGGCCCGACCCTTCCATTATCCCTTGGAGCGACACTGTTGTCCGGCCATATGTCAGAAGTTTCCATTCAAGGGCTGGTCTGCGGCTGCTCACGCGAGAAAACAGACTCAATCTGCACAGGTGGAATCACCGCATTGTCGGTGTAAGCGAAAACGGCAATCGTCGCAATTTGTTCTGCGGAATCCCAAGTCGTCAAACCCAAGGTTTGCCTGGAATGAAGTTTTGAGGCCATCTACGCGGCCCTGGATCGCTGCCAGAGAGAAGTATTGAAGCCTTCGAGCTTCACTCGGTGCAGGCACGGAATACATTGAGGACATTCCCTAAAACATTTCCAGTGTCGTACACATGGAGCAACTTCTATTTAGCAATTGCTTCGTGAGCTGCTCCACAGAGTGCTGATGGCCCTCTCACGTTAGTGCAAGATTGATGCCATTTGAAGCGCGTCGGGACCTAAACGACACCAATTGATACTTGTCTGCGCCGAGCGCGCTATGTCATACTCCCGATGCGGACTCCCTTCGCCCACGAGATTGACAACTCCGAATTGATATCTATTCGGGAAAATCGAGGTTTGGTCTTCAATATATCAGTGCACTCGAGTCATCTCTAGCAATACGTTTCTGAAATTCTTGAGCTCCCGTCGCGAGTTTCCATCGCCTCCGGAATGCGTGAAATCGGACGGTGTCGCAGGACACTCTCTGCCAAGAAGAGCGATGCCATTCCAGCTCTGATACTTATCCTGCGAATCGACCGCCTCCGGGACACAGGGGAACTATCAACAATTGATGAGCATCATTCCCCGAACGACCGAAGCGGAAACAAGCCTCAGATTCAGATGTGCAATTAAATTTGAAAACCTCCGGGATCGCCAGTCGAATTTTGTCTGCGCAGGGCCATCGTTTACTGCAGCTGCTGAATGAATTCGTCACAATTTCTCATCTCCCTGGCTTACATGTTTTCTTTTTTTTTTTTTCTTAGGTCTTAGGTGGATGTTTCAGAAGAATCGGCGCCGTCGATAGGTTCCGTTGGCGGGACGTGCATGAAGAGAATCGCGGTACGAAAGTCCAGCAAGATTCCTGAGAAGAGCTATGCAACGTGTTCGAAGAGTCTGCTTTGAAGCAAGACGTAAACTTCACTCTGGGGTGCGCGGACAGATTGAGGGCCATGAGAACCCGATGAAATGGATTAACATCGTGCCGAGGATCGTTGGGGTGGTCATGATCGTCAGCATTCTTTTGTGGATTCCGTATACGTTGAAGTAATTCGTGGAGGCGAAGTCGACTACCGGAGGATGCGGAAGAACAAACTCTCAGGATGTTCGCGGGGATATCTCCCTTTGCCGTCATGCACAGTTTCTCGTCCTCGCGTCTCAAAGCTGTCGATGAAAATCTGTGGGTTGAAGGGGTGCGAAGAGAGGCGGAGCGTTTCAGCAATCAACGACCCTGTGATGAGGTTAACTGGTCAGGATGATCTGAGTCATCCGGATTGAAGTATATCAGAGCAGTGAACAAGCTTAAGGAAACATGTGCTATTACTCCGAGTTCCGACTCGTCGCTGATCAAGAGTTACGAGCTTCAGGCAGTTATCACGACATCTCTCTATGAGGGACGCACGAAAACGAGATCCCCGTTGAAGAGACTCATGCAGAAGGAAGGCATTCATGTCGACCGATTGGTACAGTCTGAGTCATACGGTTCGCGACACCGATGTAATTGGAACGAGAATCTGCCCTCCATCAGACATGGTAGCTTAGTGGTTTCACTTGCATGTTGGTGTGTTGCGCACTATGCTCTGTAACAGAATGTCAGTGGAGGCGGGTCCATTGACTTGAAGTTTCGGGCTCTATCCTCCGGTACCAGAGCCCTTAGAGATGGTTCTCGACCGATCTAGATCGAATGTGTAAGTGAATTGTGTGGTCGGTCGCAATTCAGATGCTGCGCATTGCTGTCCCCGACTTGGATGAGACGGAGTGGAATTGAAATAACTCTCCTCTCTCAGCAGTCGCGCGACTGAAACATCGAAACGGACTCCAACTCTCTTGAATGTGAACTTTTTCGATCGCGTTCGCGGGTCAGTTTATGTGTTACTAGCTGCCAAAAGGGCTGCGCCAGAGACCTCAAAGAGAGTCATGTTTCGTGCCAATGGTTATTTCCCTCAGGGATCGACCCGAGTTGAAGAGTTTCTTGGAACGATGCTCGTGGCTGGGTCCAGTCGCCCGCTGCAAAACTCCTCCACAAGTGGTGAGAACTGGCTCAAGTTGGAGTCCACCCATTCCGACTCAGCGCTTGCCAATGGGAGAATCTCTTTGCAAATTGCGGAGAAAATTGCATCGAATACGCTGCTTCCTGCCTGCTCGATGCAGGTCCCCTGCGCTTGACAGTACATAGTTGACACATATTCGGAGGGACGCTGTACTATCCATAGTTCTTTCTGCAGGGAATAAGAGAGCACGGATCGAATTGAAAACCGGAGCCGAGAGTACCACGGTCGTCTGCCCACGAGGGATGCCCACAGGAGAATTATATGGATCGCCGCGAAAATCCTGCTCCCGGAACTGATGAGGAAGCAGGAACTAGTCATCGACACAAACTTCAGGAGACAAAATGATTAGATACACTGAACGATGAATGACGGCCTCCATGGACCGCAGATCCACAGTCCTACGGGAGAGCCTGAATGAATCGTCAAATCCTCCTGCGAATGAAGCTCGATATCCGGAATGCTTGTTCTCGCATGTAAAAGTAGGCGTAGGAGCTTCCAAAAGCTCATATCACGTCAATCCACCATAATTCAAATCGGTCGCAGGACAAAGCAAGAACATATCCTCATTACGTAACGACCTCCGCCTTGATGGCGTGACCACGTGTTCTGGGATTTACTCGATGACACGTGTCATGAAGTGCAATTATCCTCACGTTGAAACACAGCACGAGCTCCGCTATTCACTCATGAAGCATGAGATGACTTAACAAGGAGAGAAGTATTCAACTTCGGATCCACACCGATGGTGATGTAAGCGAGATAGATCTCCCGGAATTCCAATATTGGTTGATCCTCTGAATTGGATCGTCCTACGCTCCTTCAGCCTTTGAGCTCGGACCTCCCGTCTCCCTCCAGGCACAGACGATAGAGAGCTCATGTTTGAGTTGATGTTTTTTCGAAGAGAACTTCAACCGAGTCCACCCTTCGGATGTTTCACCGGATATTGTCGTTGATTGGTGGAATATTCGATTAGGATGACTGGAGCAGAGACGATTCGCTCCTTGTTTCCTTCGGAGATGCTGCAACTTGATCTCCAATCATGGGATGTCGCGGCTTTTGTCGTTGCGGCTCTAATTTGTCTGGTGTCTTGTGTCATATTTGTTGTTCCTCAGCGGCACAACATGGAGCGTTCGTTCCCTAATTGTAAGTGAAAAAAACCAAGGGCAAGTTGTAAGTGAGATAGACTCTGTAAGTGTCATCGATGGCTGTGTTGATGTTGAGCAGGTACCATGATCGAGTGAAGTGTATAACGAGCAATTTGACGCAATCATGAGGACTTGTCCCGGCACGACCGACGAAGTTTGATGTCAAGGAAGCGCTGGAATTTCCGCAGCAGTCGGAGGAATCTTTTGGACCTCGATGAGCCCGCACAACCTATAGAGCTGTCAGCGGACGATCCGTATCGCCCGATGAAGGCACGCGAGAAAAGAATTCAAACTTTCCAAGCCGGTTGAGATGTCTTAACCGGGGCATGCCCGTTCCCGCTCTTTGTGTGACCTTTTGCCTCCGATTTTGGATGCTCACGAACTCCTCCAGATGAAACGTTTTGTCTCTAAGCCGATAGAGTTTGCCTTGAAGGAGGGTCTCTATGGCTTGGATGAAACGAACCATTTTCTTCGCCAACGCCTGAACCCAAACCGACACTCTATGTACGAGCTAAATATCAAAGGACGCATGTCGTCCCCGGTGAAGCTCTCGCTTTCGGCGGCATTCTTCATTTATCCATCTCAGTTCTATACAACACTATTGAGAAACCTCTCTCTCCTATAGCTCCATGGTGTTGAGCCTCAGAAGAACAACTCTATGGACCTCAGAATTCCCCTGCTCAAGTCCTCCTTCCAATCCACCGCTGATCACCCCCGCTTTGAGTTCCGCCGAAAAACATATCTGGGCACTTATGGGGCCGCACGGATCCAATATCTGTTTTTGTCTTCCAGGTGGTATGTTGATGAGACAAAGATGACTCGCCATGGAGAAGGAAGTCCCTCAGAGCAGTTCGTTCTCTTTCTGAGGCACTTGTCATGATAATTTTCGCCCAACAGCCATGCCTGATTCGTTGCACCGTTTGGCATGCTACCCTCCCCTCACAAACGCATCAGTCGCCCTCGCAGTGGAGTGATCTAGACGAGCGCGTCATCATTTGAGCCCGCCGCCCTCGCCGAAATGAGAGAGCGGTGTGATGTTGTTGTTTCGAAGAGAACCACGTGAAGTATTCGCGTATGGAATAGAATTGTTCATCCTGTGATACTCAGGATTTCTCCTGGATTATTGTTTTGTATCTACTGATAGAACTGCCATGGAACCTTCAAAAATTGAAGTACCCAGGGGGAAACCGAAATCCGGCAGGTATGGAAATAGAATTCGAGAAAGTTATGTTTCCTGTCATTTGAAAGGACGTTGGCTCTCAGATCAGTTCTGTCTGAAATGTCTCAGGGAACGTCTCTCTTATTCTGCTTCAGGATCTGGAAAGCTCCCAAGTCCCGCTTCAAGTCGATGATTGCCGTCACACCTCTGAAAACTCCTTTCAAGAAAGCTATGGAAGAGAGAAACGAGAGAAGAAAAGTTCAGGTGATATTCTCGACTCAGGATCGACTTGATGGATGTTGGAATCAAAACCTCTCCCGCCCATATACCGGCTACATATCAGTTTTCCTCGTGCAGCTCTCGCTCGCCATCGAGTCCCGATGGAATTTTCGACGATTTTCTGACTTATACCTCACATTTTCGATTCTCAGGAGCTCCAAAAACAATTGGACGAGGGCAAAAAAGCAGCTCTAGAGGCGAAACGGAAGCGATGCGAAGCAAACCGCAAGAAACGTGAGGCGAATGAAAGGAAGGGCGAGGTGAGTGACATCAGGATTGATTTCGGCATCCATGACTCAAATCCATATCGATTTATGATATACGTACTTTCATTCTTCATCCCTACCTCTCTTCTCCCGGTTTTATCTAAGCTGCTTTTTGAATATTTCCAGGTGGTCACAGTCATCAAGAATACGGCGAAAATCAAGCGAATGAAGAAGAAGCAGCTGAGGAACATTAAGAAACGCGACGTGACTGTTGTAGATAACTCTTGAATTCTCCCGCTTTGTTCATAGCTATTCGCTTCCTGAGGGAATGTCACACGCGTTCGCCACGAGTCGTTCCGTTGTTCAAATGAGGACTCATTTGACTTGCATTATGGGTACGAAGAACAATAAACTGTTGTTTTGACTCATGGAGGAGGGAAGTTTCTTGCCTCTCGTCATTAGAAATTCAAGTTCTTACAACGGATAGGGAGTAGGCATGTGGACACTCCGGCGAGGGCTTTCCTTGAGTGGAAAAAGAGTCCAGGACATTCGGATAAGCATCTATCTCGTCCTACACAACATCCGCACCCCATCCTCTAAGCCTTGAACTTCCTATAAGAGTCCTAGGCGCCCTCGACGGACGATCCACGATATCAGACAATTCGATCCCCGAAAGGGAGCCCGCGCTGACATCCTATCACTCTCTCAATACATTTAAAGTGCTTTGATCCATCTGGTCACTTGATGAATGCTTTCCTTGTGTCGTCCCGGGGACCCGGGGCCGCGTTCCCCCTAGAGCTCCGTCTCGCATTATTCCTGTCTCTACGATTGTTTAACGCGCTTGGTCTTGCAGAATCCGGGCCACCTGGACTGTCCCAAGGTCCGTCCCTGGGGTCCCGTCCAGTATCATCCACGGCAGATGAGTCGCCCCACGGGTCCTCCCTGGGGCTGTCCGCGCCGCGTGGACCGCTCCATGGATCCTGTCTCGAATCATCTTCATATGGCGGATCATCCCAACGTTCTCTTCTTGGATCGTCCGGATAGCGTTCATCTTCCCATGGTTCCCGCCGTCCCTCATCCCTCGCTCGCGGATCATCCCAGTTCCTCCTATTCATGCCGCGTGGGGTGTCTCTTGGGTAGTCTCTCTCACGTGGATCTTCTCCTCTAGGATTGCGGTACCTTGATCGACCAGGATCGTCATTCGAGTACTGCATCGGCCTCTCGCGGTCATTGAACGGCTGTTCCATTTGATTGTTGAAAGGTGGGATGTTCTCCCCGGCACGAGGCATCCCGCGGTTGTCAAAAGGTTGTTCTCTTTGATTGTTCATGGGCGGGTAGTTCTCCCCGACGGGAGGCCCTTGACGGCCGTCGAACGGTTGCTCCCTTTGATTATTCATTGGTGGATAGTTCTCTCCAGGGCGAGGCCCTTGGCGGCCGTCGAACGGTTGCTCTCTCTGATTATTCATTGGCGGGTAGTTCTCTCCGGCGCGAGGTCTATCGCGGCCGTCGAACGGTTGTTCTCTTTGATTGTTGATAGGGGGGTAGTTATCCCCAGCGCGGGGCCTGTCGCGGTCGTCAAACGGTTGCTCTCTCTGATTGTTCATGGGCGGGTTGTTCCTTCCGTCGTTCCGAGCGAAATCGTTCCTTATATCACCGTTTCCCGGGGGTAGGCCCTGACTGTCGCGATCGAAAGTATTTCGCGGCCGGTCCCTTTCTCCCGGCAGAGGTTCGAAAACGGGACCGGGGCGACGATTCCCCTGGTTACCTCCAAAGTCCGGCTCACTCATCGTTGAGTAGCTTGCTGATATTGTGAGAGGTTTCAGAGCGGCGTTTATGAACTGTACGACGTCATTCATTGAGTTTGATCTGTTCGATGCCATCAGCATGGTTTCACCAACAACCACGCTAACTGCGAATCACGAATGCATTGAGTTAACACATCTTCGGATCGAATGGATTTATCTCTCCGGCCGCATCATCTGACCATACTAACCGATGCCTTCGATGACATTCAAGAAGAATGCACTGATCCTGTCTGGCGGCACATCTGCCAGCACTAGCGAATTGAGCACGGGCACTGAGTCGTATATCATCTTGGCGACTGCAAGTTTTTGAGAACTCACTTCAATTTATAAGCGAATATCGAGCGGATCCTGTCGAGATGGGGATCAATGTTTAGCCTTAACGATCCAAATAGGACGTCCTCCTGATGAGAACCGCAGGAGGCCGAATTTCAGGCTCTCCGTCGCCAAAACTCTCCTGTCCGAAGAATGAAGCGATGGGATCGATCGGGTTGAATGAGTATTCACCGATCCAACGGTGTTCAGGGAGTTCACTCACTCAGTTCAGCAATCTCGTCTTGGTTGCCATCTTCTCTTAGAAGTTTGTTCATGTAACTCATGTCATCAATCAGTCGATCGGACGCTTCATCGAGAGCTCGAGCATGCTGTGAATTTATGAGAACGATATTGAGACTCCACAGATGGAGTTGGTGATGATGCCCGCCGGAGCGGGGACCCGTTGGGACGACCGTAACCGGGACGGCCGGGCCATGGGGGCCTTGAGTTGTACTTTGATCCATACATCACCTCACCTTGTTGTTCCGGTTCACCGTCTTTCTGAGATTGTTCAAACTCGTTATGGCGGCGGAGAAATTCCCCGCGGCCGCTCTGATACGGGCGTGACCTGAAAACTCAGATGGTGAAAGCTCGGTATTGTTGCGAATCTTGAGAAGAAGGGAATGGACCTTGCGGTTTGGTTTCTCCCACAGCAAGCTCTCAAACTTTTCCGACCCCTCAAACTTCGCCGCCTCGAACACTTTTCGTGAATCCTCTATATTCTCCTCAAACCGAGCCAGGATTGATCGCCGTGCGGCAGGGCTCCATAGGGGAGTTGAATCAGCTCCGCGCAGTGGCGTAGCCACATTGGGGCAAAGGGGCGCTGCCCCCCCCCAAGACCCCTCGGTTCATACTATCCAAGTTGAGGGTTCTGGTCAAGCAACCGATTTTTGGCGAATTTCACAAGGGTACCCCTTTGGGAAAAATTTCAGCCCCTCCCCAGGGAAAACCTGGCTAGGCCTGGCTCCGCGACAGCACCAACATGCCCATCTTAAAATTCAATCAAGAGCTCGGAGCGCTTGGATAGACGGTCGTGGTAGCTTACCGGCAGCTGTAGCGTTTGCGTTTAGACCGCCCTGAGATAACGGGATGACCAATCTGACGACAGCTACGTAAATACTGGCATTGAGGAGCTTTATTTCATTAGCAACGATCGGTGACGCGATGGCTGTGAATGGTACAACACGAAGTCAATTGCGGACGTATGGAACAACGTAAGCTACATGAGTTCCAAGAGCTTAATTTCGGTTGAATCCACGATAACGGATATCAACTCTGCGTAGTATTAAACCCAATCTTGTGCTTACTAATGTTCATTCCGTAGGGGTCATCCCATGGAGTCGAGTGATCGTAATCCCGTCCATCCCTGTCGGAACCGTGAGGCCTGCCGTGCGCGGTACCTCCAGGGCGACCGTAGCCGGAACCGTGTGGCCGTCCGTTACCAGTCCCGTCGGGGCGTCCATAATCAGAGCCGTGCGGGCGTCCGTTATCGGGGCCGTTGGGACGACCGTAACCGGGACGGCCTGGGCCATGAGGGCCTTGATTCCCGGGTCGACGATGCGGTGGGCGATAACGGTGCCGAGGTGGCGGCGCCAACTGTCCGTCGCTCTCGTTGAAAGCAGTATTGAACGTTTCAGCGAGGTCCAAGTCGTTCTCAAGCTCGTTGTTCTGCGTCGAATGGATGTCCTCAACTACCTCGTTCAGGAAGCCGTCCAAACGTCGGATGGTCGGGGCTTGAACTGAAACCAACCAAGGCGCGATCTCTGTCATTCCCCTATGAATTTTGAGACGGAACCATCCAAAATAAGCTATTCGAACAAAGGAACGAGTCCACATTTCGTAGAGACTCACACACGAGGGAAATCCGGGTGTGCGCTAGGTTGAAGGCGGGAGTGAGCATTCGAATCGTTTTCCGGAAGATGCCGCCGCCGATCGAAACTCCGGCGGCGAAACCTGGACCTCGGTGGCGTATTCGGTGCATGAAGCGTGGATTCCGATGAATATACTTGAGCGTGTGACGGGCCGGATGGCCTGTGAGTATGGCACCGTTCACAACCACTATCGGCCTGGGTCGAAATAACCGACCCAGCGTACAATCGCTGGGCCACACGGCTAGAAGCAGGAGGAAAGCTTGCCCCCAACGCAGCATCCTCGCGGGTTGATTGATCGGACCGCAGCTCTGTTGAATGAATCTCGTCTCGGTTCGGATTTTCTAGCGGCTCCGAGAAAAGCAAATTTCATTTATCTACGCGACAACCCTCATTCCGTTCATTCATCCTCATTCATATTTCGTGGATCAAATATATTGAGGAGATTCCTCAAGGTCGTGGGGTCTCAGAAAACCAAGGTCCGAATCAGAAGACTGCTTCAGAGTCGGGAAGTAGGCAGATTTTATATTCTCTTCATCGAATCGATGTTTCCTGCATGAATTGGCTCAAATACATGCTCGAATGAGACCTCTCAATAGACCTCCCACAGCACGCTTGTTGGACATGCTCGTCAAGGTGAGGCAGTAAAGACTGACCACAGATGGAACGTCACGTCGAATAATGATTCTAGTTGTAAACCGGTTCGTGAGCCTCCGAAGGCTTGAGGTATATCATCATTAGTCTGTGACGCGATCAAGCTCTGAGATAACTGATCGTTCTACTTACGCGATACAGAGGTGATAGCACCTGTTGGCTGCAGGGCGTGAACTAAAACATTCTGGAGACTCTCCGCGGATGCTCGAAGGGCAAAGCGACTCTAGTGACTGCCCTGTAGCGTTCCCGCCTCTGACCGGACCGTTTCTATAACCTGGAGCAGTCACATGTGGAGAAGCGGAATTTTCCTTCGTATCGAGCTGACTCGGCTCCGAGCTCCTGGCTACAACAGCTACACGCAACTCTTCCTCTCGCAAATCTTCCCTCCGAAAAAACAAAGCCCGTCTGATGTCACATGAACAGTGAACGGGCGAAGATTCACAAGAGGAGCCATCGACGACTGTTTGGCTACGAAACATTCAATAGAGTCGTGATTTCGACGTTCCGTGACCGACTGTAAGCACTCAAAAGTCCAAAGGTAGATTCTATTTAAGTTTCCATTGAGATAGACCTGAGAACGCCGATCCGGATCATTTAAACGTAATTGCGAGCACAGGCCCGGGCCTGTCACGTCCGGGGACATTGGTCGTGCGCCTCCGTGATCTTCATCTTTCGTCGTCGACAACCTGGGAGCGTTGAGGTCAGCGTCCGAGTTATGCGAGCGCCGAGCTTCAAAGAACCGGGAATTCGAAGCATCGTCTGCCCTCCGCTGGATATTGCTCTGCGACGGATCCAACTCGACGTGATCCGCATCACTCGAATTCTCACATCGACTTTTGCCTAATCCCAATCTCACGCATAGAGATAGGTCTCCGGCCCTTATAGTCTCGCATTTTCTTCCATTTCTTGACGATATGTAGAAAAGAACAATTTTTACGCCTCCAAATCGTAGCATTCCTGCCAGCTCAGGTCGCAATAGCGTGTATAATCTCTTCGCGAGGATGCCTCTGAGTTTCTCCCTTTCCCGCAAATAAAATAGGCCCAGCGACTTAAACCACGAAACGCCAACACGCCACGGCGGCGACTTGAGTGCGTATTGGGTGCGGTAGCTGGCAGGCAGCTGCTTGTTCGTGCCGCTCGCTACGCTCGCGGGCAAAGAGGAACCGGCTGGTCCAGCTGCAACACTCACGGACCCATGAACAGCTCCAGCATCCGTTTCACTCAACCCGCCATCCGCGTGTTTACCATCCGCCATAAGTCGCCGGGCGTATTTTAGAACAGAACCCTAACTTCTGAACAACGAAGTGCCGATCGGTCATGGAGCTGCAACACATGCCCGCGAAGGTAGAAGAAGCATGCCGCCGAAAAACTTCAGTGCGACGCGTAGCCGCTTTAGTCCCTGTGAGATTTCTTTGACCTCCGATTGAGATAGATTTGTTGGGCGCTTTTGATCCTCGGGACACTCAAGGTAACCTCCACCCCACAGTCACGGACTACACTACCTCAAGATACGTACTAAGCGACGACATTCCTTCCCTCTCGACATTGCTACATGATGTTGGCACGCACGCCGATCCCTCTGCATGGACCGACACAGGCGTAGCAGCTCCCACAGTGGGTGGCATAGACGAGGGATTGACGAAGGCACCGAGCAGAGGCTTCAAAATCATCCTTCTGGCTATCTTGATGATCGCGTTGGTTGGCATCGTGACGTCTAAAGGGTTGGTACCCGAGAAGTTGAAACCGAACTTCCTCGAAGGCATACTCAGCGCTCCGCCAGGTGAGCTTGATGTGAGCAAGGCACTGTGAACGGAATCCTGTCACTTCCTTTGGACTGAAGCTTACGTTAGAATTTCGGCAGGGGGCAGGGTTTGAGCAGAGGCAGAACAGGGCTCCACAGGAATAGGAGTGCTCCTTGGTTGACGACTCCACCCACTATCGGTGCCTGGATCTCCCCGTGCGAACCAGGCCTCCGCAGTGTTGGGGTATTATAGGGCCAGCTCACACGGGGCACCTCCTGCGGAATCCTGGTGCGCAGCGTTTGCGAAATAGGATAGAAGTCGTTCAAGAGCCTCGAGCGACAGAATCGTGTTTTCACCAATCCTAATGGGCTGTATTGTCGCAGTGATGAGCAAAGAAAGCTTGAATAGCCTCATTGATGACTCCCTGCAACCAGCACAGGAAGCGCTGGCCGCTGACTCCATTTTCGAGACATCTGAAATGACGAACAGAGCGAGGAGGGTCTTCACGATTTCTGGTAGCAAATTGTGCATAAAACAGGAGCTGACAAGGACCGGCGAGGCTACTGTGGACCGAAAAGGTTTGACTTTCCCCAGGGGACCCACTCATTTGCGGTTCCCACTTACATCTATCTACCAAGGCTGGCTTTCGCTCAGCTGGCTGGTCATTCACAGGTAAAGAAGTGGTCGCCACAATAAAGCTAGGTAATTTCGAACTACAAGGCAAACAAGGCAAGACCCGAATTTCATGTACGGCGCAGGATTTGAAAACTAACGTGACAATTGCCTACCCTGAATCACTGAAAGACCGTTTCGAATTGAAGAAGATTCTCGCACGTATCCTTCCCGTAACTTGTAGGGTGTAGTTCATAGAACGTTAGCACATTTCAAACGGACGTTTGCCTAATATTGTTCACAAATCCAACACCTACGCAGATCCCTGAGATAGGAGTCATAGATTGTCCGATCGACGGAAAAAAAGGAGAAGATAACCTCGGGCCGGCCTTGAGGTCATTCTTCAAGGACTTCGTCACGAAATTTGTGAATTCCAAGCTAAGCCCGCTGCTGGAAGAAGGTTTGAAGAAGCAAGGTACGGTAAAGTCGTTCTTAGCTGAGAAGGACTACAGAGAGAAGCTGCCGGCCGCGAAAAGATCCTGAGATGTTGTCTGATTTGTGGTTTTGCAATATATCGTGTACAGCGTTCATCTTTATTCGTGATTCTCGGCCTCGTTCTTCGAGATGTTCTCTCATTGTATCATGGATCGGCACAGGCTGAACTCACAGGCCAAAGGTCGACAAATAATCATCAGGCAGATATTCTCTGACAGTTCTTTAGGAAATGACCGATATAAATGTCCAAGAACGGTATCAATTGTCTGTACTCTTTCCCGACACATTATATTTATTTCATCTCGTCGTTCCATCAAATCGTACGGGAGTCAGATCGGAGAGCCGTTGTGGTATATTCCCAACACAGCCGATTCACTGAACGGAAGAGCTGTCGTTCTAGAGACCGCAAGGAAGGGTTGACTCGGGTCAGATTTTCTGGGATATCTCCATTATGGTGTCACTAATGTTCAACGGTTTCAATGCGATCTGAAGGAAGTTCCGAACTTCCTCATTTGATTTCGATGTGAGTGCGATCGTCAGCGATACTGCACCAACGCTGTTAACTGTGAAGTCATGGACCCGTAATGAGATCACCGCTCGCCTCGACTCGGTTTGATAGGATTCCCATCTTCGGAACGTAAGAGAACTGAATAAACGATGAGGGCGTCAACTGAATACTCACCCAAACCGGAAATAACGAGGACGTAGAATCCGCTCAAGCTATTAGGGTCCACGCCTGCGGCTACCAGGTCGTTCAACAGAAGCACCGAACTGGTGATTGCTCTGGAAACTGAATCGTCCGAAAACATGAGCAAAAAATAATCAAATCAATTCGAAACCCTTCCGGTTTTTGAGGATTGAATGACTCAAAAAACTCGGATGGATGACCTACTTTCTTTCGCCATGACGGCGGTTTCAGTCGAGCCCAAATTCCGGAGCAGTTTCTGGACGTCTTTCTGGAATAACTTCAGGCTCCCGGTAACCTGGAATTCAGATCCTCGCTTGACGCCTTGTTCCCAAACCGCAACAGTCACTCAAGAAGAACGAGCAAAGGTTTCCGCTGACTTACGCGCGTATCGGGTCGATCCATTGAGTCAATGATCTGGGCCAGCTCGAGCAGAGACTCACTCAAATTCGAACGAGCATCGTTAACCGTGGGCTCAACTGTAATGTGAGGTACATGAGGGTTTTGACGAGGACGTCGATTGAATTCCTTACCGGTTCAAAGCTGTTTCGAGCTTCCGTTTTAATCAGTCGGAATTGTTTGTTGTTCTTGTAGAACTCAGCGACCCGAATTGAACATCCCCTCCAGGAGGGCTCCAGAACCTCAGCGCTTACCAATTATTTCCATCGTAGCATCCATTCTCCTCGCGCTTCCGATCAGGTCGGGGAGCGTAGCTATCGAAGACTCGCCACATCCAACGAACATGTTGTAAAGAGACAGGACTCCCTCGTCGGCTTGAAGAGACAGAATCACAAATTCGGTGTCTTGTTCGTCTCCAACTGTGTTCGCATCAACGTCTCCACAAGAAACCTTGCGACAGACACGCTTGCCGCGATTATGTCATATGGAAACGAGGATTCGTGAGAAGAACTAACTGATCTCGATGGTCGAGTTCCCGATGAAAACTGTTAGGGCTGTCCTGTGTGGGGCTGGCGCCGGAACCTCAGCCACCGGGTAAATTTGCACTGGAGGCTCGGGACGATTAAGTTTCTGGCCGATCCGGCGACTTTTGTCGGACAAGATTTCAAGTGCCGCACCCTGAGAATCGTTCACCCCGAATATCACTCTATCCAACAGTTGAGCGACGCGCCTCACGAACGGAATCATGTTCACTGCAAATCAAAACCGCTATTGAGGAGCTTGAACTCCTCGGAGGTCTTCAGAAGGTGCGATCCTGTGCACAGCTCGAGGAACAAGAAAGAAAAACTAAAGATAAAAATAAAAAGAAACGTAAACTGACGACATCACCTCATTGAACTTACGAATTCCCTCCACGACATAATCCACTGGGTGGACGATGATGTTCAACGGTAAGAATACCGCTTTGAGAATGAAATTCATCAGTCTTTGCAAGTTTTCCATACTTCGAACAGCGACGTCGAGAAGTGCTCGAGACGTGGAATCATTTCCATCGTTGTAACCGCGCAGAAACTGCTTCGGAACTTCGATGGCTGAGTTCAGCGTGTTGTTTATACCGTCACGACCGACCAGGTACAATCCAGCGATTGTGGGACTTGACGACGGAAGCATGATTAACAAGAGCAGAATTATCGGAGCGTGATTCATCCTCTTCGAATATCGGTTTCGGAATCGAGGAGTTATCTGATTGCCGCTCAAAGTTCTTCACCGCCGAAATACCCGATGACAAAAACTTCATTCCGGCCTTCTCCTCCCATATTCCCTGAAATTCCCGCGGGTTTCCACTACCTGCCACGCTTTCACACTGTCCTCATCTGCAATTCATGACAATATCCTGAGACGCTGCAAGTAGACCTGAGAGAAACTCCATCTCCTAGGTTCCCAATAGAGTACAGTCTGGTAAAGCGAATCGGCCTCACACAGCGTAGTACTTGCATTACCGTGGAAAGGCACTTCAGTATCGCACGTTCTTCTTCAGGGATCCGGTCACTGGATTTTTGAACTCTACGCATCAGAACCTCGTCCCAAATTAGGCAGTCTGCGCTCGCCGTCACTACGGCACGATTCGGAATCGTGAGCATCTCACTCCATCCGTTTTGCCGTTTTGGAGGATAATGAACCATAATGATCAGTTCCGATCGACGGTATTCGACGACGGATCCCTAGAACAGAGAGCGAAGGCCCTCCTCCCAGATGTCTCACAAGCTATCTTCATGACGTAAATTCGAAACTCTGGCTCCATCTGGTTCCCAGATTATCGAGCCAAGCGGAACCCTCCGAGACTATTCCCCAACCATTGCTAGCAAAGGGGCTGCAATGAGCAGCTATTTTTAATCATTCGAGATGCTTCAAAAAAGTTCGGACCCGTATGCCGCAGACCCGACCGCGGCACTCCGTGGCGCCGGGAACACATCCGCAGAATAAGAGGGCTCTGTATCATCCCGAGAATAGCTCCCAAAGGTCACCCTCAAGCTGATCTGGTTCATCTTCGGGATGGCACATCTTCGGGTTTCCCGCAAAGTATCTCAAATATTGGCATCATCCCTGAATACCCCTGAATTGGCGGGTCGTTGGAAAAAATATCCCGCGCTCTCTGTGCCTCAGCCAAGTCGGATGGCGAAAACGGGTGGAATCCAGAGGCGTAGCTAGGGGGGAGCGAGAGTGGTCGCGCGGGTTTCAGGGGACGCAAAATCAGGATATGAGTTCATACGATCTACCATTTTTCTTCCAATAGGAGGGCATGCCCGGCTATTATTCGGTTGTGGGTCTCGGTCGAAAGTGGGCAGGAAGTGGGAAACGGGAGTATTGTTAGCGAATACCCACGTGTGATGATTTTCTATTGCGCGCAGAAGTTACGGGAGCGAATTCGTTGCTGGGTCGTAGAAGGCTAGAAAGTTCCATGCGAGCGTTCACAATACGCAATCCGTTCTCGCGTCCAACAATGGGAAGAGTCCGACGGGAGTCGCCGCCGACTACCATGATCTTTTCAGCGAACGGTTAATTGTTCCGCATGTAATCCTTTAGGAGCTTCGTCAGTGCTTGGTGTGCAGCTGTAGATCTCATGAAAGGTACATCCCAGAGATTGATCGCGTGCGGGGGACATCGTTATCCGACGGACATGCGGGCTGAGAGACGGGCTGGCTTATATAGGTTCTTATGGGAAAAGTCGAACTTGAAGTGCGAACGGGCCCACTTCAGCGTTGTGTCTCTCGCCTGGAATTGAGGCAAGGGCCCAAGTATGCTGCATGGTAGAGGCTAGCGAATTATTTGGGGGGGTTGATGACGTCATGCGTCCACACTTTCAGGCGTCACGTGACATATCGGGTGGTAGTGGGATGGAGTTCAAGTCAGAGGCTGCGGTATGGCTGCGGGTGGGGTTGGTGTAGTTTCGAGACTGTCAGACCCCTCCTCGAGGCACCTCCCGTGAACTTCAATCGAAAAGATATTCGCAGCGAGAGCCACTTATATTAGGCTGGTGATGATGATATTCTACTTCTTATTATATTTCATTTTAACTTCTTCATTCCTGGGACATGACTTGTATATCGCTACTAAAATAAATATCTATCACGAAGCCCTGGATCTTGGGCTACCTGTTTACTCCACGAAATTTTGATCTGGAAGTTTGCCCTTCGAACGCACAATTTTCACAATCGCTTTCCTTCACTGATCGCCGTTTTGCTCAGCCGTCGTCTTCGTCGTCCGACGCCGACGTTCCGAAGCCGAGAAAGCCCTCTGGTGGAATTAAGCCTCCCAACAAACTTCAGCACCTGGAGAATGCATTTCTCGGTCGCCTACAAGCGACCACCTTGTGTATCCTTCGATCCGCGGCCCTCGCTCACGTTTAGATCAACTTCACTTTTGATGTTCACATCCCGCCAGGATTTTAGCGAATGAATGACATGTCTGTGCAGAAGTCTCCAGTAGGTATTCGGGGTAGATAGATATAGGGGAACATTCGGAAGCAGTCGCTGTACATTGTAGATTCCAGAGCTTCGATCCGGTTGTCGACCATTCGAAGATAACGTGACCGATTCTGCCGGAAGGTCAGCTGCGGGAGACGAGTATGACGTCCCAGACAAGGCGCTCGGATCGAGGAGGCGAAGAATCGCTATGATTCCACCCCAGTAGCACCACTTTGCAACATTGGCGGAACATGGGGGTGGAAGAAAATATACTTCGGAGACACTGAAAACCTGGGTCAACCCCTCTGGAGTCATTGAAGGACCCGAGAATGCTGTTAAAGCTCCTTCAGCGCCAAGGGGTCGCCGGGCTGATGCGAAAAGCCTCTGCAAGGTACACTCTGCTGAATGATTGGCTTCTGGTTCGAGACCCGATGAGGCAAATCCAACGAATTGTTCCACTCATGCATCATGGCAATCATCATCTGATGCGAACACCTCGTTTATGATCCCGTAGGCTTTGGGGGAATGGCCTGAATACGGAATACTTTTCCTAGAATCGATGGCGTCTTTGAACGGAAGGCGACTCCCGGGACTTGGCATGGTAACTCGAATCTCCGTCCATGGTGCCGCTAACAGGCAGCTGCATGTTCTCCACACCACTCTCATTTTCCGAGAAAAATCGCGATTGATGATTGACTCGAAGAATCTCCGAAAAAAAGGGACACATGGCTCTTGATATGGGCTCTCTCAGAGGCTCGTGTCAATGAACTGCAGAGGGATGTCATACACCGACCATCAATTGTCAACATCGACCAACAAAATGAAACAATGGTTCCGAGCCAGTAATCAACTTTGTTGAAATTTTGTCCTGCAGCCCTGCCCCATGTCAGGTTCCTGCACGTATCCCATATTGGGACGCCGAAGACTCTTTGCGAAAAGTCGTGTTTAAATCGAGCCGGATCCGAATAGCACTGAGATACGATCGCCACAAGTTTGATGGATCATAGAGGTTGCTTCAGCTCAAAATCCATTCCTAAGCACTCGCTCCAAGTGGCTCTGCAGAAATTCTCGAAGAGGTGCTTAGAAAACTCAAATCGACGAATACAATGTTCGGGCTCGTGGGTACCAAGGAATTGTCTAATTCTCGTGGATATCCAGATTGTCCCATATCGCGGCACTATCCCATCTTCGAGCTTCCTCCCCTATTCATGTTTAGCCTGCCCAGCATGCGATCACGAGGGTCCTGGGGACTTTCCAAAGCTTTCCCACATTACTGATGTGACGATCAAGACTGAACGAGAACCTCGGCCAACTGGTTGTCCTCCAGTGTCCTGGAAGACAATGCTCATACTGAACTGCCGGCATGCACGCACGTGTGTCTTTTGATGTGCGTACTAGTTGCCAGAGCAAACCCTCGGACGTTTACGGCGGAAAGCGATGTACCTCATCGAGAAATCGGTCAAACGTGCAGTGGGCTTCTCCCCGGGTATGCTTGATGGCGGTTCGAGAACCTGTTCCGAAATATTACGCCCGATGCCAGAGATTTTTGGTTCCGCCCCGACCGCTCGGGTCAGTCCCAGCGAAAAGTAAAACCTCAAATTCATGTTTCAACTCTTCCCGCCCACAGTAGTGTGCGCTGCGCCCACTGAGGGGCGCCACTGCTCGCTGTTCGGCATTTAGTGAGTGAAGAACTCTGAATTTTCGCCGGTTTGTTTGTAAGCGTTTTCGGAAGAAAAATCTGATTCAAGGCCGAGCTTACGGTGAAAATTTTGTGCAGTGACGAGCGTGCAGAGGACAATCGACGACAAACCAGTCCCCCAAACTTGTGTTGTGCTTTCGAACAACTTTCTGCTCCACGAACAGAAGTTGAGAAGCGCCAAAAGCCCGCGCGACCCATCACCGCTCTCTTTTGGGGTAGAACCATCGAATTGCCACTTCTCTCGAGATTTGCGCCGCACCTGCATCCTCGAAAACGACCATGGCCAGCATTCTGAATGTGAGTTTTGGCCGTTATAGCCCCTTCGGTCCCGGCTCCTGATCATTCTGACAGATTCATGTTCGGAGGATGCCAAGACTACTATTGGATTCCTTCAGAACGTCTGTAGTGAATTAATCGCGTGAATAGGATCGCGATGAAATACATGTACATGGGATAATTCAGTGGATTATATTCAGTGCCACGTGAAGAGATGAAAGAACGCATCCCCGAAAGCCATTCGCCACAGAGAAATCTGACACATCGGGAATCTGTTCCCGGAGATAACACAGTCTTTCCCGGAGCTCACTCCGGGAGTTCAACAAGAGAACACGAACGAGTCTATTCCCAGAGGGTCCCTTGCTCGGTAACATACCCGACCTGTATAATCGGGCGTGCCCGGCTGAAACAACAGCCACGGGCTGACCATGAGGTGTGCCCTTCGAGGTGGCCCTTCTTTCAGCATCTATTTGACGACGATCTCGAATATCTGCCTCGCTCACCGCTTCCTTAACTAATGAGTTTCCAACAATCGAACATTCCTGGTGGGCGACCCATCAGCTGCGGTCATTCTCTAAGCGTCAGGGAGTCATAAAGGTGTCACTTGCGAGAAACGAGCTGAATCGAACGTTCAACGGAGCAAAATCGAGTCGTACGAGGTGCTTCGATTTGTTGAAAGCAGTGGCTCCCTATTTCCGTGCCGAAATATAATGAGGCCGAGTTCAAGTTAGGATGATCGAAGGATGATGTGACGCGAGATCACCGGTGCTGATCGGGTGGGATGACAAGTCACCGACACAGCTGTGAGGATGCGAGTCGTCTTTTAAAACGTCGCATCTGCATCTACGTTCCCCGATCTTCTAGCAAAGCATTGAGAGATCACGGGTCTCGGGGAGAGAACGGGGAAAGGGCGAATACAGATTAGAAAGCTACTGACTATGAGGTCAAAGAGGGCCGCTGCAAGTTGTTATTGTGTGATTTTGTTAAGTCGAAGAGATATCGGCGACTGGTTTCTGGAAACTGTCAATCTTATGATCAGAGATGCGTCGGGGTGAATTACCCATTAAACTGACTCCTGTGTGGCCCGTTTCGCCGCCTCTAGGCCGAGCTCCAAGAACTTCTATTCTTTGATCGCGAGCCATTGCATTCGTCCCCAGACTCGAAGCACACGGTTGATAAATTCATGGTCGTAAAAAAACAGGAGTTAATATTAAAAGCTGGGCTAACAAAATCGATCACCGCCCAGCGCGTCCTCGAACAGCGACGTACATACACTAGGAGACGCGCACTGAAGGTACAGCCATCCAATGATTGTGACCACTTTCGCGAACTCGAACCATGACCCTGCATGCATCCTGCAGGCGTGGATCTCGGTTCCCAGTTGCGGCTCGCGCTGGATATCCCTCCCGAATGGAACCAATGCTCGGAATGAGAAAATTCGAAGTAGACTTCGAGATAGATTCGGGAAGACGGAGGTGGTTCCCCGATGAACTGAAAACCTAAGTATCCAGCAGACGCAGGGTTCCGTTACCCTCCGCACAGCTATGTAGCAGCTACGTCTATCGCATCGCTCGCGTTTTTGCGGCTCTTGACGTAAAATGAATACCAAAACGCGAAACCCGAACAGCTCAGAGAACTTTGAGAAGAGAATTCTTCGCCGAAGAGAACCCGTTATCCATAACACTTTTGGTATAGCTGCCGCTTCTCACAGCACCGAACCGTGAATGGGAAACTTCGCTTGGCCGCCATAACGTGTTCGGCAAGATGCTTCTCTTAGAAAGCTAACAAAAAGTGTCCGTTACTACCTGCTACTCTGCTAAGCTGTTGTAACCTCTGTTTTGGCTGCAACAGTTGAGTTGGTCAAGTTGTGCTGCTATGTTTGGTTTCGACGAAGTGGGCTGTTGTTCGTTTCCCGTTCGTATCGCTGCTGCTGCGAGACAAACCGCGCAGCCAACCAGCCTCCCAGCGAGCCGACTAACAGACGATACGGACGCGCGATCCCATTGATCCATTGTGGTTAGTTTTTACCTCCTATGCAACCTATCCGCGAATGTGACTTCTCGCAAGGGCGCCAGACTTTCGGCATCGTCGTGCCGAACATCCAACGATTGTTCTCTTTAACATCGAACGAGCCATGTTAGAACCAAGTTGAAGGCAAGCGGCGCGGGGCAAAGGAAAGGCTCAACTTCTCGTCTCTCAGCCGTGCTGAGGGACCCATCGGATCCCACATGGTTTGCAGGTTCTCTGAGAGAACTCGTTAGAAATTCAGCTCCTGTTCTTCTTGAGCTCCCGAATTAGCCACTTTCGTTCATAGTTTCGCGCACTCAATTAGTTCCTCCGGCAGGTATCTCCCGCTTCCCGTCTTTGAATTCTAGCCGCGTCCCGTCAATGCTCCTCTGTGTAGCACCTAACTAGTTCACGGTCGCACAGCAGGCGTGAATTCTCGTTGTCGACAGGTATTGCCGTGCTCGCAACGAAGGAGCTTCGGAGCCTATGATGGACGATCGGAAGGGGTGCATAGGGTGCACGTTGATCTTTCGGCGTTCTCGGAGTAAAAGTGAAAGTCCTTTCCTGCGACACGGTGTGAGTTCGAATTCCGGAATAGTGAGTCGAGATCAAGGAGAATCATGTTGAGGAATTATACCCATCGAGGCTTTGAGTCAGCCACAGTCGAGGGGGACATAGTATAGGCGGTAAAAGGTCAACGCTGAAGGAACACGTTCTGCTCGATTGTTCTGTCCGAACCTCACCAGGAGAGCAAGCACAGGCCCTCCGATGTAATCAATGGACCAAAGTTGCAAATTTCCAACTTTTCGTCAGGGTTCAACACGATCCCAGAGGCGCTGCTCTGATGGATTACTCCCTCTCTAGTCAGGTCGGTCAGGTGGAGGGGTGGCGGTCTCGAAATTCACGTTTTTCTTCCTTTCCCGTTTCCTTCCGATAACTCCCTAATTCTGCTATGAGAAGCTATAGTCGCGAGTCTGCCTGGATTGAAGATGCCTCGATTCGCCGCGGAAAATTGCGTGTCAGTCCTAAGACTGGGATCAAAGAACATTCCCGAGCCTTTCGAACCAAATGACACTGTCGGGATCACAGGGGAGCCTCGAATGATGTATACCTCCGCGTTTCTGCGTTCTTTCATCATCCTTAACATCGGAACGCGGCGCAGAATTTAGTTGGTTCATTCACAGGGATTGATTAAGGGTTTCCAAGTCAAGAATCGGTTCGCCAGAGTAGTCTTCATCAATTCAGCATTCCTTCGGATATGGAAGCAGTTTCTGAGATTGCGGAAGCGAGACGAAATGCAGGTTTTGTGAGGATACCAGACTTTGTCGACGCTCCGGTTCCAAACGCGTTAGAAGCTCCTTGAGACCGACCACCTGCGCAAAACGAATCGACGTAGTGATCTACGATTCCCTACGAATCTAGTTTAATCTTAGCTCGGTCGAGCAAGCGGGCCGCTGGACGAGCGAGCTGGCGGCCGGGTGGGCCCGCAGTCCGGTCGTCGGCAATCTCGGTCATGATTTACGCTACGACTAAGTGTTCCCGCTACCAGCCAGCAGCTAGCTAGCTAGCTCGCTAGCTGCACAGCATTAGGTTCTTTTCTGCCCGAGAGTTGATTTTATGATCCTCCGCTGACGTGCCGTCTCTAGGCTTCCCACTCAAAGTTCCACCGAAGTTACGCTCGACTCCGGCCCTCGATGCGGCCCTGGCAGCAGCATCGCCGGCCGTTCGCTCTGGGCTGGGGGTCTGCGGCTGCAGAGGCAATCATTCCGAGTCTGTTCGACTGCAGATGCACGGCTCGCACGATCAGCCGGACATGATATCCATGCATTTTAGCAGGGCGCCTAATCCACTTATTGTACCCCAAGCCGGTTCATATCACCAGTCGGAAGATCGAGGGGCGTTGTAGGAAGTCGAGGAGGAGCCGTTTTACACCGGTCCTCCGAAGACGCTGAATACCGATCCGCTGTTCTGTTCGGAGCATTCTGTTCTCCAGAACATTAGGCAACGTCGATGTTCGGTCTCGTTTCTCGAGAAAACCCGTTGCAAGGGCGATGGAAGACAGTCGAATGCAGCTCGCCGACTGAATTCATTCGCCGCACAGGTTTCATATCGATAAACTCTCACCAACGGGGGGGTATTGCAACGCCAGCTGGCTGGGACGGAGGTTTCTGTTTCTGTCCTGTTCGCGTCGTGGTGGTGGTGGTGGTGGTTTATTCTTGAATTGTTTGCTTTCCCGGTGTTTGCTTTCACTCTCGTTCGTTTTGATTACTCCCTCCAAGCTCGCCGAATGGCATTCCTGAAGAAATTCTCATTTCAAATCTGGATCATCCGAGCCCCCCTCTATTGAGGAAACGCAATGCGGTGGAGTTTGCTCAATTGGTTTCAAAGTCGCTCTGAAACTCACTACCCCGCCGGATCGAACGGATCTTTGATTCACGAAATCAGTTCCCGCTACCCATATTAATACATAATATATATATGTGTGCGTTTATATAGGTAATGTAGGTATGTATGTGTACAGCGAGAGATTCGGTTGCCAAGCAAGTGTTGCTGCAATAAGAATCCTTTGCCGAAGAGCCTTGGATGGGTCAGGACAGCGATGTTCGAAAAATTCGCTGCGTTCAGCCAACTTTCGAAGCAGCTGTCTACAACCCCACTCCATGTGTTACAAGACTGAGTTGGTGAGCCCGGGAGTTGCGAATACTGGTGTTCGGTGCCGATGGGGCAAAAAAAAAGGACAGAAAAACTCCAGCATTCCAAAGCTCTCCGTGAGGGTGGTAGAAGCGAGGCCCGATGTGGAGGTCGGTTGGCAAGCAAACGTGCCAGTTGGTTAACAGGCTCGGGCTTTCCAGCAAATTAATAGTCTTCGAGCTCCAGAGCTGTCGTAGTTGCTGGCGCACCAACGACGACGGTAGCTGAGGCAGCCTTTGATGACTGCAGCGAAACGACGACCCGGTCGGGTATAGCACGGTTTAAAGAACCTCTATCCAAAATCCCCCGAGAAAAATCGTCGAGAATTCATCCTGGCACCGAATTCGAATGATTTTGAGAGGAATTCTAATTTGGTTCCTTGTCTTTGTTTTTGGGGGCTCGGGGCAACTGCGACCGCTCATTTTTTTTAGCTTGACGGGTATTCTTCTGTTTTGTTGAATTTTGTTCCGTTTTTGTTACAGAAGATCAAGCTCGTGTCGAAAACCACGAACGAGAAAACCCAGGGGAAACCGAAGAAGGAGTCTTCGCCCCCTTTATTCGATGAAACCGATGAGAGAGCTTGCCGAGGCATGACTTTCGAGGACCAGGTTGTTTATAAGACGCAGAAGATGTACCGCGATCCAGAGAACGGTCAGTATCGGAGAGTTTCCTTTTTGTTCCTATCTGGCGTTTGTTTGCTATGTTATGAGAGCTTATCGAGATTATTCTTGGCATATGTCGACGTTGCCGGTCGCGTACGGCCTGTGGAAATGAACAACGGGTTACCCATTGGCATGCAGGCCGCGTCGTAGAAGCCCGCAGACAAAATATCTGGGGTTCGGGCTTCTGTGCTGCCAGGAAACGTCAAGCCACGCCGTCCGGGCTACTAAGTGCTACTCGGGGCTACGTCAAGCCACGCCGAGCTCTAGTGAAGCGTTTTCCGGAGCCTAGATTGAATATTAATATGATTCGTCGTCGTCGTCGTTGTATGATCCGGCACTAGTTTATGCGTAGAAACGCTCCCCACCACTGGTCATTATACCACTACGTGTACGGCGTTCGCCGTCCTACGAACGAAGAAGGGCGTTCTGCTCTGCTTGTTACTCTATGGCACCAGGCGTAACGTAGGCTTTCGACCGTATTATCTGCTGGCGACGACTCGACGGTAGATGTGGAACGAACCTTTGTGTGGGTCCAATTGCTCCGAGTCCGCTCCAGCGCTCAAATCTCGTATTTTCCACATTTGTGTTCGGATTTGAAATAACGGCCAAAATATCAGAGATTTCACCGGAATACCTGCGTGGTATGAGAAGCGACCACACTAGCACGGATGGGAAAGGTGAGCATGCACCTGAAACAAAGATGTTCTTCCCGGTTGTGGATGACGCTCTGATCTGGGATGGCTGATCTGTTGTGATCGATCCCGAGCTCGTTCATGGTATTCTGATATGTCAGTCCTCCCCACAGCATAGTGGGGAGCCAATGGAGATCTGACACGGAACGGGGGTCAGACAGAAAAAGAGACTGATGGAGGGATCAAATAGCGGGTATAGGTCTCGCGATCAGCAGAGCGCAACGAATTTGATTCTTGCATTCGTGACCACGAGCAGCAGTCCGCAACTTATGGAACAAAGCTTCTCTATATAATGAGACCTCCTCCGTTTCATATGTTAATCCTCGGAGCACGGCCCGCGCCGTCATCGGAACCATCATCCATGCTCCACGGAATTGCGTTCTCCGCGCGTAGGCGAGGCTGGTGTGGCGGGTAACCACGGGTTTATGGTTTTAGAGAATCGTTCCGTGAAACCTCGCGGACCGTGAGTCATAGCTCACTAGGTGGAATTCCATACTCTCGGACTGACTTTCCAGACAATCAAAACTCTATGGATCTGATCAGGCTTCTTGGAAAACGTTTTCGCCGTTCCATAACGCACTGTTAATGTCAGGGGACCGCTTCCGGAAACAACGCGGCCAAACCGAAACCCTGTTTTATTGAATCGGGATCAGGCATGATGATGATGATCATCATCATCATCATCATCGTCAGTGCAGCGGTCGGCTCCGAATGTGATGTAAAGGTTACCACGATAAGGTCTCAACGATTTATTGGGAGTTTGTTTTTTGTCCACCTCAGCTCGCTTTCCCTCTATCTGGCTCGCGTTGCTTTCGAATCTACAGCGGATGTTGTTAACTCGCCAGCTCGGCGGTGAAACCGGAAAATCTCTGTCGATCGAGAAACAGTAAGGCTCTGCGGCTGGCGCGATTTTCTAGCGGCCTTTTCGAACGTTCCAGCGATTGGGTGGGCGGAACCCGAAACTAAAATACCACAACGCAAACCAGCCAGCTAGCCTGCCTGCCCGCCTGGCGGCCGGTCGACCAGCCCGCCAGTCCGCCGGTCTTATCAGCAGCCAACAGACGCGCTTTGATAACAACAGAGGTTGGCTTCGAACGGTCCAAAAATTGATTGGCTCCTCTCGTCGGTTGTTAACGGTTCTTGTGTTTCATCGCAGTTATTTCGCTCTTTTCGTTTCGCTTGTTTGTCTCACTTCGCTAACGTTTCCAGATTCGAGTATCTTCTTTGTTCACCTTGGTCGGACAACGTGAATTGGGGGGCCGTTGCCCGCTGCTCGGCGTGCCAGGGGGAACTCCGTTCACGGGTTTGACAATTTCAACGTTCATAATACTGTCTCGTTTTCTGGTCGTCGTTGGGTGGAATTCCGCTCTCGATTGACCGCTAGATTCAGATTTTCACCCATTTTAGAAATTCAGGTGAAGAATCTCCGAGAATCTCGAATCGTCGGAAAGTTCCGGTGGTTTTCTAGCTCTGAGTCAGGCAGATTTACTCCGCGGCAGCGTATCCCGTCTCTGCGGTCGGGTTTATTCCAGATGGGTTCAATCATCTGTTGCTGAAGTTATTTCAATTTCCGTGCTCTGTTGTCAACTATCTCTGTCTGTTTTGCAATTCTTTCTGCCTTCTCGAATGCATCAATGTTGTCTGGATAAGTTCTGCGGCGCTCTAGAGCGGTTTTGGTTCTTCTGCCGCCGGCTCGTCGGATTTCTCTCTTCCGAAGTATTCCGTTTCATTCCGTTGATTTTGAAGCAAAGAAATCGCTCCCAAAACTTCTTCTGGGCTCCCCGTCCTACATCTCGGCTTTGTGCTTGCAATACAATGCTAAGCTTTTGACAATGCGCTCTTGACCGACATTCGTTCTCCTTCTTATTTTTCCTTCTGCCATTTCTGCCGAAGGGAAGAAACAGACATAAGTAAGTCTGCTGCGGATTCCAGCTTTGACTGCGATAGCGTCAAATAGATCTGCTCTGTGGCTATTAACCTGGCAGGGAGTTCGCTTCGAAAATTGCATAGTGATCTGGGCTCCCGATCCGGCGGAACGGCAGGGCGTCACTGTCATCGTGAATTTCGGTTTTCAGTGACTCCCCTGGAACAATTGACATTCTCTCTAGAAGTGTCCCATGTTAGCTTCCTAAAAAAAGAATCGACAGCGATCAAGGATGCCAGCATGCTGTTGAGCTGCCGACACTAGAACTTTGATCTGAAGGCATCGGATCTGAAGACGGGGCTCCATCTACGCTGATTCCGAATTAGGCTACGACTACAGCCAAGTCGAACCTCTAATAGTTTGGTTTGACCGACAGCGGACCTGCCAAAATCGGTGAGATTAGACAGCGGGAGTCGTAGAACGAAATTAACTGCGGCGGCACCACCGAACGTCGTTGGCTGTGATTGAACATTTGCGGAAACGACGACGGCGACCGCACGGATCAACGTTTCCGAACCCTATTACACAGAATTCCAGGCGAAACTCTAGGTTTCACGGTTTCTAATCTGGGACTCGCGAGCTGGGGATCGATCGAGCGCATGACGACGATTTTCCCCGCGCCGCGACGCGTGTTGGAGCGGCGCGGCGTGTCCGAACAGTTTCTGAAACGAACTTGTTCATTCCGTTTTATTGACACCACTCCCCATCGGAATCAGATTCAAAATCTGATTGCGGCCGCGGCCCCGCTGCACAACTTCAGACCCTGAAATCGCTGAATCGTGGATGATACCCTTTCTGCGGTTGATCTTTGGTGCGTAGAAGGGATTTTACTGCTGTTTATCCTTCATTACTTCTTCCAGGAGTCTGTTGTCTTCCTCTTTTCGAGGCGGGAGCATAAAGGCGAAAGCAATCGTACTGTCTCTCATATGGGAAGAGATTGCGAGACGGCTGGTAATAATACTTGGACATAAGTGGGCGCTCGGTCGCAGACTAGCGTTAGCCGGACGAAGGCTCCGGTCGCAGCTCAGTCGAGGCTTCTCGGCTGTATTGAAACCTTATTGCTTTTAGTTGGAGACCCTACTGACTTTTACTGTGTAGCAAGAGAAGGCGGGAAGCAAGGCAACGCAGGAAGGCGAAATATTATCTGTCTTGTGCACTCACACTCACGTACACAGACAGCAGGCAGCGGGCAGCCGGCAGGCGAGCAGGCAGGCAGGCACCCAGCCAGCATCCAGGATGGCCAGCAGGCTCATGTAGTTTTTATATGAACCCACCTGGGGACCTTTGCAAAGGCGAACCGATGGGCCTCGCTCGCCTTCGCCATTTCTCCGCACAGTGAAATGGAGCCGTCCTTTGCTCGGTCCTTCGCCTGCTCGCTCGCTCGGTCGTTCTGTCCGTCTGCCGTTCGCTAGTTGTCCGTCGGAAACGTCAGACAAATCGAGATGCTGCTCACGAACAAAAACAACGTCAAAATACGTCGAACAATGTCGAATAGACATCCTCGGACGCTTTTGCCATGCTACAGTGTGAGAATGTTAGCAGACTTTTCTCGAGTGCTCAATGTACCTATGTTTCCTTCGGCGTATTCCCAGAGCTGTGATCCATATTTGTTGCGAGTCATTTGCCTCGGGAACGCTTCGGGTAACGACAGGTCGAGAGACAGATCGTTTCAAGCAGCAGAGCATGCTCGGAACGCGTTCTGGGAGCTCTTGGAAATTTCGACGAAACTCGTCGACGAATAAAACCGTCTTGACGGCACATCCGAGTTTGTTGATGTATTCGAGAAATCGAGGATGCGCCGATATGCGAGGAGGGATGAATTCAGGATCGGGATTCTCGTTCCGGGAATGCGTTTTCGCTTGAAAAGTTCGACTTTGAAGCGAATATTCAAGACTGTTTGGGATTCCTCCCGTGGAATCGACTGAAAGGTCGATGGATTCAGGAGAGCCAGGAGGCCATTCAGGAGACATGGAAATATCTCGGGAACGAGATCTCCAAGGGCACTCTCGAAGGATGACCTGTCGAAGAGTTCCGTCAACGAATCCAGGATGAGCTCGTCGCACGAAGAATGTCGAGGCTCCATGAAGTCCTGGAGGAGCTCCCTTGCCGTGAGAGGCGCGCGTCTCCCCAAACGTCTATGGGCCTGAGCAGAGAGCAGTCTCGACACACGCTCGCGTGGTTCTGGGTTTGAATGCGTTTTGTACGTATGTGTGTAAGTGTGTGTGTTCAAGTTTTCTGAAAGACAGGGTTTGTATGTCGGTTTGTTTTCGTGTATGTATGTGTGTGTCTGTGGATGCGCGCGTTCCCGTTGCGTGTCATACCGTGCAAACAAGAAGGGGCGCTTTTCAGATAAGCACCTCCGTACCCCTCCTAATGGGCAGACCTTTAGCGCAGCGAATAATCTACAAGGAATGCTTAACAAGGGAGAACATCAACGACGAACAACGACCGAACAAGCGGGCCGTGCGAGCAGGCGAACGAATCTCTGCTTCCAACACTTACTTTGGCAAAAGGGCCTCCGTCGTATGCTGATGTCAGGACACCACCTGCACACAAGCTAAACACAGCAAAGTCCAAACTACAACACAGCAGACAAAGCGAGTGAGCCGGGAAGAGACAAACAGTGTCTGCCTCCCTTGTCTTTGCGAGCCTGCGCGGGCGTGTCTGGGAACGACAAGCATCGACGACGGACGGCGATAGCGGCGATGAAGTCATCGTGCATCTTTTTGAAACTTCTGAAAGAGCATGAAAATCCCGGACCAAGTCATATCTCGGAAAAGTCTCGCGCAACGCAGCGACAGAAAAATCGCTCACCAGTCGTGACCACACATCCCAGGCGGAACAAAGACGTCCACTAATGCGATTTCGTCGGCCGTTTGACGATGTCGCCTGATTTTGCGAAGAGCCCTGAGACCGAGTCAGCGGAATCTGGGTACGAGCACCGCCGCACTCACTTCTCCCGACTCACAGCATGACCTGCTGAGTTTTCTCTCCGAGATTTGGGGGAGCCAAGGTTTCAAGGCGCCTGTTTAAGACCGTAAAGATCCGCTAACTTCCCGAAACTTCTCTTGAGCATGAGCAGCTTTACGGAACTTTTAGAGTGGGTATTTGGAGCGCATTCTGGAGTTATTCAACGAGACCGAGTCGAAAACATATATTCTGGGATGGAGTGCCGAAATTATCTGAAGACACGAAATTCGCGAAAGTCGAACCCGCGCTCCGATCTTCGGCGTCTTTTGGCCTGGCATCCGGTTTCGTCCTTCTAAAAGAGACCAACTGGTCAGTTGGAGGCGTCGCTGGCAGAGCGGCCTAATTCAAGTCACTTAGCGGGAATAGAATCGTGGATCGCAGTCTGTGTTATGGAGTCTGTATGTGAACGACACGTTTCGGGGGAACAGACCACTATTACAAGCGGACTCGACTGGTGGATGGCGGCTTCCTCCGCTTGCTTGCTTTCTCGCTCGCTTGCTCGCGGGCTAGCTCACTTCCTGCCTCGCTGCCGGACTGCCGTTCTCGAGGAGCCATCTTTTGTCAGGCTCGCAGCATTTCACAATCGTTAGCTTTTTGTTTGTGTTTTGCGGGAAAACTTTCACAACTTTGAGATACGTGCGTTCTTTGTACTTCTGATGTTCTCGCGCTCGGCTGAGTTGTGTCATTATCTGTGTTCTGGAATTGATATGAGCTTCAGGAGTCCAGGAGAGGAGCTGCCTCTTCCATCATTTGGAAGAGTAGGGTTTCGGATTTCGGATGAAAAATAGTATGAACGAGCAGACGGACAGACATCCATCGGCCGTGGCTTATGAGGCGTGTCTCCACTCGGTTCAGTGTTTCTGGTGCCCTTTTAACCGGCACTTCCACCCACTGATGTGAGATCAACCAGACCTGGTCATCACCGCAAGAAGTAGACAGTCGTCGGTCTTACACGGCAGAGCACTCTCACAGCCACCGGCGATCACCTAATGTAACTGGAGAGCCTTCGAAAGTACAGCTCAATTTCTGATCGCTCGCTAATTACGATTTACTGGCCTGTTTTGTTGCTCATCTGACAGGTCGGAACTGTTCGTCCGCGGAACGTTCCTGCGCTGTGCAGTGTTTCGTCTTCCTGAGAAAAATCCACCGGGATCATGGAGCGCTTCGAAACGAAATGAAACCTCCTCGGAAGCGACTTCGATACTTTGAGAGCGAAGTCGATTCGTCTCCCGTCTGCACTCCGAGACTAGATAGCTGACTCCATCTCTTCCTCCCTCTGTCTCTTTGCGAAGTTCTATGCCAGGCCACAACGAGCTCCGTGTTGGCCTGAACGAGGATAGCGGTAAAAAACTGTTTTTCTTCTTTGCCGGTGCGTAGTTCCCGTAAATGAGTACGCACAAGCAAAGAGAGTTTTTTTTTCTGTTGCGGTTCTTCCAAGTAATAAATGAACTTTGGGGAACACGAAGCGTCGCCGATTTTTGTCCGGCATTGCTTTCTAATGATCGCACTCTCGAGTCGATCCCATTTCCTCTGATGTGATTTCTCTCTGTGACGCTATATTTCATGCGTGCTTTTGAGTTGTGTCCTTCCAAAAGTCTCATGCTGGTGCGAAATTGAAGCTCGCAAGCCGCGAGAAATAGAACCCCAATCGAAGGCTGAGTTTCCGACCCAATCTCTCATTTTTTCGTTCATTTGGATCCTCGCCTGTTTGTCCGCATGACAACGAGATCCATTCAATGAACCACTTCTGACATTGAAACTTCGAAACATCGATGAACCTCGGCCCGGGTATCCGAATAGTTTCGAGCTTCAAAATCACGACGGAAACACTGGGAACGATCGAGCCGAAGGAGCAACATGAGTGGATTCGAAACGGCCCGGACGGTGTTGAGCCTCTGATCCCAGATGTTTGATTGGAGAGAAGGGCGTTTCGTCATTTGATCAGTGATGGGTTTCCTTTCCTGTCTAGAGGGGCGTTTCTCCTCCGCCACCGCGATTCCGAAAGTCTGATCTCCGACACCAGCGATCAACGATGTGTGCCACGTTCAATCGTCACATCACATGAAGTATCGACCGCGGAGTGACAATAACCGTCATCACAGGACTAACTTCTGATTTTCCCACTTCTTTCGTTCATCCTATTCAGTCGGGCAATCTTCCGCAGACCTCGTTCGAACTCGTGTCGGATGAAGTTTCGAAACTTTGATTCAGCCAGGCCGGATCCGCGAACGGGGGCTTGAAAAGACGGAATTTCCCCTTGAATGCCTGTTCATGCCACGGTAACGACACTCGAATCTGTGCGATCTAGTTTCCATGGCGTTGATTCGTTGGAGAATAAATCCAAAGCTCAAAGGGCATTGAAGTGAATTCAAAAAGGAGGCGAACAAAAGAGAACCAAAAAACACAGGTTTCTATAGCGTTGCCGCACAATACCGAGCAGAGCATTAACCGAATGGAAGAAGCACCGAGCAAAAACGTGTGCCGAGAGCTTGATCTACACAATTAACAACGTCGACGACGACCAGCGGCGAAAGGTGGGAGAACGGGTGGAAAAAGTTCGCCGGGAAAAAGCGAAGTCTTAAAAGGCGCCCGGCGAGAACGAGAGAAAGGACCAACCAGCGCTGAATTATGCAACATGAGTCGCTTCTCCGCCTCGCTTAAGGGTCGTATCTCGCCGTTCGTTCTTCTTTCCTTTTATTTTCCCCGACGCTCATCGTAAGCCTGCAGTTCCGTTGATAGAATCCAAAGTGTATCAAATCACCGTTAGGATGAATAGAGGAGCACGGTCACGGTTTTCTCTACATCAGCGGGAGAACATTCGGCCTTTGCTGCTGGGAGATCCCTATGTGGGAAATTCATCGGACTTAAGAGGCGTACCTCGTTACGCCGCAGTGACCTTTTGGAGACAATCGGACAGCAGAACTTGTTTTGGTTTGTGTGGGTGGCTCAAACATCTCGGAGGGTTTCTTGGAAGCCACAAGAGATGAGGTCTGCTCCGAGGAGTTCCATGGGAGGAAACAAGCTCATGCCTCAGACTCGAATCTTCTCCAAGCATCGCGTATTTGTGGGATTATTATTTGAGGCTCGAACAGCTCGAGTGAATCTAGTGAAAATCATCGTACCCAAGGTTCAGTCAATCTTTCAACTTGGAGTGAACAGATTATGATTCGGAACTCCTGAGAAAACGTCATACTTTCGATATGACTCGTTCGGCGTCTCCCTCGGCCACCCCTTCGCGAATCTCCCGGCTTGCAACTCCCATCAGCATCGGGACCCAAGACCATCGAAACGAGAACCGCTTCACTCGGAGGTTACATGACCCTACGTGCGCTTGCTGAAGCCCACCCTACGCGGCCGCCTGTCAGCGGAAGCGTTCGTCGGGGACACGTCTCGTGGGGTATTAGCTCAAGCGAATTATGTTTGAGCGCGGACAGGCGTGGGCTTCGAACCTGATACATTACTTGCGGCTATTCATTCAAAGATGCTATTTGAGCATCCCTAGAGAGCCGGAGCAGGGAGGGAGGGAGCTCTGCCTCCACTCTGTTAGAGGGCAGGCGAGCGAGCGAAGTCTTGATCGATCAACGAACTCGTTGCAGGTATTCTCCTGAATCCTCTATTCGGATGAGGTTGTTCATCAATGGACAATAAACGCTCCGTGTTGTAGGATGTGTCGACGTCATGTCGTAATCCTGAAAGATTCGCACTCCCATCGTACAGTGCGTCTTTTTCGTCTGCTAGCGAGTGTTAGTTCGCAGTGCGTGGATGCATGCAAAACGAAACATACGTGCGTTGAAATAACTCTCTTGCTTGCTTGCTTGCTGGCTCCTTCCGTTCCCTCTCAGGATGCCATAGGCCTAGTAGCCGCGCGGGAGACGTGTCCGCACACGTCTTAGCGAATACGCCATACGTGCTTCCATCATTATTCTCGTCCCGAGATTCAGGAGAACGTTTTTGCGTCGGGGACGGAGCTCAAGACGACGGTCGGTCGGTCGGTCGGCCGTCCGCTCCGCCAGGCGGACGCGGTCGCTCGCTTGAGGACGGGGGACGAGAAAGCCTGAAGACCGACGACCATGAGCAGGAGCATGAGGATGAGGAGGACGAGAGGGACGCGGAGAAATTTAAGGGGATGAAAGAGACGGGAGAACGTTGAGGGTCAAGCTCAGAAAGTCATTAGAGTGGAGATCCTAATCCTGTTGATGTCTGAAGAGGAAACTTGATGATTTCCCTGCAGTAAACGTTCCATGGACGACGGGAGGAGCGCCAGCAGAAGCAGCGGCAGCAGCAGCAACAACGAAATTCAGGAGGTGTAACTCCTAGCATAATTGATCTTCTTTACTCGCTCTTTGTACTCTTCTTTCTGGCCTCTCTTCGTCGTCCATTCATTCGCTCCAGCAGGATTTGATTCGTAAAAACCCAACGTCTAAAAACACATTGCTGTGAATATTCAAGCGATCTTTACTTTCTCTTTATACTCTCCTCCGAGTCTTCTGCCGGCACCGTCGGGGAATAATGCCCTTGGTCAACAGGGTGACCCTTCTCTTTCCTTGGCAGAATTTCTAGGACACTGAGTGAGTGAGACTCTCCTGATCCTCTTCTCCGCTTTCCGAGAAAATACGCAGCAGTTCCGGTGCAGCCGTGTACAGATACTGAAAAAGACTCTGTCTCGGGGCATTCCATGCAACTTTTTCTAGCGCACTTACAACCGCTCTTGCCTCAAAGTCGACTCTTACGAAATTCGTAAGGATTCGAATGCAAATCATGAAGTTGGAGAAAAATGGCGGCTCCTCGAGAGAGCGATCACTTTGTGGGGCGAAATTCGTTGTACCTACATATTTATTGAAATATTAGCCCGTGAGTATCCGGCCGGCCGGCCGCCCGCCATAGAGACCTCTCATCTGCTGCGCGGGGTCCCTTGTGGCCTTTCGGCGCCCACGTAAACGATGTCGTTGGAATAATAAATTCAGTTCGATGATAGCGCTGATGGTGATGTCGATGATCATTGTTTCCAAGCCCCAAGCTCCATTAGCTTAGGTGCTTGATGCTCCGTATCGCACGTACCACCCTCGAAAACTTTGCGCTTCTGTCAATAAACCTAAATGAAAGTATACAGCTACACATGTAAAGTATTTAACTGGAATAGCCTTGTAGAGATCCAGCTTCAAAAAATTGATGTCTTTCGGCTTCGGCCGAGCGTGAAGTTCGGCTTTACGAGATCACCGTGCACGATTCGAATGAGGCGTACGGATAGCATGATTGGAGGACACGCACGTTTGGCTTGTTGGCTATGGCTACAAATCCAGAAATTGTGAGCGTGCCTGCATCTGGTTCTGTTATTGGCTTGTTCGCCACCTGAAATCCGTGCCGTCAGGTGAATTCCGGCTCGATTTTCGAGGAAAATTAAATGTTGCTCACAAGATCAAGGCTTACGGAATTCCAGTACATATCGCGGAACTTGAGTGATTCCCGCCATGGATCGCTGCGTTGTCGCAATCTCGTCTATTGTGTGATGCAGTCTGGTCAAATGATCTTGTTCGGAATATGACAATTCGTATCCGAGCTCCGATCTCGAGAAAGTCAGACGGCAGGATATTCGGGAACGCAGTCCGCGTGAACGTATCGGTTGGGTCTTGGTTTGTCGGTCGGCAGGCGGGCGGTAGTGGCGCGGCGCGGCAGAGCGAACCCTCAGTCCTCTAATCGAAAATTCATAAATCAAAACTGTGGAACCAAGCGACACTACGGTAAGCTGCCGGTTCGGCAGTGGAGTGGCGGCTGCAAATTCTTCCCGTCTCTCGGTCAATTTGCTCCCGTCCGCTCTCTATCGCTCCCGGTCTCCTCTCGCTCTCGACGAATGTTCGCACCTCATTAGCTTTGGAAGAATTGAGCGGTTCCATACGGCTTTCAGCAACCGGCTAAGAATGTCGTTCTGGACCATTCAGCATAATTTTTCTTCCAACGCTCGAAGTTTCCGAGTCGTCTCAACTCTTCCTCCTCTCGAAGATCTCGATGTACACTTCCCGACAAAGGTCGAGCACCCGCCGCAGTTGGGACGCAGTAAGGAGCAAAACTCGATTCTCAGACGATGTCCTCTTTTCTTCTGCAGGTCTGTGCAAAATTTCGCGCGAACTGGGCGCTCCAGAGCCCTCGGTGCCCGAACGGAAAATCAACATTCTCATTATTGGAAACCACTCTTCGGGGAAGTCCACTTTCATCAACTGGTACGTACGCCAATTAGGTCCGAGCGAATCTTGTGCTCTCACAAAGACAAATCTCTCTCGGCCGGCCCAGAAATCACGTTTGGTTCCTCGCTGCGCCGACAATCTCGCCGCTGGGCGGGATTTTGGAATTTTTTACGGATTTGGACACCGAATGTCAATCGGGCATAAGTACGACACCAAGCAGATTCACTGAGCGAGCGGGCTCGGTCGAGAGGTTGCGTTTTGTGCGAGGACTCTACGGCTTTCTTTCGTCCCACTCGTGGCCAGTGTCGTGCTGTTGTTCTCATTCAGTATAATTAGCGTAAAATGTTGATGTGTGTTGATTAATTCAGTGGCCAGGGACAACGGTGGGAAACAACACTCTACGTAATTGCTATGACATGGGATACCATGGCACCATTGCCGCTGCTACTGCTGGATCCGTCGTGGTCGTCGCCGTCGCGTCGTAGTGGTGTCGTCATAATTCCATGCAGGCTCCCATCAAGCCAAGCACAGACAACTCGTACAACTCGAGTTCTTCTCTTGCTATCTCACAGATTGCGTCTTCCTTCTTTTCGCCGCTGATTCTACCCACGTAAATACATTGCAAGATGAAATGAGGTGAAACACACAGACATACAAAAAATGAGAAAAACAACCAAGAGGACAAGAGTCTTGGCGAAACTTGTCCTGACCACTCGGTGTTGGGTTCGTTCTGCTCGCGGCGGATCCGCCTCGAAATTAGATTGAGTTTTCCAGCAGCAAATCTGAATTGACTGCAGCGATCTCAACGTGGACGGGCGGACGAACGAACGGACTGGCTGGCGAACGGAACGGACGATGCTAAGATTATACTTCAACGTCACGTCTGATCGAGTTTGAATTGCCGAATCGTTCAATCGCGGCTCGATTTGAAGCCAAGCCGAGCAATATATAATCGTGGCGGTCGGTCGCTCGCTCGAATTCGAGGTAAGATACTATGGTCCACCACTTCGTTCGCCTGCTCGACCGACCGACCGACCGCCCGCCCGCCAGTTGGTTCGTAGTCGGCTAGACCGTCGCGCTCCATTTTGGCTGCGAACCATACAATATGGCCTAGCGGTTTCCGAATGAAACGCAACTTTCCCCGTCTCCGATTCTTTCGGTCCAGTTCTGTCAATTACGGCAATCTGACTAATTTGTTAGGCCGCTTGTGGGCGATGCTCTGTTTTTCACGAATTCAGACGAACCATCCGAGCTTGAACCACCGGGGTATCCCTTGCGCTTCCTGATGGAACACCTGCTTACGTCTTCGAAATGCTCGAGCGGTGAAGTCAGAGGACTTGTTCAAACATTTAAAGATGCGTTAGGTCTGGTGGAAAACAGGGGGACATTCTTCATTGGGCATGGCTGGCATCGAGGAATGCGGAGAGTGAATCGATCCCGTGAGCGCAGCGTTGTTCCAGCGCATGCGATACTCGGCTTCCCAGCTTAGTCAAGCCAGAGTCGGGTCGATTATTATCGGACGGAAGAACATTCCGGGAAGTTCAGTTACGGCTTGCTCTTTCTGTTGTTAGAAACTCTCATTCCAGACGCAAGCCGGTGATAACGGAAATCGCTCAATGTGTCATCGACCGGAACAAGCTTGCATTTCGATGCCGTGGGACCCGTGCTGAGATCCTCGATTGAGGAAAATTAACTCTCCGCCTGGGAGATGTTAGGAACAACAGCAGGATGAATGTTCAGTGAATGAATGTAGGATAGCCGTGGTGTGAGCCACAAAGCGGCGGCGGTATTTGTTGAGACAGAGAACCCTCGCAAGTCTCACCCAGTCTCGGAAGCTACCACTGCCAGAAGCGTGGTCGCACCGGAGTATAGCGGTCACAACGGTTGCAATCATTCTCAATTGTCGCAATTTAGAAGAAGGAACCTTTGTTGATAACCTATGCGCCTCCGGAACGACTCAGGTCCCCGAAGTGCCGCGATCGGCAGCTTGGAGATCACTTCCAGATGTCAGATCAGGCACGAGCGATGCGATCACATGAGACCTGGGGCGCGGACTCCAGATACAACGCTTGACAGAAGTAACGGATGGACGAATCACAGAATCTGCATCCTCGGTGTCGATTCCATCGGCAGTTGCGCATGCGCTGCACATAGTGCAGAGCTGTTTGCAGATGATGGCGGTGATGGAAGATTCCATCTCGTTTTGCGCGCCGGTGAATCCGTCGCAACACGTCGAGCCCGTGTAACGTGATGGGTGTGCCCGTCCGAGGAAAAAATACCATTTTTCCCGCGGCGGAATCGAATCGGACTGATTTCTTTGAACGCCAAATATCGTTGGCTCGTCCGGGAACACAAAACGTCTCCCTCCAAAAGTCACATATGCCTCTCGGAAATTCCGCCACGAGACGAAGGTCAGAGAGATACAGAAAGAAATGAGGGAACATAGGAAGGGGGGATAGAAGGATGGAGATCATGAAAACAGGTACATTGATAAACGGCACGGAGAGGAGAGCAGAAGAGATAAGGAGACGGAGAAATTCTGACAAGGTTCATTATCTTCGACCCTCCCTTTGTCTTTTCCTCTCCCGTCGTTCCTCCTCCATTGCTTCCCAGTGTGATGTCTAGCCGAGAATAATGCCTTTCTATGCAAATAGATTTAATAGTCCACCACGGCCTGTGGCTACTCTATTGTTTTTCGGCCGTTAATTAAGTTTGTCATCATCATTTGTCTATACAATAAGTTGCTTATTAGAGCGCCTGTCAGGGAAAAAAGAGCGCTCAACGCTGCCGGGCATCGTTCCGGCATCGAGTCCACTCCTATCCTCCACTCGTCGTCGCTTTCACTCGAAACCAGCGCCAGCCGCCAGCCAAGCGCTCATAGAGCCGGCAGTCAAACAAAAAACCTCGCCTCGAAGGGCGGAAATTGCATCCGTTCGAATCGGTCCGCCGACTGCCGCTGCCTGGACGACTGCTGCAGGTGGAGGCACCTGCAAGGCGCCATAAGGAACCCGACCCCGGTTCACGTAGCGGTAGTTTGGTCCATCTTTCTACCTGTCTCTCCTCTTCGGCGCCCGAACTTTCGATGTCGCCATTCTACCACCTGCACCTGAGTCAGGTCTTCACGGGTATCGCGTCTTCCATTCTCGGAACTCTCCCTTTTTCCTCATGCCCATCCATTCTCACCTGCCCTACCCTGCCGCTATCTGCGGAACTGCGTCGCATCGAAGCTATCTCCGTCCCCCGATCTGCCCCCTACCTGATCCCACTCAGTGAGGGCCCCTAGTTCGTGTCTCCTCTTCTCTTTGCTACACAGTCCACCACCTGCCAGTACAGGTGGACTCGCGTCGGACCGCTTGCTTCGAAGCGCAGCGAGTAGCCCACGCGCAGCTCATCCCATGACGTCAGAGGATTAGGTTGTTGCCAAGAACTATGGTATATGTTGTCGTCAGTTGAGGCCGTCTATCGAGCAGGTACGTCAGGAGCTACACCAGGAGCTCTCGCGGAGCCTCAGATCAAATTTCGCTCTCTATCTGTCTGCGAGCAGTGATGTGGCTCTTCGTTCGTCTACGCTTCCGTCTCTTTTCTCCCTCCGCTCGCCGCGCTTCCCGTCTCCCACCTGTTCTCCTCTCTTTTCTTCCGCCACTCCTGAATTAGGGAGGCAAAATTCAATTGAAAGTTGCTAAGGACTGACTGCTTGGCTGCTTCGTACGCTGTCTACCTGGCATAGAACGAAGGGCACAGGAAGGAACTCCCGTCGTCCTTTCCGTACGACTTCGAGAAGCAGAGCCTGAATCGCGAAACGACGGGCGCAACTAACTTCGTTGACTTGGATCTCGTTCCGTCCGCCAACTTGGCGGAACCGAGCTGCTCGCGAACGGATCGTCGAATCAGGATTTGAAACATTGACATTCGCCTCGAACCGATCAGCATACGCTCCCTGTATCGCCTTGAGCGGCTGTAGATCTTCACGATGACGGAGAAATTCAGAGATTTTAGATGGAAACTACGTCGGTGCAATCTGAGCTCTCTCGATGGATGCTCAATGGCTTTCGTAACCGTGCATAGTCCGTGCCGAGAGCCACTCTCACCCAGATCAGCGGCGAAAGTACTTTCGTATGGTCATTTCATTTCGTAAGGCGGTGTATCCGACTCGTCGAATATGCGCGCAAATCGCTGCCTGAAATATGGGGGGGGGGGCGCAGGAGATAGAAAGTTGAAGGGGGGGAGGGAAGAGAAAGGTGTACTCTCGACCGCCCGCCCGTCCGTCCGCCCACCCGTCCGACTGGCTTGCTGGCGTTCTACTATTGCTGCGGCGCCCAAAGGCGTTCCTTCTCTTCAGTGCGCGGCGCGGCGTCGTTGGCGGTTGTGTTCGTAACAAAATTGAAGCTGGCGCACGGCCAGTAAATAATACATGAGCGGCGTATGAAGGCCATGGCTCTGCCTTCAAATCCCAATATATTTCGTTCGGCGAGCCTTCCACGGGGTAGGAAGGGGCAAGGGACGTAGCCAGGAGAACGGCCGCACTTTCGGTTTGCTTGCTTTCCTGCTCGCTAGCCCAGCGGCCTGGTCACTTACCCGAGCTCGCTCACCCGCTTGTCTAGCCGCTCGTCATTTTTTGCCTCGCGGTCCTTTGCCTCATTTTTCCATGGCAAGTCGAGGGGGGCGGCCAACCAAAGGTTGGTCGGCCGGTCGCAGGGGCGGACGGGCGAGCGAGCGAGCGGCCAGCCAGTCTAGCGACCGGACGGCCGTTCGTTTTCTTCTTCTTCTCCGATCATTCCTCCGCTTCATAACGCACATCAAAGCTTTCGAGATCGATGCTCCAACCAACCGAGAATGGAAGGTAACGCGGGACACCGGGAAAATGCCACTTTCCACATTCATCAAAAGTCGGCCGACATCTGTTTGGCGGTCGGTCGCTCGCTCGCTCGTACGATGCTTCAATCAATCAATCAATCAGGAAATCGATGAATCCACAGCGGACTCGCATTTTGGAAGATTTCGATTGAAGAATCGGTCAAGCCGAACTCCGTTGGGGAAATGGGCATTCGTCTGGAAAAACACCCAAACGGCTGCTCCGGGATGTCGCTATGATTCAGAGAGCGTTGGTCGCAGTGGACCTACATGACGTTCACTCTGCGCCATATTTTTGTCCATCTTCGTCTGCTTGGTCTACCCAAAACCGAAAGTTCGTCTTCGATTCTTCTTCTATCCTTGACAGAATCGTCGTTAAATTATTCGAATGTACGAGTGTGAAGCGAGGACGACGGCGGCTGGAGACTCGCGGCACGAAAAGGAGATGCTCCTCGTAAACATGCGAACTGAACGCTCACCAAACGCTGTTCCGCTGAACTTTGGAAAACCCTTCGGCCGGAGACGGCAGCAGCGGGGTAGTTGGGGTACTTGGGGTACTTGGGAGAAAGGTGTATTTCTCTCATGCTGCTTTCACGTACGTTACGGTTCCCAAAGTAGCTACCAGAGAGAACAGAAAGAAGTCAACTATGAAACTAGAGATGCAGCGATGCAAGCAGTAAACCAGACCGACGCACAGACGAAAGCCAACTCCTCTCCCACTTTGCCTCGGCTCTAACATGTCCACCGAGTCGGCTTGTAACGAAGATTACGAGGGAATGCTCGCTTTATATCGGCCGTGACAAATGTATCTCCCGTCTTAACGATCGGAACGACTGGAACTTCCAATTCTTTGAAGTGCTCGTACCCCGAACCGAAAAACGAAAAACTCCTGCGAGATGTGAACTTCGCGAATGTTCGGGCCGAGGGCGGATTCCGTTCGATTTGAAAGTCACGCAGCGAACTTCGTCCAGCCGTCCGGAAATCGTCCGTTCTATTAGGAGAGGAAAGGTGAGGATCCATTGTTCGCGACGTGACGATGTGTTTGTCTCCTGAGTCGGAACGTGGCTCGTTCCAGGACGGGACAAGGTCGTCGATATTGTTAGATGAATGGCTCAAATCCTTGTTAGTTGGCCGAGTGATGTTGGCAGCGTACGCATTGTTTTCGACGGTCAGTCGGTGACCGCTAGTGTGAAGCTGCCGTCGCCGCCGGTCGGCTGAAAAGGCATAGGTCTCTGAACTAAATACGCTGGACGGAACCGACAGGGCTCTGGGTTGCGATGATGTGGAGGACCGAGCGTTTCAAGAGTTGGGAACGGCGGCGGAGGGACGAGATTGCCGCAAATTTCCTGTGACAATGCCGCTTCGGGCTCGTGTCACACGCCGCCAGGCAGACAGGCAGGCAGGCAGTCAGGCTGACGAAGCAATTGTCTCTCCCAACGCGTTCAGCGTTCTTTCGTTGATCATTACCACGCGTTCATCCGTCCATCCATGCCTTCGTTCGTACGATCGTCTCTCCAATATTGCGCTGATTTCGCGCTCACTCTCTCGCTCGGTTGAACTGGGAAATCGCCCCACCCGCCCAATTTTCGGAAAGGCGACGTTCTGCTCCGTGCATTCGTCAAATGATTCAGAGGAGTACCGCGCGACGCGACGCGACGCTCCTGCCAGGAGAGGCATTCGCTGCCGGATCTTGGAGCGGCAGCAGCAGCAGCAGCCGCAACATCAGCATCAATATTCCGAGCTCAGGCCGGTTTGCCTCTGGAAAAGTTTCGAGCCTTCGACCTGCGACAGAAAGGTCCTGATCATCGCGGCCGCGTCTCGTCGTTAACGATGATCACCCTCGACGATGATGACTTTGATGATGGAAATTTGTTGTTTCGCCTGATTTTTGGGTATTACACTGAAGAGTTCCGGCCTCGACGACCCAGTATGATGAAACTCCATAAATTATTCATGAAGGTCGAACTCGCTTCTCTTCGGAACATAGAACACCGAGATTCAGAGTATCTCCCTAGTTTATATGCAGCCGTCGTGGAAGTTACGATCCCTTCTGCTCGGAGTTCTTTTTACGTTTTTCGCTTGATCTTCCCAGTTTCCTTCTTCGTTTCGAAGATCTGCAGATCCCTCCCCGCCTTCCTCCCTAACACCCCTCGATTCGAAAAAGCGGATGGCGCGCCATAAATTTCTCTTTGTTCTGTGAAAAAGTTGAGGTACACTTCCGTTCCCTCAACGGTTCGAACGAACAAGACGTTCTCTGGATCGCTTTGTGGCGGAGCCATGAAGTTTCGATACGGAGGCGTTGAGAAACACGAAGGCATTGTTTCTCTGAAAAACAAAACGGTTCCTCTCAAAAGGTCACCGTCAGTCATTGGCTGGAAAAGACCGACTTGTGGCCTTTGATTCGATCCTATAATCGCTCGGCATGGAGTTTCTAATATTACGTTTATCATTCGAGTTATTCCCTCTCTGGTCATCCCCACTGCTTCCTGAGGGTTTTTATTCCCTCGTCACCACTTGTCTTACTATATTATTGGCTTTCGGGGATACGCTTGCACGTGCACGTAGCGCCGTGGAACTTCGTGGATGCTACCGGTATGTTAGTCAGATGTCCTCATCAACGAAGTAGTAGTTGAGCCGCTCGTCCGCCTCCTGCATTGCTGTGAGTGCCGCGTCGTTCTATTACATTACGTCCCGCCTATCATATCTTCGTTGAAGCTCTCGCCTTGCCGGCCTGCTCCATCGCTTGCCGACATAGGAAAGTGTGAGAGGGAAATAATTTGGTGTCCCCGAACTTGGGTTCGGCCGTCTAAATTCAGTTTTCTGATAAGAACCTTTTCTCTCGCTTTCGTGGGCCGGAGGGCTTTTATAATCACTATATTGACGGGTGGTTCTCTCGGTTCAATCTCTCCTAGTAGTTCTCTCTTGGTCTCCTATTTCTCGTCCGAGATGACGTTTTTGTCATGCTAAAACAACTTTTCCTCAAGCTACTCTCGTTCGCCTGCCCGCCTGCCTGCTTGCCGCCCGTTCGTCCGTCCTGTTCGTTCCCTCGCTCGCTTGCTCGTTCTTTCGGTCCGCTTCATAGACGAAGATAATTATCAACCGGGCAGCGAGTCTGCCTTAGCCGACCTCCTTCCTTTCTTTCTTTTCCGCCAGAAGAGCGCCTACGGTTTTCTGTCCGCTGCGCTCGTCTTCACGTGGACGGTTCTGGATTTTGCATGCTACCTTAGGACGAGTCAGCATCTACTCGTCGCGATGTTCTGCGGGAGGGAAAAAGCTATTGCGTCCGAACCGAGTTCGTCGCAACGAATAACTCAGTGGTGGGAACTAATGCTGACAGTCCAAATTAGGATTAACTTCGTGATTCCGGTGACTTTTTGCAAGTGCGCAGGGGATGGGGCATAGATCTCACTCGAACCGCGTGCGAAACTGCCTCCTGTTCAGTGTCGTATACGGTTGCTGCTAGACACCCTGCAGTTTCAGTGACACTTTCCGCCTTGAAACTCAAAATCAACGATAGAACTTACAAGATTTGTAGAGAAAAACGGGGAAATCACTCCTTCTCTCGCAAATGGAAACTCACGTGTTCCAACCTAGAGGAAGATAGTTTTGCGGGATTTGGTGGAAGTCGCGGTGACCTCTGCATCGTGTTCGCTTAAGCTCTCAAAGGGGAGCAAGTGCCGGAAGGGCTCTCGATTAATCGATCCGACCGGTGGCGGCAATTTCAAAAGTTTACAGTGAGTGAGTGTGTGTGTGTGTTCAACAAAATCAAAAAAGTTCCCCCTCAAAGTGTTTTCTTTCGACTAGTCGAGAAGGGAACGAGTTCCGATAAGAGCGGGAAACGGGAAGAGTTGGAGAGGAAGCAAGCATTCAAATCGCCGACGTGCAGCGACGTGCGTCTTGTTCAAGCACGTCGCTCAGAGTCCCACTCCCGTACTTCCTTCCGTTCTCTCCCTCCTATCTCTTCCTCCTATCCCTCTTTCTCTCACACATCCACCATTGCGTCGAATGAAGTGGATTCCGAGAGAGGGGACGAGACCTAGAGAAGGGGATAAAGCGCTATTCTCGCAGAAAACGCCGTTGCCGTTTGCCCTCCCAGAGTAAGTTTCCTGAGTCATATCACTGCAGCCGCATGTTGTCAGTCATGACTCATGAGTCGACTTCAAGCGCAACCCAAGCGAGGGTCTGAAGGAGCAAATGATGAGTTTTCATCCTGGACTCACCTGGTACCCCGTCAGGAATCCATGAGGAAAGGATGAAATCTCTGAATGAAGGAGATCCGGATCTCATCTGATGCTGTATAAATTTAGCGGCCTCATCATCCGTCGAAGCCTGATGCTGACGTATATAATATGAATGAATATATATCACGGCTGCAAGGCACGCGGCTGGTACCTACGCGGACGAATACGAGCACCCGTTCCCCACCCGCTTGAATATAAATCTGTTTACAAGGCTTTTATAGGGTTTCGTTTATGCAGACATCGGTCGCAGAGGCACAGCTCGAGTAGGAATTTCGGAGATGAACTTTTTGTTTGCGGTCGCTTCCTCTGAAAACGTACGAAAAACAACTTGTTCCGGATCCTCGACTCCCATTTTCTTCGTATTCTGACTCACTACGGCCTTGAGCATTGTGCAGAATGTTTCTTGGCCGCCCCGTCTCGCGCTGGTTGAGTGGGCGAGGAGCAAATATATGAGACGTCCGTCAGAGATCACGTCGGAAGACGAATGAATGGGAGGAATCTCGGTTATTCACTTTTTTTGAGTGGTTCCTTGGATCCTCGAGCTTCGCGTTTTATCGTCATTCCTCCACGAGTTTCTTTTTTTGGTTGTTTCCTCTAAGGGGAATCTTCACCGGAAAGAAAGTAGATGATCAACGAAGGAATCGCCACGTGCAGGCTTTCGTTCGGCTTCGTTCAGGAGCGTACAAGTATTCGAGTGTGCTCAAAGCGGTCGGCTAGAAAAGTCAACGACTTTCCCGAGCTCAGCAAAATGTGTAACGCTGTAACGCAAGATGAAAAATGAAACGTAAATGGTTTGTTAAATTTCGCATCGACTCTCAGAAGGCGGTGCGGCGCGGAATAGGAAACACCACACAACTCGTTCGTCCATCCGTTCGCCAGAACCATCGCTCTGTCCGACCCGCGTTTCGCTTCCAAATCCACGGATGAAATATGATCCTTGCCAACGAGCAAGACGGCAAGTCTGTTTAAAGTCGAACTTGTGAACTTTTCAGCGTCTGTCGCGCGTTTCCGAAAGTTGTCAGAGTCTGTACTAGCGTTGCTTCAGATCTCTCTCAGAGGGAGGCGCACTCCTTGCACCCATATGGTCCATGAGTATGAGGGGTTTCGAATGGGAACATTTTCGCTATGGGTATACTATGGAAACCATAATATATGTTGCTCTAGAATCTCAGAAAAGAACTCCCCACACAAAAACTCCCATATGGTAATGGTGATCCATTGATCTTCATTTTTCGCGGTGCTTTCGCTCAAGAAAGAGCCAGGAGAGGATTCCTCTTCTATTTTTATGGCCTAGAAGTAGTTGTGGCTCCTCCTCCTCCTCCTGCCCAGTCCCCTCCGCTATCCCTTCTGGCAGGCTTGAGCCTCCTGGCGGAGCCTGGAAGGCCACCGGTACAAGTTTTTGACTGTTTCAGAATCAATCTACGAGCCTTCCTATTTCGTCCACACAAAAACAGCAGTCCTAGAGGAATACACTCCGGATACTGGAGCGGAAATTGAGTCCCCGGCTCTGGAAAAGTTCCGTCGCCGAAAAACTCGGAAAAGGTCCACTTGCAGAGGTTCTCACAAAGAAAACTCATCCACTATCTGAGGAGAACCGAAGTCTTCGTCCTGACAATTAGAGGATTCCCAGGCTTTCCGATGTTGTTGTTGTTGTTGCTGGATCGTTCCGGATTGCTTCGCAACGAATCAAATGCGAATTGATCAAGTGAAGAAACCGAACGATAGTGATTTTGAGTTGCCAAGATTGCCAGTTCACGGAACGAACCACGGCTCCGCTTGCCAGCCCTTTTGACAACTGTTGCCTTCGCGCACTTAGACTCTCAATCAATCTCTCTGTTTCCTCGCTCCCTCGCTCGCTGAGTCTTTTGCCTCCCCATTCTCAGTCCCGTTCTTTCTCCGTGTTCGTCTGTCTGTCTGTCAGCCACTCGAGGACAACGACAACCTCAACGTCGACAACAGTGGTGACAGCATCTCTCTGTAACAAAATCAGCAACCTCGTCGTCCGCCCGCCCGCCTGAGCTAGCGAGCAAGCGGGCGACCCTGACTGCTGTGTCACTAAAAGCTGAGTACATACGTTTGTACGTCCGTCCATCCATCCGTCCGAGAAACATACGTATATACATACACGCGTACATACGAATCTCTTGTCGTTGCGGTGTCGGAACTCTGGTCGGGCGGCTCTTTCGGTGACACGCATCTTGCTATGCTCCGACTCGATTCCACTGTGTGACTGCGGTGCTCCTGGTGTCTATGATTCTGATACTCGTCTCGCACACAAACATGACCACTTGTGCTTCGTCACGGATGAGTGCAGGAAACACCGCGGCCAAAACAAGGTACCGGCGAGAACATCGCAGCCCTCGGTATTTGCCCTAGATGTTTGGAAACATTTCGACAACGCCGTCGTTTCCGGGCAATTGATTCGGAAATTCAATTAAACTTTTTTTTTGAAAAGGTTTCCCGAGGAGCCCCGTGTTGCACCGGAGGAGGAGCGGAAAGACGCTCGAGAAGGATTCTCCTCAGAGTCCCTTATTGCTTCGCTGTCCGGTTAGGTGATGCTCGGCGCTGACGTTGTTATTAAAGTAGAAGGAGGAGGAGGAAGCTCAGGAGCCGGGTCGTCAGGCGCGTGTTGTGATTAGAGGAGAATCTGTCGAACGACGTCTTAGGCCTAACGATGAGTGATCGCATCAATTAAACGCATTGCTGACTAATCGTGTCAACCGATCAATAAATTAATTAATGGATAGGTGGATAGAGGGTCCGAAAACGGGTCGAGGAACGTCCTCAGGACCCTCCCAGGATGCGAACGTTGGAGGCCAAGAACAAATAGATGTTTTGTTTGGAGAGACGGTGAAAAGGTCGCGGGAGGGGAGCGACGGAAGTGGGAACCGATGCATTCAGGCGCCACGTTATGGTCGATGAAGTCGGAACTTAGGAATATGTACAACATGGGAAGGTCATGGATGATAAATGAGATGATGAGTTTTCTTTTGTCAGAATGGGCGCCCGGCGACCGTCACGTAGAAAGATTAAAGGATGTTGAATAGTTAAGAATTCGAGGTCACCTGAACTTTGCTTGACCCTGAGCGAGCCCATTCGTTGTTCTCGCTCCTGGTCGCTCGTGCTGATGCAGGACCAGGCGGGCGTTTGTCTGTTTTGTTCGGTGCTCCCGGCACCCACAAGATCAAGCCAGGTTCCGTCAGAATCTCGTCAGGTCCCCGTCGGGAACCCGTCAGGATCCCATGAGGGGGACGGGGGGGCGAACGGGTGCGCTGAAACGAGAGCCGCGAGCGAATTCCATTCCCCTGGATGTCCCCGGCTAACGCTCTCCTGTGCACGTCCATCTCGTAGCTTGCCCGTGGCGAATGGGTCGCAGGGCCGTTTGTTCCTTCGCGCCAGCACTGGTTTGAGCGGAGTTGAAGGAGAGGAAGAACACCTGGCGGAGGAGTCCGGAGGCGAGAAAAGAGGAGTAGGACTCGAGACGGAAAAAAAACGGGCGAGAAGCGCTGAAAGAGCAGGAATGAAGAACAAAAATGAACTGCTCTCAGCAGGAACATTTCGGAACAACCTACCCCTACTCTTCCGAACAACTGATCCGACGACGCTGCAGGAGTAATAATTAATTTACGGTTATCGTGAGGGATCTGGTTTAGGGGAGGGATTGCTTCGATGGGGGTCCCGATCCGGCGGATGAGATAGTACATCAGCGAATCGGTCTCGGATCAATTTACTATTCGGCGATTCATTCGATAGTTCATGAGCTGATGGCTTGATAGAAATGACGAATTCATTCTTAATGCCTCGAGTTTCCGGACTGTGAGACAGAGAGAATGACATCGACGATCGGTCGAACGGGCGGGTGGGCGATCCGGGGAAAACGGACGGACTGACGGGGAGAATCAACGGGAAGCGGGGAAGGGAGAAATCCGATTTTGTTTCTCTCGTCTGACGGATCTGGAATCCAGTAGCTGCTTCACCCCCTGGTGCCTGACTGAGTGAGTGAGTGAGCGAGCGAGCGAGCGGGGGGCTGGAGTACTGGCTTGGCTTTTGGTCGGGCGGCTGGCTGGCTCACAAACCGAGCTGACTGATCGACGCTGGTGCTGCAGACAGCCAGGGCGGCAGCAGTCAAGGGACCTCGAGGCTTTTGTCTTTTCTTTGAGCAAGAAGCCTCGAGCTTCGAGCCGTACTCACAGCAGGATCTTGTCCCTTGGTCCCCTTTGTCTCTGTTGGTTGGTCCCTCCTTCGTCCCTTTCTCCTCCTCTTCTTCTTCCTCTTTCTCCGAGAAAAAGTAGTTGAAGAAGTTGAAAAAGCGGAACACGACAGAGTCAACTCTCTGCCAGAGGCGCGGCGTAAGCTTTCGGTCGCCTCCACAAAAATCTATATCCCTGCGAGAATATAACTTTCCGAGACCTCACGTTGACGTCGCCGTAGTCGCCGTCATCATCATCGACAGGGCCAACCGTACTGGCTCCTGGTAGCTTACAGTTTCGATTCCAGAGTACCAGTATTTGCGTTGAACTGCGACGGAATGTTTGGCTATCAATTCAAAAGGTCGTTTGATGCCGATGCGATGACGTCAACGATTCCAAGGCTTTCGGATTTTCAGACGTCATGTCGTGCTGCGAGAAAGAAGAAGAAGAAGAAAAAAAGAGAAACGCCTATCGAACGTAGGCGACGAGCGATGGATAACCTCGTGAAAGATCTACGTCGGGATCGAGGTTGAGATGGAGTCGCAGGGGGAATCGGGGCAGGGCTAGAGCGACGAACCGTGGGGCGCAGACGGGGAGAACAGGAAAAAAAACATGAAATAGCTGAAGGGGACAAAGCACCATACATCAATATAGACCTTCGAAAGCCTCATGCATTCGAACCAACGTCCCTTTCGCGATCCGCCTTCAATCATGACTCAGTTCTCGCTTTCATACATCAACGTATTCACTTCGAATCGTACATCAGCTCCTCCCAGAACGGAGGTTTCAGGGCACTGCGAGGGCATTCGGAAAAGTGGGACTTTCGCGGCCATGGCTCACAAGGTCTAGTTCGAAGACGGGGCTTTGCGAAGGAGCACATCTCGTTCGCGGATCCAGAGCTGTGAAAATCCAAACAAACCAACGCTCGACGAGCGATCAAGCGGCCTAAAAAGACCGGGCAGGCAGCCTTGCGGGGAGACGCGGAGCAGAGGATCGAGGGAATGATCGAAAAACAAATCCCTCGTAGTCAGCTACAAGCCGGTCAAGCAAGCAACCGACAAAGCCACCACAACAAGAGCAGCTAGGCTCCTCGAAGTCAAGCAAGGCGTGCCAGCGAGAGCAGCAAACAAACGCAAGGCATCAGCCGGGATCAGGGACGACAAGCCAACAGGGTCGGCCTGACTCGTTTCCGGAACAAAGCGGGCTCAGAGCAGTCCTCGGCGGGGGGAAAACGCCGGCGCCGCCGTGGAACAGGCGAAAGATACCGCTGGGCTTGCGAAGCCGTCCGGCCAACTCTGCAGCACGAGACGAAGAGCCCAAAGTCAGCGGTCCGGCCGGGGGCATCGAGCTGGGGCATAACAAACGCAGTGGTTGCACCTTGGCATTCTCATCCACTCAACATAAGCTGGGCACGGAGTCGAGAGTGGCCGCCAAGGGGGGTTATTCTCCCGCGAGCTGAGGCAGGCGGGGTCAAGCACTGAATCGGGCAGAGTGAACTTGAGGGGCATGCGGGCGGCGGCGGCGGCGGCAAGCGATAGATATGGGGAGAGTGAGGCAAAGCATGGAAAAGCTTTAGGCCAAGCAACGGTAGGCCGTCATGGGCCAAAGCAGAAGCAGTCGTGAGGCCACGGCCTGGCGAATCCAGCTAGCGAGCCGGTGTACTGCGTGGCTGACCACGCACCCACCTGACTCGGCCTGGCCCGGCCTGACTTGGCCTGGGCAGCAGGCCGGGTGGGCGGCCTGGTGTGCTGTGCTTCAGTGTACTCGTGCGAAAGCATCATCAAAAGAGCTATTTTGGTGATTATGATAGCCACATGCGGTCGGTCGGTCGGTCAGCTGGTTGGTTGGTTGGTTGGATAGATTGATAGACACAAGGACAGGCGGACGTACGTCATGGGAAACAACACAAATCGGCAGGAACCGAGCAAGCACCGAACGAACAAACGATTACGAATATGGCAATCATTTCCATATTGCCTCGCCGTCGTCCGTTGCACATAGATGATTTATTTTTACGCCTGAAGTCGACTCATACATACAAAGCCCTCATGTTTACGACGGACTCGCTGAGCCGCTGCCGCCGCCACCGCCGCTGCCGCAAGACGCATGAGGGGAACACCATCAGCTGAGCGAATAATGATCATCCCCTGTATCTGTTGCTGACCGCCAGAACTAAACTAAACGCCGACGGGATTTCAGCTTCGGGTTCCGCCGCAAGACTTGAAGATCGACGCGTATCTTGCCTCAACGGGTCGACAAAAGAGGGGGGGGGGAAGAGGACCTCGTCGAGCGTTTGTGGAAACCCGCTAAACGTTCGTGTTCCTTGACAGTCCCGTTCCGTGCAGGAATTCGTCTTCATTCAGAGCGGAGAATTCGCGCACCCGCGACAACCGACCGACCGGCGTGTTCAAAGTGCACAAGTGTGTTTCTGTGCTTTGTTACTTTTTCTTGTGTTTCTTGGGGTTCTCAAATTCGCTCTTTGGTATTCTTCGCAGACAACGCTTACCCACAGCCAAGAGAGTGGGTGAGCGGACGAGCAAGCGGGACCAACTTGTGACTGCGTTTTGCAAGGGCAGGAATTTCTTATATTGGAAACGCGCACAGAAAACCTATCTCTGCTAGCTCACTCGCTCTTTCTCTCCGTCTGTTCGGTTGGCTGGCTGGCTGGCTGGATGTCTGCCTACAGAAAGAGGCCTATCTTGTAGTTTGTGCATCCCAGACTGTTCCTGTCAGTCTGGCGCAGGACGTTCTGCATTCTGACTCCGCCCGCAGAACTTTCTTACGACAGACCGACGACGACATACTGCCGTTCCCTGCAGAGTCCACCTGAGGCGAAAATGTGTGTGCGATGTACTAGCGGTTAGCCATCCTCTGGCTTTCCCCCAACACTGCAGGTCCTGTGGTCTGGTTCTGGATTCGTTGGCAGATTCGGATAGAGGGCCGTGGCGGTAAGAGAGGCTCCGAAACCACCGACACGGCCGACCCAACCACAGTCGGCCGCGGCGAAACTTCGTTTTGCTTTCTCCTAGCAGGACCAAATAAATTGGCGGCAGCCCGCTCGTTCGTTCGTTCGCTTGCTCGCACTGAACAACGAATCTGTCGCTGATAGCATTGTGGGTTCTCGGTTGTTCGTTCGGGTGGCTTCACTCGGTGCTCTGTCTGTCTCTCGGTGGCCAACGTTGGCCGATTCGCCTCGATCGGACAAATGTTGAAACAACGACAGAGCGGCGTTGGTTAGCTCACTGGCTGGCTGGCTGGAAAACTAACAGGGGACGCGATTTTATTGAGGGAATAAACGGTGACATTGACCGTATGCTCAGGGAATGCTTCGTTCGGCAACCCTTCCCTGTCCCTTGGGTTTTATTCGTTGCTAGATTGCCTTTCTTTTTTTTTTCGTTTAATCAGTCGGCTCAAATTAGCTCGAGCGCTTTCAATACCTTCAAGAACTGCCGTTCGGAGTCACCATCCTCAACTACCCCATGTCCCAAGCTCGGACTTATCCCTTACCTGATGATCGTTTCTTTCAACCTTGAGGTAGCTACGGGATCTTTCACGGGGACGCCCCAGGCGTCTCCGCATTCCGAAGCGAGTCTAGCGGAGTTGGCAGCGAATCTCGTGCGGGACACACGACAGAGTTTTTCCTTTCTTGTTTGTTCGTTTGTTTGTTTGTCTGTTTGTTGACGCGTGGGCGTAAATAATGCGAACGGAAATTTCCATTTTAAAACTTCACATTAGATTCCGAAAGATCCGGTGTTGGCCGTGTTGCCTCGCTTCGCAATTCGCAGCTGACGGATCCCTCGTCGCCCGATCGACTGCCGGGCGTCGCATTGAGAAGTCGAGAAGAGACGTTGTCAACATGGCGAACTAGAGGCACGAGACCGACAAAGCAAAGGATCCGGAATGAGATCGAACAAATGGAGGAATGGAGTCCCATGCGAAGTCACGGGAGAGGAACGCGAACCGAACGAAACTCTATGCTGTCGCGCGACGGCTCCGTGCGGAGAGAGCGAATGAACTACCCGCATGGGTGGCACAGTTGTGTGCGACCATGAACCAGAGTAGAAGAGGATCTTATATTATATATGTACATCCAACTAGAACATGGGAAACTTTTGTGGGAATTCAACAGATGTGCGTGAGGCACTCGAGGGAAACGAAAACGTTCCTGGCTGAAGTTCGCTGTGCAGCAGGTAAGCGAGGATGAATAACTTCGACGGCAGCCTAATCGATGAACGACGCTCGCGCGGTGTCGGTGCGGTGTGGGCTTCCCGCCTTTTCCCCCCTGCCCCGGGGGGGGGGGGGGGGGGGGGGGGGGGGGGGGGGCGGGGACTCTGAGGACGAGCTTTCGCAGGAGTCAATCATTGCGACGCGACGTTTCGAATGAAGGAGGTGATGATGGAGTTTTTGATGGGAATGAAGATGGGTACGCAGACGGTTTCGTTTGCAAGGCGTGGGAAGTTTTGGAGAATGAGGGACACAAAAGGAACGATGTGCTCAATGAGAAGAACAGCGATCATGGCAAGGAACGGGCTGGAGGGGAAGAGAGAGGAACAAGGGGGAATAGAAAGTGCAAAGTTGCCAATAATAGCGGCGGCGGCGGCAGCGGCGGTGAGCACGGATTCCGGCTCGGCGTGATCCATTAGTTTCCGAATTGTCGACTTACTCAGCCGCACGTAGTGTCAGCAGCCTTCCTCGCTGTCATTACAGCGCGCACCCGCACACACATTTGCCCTGCGTTAATTCGTTCCTGGCGGAAACCCCTGGCGGAAAGCCCTGGCGGGAACCCCGGCGGGGGACCCACCGAGAGGCCCTGTCGTAGGGTCTACGGGGAGCCCCTGCAGGGGACCTTGCCAGGCCCTCGCGGGGGACTTCACCGGGGGCCCCTTGTAGGAACCCTGACCGAACCACCGACCGACCGACCGGGTGAGCGATCGAGAGAAAAGACTTCGCGCGTTGGAGGAGGGGAAGGGGCGAGGGGGGACGAATAGCCGAACGGATGGACGAACCCTTTTCTTCCCCCTTCAATTTGGTTGGCGCTCTTGGTGGTGGATCTTTCCGGAAAAGCCGCCGCTGCCGCCACCGGGCCATTGTCGTCGCTGTGTGGAAGGAAGAGATTCTAGGAGCCCACGGGACTAAACGCGCCCGGATGGACGGCCCTGCGCACCGACAGAAAACCACCCAACGGGGCTAGCTTGGAGCTGCTTGAGCTGAGTTCCGACGAGCGGCAGTCTGCAATCTAGCACGCTTTCCCGCTTGCCATCGTTCGGCGAGACGGCAGCAAGCTCGCGATCCTGGGCGACTAGTCCGTCGGTCGGTCGGTCGGTTGGTCTCTCTGTCGGGCGTTCTGTCGACCGGTCGTCGTGGTCCCGTTCTCTGAAGTTTGCCCCCGCTGGGGCCCATCTTCGCTATTAGCTCGCGGGCTCGGTCTCCGGTCGCTCCAGCTCTATCTTTCGCTCTTCCTCCTCGCTTTTCCGCCTGCACCGTCGTTTGAGTCAAGGGAACGCGGAGCTCTATGGACAGAGGACGAGTACGGTGGCTCTTCGTCCGTCGCTTCGGCCCCCGATCGCTCGCGGTAGGGAGAGCGGGGCTAGTGGCGGGGGTGAGGGGGGTGGGGGTGGAGAAAAGAGGGACCCAGCCAGCCAGGCAGTCCAACGATCGGGGAAAAACCTGGGGAAAGCAGATTAGAAACTGATGACCATCTCAATATCGAGCCTCCGCAGTCAAGGTTCTTCTGTGTCTGCCTCCCTCGCTCCCTTCCTGCCTGCCTGTCTCGCAGTCGAAAGCCATGTCCTGCGAGAAACCCCGCTTCCAGTTGGTCAACAGGATCAGTTACCAACTCGAAAACCCTACTTACCCATCACTCGGAGGCTCAGTCACTCAAAACAAACCCCCATGCATGGTCTCCTGGTGACAGGTCTCAGCCTAATAACTCATTCAGTCGGTCCATCAGGGAGTCGGCCTGTCGGTCCGCTTCTGTCAAGGCTTCCGAGCGTCGAAAGGACGAAGTTCTTCCTCCTCCTCCTCCTCCTCGAAGCGAAAACGTGAAACAAACGCTGCCATTGAAATATCGTTTTTTTTTGCGGGATTTTTTCCCATGAAGAATCGAGTGAAACGAGAAAACCGCACCAAACCGCCGTCCCATCACTGGCTGGCTGGCTCGACAACGCCCGCTTGGACGGAGGGATCCTTCTTTGACGGAACGGGTGTCTGACCACATACGACAAAAGTTTGACAGCGCGCTGTCGACGTCACTGTCCTCGAGTTTCGAAGCGTAGCCGACTTCACATGCTTTCCGTCGTCGACGATCGACGTCACAGCATCGCTTATCATCTACATACAGACGGACGGACGGACGCACGGAGGGACGCACTCACTCTGTCGCTCACAAAGAAGAGGTCATTTCAAACTGCCTGGTGGTGCTGCTGCGGGGAATCTCCTGGGATTTACCTGCGAGAACCTACCTGGCGGCAACCGTCTGTCTTTCCTCTTGCCTTCCAACCCTCTCGGTCGTGAGCTTCGCTGCCAAGTCTCTTGGCTGGCTGGCTGGATGGCTTGTGGAGTTTCGGGGGAGGATCTATAGCAGTAGTTCTAGCGTGGAGCGACTCGAAAACTTTTCTCAATTCTCAACCGGAAGAGAAGAGATCAACCAGCAGAGGCCAGCTGTTCTCTCAGGGAATCAGGCCGTAGATACAAACACAGAGCGGTGCGCGATTGTGAATTCTTTTCACGCCGGTTAACCACCAGCGTGACGGAGACCGCGGCTACTGCTGCGTCTCGAGCTGTTGCAAACCGTGGACCCGAGCTCCACTCCACAGATTCGCTCACTTCTCAAGGATTCGACCGATCTTGGAAAACTGTTCCCCTCCTCTAACTTCGGTTCGGTCATGTCTAGTCTCTGATTCTGCGATGATCTGACGACGCGACGCCCGTCGATGATTTGTAACATGGAAAACAAGTGTGAACAGATTCCGGAAAAATGATCCTTGGCTGGGAATATTGTTTTTTCTTGCTGGAAAACCGGGAGTCTGGGAAGTGGCGTCCTGTGGCACCGACGAACTATCGCAATAGCCAGACCGTTCCCTCCGTTGTCGTTGTCGTTGTCGTCGCCGTCGTCGTTTGGTTCCTTAACATAAAGCTCCGTTCCGTTCACTTGTTGGCCTCTTGGAATGTTGCTTCCCGCCCTCGAAGGCAGCACCACAACGATAAGGAGGCACAAACAGGAAAAGAAATGCTCAACTTGTTGGAAACGCAACGTCGGCGTAACATGTCCGCCCAGACTCGGTCCGAGGCTTTTTTGCTCTGACTGAGTATGTGTGTGAGTCAGTCAGTTGGTGGGTCAGTCATTCGTTCGGTCGGTCGGTTGGTCGGCCAACAATGAGTTTTCGTTTGGAGCTTTATGGTGGCAATGCCGTTCCCAGGCTTGATACTTGCACCTCAACTCTGGTGGTTGTATCCTCTGCGTCGAAAACCACGACGACGACGACGAGCGGCGAGGATTCTGAATCTATTCCCCGTGGGAGCCAGTTCAGAAATCGAATCCACATTTATTCATCGTTTATTCATTCACACACGAGCGGCTCAATCGTTATCCCGGAAAGAGATGTAAAAAACCAAATCTGCGTCGTCGAACGGGGAGTGTACGCGTTCCGATCCGATTGGGGAATTCAATTTGGATTGATTTGCGAACGTTACCGCGTATTCTCCCTCCCATCCACCGCTGCAAGTTAATTTGTAATCGTTAGTTCTTCTCTTTCATTTGCACAATTTATGACCGAAAATCGAGCAGCGATGCATCCGGATATCCCCGAGATGTTTCCGAAACACCACTGGATCTGGATCAGCGGGTTTTCTTATTGGTCTCGAGCGATAGATAGTGTTCGCGGAGTCGATCGAAGTTTTCTATTCGTGGCGAGGAACGATCCCCGCATCGCTGCCGATCGGAACCGACCTGGTAACGTCCTCGTGGCAGTAGCTCGGCAATAGCTCAATGACATCATCGGGACTGCTGGAGTTTCCAGGGTAACAGGAAAATTCTTTGGAAAACAACGCTGGAAAAAAATGCAGGAGAACAAAAATCACTACGCAAGGGTTGCGCATCGCTCGTCCTGACTTTTGGAAGTGACAGTTCCCTGATTCGGTTCGAAACTCATCAGAACGACGGAAATTTGATGGTCGTGTTCGTGTCATACCAGCCGTAGTGAGTGTAACGATGTCTTATCTGCAAACGAGCTGTCGACCCGATATCGCTTGTCCGATCAGGGAAACTCAGTCGGACCTCTAATTTTTTTCATGGTCAGATCAAATCAAGTCAAAATCTGATTCGCAATCAGACTCTATGTACTTTTTTTTGCACCATGCTCGCGGTAATTTCATTCTACTTCAAACCAAGCTTGTGAGTTCCACAAACGTGACGTTTGCTCGAACTGCGAACTTGTCGAGCGATTCGCAGATAATGATGCATCGATTTTTTGATCCTTGGAGATATTTCGCCGAAGAGCACAGAGAACCCAATCGTGGTCTGCCTCCAACTGCCGAGTACTCGACTGCAGACTTACTCCTCTTCCGAAAGAGGGTTAGTCCCGGAGACGAAAACCGAAGCTTTCGTCGTAGTTCACGCTCATGGAACAGATAACAGTAACGCTAATCTGAAGATGTTTTCTAAGATTCGGACGATTGCGGAGGTTATGGGATTAGAGGTCGCGACAGCTCCTGCTAATTGTTGAGGTTTCTGTCATTCTGGAATTTTCGTCGATTCGAATTGATGAATATCGTCGGCTGTTCGAGTCAATTCCGTGAAGACTCTCGAACATTGTGAAGATAAGAATTAATTTCTCAAACGAGTCAACTGGCGGGTACGCCCTCTGGTGGAGGAAGCAACTCTCTCGGTAGAGGCAGGCCGGCAGGCAGGCTGGCAGGCAGGGAGGCAGTAAGCAGCAAGACTCTCTCGCCCCGTTTAGTTCAGAGGGTATAAATGGCGCGGCTTTCCTCATCCGAGGCTCCGTCCGCTCCGAGCTTGCATCGCCATCGTTCGCCGAGCGATTGGTACGCCAAGCGAGCGCAACACAGACGCAGGCGTTTGAAGACGCGGAAGAAACTTGGAAAATAAGTTGGTGAAAGTTGGAAAGTTTCCTCATTGGACGTGACGTGCTCAAGGAGCTCACCTGCTAGCGTCTGACTGTTCTGATCGGAAAAAGTTCTTGGAAACTTCTTAATCCTGCTCTGCGGTGTCATCCGGTGCGTTTTCGGCGGACTTCAGGACCATTCCCAACCCTGAGACTTTTGTCGCGGATTTCATCGTACCCGTCAGGCCTGGTCGTTCCTCAAACGGTAAGGAACCAATCTCAGATTCGCGCTCTTCGAGTTCCCGGCTAGGAGGAACTTGTTCGAACCGACCCGTTTGGGTCTTTTCGGTCCGAGAAAACATCCGGGATTCTGATCGGTCTGTGGGAAAACTCGTTCAGTCGAGGGAATCAGGATTTCCAGCCGTTGTTAGCTCCGGCATGAGCTGTTTCAACGTTCCGGATTCTGATGCAGGTTGAAGGGAAGGGAAACCCGAGGGGAAAACAGAGTACTAAGCTCCGGGATGTTTTTGGCAGGAAGACGAAACTTTTGCGGAGGTCGGGCAAGAAAGTTAACTCGAAACACGAAAAAATGTTGTATCCAAGTTTGTCGGAAGATAAACCGTTGCAAGCGGCCAGGAGGGACGTCACATAACGAAGACGCCTCGTGAGATGATGCGGCCAACGGAAATAGAGGAAACATTCGGACGAAACACACTCAGATGACCACCGAGTGCCCGCAAGTCGACCGAGAACCGTTTTACGAGATCGCCAGAAAAGACGAAACGTCCCTGAACTTTTTCTGGAAAACGGAGTTCAATATATGTGCTCGGTTCACCAATCGACCGGTTCAAATGCCCATGCGCTCACCCCCGATTGCGGTTGAGCAAATGGGGAACATGGATTGATTTTTTTGATGTAGCTTTGGGCGGTTATCGACGGAGGTCTGATACTAGATAGATTCGAAACTTCATCTATGCGAGAGAACATATTCAAGTTCGGGACGCTCTTGTTGCTTTTTCCGATTACCGTCAGTTGTCCCACGTCTCTCATTCTCCGGCTCGACGTTCCTCGGATGTCCCGAGAGGACTCCTCGATATCCTCGACATCCTTCGAGTCGAGAAGCTTCTTTTTGAGTCATATCCCTCTTGTGGATTCTGTTAGCCAGTCCACGTTTTGATCACTATTCATTCTCAACAACTTGTGCAGTCGTTCTAATGTCTGGAAAGATGCTCTAGCTTTCAAAGTTCTTCCAGGCTCCGCACATTCCTCTGAGTTAGTACGAGTGAGTGTTCGGCGATCCTACTCTCATTCGGTCATTTCAAGACCGGAACGAGGTTCCATGGCTCGTACATTCATGGTCCCATGTGGAGTCCTTGCTCTCGACTCGACTCGACTGAATCCTGCGTCCTGCAGAACGTCGTTCCCCCACCACTGTGCGTGTTTTCACTCGAAATTATTAATTGAGCGAAACTCTGGATGTACGATCCTCCATCATGAGTTCGGAGAGGTCATGAAGATAAATACCACAGGCTCCATGGAGCAGGGCGCAGGGGACATAGGGGAGAGGTACGGATGGGGTCGAGAAGAAAAGAAGGGGCGGATGATACTCTGCTTTATTTCTCGTCCAAGCGAAAGTCGTCTGCTCTTTTCGATACAGGAGGCAAATCATCTCCCGTGTACTCGCTTGTTTGGGTCTGACTTCGGAACCCCATTCCTGCAGGGGCTAAAGGTAGATGAGCAAGGAGAGTTAGGAGAAGAAAGCCGAAGGGGAAATCGTTCAAACTCGTAAAGCTCTTGTGCGGGATGAGACTCCAATAAATCTTGATTATAAAGTGTTCAGGAGTTTGATCAAACGGACCGCGCGTAAACGATGCTCTCAGCAAGCTATGGAGCGAGCGAGGTAGGGAGACGACGCCCTTAGAAACTTACTCAAGAACGCTCACCAGCTTTCTTGTTGAACTTCATATACGACCCCTGGTGCGTGGCTCAGTCTTCGCGCTCGACTACCTCCGGAGTTTAGACTCCAGCGCTCCTTAGTTTGAGGAAGCCCCTGGAACGAGCGCCTCCCGATTTCATGGCTTGCCAGCTTTGCTATGTCACGGATTAGATGCGGTGGCCCTCTGTCATGTCATGGCTTCATGGGAATCTCTTTGTCTGGTCGCGACCGTCGCGTCGCCGTCGTCAGGTGAGCACAAGTCGACTTTTGCGCTTGCTGCGGCTGCGTGTTCCGAGGAATGATCGGAACCACTTAGATAGCAGACTTTGAACAACAGAGTGAACTCAATTTAGAACGTTTCCCCTCAAAGAAGGCTGTTTGGATTCAATTCAAGGGAGCAAAGCAGAGCATTTCAAACAACAACTTGAGTAAACAACTCAGCCCAGATCCTATCTTATGAGATTTCTGCATTCTACGCTCGCGCCTCCCCTCGTGAGGAGAAAGAGGAGATGGTGTTTAGGAAGGATGCTCTCATGGGATGTACTCGAAAACCGTTCTCTCTCTCTCTCGCTCCGACTCTTCACGCATCCAAAGCTACATGTCTCTGATCGTCTCGCTTTCAGCTCTCTTGAATAATTACAGTTTTTTAGCTAGATTGGTGGGAGCGCAGTATTTTTCCGAGCGACTCTCGAAATTTTCTACTTCGTGACTTCGGACGTAATTGCACGTTGAGGGGCAGCACGAGAACGTCGTCGACGACGACCACGACGACGGCGGGGAGGAGGAGGAGGAGGAGTATGAGGGGGCGCGAGGAGATCAGGATAACAACGAGAATTAGGACCGGAGACCGGAAGAAAAATGAGGAGGAGGGGCCCTGAGGGAGCGGGGAACCGGAGAGTTGTGGGGACCGGGGAGCGACTCCAGAGGAAGTCGATCTGGTCATGCGCCTCTTCCTCCGCCGCGCCGCTGCACTTGAAGTGAGCAATCGGCTGTTCGTTTCTCAACGCATTACTGAGCGACTTCTAGCGCAACTGTCGGCGACGCGTTGTGGAAATTTTCGGTCGTTTGACTGATCCGATTACAACTTTGACAAAATCGTCGATGGCATCAAGAGAGACCCCACGGAGGAAGAAGTAGCAAACGACTCGATGGACCTTTTTCGTAGTCCTTCGCAGCGGTCCGGGACTTCTACCCTCGAAATTAGGAATTCGATTTCATCCTGCACTTGCTTCAAACGAGTCGGTAGGAGGGAAGTTTTGTCCTTGGTACGATTGAGATAAAGATGTCGAGCTGTCATCAAGAAGAAGAATCAAGGATTGTCTTCTTCGCACAATCCGAATATCCGTTCGGTGAGTTTTTGCCGTAAGTCGTGTTGTCATGACGTCTCTCGGTGATTTTCGGCTCCTTCCGTCTTCGCTTGGTCCCTTTCTTTCCCGACCGACCCACCGATCGACTGACTGCCGGACTGACTGACTTCGTGGCCGCCCGCCCGCCCGCCCGGCTGGTTGGTTGGTTGGCTGGCTGAGTGACTAACTGCGACCGCTGATGCTATTGGTTGCCGAAACTATTCATCGCTTCATCATTCATCGATCTTCTACTTTCTCTTCTGTTCCACCGGCGTCTTTTTGCGGCGGGAGCTCATCTATCTCTACATTTTTATTCCGTTTCATCCGCGGGAGCCACCGCCATCCATCCATCCGTCCGTCCGTCCCACTGAATCATCCATCAGCTACAAATGTCCACCCTGAGACTTCCCTGAAGGACGTTCGGATGAGATCTCCTGAGATTCCCTCTGTTCCCATCATCCACCTAGATCAAAAGACTCGGAATCGGCAACAGCCCGTGCCGAGAATTCGCCGTCTCGGCTTTACTTAGCACGTGCTCATGCACTTCTTGCCTACGCGGTATCGAGAGAGGAGCTGGATGCGGAGTTTCACGTGCGCGCTTTATTTCTGTGATGGTTCTGCGGAACTTCGCTCCCAACACCGAAAGTTTTCCGCGTACAAAAACGTTGGACCACACAAAAGACACCCTTCTCTTTGGTCAGAGTGCGTTTCAAAGCGCGTGTCCGAGTTGTGCGATGTTGTAAACCAACGACGGAAAGACACCGAAGGACCTTTTGTGCAACCCACGGATTTCGAGCCCCGTGTCCTTTCGCGACGACCAAATCCCGAGCAAGCGCTACTGGGGACGATTCCTCTGTTCAGTTGTTCGCGATTTTTATCTCTTCGGTTAACTGGCAACGACGACGGAGGCTGAGGAAGCACACTTGTTTGACTTTCTTCTTCCACCCTCCGCTCGCTCGACTCACAGCAGTCACGGAGACGCTGGCAGGAGAAATGAACAAAGAGGTCGTCGTGCCCGCGCAAATGAGTCAACGGGAAAGAGATTGAGAGTCATGCAGGACAAAAAAAAACCGCTGCGGTCGAACATCCAAGAACGGAAGAAAGGCCTGCGAGATCAGGCCGCTCTTAAAATAATAATTTCATTCCTGCTCCTGCAGCGACCCCATCGTCAATCACCGCGTCTCTCACTGAAAACTCGGAACCGGAACAGAAGTCAAGGGACGTGAGCGGGGTGAATGCGAGCTTTGATAGAGGAGGACGACCCCAGGTAGGGTGTCGGCTCGAAATGAGGAGGAGGCACAACGGGTTCTCGGAGAACTATCCCGCGAGCGCGAAACGAAGGTGGAAGGTTTGCGGAGGAAACGAGGGATCGAGGCGAATGAGGGGATCGAGTAGCAGGTTTCGAGAAATGACGGTAGAACAGGGAATGAGGAGAGCCTTCTCCTGAGACGGCGGAGAACAAGGGCGAGGGAACGAATCGTGCGAACCAGGATAGAAAACTGAAAACCCAGGAGACTTGTACGCTGAAATGGGAGCTCCTAGACGACGCGCCGCGCCATGGGCGAGTGAAGAAAGAAGACGAGTTGGGGCGGAGAGGAAAGGATGAAAAAGTAACACCGCGGCCGCGCAAACGTCAAAGGGGGAAATTTTTGCAGATTGAGTGGAAAAATGTAAATACTCCTCCGCCTGGTGCTCTTTGTTTTTATTTCTCAACCCCTTCCCGTTACTTCGCTCGCCCGTCCGCTCCATCTCGGCAGCGGTGCCATATATCGTGGCCCGTCGTTTTACTCCTGCGAAAGGTGCCGTTATTCCCTTGTTTTCCGTGTTCGGCTCCTTTTGTTGCCGGGATGCCGGTTTGTCTCTCACTCGCTCGCTTGCTCGCTCGCAGAGGAAAAACGACAGCTAGAGTTGGAGAAACACAAGAAACTTTCTTCTTCCTCCAAACAAGGAGAGGAAATGGCTTGTTCCGTTGCCCGCTTGTCTGGTGTCGTCGTCGTCGTCGTCTCTGTCGACTGTGATGTTGGTGTTGTTCATTCCCGCCGGGGAATTCGGTTCTTGCCTTCTCCGTTCGGGGCGTCGCTATGCAAAGCGTGAAGGAAACGACTTCGAGGAGGAAAATGGCGGAAAAACAAACAGTTGTCAGTTTATCATAATTCTCGCGCTCCGAGTGGGTCCCGATACATTTGGAACAGCATCGAGCGTGGGAAGAGATCGTTCCCAAAAACGAAATTCCTGATTCAAAAGATCCTGTCGAGGACCCTAGGGGTTGGAACCGCAGTGGATTCCGACGAGAGGATCGAGGACATCCGCCGCCGCGGGATCGATGAGGATAGGGAAATGGAACCGAAGACGGAAAGAGGGGCGGGAAAAAGACTGCTTAAGCTAAGCGACGGCGGAGACGGGCTATTTACCGAGGATCAAAGATATGATACACAGCCACCGCGAATTCTACAGCTACGATTGCCGAAGAAAGGCTTGCTGGCTTCTGGACCCGTAGAGAAAGAGAGAGAGGGAGAGAGAGCTGCATTAGAAGCAGCGGAAGCAACCCTTCCTCACTTTCCTCTGTCGGTCTCCTCCTGTTCATGGATTCCCTCTCCCAAATGACGACGTTTCCGCTTCCGGAATTAAGATCCATCCCCACGAAATCTCTCCTTCCTTCCGTCGCTCCAGACCGAATCAGGGAATTGAGCCAACCCTAACCAAGCAACGACTAGGCTCAAACAGACGCATACAGAGTATATCACCTCCCTCCTCCGCCCCTCTCGCGCAAGAGACACCATCAACGGTGGGAGTTGGGAACTGAGGAAACGACGGCAAGCGCTGCTGTCTGCTTTCCTCGGGGCACACGTCGTCTGCATCGCCTGTTTAGAAGCTGGAGGCGATGTAGGACGATTGAATGGAGCAGGAGATGTAGGCGAAGGAGGAGGAGGTTGTAGTCGAGAGAAAAAGGATTGAATAGAGTGGACTAGTGCATAGGGTAGGTGGGAGCCCTAGAAAATCATGTGGATGGGAACATCGACTTTGCCGAGGCAATCGACACAGGAGGGATGAATCGCAGGATTTTGAGAGTTCAAGAATCGCCGATCGTCTTAGTCGAGTTTTGTTTACCAGAAAGGAGGCTGAGCCGTGTGAAACGATCTCGGAGTCGAGGCATACCTCGTGTCAAGTGACGGTGTTGGCAGCTGTCTATTCTGCTCTTCCACTTGTTGGTGTTGTTGTAGCAACAAGGCTGAGAACAGGAGCGTCTTGCGAAACTATGATGTGGAGAAAAGACAGGGACTAAAAAAATCCACTGTGAAAACAGAAAAGAGTGTCTGACGCGACCCAGTGGATTAGAGTTGCCCGGGTTGCGTTGCGTCGCACTGTTCACTCGCTCGCTTCAACTTGCCGGCTACCAACCAGGTCGCCACGGCCTGGCTATAAAGCAAGCAACGAAGCAAGCGAGTGAGCGCGCTGGTTGCAGAGAGCTGCCGCTGAGTAAAATGTTTCTTCTATTACGTAGCAGCCAGTGCTGTTGTTATTATTATTACAACGAACGAACGTCAGCTACAACAACGCTGCCGCCCCTGCTGGCGCCGAGGCCGCCGCCCCCGATGTCGTTCACAGCGACGACGATGCCGAAGCTCGCGGGAGAAGACCGAAGCGCGACGAACGAACGAGAGAGCGAGCGAGTGGCTTTTTCCACAGCACCCTGTGAGCATCTTGAGCGCAATAGTCGCGAGTGCCGATGGGGCTGCGAGGGTCGACTGGCGGGGGTTAACACCACGTTGAGCTCTTTGGCTCGTTAAGCCCCTGGCTTGAATCCCGCCCCCCGTGCGTTAGGAATCTGAGAGCTTCTATTTTTATTTCACCGTTGCTGTCCCCCCACTCCAATCATCGCTGCTCTCGTCGTCGTTTACGCGAAACGCCCAAACAGACGCACTCTATGTATGCAAAAAAAAATCCTCGTTTTGTTGACATCCCGACGTCGCGTCGTGTCGTACAAGCCTCGTCAAGGCTATCCCGCTTGGAGTGAATGACCTTGCGGAGTTCCTCGCGGAGCTCTAGTTCGACTTCGGATGTTCCACCACCAGAAACGGACCGAATAAGCGGAACGGCTCTCCGAAGAGGTCGATTTAGTGGATTCGTCTGTATACGGTTCGGCTTGGAATCGAGAGCATCCCTCGTGGCGTTCTGTACGTCGCGGCGCCGGGAAAAGTTGTAGGGAGGGAAAAGGAGAAGAAAGTGACGAGAATAACACTGGCTCCCTGTTTGACTATCTGGCCAGTTTGATGGCGGATGGCTCGAGGAAAACGGAGACAAAAATGAGGAAGAAGAAGCTATTAGGTGACGCCTATCGGGACCAACGCTACAACGTGAAGGTGGCCAACGCCTTGGGGCACTATTTCAGATACAGAACCAACCATGGAGCGTTCTACTCCTCGAAACCTTGGTTCTCCTGTTCTTCTTCTTCTTCTTCTCACCGGTGCTAGCGGCGGCGATGGCGGCGTTCGTTCCCCGTCATCATTGCTGTCGTCTATGAGGATATGAACGCTACTATCAAGTTTAGTCGGCCCGTTCGTCCGTCCGTCCGTCGTGCGCCTGTATGGCACGATGGTCGGTTATAGACATTTCCGTTGGCCATCGAACGTTTGCGCCCGGAGCGGTTGCTAGCCTTGGTGAGGGGTGTTCGTGTTTCTTCCTGCACGGCCGAGATACAGAAAGGAAGAAAACTTCTTCTTCCCTATGATACGCCCATTATTGTTATTATTATCATCATCTTCATCCTGAACAGCCTTCCATCGAGCAAAAGCCGCAATAGCGGATCACATGCCGAGTTGCGACCGTTATCCCCAGGTGATTCACATCGAGGTCCTCGAAGGAGGATTCCCGAGTCTCCGCGTTCGATCCGGAGGTTCCATGAACCTGGCAGAGTCGGACCTTCGGATAGTATGTGCAGAGAGTGAGAAATCGTGGGTCTTCGAGAAGCTTTGGAACCCCGGGGAAGTAACGGTCCAATTGTGGAACGCTCCAGGGCGAGTGTCCACAGCTCGGCCGCGTTGCGTATGACCGATGAAGAGTAGGGAACGGAGGAAAAATTGTGCGGAGGCAGGGGAAAAAACGAGAAAAGAAGAGCTAAAGCGACAGAGAAAAATAGTCTTGCCGACGGACTGCAAGCAGGCGAGCAAGCCACCCGACCTCGTTCGCTCACAATCCTTGCTTCATTATTCAACAAAAAGCTCGAATTTGAAAGGTGGCGACGGCCAGACGCTAAGGCTTCAAAGAAGGCGGCGCAAGGGAGTGGACGACGTCGACGACGGCGACGACGGCCACCGAGGGAGAAGCGGAGGAGACTCAGGGAAACACAAGGGAAACGACCATGATTCATGTCCCGTGGCAAGATTGGAGAAGCGACCGGTAGACGAGTGCCGTTGCGAGCGAGTAAGGGAGACTGTGTGTCCGAGGAGCCGGATTGGGTATTTTCGTCTTTGGTCTTTCTTTGCTCTTCATGATTCGACATTGTCTATATCCTCTCGTTCCCCGTGGAGACACGGCAGAAAGAAGCATCAGGGTTCTGAGCTCAGGGGTCACGCAATGTTGCGATACATTCTTCGCATCGTCGTGCTCGCATTGCTTACATAGCTACGTGGAACGTGCGTCCTGCAAACAGCACCGTGCCCGAATTCTCTGCTCAACGGTCGTCCTCTGATCCGTCTCGATCTTGTTTGGCTAGAATTGGTGAGATCTCAGTCGCCAGGACGTTAGCTAGCAGCGTCCTTCATGTGTCCGGCCCAGGAGTATTTGACAAGGATCTCTGATAGGAGTCCCTCACAGAAAACCCTGTTAGGGCTTTTGTAAGGCATCTGCGTGAGGTATCTCCGTACAAAGAGCTTCGTGAGGGAATTGCAGCACAGGACCTACGCATTAAGCGAGCGATGTAGTCCGGCACGCACACCATCGTCGTCGACAACGCCAACTAGACGGGAGAGAACACGGTATTATCCATGGAAAACCCTCTTGCGGTGGAGGTTCGTTTCGTAATAAGCCATTTGCTCCCATATTTCTCCCTCTCGCACTCTTTCACCCTGTCTCGCTCTTCTCATCTACAACTCGGTCGGCGTTTGTGAGGGCTGAGCTTTAGGCTCTATCCTCTTCTAGTATCAAGGAAGATGCCCAGCCTCATCTGGCGAGGCTAAGTTTGTGCTGGAGAACATTTTTACGATCGTGGAGCTAGTTGTTTCTGCGTGATTCTCGAGCCGCAATGATCTCCTTGCTTCGGAGTTTTCCCATCAAGTGGAGTCATATCGTCTTTGTTCTGCCGAGCTCAACCAGCACAAGCCAGCACATAGTTTTGAGAAAGAGCTCTTGAACACAAACTTCCCCTCTTTCCCCGTGCTCAATCTGCGGTGCTTTCCAGCCACTCATTCATCCCGTTCCCCCTACTTTTTTTTCCGATCACATATTTGCTCACTTGTTCCCGGTGGGGTTAACAGAGCATCGACTCGAAGAAGCTGGGTAACTCAAATTTACCGGAGCGTAACACACGCTTTGCTGCTTTTTCGGCGGATCGACTGACGTTCAGTACATAATAACAATAACCCTGCTTCTCGAGCACTGTTATTGCTGTTCACTGGCTCATCCTCGCGGCGTCGCGTCGTAGTTGAAGAGCTCAACTTGACTTCGTCTGGAAGTGCGAGAATAGCTTTCTTCCGCAACCGAAAAAAAACACCGAACGATTCAAGCGATCCGGACCCTGGAACCGAGAAGAACTGCTCTACCGAATCAGAGGATCACGACCAACGGGAAATCACGGAATCATCCTGGAAATTCGGCCGAAATTGAAATATTACGTCGCTTTGAAAAAATCTTCCTGAAACACTGGCAATGGAAGAATCCCACGATTCCAAATGGTTTGGTTTGCCTTCTGATTCAGCGCAGCACTGCGGGGGAGATCTGAGTGAGTCCGCGAAGTTGATCCGAGTTAGTTCGTGGAGTGCGCGATGTTTGGTTAGCGATGTATGAACATGATGATTCGTGCGCGCATCGCGGACTCTCCGATTCCAATTACATACCAAGTTCCCTAGCACGCGGTCAGATCGCGAACATAATCGACATGTGTCCACGACATCAGCAGCAAATCGAAGCGAGCTGGAATCTGTCTTCTCCCCGGCCATCCCACTCACTCAAGAAGAGTACACAGATCCCGAGAGGGCAACTCAAGTTTGATGATCACTACTCTGTATCCAACGAAGCGTCCACGCAAAGCAAGCTGGTTGTCACCGAAGCGGTGGTGAGTCGCTTGGCTGCTTGGTCGGTGGTCGGTCGACAGGCTGGCCGGCCGGCCGGCTGGCTGGCTGGCTGGTTAGTTAGTTGGTTTGGTAAGATGGTTTGCCCTCTTCCACACATCGAAGATGCTGCGCGGCGGACGGAGCGGACTCGATAGAGGAATGAAGAAAGCAAGATTGGCAGGAGAAGAAAATGGCTTTGCCACATCCACCAATAACGAGCGATGTCAACACCGAGAGCGTAACATACAGAGCGTGTTCGATGAGTTATTTCAGCTGGAACATTGCCTCGGGCTGTTGATTTAACAATTACTACAAAGCAGGACCGAACTCGCTTACAGACAGTCGCGGGCACGCTCGCTCACACATGCTCTCGCGTGCTCTTTGATTCCCGGCGACCCAATTGATGGAAGCGCTCTCTTCGCGCGCAAACACAAGACAAGTTCCACAATGACGGCAACAATTTCGTTACGTCGATCACGGCGGGCGAATGAGTCGAGGTTGTTACGTGAACGTATGGCGAATGGAAATGGGAACAGCTTTCGCGAATCAAGGTTACAAGGCTTTGTTATGACATTCGTGGCTAACCTCCAGTCCCCGCCCACGATTTACCTAAGACCACAGAACCCTCTGGTGGGAGAGCTCGGGAAACCGTGTTCCTCCCGTACACACCCGAATTCTGTGGGAAAAATCAGCCAAATGTGTCCAACAAGCTGTTCTTGCGTCCTCTGCTTTCATTCTTCATTATCTTTTGACAAAGTATGAATCTGGGAGAGGTTCGCGAGACGCAATCAAAAAACGTTTCGTCAAAGAAGTTTGTCATGAGGGGAAAAATTCGTGAGGAAGACTCCTCGGGTAGAACATCCGGTTTGTCGAAAATTCGCCAGATTTGGAATTCATCCGAGTGAGTGCTCGGAGTTCGTGCTTCGCTCGTCAATTCAAGTTTCGACAAGTTCAACAAATCGCCGAAAACGCAGAATCTGATCGATCTTCTGGTAGCGAACACACTTTCGTCTTCTATCGTTGATCAGTGAAGTGATCGATTGCTGCGTTCTGAGCGGATTTCTCGGCGTGCTCCCGAATTTCCCGCTGCTGGTGGTGGTTGTTGGCAGTGCGTCGTCGCCGTTTCTTCCATTTTCGTTCTGGAAAAAAGCTTTTCGCCGAAAATCTGCTGAGGCGGCCAAGCTCGAACCGGTGCCGCTTCGGCTACCGGCAATTGTAGTAGTCATAGTAGTGGTAATGGTGGCTGTGTTCGCTGCCGCTGTATCGCTGCTTCTAACGGTAGTGTTCGCCGATCTTACGGTGAGGTTCTCTACTTTCCTTCGTCGTAACTGTCGGCAGGCGGGTGGACTGACTAACGGACCAGCAACCAACCAGCCAGCCACCCATCCAAGCAGCCGAGCGAGCGGCCGACAGAGGGACGAGCCGACCAGGCAAGCGAAGGCGGCTGAAGTCGGTCAGTATGCCAAGTCGGCGAGGGTTGCTTCAGCAAAGAAACTGCTGAAGACAGTAAGCGAGCGGGTGAGCGAATAGAACTCGCTGACTTCTTGCGCTTTGAGCCATTCGCGTTTGAACGCTCGTCGAAGACGTTCCGGACGCAGAGTTTGTTTCCACAAAACTCCGCTGTAGTCTGGAACCTCTTCCATCCTGCCGAGGACGTACTGTGGTGATTGGAGAAGGGATCCGGTTTTCTTCGCGAAAGCAGCAGCACATCTTCTCTGAAGGTCAGTTCCGAGTAGAACTCCGTGTCTGTGCCCGTTGTTGATTTCTGGCGGTTTCGGTGTAGGTTTCTGTGCAGAAGAAAGGACAGTTTCCGAGCTTACTCGTCATCGCAAGCTGTTCATCAAGTGGGCCGAGCGTCTTTTTCCAGCGACGATTTTCGGTCAATCCGAGAAGTTAGTTCCAAGCCGCTTCGGGGCTCGAGAGGTCATTTGCCATCTCAGGGTGGAAGCTTTCTCTTTGAGCTTCTACTCCCACTGCCACTGCTGCCGCTTCCTCTGGGATTTCGTCGTAAATTTCAAATCCAATCTCTCTAAGTGGCCGTCAGATGGCAACAGTTCCTGAAGCTCTTGTGCTCTTTTTCTGCGTCTTCCGTCGGTTCTTCGGTTTTCTCTCCGTTTGCAGCAGCTTTTGACTCGGTTGCTTCGGTGTATGATGGGGGTGGCGACTGGAGGTGAGATGACAAAGTAGATTTCGAATCTCTGAAGGCTAAGAGTCTTCAATTTTCTCTTGCTTGCTCAAAACTCGTTTCCCCGTTTTCCTAGCTCCGGTTTTGGGGAAAATCTGGAGAAAACTTCGGTAATACGCTGAAAAGCTTTTCTCGAACGTTGGACGCCCAAGTTCCATTTCGATCACCTTGGCTCACCGATTACCGATCGCGTTAGCCGCTTTTTCGACCAAAAAAAAAGTTCCAAGCCCACGCTAAGAGAGAATCGGATTAGAGACTTTGCTCTCTATTTCGATAGATTGTCTCAAACGGTGAGGGTGGTTCCGTTCACTTCAGTCGAGATCGCGGGTTGCGAAGAAACGAAGATTTCACTTCGGTCGATGCAGAAGTCGGTCACGTTCATTCAGATTTCCAGAATCGCTTCAGACAGGTTATCTGAACAGCCCGCTGGATTTCTATCCATCCATGCAGTTATCTGACGACGTGCGAAGACGCTAAGCCCTTCGTCGCCGCTTCATCTTCTGCGCACTCTTGGCGGCATTGTCTCCGGCGAGCGCTGACCGACTTTTTTCTGTCCGCGTTCTTCTGCTTCGTCTTCGGACGTTCTCACCGGTACCGCTTCGAAGTGGGGCAAAGGATCGCTGGCAGTTTCCGGGTGGCGTTCTCGACGATCCATATCCAGACGCGTGGTTCGTCAAGCAGGGAAAAAAAAGAACAAAAGAGAAAGTTGGCGTTGAATGCCATGGAGCTTGACATGCCGATCCAATCAACGGTTGGATTATGCCGTTTTTCATTTCCCCTATCTCTGCCGAAACCCGGAAGGACTTCAGACAGGCATTGGAGCAGAGCGAAAAACGCTATTTCGAGAATCCTGTGAAACGGTCTTGAATTGGGAGCCCTGAGCGGAAGAAACGCAAAACTAGGGGTTCATCGCAATCGCAGCACTTCAGGCCGAGCTACATCATTCGAAACTCTTTATTGCCTTGGCGGACGACGATACTTTTTCCCCGGCTTTCCAAGCCTTCATCTTCCCGATGCGATATTTTTCCATAGTTCTGGCCGTTTGTTTCTCTTCTCTTTTCTTTTCCCTCACATATAGTGGTTTTCGTTCCGCTCCCAAAGCCCTCCATTCTCAGACAGGCGCTTCGTGCGTCGCGCCGTTTGTCGCCCATCGTTGACCGTGCTCCCTCTGAGTTAAAAGCTCTTTACTTTATTTTTCCTCCTCTTTTGGTCGTTTCCCGGCTCGCTTCCTGGAGCTGCCGCCGCCGCCGACGGCGGTTAGGGACGCTACCGTCGGGGGATGCCAAGGGAAAAAGAAGAGGAAGGGGAACTCGTCAAAATCACCGTTTTTGTGGGTCGCTCAAGGAAAAGTGGGCCGTGAGCCAGCTATCCAGTCCAGGAAGTCATCAGTGAGCGCAAAAATCACCTTTATCCGCGCGGAAAGAAGGCCGAAGAGGAAAAAAGAGAAGAATTCCCGCTGCCTCTTCGTTTGTCTGGTCTTTCTGTCTGTCTGTCTCGGCGAGTTGCCGGGCGGCAGCCGTGAGGCTTCAGCGGTCGGCGGCTCCGGTGTTCGGCCGTGGCTTTGCTTGCTTGAAATGTTCCAATGAACAACTGACCGGGTTTCCGCCGCTACGGCGCTGAGCAGCAGAAGAAGCGTTGCAATGGCAGCAGTTTGACTTTGTGTTTGGCCGTGCGGTTCGCTTCGGCTCCGGCCGGGGTTACTGTGTCTCGGCCTCTTATCCCAAAATCCGTCTCTGTGAGCTCTGTGAATACATCTCATCTTCATCGGCGATGGATTCGGTTCAAGAAGTCCATGTTTGCTCTGTGTGGTCGGAGACGACGCCGAATAGCTGCTGATGGACTATCCGAAAGGGATTTAAGAGCTCCGACCGGGGCAGGCGATCCACTATACCTTCTCGGGATCCAAATCAAATCCAACGCTGACTTGAGGGCTTGAGCGCAGGCCCTTTTTTGCGACTTTGGATTCGGTTCCTTGCATGAGTTCTTCTCAGCTTATAGAGTATTCACTAATTTCACGGAAGGTCTGGACTGGTTTCTATTTTTTTCGTCAACAAAACAGACGTTCCTTGGAATGCTTCGAGTGTCTCACAAGGGGTGTGACCCAGGAGTCGGGAGTCTCGGAATCCTGACTCATCCTGAGTCGGCAGATATCGAGTCTGTGCAGAGACACTTCGAGCAGTCATTCGATACGTCCGACGTTTCGAGACAAGACCGGACAGCAACTTCTCTGGTTGTTCTTCAACCTGGACAACTTCGTGCCACAAGTTGTGGCACAGTTCGTACTTTTACCGAGCTTGTTTCTTATTATCACAACCAAAAAATCCGTAATTCGTTTTTCCGGAATTTCATCGTGGCTTCACCAATTTACATGCACGAGGATCGTGGTTTGTAGTTGGGTTACTCGTCTCCGACTGCGCGTTTTTCACGTTTTCGGAGTTTACGCTCCCGGGAACGTTTCTGGTTTCAGACGCAAATAAAACTCCTGAGCCGGATTCTGTCGGAACAGCCTGAATGGGTGCTAACACGGAGCAATCAAATGTTTCCACACGAGTTGGCCCACCTCCCATATGATCGTTGGAGCATACGGCGTGCAATAAATTTCTATCGGAGGCGACCGGCTTCTCTAGCCGCCGCCGCCACCACCACTCGCATGTTTTACTGTATCGGATTTCTATCATTGGAGTTTTCAAAGGCTCGGGAAAAGCCTTTATATCGTCCAGTCGAATGAATAACGGACAGCAACAACAGCGCCGGCGGTGGTGGTGGTCTGAAGACGGGACGGGATATATCGGAGCACAAACTGATCAATGCCGCTGGTGAAGCCTTGTTCCTTTTTTTCTCTCCTTGTTTCCTCGTTCTTTTCTCCTCCTCCTCCTCTCCTCGCTGTTCTCCTGATCTCAGGGGCTTCAGCTATCAGAAGGCAGAACCCTAACTTGCAACACTAACTCCGGGTCGTTGGTTGCCCACCAGCAGCGGGTAATGCAGGTGGACATCAGCACCGCTAGGCTTCCGGAGAGCGGGAAAGCAGTCAGCAAGTAGACAGGCGGGCAAGCAAGCAAGCAAGCGAGCAACGAGGGAGGCGGGTAGTCCTTTCAGGAGATAATCTTTTTCATCATCTCCTGGCCGAGTAATAGCGAACGATTCTTTTCGCGCGTCATTCTTTCATGCTTGCATCGGGTTGTCCTTCGGATGCCTTTCGCATCAACAGCGGCAGCAGCCATAGTCATAGGAGGCTCCGGGGAGCGATGAGGAAGCAGCAGCAACGTCAGGAAAAAACGCCAGGGGCGAAGCACCACCCAAATAGGCTTTGTGTTGAGCAGCATGAGTCGCTAATGAGACCGGCGACGGTCGTCGGTGGCGGCGGCACGCCGAGTATCATCAGTACTTATTCACTATCCACTCCACCAGTCAGTCAGCCAGCCAGTCAGTCTCGAGCCGGATGTTTAGAGAGTTAGTTTGAAGCATTCGATCCGGGACTCGACAGCTGATTCCCCCGAGGTCGTTTCCGAGTTTGAAGTCGAACTTACCCGTGAAACGGAGTCAGGAATTTCCACTCGTCGAGGCCGACTTCGCCTTACTCAAGGGGGGGGCGGCGGCGGCGGCGCACGAGGGGGAGCGAGGGGAGACGGGGGCCGGCAGCTGCGAAGGGGGGTCCGAAGTAGCTATTGGACGTTGTTCGTTCGTTCGGCCCATCGGCGCCGTCGAGAGATTCCCGTGGCCCCGACACAATGGGCCCTCTAAGTCGCCAGTCACTCACAAGTTCTCATCGAAGACCGCGATGCGGCGCGGCGGCGGCGTCGTGGGCCCCGAGGGCGAGTTTGCGAAAGCGCTTAGCGACGACCAAATGATTCGATTCCAGTGACGAAGATCGAAGCTCCGGAACCCTCAGAGACCCGGAACCGAACGAACTGTATCTGTTCGAGACACTCCTCGGTCGGCTGCATCGCGACTCACCAGTCAGTCTGTCGCGTGGTACCGCCACCACGCGGCTGAAGTGTCGGATGGTGGAATTTCCGCGAGTTTTGAGCGTTGTTGAATAATTCAACTTGGGTGCCTTCTGTACCGTTCAGTATAGAAATGGGAATACGGTGGCCGCCCGCGCGTCTGCGAGAGTGCGGGACGGATGTGAAGATGACGCCGTCGCCGCCGCCGCCGCTGAAGTGATGCCGAAGGGGAACGGGGTGGAAGAGCTCGGGTTTTTCGATGAAGAAATTTTCGTCCTCAGGCAGTCCTCCGCGGAGGAGGCTCGCTTTCCTTCTCACTGGTGCCACGGCGGATCGGGGACCAGATGGAATATGCAGTTACGGCCTGGTATGAGACGGAACGGAATTGCAGCGAAAGGCTATCGCCCGCTTTCCGGAGTGCCAATCTCGATCGGAATGTGATAATTGCCTCTCTCCGCCTACTCCCATTGACTTCAGTGGCCCCCCCGGGGTGGGCGAATGACGGGCTGCGAATATCCTGAATTCCTTCCCTGCGTACATGGATCCGTCCCTCACATTACTTGCCCTCCTGACTTTTTGCCTCTGACCGACTGAGTGAGTGAGTGAGTGACGGATCCTAGAGACTGACGCACGGACTAACTCGTCGTCGGCACTCTTTGCTGTTTGGGTGGCGACCGGCAGTTGGTCCTGTGATCTCGGCGCGCGATCATTCATTAGATTTCGTATCCGTCGTGGAACAAATTCCTTCCAAACAGATCCTTACTCTCGCTGGAACCGTGGAGCTTCGGAACTCGTTCTCCCGTTCTCGTTTCAGAGGAACATTTTCAAACGTTGTTTTCTCTTCTGTTTCCAGGTATGTCGGCGATGAGATTCAGAAGACCGGAGTCGCGATGGAGACGTCCAATTTCACCGTCGTGTGCCACGGCAAACGACGTGAAACTCTTACCGCCGGCGCCATCGTGAAACTCTTCCCGGCCCTGATGAACTTTGAGAAGATCCCTGGTAAGTTTTCGAAGCATTCATCACCTATTACTGCATGCCGCATGGTGTCTATGGTGCGGGTTCTCATCCCGCGGAAGGAATCATCAGAAAATCCATGGAAGCTAGGATACGCGCCTTGTAGTCGGAGGACGAGCCTATCTGAAGCGGAGGAAGAAGTCTGCAACACCGAGCCCCTGTCGCTCTTCACAGGACCAGCTAGCTTGATGTTCGACTGCCAGCTGCCCAGTGAAGGGCTGTAGGGGCCGGAAATTCTCTCCAAAAGTCAGGACAACCCTGTGCAACTTTCTCGCGCCATCATTGGGAGCTCGCCGTCTGATCAATCTTTATGCCTCTCAACTTTTCCCTCGCGGGGGAACCGCTGAACGAGGTACCCTGAATTCTCTCCAAAGCTTCCCTCTCAGGGGGACCTCGTCCAGATCGGCTGACGATCTATGTATGTTTTACTTTCTCCTGAGCATGAGCCTGTGCCGAGACTGAGCACCGAGGCAAATCCCGCACAGAGATTGCATGGAAATGTGCGCCAGTGTATAGGAAACCCTGTGAGACGGGAAAAAGGAATCTCGTTCGTTAATGAGCCCTATTTTTGGTACGAGTCTGAGAGTGACACCTGTCTCTGTGAAACGAAAAGCACGAGCGAGGGTGAATCGCGGGCAACGACGACGCTGGAGGGTTGTACCTAGCCATCGCGAACCGAGAATGGGGATGGTGGCGGTAGAGCACCTTTAGAGTCGAGAAAGCCATGACGAAACTGTGGACTTCGTCGTCGTCGCCGTCGTCGTTTTCCCCATTCACGGCCGTTCCAATATTCTTGTCAGTCTTTTGTGAACAGATCGTTCTTATACTTGGGATAGTTCCCGTCGTCATTTTTCGGCAAAAGTCGACTCTTTTCAAATCGCGGTTCTTGTTCGAACCTTTCAGGAGCGATGGACCATCTTTCGGGCGAGGTGAGCACCTCTACCAAGAACCGCTTCTCACTCGTCAATTTCATCGACTCTCCTGGCATTGTCGACGGCGAACGGTAAGTCCGATAGCCCGATTTTCCGCCTTTCCTCCAACCCCTTTCCCAGATGGATTGATTCAGGTACTCGACCTCTTCCATGAGCCCACATCGAGCCATCTCGAAGTTCGAGCTCCGGTCCACTTGAACGGAAAACGCATTTTGCGGTTCTCGAGGGAATGTCGTGGAATAATCTCATTTCTAAGACCGGGAAGGGAAAAACTGCAGCTAGAAACTCCTTGAATCAAACAACAAACAAGACAGCGAGTCGGACCGCCGTGCACGTGAAATCATTAGAGAGAAATCAGGAAGCACATTCCGCACTTATTCGGTTGCTCCTTCATTTTCCATTTGAATGGGAATCGTCCAGATGTTCCAGGACGAGCACTCAAAAAATGCTTTGCCGAGAAGCTAGCTACGAAGCTTCGCCCTAAAAACACTTGACAGACGTCGACACATTCTAGATTATGGAGTGCCGATGCAGCTGGCGTTTTCTCTGAGGAAAACGGATAATCTCCCGAGTTAGCACAAGAGGGGAAGAAATGAAGCAAAAAACGAGAGATGAAGAGTCCCGGAACAAAGTGCCACCGCTTTTCTCCAAACGTCTGGCGCAAAACGATCTCGGTGCCCGACTCAATATCTCTCCGTTCGCCGGTTGCACAGAAACTCACTCGAGATTTCAAAACTTCAAAAGCTGACATCGGAGCCGATTAAAAGCGGCTTTACGACCGTGGCGGCTCGATTGTCGAACGAGGTCGTTCGAACGGTGCCGTCATCTTGCTTCTCAGAGACGTTTCGTTCCGGAATTTCGCAATGTTCCGCTTTCGCCGATCTTGTTCATCTTTATTGTTCTCGTTTCCAGGTACAACTTCGACTTCGACAGAGCACTGGAAGTATGCGCTGAAATGGCCGACCTCGTGTTCGTGTTCTTCGATCCACACGGTCAAGCCCTCTGCCAGAGAAGCCTGGCGCATCTCGAACGCCTTTGCGTGTCTCACCCTAGCAAAGTAAGTTTGCGGATCTTTCCAGCGACCCGACAGCGTAGAAAATTGCTCCCGCGATTTTTTTGTCCAACATCTCTATTATTCAAACCAGAATCCAGCGCCGCTCCGACCCTCAGCTGATGAATAAACGTTATCGTGTTCCTCGGTAGCTAGCGAAAGGTCAGCCCGAGTTTCAGTCTAATGAAAATCCCATCATTTCAGTTATCGCTCTACATGACAAAGTGCGACACGGTGAAGGGCGAAGCCGACCTCATCAAAGTGACTCAGCAGATCTCCAGAGAGCTCGCTCGTAGGCCTATAATTGCACGTAAAGGTATGACTCGAAACTCTCTCGCCAACAGCGCGGGGAAAGTTGCTCGTCGCGTTTTTTTTCCCTTTTTCTTCCGTTTCCGCATCCCTCGTCCTTTCCCTTCTCGTCTCCGCCACGCCACCGTGGGTCGATCGCTTAATCAAAAGCTAAAACCTTGCAGAGCTTTGGCTGACTCCGATCTATATGCCCGGACACTCCAATAACCAGCCGCCAGGACTGAGCCAGCTCTCAACCGCAGAAACCCTCATTGACAAATCGATCGTCGCCAACCTCCAAAATAAAGTTCTATGCAGCATCATCAAACAATGCGACTATCTGGAGAAACTGAACGCGTGCGTTGTTCCCCACCTTCTTTCTGATTCCCCAACCGCTTCATCCGCTCGTTGCAAGCCACGTGGTTGCGTAGCTTCGAGGTCCCTGATTCGTTGCTTAGTCATTTCCCCGCTCGGCATCGATTCATTTTCCTTCTCGTCGTCGTTCCCTGCTTTTGTGGAGCCGTTCCACTGAGTTTTGAGGGCGTAGTTCGATGCCGCGCAGGCTAAATATGGCTGGTCGTTTATTTGGACGTTGCGCCGGGTGCGCTGTTGCTCCTGCTGTCTGGAAAATTCACCGAAATGTGTATATATAGATCCCTGATTGTCTTCCCGTCCTCGCAGAGAAAAGCTCGCCGCACAAGAACGCCAGCAGACGAAGCACGATTCGAGCCTGGCCTGGCTCCGAACGTTCTTGTACCTAACAATCATGTTCGCTGTAATCACAATCGGATTCTTCTTGCTCGACGCTGAATACTTGGCGGAAAGTCTCGAGAGCGTCGTGGATCCAGGGCTCGTCGTAAACCTTAAGGTAGGTCTGATCGACGGAGAGGTCGACGATGGCGGTCGAGGCGGTGACGGCTTCGAAGACGCAAGGTTCACATCGAACGATGTGAACGTTATGGACTCGAAGCCTGTCATTTGTTGCCGCCTTGCCCTCCCGTGCAAAATGTGCTCGAATACGGTGGTCGACAAGAGCTCAAATACGGTTTCTCGGAACGACATCCTCAGCAATAACGCTGATACATATATACATGCGTCGGTAGGTGGGTACGAACGTACATAGCTTGAGCGGGTCTCGTTTCTTTTCGTATTGCAGACGCGGTTCCACAAATCGTTGACGGAGCACATCCAGCCTGAGATGGAGATGCCAGTGTTGGCAGGCGTCTTGTTCTGCGTTGCAGTTCTCGCATGGCTAGGCGCAAGGGAACCTCTGGCGAAGCCCGTCAAAGAAGACGACCGTATAGCCAGCCCTTGGTACAGGACTAACATCGACAGGATCAACAATATCCGCAGGGAAGCCGATCAGCTCCTCCAGCACTACCTCGAGCTTACCATTGACGTCTAGAATACCTAGCTCACCGTTACCCTTGATGTCTGAGCTCGTATACTTCCGTCGGTCTCACTCTCCCACATTATTTCCGTATCACTCGGCCGTCCTAGTGCCTCGAAATACCTCTTTTACCCGTCGAGCTCTTTTTTCTCGACCCATTCATTTATCAATTTATTCTTTAAAACATTCGGCCTAGTCTCCGCGACTCTTCGAACGAATCTTCCCTTTCTTCTGGCGGCTCTTGAGATTTAAACTCGAGCTTTTGTCTTGAACGTCCAAACGTTCCATCCAGAGAAATCATGTTGCATTCAAACGAATTTATGACTCCATTTCAGGCCGAAGGTTATTATTTGAAATTGTCTTCCACCAAACAACTTGACCACTGGATGAACTTGGATTCCATGGTTTTACGTCGACGAATGTCTTCTGATCTATCGAGCTTTACCATACAATAAATGTTTCGGCAGAATCTTCTCCAATACAACCCGACATCGACTTTTCTTTCAACCAACCGCACGAGCCTTCAAATCCTCAGAAACTCTCATGCGATCGCGCCGAGAGAAGCATGTGAATCTTCCAGCGTCTCACAATCGACGAAAAGTTTGTTCGCTGTCTTAGGAGTCGGATTTCGTGAAGTATCAACATTAACGAAACTTCCAACTTTCCAAACATGCGATTCCCCGGTAGTTGCGATACAGCACAGACACGGGGAGGAATCTTCTCTAGTTTCTCCGGCCTTTTGCAGCTTTTCTGCACCCTAGCCTCTGTGAGATATGCGCTGCAATAACGCGGAGTTCACTCAGGAACGTCTGATCATCGTTGACCTCCAGCCAAGCGAGTCTCCACATAATTGAACAGGGTGCTCGCAATTATTCGTCGGCGTCCGTCGTGCAATCTCCATAATGCAGGTGCGGAGCGTCGCAATACAATAGCGGAGTTGTGGAGAACAAGTGCGAACAGGAACACGAGAAATATTGTCGGTGGCGGGGCGGGAAAGGAGTGCAGAACACGTTTGCCTCGCGAACAATCGCATCACGGCCTCGAAGACCGCAAAGTCCACCTCGAGCGCCGAACAGAGACGACGAAACGCTGTATCATGAGTTCTCTGCGCTCGAGACGAAAGAAGTTTACGTGACGACTCGAGGCTGCTTCACCGGTTTTTAAGCCGAACCCAAGACTGCTGACTTCAGAGCGACAAGTTTCTTATGTCAATCGTTGACAAGGTCAAAAGAGAAGTCTGTAGAAGCGCAAGCTGTCCTCGTTTCGCGTTCTCAACGTTCATCTGACGAGAGTTTCTAGGTGGGGCATCGCTTCCAGCCGCATTCGCTGGAGATGGCGAAGTTTTCTGTTGACACTGAGTTAACAATTCATGCCCCAGTGAGTCGCGAGACAAACCCAACTCATTAGCAAACAACAATCAAGCAACTCATTATTCGAATGTGTCACCATTCAATGTACCGCTCCGCTTCGACGTGCGGCCCGATAGATGAGCCGGGGCTTGAGCTGCAAACGTTCCGCCGCGTCTCCGAACCCCGTGCTCGGAGTCCGGTTCGGGCTGTTGCGAGAATCCCTTCCATACTCCGTTTTTCGTCCTCCCAGCGGTTGGATATAGTGGATCACAAGTATTCGACGTTGGTCTATTCATTCTAAGCACACGCTCCCGAAATGAATCATTCATCAGCCCCGTCGTATTTATGTCTCAGCAAGCTATAAATGCGTCATAGGATTTCAGCTGGACGGGAGCCAAATGAAAAGGATGTGCGCAGTGCAAATTATTGGAGTGTGACAGCACACCGTCGACGACGTACATACATAGTGGTCATCTCCTGAGGAAAAGAGAATTACAGGAGAAAGGATTCTTGTGGTTCGAGCTGTCAACGTGCACGATTATCATTCAAGCGGGCTCACATCCGAGTCTCCGGAGGGAACCGTGAGGAGGATCTTCGCTGTTCGAGTTCTGCTTTTCGAGGATTACATGTTTCAGCTCATTTGCGGGCGATGATTGGTCCGGAACGGAGTGCGAACAGAGTCTCCACGAGGTTTCCTTCCCGGGTCCCAACCGTGCCTCGGATATTCTCCTCATGTTCTCCTGGGAATGACATTTCTGACAAGGATTCGGCGGAGAAAAGGGTTCAAAGCGAGGAATACTTCAGAGATTGTTCGCTGGCGAACGGAAGAAACCTCCGTAGCAAGCTCCATAACGGCGGCGGCGCCGGCGCTACCGCAACAGGGAAACACCCGAAACAAGCTGGTTGCTTTCTTCTAAGTAAGTAGCTCAAACCGAGCGTCCCAATCTTGCAAATAGAAGAAGCCCTCTCGGTTGAACTCAACACTGAATTGATGATCGACAGTGGAGGGATCGGGCTGAACAAATATTTGTTCAAGAGAGAATGGGAAGAAGAAGCGGATCGGAGAGTGAAGAACACAGAATCGGAGGAAGCGACGAATATGTTTCCCGGAGAGAGAAACTTTCTGATCTTCGCCTTGCTTTCGGAACATCCGAGAAAATTCAAAATCGAAATCATCGTGTCCGATGATGTCTGTTTGATTTAACCGACTTCGTGGCTCGGAAGCCATCGGAGAACCGTTCTCATTGGAAAACGTAATTCCAACTGGAAAATTCATGTGAAACATGGAATTGAGACGAAAAATGAGGAGATTCAAGTTTCCCGAGCTATTGAGAATTCGGGGGCGATGCCTTGAAATGCTTCGTCGCGAAAAAAAATTGGGTCAAGTTCGATAGTGAAAGCCGAACCGTTCGCTATCTTTGACTCATTCGTTATTTCTCTTCGAGTGACAGCGACGATCCTTCCGCTTCGGAGAAAGTTGCCACGACGTTCTATATGCAAATTGTTTCCGATTACAATGAGTTGAGTCAAGTCGGGGCTCTTCTTCATTACGTCATCACAGTGCTCCCGTAGGGCATCGAATCGATCATCAGCGCCGAACAGTAACGGTGATATTCCAGAGTTTCACGAGATGCTTCCAGCCGGAGCTGCCAGCCAGCGAACCATTCGAGATTGGTGACCGTTTCAGAGATGAAAGGAGCCCTCGCACGAACTAAAATTAGCTCTGTCCCAGCTCGAATTTCTGAAGCGAGTTTTGCGGACACTTTCCGGAGCAGGACGAGCGGAAGAGGTATTCGGCGGAAAGCTTGGGAACCATTTCGTCGTCGAGCCAGTGATTTCGTCGCATTCCAACCCGGTTTGAGAAAAGCCATGATTTCTCGCTGGAGACCGAAGTTGGAGTGTGGAAAAGCAGCGACAATATCAGAGTTTCTTCGAAGATCGCAGGATTCGTTCCGAAGTACGATACTCACGTCGTGGATCCTGCGTTGTAGAATACCTCGAGCCGAAAGGTCGCGGACTCAGACCTGACGCGTGGCATATCAAGATTCGTTCGCCTGACTCCGAGCTCCGCAATGGGAACTAGGAATGAACAATCTATTCAGCTCTCTTCCACCACCACGAGGCTTCCTGAGTTTTCCGCGGAGACCCGTGCACTAATGAATCTTCGGCAGAAAAAAAGCAACATACGCCGAACTAGGGCATCCGGAGGAACAAGGTTTCCCGTTCGATATCAGTTGCTCAGTGGTTAGATCCGAGGTCCATGATCCGGAATATTTCCTTACAGAATCCTCGCAATGCAATGCGCTGGCTCGATCAATTAGGAACAGGTGATTCTGGGGGCTTTCTGAACCGCTCCCGAGGATAATACGCTTCGGTTTAATCAAGCGAATCTGGATTCAGGTCTGAATATTGCGGGTGGAAAAGCGAAAGACTGGAGTCATGTCAGAATACAATCCGACATCGTATACGGCTTCGACACCGACAGCCGAACAAGAATGGGGTTTCAGAGAGCTCAAAAGTTCCACGTCGAAGAACAAATCGAATCAAGGGAAATGGCGGCAGCGCCATGTAGCCATGGAACGGAATAGACCAGAATGGAGGCCGCGGAATCTCAACAAAAGTTGAAGCTCAATAAAAGGGGGAACCGTGACAAACGGCTCCGGCACGGCTTGGCATTTCAATACATCGCCATAAAACAATCCTCGGGAAATCTGATTTTTGCGCAAACTACTTGAAACACTCGCATTTTCCCAGCCCCATGATCTTATTTGTGAAGGTCATTGAAGAAATCTTCCGATCCGCGAGCGAATCAAACGCGGAGACTCTCTTCCGACTCGCGTGACTGTTGCTCAGGATTGCGAGTGAGTCCGTCAGTTCGAGGTGTAAACGTCTTCGTCTTCGGTGACGGAAAAGTCGCTCCCTCCGAAAATTGCGGAGTTTGAGAGTTTCCGGCGAGAAAATTGCTGCGGCAAACAGCTTACTCTGCAAGTCTCCAAGTCGCCCTAATGAGAATCAGACTGATTAGCAGCGTCGAAGAAGCTCTCTTGACAACATATGTAAATTCTGGGGCTTGAATCTGTGCCGGCTCCCTACAAATTTAATCAGAAGACAAACTCCCGGGCTAAACTGAGCATGCCAAGCTATTGGCACTGAGAAACAGTTTGTGGCGGGCGTCCGGCGCAGTTCTCTTGAATGTTTGTCAGGAATCAGGTCCCGAGGTCAAGATATGAATTTTTGAGCGAGCAAGGAAGATTTCTGTGGAATAATGGCTCGCCTGCGGTCATATCCGACACCAATTCGTTACAGCCGGCCGTGGCGTCTTCCCAGGAGGAAGATGGTCTCTCGATCGGGGAATGCTCAGCTACGTTTTGACACTCACAGCAAAGAGCGAAGATGAGGAGCGTGCCCGGAAGGGAAACACCCGTGTTTGGAAATTATGTGCGGGACGATGTCGTTACTGGTTTCTATTTGGTCAATAAAACCGATTTCGGCTCTTTGATTCGTAATATCTCACTCGGGAGAATAGATAGCTGCGAATTTGTCTTCGTCACCAGAGCGGACCGGCTCAATCAAATTAGGTTTAGCCGCAGAGGGCCGCTCCGAGTGGCCCAGTGGGTGACATAGTCCCCGAGAAACAATTAGCTTCATAAGTATCTTCTTTCACCAAAACTTTCCTTGAGTGGGTTCGGAGCAACGAACGAAAACGAAGGCTCTGTCAAGATCTTTATCTCCGTTGGGAGCATGAGCCGCTGAGCCATTGAACATCGACCTTGTTGGTTTTAGTCTCCGAATATGAAAAAGAAAGGGCGTCATATTGCATCGAGGGTTTATTTGCACACCGAGTCTGATAATACTTGAGCGCCCATAAAGACGTCAAGAACATCAAAAGTTCATGAGCAGCATCCGAAGCACTCGATTCCCATCTGGTGAGTCGCTCATTTTCTCACGATTTCTGGACTCTGGACTGATGTCGGCAGTCGGATGTCGGAGTAAGCTGCATTCTCAGCTCACCACAGGTTATGACTTCTGATGCTTTCTAACAGAGCTCGGCGCATAAGCACGGTGACACGGGCGCCAATCAGAGTGATCTCTATTCAGTTCAATAAAGCGTTACACAGAAGTGTAGAAATCCTCTGGAGCGGAGCTTGGAGTCCTACAACTGTCGCCTGGCCTATTCACGCCTACGGGTGGAAAAGCAGCGCTCCAACGGTGAGGCGCTTCCACACCAACCATTAATCTTCAGCTTGCGCTGATTCCTGATGGGTTTCACTTAGGCTGACAAATGCAGAGAGTCCTGTTTGCAGCGATCGGTTTCAAATATTCGGTCGGAGAAGCTGACTGGAGCGGTCAGCGCGTCGATTCGTGGCAGAGATTAATGTCGGAATCGTTTTGCACCCTCCGATCGGATCATTGAATCCGGGTGGATGCCGAGGACCGCCACAGAACGATCCACGACGAAAGCTCTGAGGCCATCTCTTCCTTCTAGAGGGTGATGGGCTACGCAACCATCAAATACAATGAGTTTTTTCTGATTCGGCTCGGACTATGAACATGAGTCCCCCCACATCTCCAAGCGAGACTGATGTTCAACGATTTCGAGCATTCGGGCAGGTGCTAAAGGAACTACTGTATACGAGGAGAGAATGAAGCTTAGCGGAGAGATCGCTAATTGCCCAGCTCACTTCTCCCAGACGAAATTCCTTGCGGTCCGCGAGAACACGAGATCCAAAGTCAGATCCAAGTCCATGGGAATCGTCTCGATCAGGATCAGACGCCTCGATGCAAACAGCGATTCGAGAACAAGCAGGTCTAGAACTTTGTGGTTGATCTGATACTCACCGCTAGATATGAAGTGCTCGCTTTTAGCAGGGCCTGTAGAATGAGGGAGAGTAATCGGGATCCACCGCCCTACCACAGGTGCAAAACATTCTGCATTCATGAAATGAAACGGGGATGCTCTCCTAAGAGAATCCCGGAGACACCCCGGATCCGCTTCTGCCTGAATTTTGAAAATCTCTGACGAATACCTGACGGTCATCATTTTCGGTCGAAGAATCGACTGCAATTCTCACAGGGTGCTACCAGGGTGTCATTGATGAAGGAGTCAGGACACAAGATACCGGCACACGCTTGAGCGAATCATGAATTCAACTTCGATTGCAGCGGGGGCTCGCCTCGAATGTGTGCAGAAATTGGAGCGCCTTCGGGTAGAATCCGAAAGATATATTGCGCCAAAAAGATTAACTGCTCCATAGGGAGCTTTGTTAGTTATCAATCTGCTAGTCGAAGTTATCTGATAGCTTATCAGCACACCATATCGTCAGATCGGGAAAATGAGGAAAATGTAGCTAAGCGGACACTTGAACTGCAGGGGAAAAAATTGGGAACGTCACGTCCGGTGTGGGCTTTCGATAGACGGCTCGAGAATCGATAAGGCGAACGAAGGATGGATGTGGACAATGCGGAACTCACGTTCGCACAGGGACGGCAAGGATCCGTTACAAATTACTTTCGTATTTATTCACATTTCGAGGACGAGGGTCATGAGGAATATTGTACGTTACTCTTCCTCTTGTGCTCTCAGTGCGAAGTTCTATATACATATGCTGAGTTATCAAGTACGAATTTTTAAAATATTAAAAACCTAGGGTGCGGCGAGGGCAACACGGCAGCATGCCGCCATGAGGGCTGAGAGAAAAAGTTATTCTTTGAAAAACTATCAAACTTTCCAGGGTCACATGTGAATACAACTGCTCGAGATTCTACCTATGGTTGCCATCGATACGAGTCATGGCAAACGAGACTTCTTCTAGTTGACTTTGGGATACCATTCGACGAGGAAAGTTACTTGTCCAACGTCTTGTTCTTGTTTGCTGAACAGCACAGTCACCTCGAAACATTCATCTTTGTGGGAATAAGATATCTTGACTGTTCGAGCCTCTGCGATAGGCCTTTTCGCACGACTCCCGAACGAGTACCTCTTCTTATAACTTAAACTGAGCTTCGGGAATTCTGTGGCGTTGGTTTCCAAGAGTATGCGAGAGTACTTCCCATTGAACATCGGTCCCTCGAACGTAGTGCTTGCCAAACCGTATTCGAGAACGACCGTAGCGCATTTTGGGTTGAGACCATTGTTCAAAGTGATCGACATTGGCAGGACGAAGACCTGTCCAGTAAAATGCTTTGCGGAGGATATTAAAGACAGCTGCTTACTTTCCTCCTCGTTCGAGGGTTCATCACCATCTTGGTTGATCATCGCGTCTATGCGGTTCCAGAACGACGTCACGTCTTTCATGATACAGTCGGGATCCATACCGGAGCTCAGCTTTCCGTTGGCTGAGCGACACAGACTTAGAACAACGGCGGCAACATGCATATGCCGTTCCAAAGCCGTCAGACTCTCGTTGACCTCGTCTTGGGCTACCATTGTGGCATTCCGTGTCGATTGCCTGAGCGAAAATTCCATTGTCAGTGCGGCGAAACTATGGAAAAGATTCAATCGGTGAAGTCCTGGTACCAAATCATCGGTTCGCTTAGCAGCTGAGCTCGATGAGTGATCGATTACACATCCAGTGGCTCAGCCGGCTTGAAACGCATGAACTTTGTGAACTGGGAAGCGCAAACTCTCGGATTCGGGTTGGTCACAGTCACATTTGGCTCTCAAATTCCGCACTCAAGGTTCCAAGACGGCAGCGTCCACATTCGCTCTCGGTGAGCGGTGCTCTAAAGGTGCGAAATTTCGCATATCGAACTTGAGGACATGTCACCGAAGTTGTCAAGTTTCGAGAAGTTGTGGGTAAAGAAGTTCGAACTCATTCAAAAATCATCGGGCTGACCACGCGCCCCCGAATGCAGCCTGAGAAATCCTGAATGCCATGCTCGTAGGCCGACAAGCAGTCTGGTTAAACCCTCGAATTGAAACACAAAAGCTAACGTGGAATCGCTCACCGGCTCACTCTGTTCGTGTCTAGCTTTCATATCCTGCGAGAAATTCCGTCACAATCGGAATATTCAGTAACATCGGGCTTTAGAACGTTCACACCAGCTGGCTGCATCGCTGGTTCGCAGATTCTCCAAGCTCTGTTTGTACACGAAACGTCGACAAGCACGTGAGGTTGAGGAGAGGAAAGCGCATTCGGAAAATACGAGAAATGTTCTGCACGTTGAACTTTAGCGGGATCGCTGCACTGCCGAATCGCTCGAGCTGCTAGTGATGCATGAGCCGGCAAATGAGTGCTTAGGAGCTCGGGAGCGTTTCCGCCGATGTCGATTACGGCGAGCGGTCTCGTCTCTAGAAGCGGAGTCCGAGTTAACGGACGACTCGACAATTGGAACAATGGAATCGATTCCTCGGTAACTTCTCATGCACACGTGATTTCAAAAATTGGAAAATGGGCCCTATATCGATGGCGTCAACTCAATTCATCGCGAAGCTCTAGACCCCCGGAGGAGCCTGGAAAATTGTTCTTCCGATGAGATTTCCTTCAAAACCTGGGACTTTGCGATTCTCCTCGGTAGTTCACACGGGTATTCACCACCAAGCATCTGAGCGAACCCAAACCATTCAACATTACCTTGAAAAGGAGCGCTCCTATCGCTACAAGTCCGTCACGGAACACTTTCGTAGCCTTTCCGCTGGTCGAGACGGTTCTCCCGGTGAATGATTGCTTTCGGATATGAAAGCTTCCGCGTTGACAAATCTGCGAGTGCGGTCGATAGCTCTGCTGAACGGTTTTCCTGCTGGTAAGTCTGGGAGAGATAAGTTCTCTCAAGTGGTTCTTGACTACCGTAGTAATCTGGGAGTTTGCGGAATAGTTGATGAGCAAATGCCCATTTATGCACAGCTTTCCAGGTTTTGGAACTGCAATCCTCGGGCTTTACGAATTCGAGCGCACGAGCAAGCACAGGTAGCCCTAAGTCTCATTGAGAACTGAGAGCTAAGTCTCTTCGATGCAATTCGATTCAAGAGCTCAATGCGATTCCGGGGGTCCGACCCGCATGTTCGGATATGCGCCTCTCCCAAAACATTGGGATCACATTCGGACTTTCCTCGGTTAGATCTCCCTCTCTCCCCCGAAACTCCGCTGATGGGCCATTTGAGAGCATCCATACATCTACAGACTCGAAGAACCGCAGATCGACGAACCGCAAGATGAAGGGGGGGTGAGGGGGGCTGCTCGGCTAATCACTCAGCAGATCAAAGATCTCTGACTGCGCTTTCGGAGCCGAGATTGGAAACACTAAATGTGATTCATCCAATGGATCGGTCTGGCAGTCTTACTCAGACTGAATAATCGTAATCCCACTCTCTTTTGTGTTCCTCCTGGGATTAGTTTCTAATCACATTGTCAGGGAGAATTTTCCAAATACCATTCTTTATCATAAACGTTATGAACAGTAAATACACTCAACAGCAGCGGATTTCGCCGAGAATTCGTGCAAACGTGAAGATTCTATCGCGATATACGGGAGTGAAAGTACTATACGATCACGCATTTCCTCTTTTTTTTCGGTTTCTGCTTCACCGGCGGATCTGACGCGGGTTTGATGAGGCTTGGTAGGGCATCCTCCTCCGAATCCGGATGAACATAGGTTTCCACGGGCTCCGAGAGCAACGCAGCCTCGGACTTCAGAGTTTGCTTTCGGACTCGACCGCTTTTCTAGAGAACAAACTCATTAGATTGAGAAGTCCGTGGACAGGGATCAAGAAGGTCAATCCGAAAGTCCACATGATCGAGACCCAAGGGGACACTGTCATTTTGATGCGTTGGCCCCTTCGCCATTTCGAATATTACCTTGATCAATGAAGACAGGGGCTCAAAACGATCGGTTTTAACTGTTGGCGCTTTTTTGATTGCGTCATCTTTGAGAACACGCACTCGCTCGCGAGGCTGAACCATTTTTGGTATTTCAGATTTGGGCTCGGCCTCTGTTGGTGGTGGATTCGAGACAGGAGACTGGGCGCCGCCCGGGCCATTGTTCGTAGGTTGTACACCCGGCGCGGGAGCTGGAGGAGGAGGAGGAGGAGGACCTGGAGGGGCTGGAGGAGCCGGAGGAGGAGGAGCGAACCCCGATACATTTCCGTAAGGAGCGGCAGGCGATACACCCCCGTAGTAATTGGGATCTTGATAGTATATCGAACTGGAATCCGGGGTGTAGGGGGACAACTCCATACGTGAATCGACGGTCAGTATATAGGGTTGCGTGTAATTGTACGAACTGGAAAGGTCACTCCATGCAGGCGAACGCCACATCAGCGGTTGCTCTCATTGGAATTCAGAACATCGTTGTCCTCGCGTTGAACGCGGAAAATCAAGGTCGTCATTGTATCTTGGATGGCTTGCCCTCCTCAATCTGGATCGTATGTTCTGATTCCGCCTCCCAGCGTGGCAAATCGGGTTGCGGAACGGAGCGAGGGATCGGGTCGACGCAGTGTAGGGAATTCCAGTTAGAAGATCCGGATTGTAACTGAAAGGCGCTGCGCCGACGGATGAAGTTCAGTCATGGAACACACCTCTACATGTATATCACCCTTGTGTGGAGATCGTGACGTCCTGACCCTGTGATGATGCCATCCTTATTACAGATTTTCGTTCCCCACACCCGACGTCCTCGGCCGAAAGTTTAGTGCTTTCATCGGGAATCTGCCTTCTCTGCCGGCAGATTCCGGGCGGAGGAATCTTCAGAGAATTCAGGCATGGTCTCAGATTTTGTTGGCTCAGAAACACCGGATTAATCCTCTGGGAATGGGGAACGACGGATCTTATGACTCAGTGAACCAGGAGAACGCCCCATGGATCGTGGAAACGACTAGAAAGTCAGTGATTCTGATGATCGCCCTCCTCTACCTGCAGCGAGTCTGGCCCCAACGATGAAACCTATCGAATCTACGAGGAAGTACATGAGTAATCCCGGATTGAGGTGATTCAATGTTTTCGAAGGATTGAAAGCTAGAGATTCCGCCATAATCCATTTGTCGAGGAAATAATATTAGGGGTGAACTGGAAATCCGGAACCGCCTCTCCCGGATCCGCCACTGGTTTTAGCCTACATTGCTTCATTCCAGCCCTAAATCCCGCGTCGCGACGTCGATTCCAGGTCCATAGTAGGGTTGATGAACTAGGCGACCCTTTCCCATGAAGCGGAGGAAAGGGAGTCTGAAAACCACAACAGCTTCAGAATCAGCTGAGCAGAGAATCCGGCGTCGAGAAACTCGTGCCTTGAGTCTCTCCCCTCAGTGAGCGGTTGCGGCGAGACGCCATAATCAATGAACAAGAAAGCAAAACTCTAAAACAGTCAGTTCGAGCCGTTAGTCTGAGTGAGAGAAAGCTCCCGCTAGAAACCGAAGATCCTCCGCGAGTGCTACGACCAGACGGCGCTGGATCAGAGAACACAAAACTCGAGGTGAAGACTCTGAGGAGATATTCTATGCCGAATCGTGCAGACTTCAAAGGCATTCAGTTGTTGAGACCGGAAGCTGAGCTCGGCGACAGGATATCGTTTGGATTGAGTAAATCGGGCTAGGTTTGAGCCGGCTCCGTGAAGAACACTATCTCAAAACACAGGAGTGAAGTAGCTCGATGGCGTTCTCCGAAAACAACATGAACGGCTTTGCTACATCTTCCGGGAGACCACACTCTCATCAGAGTCTGCCGAGATCGGGAGAAAAACGTCCCCTGTCACCAGCAGATGACTATGAACTTCACGGAAAATTGGGCAATGCTGCCTACGTGAAACGGATGAATCTGGACACCGCGCCAGTCAACTCTGAAAACATTCGGAGCAACACCCAGAGTGCGTATCGTTGTGTAGCATTTTGGTACTGAAACTTGTCTGCGATATCCCTGCTCGATGTGGATCCTTTTAACGCTGTAATAACACATTCCGAAGATTTTTGAGGCAATCACGTAGGATCCTACAGGGACATAGATGATCTTGAGGACCGTCTCTGCTTTCATTGAGAGAAAAAGGAGGGTGATGAATGATGTAATAAAAACGAGATGCCTATTTGAACACGCAGCTCTCTCTTCTTCATTTTCATAAAACCGCTAGGTACGTCCATCAAGTATGTTGAACTGCACGTCATAGGAGAGATACCATTCCTCGGTACTGCTCTTGAACTGCTCCACCAGCGATGGAGCGTTTGATCCACATCACAATCACAGGGGTCGTGAGGGACGCGCAGACGCGTGAGCAACGCGCCGAAGCTCTCGACGTCTCTCCGAATTCTCATGAAATCATCCACTACAGGTCTCAAACAAAGCTTGGGCATCCACATAGGACGCGCGACTCATCATTGCCACTTCTCTGAGGTTCGAACAGTCATCAAACGTCAAGGTTCAACTTGCTCGCTACGACTTGATAACAGGCTCCGCCCTGCGTGTCAAGTGGAGGTAGCGATAGATTTCTCATCTACTCGCCGTTCAGGGTGTGGAAGGATCTCGTCAAAAGAAGAAATCCTCTATAAACTATATCTAATTCTGAATGAAACGGACATTCCGTAACAGGGATCCCTCCATTCAAAAACATCGACTGGGCTGTCGTTCGCGGATGTCTGTCGAGCGCGCTGCAGTTCGTGTCCAGAGAGAATCAAAGCAAAGAGGATCAAGTTTGAAACAGTTCATCGCCAAGATTGTAGCTCGATTGGGCCATTACCAAGCTGTCTACCAAGGCGTGGCGGCTTCCTTGTAGTCTTCCGCAAAGCGTTACACGCGTTGCAACTCGATCTTCGAGAGGCTTTGTGAGCAGACCTGGAGGTTCTCGAACGAAACCGTCTGAGCTACCCCCTAAATTTCGCGTCAAACTCCAGCTGTTCTCCCTATTCCACTCTGACTTGTGGAATCTCCAGCGCACCGGAGGCGAATTTGTGCACATATTCAGTTGTCTGACTGGGAACACTCCCAGCTCAAAGGTCCACTCAATCTACGGATCCCCTCACCAACTCATTGGATTAAATCCGCAGATTCGGGTGTCAACGGAACTCCTTGGAGCAGTCCCTCGTGAAAATTCGAGTTCATTCGGTCTTGGCCTGATTCGGAAGACTCCGCGACGATGACCATGAAATCCAACGCGGGAAGACTCGTGGCCCTGCTTCTATTGTGGTGGTTTTCTGACCTCTTGTCACTCGTGTTCAGTCTGTTCTTGCTGTACCACATCGCTCTATCCTTCTACAAGGTCTACAGAGACAACACGTCGGATGGGCAAGATAGCTTGCCTGTGAGCAAAGAGAATGACATCGTTCTGATCAGTGGATGCGATTCAGGAATTGGTAAGGCCGTTGCTGATAAACTCTCTCAGAAGTTCCACGTTGTGGCCACTGTCATGGATGCCGGGACACCGGCCGCCATCGCCCTGAAGCAGAAGGTCAGTGAATATTCAACCATTTCCAACACCCTTGGAGCTGTAGACCCTCGGAGAGTAACTTCTTCTTCATTCCTCGGCTGTCAATCGTACCCCTAGGGTGTCGAGCTTCTGGAAATGGACCTGATGGATGAAAAATCAATCGAGAAAGCAGTCGACGTCGTCCTCGAGAAGCTAACCGGAGACAAACGGCTCCATGGAATAGTCAACAATGCTGGAGTGTGTATCATGGGTGAACTTGACTGGCTCAGCGCTGAACAAGTGGACACCGTGATGAAGGTAGGACTGAAACGTTTCCAGTGCCGGAACACTCTCATCGGCAATTTTGTCCCCTTGGTGACTGAGTTCGTAATGATGAAAACGAATAAAATGATGCCATCGTTTAGGTCAACCTCACCGGGCCGATATACCTCACCAAGCTCCTGCTCCCGCGAATCATCTCTGTGAGTTTCATGGTCGAGCCGAAGCTGTAACAAAAGTGATCATCTGGCTATTTGCTGTCTCCAATCATTCGGGTGCTCCGCAGCAAAGGAAGCCGCATAAGCAGGTTAAACTAGTCATTGAATCATCCACTTTCGTTTGCAGGACAAAAGCCGAGTGGTGAATGTCACCGGTTTGGATGGACTCTACGGAACCTCGGGCCTAGCTGCCTATTGCAGTTCGAAATTCGGAATGGAAGGCTTCACAGATTCCCTAAGGTCAGGAATCCGGATCGGCAATTCACGCTGGGAAGCCATTGAGGCGGGAATCACATCGTGACAGTGACTGAGATCAACGATGGACAACAATCTCGAGATTTGTTTCGATTCAGATTGGAGCTATCGAAATACGGCGTCCGAGTCATCACGGTGAGACCAGGCGATTATTCATCGTTGACGCGTGGCGCTTCGAGACAGGAGCAGTATTCTCATGAGATGTGGAGAAGCATGGGAACGTCGAAACAACAGCGATACGCAGCCGAGTTTGACGCTTTTGGCAAAGCAGTTGTCAGCATGAGGTGCGACATTGTCTTCGATTGATTTTGCAGCCAGTTCAATGATACGATTATTAGTTCTATCTGCGAATTTGCGAACTCTCTCTCTCTTGAATATTTCCATCTGGGGAAACTTCGTTTCTTTACAGCGGTACACTGGGCGCAGCTAACTTCGAAGGCATAAGATCCACGTTCGAGCAGATAATGACCGTTCCGGTGAGTTCACCAGGACCGGGATCGTATCTCGAATCAGAATTTTGGAATTAATTGCTATTGTGATTCACACGATCGGAACAGACTTTCTCCACACGATACGGGCAAGCCGGGCAACCGAACGATATCGAAGAACCCGGTTGCTAGAGACCTTGCGTCATACTGTCGATCTTTTCAGGAGCCTGACGACGAGTACAACGAGGGCAACAACCTGAACGTCACTGCGAACAAGATCCTCTCACTTCTTCCGAAACCCCATCCGGGCCAGCTCCGTGACAAAATCTTATCCCGAATCATGAAGGTTCACCTCTACTGTCGTTAGCTCGGTTGTGATGGGGGCTTCTTCTCCAAGTCATCGACGAACGCGCACTTTTCTCTCCTTCATCGTTTCTGAATGAGATTCAACACATGTATTCATGGATTGAATGCGAAGCGAAAGAAAATCACCGTGATCAACATATGACGAAGTCAAATTCATTTACAGCTGTCGATAGTACAGGTCACGCCAGAGAAATCGATGCCAGTACAAGGAGAGAGGAAGTCATTGTTTTGTTTATTTTCCCAGGAAAATAATGTGGTGTTGATGTATGAGCTTGTTTCCAGTGAAGTAGACAGTATTACCATTAGATCCAAACGAGTATCGAACCCAGTACCCATCCATATTCCATCGATGATGGGCGGCACATGATTAAAACGCCTATGTGTTAAGATACGGCACTTCGACCGGCTCATCCGGGTTGAAGTCGTTGAAATAGTCGTGTTCCAATGCTGACACCGCGGGAATCCGTCTGATTGGATTGTAGATGAGACACTTCTGCAGAAGGTCCAGAGCCACCCCCGTGACGGGTTTGCAGTGTGCGGAGAGGATGTTCGTCTTCCACTTGGGGAAATTCGGTTTGTAGTCTGGCATACTTGTCACTTCGGGCCATTCGCTCTCTGTCGGAGTACCGAGCGTTCGGAAGATGCGGAACAGCTGATCGATCTCAGAGTCTCCGTGGAACAAGGGTTTCTTAGTGAACAATTCGGCGAAAATACACCCAACCGACCAGATGTCGACCGGTGTGCAGTATCTGGGAGATCCAAGCAGAACTTCGGGCGCACGGTACCAAAGGGTGACAACTTCGTGAGTATAAACGCGAACTGGGACGCTGAACGACCGCGCAAGACCGAAGTCGGCGATCTTCAGAGAACCATCGTTATTGACTAATATGTTCTGGGGCTTCAGATCACGGTGCATGATTCGGCGCTGGTGGCAGTAGACCATGGCATCCATGAGCTGGTACATGAACTGTCTGATGACCGGTTCGGGCAGGAATTCTTTCTTCGGAATGCACGAGTCGAGGTAACGCTTCAAGTCCATTTTCAGAAATTCGAAAACAAGATAGAGCTTTCCCTCTGGGAGCACCGTCTCCACGAGACTGCAAAATGAGAATGTCAGATGAGAATGTCGTCGAAGAAGATGAATCGACGGCTGAGTCCATGTCATGGGAACATCAGATGTGTGTACCGTGATATATTTTGTCGGATCGATCGACAGCGCATCGTCCCATTCCAGTCTCGCTTGCGGACCCAGGGGCTTACCTGACAATATTCTTGTGCTGAAGTTCTTTAAGCGTGGAAACTTCTCTGATTGCTGTTGAAGGCACGCCTTCATTCTCGTTCTCGAGTCGAATCATTTTCATGGCGACTAGCTGATTCGATCGCCTGTCACGTCCTTTGTACACGACACCATAGGTCCCTGTGGTCGAAAAGCTCGGGTTAACGGATCCGTTTGCAATGAATTCCGGATGCTACCATCATGTTTGCATCTCGCATCCGCAGAAATTCAGGAGCGACTAAATGGAAGAACTCGGAGATTTCGATCATGAATGCATAAGTCCTCACCTTCGCCAATTTTCTCTATTTTCACATAGTTCTCCATCGCGACCGCTGAAAATAAGAGATTGGAACATCAAAGATGAATTCTCGCTCGGATCTCCCTGAGTTCTACCGGATGATCCTCGTCCAATTATATTAGTATTTAAACTCGGACAATCAGCCTATCCGAAACTCCCGCGCGACGGGGAGATTTCCGTGCACAGACTTCCGGATCTCAACGGAAAGTGGAAAGTCATAACTGTGATGATCAGGGATGAGGATTCTTCTCTTGTAGCATATTTGAGCCCAAATGAACAGCAGCGTCATCCAGCACGAGTCACACGAAGAGCACCATTTCACAGAGCTGGGTGGGGGACGGTAGGCACCCTGTGACCGTTGGAGGAGTTCCCAACCGTCCACTCGTAGCTGGCACGCGCTTTCGACTTGAAGCAGGCTTCGGAACGCATGGATTATGATTCCGATTGGATGAAGATAAACCCTATCGAATGTATACTTCCAGTGCGACGAAATATTTTCGGCATGACTCAGGTGCGATGAATGCAGTTCCAGTTTCGATTCAAGCGGGTTCGAGAGAACTTCAGAATATCATGTGTGCTCTAAGTAGATGCGCTCGTCCTGGCTGACGGCTCACGGTTGAGAAAGCTCAACTGCCTTCAGAGATCCGAGACGCTCCGACGAAGCAAACTCGATCGCCGGTAGCTCCGCAGCATGCAAGTCTCGCACTCCTCTCTGGTCTTTGTCCAACGGAAGCGGTTCCCATCACGACGTCTCCAGCACTGAACGATAATCTCATATGCTCAACGAGCGACTCAACATCCGGAATCTTCCAGCATACAGTGGGCCGTGAAGGAATCGCGACTCGTTCAGTCTTTAACAAACACAAGAACGGATCGGGAGAATCAGTTCTGCCCGAGAAATCATCTGGTCACGTACACACAATGAATGCTCACAATGAAAAGTCCGAGTTTTTTTCCGCACGAAACTGAGCACACCTAACACGGATGGCCTACACCGAACCCGGGTTCGCAAGTCCCGTCTCCCATCTCTGGAAGTGTTCGATCTTGAGCTTCTATTTCCAAGTTCGGTCGTTGAACACTGAGCAATCCAGGAATTGATCCGTGGAAATGCAGCGGAAGAAGCTCAGACACCGTGGAATTCTCGAAAATCGACACCTCGGAAACTCTAGCTCAGTTCACCAATCGCCACAGACACAGGGACGTGTTTCACTTTCGGCAACTGGTTAGATTCAGTGAGGTTCGAGTATGATAGGCTGTTACCTCCTGGTGTCGCGAGTCCCAGAGACCGTTGGAGCGGAGGTTTGAACTACTCACAAGAAACCACACAGATAGGATCGTTGTTTTGATTGAATGAAACTTACACTATGGAGCGGATGATACTTATTCAGGCGACGAGGAGGGGGTGAACTTTCACCCTCAATTAAGGATGAAAATTCAAGAAAGTCCTATGAACGTTTCGCTGAAGCTGATCGCTGACGACGATAGTTTTGCGCGCTCTCAAGGCGTCCAGGCGGCGCTGCGGACCCAAGCGACCACAGCGCGAAAATTCAAACTTCCCCGAGGCGAAGCTGTGTTGACAGAAACCACCACAGATCGCGCACCAGCACGTGGGGCGCTAACGCCAGAGTGAGAAGCGGTTCGTTCGCGAGCCTTTGAATTCCATCGAAATTAACCCCTATGATGTTCAACCTCTCACGGGATCTGGATCTTGGTGGCGACGTCGAACTTGGAGCGAAGCGATAAAGGAACTCTCCCAACTGCTCAAGCAAATTGCAGCTACCGAGAGATCCGAAACAGACCATCCGTCCTCGTCTCTGAATGAATGAAAGGGGTAACTTCAATGTCTGCTTCCGATGGCGCTGTGCCATCCGGCTGAAGATCAGATTATGGGGAAATGTTCGGTCAAAGGGCATCTCCATCCAGAGATGAGCCCCTCGTTGATAATTTCGAACTCAGAATATGACCTCGCTATGCTACGATTCCACAATCAGCTTCCGAACTTGCTCCGGGCGACAACGATCTCAGAGCAGCATTCGGCAAGAATTCATGGAGATAGACTGACAAGGGATGTCCGCGACATGTCCGAGCCCGATTCGCCCCAACTTGTGGTATATTGTAGCCCAACGTGAAAATAGAAAAACGTCATACATAACTTTTCCCCGTTTTTTGTTTTCACAGAATAACAGCATCGTCAATGATCAAATTTTAACATGGGCGTCTATGGGGGTTTTTCTCAAGATTTTGTTTGGCTGTTGTGAAGACTATGGGAATAACTATATCTAGTATGAAGACGACGAAGGAGGAAAGACGAATAGTTTCTGCGGGTCCGCATCAATGGAAATAGCATTTCATATAGAAACAACTACAGCAGAGTATATTCTTGCAATGAACACATCTTATGAATGGAACAAGGCCACAGGCCAGCGTTGCGCAGTCACCATCGACTTCAGAAGCAGTTCAGACATGGTCGGGAACGGGACCTCGGGCACCGGGAAACCGCCCAAGCGCCAAGCACATAACCAGAAGGGTCGGAACTCCGAGCTTTGGAACTGATTATATATCAGTGACTGCATACGCAAAATATCATTGCGCTGATCTACACGGAAGTTGAAGAGCAAGCAATGTTCGGTGATTCTCTTCGCGAAGTCCTTCCAGAGCCGAAAACAATACAAATCCAAGGGCTGAACGAAACCCGTTGAGCCTTCGGGGAAGACTTTCACCGCAACTTCCTTGTTCGGAATAGCATGGAGCTCCTGATCTCTATGGCTTCCCCAAGAGTCGACGTATATCTCACACTCAACGAACAAGGAACCGCGCGGAACGTAGCAGACAGCCGTGAATAAGTTTAGAAACAACAAATGCTGCAGTCGCAGAGTGGCGCTATTTTTCAATCCATCGCTCGTCCGGAGGACATAAAAACCCTCTTCGAGAATTCTCAGAATCTTTACGGCGGCGGCGGTGAATCAAAATCTTGAGAAAAGTCCCCATAGACGCCCATGTTAAAATTTGAACATTGACGATGCTGTTATTCTATGAAAACAAAAAACGGGGAAAAGTTGTGTATGACGTTTTTCTATTCTCACGTTGGGCTACAATATCCCACAAGTTGGGGCGAATCGGGCTCGGACATGTCGCGGACATCCCTTGTGAGCCTTTACGTTCCAAAATCAGAGAAATGTGGAGTGACGAACAAAATCGACGACTTGCAGCCGATAGGAGAAAAACATCGCGCCCAGTCGGCCTCGTAACGGTTTTGGCACTGTGAGATCACGTCAGGACTTGAGACGACTGAATCCGGAATGTAGGAGCTTACGAAAGTTCAGAGAGCTTTATCAGCATGACGCATCTATTGCTGAGCAACTCATCGAAATGCACCACAAACACGCAGAATCTAACACGCTAGGAATTGATCGACCGCTCCCGAAATTCGCGCTTATGTCCCGCGGATCAATCGGTCGTATGTTTTCCTAAAACTGCTGAGATGAGATCCTTCCCATATTTAATACAGCATACGTTTATTATGATCATCGGTATTGGATTGATGATCCACTGATAATAACGGTATCATCGATCTCGAGAGGAGAAATCACTGCAACGATTATGCAATAGATCGTTTGTGCTCTTTGTTATTATTGACAGATGTTTTATAGAAAAATTTGGTTCGTAGATTTCCGGACTCAGTCTACTCCTCAGCCTCGCCCTCGGCCTCCTTCTTGGCTCCCAGGGCCCATTCGGGTTTCTCGGCCTGCGGTGAGAAAAAAAAGTTTCATTTCGAGACGGAGACTCCGCTCTGTGCCTGATGCTTCTGTTCCAGTAATCGTGATTTCTCAGTGTCGATCCGACAAGGAAAGAAAACTCACGGGCTTGACATCCTCGGTAAGTTCCTTGAACTCCTTCTTGACTTGCTTGAGTCCGGCACGGAAATCCACTTCTGTCTTGTCGACTTTGACCTTGAGCTTGTCGAACTTGGAGACTTTCTTGAGGGCGGGTTTGACGCTGGAGCAAGGGAACGTTCGATCAAAACAAGGATTCATCATGATACGAGCATCTCGGAATGGCGTGGGAGAACTATTTTCCCGAGAAATCCGCGAAATCCATACGCGGAGTAGCTCTCCATTTGGAGATATCTCACAACCAACGATTTATAGATGGAAATATTGATAGACTACTCACAACTTGCCACGAAGATCGTTCACTTGGATAGTGAGCTCGTTGATCTGCAAAATACCAAAAAATGAATCGCTGTCTGCGGTCGAAGCTCGGCGCGGTCGACGTGGCAGGTTATTCGCGAGAGAGTTGCAACGGGCCATGGTGCAACATTGAACATTCAGACGAGACTCGGACAAACTTAGAATGAGTTACCGTTTGCACACGTCTATGATACGGTGTCCACGGGACATTTATATGTGTACGAGTACCTGATAGTCCTTTTGTCTCACAACGAATTCCAGATCGTACTTCTCTGACTCCACGGCCAGGATCCGTTGGTAGTACTCTTTGCAGATGGCTTGCAGGGTGGCTAAAGCGGACATAGCATACAGCACACGTTACACACCACAGAAAGAGTAAGACGAGACAACAACATATGACAGGAGAGAACGTAAGGAACATAAAGATGACAGACGGCCGAGTGAGAGAAGATTGTCTGGAAAGCTATCCAGTGGCACCTTTTCACGAGCCCACTTCTGGTATTCTTGGGCAGTCCAGCACTTGCAAGAAGTTCATGGAAACAAACCCGAAAGGGTAACAAAAAATTGACAGAATCAAAATAAAACACAGGAGAAAGACAAAATGCTGTGGACACGCTGCAACACTCGCCAGAGCTGAGGAGAAGCCGCTCTTAACGCAAGCATAGAAGCCTCGAGATAGATATCGTGTTTCATCCGAGAGCTTTCTGCAACAAGACAACGCAAATGCGCGAAGCATTCTGGCTTCGATGATGCGGAGCACAAAGAATGATTTTCACGACGGAGCTTTCCCTGAGAACCTCAAAGACCCGGAGGTCAAGACCAGGACACCAGCGATGAATTCAGATTCAGACAGGGTTTCATTGGGGAAAGATAACATAGAATCGAAGGATCAGAAGGTAGGATCAAAACCGCAAGAGCGGCCGTGGTTTTCATGAACGACAACCCATTCAATGAGCGGATGAAGTTTCAGGATCAATGCCGGACAAAGAGAGGATCAATCAACCAACCAACCAACCATTGCTGTCGCAATGCAAAGGCGCGCTGCGCACCACTCGCTCATAGGAGCGGACCAAGACCTTGTTTTTTGAAATCGCAAACAACATTTTCGAGACAACTGACGACCGATTCGGATCACGAAAGTCAAAAAAAGCCACAACAACAACAATTACAACAACGATTGTGAGTCAGTTACCATCATCACAATGAACAAAATCCAAAACGGCAAATGGCCGTGAGAGAACCGTCTCTGGGACAGCTTCTCAACATTCGTTTCTAATTACCAAGAAATCCTTCTGTCGGACTTCGTACTCGAGGTCGTACTTCTTGTCCTCAAGCTCGGTGATGCGTTTGTGGTAATCTTTAAGGATCTGCTGCAGGGTGGCTGCATCCATCGCAAAATAATGAAAAGTGAGTTTCCGATCGAGGAAGAAAATCAACAAAAAAAAACATTCATGAAACCGTTCAAACTGCTGTCTTCAATTTCGCGAGTATCGCTTTTCGGTGCGAAACAAACCTCACGAAGTCAAAGACAGCTTGCTTCTCCTTGAACTTTCAAAAATTGGAAGTTTTTGAACTCAGCATGGATCACATTATGAAGTTTCATCTTTCGGGAGAGAAGGCCGCTTAGCTTTCGGCTGTAGCCTACCTTCGTTCGCGGTGTCGACGGATTTGGGATTGCCGCAACGCTGAGCGATCGTTGTCCTTCTCTGTTCGGCCTTGCGCTCCTGTTCCTTCTTCAACTCATCGGCGGCTTTCTTACGCAAGAGGGCCTGGAAAAGATGGGCGATCAGCCGGAGCCTCAAGCGTTCGAAACCGGCATGCTCAATAGCTATCTCCTCAAATTATTCCGTTTATTCCCATGATTAGAACCCCGCTCCATCTATCCAAGAACGCGAAATCACAGACCCTGAGTTTCTTCTTCCTCTCCGGTGTCATGAAACCTCCTTTGCCCCCGGTGCTCTTCTTGGCTTTCGAGGCTTCCTCAAGACGCCTCCTGACTTCAGCCTTCTTACGCTCCTTCTCCTCCATCTTCCTCTTCTCCTCTTCCGACATCTCGGGCATCTTGGCTGGTGGTTTGGGGGTGGCTGTACTGCAATAGAACACAATTATTCAACCGCCTCACCCATATTTGAATACGTATTCTCACGCAAAACTATCAGCTAGTACATATCAACGTTTCTGTAAGGATACAGTTATGCTCGCACATTGCACCAGTTGCGCATCGGCATTGAATGAGGATGCAAAGAATCTTGTAAGGCGATTTCCCTGCCCCATGAATCGCTCAGCCCCAGTGCGTCATTTCCCTCTCCCATCTACAGATAATTTACGATATACAATTCCCAGGGAACGACCGTATATTGCCCCTCCTTCTGAGCCGAATCATAACATCCAACTTCGTTTCGGTGCTTCGGTTGAGGGTGACAAGTCCGCATTGCTCGATTTCTTCTTTCGCCAAACGAATCGGTCGTATGCAGGTCGACGAAACATGTGCGAGAAATCTCAGTGGACCTCATGAATCAATCGCTGACCGCCGATCGGTTTCAAATTGATCCGAAGTTTCAGGAAACAACTCGGAAGAGTAGGTTTTCGTATCATAGTAGTGTACGTATAATGGAAATCAGTCACCCTTGTTGACATTCAGAGTTTCCTCCTTCCCGGAAGACCTACTATGCGAGAATGTAGGCTTCCTATTGTTTGGCGAGCGATGTTACCCACCCAGGCTTGACTGAAAGGGCGCTTAGCCAACTCGCTTGCGGCGACGACCAACTCTGTCTTCGAGAAGGCCCAAACCTGGTTGTCTTTCTGAAACGACCTTCAGTCTCCCGAGAACAGGTGCTTAAACCTCCTTTTTCCTCTCTCTTCAGCGACTGTTTAGTAGTACTCCCGATGCTTATAGAAAAACGGTCTGCTCTTCCTGCACGTGATCGATGACGTGGAAAAAGGAAAGCGTCCATGACTTGCAGGTGCGCTCACGGAGCTGCAATGAGCGCAGGGATTAACCCAAAGCATCTGCGGCTCCCATGACAGAGACCGTCCACGAAGACCGTCCCTGGTCGCGGTTCAGCTACGCGGTCTCCGACTTCGAAGAGTTGGGCGACTCTCGTTTGGAAAAAATCAATGTCATCGTGTTCGTAGCTGTGGCGATCGACGCATCAAAGTCGAAGGGGGAGTTGTATCGGAAGTCGTTTCGGCTCGCTGAGCGGCATATACGACAGCGATTGGCCTCGCCCTCAGAGCGCGGGGAACATCGGCACTGCTCAAGACGGGAGGCAAGCGCGCAATAGGTCACAGCTCTCCACAAAAGGCTGCATGCCCTGTTGCTGAGAGCAGCAATCAGAGAACTATCACGCTGGATGTCCTCTCCTCGGCGTTCGCGAAGGCGAAAAAGAGTGCGCAAACGTTCTCGTCACTCGCAAGATAAATGTTTCTCGAATTCACTGGTGAGCACCACTCAACAAGAGAAGAAGTTCAACATTTTTGTTGCCCTCCAACAGTACCCATACACTTTTGGCTCAGAGGGAAACGGCCCAGGCGCATCGTATTTATGGAAACCGCATAGGAACTAATTTCAATTTATGGAAACCGCATAGAACACATTGGTAGACACCGTCGCGGATCTGATGTCGTGTCAGGGGTACGGTATGAGAGCGAGTCAAACGAGCGAGTGTCCACACGTTCCTCAGCGATGATGGAAATCGTGCCCGCTGCGAGAATTATATGAAGTATTTTTTTTTTGGATTTGATTGAGACGGATAGCTCAGTGCAAAAACACCACCAAGCGATTTCATTCGCAGATCGCGGTGTGTGTCTCGCACATTCAGAGTCGCGGAGAGCGCAGTGCGGCTTTCGAGTGACTTTGCAGAACCGAGCGAGGTGATCTCTAAACAAATTGAGGCCACTTCAGGGAGTTCGATGACAGATTCGCTTAACACTCCACAAGATTCGACAAGATTCGATCATGTCCTCACCGAGTATTGGTTTGACTTGCAGGCAACCGAATATGTAAACGGAGTTTTGAGAGACCAGGACCAACGGATCTCTGATATGATACGGAGCCGCTTTACGGCGTGGCTCGCGAGAGCTAATCGTTCGCTGCCGGTGGCCTTCAGGGAAGAGCCACGAGAACCAAGTAATTAGATGTCATCGCGAACTTTTCCGGTTAACATCGAGCTGGCTTTCATTTCACTTCCTTTCTCAAGTATTCACGCGCGCACGAGGATCCCCACCTTTGCCCCCTAGAAACATCCCATCACATCCCGGAGGTATCTAGGATATACGTTCAATAAGATTGAGAACGTGGCATGCATGGTCGCTTCGCACTTTTTGTGAAGAGCACCGAGATCGTGATCACAGTATCCAGTGGTTTAATCCTTGGTCGTGGAACGGGTCATCCGACAACATCCAGATCATATCCACAAACAAAATGGAGCTGGAAGCCGTTTCCGATGTTTGACTTCCGGGTCGCAAGCGTGTTGACATCTCGGCATGAACTTACCTCCGAAAGCAGCTAGGAGACACTCACACGTCCCGCACAGATGTCCAACTACAAGCCGCTAGCTGGGACCCTCAATACCATTGTGGGCTCTGGTGAGAGGGCGGGCAAGCGGGCGAGCAAGAAGAAAGACCAAACCTCACCCTAGTGCCTGCCTGCCTGCTTCCCTGCCTGACTGTGATCGCGAGCCAGCCGGCCGGTCGGCCGCTGGCTGGCTATCTACTGACTGCTAGTGACCTCCTCTTCAGACCCGGCAGTAGAAAGTCACAGCACTGTCTTAAAATAGCCGCGGCCACAAATCCCCCATAGAATCGAATGAACGTTCCGAGAGATAGCGAGCTCTTCTTTTCTGGAAACAAGTTGTCGTTGCGCAACCCGCCCTGAAACTCGTCTGGGATCAGAGCCTCCAAGTCAGAAAGTGGAAACCGCGCTAAGTTTTGAGAACAAAGAACATATGGTCGTCCTGAGGGGTTGGAGCACGACTCATAATCTGTTTTCCTTCCACTAGATGTCGGAGAAGCGATAGAAAGTTTGTCAATTGATGCAGAGTTCTTCCGTGCCATCAACGCTCGGAGTCCCTCCTCAACTAAGGAGAACCGAGTGGTCAGGTTCGGATTCCATTGTGTTAACCTCAGGAAATTCTTCAGGAATGTGTCCTGAACAATGGCCGATCACGGAAGTCGAGTGATTGTTATGAACTTATGTACCGAAATCTGCTCAGATGCACTCGAATGTGTCTCCTAGTTCAGAGTAAGGATGTCCATCCGCTTTTGTCAAAAATGGGGGTTTAAAAACTCCTCTAGCTGAAACAGCCGTTGTTCCGATCCACAAGCTTGAAACTATGAGTTTGTGGCAGTAGTATTCAGCGAGTTCTCTGTCAACGACCGCTCGTAAGCGAGTTGACAAGTGTGAGCGATGGTCAGACTCATCGCTCAAAAGCCTCAGAGGCAAACTCATTCAGACTTCCCGCTTCAAAATCAAGACAAAAACAACACACTTTTATTCTGCACTGTCGTTTCGAGACACCCACTCTTGAATCCGACCGTGATACTGCCAAAAAGTCTTCACTGTTCTGCATCAAAAGCAAGAACTCTATACTAACAGCAAAAAGGCTGATTTCGCAACAAAAGCCGACTTGTAAAAGCGTCTGAAGGGGTCGCCATCGGCATCATTGATTCGGTCGCGATCGATTCGGTCGCTGGAGCAATTCATGATCGGGCCGCGTTCAGAATATGAAACACCGCAAGAAAGCATAGCGCGAATTCTCGCTTGTCATTGGTCATGAGCTGTCAAGCTTCGCCTGACAAATCGAACGCGAGATAATGAAGACAAGTTTTGTCGGGAAAAGCTCTGACGAGCGCTTCGACATACAAACCGTCGCCGTGATTTGAGTATGGATATTGTTCGCCTAAAAGCACGTCGCCACCCACCAACGATTAGTGTGAGAGATGGTTTTCCACCTTCTTGATCATCTTTCTTAGTTCACACCGCCTGATTTGACAAGGAAAATCCGCTTCCTGCACAGCTTGTTGCCGCAGGTCTGATAGATCTGATGATAAGGTAACACTAAAACACCAGGGGAAATAATGCTGTGTCGCCGAGAATCACTTTCTCTAAACCGGAGAGAAAGTTGACAACTCGAAACTCTTCGAAAGCTGGCTGGTAATGATGAATGGCTCTGAGCGCCTTCAAGGTCAAGGTATCCGTACACCGGGAGCTTCGAATATCGGAAGAAGAGAACGAATGTCAAACCAGCTGAGACATCATGTGGCTTCGAGAGTTCGTCGTTTGTAGAATCTCTACATCTTGTTGCCGATGCCACAAAACCCACGGTTGGTGAGCTCAGAGGGAAATGTGAGATCCAGCTTCGGAGACACATACAGACAATAACTCAACCGGTCTTCGCTGTTGCCCAGCAGCTGAGTCAAACCCGTTCTCCTCTCGAAAACGAGAAATTGCTCGAACTTCCTTCGCGAGATGACTGACGACTGTCCATGGCTCGATAAACCTTCGTTCACGAGGTCCATCGGTGTGCTTATGCATGGAGCCTCCACTGCTTGATCCGGATCCGGGCAAGAAAATCGATGATGTAATGTTGATATTTCTGAAATTCCGCCTAACTACTGTCCGCATAGACTTCTCCGAAGAACAATGGAACATTTATTGAATTCTCTCGACAGACATTCAGTTGTTCTGATGACTCTCTCATTCAAGGTTTGTGTTCCTGTCAGGTTGGCGGACTGCTTCTTCCCCCGCTCTTCGCCGGGTAAGAATCGTCAACTGTTCCGCTGTGATCAAATCTAGTTCATCAAGTTCTGCATCGTGCTCGTTTTAGGGAAGTGTGCCGCGTGATAGTACTTCAGGTGGTTCATTCGAGCAGGCTCGTCGACCGCTTACTCAGTTCTAATACCTCTCTTGCGCAAATGGGTCTAGCACAGAGTACGGGTTGACGTTCGTTGACATAAACAAATTGATCGCCCGCGGGAGTTTTTTTGCTGCGTTCTGGTTTCTGATTACGCGGCCGAATTGTTCGCCGCGATCACTCGGCACCGCGCTTCGTGGACTCGCGGAAGTCCATGTCGCGGAGAAGCAGCCGCATCTGTTCGGAAACATCTGAAACGTGGAGTTGAGAGCCCCGAATATTCTAACAGGTCCGGGAGAGTGCTTCGAGGAAAAAACAGGGGTTGCAACAACGTTGGTCGCTTTCCGCATCCACGACAATACGATACAAGGTCTCAGCCGGTGGAAAGTCAGGTGACTCGCCTGCCGACGCGAGCTGTTTGACGCTTATCAACAGGCCTCGGCTGGCAGAACGACGCGACGGACGGTCCTCTCGTTCAGTGGCCGCGCCGATGTAGAGCAATGTTAGTTGGTCTGAGGGAAATCTCACAGGGGAAAACCAGTGAGAACGGGCGAACACGCGGCGGCCGGGAGAGCTACCCAGTCAGCCATTCAGTAGGCTAGGTCTGCTGCTACCCACAATCTTATGCCCAACCGTTTTGCCCAGAAGCCCATCGCGTGCTCTCCGAGCGAGTGCTGTCGACAGAGACTCCTCGTTCGTTGCACAGTGGACTGCGATTGCTTCAGAGGTCTCCGATCGATGCTAAGCGGTTTTTCGGGCTCAAATCCTCAGATAAAATCGGCGCAGGAAATCGATCGATCCGAACGTCCGACTTTACGGTCGACTGGCCTGCTAAATAGTGATCCAACGACATCCAATGAAAGGGTGAAATAAGCGAGACCAGAGTCGGATCGATTTGACTCGAGCTCAGCAGCTCAGCAGCGAGGAGGTCAATTAGCCCGCATTGGTCCATGGGATAGTTTCAAGGCAGCACAACAGCCTCATGTTTGTGATACTCCGTCGCGGTAACATAGTTGGCCGAGAGAGATTGAGTTTGTCAAACGGACTTACCTATCGAAAAAACTTGGTCGGCTAGTACGGGCAGTCCTAGCGTAAGTTGGAGCGGGAAAACGTCATGGTCGCAAGACGATATAAATCGACGCTGAATTGTGGGCTGGATCAACCTTGCAAATCGGCAGTTCCTTATCCCTTTCCGGGGTTTATGCGTTAAGTCGACTCTTTGAAGGGAGAGCCCTAGCGGACTCGAACCAACACCGGAAGAACCGAGCGCATCGCCACTGGAACTCTTTGACACCAGAACTCGGCCCCGCTGACGCACGGTTGCGCTCCCGTGCCAAGGACATCGGCATGGGGAGACACTCTCTACTGCTAGTTGATCATTGGAGCTTGCAGAAAACGCTTCGATGCCGAAAGACCGATCACTGTTGACGAAGCTCTTGCTAGGGTCGCGGCTTTTTGACTCGATTCCCGTCAACCTCGTTGTTCCTGGCGCGACCCCACGCCTCGTATCCAACGCGGTGTTCAATTCCTCAAGCCCGCGTAGTCCGGATTATCTTCCCACAATGTTTCCCTTGGGATCGGAATACGGGAACATGGCTCGTTTTTGGGGTATTTCTCGACCGGAGACAAGAACTTCAAAATTTCATTTGAAACTTCGAAGACCCCTTGAAATGGAGGATTGTGAACTTGGATCCACCTGCTTGTGCAAATTGCGATCCAGCCGATCGACGGGAGATCCGATGAGCTACAGAATTTCGGAGATAGAGGTAATGCAGAGGGAGATCCGAGCGAGCAGATTGGCAGTGAGTGCAGATATTGCGGGAGCATCAGCAGATTCCAAGATCCGGGGCCCCCAAGTGTAATTCACGGATCATAAGAAATTATTCCATGAATGATTCGTCGAAACGATGAATGATGTGTCGGGAACAAACTCTCGAGCGTCGCTCAGAATGCAAAAATTAGCGCCTGTTTCCACTCGATCTAGATGGTTGGCCGTGGAAGCATTCAGGAGCTCCTTTGAGCGACCGGCCCGAACATTTGGACGACTTTCCTGTATGAAATAATGCGCGTATTCTATACATTGTAAAGCTTAGCTATGCACGACTCCTGACACAGGCGCGCTCGAATGCGACAGTATTGAGCGGGACGCATAGAAAGCGACTTGGGAGTGCTACATGGTGTGGACCTGAATGCCAAAACGGTGGTAGCAGCGGTTGAAAAGCTGTCGACCCTGTCCTCCAATGAAGTAATATCATCGCGTATACGAGGAAATATCCGGACTGAGGCCACTGTACACTCATCGCGTGGACAACACGTAATGCCACAGATCTCCAGTGATAGGCGAGAAGGAAGAATATTCAAGTAGCCCCAAAGCTACTTAGACGAGAGCAGCAATTGCACTTTAAGCTCTGTTGTCATGAATAGGTGAACGAGCTTTCGAATATCGCAGGAGCGAGGAATCAGTGCATTGTATACTCCTCACTCGGGCCAAGAATTAGTCGGATCGCATCGAGTTAATACAGGCGACGCAGCAGCTGCGGCGGTTGGGCGGTCGGCGCGTGAGTTTCATCGATATATCCACTGAACTCAGTGGTCATCGACCAAACGCCAATCAGCCATCAAGAAGTTTATTATTGATAATGGAGATGATGTCGAACATCGTTTCCTGATCGTGAATTACCTCAGTTGAAGGTTTTTGACGCTTCTCCCTTCTCCCTGAGTCGACTGTAGCGCTACCCGAGGGAAGCCGGATTACGAGACCGGGTTTCAAACGTGCGTCTGACAAGCACGGGCTACAGCCTTGATGGAATTCGACCCTTTTGGGACCAGCCCGTGGGTCAAGACTAACCTAGACTATTCGTGTAGCCGTGGAGCGATGCTATGGATGACACGTACAGAGAAAATCCTGACGTTCGTTTTCAACTGATTCCCTTCAACACGGACACACTGATTTTATTCTTCTTATACATATAGGGAACTGTCGCTCATTCTGAATCGTATCTAGGGCAACCTCTCAAATCTTATCCTAGTATATCTATTCCGTAGTGATGCTCGTCTTCTTCTACTTTTACCGACACTCGAGTCCCTGGGATAACAGTTCCGATACTCGATGGGAAACCGAGACGATGCAGTCTTTTCTACACCCCCCTCGTTCACAGTCGGCTGGAGGTGATGATAACTATCCTTGCGTATTCCATATCAATTCCTGAATTCGGACGGAGTCTCCGTGGAACTGGAGGAAACTCTGTACGTGCCTGACTTACGACGAAATCTCATCCCGCTCGGTAAGATCGCAGATACAGGAAGCGACACTCAGGTCACCAAAGACACCATGATCCTGGAGAAGGATGGACAAAGAGTATGCGCCCAAAGGAGTGACGGGCTCTACGTCTTCAAATCTTTGTATCCGGCTGAGGCAAACATTGCCAGAACGAACATAGCCAGCACAAAGAAGAGGGTCAGTTTGGTGAAGGCGCATCGGACGTTCGCGCAGGTGAACGTAGATCCTCTGGGGCGAATGTTAAAGTCGAAAGGCTATGAGGTTATCAATGACTTTGTCCAATGTAAAGCATGCAGCCTTGGCAAGATGACTCGAGCAAGCAACAGAACGAAACCGAAGGACGCTCTCGCCCCACGAATTGGATACATCCATGCGGATGTCTGCTCACTCGCCGTTCGCAGCTACGACGGCGCAAACAATTTCTTGACTCTTACAGATGATAGAAGCCGTTTCAAGACGGTGTACTTCATCCAGTCAAAGGATCAAGTCCCGAACTGTATCTGACAGTTCACTCAGTGGTTCTTCAATCAGAGCGGACACCAAGTTTATCATCTACACTCGGACAACGGGACGGAGTTCCGAAACAAGGATGTGCTTGACACCCTCAATCGGATCGGTGCAGATCACAGCTATTCGCCAGCTCACACTCCACAACTCAATGGGGTTTCAGAGAGGCTTAACCGGAGCCTGCTGAATCTGGCGAGGACGATGCTCAGGGACGGCAACGTCCCAAAGGCACTATGGGTGAACGCGGTCGCCTTCGCCACCCACATCCTCAACTGTGTAAAGATCAATGAGCAAACCGGTAAAAGTCCGTACGAGATGATAACGGGTCGAAAGCCTTTCCTGAATCTAGTGAAACCATTCGGAACGAAATGCTTCGTCTACAACCGAGATCCTATCAAGAAGAAACTCGGAGATCGTGGTTTCCCAGGTGTGATCGTCGGCATCGAGGACGATGGCCTCTTGTATCATGTTTGGATAACGGGGTCCATGAAAGTCATACAGACGAAAGACGTCGAAATTGATAAAGAAGAATCATGTTGAATGATGAAGAAAATGAGAACGAAACTGAGACCACAACAACCGAAACTGAGAAGGAACCGTCAACCTACAACCAAGTGAACGAAAGCGAGCCAACGTCGAGTGGACCAGCAGCAACTCCTTCCTCGCCTGTCCGGTCCGTACAAGGAGAAACGGTAGTAGACGCGTCTGGCAGCTCCTCCGGGCGACGGAAAGAGGAGTTGAGAAGCAGAGAGAAACTACGAGCGCCAGAGAGATACGAAGCCGTCATCGCCGACGCACAGGCGAACGTGAAAAACAGAGTGAGGGGTCCCATTGAAACGGCTGACGAGCCTGAATGCATACAATATATATATCAATCAGAGTATAGGCAAGAATGGTTACAGGCACGGTAACGCAGTCTGCTGAACTCGGCTGGGACCATGCTCAAGCTTGCCAGCATCCGCAATTTTTCCTAGCTAGATGAGATTCCGTCGTGAGTCTGGTACATACAGAGTTTCTTCCACTTCCACGGTGACTCCATCTGGGGTCTTCAGGATGATCAGGCCTGATCCGTGCGCTTAGAGATCCTCCGATCCTCCCAGTTTCACGGCGCGCTCGTTTCCGTACGGTTCATAGTGAGTGAACGATTTGATGTCATTGAGCATATGACGGCTGCAACCCGAGGCGAAAGTCAACTCCTGATTTGCGCTTTCCGCCTGATAAGTTTCAGGAACTTCCATTTGAACAATGAGTGCTTCCACCAGGTTGACCTGTGGGTGAGACTGTTGCGGATGTTGTCTCAGCCTCCCCCGTTCTCGACCACGTTCTGTTCACCGCTGCTGTTGTGTTTGGACCCTGCAATTTCGAGCGATGTGTCCGCGTTGATTACATTTGAAACACACGATCTCGGAAGTTCGTTGACTCACCATTCTTCTCGAGTTCTGCGGAGTCTACGTCCGCGGCCAAATCAGAGACGTGGGAATATCGCCGATACTACAATGGTATCTTCTGAGCTTGTTCTCAATGCCTCCGATTCGACCAAACTGATGAGTGTGTACATTTTCTTCTTGTCCTCTGGTTTGGAACTCCATCCTTGTCGCATGGGATCCCACGATGATGGCAAGGATGCGAGTAGTCTGGTGCACTGGAAGTCTTCTCTAACTTGGACTCTAAGGGATGCTAGTCGATGGACGATCTTCTTGAAGTTCAGAAGGTTCTGACTCGCAGGTGAGCTGGCTCGAAACTTGAAGTCCAGGAAGTCATTCGTGGCTGCTCGCCATCCGCCGTCAGTATGCTTGAACTTGTTCTTGATCGCTCTCCATATTTATTAGATAATCGGCGGAGACTTCAATTGTAATCTTTTGAACAACGACAGCAGAGCACAGGCATATTGCGATGCCCTCGCCGACATGCACCTTGTTTTCGCATCCCCGACCACAGAGCCGACGTACATATGTCACAACGGCCGGAGCTGCGTCGATCACTTACTTACGCCAGGGGGGATGGGAGAGAACCGCATAAAAGACTGCGAAATAAGGCTCTCGATGGACAGGAAGCACCAGCCGATCGGGTTCAGCATCATCATACCCGACCTGGAGGCTACGGTCAACGAGCCGAGCACGAGCATGGGCCTTCACCGCAAAGTGAATATCAGCGATTTGCAGAAATATCTCGAGCCGCACTCAGCAAGCTCCGTAGATGACATCGAACTAGTCATCAGGACCGCAATACATAGAGCGACGATACCACGAAAAGCGACCAGACCTCAGAGTAAGCCTTGGTTCGACAGCGCTTGCGCGGCGGCGAAATCTTACGCGGTGATGACAGCACAAGCATACAAGGAGGGAGCTTGTGATCTGGAGACTTACTCTGACGCCCGGCGATCTTACAAGATCCTCAAAAGCAGCAGGAAGCGTGACTACACCTCCTCACAACGCATGAAGAAGGTCAGAGCGAGCGTTAGCAGGCCATGGATCCTGCTTCCACGGAGGGGACCATGCATCAACCCTCTCATCGACGACGAGGCCTGGATGACTCACTTCTCGAAACTCCTCGACGACGGCCAAGCGCCACCAGATTCAGAGCCCGTCCCGCACATCCCCGAGCCCGAAGACCATATATCCTTTGAAGAAGTTGACCAAGTTCTGCGGCGGAAGGCAGCTCAGAAAGCATGCGGACCAGACGGCATCTTCTACGAGCATCTGAAAGTTCACCCGATGACAACCATACCACTGCTGACGTGGCTCTTCAACGAGTGCATGAAGAGCGGTAAAATACCGGAAAGCTGGCGAAGAAGTACCATCACACCGCTATACAAGGGCAAGGGCGAAGCAACCGACCCGAGCAACTACAGGGGAATAGCATTGACCAGCTGCATCTACAAGGTTCTAACCACAATCTTGGTGAACCGACTGATCGATCGACTGCTCCCAGAGCTTCCAGCCGAACAATTCGGGTTCCTCCCCGAGAGAAGCACGGGAGACGCTCTGGAACTCGTATTGAAGTACATAGATAAGAGGCAGCCGAAAATGACCTACGCAGCATTCATCGACTATCGGAACTGTTTCGACACCGTACCACGTATTAAGCTACTGGAAACACTCAAGAACAAATTCAGGGTGGACGAGCCCACACTCCGCCTCATTGAGAACATCCTGAAGCCGAATTTCTTAGAAATCAGGAGCGGCGACCACATGGTCAAAAGCCAAGTCCGTCAGTCCAGGGGTCTCGCACAAGGTGACCCCCTGAGTCCGCTGTTATACGTAATCTACTCGACCGATCTCGCCGAAACCCTGAGGAGGAAAGGGGCAACATTCGCCCTATATGCCGATGACTTGATTATCCTCGCACGGGAGCGCCAGTACCTCCAAGGCTATTTGAGAATCACAGACTCCTGGAGCAAAGAGCACGGCCTACAGATAAACGTGGAGAAGTCGAAGATCATGCGCTTCAGTAGAGGAGGAGCTTATGCGAGGGAAGACAGGACCATCCGCCTCAACGGAAAAACACTCGAGCTAGTTAGCAATTTCCCATATCTCGGCGTTATCCTGACACCACGGCTCAGTTTCACACACCACTTTGAAAATAAGCTTGCAAGAGCAGCCGCGGCTACGAGTCTAATCGGGAATCTAATGGACGTCGACATCAAACAAGTCCTCAACCTTTTCCGCATCAAAATCGCCCCGTTAGCTTCGTACGGCTTGAAAGCCACGGCTCCTTTCTTGAAAATAGAGAACCTCCGCCAGATAGATCGTTTCAAGTCAAACTTCCTCAAGAGGGCCCTCGGGTTGCCGAAGAACTGCAGTTCGACCTTGACGCTGCACATGACCGGAGAGAGGACTTTCACAGAAGACCTGGTACTCGACAGATACCCTTTTCAACGGTCCATCCTCGAAATGTACGAACAAGAGAGGGAGGTCAAGAACCTAGGCTTTGTCGCCGATGATTTCACTCTCGGCCCAGCGTTCCGGAGCGACAAATGGAAACGGAACCTCCAACGAAACCGAAAAATTATTTGCCGAACGACATGGCACGGCTTCCATCACCTGATGTGCCTGAAGGGACGATGCTTCGAAATAGCCGACTGCATTTGTAAACATTGTGGCAGAACCAATATTGGGAGATATCATATACTGAGTTGCGAGGTCATAAACCATGACTCTCTCTCGCATTGTGTCGCCGACCTGGTAGAACTGGACGAGGCCTGGCACCAATCTGTTGTAGACTCCTACTGAGAAGAAAAATTATTTTCTGACCATAATAGGTCGAATAAACACATGATTGACAATATTTATTGAGCCTCCACTGTTCGGGAGTTGTCAGCAAATAGTTCGACAGCAAGTTCCTGCGAGACTGAATTGAACAGGATAATCCGCGCGGCCTTGTTTGCTATGTTGAAGTTATTCAGGTGCGTCTTCCCATCTGGAGTCTGCGCCTCGGTTGCGTCAGACGGGTTCGGGTTTCCGTTGACGACGTCCCATGCCCATGGTTCGCCGTCCAACACACTTGCGATGATAGTGCATCATGTGATCAAGTTTGATCCGTCTGCTGCTAGAATCACGTTGCTGACAACTCGGGGTCCTGGTCCACACGCCAGGGGTTCTGGTTCTGCCGCTTCGATGGTTGAGAACCTTTGCGGTCGGTGGTCCCCGCACATATCAAACTCACGGCCATCCATAGCCCTCCTGGCTCACTTTCGTCTTTGCAGGTATTCATGATGAGAGGTCGTGCTGATAACGTTGGTGGAGTTCAACCCTTCTGGGACTAGCTCGTGTGTCGAGACTGGCCTGGACCTAGACCCTAGACTATTCGTGGAGCCGTGGAGCGATGCTATGGATGGCGCGCACAGAGAAGAGACAGGGGCTCGGTTTCAACTGAACTGTTCCACACCGGCACACTGAGTTTATTGGTCTTATGAAGGGAAAGTGTCGTTCACTCTTAATCATCTTGAGGGTGCCTCTAATATCTTATCCTCGGACATCTATTCCGTAGTGATGCTCGTCTTTTTCTCCTTTTACCGACATTCGAGTTCCTTGGATGATAGTTCCGATACTCGACTGGGAACCGAAATGATGCAGTCTTTTCAGCAAACCGGATGTCAGCAAACGGTACTCTGCGATCCTCTTAAAGCAAAACTCCAAACGGTACTCTGCGATTCTCTTGAAGCGAAACTCGTCGACGGTTTTCGAGTGCGTCGAACTCAATCAAGCGTTCCTAAGATCCCGCGTTCGAAAGAGCATATCATATTTCTTCTAATTGGAGGAAACTGCTCCGATACCAGGACACGCTCCAATTAACGGGCAACTCGGGGAGAATCGAAATAATTGACGAGCATGCTCTTTTTGCCGGGCACCCTCAGAGCCTTTCGTTGCCATCCCAAAGGCTTCCGGCGACGCACGTCCTTGTCGCCGCCAAACGGAAAGCGAGGGGAATGAACGGGAATAAAATAGCGAAAAGAGGGAAGGATGTTGGCGCAGCAGGGGCGTAGCCGGGATTTCTTCTTGGAGGGGGAGGCTCTACCTTATCAAGGGGGGCGATTCGATACTCCGGACACCGCGGCATACGGAAGTAACATGGGACGAAAAAACCATGGGGGGCTCCCCCCCGCGCTACGCCACTGTGGCGCAGAGCTAGGAATTCGACTTTTCGTCCTTCAATATCCGTTCTCTAGAGGCCGCCGACTTATTTCTTCTCTCGACCTTGAAATCAAACGGGCTTCTTGCCGGGCATGCTCTAATTATTGGGCACCGATTAGACAATCAAAATAATTGAAGTGCATGCCCTTCAATTCGAAGAAATAGTGTATTTCTGCCCATAAAGAATCAGCCTGGAGAGCTGATTTCGGTGTCCACATTATGCTCAATGTATTCGCCGCTCAATTCCGCTCAATATGTACGCCCATCTTCGTGGTCAATTTACTTCCCTTGACAATTATGAGCGAAAAACCTTCAACCCCAGCATTGTTAGTGGCAGGGAGCTCGCGGCCCTCTTGATGGCCAACTAAACTGCAGAAATTTCTGCGTTGAAGACGATGATATCGACACGGAGTCAGGATTTGGTGACGATGAGGAAACACTACTCGACATTCATGTCGCAAGAATTTGATGTTGCATGTACCGTATGCGATTGACGTATAATGGCACGCGACATTCAAGAGGCTAGAAGGAGCTGACGACACCAAACACGTAGCTCCCAACGAGAACGCTAGCGAACTGAGGCTGGATACCTTGCACGTCTCGTTAGCAGCGCAACTGAGCCATCACTGGCCCAATCCTTCTTTCTCACCCCCTCGCCGACATGTTCCGGCTTCTCGGTGCCGTCGTCTCATCGAGAGCTTGAATTTTCTGAAGCGCAGCGAACGCATCACGCGCTCGAGAACGGCCCGTTTGCGGCCAAACGCAAAGGCGAGTACGGCCGTCGCACAAGATACCAGCCAGCCTCCAACAATCAGATCTTGACAAGGTCCGAGCTTTGATGCACCGAGAGCTGGTGACCCTTTCAACTTTGACCGTTCCTTCACGTGTCTAGCGTAGGCCGCGTTTGGTGACTTGCGAGAGTATGCAATTAAATAATCCAAATCTTTAACAGTTGGATGCCAGTACATTTTGTATCTGACTGCTTTAAAGAGAGCGCTCTCCAAGAACCGGTTGAGGTAGAAGAAGCCGCTAACGCTGCAAATCTCGACTCTCTGGAAGAGTTCTTTTAGCATTCCTAGATGATATGTCTTTGCCAAAAAAATTGCTTCCTCCAAGCGAACGTGGGTGACGTGATCGTTTTTGACAGGATACACTTCAGCCTCCGGATATGCCATTCCGAATTGCAACAAGAATGGATGAGCCTTGAGAACGTCATAGAAACACGTAGCCTTATACTCCAGGAGGTAAGTGGCAGCGCTTTTTCTGTAATACGGAAGCGCAACCGATTCACCGATGAGTCTTCTTCCCTGAACGTCCTGAGCCTCAGAACATCCGTCGATATGTCTGATTTTGTCTTGATAGCCCACCGACGCTTGCATGACGAGTTCGCCTTTCATGATGGAAACGAGGATTTGCCCGAGGAAAAGCCAGACTCCAAGTGTCAAGACGAGCTTGACTCCGGGTTTCGTGAATTTCAGTGGAATCGCAGCGATCAGCGACGCTCCAGTCGCATAGACCGCGTAGACTAGACCTCGCTGCGGGATCGCCAGCCATGTGATCAGCGATACCATGATGCCGAGGAAGAACGCGGTCAGCTTCGAAAAGTTGTCAGAAATATTCTGGTCAGTCAGTTGTGTCAGACGCAAGGCTTGAGGTTTGTAAACTGCAAGAACAGTTGGTGACTCGGCTCCGATCATGGGACAATCTCGACAGAGCTTCTTGCTTCTTGGCGTGGCCCGAGTCGTTATTTGCAGATTCATCAAAGTCACGTTACCAACATTGATGTAAAAGTGATATTTCGCGTGTGTTGCCGCCGTCAACAACTCAAGGTCAACGATTTGAGCCTTCTTCTTCAGCCGATCATCAAGCCAAGTAGGAGGGAACGGAATCTCGCTGTGTTGTTTCTTGGGCCCCGGACCATACATTTTACCGTAGAATAAGCTTTTCCTTATTTGCTCCGCAGGAGGCTCGTAAGGCCGAAGGAACTTGATGAATCGGACATAGAGCTCAGGCAAGTCAATCAAGTAATAAACCGTACCGAGAGGACACAGACGGAAGATATCGTCTCCGAAGAAATCTGATGAAGCCCGATAACCTAAGGTACTCAAGACTAATATTCGCTTGTAGGGGCATCGTCCGAGAATTCTCGTCAACCCGGAAAAAAATTGCTGTGACGGATACTCCCTGAAGAGCTCGAGTTCGAATTTAAATTTGAATAACACGATGAGCACTGGTTCCTGGGAAAGTAGACGCGTCAAGCTGCGCTTGTACTCGGGCCAGGTGAGATTTGCGGCGTTTTGCGGGGCCGCGAGAATGAACAACTGCGTCCAGATCACGAGACGGAAGATTTCAGAGTTCATTTCGCCGATTTAATCCGGATCAACCATGAAGTCAGATTAGAGTGCAAGTTCGGGGGTGGTGTTCGAGTCGTGTCGAAACTGGCGTCGCGGATTTTCGCGTTTAGCGATTGGCAAGGGATGAAGGGCGGATGGCTCGCACAACTGATACAGAACGTTCACAGAAGTGGGAGCAAGAACACTTCCGATTGCGCTGTCGCACAAGGGCACAACTTTGTCTTATTACTACCATGGATACTCGCCGTGGTCGAGAACAGATTTGATGAAATATTGAGCACTCATTGGAGTGATGTCGCAATGACCATGGACTGCAGCAATTTTGACAAACTTCTTGTGACCGAAGGGACTGGAAACATTTGCATCGCTCCACTATTTTGCCCGCATTCAGGAGGAGTGCTCTGCAAGGACTGACTCCTGACGGAATGCAGAACCCACGGTTGCCCCTTCAGGATTTCGAGACAGCGGAATGCTTGAGAGACATTAACTGCCTAGAATCCAAAGATAGCATATCGACAATCGGTGTTTGCATCGTTGCGAGTCCTCCCACGGACATAAAGGCAGTTCTCAGCCGGCCTAATTACCCCTCAATTCGCGAGGCTAGATAGAGATCTCAAGCACTGGCTAAAAGTGAAGCCGGCCGCGGAACATTCGTCATCACGGCCTGATGGGACCCGATAGCTGCGGACTTGTCGAGGAAATCAGGTGCGGTGCAAACGCGAGATGTTTGTGAACTTTCAATATTATCCACGAGGAAGTATTTCTCATCGCGATGTGATTACTAATGTGTCTTAAATGACCCCTCCGGCTTTGGAAAGGGCGCTTTGCTGTTCATTAGCGCTGCCATTTTTGGCAATCACCCGGCGCTCCTTAGACACAAGGTTGACTGGGAACGCAGAGCTCGATTGTTCACTTCAGGTTTGATTCCATTCCTTCGAATATGTTGTAGTGCCTATACCCTTTATTCCTGAGCCTGGCTGACTGAATAAATTTCACCTAAGATGAAGGCCGTCTTCTCCCTGACGAGAGCAACACACTTTTATGTACCGTGAAGTCTGGGAGATAAAGGACCTTTCGTGCCTCATAGGCCCCATGTTTAAAGGAAAATTCTTCCTCATAGAGTTCAATGTAAAAGTCCTTTATCTGATAAGCCTTTATCTCCCAGACTTTAGGGTAACTTAACTCTCGTTGGAGCGGGCATGAGGGCCCGATAGTTCGATGTTGTTCCATAGCATCGATACTGTGTAGGTTCTCGAGTCAATCCCAACCCTCAGAATCATTCCGTCCATCCGTTGGCTAGAGAGAAGGCGAACAACCAAGTGGTAGTCGGAGCTTTGCGTGATTCGAGACTTGATAATAATTGGCGCGGTCCACGGCCAGTTCTTGTTGTGCGCTCGGAAGGCTTGTCGGACGAAGCGATAGCCTCCTGAACCCGGACGACGTTACAGTCACACCTTGGTTAACGAAAGCCTCGCTTAACGAATGTCTCGGTTAAAGAACACGGTGATCCGTGAGAATCCCTCGGTTAACGAACTCGGTTTCGATCAACGAACTCTTTTCCTCGGAGACGTCGGCCGCCTACCTAGAAGAATGCACCCTGAAATCGCGGGTTCGCTGGCTCATGACGAATCGACTTTGAGATCGGATGGAGCTCATCGTCGGTGTTGCCTCGAATCTCTCCCTCATTGCGTCGATTCCAGCTCTTGAAATAAAGCTGTGCGGTGACCGAGGTCAAGCCTGTCATGTCATCTTCGATGAGAATCATCCAGGAAATGGCACGAGATTGGCCTGTGATCCTCCACAAATAACTTTCCACTCTCGTTCCGGAGCGGGCTTGGGACGGGTCGCGGATGTTCTTGCTGACATTTAGGTCGAAACTGGGGTCCTGTTTCGGTTAACGAACGATTTCGAGGAACAAATCAAGTTCGTTAACCGAGGTATGACTGTATGTATCTATCGAAGTCTCCAGAGCTGTGAAAAAGGCTCCTCTTGGCTGGAGTTCTTGAAACGGGTTCCCCGGGGCATGAGTGGAGTGTCAATCCTATGCTCTCCAACTATGGCAGTCCCGAAAGTGCTCGAAAGTGGCGCATCCAACCCGACGAAGGTACCGGCGACAACAATAGAGGAGCCGCCACACAGAGCAAATCCAGAGCAGCAGATCCAGAGCAAACCGACTAAGTTCACATTCTGGAAACATTCACCTTTTGGGGACAGTCATCGATTTCGCTCAACATAGCGGATGGATACAATATTCTTAGTCATCAACGACCATGGCGAACAAAGGGAGTTCGGAAACATCCCTCGTTCCTTGATGCTACCCATGATTCTTCTCTCAGGTGTAAATTGATCGGATACGAGTGAATGCTTGATCCGAAAGAAAGGCGGGTTCTGGGTTGGCGCGGGAGTTAGAGAGATATCGTCCTGTGAGCGTGATGTTAAGAATATCCAGTCTAAAACCACAATGCGTCATCCCGAGCAACGCGACATACCGTTCCCTCGCCCTGTGATGCTTGGAGTCAACCCCGCCCCGCCTGACTGTGAAAGCAAGAGCGAGATTGAATAGCGATGGAGTACGATTTGTACGTCCATGTCAAAAACAACGCCTGGTGCCTTCCTCCCACCGACATTGCTACAGAGTGACCCACAACAGTACTTCACCGAGGAAAATGAAGCCCAAGAATCTGAATGGCGCTCAGCAAGAAGTCGGTTCCGACAAGAGGAGAGTGCTCCCCCTCTCTGGAGTCCAACCAAGCAATGCTGCCGCATCAACAGTGAGAGGAGGTCAGCCAAAAAGCGTGTGTAGGACAGATCTTACCGAGCATGAATACACTGACTACGTAAAACGACAACATGAGGAATGGAGGAGAGAGCAGGCGGAAAAACAGAGACAAGATGAGGAACACAGACGACAACGGAATGAAAGGTAGAGACAAGAGGCTGCAAGACGAGAAGGACTATGAAAAGCAATAGAAAAAAACTGGTTGGCAAGTTCAAGTAAGCCGCAAGCTTGCAAGAATAGTGCTTTCTCACTGATACACACTTATGACGAACGTCAGGTCACATCCTATGTCGCCCAATCTGTGACAATCTACATTGGGATGAACGATTAGAAGAACGTTTTCGCGAGGCCGGATGATGGGATTACGACACGAGTTACCGGAATGCTCCAACTCCTCCCGGGGAACTGTGAGGCTCATTGCCTGCATGCAGCTATACCCTCAGATGACGAATGCCTCTAATGAAGATTCCCTCAGGTCACGCAACCTGAAACGGGGCTTTCTTATCGCATACCTGAGGGGGTCGTTATCCGAGGTGTCCGTTATCTGGGGGGAACGTTCTACGCGGCAAACCAGAATAGTACTGTCGTTTGTCGCTAGCAGCGATTCATCAGCAGGGCACAATTATCGTGAGCACGCCACGTGATGTGAGCGGAGAAGTTTTAGCAAAACGTGGAATCGACCCGGAAAGTGCCCGAGTCTCGGACATGGTTGTGTATATATATCCTTGAGGCAATCTAGGTGGCCCGCAAGCGCTGCTCTGGAGGAGAGCGACAGTGGACCAGAGTATGGGAGTCTTTGTAAATAGACTCGATTCGATGTTGGAGTTTGTGTAAACCATGGAACATGAAGAACTTCGGGCGATGACCACCAAACACCTGACAGAACGGTTCAGCGACGTTCACGCGGAGAGCACAGCATCTGCAAACCTTCACCGGAACCCAGGTCCACGGACAGACAAAGCCAAGGTCCGTTACGCGGAGCACGACCGGGAGAAGGACGCTGTTGGGAATTACAGTTCAAGGTGAGGCTCCGGCTGGATTCGCCTAGACGTTGCGTGCGCTCAATCTATCGAAAGATCAGAGGAGTTCCTGTGGAAAGCTCACAGTTCCAGGATACTATGCTGTATCCCTTCCGTCGAATATGTTGAAGTTATGCGGAGTACCTGATTTGCCGTGATTCGCCTTCCGCCGGGCATGTTCTCATGCTGCAAAGGATCGAGGAGGCAGCTGTCCAGGCCGGCGAGGGAACGCGACCTAGCTGTATGCACCCTCGTCTAGTTGTCAGTGCGTACAGCTAGGAAGCCTTCAGTGAACCCTGAGTCAGTCTATCAGCTGACTCACAATTAGATAAACAGGGCCCAGGACAGGATCCACCAAGCTGTGAGCGACCCAGGTACGCGACACCACCATTGTGCTCTCACGACCTACGAGCCAAGCTCGAAGCCAACTCTCGCCGTTGAATGACATCAGGTTCCAGATTGGAGCAGTTGTGATCAAGTTCAATGTGCATTGAACAAACTGGTTACCGAGTGATAACAAGGTAACGAAGGTGAATCAGAATGGAATGAACCGGCCCAGGTGTCTGTATGCAGGATCTCGAGGGAATGATCCCGTATCACGTCATTTGAGCTGCCGATTCTTCGAGACCCTCGGTACCCAGCTGGAACAAGCGAGTCATTGAGGATAGGCTCGCTCTGCTCATGAGCGGTCACCAGGATGACATTGACGAGCACGAGTCATCGGCCTTCGCCTTTATTGAACAAATTGAACATTTATACATGAGCTTACATATATTTCTCTTCAGAGAACAGATTTATAACCGAGTTCACACCCAATGCTCAGCAGGAGCATCCATCATCTTCTCGTCTCTGTCTTCCTCTTCTTGCGGTTCCGTCAGCTCTCCTGCTTCTACATCGGAGACCTCTTTATGCGTCGACTTCCGTTCATCGAATGATGAGATAATCATGTAATAATACAAATGCTCTAGACGAATGAAATATTTTCTCTTCCCGATTCTCAGCGATATGCCCTTGCCGCTCGCCTCTTTCCTATCCTCTGTCGGAAGCTCCTCTGCCAAACTGCCACCGTGTTTTGTAGCAGCGTCGTTCTTCTTTGTGAGCCCTTTCGAGCGACCACATCCGAAGAACGGCGAATAACTCCACAGCTTCTCTAGGAAAGTTGAGAACGATGCTCTTGCATTGATCAATGCACGCTTGAAGCGGCTCATACCATGGTTTCCTTCCGTCGATTTCCCCCCCGGGACGGTGAGACGGTCCTCTCCCAAATCGGAATTCTCTTCCGTGAAATTCTCCGTGTCCCGAATGCCGGGAAACGGTGCATAACCATATAGTTTTTTCAAGAGCGCCGCGAGGGACTTTCCCGCATTGCTCCACGCACGCTTGGCGTCGTTGATTTCTTCATCACCCTGCTCCGGATTTTCGGCCACTTTTTCACAGTTCTCTCTTTTGTCACTATCTTCTCTCGCGAGGCTGCCGGGACTCCATTTCCGCACTGTTTTTTTCACCTTCCGTTTGGGTATTCCCATCCGTCGGAACTCCTGTGGCGTGTGCAACAAGCACGCTGAAGAATCTGCGGAAGCAAAGATCAGGGAAGCGGATGTCAGAAGGATATCGTATGCTTGATTGTAATACAGAAGCCAGTGCTCTCTCCGACGACAGCCGCGGTCTTCGCGAAAACCACCCAACCTCCTTGACGCCCGCTCAAGTTCGTCGAGGGAGCGGAATTACGAGGACCGCGTCTGAGTCGAGTTGATCGCTACAGAGCGGAGATGAATCAAAGCCGTCGAGAAATGGTCGCTGGGCGGACAACTGAACTCCGCAAGATAACGAGGAGCGTTTTCATAAACGCTCGAAACTGATCCGGGAGCTAACGACCGATAGAGCTCTCGGGGCGAGAATATGATCGGGCCGCTCATGTCAGCGCAGCTCATTGACTCTAGCTCTCTGTTCTTCCGAGCGAGCTTGTCGAGCTCTGCGACTCATTTTGAGTGTACTCACGCATGAAAGGATGGTTCATGTCGGGGAACAGGGATCCACTCAAAGAGGACCCGACGTTATCAGTGGAGTCGGCACGCAAGCTTAGAACACCGGTTTTTGCTGGAGAATTCCACAAGTAGCAAGGTGTGAGGACGGCTAGAATCTTGCTCTGCGTGGGAGATTTGGAAGGTTTGTTTGGATCTCAGCATATTGGGTGGTAAGCAAGATGGCCGTGTCCAGACGAATTCGAGGGAAAGGGCACGCGGAGTCGGAACTCGGTGAACTCGACTCAACCTAGTTGCCCTAGTTCTTTATCTCCCGCCTTTACGGTGTGCTCGCGTCTAGGAGTTTTCAGCATATCTCGTTCTAGCCGCTGTCAATGATTCTTGATCCGAGATAGCTCAACCTTGGAGAGCACATTTGTCGAGATTTCTTGCATTCGTAGCTGCATCGCGATCCCGAACAGAGCTTCCCGGATTTACCACCCGAATCTAGGATGAGACAAAAAGATTATTGCTAGTGGGAGGCCCACAAGCCGTGACCTCCACAGCCGTCAATACAGAATCATATTCCCTGATAGCACCTGAGCACAGCTCACAAGAGGCTTCTCGAACTCGAGAAGCTTTGACAGAATGATTGACAACCGCTCGATTCACAGAATCAGCGCTGGGACGATGCCGCTGGGACGATCTGCCGTGACTCCTGAAGGGACCATGCGCTCGGCGAGCTATTGAACGATTTTCGCGCATGTCAATGCAAATCGAAGACTACGCCAAAACTGCTCCCTTGACCTCGGCGGCTTCCCCAAACTTATCCCGATTTCAAACGCATCGAGGACACATGTACTCAATCTGTGGAGACTGGCAACCAGTAATCCCCAGGGGTGAAACGAGCGTCTGCTTGGACAGCTTCATACTTGAGGATACTCGTTGTCAGCAGTACCAATACTTCCCCATCACCTGTTCGCAATGCAGGAGGATCGTCGTTGAGCATTGCCTACAAATTATTCACTTGGCGTCTTGGTTTGATCCTGTCGAGCATGGTTGAGCCGTGAAAGTGCCATCGGAGCATGTGGTCTTGTCCGAGAGCTGAGTACCTCAACAACTCTATCATTCCTCACCAATTCCAATTAGCCCCTTCGTCGCTGTGGTTACGGTCGCTGTCGTTCATCTCATCTTTGGGTCAGATCCAAATAGGCATGATGACATAGATGGCCTCCAAAGATGACGAGGAAAATTCGTGCTAGAAGAGAACTCGGAGTGAGTATTTTTGAGAACTCGTGGAGCTTGAGCGAACCGCGGAAAGATCGCTATCCCGAGAGGGCGTTCGCGGAGCCTGGAAACAGGGAAATCTCGATGAATGCTTCACACCCTGCATGCCGCTAGCCTGCATGCCGAGGCCCGTATCTTTCTCATCCTTGGGAGATTATCCGCAAAGCCCCCGTCGCCTAACGGGAACCGGATATTCCATTTGGTGTTTTCTTCGCGTGTGAACGACTCCATGCTTCAGGAAAAGTCTCGTTTAGTCTGTATTCCGAGGATCAATTCATCTTTGAACTCAGAGAGAGCGCACCTCGGGGTGCAGATTCCGCTTGTTTTCGTTCATGCTCTCCTCGGTCTCATGCAAGTTATGAGCTGTCCGGGCGGGATGGATCTCTTCACTCCGGCATTTTTGACTTCCAAGCGGGAATACCTTCGCGAGCGGTGCACCGACCTTCCTCATCTCTCGATGATTCTTCGAGTGGTGAGCTCGACGCAACCATGTTGCGATCGAGCCGTTCTGCTTCCAAGTTCCACTCCAGTTCCTGGGAGGCCCCCGAGAAACTTGTCATACCATATACGCGTCTCGTGTGCCGAAAAAAGTCCTATGGGCTTCCGTGGGTCCGAATCAGAGCAGAAGTCCGAATTGAGTTCTAAGCTTCACTCACTTCGCCTGCAGGGCTCCGTCATGTGAGAATGCACTGTCTGGTCATCAAAGTTGAACTACTGCTTCAGCAGATCACGCATGCAGGATCAAGGAAAAGTAAGCTTTTCGGACTCCCCATTCAGATGAAGAGAAAATTACTTTGATTCTCCTGTTCCGCCTCTATGAAGTCGCGAAGGTCTTTCCGAAACGACCCATTTTTGACTGGCTTTGAAGGCAGGAGTTATGTCACGAATTCCGGACCTCCTCGAAAGCTTGCCACACACCAGTCGAGCCATCTGATTCAGAATGCTCCTCTTCCGTGCCGACAGGTATGCGGCGACGAAAGCGGCAAAAGATACCAGCCAACCACTCGCGGCAAAATTTCGGCAAAGCTGGAAACTCGATGTTGAGAGAGCAGGCGATCCCCCGAGTTTCGATAACTTCTTTAAGTGTTTTCGATAGTCCTCGGTCGGCTCTGGGAATAATGTCGAAACTTTGTAATCCAGGTCTTTCTCATCCGGGCGCCAATAAAGCGAGTATTTGACGCCGTGATAGAGACCGTGCTCAAGAAGCCTGTGGAGATAAAACGCGCCCCTGATTGGACAAATTTGCGCCTTCGTGAAATGCATAGTTAGAGCTTCAAAGTTCATGTTCCTTGCTACGAAGTTGACTTCCATAACGTGTAGAAATGTTATGTGATTGTTACTGATAGGATATAGTTCGGCTTTCGGATATTTCATTTCAAATCCCGTCAAGAATGGCCTTGCCTCGAGAACGTCGAAGAAGCAGGTAGGCTTGTAATTGAGGAGGTATTCGGCACCATCTCTCGCGAAATAAGGTAATGCAATTGATTCACCGACAACGTCGCCTGGATCAGGAGTCACCAAACTTTCGTAGCAGCCGTCGATGTGGCGGATTTTTTCATGGTAGCCCAACGAAGCCTGCATAACGAGTTCTCCTCTCATAACAGAAATGAAGATTTGTCCGAGAAAGAGCCAGACACCTAGGGCCAGTATAAGCTTGACTCCAGGGTTCTTGAAAACCAGCGGAGTCGCCGTGATCAGAGAAGTCGCTGTCACATAAACTGCATAGCGGAGACCTTGACGCGGAGCGGAAAGCCATGTGAGCACCGACACCGCAACGCCCAGACAGGCCGCCGCTATCTTGGAACGATCGTCGGAGAAGTTCTCGTCGGTCATTTGTGTCAGATGCAAGGTTTGTGGTTTGTAGACTGCGTAAGCAGTTGCTGACTCGGCTGAGATCATGAGACATTCCCCACATGTAGTCGGGCTTTTCGGCGTGGCACGCAGTGTCCCTTGAGTATTTCCTAAGGTAGCGTTACCAACATTGATGAATAAGTTGTATTTACCGACAACGAAAGCCGTCTTGTATTCAATGTCAGCAATTGAGGCTTTCTGCTGGAAGTACGACTCTTCCCAAGAAGTTGGATATACGGCTTTAACGAATTGGTGCTTGCGGAAAGGATTCTGCACTCCGTACAGAAGGCCCTTCTTCATATTACCTGGTAGAGGTTGGAAGATTCTCACATTCCGCATGAAGAACACTCGAAGCTGGAGGTCCTTCAGCACATGATAAATAGTTCCGAGTGGACACAAGCGGAAATACCCTTGTCTACAGCTTTCCTTGTAGGGTTTCAAGCTTAAGGAGCTCAAAATTAATATCCTTTCATAGGGGCATCGCTCGAATGTCTTATTCACTCCAGAAATTATTTGCTGAGACGGAAACGTCTTGAGGAACTCCAGCTCGTGGGCAAAGTGGAAAAGTATGATGAGCACCGGTTTCCTGGTTGTAAGACGTGTAACGATCCGTTCGTAGCCCATCCAAGAACTACATTCCACACTATTCAGGACCAAAAGTAGAAAGCATTGCAAGATAACCTTAGATATGGGTGTTTGCGAGAGCATCGCGAGAAAGTTCAAGACACATTCCAGAGCGATCGCAAAGCTCTGCCTCTGACAAGTAAACATATGTTTTGGTAAAAAACGATCGCCGATCCCGCTATGATGGATGGAAAGGCCTTGGTCCAAGAAGTAATATACGACATAGCTAGCCGGCTATCAGGCCGTTCTTGATAGTTAAAACGGTCGAAAACTTTAGGAGAGACCTATATGAGCAATTTTCAAATGCATGCCATTTCGCTCTCGACGGGGCTAGCGAGCTGATTCTTCCACCATTTTCAAGAGAATTTTGTCCTCTTTCAGATGGTTTTTTGTTGAACCTTCTACGACGAATACTCGCTGCTCTGGAACACTTTGGAAATACCAAAAAAAACGTGAAAACCCTAATGGAAAACGTGCACTAGCCGTCATTGGAAAACGCCACTGTGCGGTGTGTTTTCTATTGGAATTCTCACGTTTTATTCGATATCTTCAAAGTGCTCTAGAAAAGCGAGTATCCATCGTAAAAGGTTCTACAAAAAATCATCTGAAAGAGGACAAAATTCTCTTGAAAATGGTGGAAGAATCAGCTCGCTAGCCCCGTCGAGAGCGAAATGGCATGCATTTGAAAATTGCTCATATAGGTCTCTCCTGAAGTTTTCGACCGTTTTAACTATCAAGAAGGGCCTGATAGCCGGCTAGCTATGTCGTGTATTACTTCTTGGACTGAGGCCTTTCCATCCATCATAGCGGGATCGGCAATTGTTTTTTACCAAAACATATGTTTACTTGTGAGTCCTCTCAATTCATGAATCTTGAAGGGCGAACATCACTTCAGAACGTCACTTTAGAAGGCTGTTTGCAGTACTTTTCAGAGGGTACGGTACGCTGTTTCGAGGGTTTCGTGCTGAATGATTTTCGTCGCAGGAATAGGCATATTTTCGACATAAAAGAAGTGATCCCATGACGCGATGCTCATCGTCCTCTATCACGTAAGGGTGAACGATTTGTAGGCCCCAAGTTGAGCTGTTCGGTCCTCGATCTTGGGCTGAGCGCAAACGCAACAACTTCGAGAGAATCTCCGATAGTATTCAACAGGCTAGCAAGACTTCTCGGCACACAGTGAGAGACAGGAACACGCTGATTGTGACACTCGGATGACGGCTCTGACTCCCCTCACGTTTCAGCTCGACATCCCGGCTGCAACCGTCACAATGGTCTGACCCGCTGACTAATCCAACCGGAATAGACATCAAGCCCCATCGACGGGTTCCAAATACGATGAAATATTCATTTCTGCTGCATTCTAGTTCTAAATTTCGTTCCGAAACGGCGGTGATTATTCTAGTGTCGTCTAGATCGAGAGATGGTGGCGATGTCACTCGCGAGCCTTCCGGCATCGAGTACAAGGTGAATGTTTTTGAGACTCTCTCTGATTGCGCACAGGATAGCTTGATGATTCTTCCAGTCTAACGTTTCCTAGTGTCAGATCTGCAACGAGAAGTTTCAGATTAAGCGAACTCGACTTGGAATTCCGTTCTCATATCCCTATCCACAAGCCGTTCATGGAAACAACCGGACATTCCCAGGGCTGTAAGGCCCTTGCCCCCCGCTGGCTACGCCACTGGACAAGAGGGATGAAGTTTAGAAAAGGTGGACGCTTGTCCAAGCATGACACTGTGCGGGAATCATCTGTAGAGGTAGTCAGTCACTCCTGCTATGCCGGGATAACTTTCTCCAGCAGAGGCTCCTAGTTCAGGGCCCACATTGCGGAGCGTATCGCGAAGGGCATCGCGGCCATGGGCTCTGCGCATGACCCACTCCTTTCTGTTTTATAGCATAATTCACACTGCGAAGATATCGGATGGGTGAAACAAAGGAGTATGTATCCCTCTCCGAATTCTGCAAGGCGAGTAGGCCGATGACTTCATTTCGAGGCGACCTCCCGCCTTGTCACCGTCGGGTCTATTTCATGAGATCCCCATCCAAGATGGATTTGTCCTGACGAGCCTGAACGTGAGAATACTTCGGAAGTCTTCGAAGTATTCAATATACATCTACCCTCCTCGTGCCTGCCGCCTCGTTGTGGTTCGACGCCGAGCGACTTGAGTGGACACCTGACAATGGGCCACTCTCATCTGGAAATTATATCCCCCTTCAATCGAAACAACTGGAAAAGCTTTCAAGATGACTCATTGCCATTTTTTTCTGGGGAATCTCGAATAACTACCAGGTATGAAGGGGTGCGTACGAAGTTGTGATGAACGAGCTGTGCTCTCAATTTTCGAAACCAATATGGTACGTACTATCAGCGATCAGGATTGCAAATCAGATCACAGTGAGAAATCATCAGTTAGAGGCCAAATAAGGAGTGAAATGACTCATCGTGAGTAGTCAAAACTCATGGAATCGTGGTGCGGCGAAGCTTTCATTTTGCTCATTTGCAATCATCGCTGTTTTCGTGGATCCTCGGTTTCTCCCGAGAGTTAGTATTGAAATGAAATCGGAAAATGATTCCCAGATAACCATTGGATTATTGATTGCTCCTGATGGGAGGATGAGTCACTTTATTTGGGCTGGATTCTTCAATCGGTGAGTAGTAAGTGGTGATTGTAATCACTTTCTGAACTGATTATCTCCATACCGCCTCGTCAATCTCCGGCCGAGACGTCTCGCGATGCTATCACCGGGAGGCAGAAGTCCACGATAATAATTGCAGACCGATGCGGGTATCCTGAATACGCTAGGATGGAGGTAGAATCCCACATGTCTCAAAGGGAGACAGGATTACTTCCGCGCCCATCGAGACTATCGGCGTTCTGTCTACCAAAGTCCTCGGGGTTGAACATGATCAAGAGTTTCCGTCGGGACTCTCAGTATCTCGTTACGGTTTTGAGTCCCTTTGTCGCCTCTCTCACCCGGATCACATTTGGCTGACGTCCGCTGATGAGTGTCCGATGGGAGATAGAATTGACTAACGCGGTCGATATCAATGTCTTTGCGGCTTCGCCTATGGCGTGTCGCCGTCCAAAGAGTAAAGAGAGCAGGAAAACCACGCAAGACGCCAGGAATCCGTTCCCTCCCAGATCCATACAAAGTTTCAAGCTGCTATCTGAGAAGGTTGTGGTTGAATTGCCGAAGATCTCAAGCTGTTCGACGTGTCGACGGTAATGCAGAGAGGGATGATAAAATCTGTCCGGGAACGCTTCCGGCTGCATACGGCTAGTTTTCCGATAGTTTCTATACCTCACACCATGAGAAAGTCCATGTTCCAATATTCTCTGAATATAAATCTGACCTCTCAACCAGCATATTTCAAGTCTGAACTGAAATCGCCCGAAATGGCCATAGATATCGTCACCTACGGCTTCGTTTGCCTCCATGAAGCGAAGGGGCAGTTCATGCTCCGTTTTGATGGCATAAACCTTTGCCAGCGGATATTTCATCTCAAATCCAACCAGAAACGGTTCGGCTTTTAAGATATCGAAGAGGCACACAGGGTAATATTGGAGCAGTTTACTTGCACTCGCATTGAACTGATGCGGGAGCACTTGCGTTTGGGCGATTATTTTGTCCGGAGCTGGTTCGTCCAGATATTCATCGCAGCCGTCAACATGGTGAATTTTTTCCTGGGGTCCAGTGGAAATTTGCGTCGTGAGGTCGCCCTTCATGATTGAGACGAAAACTTGACTCAGGAAAAGCCATGCCCCAAGAGACATCACGAGCTTGGGACCGGGTTTCAATCTGTTCAGCGGAACTGCGGCAATAAGGGATGCCGTTGTTATGAAGACAGCATAGGAAAACGTCTCGCGTGTGGCGGAAAATCGGGTCACTGATGCCACAAAGAAACCGAGGACAAAGACGACGACTTTAGAGGAATCGTCAGAGAAGCTTTGATCGGTCATTTGAATCAGGCCGCTTCTCTGCGGTTTGTAGACCGATACCACGACAGGTGCTTCGTTTCCAATCATCGGATGGTCCCTTAGATTGACTTTGGTGAATTTGGTGAAAGGCGCCACGCCCTGCATCGATTCCATTGTGTAGTTACCCACCTTGAAGAACAGCACGAGTCGCATAGCTCTCAGGTGTGAAATTCGCTCGATATCTAACAAATTAGCCTCCTCAGTGAGGAATGCTGTTTCCCATGTGGGAGGGAACTCCGGACCTTTCTTCCAACTCCAATACTCGAAGTCGCGTGAAGGTCGGTAAAACAAACCTCTCCTCATCGGCTCGTGGAAAGCTGTGAAAACGAGAGGTCCTACTGGATAGAGCACGTGTAGTCGTAGGGATTCTAACAAGAAATACGCTGTTCCCAAGGGACATAAACGGAATATATCTTTGGGAAATTTCCGCCTCAGGTTCGAGTACTTTATAGTGCTCAACACCAGAATCCTATCGTAGGGACATCTCTTGAAAACTCTCAAAGGCTTTGAGATGATCTGTTGAGATGGGAATTTTTTGAAGAAATCGAGTTCGAAAAGGAACTCATACAAAACCACTAGCACGGGTTTCTTATGGGTAACACGGCGGAACACTTTGCTGATAGCTTTCCATCGTTGAACCTCGTGCGATTCCATGAGAGAAGCCTTTCCGAAACACTCCAGACAAACGATTAGCAGAGTCAGGCGAGTGGAAATCAGCATGATGGGAACATCCAGCGCACTGTCAGACCACGCAGCGAACGGTCCGAATGAAACCAACGGATTCTAGTGGAAGAAATTCGTTTCCTTCAAGGAGCACGATGCCAATCTCGCTCCGTCGGCGCAGGATGTTTGAGCCCTCCAATCCGGTTCGCACTCGAAACCTCGGGTAGCTGAGGAACAGCTTCGCGTCGATCAGCGGCCATTCTGTCAAGATTAGGGCAATCGATCTCTCGTCGGTGATCAGGGTCGACCAAGTGGCCACCGGTGAGCGGTAGGAACCTGTTGGGTTTCTCAATGCCAGCGCGTCAGAATCGGCGAGGGAGTCCAGCAGTCATGATCGCCCGAATCGATCATAGCCTGAGAAAACCAACCGATTCCGACAACCTCAGAACAACCTCTCGATTTTATTACCGTTGCGAAACTACTCGTAATGCTTCGGGACAGTGCTGCTCAAAATGATCGACATCGACCTCTTGAGGTTTAGTCAAGTCCTCGCCTCAGAACTCACAAATGAGGAGGTGATTCTGACGTCGATCTAACCGTAACAGTTCGCAAATCGCTCAATATCGACTTCTGAGGTCGATGGGTAGGACGTGGTTTTGGATCACTGCGTCAGGATGTGCGAGAATGAGGCTGGTGTCAAACGACTCGATAACGAGGTCTTGATCGACATTCCCGCCTAAACGATGTGGAACCCCGTCGCGCGGGAGCTCTGCTCAAAAATTTGCAAGATGATAGCGGAGTCGCAGGGGAGCTAAAAACGAGAGAGTCGAGGGGTTCATGGTACATGGTTCATCTCAGGATCTCTGCGATCGGTCGCGATTGTTCCAGGCCGCGAACAATTCACGGGCTCATGGTCGCATATTCTATGCGGCTCGAAGACGAATCGAACAACTTGAGAGGGACGGTACACGGGACCCGTCTTCGGAAGAGCAATCGGCGAATCATCCGGCTGAAAGTGGTGGAAATGATTGTGTAACTCCTCTCGCGAATCGAAACCTAATTACGTATCAATGTGATTGCTCGATTCTGGATTTGAACACAATTCAGCAATCTGATTTGATGTTTACAAACACGAAGTCATAAACTGTATCAGAGCAGCGCGCCATCTCTTCGTAAGATTTAGCCCTAGCTCATCTTGGGTGTCAGCAGTGCTCTATCAGACAGACAGGCTGGCTACTGAGTCCAATTTTGGAAAATTGACCGAAGTGGGAGGACGGGAATCGGGACCTCTTATGAGATTGCCCATTCGGGGATGCTGCAAATGTCTCCTTCATCGAACTCACATCAAGACTTCCCCTTTGGAATGACACCGAAATCCTCTCTCTAGCTCCTTCCGAACGCGCGTGGCGCTGGCGTCTTCTTCGGGATTCCTCCGATTCCACATGCATCGACCTGAAGACTATCTCTATTTGACGGGCCAATGGACAACTAGAGGATATAAATGGGCAATCTCCGATTGACGGGCACTCTCTATTTGACGGGCACGTTTCGGAGGCTCGAGAATTAACGGGCATGCCCGTCGATTGGAATAGATACAGTTTTCGCCAACTGTGCACGAACGCTTCTAAGTCATAACAGAACAAACACAAACATGAATGATCCTTCTCATAATTCACACCTCACAATCATATTACGCTGATTCACATGTTCCTCCCCTAGACTAATCTCCCGAATCCCGATGGCGGATGCTTGAGGCCAGTGTTTGTCGCTTTCCCGGAAGACGGCTTCCTTGCTGCGGGAAGATCCTGCTGCAAGCAACCTGTACCGCATTCCCGGCAGTACCGTCCCAGAATCCTGCTCCTACCTGATGAGTTTGATCCGAAACAACCGTCGGTTGACGACTGTTCTCATTTGTAAGTTGTCCACGCTCTCGGTGGCTCCTTCACTTCACCTCAGTTTTCGTCCATCGTTGTGGAACATAAGCCTACGAAGCCATGCTTTCTCACAACTGGCGCGCCAGGGGAAGGTAACCCCCGGGTTTCTTGCAATTTTTTCGTTCGTCTGTCGCCTCCCTCACCATGATCGCTTTGAGCTCATTTCGGGCGAATATTTTCTAACTGCAAATGGAATACCCTCGCCTGGTTGATATCAAACGCTCCGCGATCACGCCAATGACGCGTCGCCGTCCGACGGGGGAGGGAAGCTTTCGATCGTGGAGGATTTTATCGTTGGTTGGGTATTTCCATCGGATGAGTATCTCTTTTCATGATCTTATGCGGTGCCGTATTTCTTATATGATATTTTGTTGAATACCGAACGGAGATATGAGAGATATGAAATGTATGGTTGGCACTGACCAATGCATGTTATCCCAAGAGTTGTTTTCTCCTCGGTATTACTGTTCAATTCGAGATCCCAGTGTTTTGCGAAAAAATTGATAAGTTTTGGTAAGGTTAGATCTGTTATGTTGAAATCAACCATGATGATCGAGGAACGAATGTCACGTTTTAGAGGTATAGAATCACTGTATTTTCCGATGCTACGGTTCAGAAAGGATTTCAGTTCCCAATATTGGGTAACGATATTGTAACGTGGACGTACACCGCCACGAGAATGAATTCTGCTCCGTTCGACACTTTAATTCTGGAGACCGATATGTCTGCCACGCATATCCGGTCGTCTTTTGCCAACGGTACCGACACTCTGGTGCTACGAGCTGGCCAGTACGGGATATTGAAACGACACTTTTCTTTCCCTCTTTTCGTACAAGTGAACGTGTGAACATGAGTATGATTTTTCGGCGGGAGTACACGCGGATCGTAGATTAGGTTCGCGATAATCTCGGAGACGGTGAAGTCGATGAAAGTGTGGGCAGGAGGGTAAGACGACGACGTAGAGTGGGATTTACAGACGTAAGAAGGAAATTTAAGGGATCGGTATCTGTGGCGCAATGTCGAGTTTCCGAGAAATGACACCGATCAGCGTAGAACTTCGTTGTTCGGAAAAGGATTTAGGACGGTTAGGAGACTTGAGGGTTCAAATTCAACAACGAAGTCCAAGCCAGGTGATTTCGTTACGGTCGACTGATGCGGGCGGGACACGGAATTCAGAACTTGGCCTCAGAAGGATGAAGCGAGTCTTAGGTGCGAGGCGGGGTATGAGCATGGTTCGTAGGCGTAGAGGCACTTGTCCATTGACGAGGAGCGCAAAATGTATGAAAAGAGAGACAGAAACTAACGAAGAGCGTGAGGAACGATTAGAAATGCGTCGTTAGGCATATTAGAGACGGTGTGAGGCAGTTGGGTCGAGGGTTGGATCAACAAACGGAAGAAACAACGAACGACGAGGATCGATGCCTAACGTAGAAACTCAATTTTATGTATCTAATCCGGTAAGACGCTGGGATCCCAGTCAGGTATGGGATCGAGCGGACAAGTATTTCAAGGAACAATTTGTGACATTCCATGTACGTGTCCGTCATTCAACATTGTACTTCCACCCGTTTGTTCCCGTTCCTTCCTCACCACATACGCACTCCAGAACGACACTGCTTGCCGTTCTCACCTCGCCTGCACAGACAGACTCCTAGTGAACCACTTCGTTCCCCTCGTCCTTCCATTAGTGTCACCACCAACTCTCCCGATCGGGGTTTCCCGTCAACCCAATTTCCCCAATCCCAATTTCAAGGTCTATCATCTCGGGATCCTTCAGGTCAGCCTTATTGACGCTACATAGGTCATCAACTCAACGGTGCGTGGCATGTCCTCACTCAATGTCTGATTGTCAGTTGGAGCGTTTTCGTATCTTCATGGCCATATACCATGGCACGTGTTGAGGTGTTACTCCCCTCCTATCACTCCTCCGGATGCGGACGTACATTTCGTGTATGGCGTAGACTTGACACAATGCAATATTTCCATACATCCGTGATATATTGCTGGGGATGCCAACTCCTCTGCGTACCGGTCGAATATCAAACTCTCTGGCCTTTGGTCCTGTTCAGGAGCGATGTCAAGATAGAAATCTTCATTGAATAACATCGTACACTGTCTCGCGTCTATCAACTCCGATTCAGATGCAAGATTCGTATTTAGATATTCCATATTGTCATCGCAACCGTACGTGACATTACTTTCCTCAACCGCGTGTCTAAACACGGTCTAATCGACCGTGATATTGTAAAGTTTGTAAAGGCGCTGATTGACCAGATACCGTAACCAATGCTCAACGGTCTTTTTTCCACAAATCCAGCGATATAGGATGATTTGTGTATGATATTCTTTTCAAGTTGACATTGAATGCCTGATCATTTTCGGTTCTTATTTGAAATACGCGCGGCGACTTACGGCTAAACGCGGATGGCGAGTTTAGTGGAACTAATCCCGGAGCTGTTTATCGGTCTGTGATAGCTGCAGCTGGGGCAGTCGAAAGCTTCTCTATCCGCAAGCGTAGCGAGCGGCACGAGCAAGCAGGTGCCGGCAAGCTATTGCACCAAATGCGCTCTCAAGTCGCCGTTTTGGCGTGTTTGCGTTTTTTGGTTTAAATCGCCGGACGTATTTCCGATAAGTACCTCATTTTCCAATGACGGGGGTAAACATCTCACTAGTGCGTAACTTCAACGGACATAGCGGGGTCCTTCGATTGCGAGATGTTCGATGTGTTCCTTGACGAATTGGACACGATGGACCAAGTTAGCACCACAGGATTCTTTGATAGCGAATCCGAGGTTGAGATCGAGATGTTTCTTGCGGAGAACCAATTTGTCCCGACGAGCTTGAACATGAGTATATTTTGGGAGCCTCCGAAGCATTGAATATTCATTTGACCTTCTCGAGCCTGCCGCCTCGTGGTGAGAGATGAGTTACTTTATTTGGGCTAGATGTTTCGATCGGTGAGGAGTGATCGGTGACTGTAATCACTTTCCGAACTCATTATCCCCATACTGCATTCTCAATCCCAAGCCGAGACTTCGTCTCGCGATCCCCTCAGCGGAAGGAAGAAGTCTACGATAATAATTGCGGGCCGATGCAGGTATCCCGAATACGCTAGGATGGAGGTAGAATCCCACATTCATCGACGGCAGACGGGATCCTTCCCGTGCCAATCCAGACTATGGTCGTTCTCTCCACCAAAGTCCTCGGGGATGAACATGATCAAGAGTGTCCGTCGGGACTCTCAGGATCTCGTTGCGATTTCGAGTCCCTTTGTCGCCTCTCTCACCCGGATCACCTTTGGCTGACGTCCGCTGATGAGTATCCGGTGGGAGATAAAGTTGACTGACGCGGTCGATATCAATGTCTCTGCGGCTTCAACTATGGCGTGTCGCCGTCCAAAGAGAACAGAGAGAAGAAAAACCACGCTAGACGCGACGAGTCCGTTCACTCCCAGGTCCATACAGAGTTTCAAGCTGCTATCTGAGAGGGTTGTGGTTGAATTGCCGAAGACCTGGAGCTTTTCGACATGTCGACGGTAATGCAGAGAGGGGTGATAAAATCTGTCCGGGAACGCTTCCGGCTGCCCACGGCTAGTTTTCCGATAGTTTCTATACCTCACACCATGAGAAAGTCCATGTTCCAATATTTTCTGAATATAAATCTGACCTCTCAACCAGCATAGTTCAAGTCTGAAGTGAAATCGCCCGAAATGGCCATAGATATCGGCGCCTACGCCTTCGTTTGCCTCCATGAAGCGAAGGGGCAGTTCACCCTCCGTTTTGATGGCATAAACCTTTGCCAGCGGATATTTCATCTCAAATCCAACCAGAAACGGTTTGGCTTTCAAGATATCGAAGAGGCACACAGGGTAATATTGGAGCAGTTTACTTGCACTCGCATTGAACTGATGCGGGAGCACTTGCGTTTGGGCGATTATTTTGTCCGGAGCGGGCTCGTCCAGATATTCTTCGCAGCCGTCAACATGGTGAATCTTTTCCTGGGGTCCAGTGGAAATTTGCGACGTGATGTCGCCCTTCATGATTGAGACGAAAACTTGACTTAGGAAAAGCCATGCCCCCAAAGACATCACGAGCTTAGGACCGGGTTTCAATCTGTTCAGCGGAACTGCGGCAATAAGGGATGCCGTTGTTATGAAGACAGCATAGGAAAATGTTTCTCGTGTGGCGGAAAATCGGGTCACTGATGCCACAAAGAAACCGAGGACAAAGACGACAACTTTAGAGGAATCGTCAGAGAAGCTTTGATCGGTCATTTGAATCAGGCCGCTTCTTTGAGGTTTGTAGACCGATACCACGACAGGTGCTTCGTTTCCAATCATCGGATGGGCCCTTAGATTGAGTTTAGTGAATTTGGTGAAAGGCACCACGCCCTGGACCGTTTCCATTGTGTAGTTACCCACCTTGAAGAACAGGACGAGTCGCATAGCTCTCAGGTGTGAAATTCGCTCGATGTCTAACAAATTAGCCTCCTCAGTGAGGAATGCTATTTCCCACGTAGGAGGGAACTCCGGACCTTTCTTCCAACTCCAATACTCGAAGTCGCGTGAAGGTCGGTAAAACAAACCTCTCCTCATCGGCTCGTGAAAAGCCGTGAAAACATACGGTCCGACTGGATAGAGCACGTGTAGTCGTAGGGATTCTAACAAGAAATACGCTGTTCCCAAGGGACATAAACGGAATATATCTTTGGGAAATTTCCGCCGAAGGTTTGAGTGCTTTATGGTGCTCAACACCAGAATCCTATCGTAGGGACACCTCTTGAAAACTCTCAAAGGCTTTGAGATGATCTGTTGAGATGGGAATTTTTTGAAGAAATCGAGTTCGAAAAGGAACTCATACAAAACCACGAGCACCGGTTTCTTATAGGTAACACGGCGGAACACTTTGCTGATAGCTTTCCATCGTGGAAGCTCGTGCGATTCCATGAGAGAGGCCTTTCCGAAACACTCCAGACAAACGATTAGCAGAATTAGGCGAGTGGAAATCAGCATGATGGGAACATCCAGCGCACTGTCAGACCACGCAGCGAACAGCCCGAATGAAACCAACGGATTCTGATGAAAGAAATTTGTTCCCTTCAAGGAGCACGATGCCAATCTCGCTCCGTCAGCGCAGGATGTTTTGAGCCCTCCAATCCGGTTCACACTCGAAATCTGGGGTAGCTAAGGAACAGCTCCGCGTCGATCGGCGACCATTGTGTCAAGTTAAGGGCAATCGATCTCTCGTCAGTGATCAGAGTCGACCAAGTGGCCACCGGTAAGCGGTAGGAACCTGTTGGGTTTCCCAACACCAGCGCGTAAGAATCGGAGAGGGATTTCCCAAGGTCTGCGACGGCGACCGCGAAAGGTTCAGTCGTCCTGAAGTGTTCCCCGTCTAGCAGTCATAATCGCCCGAATCGATCATGGCCCCAGAAAACCGACCGATTTCGATAACCTCGGAACAACATCTCGTTTTTAATACCTTTGCGAAACTACTCGTAATGCTTCGAGACAGTGGTGCTCAAAATGATCGACATCGACCCCTTGAGGTCGAGTCGAGACCTCGCCTCAGAACTCACAAATGAGGAGGTGATTCTGAAGTCGATCTGACCGTGATAGTTCGCAAATTGCTTAATATCGACTTCTGAGGTCGATGGGTAAGGCGTGTTTTTGGATCACTGCCTCAGGATGTGCGAGAATGAGGCTGGTGTCGAACGACTCGATAACGAGGTCTTGGTCGACATTCCCGCCGAAACGATGTGGAAACTCGCCGCGCGGGTGCTCTGCTCCAAAATCTGCAAGGTAAGAGCGGATTCGCAGGGGAGCTAAAAACGAGAGGGTCGAGGGGTTCATGATTCATCTCAGGGTCTCTGCGATCGGTCACGATTGTTCCAGGCCGCCAACAATCCACAGGCTTATGGTCGCATATTCCAGGCTGTTCAAAGACGGATCGAATGCAACTTGATAGGGAAAATCGTCCGGCTGAAAGTGTTGGAAATTATTGTGTAACTCCTCTCGGGAATCGAAACCTCAATGTGTATCAATGTGAATGCTCGATTCTGGATTCGAACACGATTCAGCTCTCGTTCGAAAGGTCGTAGAGCAATGATTCTCAAAAGGGGTGCACGGGAGATTACTGAGGGTCCTTCAGGAGGTAGATGCGTGGGCATCGAGGAACTTCAGGTCCCTGCGGGGACGACACAGCGTCTCTTGGTGGATCGCTGCGATGTCGCATCGAGTTTCCAGGGGGAGATTTCCCGAATCCAAGAAGATGACGCCGTAGAACCACTTTTCAAGAAGTTCGAGTAGTCTCGCACGACGAATGGCAACTCATTTTGCCTCGTCGTACCTAGTGAAACCTGTTTCAGCGCCGTAAGCGATCTCCTTACAATGAAGAGGAATCGATTGATTTGCATGCGACGTGATTTGAAGTCGAAGCTGTCAAATATTCCGCCGTGAATCCAATATCTGTGCAGCCAATCACAGGAGCAAAATTCTCACTGATAATTATTCCGTCTATTCTGGTCATCTGGTATTTCTATTCCATATCCACGCCTCGGTATACAATCACCGGTATACAAGATCACCACAACCGTCGCGGCCGCGAACAGCCGATCAAACCAAACGACCCGGGTGGGGTGCAATCTGATTGCGCTGAAGCAAGCGTCACCAGAGCTCGAAAAATAACCTATGAAGGCATGAGAGAAAGGATAGTATAAGAATATATTGAATAAATTCAAAAATAAAGAGTCCTCGGAGACAGGTTCGTGCACTTGTCTGCTCTCAGAACGCACCGCGCATGCGCCTGTGGCGCGGTTACGGTGTTGACACCAGCAACTGACAAGTTGCAGCAACGGACTGTGAGATCAGTCCTTCACAGCGCTTGAAAGAGAGCGCACGGAAGAGAGCAGAACGGGGGCAAGTCCAAACGGTGTTTCCGTTTGCTGGTGCATAACATGGTGGCAGCGAGTTGAAGACGCAGCCAGTCCCAAGAAGAAGCGCCAACCGGAATCCCAGATCCGCCGTTGCCGAAGGCGTGACTTCGGAAGAAATCGTCGCGTTATTCAGCCTATACAGATGGCCACAAAGGAGTCAGAGCTATCGAGAAGTGCTCCCAGTTCCACACGTATCCTACACCGCGCATCGCAATCGGTGTCCATCACCAGTGATTCAAAGTCGATCACTGCAAGCGGCAAGTCTATTACAAGCTTCAGGTGAGCTCAGGTGAAAAATCTCGTTTCGCCGAGTCGCGGTTCCGGCGCGCAGCGTGCTGACCCTAACGCCGCTGCACGAGGCTCCGAGCCCCGCGACGAACTAGGCAATCGACGACGCGAGTACCACGATCAAACATGCCGTTTCTCCCACTGGAAGACGCCGATCGAGTTGTATGTGAAGGCACATCTCAGAATTCGAGCTCCTACGGCCGAAGAGCAGACGGAGTTCACAACACGAGTCAAAGTGCGTTGTAACATCAGATCCCGTTTCACAAGGAAAGCCAGGGAGTTCGAGGCGAAGCTAGCAGCAGAAGTTCCGGGAGAGCAGATTGAAGCGGAGTGGCGAGAATTCGATGACATCTACTCATCAGAGTTGAGATCGCTCAACATCCAGCTCACTCCGCTCCTCGTCAAATGCGCTGTCGCGAGGTTTGACGAAGCGATGGATCGCGTAGCGGCATACGACAAGCAGTATGCCTGTACCGCGAGCCGCGTGCCGACCCGTTTTTTCCAAAAAAGCCTAGAATCATATTTTCAATTCTCCGATTTCCAGCCCCTCGTGGAGATATTGAACCCGTCCTGATCAGATCTCGTCGCTGCTACCAAAACCTGCGGCTGTTCAGTTCAAAGGTATGACAACGGCTCCATAGTCGTCGGCGTGAGCTCGCAACGACGTGTGATGTTCGATGCCTCATCCTCATACTTCCTTCCAGTTAACCTGACCGAATTCAACCCCGAATTCTGGGAAAAAGCCGGCAAAACTCTACGTAAGTTGGAACTGTGGATGGTGTGGATGGACGCCGCAAGTCCTGAGGAACTGTACCAGCATGACCCATCTCAGAATCCAAGGTAAGTTGAAAGAATGGCGGATCTTCGGATCAAAGAAAGATCAAGATCGGGGACTTATCTGTGAGGGAGACCTAGATTCAGCCGGGAGCGGGGTGACCTGTTTGATTCAAGTGTCCGTTGATTTCACCACATGCTTTCTCTCCGGCAGGTAGAGATGCCCGGAATATTCTATCCGAAGATCTCGCACCCACTCGAGCCATTCCTGGATCCGCCACTGTCTTGGCTGATCTTCGAATGGAGACGGAACTGAATGTCGACGAGATTTCCGACTCGGAGTTGATTCCAATCATGAGAGCTCTGCGGGGACTCCGACTCGCGTACGGACATCTGACAATTAGGGCAGGTGCAGCCATCGCGGACTGCTCAAGACTCCGCCGCTTAGGTGTCACAGAACAATCGGATGACGGGGATCCTTCAAAGCAATTCCGGTCTTGAGATGCTGGACCTGATAGATTGTACATCACTGACAGATGACGGCTTGTCGCCGATCTATGAGCTCAGGAAATTCCGTCGACTGAAACTCTGCAATTGCAAGACCATCACAAATAGATTTTTTGGCAGATTGGGTGAAATTCTACGGAGCTGGATATTCACCACGGAAGCTACCCAGGAATCGGATGTGATTATGAAAATCTGTGACGTGTTTCTCTTGAAGTAAACAGCGGCCTCATTCAAATTCGATCTGATCATATCTGAATGCTGATCATGGTGACAATAAATATCCGATAATAATGCATTGAAGTTGTGGTAAGCTTTCGTTCCCGATTTCTCGCGAACGCTTCTCACCTTCTCCTTCAGGGGCTGCCGTCTCCCGTCGTCTTAACCCGAAGGCACGAACGCTCTAGCTTGAAACACGCGCATGGCGCGCTCAAATGTTGTGCACAACCTTTTCTCTTGGCGCTGCTGCCGCAGACGCATCAATCCTTTATCTTGAATAAAGAGTATGAAAATGAAAATGGCATATTGAAACGACAATGTTCCTCGCCATGCTTTGCACATCAGAGCGTGTGGGCGTGAGTTTGGTTTGTTATCAGCTGGCACGAAGATTTTCAGAGGATATTATTATCAAGGATGCAGAAATGAGGGATACCGGGTTAAGGGATGTCGGGTTTCAGAGATTCTGAGCGGTAAGGATATCGGGTTTTGGGGATGCTGTGTGCACACCGAATTTGATCCGAGTCCATGAGATGAAAAATTGTTCGCCCGGACCGCGGCGCCAAATTCAAGGCAGGGGGCTGTGTGGCGATCAGAAAAATTACGCAATCAGCTCAAAAACAGAATCACAGATTTCCGCCGAAAACCTCGAAGTGGTGCTCGAGCGTGATTGAAATCCTTGTGGCCTGCAAAGAACCCGCGGCGCCTCCAGTGTTCGGCCTCATTGGATACGAGCATAGCCAACTCCAGATCAATTCCTCCGGGCATTCATCCTTCCGGGAGGAAAACCTCGCGTACTATAATAGGATGAAGTATTCTTCAGTAGAGGAAATTCTCTATGCGTGGGCTCATTCATACGGAAAGCTACGCGGCGCTCTCGTATGCGCAATCTAGTGTAATAAAAGCTCCCATTCATAACATGAAACGAGAACTCCATGCTTGCATATATGTACTTATTACAGTCAAAGCTCCATATACGGCGGAGCAGTGTAACGATCCTCAAGAATCAAGATTGGATGGCTCCAACTCGATGATCTGGATGACGCGACGGAGTATAATCAGATCCGGGTCTGAGTTTCGAGTCAGCGGGAAGTTGACTCGTGACGAAGACGGCCAGATGCAAGATCATCTCACGAAAGTTCTCGAGAACCTTCTCGAATGCGGAGAGAACACTGCTGAAACTCGAAACAGCCAGCCAACGAGTGCCAAGAACGTGCTACTCGGAGTAGATCTCGCGCTCGATGCAGAGAAAGTCGCTTCAGCAATTGGAAAGATGACGTCGGACTGAGCGACAGGAGCGGATAATATTCCGGCCCTTGTTTTGAAAGAGCTTGGGATGGCAGGCTGCGTTCACAATGATGACAACGTGCCGCGATCCGAGCGAGCTTAAAAGTGGAAATTTGAGGTGACGAATCGTGAACCGGTGGATTAACACTAGTTAGATCGAACTCCCGAACAATCAGTGACCAAGTGAACACGATTCAGTGTGATTTGTGACACGAAGTGCGAGGAAAATCAGCTTTCGGATTTCAACCACGCATCATGGCAGACAACAACAGCCAGCAACAGATCCCGGTGAGACCGAAAAACATGATTTCATGTAAATAGTGTGCACCAGAACTGAGAAAACTGGCACAGAGATGCACAGAGCAGCCACGATGCTGCGACGTGGCAAAATTACTTGTCCGCGTCAAGGAACTAGAAGATAGGCTTGCCCAACTTCCAGCCAACGTCGACTAACTCTTGGCACAGCTCGATCAGCTACGGTTGAACCGAAGAGCGACCGACAGCATCGACCTTGGAATAGAGTCGGAAATGGAGGATGATCCCCACATGGATCAATCCATGGGCATATACTGAGACGATGAGGTCACAGATAGCCCAAGCACCTCCACGGCCACCCCAGCCGTTCGAAACAGCGCGCCACGGGACGATGTAGCCACCGAGCGCAGCAACATGCCGGATCTGGCGTTGATAGTCGGTGACAGGACCATCAGTTGCCTGAGGTACCCGACGAAAAGCGGCAACATAGTTGCACTGATGGGCGGACCACAACATTGTGTGTGGAACGAAGTCAGGGGGAATGACGGCCGCGGTCGTAGAAGCTGCAGAGGGTAGCATCGCCAATTACTCGAAAGTCGATTCTATGTCGTCACGCTCTGCGGAGCACAGGATCTGAGACAGTGTACCGTTGAAGGGAACGTGTTTCAGACCCTCGAGCAAATCCAGCCACTCCTGATTCAGTTCAAATCGGAGACACCGACAATATCATCATTTACATGGGTGACACTCACGTAAGATCGCTCCTGTGGGGTCACCCCAAGCATAAACGACGGCATGGCAAACAACCTTGCGTTGAGGGCATCAGGAATCAACGCCCTGGATCTCCGATACCTCAGGCAAAACCCAGCCAGCTTCATTCGAAGGGGGAACCTGGGAGACGAATGCCACTTCTATGGTTCAAGTCCCGACGGCGCAGCGCGAGCGACGTATGAGATTCTTCAGCGTCTCTCAACCCACCTTGGTCTGACTGCAGACATGGTCAGCGCCCGGGCGAAGATGGGCCGAGAAAGAGAAGAAATGATCAAGGTCGAGAAGGAAAGACGCAAGGCGGAGAAGGCTGAAGAAAGAAAGAAGACGAGAGAAGATGAGGCGAGGAAGACCAACCCGAGCCAGAGATGCGCGACTTGTGGTCACGTTCCGAGCACGATTGAGGTCTCGACGGAGGTGAACCAAGGTGTAGTAGATTGGACGCGGAGGCTCGACCTAGAATTGCCTAGGCAACCACCGCCAGCATCAGGCCCACCCCATGCCCATGCGGGGAGGCCACATCCGAACTCTGACCGCAGATCATCTGTCGGAAGACGTGGGAGAGATGTGTCCTCCGGTTCCGGCGGAAGCAGAGGAGGATCCGGGAGTGGTGGCCAGTTTACTGGCCAACAACGAAGGAGAGACCGAAGCAGAAGCTGGAGCAGACACGGAAGGCCGAGGTCCGGGACAAGGAATCGTGATCGACGATCGAGATCCCGGTCTAGGCCCCGTTCCGCGGCATGGAGAGCGAACAACAACAACAACGGCGGCCGGAGGGGATCAAGAAGCCCAGCTCAAAGGGCGGTCCCAGAGAATGCATTGGCAGGATCGGGATCGACCTCAAGAAGAGAGCCGGGACCCCTCCCCCGCCGCAGACAACAACAAAAGCAGCAGCCACGAAGACCTGAAACTCCTCAACCTCCACCAGGGTACAGGGTACTGACTGGGCGATTAGACTCATCAAGACCTTGCCCCGGTGCGGGAGACCAGAGGCACGTTTAGGAAAAAAATCCAGTCAACTCAGAAAGCGCCGGACGAAGCGTAATGGAACGCGAAAACCGTCCAACATAATTATCGCAACCATTCATTTGAATGGGGCGAGAAATAATCGATCGAAATGGGCTCGATTTGAACTGGACGTAATACACGACTCTAAGGCGGTTCTCGTACTGGTGAGTGAAACACGTCTGATGAACAAAGAAAAACCTCCGGCCAACCCCGGCTACACATGGCACGGAAGTAACGGAACAGGATCGTCAGGAAGACAATCCAATGGAGGCGTGAGATCCTCCACGTCGACCCGCCAGGAAATAACAAGATCCGACTCAGGACAAGACTGGAGTGCAACACCAAGAAAGTATGGACAAGAGAAATGGCTGATTACAGGGTGTGTAATTCAAGCTGCAACATTTTTGTTCTCTCTTTATTTAGGCCGTATCTCGGCCGATTCTTGTCCGATCGGGGCTAGCGATCGATTTCTTCGATCGACAGTTCTTTGCAAGACGCGTCTTTGGGATTCTGATTTTCCGAAGTCGGTTGAGAATTGCGATTTCCAGAGCCGATCAAAGTTTACCCGTCCAGTTCTCATTTGTCTCTGAAAGAACCGCTCGCGAAATGGTCGATTCTTGACAGATTTTAAAAAATAAAGAACGAAAAAAATCCTCTTCAACCCGGCTACAAAACGCTTGCCACAAAACGAGAATCGCTTGCGAATTCGAGGAACGACAGCCAGTTCGAGAAACCTTGAAATTCAGCCCTTCAGACCTCCTCTCATGCAAATTCTCCGTGAATCTTCAGGGAAACCGATTCGGAAAGTTTCTGATGGCAAAATCACAAATTTTCAGCCAAGCTAACCGAAAATCAAATCGTCTGGTCGATCCAACGACTTTTCTTTCACCCAAAAAATCACCCGGCCTGCGAACTCGGTGATTTTTGCTAGGAGTGTCTTGCGAAGAGCTATCGATCGAAAAAAAGATCGCCCCGATCGGACGAGAATTGATCGAGATACGGCCGAAATAAGGGGAGAACAAAAATGTTGCAGTTGAAAGTAGACACCCTGTGTATCAAAAACTGTGCCCACGCATCCGTCAAGACCAACGAGAAATTCTTCAGGTCAGTATCACACTTCATTACCAACAGGTGCATCGGGAAGGTAATTGTGATAGGTGGAGATTGTAACGCACACACATGTATGTCTGAGGCGCCAAACAATGCTAGAGGGAATCTACTCCTAGAATTCGTTCAGGCTCACGGATTGATAGTATTGAATGCCACAGACATTTGTCGAGGCAGATATACGAGAGGCACGGCCTTAATAGACTACATGCGGTGTAATGAAAAAGTTTTCTTTGAGGCTATTGACATAGTGATAGACAAAAAACGAGAGACCACACGATTGAGTGATCACAATCTTCTCGTGATCTTAACGTATAAGGGCCCAATACATGGTAACCCGATCAGGTATGAGAAGAAACGTATCCCAAAAATTAACGCGTACAAAGCGGCAAAGATAACGTGTCGGAGTCTGAGGAGTAGCGATGATGATGACAGCACGCGCCTGAGCTACAAAAACGTCATGGAAACACTGAAAGACGGTATCACAAATCGCTGCTGGAAGCAGCCATCTCGACCTGTAACCGTCACCTCCTGCCCCTACGCGGTTTGTTTGAATAATCGGCTCCTGCTCGAAGACCCTTCTTAGTTGGATTCTTGAGTAATATGTACATTATGAGGCTAGGACAACTCGCGCGGGGACACACCGAACCTTGGTTCGTGATAGAAGGAATCAATAGAGCTACCACGTCATATCAAATAACAACCGGCCGTTCTCAGGTGTCGCCCGTAGCCAGACGCGCGACGAGAGAACGAAAGAGTTCGAACAGGAGATGGCGCTTAGCCAGAGCCAAGCAGGTTGACGTAGAAAGAGCGGAGAACGAACGCTGGAGCGAGACTGGATACGCTACTTTGAGCGAGAGGATCCTCAGAGCGCCACAAGACGGAAGAGCGAAACTGTTTTGGGATCACGTATCAAAGACAAACAGAGTCATCCAGAGAAAACCAGTCATAATAGATGACAACGGGGAAAAAAATCATCAGGGGTAGTGTGGGGACACTACCGTCGGGGGTTGCGCGAAAGCGCGGTGACAGCATCACTTGTTCCATTCCTCAATGGGAAGGACGGTAAATTCGATGATCTCGAATGTTCTGTCTCTACTCGAGAAGCAACGTTCGGCACTACGAAAGCAAGAAATCTCTTCCTCTATGGTTTTGTAATCCCAACAGGTGGACTTCCAGGCTCTTCTAGCGGCTTTTATTCGGCGATGGTTGCCCGGCGCTTCCTCTGCTCCTCACTTCGTGTCTTCGGACGATTACCACCGACCGTGTCACTTTGATGCGGTGGGTGTGAAACCACGGTCGAGACCTCGTTGTTCCGGTGATGCATGGGAGAAATTCTTGATTTCGATTTTCGATGTGAAATTCGCTTGTTCTGTCGTGGTTTCGTCAGGAGTTACCCCATAACCTAGGGAGCCCGAGCTGGATAGTTTGCACAGTGCCATGCTCGTCATAGTGCTGCTAATCGATTTTTCTTGAATAGCGCCGGAATTCGGTGAGTTCTGGTTGAATTTTCCAAGGGTCGGACGTCCACGGAGTGTGTGATGTGTGGCTGATCGGGCTGCTGGCCTTGCTCAGTTTGCTGAAAGCCGGTTTGCTAAGCGCCCCTTCACCAAGTAAAACGGTTATTCATACGGATTTCTCAGATTCAACGGGAGGGTCATGAATCTCCATCGAAGACCATCGACTCGAGATCACAGCATGAGTTATATGTATTCTTGTGATTATATTCTCGCTCGATATGTGCTCCATTGAACGGAAATTCTCGACGGACCTGATCAGCGCTCCGCATGGAATTCAACCTCTCTCAGAGCGGTTTGAGATTTCTTCGCGGTAATGGGTTTTCGCGGTCATGGGCTTTCGCGGCAATGGGTGTGCACCGGACAATGGCCAAGAAGGAGTTGCGAAGCTGGGAATTACCACGAATAGCAGCAGAGACCACTCGAATTATTCATTCGAGTCAAGTGTCTCGGAGGAATAGTTCAAGTGCTCGGGTATTGAGCTTCACATAGACCAGGGGTGCCCAAGTCGCGGGCCGCATGCCATAGCGTGCCATAGTTAATGCGGCCCGCGGGCCGCAGGTTGGGCACCCCTGACATAGACCCTATTCCACTGCCGGCCATGCGCCTTGGCGCAATCGTGAGCTCTCGAATAAGGAACGCGTTCTTGGGTCTCAGGTTGAGTTACAGTGATGAGAGTGAGGGAAATTGAGCGCGTGGGTTTGCAGTATGTACTTACTATTAGTTACCGCCCGAGCCTAGGAGAGTGGAGGACAATGTTATCGTAGTCCTGAAAGGAACTGAAATCGAGTTTTTACGGTTCAGTCTCCCCTTTCCGTGAATTACATCTTTAAGATGTGTTGTGATCATTGCCCCGCTCTCTGAAATACTCTTACCTATGTCAGCTGGAGCAAGAAGCGAGGAGCGAACTTGAATAAATTTACTTTATCGATTTGCTGCATTGATGACGGAACTACATGCATACGGTCACTCAAAGAGACCTGTTATCGTTAACGGTATCTCGCAGACACGAAGTTCATCGGGAGAGCTCCACTGTCGATTCCAATAGTTGCCACCTATGCGCGGGCGCCGTGCCGCCCGCATCGTTTCCGCTGAGCGCCGTTTGCGCAAGGCCCTCCAAGGCCGCACAAGATCCGTCGCAATCATCAACGGCACTCGTTTCTCCGGATCACTACTGTTGCGATTATTATAACATCGACTCATGTGATAATTATGAGGAGGAAGTACGCGACTCATGCTAGTTGTTCAAAATTGCCTCATCGATCTAAATACCAGCGATTCACTAAGCAAAGCTTGCCTTGGTGTGCGTATATGAACATTGGAGTAACCATGAGAGAACGAGAGAAGATAATTTATCCTGCTGAATCGATCTGAATCGATATCGGCAGTCTGAACAGCCCTGCGCGCCTCCTGGGCCATACAGTATATCGACGTGTTACGATCGTATCAGTGTACATCTTGCCGAGGTAACGGAACAGTTTGTTCCTGCTTCCGCATTTGGAGTTGCTTCGCTACCTTCCGCTGTTATCCTTATGAGAATATACAAATTATTCTAACGGAATCCGCTCTCCACATCTGTATAACGAAGGTCTTCATGCTATCGGAGACAACTGCGCATCAAAGCTTGGAAGGAGGGAACTTTCGATTCATCCTCGCAGCCAGCCACGATGGCGTCATTCCTCACACAGTTACCGTCTGATACTCCATCAGACGTCAATCGTTAAATGCTCCAGGGACAGCTTGAATTCTTATCTGCATTACATTGGTGTAGGTCGTCCTAGTCGACGTTCGTTTCGGCATCTGTTGCTGTTTTTCTCATTTTCTCCGCGAGCAGCCTCGAGTTCTTTATGCGCTCCTCGATGATCTCGAATGGGATTCAATATAAAAGTTAGACACAAAGCGATGTCGATCGAAGGCGGGAGTTTCGCGCAGCCATGGTTGCAGAGAGCAGAACCTCGGCTGTTACCTAGACTCCGTGAGAATAACTGATCGCTTTCATTCGTTCCCGTTCAGGAGGTTAAAGACCCGGTCAGCCGCTGCCGAAATTCAAAAAATGGCTCAGGGCGGAAACTTGTTGCTTGCTATAACACGGACTTCGTTTGGGAGGGAATGTTTCCTTACCTCTTGTCGACGTTCCTCAGCTTTGCGAAGTTTCTCCTCGACGTCCTCGGATGTTATGCTCGTATTTTGCGGTCCTGAGTTTGCCAAACGTTCGAGGCGTCGCGGCGGCTTCTTGAGATCACTGCCGCCTCCGTTGGAAACTTCTTCCAATGAAATCTCAAAAGCCACTGGCGAGGTCTGGCGTTCTGTGAAAGCATACTTTGAGTTACAGATCGTCAGGCGATACGTATGGGGTTTGTCGGGTTTGCATAAAGATGGCCGTCAGGCGGAGGGCTTGACGTTATGAGTTCTTCAGATTTCGCCAGTCGTGATCGGAGCCAGTCATAGCTACGACACCGACATACAGGAACTGAAGATATGGAATGCGCGACTTTCGGAGGGATCATCATTTCATCAGCGGATCTTAGCATTTTTGCACAGCATCCCAACAGGGTTTTCCCTCAGGACATCATGCACTCCTTGGTAAATCCAAGTTTTCATCAGGGACCATTTCTTGTTAGATAGCCTAATTCTGGGCAAGACCCCCTGTATGTCAATGGAGCAAACATCCTATAATATTTTCATGACGAAACTCGCTCCCAAAGGGGAGCTGAAGGGATCCACTCGCAGGAGGTCCTATGCAATCGAAAAGTATTCTGAACGCTTCCTCGGCCTTCGTTGCGCTGGTTCAAGAATGGAGACAAGAAGTTGTCGGGTTCATAGTGTGTTAACAACACAGAATGTTTCCAATGAAATCCGCAGAGAAATGATGGACAACATATCATATGCAACGATGCCGAAATGCGGCCAATGTTCGTCCACGAGTCGAATGGGCCGCGGGGTAGCGACAGATTTTTGTCTCCTGCCTGCCCGTTGTTCGCCGTATCGATTCGGTTTAATCAATTACGAGATTTTTTTCTCCCTCTGCTGCCGCTATTCAAAACGTTGCTCCAAGTAACGTCACCGGAAATCATTTGAGCAGTCTGATGTTATATCGAGCTCCACTCCAAGCAATCTCAATCCAGGGAATTTCTCGGCCGGGGCCAACACCAGGGTTAAGCACTGGACGACGGGAAGTTTGCAGAGTTTCGAGAACTGCTAACGCGGATCTATTCGGGCGATTGATCGATACACAATTCGAGCTCTATTGCTTCAGGCCGAGCCGGCGTGACGGGGTATGAACGGCCTCAGCGATGCTTGCATCGGAGCCTAGCTTAGTTCTTTTAAAGATCCCCGCGCTGCAATTCTCTTGTTTTCAGGAGCTTCTCGAACCTCGGAGAATGCTTAAGCTCTCTTCAGATCTTCACTCACAAACGGTTCGGAGCTGGCGAAAGTGGTAGAAGATTAGAGTCATTGACTTTTCACAGTTGGGTGATTTCCGCAAAAAGCTCTGACAAGTGACGAGGATGATCGGAAGCAGAAAACGCTTCATTTTCGATTCGAACGATTCTTTGAATAAAGGCTTTCAAGAGGAGTCAGATCTCCGTGTCGTTGCCGGAGAAGGGAGTCGTGCTATCCAACGTTGCTTCATTGCGGGTGACGCAAGGAAATTCCATCCACGAACTTGTTCAGGGAAGGGATATCAATCTCGAGTCGAGATTCTAGACCTGTTGAAGTAAGACGAAGCTCGATCTCGATGACGTATGCCAAGTAAAGAAATCGGTCCTCGCCGCGGGGCAGGAGGGCGCTCGAGTGGATTATTCACAGAATGCGTTACCAGCGAATCGCGAAGCGGGTCCAGCAAACATCACATAGGACAACTTGCCAACCTACAAACGATATCAGTCGAGACAAATCTCGCAAACAGCCTTGACGGAACTCGAAAACTGCCGCGAGCTCAGAAAGCTCAAGCTCATAGATCTCTTCGTCCAAGCAATTCGCTTTGAGCGCAATAATCTCCTGACGAATTCCTCTGAGATTGGCTCGCGGTGATCATTCGATCTGATTCCGCCTCCGAGACCGCGGAGTGTTTGATTCACAAGTTCCATGCCTCTTTTTCCTGGGAGCTGTTTCGCGGGACTAAGGTGATTCTTGGAGAAATTCGGGAAGATTTTGCATCGAATCCCTTCAACACGGAGCCAGACGTTCCGTCTCAGGATAAGGGGCGCACTGTCCTTACTCACCGTTCGGAGATCTGAGGGATTCTCTCCTGAACGCAGTGTTCTCAACCGGGCTGACGGTTTTTGAAGTTCCACATCCCATGGCTTCCATTGACTCACACGTTTAGTGCAGAGGAGTTCCTCCCGTAGCCAGTTGCTCAACGGACAGCAGTACTGACGGGTGCGTGCATGGAGAGCGCGCGTTCCGAAATGAGGTGACGCGAGTTCCGCAAGCACCCCTCGCCCATCTACAACTCTCCATTGGCCGCCGAGTGCTTAGCTCACTTCCGTGAACTCACTCCGTTCCTGTGTTGCGAGGCGAGTCCCGGCGCCACGGATTTCCGTGGAGGAATTCGTTGACACCGATCCGTCTCCCTGGGCCGCACTGTTGCCAGGAAATTTAATGCTACCCACAAAACCCCAGTGTTTTGTACCTAACTAGGTCGCTCCCGAGCTGTGCAGAAATCAATTCTGTGTTCTCGGTGGGCCCATTAGATTCGAGATTACGTCGAAAGATACTCACTCCCGATGATGTACACGTGTCTTACGGTCACAACGATCATTGGGAATCACGGAGAAGTATTTCATGGAGACCAGTTACTGAACAACTGGGAGATATTGATCATGGTGGTATGAAGTTAATGTTGCCGAGTTTCTGCGCTACGTGCTCTCATTGGAAGGGCAGGGATTGCTATCAATCGACCTCGACAATCAAAACATGATCGGTGCATTGCCACTACGTTTTTGTTCGCCCCTGCCGATGTACTGATCAGATTCAACTCCGTCGGAGATCAGTATTCCCCTCCCTTCGCCGTAGGTGTAAGCCTGGGACATTTAAACAAGGGAACTCTTCTCGATAGTAACGCGAGCGGCATTTTCTCGATCTCCCCCAGGACCATCGATAGATGATCCGTTTGCACAGGAATAACATTCACATATGGTTCCCCATTTGGGGGCTACAGTGCGTACGGAAGTGCTCTTGCACTGACTGCATGCGATGTACGGTGTCCTTTATGTACTGGATAGCACACGGGCTTCATTGCTGCCCTAAAACGTGAAATGAATCTCGTCGATCCGCTCAATCGCGTGGAGAAACATCGGGACGATAGATGCACAAGAACAAATCCTAGACTTTCATATACAGACACATTCATAGAAATGGACGCCCGAACTCCGAGACTCTAGGAATCTAGAAAGATCGGTGGCAGAAAGCCGCTCGAAGGTGCTACATACGTAGTGAGCTGGCTCCCCCATGGAGTACCACGGAGGTGAACTTAATCGTTCGGGTGCATGTTCTCCCTTGAATCAAGCTCCGAGAACCGAGTTATTTCACCTCTCAGCTTGTAGCACTCGCGCCTCTCTGATCTTCCGGATCGTCTTTCGATATGGGCTGTTAGAGGAGCCGCAACATTCCGAAGAAACCTCACTCTCGATTGGACCGAGCTCGCACGAGTCGCGTCCGACATCTCCCTATTACTCATCGACACGGACAGGATAGCGAATGACACGCTGAATATCCATAAGTAACCATAAGGAGCGGATATCCGCATGAGAAACGCTGGGTCAACGCACCCGGAAGTCGTCGCGAGTTTCCAGGGCCTAGCTTGAGGAGGACAAATCCAGTTGAACAGTTCCTCTGCGCCGAGTCGGCGTGATGAATTTCGTTGCACAGAGCCTCACGTCACCCCGAGATCCCTTGCTCCCGCTGAGTTTCACCTCGTCGGAAAGCACTTGTTGAGTTCAAAGGATCCATCTCCCGTTTTAAGCCGCTTAGCGGAACAAGGCGAACGGGACGGGATGGCGGAGGGATCGGAACTCGAGCTCCTCTCGGCTGCTCCATGGTAGTGAGCGGCGTCGCTTTTGCCTCTCTATTCGTCCCAACCCGAGGTCCGGTGCACAAATCATCACCTAGGATTACCAGTTGGGGATGATGATTCGGATCGAACGGGTCATTGTTCTCGCTCCGTAGGGTGTCTGAGGGCCATTCCTCGCCCCTTCGACGCTTTCCTGCTCTGCATGTTTGTTTTCCATCGTCATCCCAATATTTCCCTACGATATTTTCCCATTCTTAGGGCCGCTTCTCCATACTTTTGTCGTGCAATTTTCTTCTCTTCTACCACGTTTGCCGTCCACGCAATAAACAGCTGCTCCGTTCCGTGATCTGTCTCCTCCGCTAACTCCTCATCCTGTTGTTCATCATCATGCTCGGTAATATTACCTGAGCCTCGTTCCCCTAGCTCTCCAACTGACTTTTCTCTCTTCATTCAATCGCTTTACTCCCGAAGTTGCAACCCTCCATCATACCTGACGACAATGGAACCGTCGCGGTGCCCAGTTCATGACGTGTGTGCGTCCTGAAACCTTAGGATTCGTGATGATCTTATATCAGTTGCAAGGCTTCTTCCAGAGCTTCCCCCCTGTGGATCGTTCGCTCCGCTGCTCCAAACTCGGATTTGAGCCCTGTCTGCTTCATTTCTCCGCCGCAGCTCGGGGAGTCGTTCCTGCCGTCCTGTTGCTCATCCTTGAAGAGCCCGCCTGTTTCCTGGATTACATCGAGCAATCCATTATATTAGTAGGTCACATAGCACTGGAGGAATCCGTCTCACCTCTTCCCTGAGCCTCTGTCTTGCCTGCCTGCCTGCCTGCTTCCCTCTCACCGCCCATAGGGACATTCGATTGAAAGTATGCTTGTCGGGATCTCGGTCAGGGAGTACATGAATATACGATTGACCCTTCATTCGATGCTACTTCGAAATTCGAAGAGATTGGTGATCAACGTTGTTATGTGAATTTTTATTAGGTCGTAGCAATATATTAGATTATAATTATTATTCTCAGAGTTCTCACCGAACCATTTGTATTCACAATACTTCTGTTCACAGTTTGACTACTTGTGTGAACTGGGAAGAGGATGAATCGAAATATTCATGGAATCTTAGCATGAGGTACCAGCCACTGAGCACATCGATTCCGTATGATCCGAGACTTGCTAATCCAGCTTTCCTGCGCGAGCGGCCCTCGACCCTCCTATTGAGCATCAGTTACAGCGAACATCTTCTTCATCAGGCTAGACCTCTTGGTCATTCTCTAGAAGTGTTGCACGCATCGTTACACTTGAACTAAGGGCTTTTCATCTAATCTATCTCAGGGTTTGTATCATGTCTCTTTCGCACACGTAATAAATATCACAAGACGACGTTCATTGCACACATGACTATAATAACATTACTTAAATTATAACGATTCAAAACATCACAGAATAACTTCAATTCAACATAAAAACGAGTATCCACGAGTGAGGTTCGAAAATTTCTGCGAACATTTCAGCTAGAATATTTCGGCTGGCTTCCCGAACCATTTTCGAAACTTATCCACGTTCGGATCGTGGTAAATACGGAGAATTCCGAAGATGCGTACCTAAGCTTGTCGGTATAGGTATTCACAGCCTGTCTCACAAGACTGACCTGTGTGCGTTTTATAAACACTACTCTTGGGTTAAAGTCCTCATCAAACGAGTCTCCTCAACATATTCAGATACTGTGTCCTTCTATTGCAGTTTTGTGAGACTTCGCTCGCTCCCTGAGCCTAAAAGTTCAACATGAGCGAGGTGGTAAGCTTCTGGTTTTGGAGTCGAACTTTCCTCCAGGTTATTAACTATTCCGACTCCAACAGAACCATGGAGTCTACATCCGGAAAACCTCCATCAGATTCCCCGAGCAGGAGACCGATACTCCTCCGTCTCCGTGACGTCAAAAGCCGATGTAAGATGCCGTCAGATGCCAGGGCTGTCCGACGTATCTCGATGCGAAGTTTCGACGAGTGTTGTGCTGATTTGTTGGCCCCATCCCTCGGTCTCTCGTCGATGGACTGATTCAATGAATAACGATGAACAAGAGGTAATCACGGCTGAAGCGAATCTAAGAATGATCATGGATTGCGTGACCGTTCAGACTGATGTCGGCTACTGCTTCGGGTTCGCCGCTGCGGTGATTTTTTTTGTGGCTGAGTTTGGTGGCGTTCTCGAGAACGACACCGAATACCACACGTTTGTTGAGGTTCACTTTCGGCCGGGGAAGGAACGGGAGGAATATGTGCTTCGCAATCGACAATGGAGACACGTGCTTTCGCTCAGGTCCTCCACCTCCGCCTGGAAAACGAGAGGACTCGGTGAGTGAATGGAAGCTGGCGAACTTATATAACAAATCTTTCTTCTCTACTGTGTCGGTATCCTCTGTGGGCGACTTCTTCTCAACATCGATTTCCGAAGTGGGCTGTCTTTGAAAATCACAAATCAGTTAAAGTCTCACCGATGGAGAAAGTTATTCCGCTGTCGTCATCGTCGTCGTGCGAGCCGCCGAGTTCAATGCCGAATCTTTGGTCTTTCTTTTGCTTCTTTCGTTTTGATTTCGACTTGCTCTTCGACGAAGGGCCGTGGCGATTGGCTTTAGGTTTTGAGGTTGGAGGCGGGATCGGAATCGTAGGTCTGGAACGGTTCAAGGAGTCATGAGGGAAAGGTGGAAGACCAGCTCTGGAACCACACGTAGAAGCCCTACATTAATCTGTTAATTGATGACGACCAGTGGTGCGCATATTAAACTTCTACCAAGTCGACCATCTCATGCTCTTCGGCTTTTGAGGGAAACAATCCACGCTCATTTGGATTGCCGCTTAAATTGGAGATTCCCAGTGTAAGCATGTCTTACAGTTTTCTTTTTCTTTCCGTAGCTTGGGCTACGAAGTTACAGAAAAGTTTTTGAATGGCCATGATCTTGAGGCCATGGGTGGAATAGAGCCAGCCGACTTTCTTTTAAGTTTCAAATACAGTGTGAGATCTGACCGAGTAGCCGAGTTTTTTTGCGCATCGTCCTCGGACTCTTGGCAGGTGCCAAGACTCCAAGTTCCCGAAGATGATCCCTCCTCCCCTCACGAGCTTTGAACGTGACTCCGAGAAACGTTCAAAGCTTGTGGAGTCAAAACATAGTGAAAAGTTATGGAATAGTCGTGATAGAAAAGAGGGACATAGAGAGACAATGAAGAATGTACAAAGACCGGTTTACAGATGAAACTTATGGATCCGATCAGCCCATCCAGGCTGATCAGAGCGACGATGAAGACGAACATTTAACGGAATCCTTGAGCAATCAAGCCGTTTAACATGAAAACCAACCCTTTTCCGAACCAAAGCGACCGACATTGAACGGGCTGCCACCATTTTCTCTAGGGGCTGGAAGAGCCCCGTCGAGACGAAGCTTACCTGGTGGCTCGTTGTGGGAACATTAGGCCAGTACGGTTTGAGAATTTGACGGACCCATTAATTGTGCGACATTTCCCGCCTTTTTCTATGCATAAAAAGAACGATTGAAATATTTTCATCAACAACAACAACAATTCGCTTTTCGCCTCGAGATAATTTCGGAACCAAGAAGAACATTCGAATCGAAAAAACTCCGTGTGGATCGCATTGAATTACTCCCAAGAAATGGATCCGCTAGGTAGATGATATTTAGCTGTAGTTTTAGATGGAATTTCAAGTTTAGAGTCGTGCGGATTTATAACGCGAACAGTGAACCTGGAATCTTGGGTGTGAACCCAGCATTGGAAGCGGGCTGTGGAGCAGCCGTGTTCCGATCTAGACATATGTATTCGTCAAGAATTCATGGGCGGAACAACTTACGGATATTGGGGCCCGAGAGCCGGCAATAGAAGACCGCCGTTTGGGAGCACGTGGACTCCGGAGAGACCTAGCTGAGACTCTGCGCCCATCAAGCGATGCTCAAAAGTTCCCGGTAGTGGCATGAACGCTGGAGGGCTAGGTGGCTTGAAGGGCGCGTTCGCGAACACAGCGTGCTGATTCGAAGCCGAGAATCTATGGACCGATGAGACACGATAAGTCGATGGAGTCGGTAACTTTGCCGGAATGTTCTCCCCCATAACTGCATGACTCCTGGTCCTTTATGACTTTGTCTGAGTTTCTTCCTTGCAACGCAGGTCCGCGCTTTGCGTCCCGATGCATGCACCACCTTTGCTCGTCCGTTCCTTCGTTCGTTCGTTCGTTTGGTTGTGTGTCTGCTTTCGGTGTTCTTTGTCTTTGTTGCGATGCGACGACATGCTTTGTATGCATGCGGAGCTCAGCGAGCCATGGCCATATCGGAGCTAACGATCACAGAAACCAAAGTTTGCCTTACCTTTGGGTAGGCGGATGTATGGGGGGACGTTGAACTTTATGATAGTCCCCGGGGGCCGGGGGACGGAAAGGATTCTGGGACGAGAGATTCGTGTCTCTTCGGTTAGCCTCGCTGTAAAAAATCGGTTTTGGGCCCGAAGGTCGTCTTGTAGTTGTGCTTGAAGGTGCTGAGCTTCCGCCGTTGCCATGAGGAATCTGTTGCTGCTGAGGGTTCATGATCGTCATTCCGTTCAGAGTGGACCTAGAGGGGACTTCCATCGATGCCGCTGGCTGTAGGAGGGAGCCCGTGTTCAAGGGAGTGTCCACTTTGGAGATGTTTTTTATGTTGGGAGGACTGCCGGTCGGGTTTGCTGTTGGAACGGTAAACAGATTTGTGAGTTGCAAAGTAATCCAAGATTCGGGCAAACTTCTACATGTATAGGAAGGAATCTGAAACGGGATCTGGTGTCTAGCAGGCCTGCGGCGCGCGCGAGAACTAATTATTAAGTCGGCTAATTACGCCGTGACCGGCGCAATACTGGAAGTCGGGTCAGAGAGCAGACACCGGTCGGTTCGTCTCTTTTACAATCACTCGCTTTGTTCCCCAAAACTCACGAACACACAGGAGACGAACGCGTCGTCGGCATGTGCTTATCTAACAATACGGGATACGGTTCATTATTATTCTGATTTTCGTATCAACAAACTTCAGAGGGTCGGTAAAAACCACGGTTGCTAGTCACGGAACTGATCGAAGAAGAAAATTTTCGGCGATGCCGACCATGTGGTCATGGCTTGGTTTGCGTTGTGGATCACATGATTCGTTTGAATGATGGACGGAGTTCAGAGAAAGAGATTGGCGCTTAGCTCCCGTTGTGAGATTTCCCAGATGCTCCCGAAAGCCACGGAAGAATTGCGAAAAATCAATTCTGGAAAAGCCGCCCGATCAGCCGGCTCGGTTCCCCGACTCGGGACGCCGCGGACGCCCTTGGTTCGAGGTATTCTGGTTCGATCGGATGGAAACTCATTATATTTACCTCCAGATCTCCTGAGAGGCGGCTGTGGTTGCGAGGATGCGGACGGGGGCGATTGCTGCGCGGAAGCCCCAGGATGGTTCTCCTTGACCGGGCCTTGTGGCGAGCCAGGAGCCGGTTCGAACGATTCATCAATTTCCTCATCTTCCTCGGGCTCGTCATATTCGAGGGAACTTTCGGGATTCGGCGTTGTGGTCGAAGTCGTTGTTGTTGTGGTGGTGCTGCTTGTTGTTGAGCTTGTGGTCGTGCTCTGTGAATCGTACGAAGAAAATCTGTTTTTCAAGTTGCTCAGCGGGAACTCATCTGTCACTGGGATCTGTCACGCACGGAACCCAGCCCATCGTCGCCGTGTCGAGTGTCGCTGATTCGAGACAAAACATGGGAAGAAGCAAAACAACGGATTCAACAGCAACAATGACAACAACCGATGGAACTGATTTGAGATTCTCGTTCGCAGAGGAGTTCCTGCTCTAGGGCTGTTCCGAGTAGGTCGGATTGCTGTTAACTGCAGCTGCCTTCGACATCAGGGGAGCTCGTGGGAGCAACGGCCTGCCTAACAATGATCAGCGGCCTGCCTGACTCGGGACTCGGGAAAAGTAAAGACTTCCGAGGAACGGCAGCCAGTCCGAATCGAGCAATTAGCCGAAGTTAAAACACTGTCAGTACAGAGGGACCAATACTCGTATTGTTTGGGGCTCGCAAGATGTTCTTTTACCTTTGGCTGGAGTCGCGCATGGACGCGGGGTCTGATGGGAGGCACTCTGGACTGGGAGTTGCGTGACGTGGAAGACGTCGACGGTTTTCCGCGATGCGTTTTCGTCGTTGGAGCGGGTTTCGGCTGTCGAAGAAAATGACGATGATTCCTTAGATCAACATAGTGGTACGATTACACGCCTAGATGCCCGGATGCATCAAAGGGACAAGTTTGTCTCGTTAGTGCCGTGGTCTGCGGCACCGGCCCTTGTGCTCACTTCCCGATTGATCACTTGGTTCAGATGCTTCCGACAAATTTATCAGTGACGGGGATTCCGCGTGCACGAATTATCGGTGCTCAACCAAATCAAAGAAGAACTGAATAAACACAACGAAACGAAACTTCGGCATCGACGAGGCTTCGGGAGCAGATCTGTGGCTTCTGAGCAAAGCCTCGGAAAATTTGTTGGTCGGGTCGTGCCGAGCTGGAAATGAGCACTCACCTTGGCCGATGTGGTACTGGGCTCAGTGGTCGTCGACGTCGTCGAGGTGCTTTCTGTTGTAGTCGTTGTTCTTCTCGCAGCTCTAGTTGTGGACGTGGATGACGTAGTAGGTGCTGGCGGCGGCGGTGTTGTCGTCGTTGTCGTCGTAGTCGTTGTTGGCTTCGAAGTGGCGCTCGTTTGAGATGAAGCGGGTGGAGGACCCTCGGAAGCCGTCGCGTCGAGGTCCGGCAACACAACAACTATTCGGAAAAACACAACGCGTGAAAAAGTAGCTCTACCCCGTTGCGCGCCATCACACTCATTAGCACGAGAGTGCACGTTGTTCTCTTATGATGTGTAGCGATGAATTATTGTATTCATGAAAGTGATATTCATAGAATTCATAAACAAAGCTCGCGAGGGCTGTCGGACCCTTTACCTTGCTGTTCGGCTTGTTGATCTTGTTGACGAATTATGTCCCTAACGTATTGCTGGAAACTTGGTGAGGTTGGATCAAATCCGGCAATGGAGCCGTCTGCAACATGAATTTAAGATCGTTCTTAATCTCGAACTTCATCTTCTCGTTTGCATCGACTGCAAAACCTCAATCGTGAATCGTTCCACGAAGCAGTAGCGGCTCACGGTCTCGCTTTTGATCGCTCTTTTTTCTGTTTTATTTGATTCCGTGATGACGAACGATCGCAACTACCGCACGTCCGCACTTGGTCCGAATGCCTCTCGTGCAGCACAATATGGAAGAGATGGTTTCAAGCTCTAATGAGTTGCGTGCGCCCTTACCTGGATTTCGGTCGTTATCACCGACGAGAAAGTGAATCACGTAAGCCTTGTTTGTGACGCTATCAACAACGGTGATTTGCTGCTCTCGCATGCCGTTCGGGAGGGCAGCACCGTTAAACTCATTATCCGTATGCTCTAGCTGGTTTGTTTTGCTGGATAGCATCGGCGTCGCTGGGGATGTTGGTTGCTTGACGTCGCTCGGAGACAGAACTTGAATCGGTGTTCGGTGAGGCTTCAGCTGGACGGGGACAGAGTTCTGCACGGGGTTCAGGGAAGGCGATGCCAAACCGACGGAGTGAAATATGACCGCTTCACTCGGAGGCGGGGGCGGCGGTGAAGGAGGCTGGACCCGTTGCGCGTAGGGCGGATCAGCCTGACTCGGTCGTCTTACGAACGTACTTTCAGGAGTGCCATCGCCTGCGGAAGAAGATTCCACTTGAAATCATCATAGTGATCACTATGTTTTTTTTCGCACACAAAATAAGGCGGCCCGTGTCGAAAACTGCCGACATCGTTTCTTCATCTGCATAATCTTATTCAATAATCCGCGGGGACAGAATGCGAATCGCAAGCGGGGAGTTTTCCTGAAGGCCAGGGGAATGGCCGTGCGTGAAGTCGGGAGTTCCTCCCCGCAACACCGACCCCGCTCCCATTGGAGTGGAGGCCCTTTGAGTTCATTTTTGAGTTCCGGGCCAAGATTCAGGAGGAGGAGAGTTTGGGGAGAATAGTTCTTGCAGCACAGCGAACAACAAACAATATGTACAACAAATGTCTGTTTACGAACTGGACACGCTCTTACTCACCGTGTCTCAACGGCTCGCCAAGCTGTTCCCGATCGAAATAGACCTTATTCGGTAGAACAGCGTCCCTACCGGTGTCTGTTGGGTGTCCTCTGGTATTTTGATGAAGTCGATGTCTGACGTGATCGTGCGCAGCATCGATTGCAGGAGGATGCATGGCAGAGTTGAGCGAGTTAAGCTCCGGTTCTTTATCAAAGTCAGCCCGGATGGGAGGCAAACGTTTCACCTGGAGGGACATTTGAGAAAAAGTTTGATGAACTTTGCCCGCATGGGTATTACGCGTTATTGCTTTCTGAGGCGGTCGTTGCCGTCAAGCCGTGGCAAACACTAAATCAAATTCTTACTCCTCGATAGAACCCGAAAATTTGAGAATCGTTGATAGCTATGAACCTCAAAATGACCCAGAAACGATGTCCAATCACCGAACATGATTGCACTTATGTCCATTCAGATATTCGACGTGTCGGCGTCAGTGGCTCTTCCGCCAGTGAGAAGCCAAAAGTTCAACGTTTCAATAGCTCATAAGGAGATTTTTGGTGTGGTCGGAAAGCGAGATAGTTTGCTTGACGGGTCGTCCAGGCAGTTAACCCAGAGCAGAAGATTAGTTAGCGAAATGTTTGAACTCTCACCGGAACGTTATTGGACGCGCTTTTCGTTTCGAAAGCGTCCATACGGTTTTCTGCTGGGTAGCCTTTAGCGCTCAAGGAGGGCGAATCGTGAATGTCTTTCAAAGGTGGCCGATGCCGAACATTAGCGCTTGGGTTTGGTGTTCGTTGACTTAACGGTGAACGGCCGTAGTTGTCTGCGCTAACCGCGTACGCGACCACTCCTGGAAGAAAGCGAAAACAAATTCAATAATGAGCGGTCCGCTGTAGGATACGGAACGACCATCTGATCCACTGAAGTCAACACACGGATCCTTCGTCGCTACGGATGAGCACACTTCCTGTCTAGCCTAACTAGATGGGATTCTCCCGTCCGTAGAAAATAAATCAGAACTCATAGCCCACCGGATATTTGGTCGAAGTGATCTTCCTGCGGTGGACGAGGATTCTAACCAAGATTCTAACCATGCCTCTCACAGCTCAGCTCCAACGAGTGAACACGTGGCGGATTCGAAAAAGGTCAGTTCTTCCACAAAAGCTCGAGTATGACGTCTAGGTTTCTCCGCTCATCGTGTCAACTAGATGAAAGTTGGACTCAACTACGGTGTTTACGTTTGCAGCACGATTCTGATCGTCATTGGGACCATAGGCAACATTCGCAAGTTGTATCGAAACAAGGAACCACGAAATCCCCGGTGAGCTTCGCAGTACACATGACTCTACATGATATGTCAGGACAGTTTTGATCCTTTCGGAACAACGTTTCTTGCAAACCAGCAATACAGGCGATGGTATCGCATTCTTTGTAACGTTACTGGAGTCAGCCCTTGAGCTAGGAAGTTTACTGAAATACTCTCGTTGGGATGTCATGAAGGCAAAAAAGAACCCGGATCGGTGCAACAGCTTTCGAGTTGCTGGTAATTTGGTTCGGCTTGCCGGTTCGGCGCATTGCCTTTGTGACTCAACGACGACCGGCTGTCAGGAGATCCACGAGAACATTAACGTTGAGGTTTTCGGCAGAATCAACAGAATTCCGCTCGCCTGACGGCCGCTTGCGACCCACCCAGCAAGCGAGCGAGCGAGACTCTCAGCTGAGCGAGGCGAAAAAGTGCGAAGCTGAGGACAGCCAGCTGGAAAGCCTCTCAGTATTAAAGGCCCGCGGAACCCATTAGGACTCTCATTCAGCTTCCGTCTATGTTGCGAAGAATGTGGCATTTACTTCTGTTCGCCGCGAGCGTCGGCGCTTGCCCCTACCTGAAGTTTTCCAGCAAGCACACCCTCTGTGTTAGGAGCACTTGCAAGCCACTGCAGACAGGCATCACCGGCGAGGAGCAGAAATACATTGTCCGCTATCACAACGAGTGGCGTTCAAAGTTGGCCCAAGGCAGAATCCCCAATTTTCCTCAAGGTGCTGATATCAGGTACGTCCAACAATGTCATGGGCGCTTGCGAACATGAATCAGAGCATCCGGTCCATTTTTGCGCTCTCCTCAAGTCTGCTGTGGTCAAGCTGACTGTTGCGTCTGAGCTTGTGAGTGCGTTGTCTGCGTCCGAAAACTTTTTCTTCTTTGCAATCGACTCCCTTCAGGACATTCAGGGTGGCACACAGCAAAGCAGAACCCCCGTCAAGGACAAGCAAGACTTTTGTGGAGACCATGGCTGTTTGTTATGCTTCATCTGTGTCCGACGATGTTTTGGAATCAGAAAAAAAACTTGAGTCTCGATTTCTGATCGAGCAATCCGGACCTGTGGTCCGATTCAGGCTCACGAAGTCATCAACCGACTCCGTTCCGTACGATTTCTTTTCGCGAGTGAGAGAAAGGAAGAGTACGCCTCAGTCTGAGGCGGTTGACAGCTACTCCAAAGCTCGTGATTTACGGTTCTGAAAATAGCGCGAGCCTTCAAAGCTGCCGCGAGTCTCTTACCGACTCGCTCACAGCGGAGTCGACCGTCTCCGCCTGATCTGGAGACTGATATCTTTCTCACGGAGGTTATTTCGTTCCGTTCGGAATCCCCGGAGGGATAGAGTGATGAAAACCTTGTGACGGCTCGCGACGACGTTCTACGTGCTCGCAATCATCCTCCAGCAACAGCGATTGAGACATCAAAAAAGCCTGGCACCGATATGAAAATCACAAATTTCGTCCACAGGCACTTGGAATGGGACCCCGAATTGGCTAAAACTGCTCAAGCTCACGCTTCACAATGCAAGTTCTCCCATGACTGTCAAAACTGCCGACGATTGCCGCGTTTCTCTACAGGTATGATCAAGACTCCGATATCTGATTTATTCTGTTTTGTTCACACATGATCATTGCACACTTGCAACACTTCTGAACACTCGGAAAGCGAGTTCAAGTGCCACCAGGCGCGAAACTCGATCTCGGAGAATCTCGCCCCTTAGACCAATGCTGGCCTGAACCAACAACGATTGAACAGATTCAGTACATGGCCTCGACCGCTTGTGAGGAGCAAAGGCAGTTTGCCACAAAAAAAGAACCGTTTCCAAGGCAGAATTGACAATCCTATATTTGCTGAAGGGATTGAGCTCAGCGAGTTCACCGTACGTTCAAGTGGTTGTCAGTTCGCAGCGACCTGTTTTCAAAAGGCGTCATTCTCGAGACGGTTTCAAGTCTTGACCGACTCCGATGAGTCCGTGATTTGGTTCGCGACTGCTGTGCAGCGAGTAAGGGAAGTCAGGGGGAATCGAACATGAACGCTGTGTGTATCATCAACAATCTGACCTTTCACCAGCAGCTTGTTGGCTCTTATCGACGATAGTCAACGAGGCGGGTGTGACCATCGGGATGGCGGAACTAAAATTAGCAAAGATTCTCATTCGCTGCTTAAATAGGACCTCCGTTACGACTCGGCGTTCAAGGATCATTAGGCATCCTAGGTCCGCTGTTACTATATATCATTACGTGTATAAGTATCTCTCGCGTCTTCTGGGCATTGGCCCTTCCCAAAACAACCTGTGTGCAACACGTCCTAACAAGAAAGTTCCTCGTTTCAGGGCAAAACCTCTTTAGCTCATGGACAGTGGTCAAGAACGACGTCGTTAGCAACTGGACGACGGCCATGGACTCGTGGTTTGACGAGTTCAGGATCACTCCCTCGAACATCGTCGATTCTTACGCTTTCAAAGCCAACTACGCCCATTTCACTCAAGCGATCTGGGCGAAAACACATCTGATCGGCTGTGGTTTCTCGACCTATACCGAAGGGAGTCGATTCGTTCGGCTGTATACCTGTAATTACGGGCCGTCCGGGAACGTGTGGCATCAACGCCTCTATACGGCTGGGAAGCCTTGCTCTCGATGCCCCAAACGCACGAAATGCCTGAAGAGTCTCTGTCGGTGAACCAGATCGAGTTCAGGTTTCATTCCGTGCCTGTTCGCAGGCCTCACGTACGCGCTCCATCCGCACATAGTCACCGACATCCGATTCTCACTCATCACCTTTCCCTGATCATTCGGAATCGAGGTACATTTGTGATCACTACATACAATAAACTAAAATCATGGATTTGGTACCGAAGTGCTTCCCGTGCTACTTCCCGCTTGGGTAGATGGCTCCATCGATGAGAACGAACAGCAGAGAAGTTTCTGCAGGTCCTGACGTCGACCCCGGCGTAACAGAGGTGGAAAAAGTCATCTTTGAGTGCTCAATAATAAGTTTGACGTTTGCGATTCTGCGGTTCTGGAACCGATTTTATGACAAAGGGTGACGTGGGTCGTACGTCCTTCTCATCCGTTACGTTCACACCGGCCACTAGATTGGGTCGTTAAATGACGAAGCACTTCCCACTTGCATCCGGTAGCCCCAGCCGGAAACGTTGAAGTCTGGACGAACCAAACGTTCGGATTCCATTTTTACGATTTCGCTACAGCCCATAACAGCTTGCTTTCCTGGCCGGAGCTTCTGAGAGTCTTATTGGACACTGTCGCGGTTTCAACGTTTCATCAATCAATAATAATTATAATAATCAGAGAAGGCGATCTCGATCGGTTTTAGAGAAAGCGCTCAAAGTATATGTATGTGCATGGCTTCGGAAACGGGCTCCGAGACAGCAGACAAAACTTTTTTCGGGGCTAAATGCCTCAAGCCAGATCATGATACCGATTCGCACGGCTTCGTTGTAGAGGTTGGCTCGAGCGGAATTGACCTTTCGTCGAGCTTGGATTCCTCGACCTGAAACTCTGCAACGCGTCGCTTACAGCGAACCGCATGATGAGGCGACGTGGCATCGAATCGTGAAACACGGTCCATGATCTCGATGAAGATAGCTACTCTGGCTGCAGCGTCCCTTTGAATTTAAGACTGGACCCTGTTCACTGGCACCGGTATCCCATCCGTCTTCTCTTTCGTTCCAAAGTCCCACAGGAATTGCCGGCAATCTTCAGCGCGGATCTCGAACTGCCGCAAGGGAGCCGTGTTCTGCGCTTCGCCGATTGCCACCGCTCGTCCACCGGCTCGATTTATCCTCGTCCTCAGCGAACGTATTACTCGATCATAAAACACCAATCAGCGCATCCTGGGGCGACTTTTCAGCAATTCTCCAATTCCTCAGGGGTCCGGGCACCCCTGATGAAAATCTATCGAATTCTCAGGACATTGTTGCAACACGTATCAGCGACGATTGAGCTCAAGCTCTTCTGCAGCTTTCGCCATCACCAAATACCCCGAATACCTCAAACATCCTAAATACCACGTCGGTCCACTTCCGACTCGTAGGTGGGAACGTGTGATGACGTCGAAGCTGTATTCGGGCGACTTCCGAATACTTTCCATTTCCAGGTGAACGAGAACGTCGACGACACGGTTTTCTCGTTCCAACCCTTACCGCTTGCCTGCTCGATTCGCTTGCTGGATTCCGAACATCAGATAAATTTCTCTCTGCTCATTTTTTCTGCCGACCGCTCATCGGATACTTGTAGACACTTATCAATTTTTGAGCCGCTGAGCATGCTAAACCGACACTGGTAATATTCTTCCCTTCCTGCTTCGCTGTTTTCATCACCGAATGATGAGCGGCATTCAGCGGACGCAGGAGTGCCGGGCTGGTGATGCACCGTGTGGATGTCTTGTCGTTATCGAATACGCGATCAGATCTCGTGCGAAACTTGATCGTGTCTAGCGGGAGAAAATCACACGCCGACAGAAGCACAAAACGGTGACGTTCAGGTGCATCTCGTGGCCCCATTCGGTCTCGTTTCGGCTTCGTAACGGTTCTTCCCAAACGAAACAGCTAGAGAAACCAGGGCCTGAGTTTGAATCTATCACCACACCAAATCACTGAGTTTTCATCGTTTCAGTCAATTAATCAATTCACCCATCAATCTCTTGATCGACCGGTTTTCCAGGCAGGAGTTCCATCAATTTGTTTTCCTGGGCAGGTAAAGCTGATCGGACGTGTTTGCCCACAGGAAACGGTTCGGAAGGAATGTTGCCCGAACGTTTTTCGGTGGATAAGCGACCCCAATACGTGAACGTGTCCGTTGCCTGTTTTCTACGCAGAACAGTCGACGTCTACTTCGTCCTTAGGAACGAAGACCCGCACGCCGCGCCGTATGCAAACCATTCCACGACGACGAAAACTCTCCCCAGCATCTCCCAAAAGTTCGGGTCACGCAAGGAATTCCGGCGGCTCATCGCCATGTTCTCGTATTCCAAGGAAATTCGAGCGATTCATTGATTGATCGATCTTCGTGTCACCTTCCGCCGAGAAAAAGGGAATCACGTGCGCCTGGAAAACACCGAATTTGCTGTAACCAAATTCGTGGCAGAGGCCCATGGATCAGCTCATCTGGATGCGCATCCCGCATCCAGATGGGAGAGACAGACGTTTCTCACGAGCTTTACGAGAATTCATCCGCTGACTTTATTGGCGTGTCCGACGCAATCAACCATCGCGGCCCAACGGGTAATCATCAACGAATCCGGGTACTTCAGCGCAAACAACGGCTGCTCCTTACCATCCGAAGAACGTCCACCATACTGTGGGCTATGTACTGGCAACGACACCATGAGACATTTGAGACTAGGAAAAAATCCATGCTCACGCTTCTGATTTCACGCTGTCAGTTCATGAAAAGGATGCGGGAGCATACGTCTTCTACTCTTCCTCCTCCAACTCCTCACGAACCGAAGTACGTCCGTGCGAACCCACGCAGGTAATCAATTTACGGCATGTTCAGTCAATCACTCACTTGCTCACTCGATCGATCTATCATCGCTCGGACCTCCTTTTCTTCCTCCTCTTGCGCGGAAATTCGAGCGCTGCGAGAAGTGATGAATCGAGCACACAATCTGTTCGTGTTTACCTCGTCAAAAAGTCCAGCGTCCGTTTCCAAAGTGGTCAATGCAGTATTTGTGTCAGTGCGGCGGCGAGCGTCGATGGTTCTGTTCAACGATCGAAGCAGAAAATATGAAGACGCATGATCCGGGCGCGATTTCCATAGGCCTTCTCAATAGACATTCGCCATAACATCTCATTGTTGACCAACAAGTTTTGTCCGGTCATAATCTTGACAAGTCGTGATCCGTTTGGCAAGAATTCCGTTCCCAGCTGCCTGCTGTAGAGCACGTTTTTCTCTCTTTTCTCTCTTTACGGGCTTCTTTTTTTTCACTTCAGCGGCGAAGCGGTCGCTCGCTCGCGCGCGCGGGCTCCAGACAAGGAAGGCCGCTCGATCCGCTCCCGTTATCATCAACGTTATAGCGTTCGAAGTGATGGCAATCGAAAATACGATGCACTGCCTTGGTCGGGAGTCGGGAGTCATTCGATTACGACGCCCGTCTATCGCTTGATGAGTCTGCGAAGCTTTGTAGCCATTTCAAGAATTTTCCATTTCCTAACAATGATTCCAAATTTGGAGGAAATGAATTCCATTCCAGGATAATTACCACCGCTGCGATGCAATGGAACGAAAAAATGCGGATAATCGTGCTAAACAGGGCCGTTGGATCAACGATCTCCACGACGCGACGTGCGGATCAAGTTTCAGAAAAAAAGGAAAACAAAAAACTTCGTCGTACCGTTTCGGCTCGACCAAATTCCGACCGAAAAGGTGATAGTTGCCCGGCCGATGTCTCGTATTCATCCAGGCGTTGACCTCAAAATTTTCTACGACAGCTTTCCTTTCCGACTTGGAGAAAGTCTGATGAATTTTTCGCGCGATTCGTTTTTCTCCCGTCGCAATTGACGTTCGTTTGAAGCCGCAGTGACTCGTTTTCTGTATTTATCGACTTCATGGCTTCGGCTCGAAGCCGGCCGGCTGCCCGGGCCGCTAAAGTCTGAAGTGAGTCAGTAGGGCCGCCGCCGGCACTTCCGCAGCTTCTTCGGAACGTCACCCGCGTCTCCATCGTCTTCATCTTTGGAATCGCCGCCGTCGTCATCGTCATCGCATTTACAGGGCTTCAGAACGGTTTGTGCGGAAAATTTCATTCAGAACCACTCGGTTGTCGTTCGCAAAAGTGTGTTTCTTTCTTTATTCTCCTTTATACTACGATTCGATTGCGTTTAGTTTATTCTATGGACATCATTTTTTGCCGACAGCATCTTCCGACAAGCAGTAGCAAAAGCTAAGATGGTTGTGCGATGTCTTATAGGTACAAATTCGGATACTTCTGAAGTGAGTCGCGCTTTCCGCCGGAAAACTGACGAAAATTAGGGAAGCAAGGCGGCAAACGCTGCCGCAGTAAACTGAATCTGACTCGTTTCGACGAACGAGATCAAGCTTGACTCGAGTAAAGTTCGAAATCGTCGAAAATTTTTTGGAAGTGTGTCAGCGTTTTGTCACCGCAAAGCACGCGAGAATTGGAAAGATGGGAAAATGATAGCGATGAAGACCGTGTTCCACACAATGATAAATGCTAAATGCTGTAATGATACCGACGTGGTTTTCATAAACGACCGCCCACACTTCGAGAAGTTTGAGTAGGAATCCCCGAAAGCGGGTGACGCCTTGCTTGACCGAGCACAATCGGCGGACCGCTCGTATACTAAATTCTCCATTCGTATAAAAACCTTCTGCTCGACCGAATAGAATTCCGTCAGGTGGGTCTGGACTTCCAGATGCAGGAATCACCAACCCTCGCATAGCGCATCCCGATTGACGACTTCCAGAATTCGGTTCCAGCGGGGAAGAAGCGTGAAACCTCGTGTTGAACGTCTCTCTCTCGATCCGAATAGCTCGTTTGACAGCTTTCTGTGATTCGTCGATCGACGTCAATGTCGCCGTCGTCGTCGCCGCAGCCGCCAGAGATCACGAAGCAAACGTCAACGTCGACAAAAATCGAACGGCTGACGGCGAATGTTTTCCCGCGATATCTCATCGATTGAAGGGAGACCCGGGGCCGCATGACCTTCGTGTAGCCTCGCCCGATGTCCGACTGCTCAGTCTGACTGAGAGACAGAGATGTTATTTTCCCTGGTTCAGCCCGAGCCGCGGCTCCAAAGCCGGAGGCTATTGGCCAACACTCATTAAACGTTTCCATGTTGGGGGATTCCTCTCGTTCGCTGGCGGGAATATCGTCCGTCGTTGTCGTTGTCGTTCGCTCGAACAGAACAGACATCTGTGATTGGACTGTGTTCAAGTTGTCCGCTTGACGAGGATCTCTCTCGTGCGGTGTCGCGTTTGCTTCCCAAGCAGCGACGAGAGAGGAACAGAAACGGGTGTTCGAGTCGGGCGAGTCATGGGCGATCGACTTCTGTCCAAACGAGCATTCCCAGTTCCCAACAATTTCCCTGGAAAGAGCCAGAATTCTAGGCACCGCTCGGGAAACTCCAACAAGGCCTTGGCATTCACGGCTCGCGGCAGTGTACATAGTGAGCATACAAGAACAAGCACCTCAGGAGAAAGATGAACTACAACAATCATGGCCTTGAACGTGAACTATAAACTCGTTTCGGGGTCTACCTCGAGCGTCTTGATGGGTTGGCTTTCCTCGTTACGTGACGCAGACTTTATGGCGACCTAGAATTCACGCAGTAGAGCCATGTGCGTGCCCGATCGCGCAGGATCGTGCAGGATCGTGCACGGGTAGTTCTGCCGTGGCCTGAAGTGCCCTTGGTTTTTGGCACGCGCTGCTTACCCAGTTGGTCGACCAGGATCATTATCTAGCGGTCGAATATTTTTCCCTCGGATCGCGAACACAATAAATGCAAAGGAACGCGAGGAATCCTCAGATTTGAATCATAAATGGAATTCAAATTGAATCGAGCCCATAGTGCCACCGGATCGTCGTATACGCTGTCTGGCGACGCGAGGTTCGTTGGCGATTCTCGACCGTTCCTACAGACCCCGGTGACCAGCATGAAACCCAAGAGATGTTCAAACAGAAAAACCGTCATCGCTTCTTTGCGGCAGTCCAACTACTGTGTAGCTGTCTTCTGAAAAACGCCGACTGCGCAGCTTCTCGTCACGTAATGCGTTGTGGAGGGAACAATGTCTCGTAAGACGAATGGATGTTGCATTGTCCGGCTGGATGAACAGAGGAAGCCGCTGACGTCGACCTTTGATTTCGTTTCTGATTGACTCCGTGTCTTCTCCTCCCCGAGATCGTCACTGTAGGACCCGCCGACCGACCGAGGGACCGTCTGAGGGACCGACACTCGGACTCTCTGAGCATAAGGTCATTCTCGGCCGCCCACGCGGACCGAAGCGCTAAAGCTGGACCTTAAGGTGAGCTGCCTTTCTCGCGGGGCGGTCGAGGGCGCCTAATGGTGTCCTACTAATCGAGGATAGTTCATTACTCCATCACCGACTGGCTGAGTGGTTGAGTGAAGCGAGAACGAAAGTGATTGAGTGAGCTGCGAGGAGAAAACCGAGTCCCGAGAGCGGCTTACTTTCGTTCCCGTGGCATTCCCAAAGGGAGGGGAGTGCGACTCATTCGACGACGGAAGAGGAAGACCGACCGAGGGAGAAGGTTAGACGTTCTCACTAAATCATCCGACTGGCTCGTGGTTAAGCTCCAGCCATGGCCGCGGTCGCTGGCTCGATTGGTTGCTTGCAGCAGCAGCAGCAGCCACCGAGCGGCACCAGCCTGTTGGATTCCCGTTAGAACAAAGTGCACTCAATGCCGAATGGCGTGAAGCTCCTTTGTCGGAGGGCGCAAATGCGGCGAAGCTATCTTCATAAAGCTGTTCTCGATGCTCGCGTAGGAGCTCAACAGTCGTCGTTGCTTCGCTTCGTGAGCCTAGCTCGCGCTGCGACCAAAAACTTGCCGGGGGTGCCGTCATAGCTTCCGAATTGTGACCGTCGCGTCGTGAGAGGCCCCGTACCATACGCTAGGGTCACCGGGTCGGCCTTAGGGGGTGCGTGGGGTCATGGTCCCCCAGAAGTTTGTGGGGGGACATCTGCTCACTCGGTGGCGTGCTAGGTCGCTCGTCGGAATGCCGGCTCGCTATCAATAGATGATACGAGGTGCAAATAATCTCGCTGACTCCGCAGCCGGTGGATCACAGCCAGCCAGCCTACTCATAGCAATTCAGGTGGACGAGCGTGAAACCAGGTCGCAGCCCAGTTACATGGAAGTTCCGGCTCGCTGATCTCCGTTGAGCGAACCTGCAATAGGTAGACGAATGGATGGCCGCAGACACCGTACAGGAGCTGCTGTCCATTGTCGAATTTTGGCGTTGAGCGGATTCACTCTTCGACCGAACGATTCGGAAATTGCGGCGGCGAAACAAAAAGCACCGCTTGTTTTCCCCACGCGTTTTCCGCCGCGACTCCCGACTGGTTTCAACCAACCAAAAAGCCGTCGTGATTCCGAACAATGTAACGCGTTTGCGATGACTTCGATCAATTCATAGTTTTTCTTCCATCTTTTTTTTTCGTTTTGGTTTCTACCCAGAAAGCCATCTTGACATTCATGGTTATAGCCGAGAACTATGTCGCGATCGGTCGCGCTGCGACAGACGGAACACCCAGACGCTGGAACATAAAGCCCCCGCTGGTGGCCGTACATCGCTGAGGCAATCCTCTGTTGTGAGCGCGTGTAACGAAATATAGCGGAATTACTATTCTAGTTAATATCTGGGTCAGAGGGTGGAACGATCTTCTGTCGTCAGCAGTTTCAGTTCGACTGACTGACTGAGAATACCACCGCAGGCCTTATTGTCGCCACAATGCCGTAAAAAAACAAAGAAGAAATTCCCTCGTTGGCATGGCGGTGCGCATGATTTGGGTTCATGTTTTCGATTTCAAACGATGATGAGGTGGAGCGGGTTAGATGCGTGCGAAGCAGTGCTTGTTCAAAGTGAGATCGATTTGAGCGAAGTCGATTCGTTCCCATAGAAAACCGCGTCGATTCACTGTATGGGAATGTGAATTGGCACAGTTTTCACCTGTTCAAAACATTCCAGGAACGGCGCGAATTCCGTTCCGGTGCGCCGTCCCATTGGACGAGAACAGTGTCCGGTCGAGGCTGTGATTCCGATATTTCTCGGCCCTTGACACGAATCTCCGATCTCTCTGACTCGACTCAGGCGTTCCACGCTGCACCGGCTCGTGCAAAGACATCGCTGCTCTGTTGAATATGAAGTCTGTATGAGTTTGTTGGTAAGCATTCTTGTTCGAGCGTGTATGTTGTCATACCCTTACCGGAAGAGCTTAGGTAGTACGGGACGACGCGGAGGGAGGTTGGAAAAGCAGAGTGAATAGGAAAAGTAGGGAAGAAGGTAACTAGCCGCCTATTGACTCGTCTGCGGCACAAGAAAGATCTCGGCACCGCGCCCGCCTCCACCGCTCAAGTGGAGGTGTTTTCCACATGGTTTAATTCTGTGAGAGATTCTCACCGTCGACGGCTGAATGCTTCTGTGGCCCGCAAAACGTTGTTGGAACGCTCCAGCCCATTCAAAGAACGACTAAGCTGTCGGGCCTGCCGATGCTCGCACAGCCTAAGGGTGTGAAAGTAAGACTCACGGTTCGCCTTCGACGAACTTCTTCCCAATTCTATCCCAACGTATACAGAGACGCGGTACGTGCTTTACGTCATTGCAGGAACCAATCGTTCTTCCGTTTCTTCGCCAAAACGGAAAACTGGGGGCCGTGAGATTTCCGTAATTTCGATCGGAAACCTAATCCCTCTCTATCTCTGGTCGATCGTTGTCCTAAAGCTTGAATATTCATTCGTCCGTAAGTACGGTAGTCGTAGCTGGTTGCTGGTATGACGCGAACATTTTTCCGCGTGTGTCACAAACATGGAGGAAAAAGACAAAACTCGGAAACAAAAGAAAGCATAAGACAAGACGTGATGACAATAACGGCACCGCACACACCGCAGGAAATTACTTCGCACTACTGTTCTGTTTTTTTATGCTTCGCGTACGAATCAAAAAACGCAGAATGCTCACACATTGAGTATTGGGTATGTGAACTGGATTCCAAGCTGTAGGAACGATTACAACTTGGTGATGATGACGTCGTAGTCACCTGGGTTCGTGTTGTGGACACTCAATGTTTGATCCCCGCTTCATTCGCTTGATGATTCAATCAAGGGTCTGCGGCCAGCCAAGACTCGAGTCCCGACGATTCCCTGGTTACAAGCGGCAGAGATCCTACGTGCTCGCCATGCGAGGCATCCGGCCCGCCGTCCGGCCGTGCGTCCGTGCGTCCTTCCGCCCACCAAAACGACGACCCAAAGACCTCAATGCGCACCGTGGCTAAGAACTAATCGGCGAAAGACGCAAGTGCTTCTTTAGTTACGTGCGGTGAATTCGCTTACTCGAATACATTTACGTTCTCCTCACACTCAGCTCGGGTCGGACGTTCAAACGCAAGCCGTGATCTCTCTCGGAGGCGGCGCCGGCGGCGGCAGTCTCATCTCAGTCGACAACAACATTGAAGCGTAGCGTCCCGCCGCTTCCACCGAATCCGTGGAGTTCCGGCGATCGGGTCCAAGTTTGCTTTGTGTTTTGGAGGATCCTTCACTCGGTAAAGTTCAGCTTTTCCTTAGTCGGAAGATCTGTTTGTTTGTTTTTAAGTTCTCGGTTGGCGTTTTCCACAGTTGTTGCGTGTCCGATCTGTCCGCGAGTGGCTCAGTAATTATTCGGAGAAGGCTTTCGTTTTCGTTTGGCTTCCGTAACGTCAATAGCGATCAGCGCATCTGTCCGTCAATAGTTCGCGATCAGGGAAGACCGACCGCCATCGCCATCCGCTATCGACGGCGCGGCGCTCTGCACCGCGGGCACATCGAGAGGAATCCGGATTCAGCGAGAATTCGCTGCCGTCATTCAAAGGACGATTCGTTTACGGATACCTGACGTGTTGTATGTAACCAAACGTCGACTCATCGCCAGGAACCGAAAGTCTAGCGAAACCCGCCGGACCATTCATCAGCCAGGTGGTAACGGAATGTACAGCATCACGGACGGTGGTGTTGGGAGGTGAGAAGTTGAAGCACTAGTCCAACAGATGTTGTTTTTCCTATCTTCTAGATTCGCTCTAATAATAATAACTTGTGGCGACACTAATCGTTTGGGCAGATTATCCTCAACCAATCAGTTTCTTGTTGTAAGCTGACAAGACCATTTTTCAAACTAGTCCAAGTCGCCCTCCCCCTCTCGCTGCCTACCACCACTGACCACGAATAAGGTGTTCTTATGTCGATGATATTCCTCAACTCTTCCGGGCCAGACCATTATCGGAAGAAAACGGACCGCCCATGGACTTCATCATTCTAGATATCATGTTTTCGCCTAAATCGACCAATTTGACCACACGTAAGTGTGCATATGTGACATAGTGGTTGACAAAGTTTATCCTAAACGACTAATTTTCCAATAAATTATGTCTCACGCTGACACGGAAGTTGTTCTCCTCTGTCCACACACCTTCAGTCGAGCTATTGTGCTCAATTAAACGTGTTGTTGTCGCGTCGCTCCTCGCCGCGCCTGCTCAAGAGAATGAAATGAGCGGAATGTCAACGACAGACAACCGCGATTACACTCGTTCAACTTCCTACCGGTTGGTCCCCATTCGCTCTTGCAGCTGCTAACGACGTATCGCACAAACAACGAGCGTTATGCGGCGTAAAGCGGTTTTTATTACGATTTTGTTTTTCAGAGCAAAAACGGACACACACAGATACGCACAGTTCTCGAAGCTCACTGAAACGTCGAACGACGACGCGTCTGACTCTGGGTTCCGTCTGATGTCTCGGTTGGCTGTCTTCCGGGCCGAAATACAGCGGCGTCGATTAATATCATCGTTTTACGCTTTACGCTCCGAAGACAAAATCGCCATCATGGATCGCGCAGAACTATGACTACAAACGATCATGAGGGATGATTGAATGTCTTGGAACGACTTTCAATAAAACGACTTGAATTATATCATTGGAAAGCGTTCATCATGAAAACCCGAAGAGTTCCTGCAACTTTCGTTCGAAGATTCGCAGGCCGAGCAATCGGGAGACGACCGACGCCCATCGGGCATACGGTAGGCCGTCAAACGGATATGAACCGAAAGAGGAAAGCTTTCATAGCTTCCTAAAAGATCGAGTTGAGGCTTTCTTGAGCTGCAAAAATACGGACTCCTGAGAGGGAATCGTTTCCGAAACAAAGAGAAAGAAGAAACGATCCGCCGATTTGAAGTTCTCTGGAGCAGAAAGTCGGCGAAAAAGAAAGGAATGCACACCAACAACGATGTAGGCGGGAAAAAGTATCCGAGAGCATCCCATGAGCAATCGCAGCTTGCCGCTGCCGTTTAGACCCGCGCGTGGGGGGGAAAAACTCCGAGAGGAAGTCGTCGTTTAACAAGCGCTGTCAGGTACTTCTGCATCGTCCTCATTCTTGTTTTGATCCCAAATCTCTCGGTTTCCGCTTCATCTCAATTTCAAGTGCAGCCTCCGCCGATTTGGGATTGCGCGCTGCGTTTCAAAACTTGTTCTCGGCGAAAGTTCTCGTTGCTTGAAGGGTTTTCATCATTTCCCGCATCTGCGATGACGTTTTGAGTCATGTTTCTTGAGCTGACGTTAAACGCCGAGAAATCGTCTTCTGATGGAAGATGGGCGAGGTCAGGTGTGGTCCCACTGCTCGAATAACCGAATAATACCTTCGGGTCCCAAGAATCGATCCAAATCACTGCATTTCCGAGGCCTGGGTGACCCCTCCTCCTGTCGATGCTACAGTTCCAAAATTGAAAATTTCCGCAATTTTCCAGCGAAATCATCTCTGCGGCTTTGCGGTGATAACACCAGAGATCAGCCGAGTTAGCGTCAGTTATGCTTATGGGTATGGTGCGACTCATCCGAAGATGACCCTTTCACTTCAGGGGCGAGCAAGCTCTGCGGACGCCGGTACAGTTTTTTGGAGAGTGGACACCGTTGAACCCATCTCGACTGACGCCTAATCGTGTCAGTCGATGCACACCTTGGACGCGCTCATGCACCTGATGCGTCACATGTGATGCATCTCGGCAGCAGTCGAGATTCGAACCGCTGCCATCGAGTTTTTGGTACGGGATATGCAGTGACAATCGGTCGTTTGATCCCTTTTTTCGGACACATGGGTTGAATCAACTCCAACCAACGGTGCCTAGGTGAGGGGAAGGTCCTTGCGGACACAACCCGACACCAGAGGGAACGATCCGATATAGTCATCTGTGCTCCTCGACCCCAAATCTCAGCCCCGCCGAAGCATGGTTACAGTCCCATGCCAAGGGGACCGGCTGGGGCAGTTTCATTTTGTTCTCGCGACCCTGAATTCCGCTAAGAAGTGTGGGAAATGTCGGAAGAAGCAAGACCGCACCGCAGCTCATTCTTCATGGAGGCTTCATGGGCGCCAAGACCCACAGAAAGCAGTGCCAAGGGAGTGAATAAACAAACGAACAAACTAACCAAGTCTTGCCAGAATAGTTTTCAGGTTCAGCGCTCGCTCGAGAAGAACAAGCCAGAAATGGCAATGTTTAGTACTTGCTTGCCGCCGCAGTCATCGCCGCCGCAGCTCCCCGACCCAAAAATCGAGGAGAAAATATAAGAAGAAGGAACGCGGTTGAACAACTGCGGAATCCGCGAAAGCAGGCCGGCACGCCGAACGGTGTGCCAAGCCCTGTCGAAGCTTTTTATCTAAACTCCTCTCCGAAAGCAGCGATTAGATGTGTACCATCGCCGGCAAGCGTTTCGAGCCGTTCGGAGGCGAGGGAACACAGGGCACTCTCACATTGCGACTAGATCCAGTACGATTTCCGATTCCCGATTGTGAGAACAATTAGTATTATGAACCTTCCGCCTGAATTGGACGTTCTTCCCTCCGATGAATCTCAAGAGCATCAACGGAGCATTGAAGCCTATGCTCCGCTGAAAACGACTCACAATCAGTCAGCGTCATTAGAGTCCCAGGCGGATATCCAAAGCGTCATGGCTCGAACTAACCCAGAGCAAACATAAAGAACCCAGTCCTTAATAGCGTTACCACCGCCCCAGTGATTGTCAGCGACTTCCTCACTCAGATGTCAGTGGTCAAAGTCGATTGTGATCGAGCATAGTGCTTCTGAGGTTTCTGCCGATGGTAGACCGTCACGGGTAGGTGATGAGAACGAGGATTTGGACTTACCGATGATTCCAGCCATCGCGGGCAGGAGGACTCCGATTGTGACGAGGCATCTTGTCTTGGCGCGTTTCCTGCGTTCTTCGCGCACGACGCTCTGGGCATCGGCACCGGCCCTCATTAAAGTTCCACCGGATCGCCGGCTATAGGTATGCACTGACGACGCTGCGTGAATCGACGCTGCCCTGGGAGCATTCAATCCGTAGTGGGGACGGCCGTACAATCGTCGATCTGGAAATCGGAAGAAAACATTCTGAGTAATTGGATCCGATCGTTTGATCCCCGGATGCGGTGGCCGCGGATGCTCGCCCAAACCGGGTATGGTGGCTCGCGGCTTTCGGCAACGTCATTGTTTCGACTGCTCTTCCACCGTTGCTCAGTAACTCGGCGAGCAGTATGAGGAACGTTTCATCAGAGATTCGGTTTGTGTCGTTCGAGGGTGGTCTCCGAACGAGGGGGAACGTGCTTCGGGGGTCGATTGCGCAGCAGACACGACCGCAACATCGAAGACGGCTCTGCGGCCAGCGGGGATTAAAATGCTGTTTCCGCTCGCTATTAGTGGGATATCAATTTTCATAGCGATGCGTCAGGAAAGGCGCACATTTAAAGATTAAACTCGGAAAGGCCGAAGCGACCGGCGAAGAGGGCTGTGATAGAAACTTCGAGGCTTCGGAACTTTCCGGAGCGTAATACTCATCCTCAACGGAGTTCTCGCCCGCTCGCTCGCCCGCTTCCTCGCCCCTGCTCCTGAGATATCGCAGCATCTGCTCCAGGGTCTCCTGCTCAGGTGTGAGTTTAGGAGCAACGTTTCCGAAACCATCAGGTACTCGGCATCGTGTCGGATATTACCCAGAACGATCGTTTTGCGGAACATTCGGTGATCGACTGTATTCCATAGAAAGCATTCTTCTCGCACATTACGGACTATGGCCGATTTATTCATGGATTCCTTGACGTTCGAACACAGTTTGATATTGAGCGTTTTTCCCTTTCAAGGCCATAGTTCAGAGATTTATCATCCCGATAGGAAGACCCGATTGATGCTTTCAGGTCGCGTTGTATTATCTTACAAAATAAAGTCAGGGATTGGGTATTCGATATGTCGACTGATGAGACAGGAGATGTTCGTTATGAATCGCTTCTTCCGCGGACACATCTCTCGCTCATGTCGTTCCGCTTTGCGTTTTGAAGATTCACTGCAGATAACCCAATCAAAGTACACTCAGATGTGCCATAGCATACGCTGATGTACCACGATGTACTACTATGTACGACTGGGTACATACTTTGATGTGTCGTAGTACCTGCATTCCATTATGAGACCTCATCATGTGCCATGTATGAGGCACCGAAATATTCGATGAGTTCTCCGATATACTGATGCGGATCATGATCTGGTATTATACACGCTGGTTGAGCTCGAAAATCCGAAACATTCGGTTTCCTGGCGTCGTCGTCCGCATATAGCGGAAACGAAAATTGTCACTGGAAGCCCCAGGACTCTTCCCGAATATGATGAGCGGTTGGGGACGAAACGCACAAGATTATAGCCAGGGTGGCAAGAGCATCGGATTAGCCTTGTTTCCGCAGATTTTCAGGCTGGTAATCTGCGGCGACGGAATCCTCGGCTCAAACCGTAGATCGTTTTGATGTATTACGTCGGAGTGAGAGATATCGAATGCTTGAGCCGTCATTTTCTTGCCGCTCTAGGCTCGTTTCGTCTATCCAGCCGTTTTATGTGAACGTTTCGATTCCCCGTTGGTTCCGTCGAACCCGATGAGAAGACTCTAGTCGTGCTGGGATATTATTTGTGTAGCTAATCGAATGTCTTGCCGTGTTTCAAATGTAAGGGGATTACGGCCCGCTGACTCAGATACGATGCTGGCCTTTCTGTCTGCTCAGCCGGCTGTCTGCGTACGCAGGGTTGAATGAAAGGCGAAACAACACGAAGAAGACGAAAGAAGACGAAATCTTCGTCCGACACCGTAAACTACCATTCGATTATTTCGTCAAATACCTCTGTGCCGTCCCTCGGTAGTCCATTATTCGACCGTCGTCGATTCTAAACTGACGACGAGTTGCCGCGTGCGGAGAACGAATCGATGTGGGGAAACAGGGATGACTTTCGATTCGCCAGAAACAACGGTAGTGAAGCCGCGTTCGGCTCTATCCCGAAGAAACGAAGAAAACTTCGGAGCATGGGAGTCTCCGTGACAGGATGTTATCCTCAAAGAAACATGCGAGCGCACTGTCAGCTGCCTTTGATCCAACCAGGAAAGCCCTATGGGCTCGTCGAGGATCCCGGTGGCCCTGATTAAACTCTGAACATTTTTTAGACTCCCTGTCCGGAGTCGAGAACATCCTGTAATTGAAATTAGAGGGAGACAGACAGAGAGAACGAACGGACGAAAGAATCGGGGAGGAAACTCAGACGACGTGACGGGAGGAATAGTGGAACGGGACGAGCTATTGATAGTTTATCGATCGACTATCGAGGAATACTCTTCCAAGAGTTTCGGCATTCCTTCCCTCCATCCACGACAACTCCGTCTTCTGAGACAAGCGAATAAACATTCTTCCGAAGACAGGTTATAATTTCGCGCACGTTATCCGTCCTTCTAGAGCTTCCACCCTTCCACTTCACACTGTGGACAGGCAAAAGCTTCAGAAATCGCCGTAGGTGTGCATCCATGCGCCACGTCCAGGATATCTAAGGGAGCAACGTATCTGCGACGGGAGCATTTTCGAATATCGGCGAACAGATAGATGCAAGGTGACAGCCAGACGGATTCATATTCAGAAAAGGAGAATTTCGAAAAATCGACGCATAATGGTCCACCATCCTATCCCGAACGAACTCGCGACTGTCAGCAGATTAAGCTGAGGCTTCCTTTGTGCGATTTCGCGCAAGGAGGCTCCTTTCGCCGACAGCGCGCGCACCTGTCGCTCGATATGTCTGTTCTCGCTCCAAGTGGGCTCATCGAGCCCTAGGTTTCCTGAGTCCCGCAACCGAGGGTTCGAGACCATTGATCTAGCCCTTGGGCTTGCTTCGGCAACCTTGTTTTGTTTTTCGAAACGTTCCTGAAAATTGTTCCACTCCGTATACACTGTAGAGCCTTTCGCAGATGTGGCTCATTGGCAGGTGGGTAATCTCCGAACCACTGTGGTGCTCGGGAATAGCGTTACTTTCGTCATGCAGCCTGGAGGAGCTGCATGAGATGGGTCGAAAATTTTCTGCAGATGCAGAAGTGTCTGTAGCAAAGTCTGTCTGGTTCGATCGATGTAATGGGCAAGTGAAATGGTCCAGCATTGAATAATGATGTGGCCGGCGGGCGCGGGGCGTGCAACTATCCGAAACTTGCCAAGCATTAAAATATGCGCATAATATGCTTCTCTGCGGAATGCTATCGGCCGAAACGACGCTCTCGAGAATTGTGAATCCAGCGTGCTAGAGCCCTACCCAGCCTCGTTGCTTGCCTGTCTGCCTATGAGCGCGGTAGCCAAGCAGCTCGGGAACATGGCGAAAAACCTCCTCATCCTGCGGAGCACCGAGCACGTCCCGACAGGCGCGAAGCTCCATTCGAGGGCTTTGTGTAACGCTCTACCGTCGACCTTCTTTTCATGCTAATAACAGGCCTATTGTGCCACGGAACTTGTTGCTCTAGGAGTTGCATTCTCAGGGGGTATGTCTTCATTCTTCGCATTCTCAGAGGTGCTTACCTCAAGATCGTCGAAAGGTACTTGGACATTCTCGACAACGTTGCCTACCTATTTGAAACAAAGTTCCCCATCCAGCCAGACGTTGTCAAGAAGTATTTTTTCTCTCTCACTCAGTCAACTCCTGAGGCCATACTTCTCCGATTCTCCAGATCGCCACCTCGATTCCCGTACTCCCCTTTTATTGCCTTGATTTCATTATGATGGCTCGTGGCAGCTCTGAAGATCAGAAACGTCAATTCCGCCTTACGAACGTTTCGTTCTGCTTTTTTGGTTCGGAATTCATGTCAGCTGAACACCCGAGGCGGTATGTCTGGCGGCGTCTAATGCGATTGACCGTACAACGGCCGTTTCTTATCAAATATCCACGCTCTGGCCTCATGGACACGCGCCAAAACTCGGGGAAGGAGGAGGGGATGTATCGGAGTAGAATTTTTCTCGAGTTTCGATCACAATCCGCTCTCTAAGTGACCGATTTCGGTCATCTGATCATTTGTTTCGCGGAAAAATCATTGCTCGTCGTGTCGACCACGTTGCAGACTCCTGTTCGTGCCATACGGGAGCCCAAAGCGTACCATTGTTGAAGTAGCCTATCTCAACGTTCCTTGGATAGCTCTCCTGAGCCACGTTGACGTCCTCGAGACGGCCACAAGCCGTCTGCAGACTGGTGATTACGAGCCGCAGCAACACCGAACACACATGAAGGAAGCACCAGTGGGGGGAACACTGCAACTATTTCTGTACCTTGCACAACCACCACAACAACAGGCACTGCGAGCGTACACCGAGGGAAAATCAACGCCACCGTACTGCACCCGTGGCTTTGAAGTTGCAACTGACAGTGTGGGGTGTCCGTGGAAATCCGGCGAGGAAACTTTCTACCGCCACCTCTTCTCGGTGTGTTTCCCCCTCACCAGTCCGGCTGGGAGCGGAAACCACTGGACGAATGCCACGCATAAAGATGCAACGGAACGCGAAATCGACCACTGCTCGTCCATCGCTTGTCCACTGCGGGTCCACAGAAGCGGGACGCCATCACTTCATTTGGTGCATCTTGTCGTCGTCGTTGTCGTCGTCGTCGTCATCTGTGCCGTGGTCTTCGTTTTCGACGACGATGTTGCTGTCCGCTTTCGCTTTTGCTTCGATTGATGTTCGCTGAGATAGTGATCATGGAAACAGTTCCAATAAGCGGTCCGGTGCCGTGGCTTCTGCTGGTGGTTATTACGAAGATGATGGATGCTCTAACTGGTTGAAGAACGGGTTGTTACCGGGATTCGAAGGTTTTTGCTATTATTGATTACGTCGTCCAGCGGAAACTTTCAAAATCATCTGGGTTTGACCCGCGTTGACTCTTCGGCCCCAGCTCATAACTCGTCGTGGTCAAGATTGATTCACGAGGCTCGATAAACAAATTCAGAATGCTTCCTGTGTGTGTTTGTGGTCGATTTTCGGGAAGGATTGCGTTTTCCGACTCTCCAACGGGAATCGGAACGCAATCTTCACAACTTGAGGACGATTCGTTCGCTTCCGATCAGTAACACGAATTGGGCGATGTTTTCGTGGGGTCATTCTCGGATGATTGCAGAATTGCTTTTTGGGATCCCGAGCGACGGCTGCGCCAAAACTAGGCTGTTCACTCCTTGCCACTATGACTTCGAGATTATCTAAGAATTCATAACACTTAAGATGAAAGAAACGCTCACATTGAGACTATTCAGCTCTGAGAAGAAACAAGCCACCAGGGAAGCCGGAGAGGAAAACGAACGGATAAAGTGCTAGCGGCCCAGAAACTTTCGCCCGCTTACCCACTTACACCGACGTTGGACTGAGAACCCGAACTTTGGGTGGGGAAGGCCTGGACCAAGATTTTTCTGGTGTTTGTTGTCGTTGGTGATGCACCGGCACAGCGAAACGCCAGCACGGCGATAGAGTCCGCATCAAATTCTGAACTTTTCTTAACAATCTTATAGGTTTTATGAGATGGTCTTCGCTCCGGAAAATTGACCGATGTGAAACAACCATGTTTTCCAGCGATTTTAAACATGTTTCACGATGAGATACGCATCACCCTGTGGGAACGGGTGATTTACCGCCAAGCAACGCGATTTGCTGTATTTTACGTTGAGGCACACTGTGTGTATGTGACCAGTTCGAGTTTCCAGGCGCCCGCCGATAGTATCGGAGTTCGCGTTGAACGAATCAGAACCTTTCCCATGGATCTCATCGTGGGAATCGCCGTTCTCAAATCCTCGTTTTCGCTCCGTGATCTCAAAAGGAGTTTTTTTTATCTGAACCCACTCCACGTTGATTGATCTTGTTGAAGCAATCAACATGTCCCCGCCGTTGCGCGTTGGAACTGAAGAGGGAGGACAGTGGAAACGTGGCCTACGAAGTGAGCTAGCTTAGAGCAGCAAGCTTGGAAGTAGACAAACTGGCGGACGAGCCGACACCGGGCACGACACGAAGATGAAATTCGCCAGAGTCGGTGTTGCTCGGTCGTGTGCTTGCCTTTCTGCCTGTCCCAGGAGGACAGGCGGAAAGTTCCATTTGCAACACACAAGCGCACACAAACAGAGCGTTGGAGTTCCATGACGCTTTGTTGCTTCTTTGCCGTGGCCCACGGTGCCTTGCCTAACTGTTTCTGTTTTGCCTCGATGTGTGTTCACAGCCGCTTCGTCTCTGGAAGTTTTCAGAAACTTTTCCCGTAACCTGCTCTGCTTATTCGAAAGCATGATTGACCCTTCGTATGAGTTAACTCTAACAACTCGTTCCCCAAAAAGCTTTCCACCTGATGAGAGTCTATCTGAACTTCTGACTTCAGCTCACTCAACGTGTGTTGTCAATCGAATACGGACGGAAACGAAACTGTTTCGAACCAGTATCTCGTCTTCACCAACGGAGGAAGCGAGAAAACTCAAGTTTACCATCGGGAACCGCAAAACAAGGCATTTACGTCTCAGTCAGGCTTCCGACATTACTCCAATTCCTCACAGAAGATCAGAACTTCGTGTTGCTCCTGAATGACTGTCTTGTTAGTTCTTTCTGCGAAGCAAGTCTCGGGAGAATCGAGTTATCGCTTCCTCGAACCTTGTAATAAATGTCAATGGTTTGATAATCACGACAAATGTTATTAGTTACATGAACGTGATCCTCCCCCGAGAATTGGTTCTTTGTAGTGACTAGCTTCTGAGCAGCTGAGCAAATATCTTGTTTCAATTCTCGCCGGACAGCTCAAAGGGATAGATGAGGGAAGGTAATTGACGGTCTACCACTGTTACAGCACAACAGTCAATCGGATGACGCGGCTTCCTTATAACCCCAGCTTATCACGGCTCAGACGAAGACTTCTGGAACGTGAAGAATGACGGGAGCTCGGTTCTGGAAATGGGATGCTTCTCATACCAAAATTCGCACCATGACTTTGGTGCGAATCGTGCGTTTGGATTAAAACTCGGGGATGAGTTTCTGAGCGGCTCACTGAAAAGATCGCTCGCTTCTGAAACCCGTCGGTTCGGAGACTGGACAAATGCAGGTTCAGTCGAAGGATTGAAAACAGCTCAGGATTCAAACATTGTGATGAATCAGATAACAGTTCTCATGTCAGGAATGCGAACCAATGGTCTGTATTTGGCTCCGCAAAATTGACAGCGTGAAAACTGCAAACAAGAAAACGGATGGATCAAGAAAATGCATCTCGTTGCTTTCGTGAGGCGCGTTGAAAGTTCCAACGCAAACTTGATTGAAAGCCGCCTTGATGGACAGTTTTGCCGAATCCATGCTCCGGAAGGGTCTGGTTACAAATTCAGAGCAGACTCTCGGGAGATATGTTCAAAAACTTGGCTTGAACGTGATTCGCTCAAAAACTTTGAGCTTCAACGGAGCGATCGATATGCGTTCTAGTCGTCCTCTTCGACTTTTTTCCTCAAGGTCGGTAATCCTGTCGCGTCACTATTTTGATCCAACATCGAAGCATTGGAACTCACTTCTGGTGCTCAGCTTCCTGACTATTTATGATTCAAAGCCTGCAGCATCGCTCGACCTAGCCCCTATACTGCAGGGAACGCGTGATTTCCTCCCGCGGACCTCGACCGCGATCTTGTGATACTGAAGCCGATGTGAAGATTATGGCCTCTCCGACATCAATCTGGAAACCTCCTTCGGCGCTTTCGACACGGCATATATCATCCCCAGCGCCTCGTCTCAACCGAACCGAAAACCATCGAAACATCTCAGAACATCGGCCGAAATTCAAATCAGGGGCCGAGATTCGAATGCGGTGATGTTTCGTCTGACGAGATCCAACTCGTCCAAGGCAGAGTCAGTTGGCCATCGAATCTAATCAGCTAATCAGACTTGCAGCAACAACAGATGTTTTGGTCCGTTTCGGAACACCGGGCGGTGTTCGAGTATCGTGTGGCTAGTGAGGAAACACTCGTTGTGGGTGTTACGCTGGATTCGCTAGAGCCTGCAAGGGCCGTGGAAGGACAGGACGAAGTAACTCCGAGAGGTGAACATGGTGAAAACGCGAAGTAGAAAACGATAGAAGAAACTTCTTGGGTAACGGACCGCGTGAACAACCGACGCCGGTTTCGATAACGGGGTAGAACTACTCTGAGGCGCAGGTGTTGTATGAAGGAAAGAAATGGAGAGACGTTGGCTACCACGGCGTTGGATCCACGACGCGGTGGAGGAACAGGTGGTTGAGGAAATGTGCGGGGAGCAGATGGTGACGGAGAAGCACCAGCTCCAGCAGCAGGTGGAGAAGAAACAGAAAACGAGTGCAGATAGAACGCGCACTGTGATGCCCACTCCAGATGGTAGCTAGTGATAGCAATAGTGATTCGGATACGCTTTGTCCAAAATGAGGAAACATCGGACGCAACGAAGCAAGCGACAGCTCCTCCGTCTTTGGACTTTTCCTTTTTCTTCTGATGCTGGAGCTGTCTGTGCATCGTTTTTCGTCTGACAGCACACAGAATGCGTTTCTATTTTCACTCACTCACGATCTGAGCGAAGGAAAGTTTGTCGACTGCGATGTTGGTAGTTCGGAACGAGGCAAAACATTGGGCACACTATGCTCCTGAAGACGCGGACTTACCACTTCCAACGAAGCCTGGATGCTTTACAAAGATCTGGGATGGGGAATTATCGCAGTCTTCTAAAAACATTCCATGAATGGCCGTTTGCCCCCCATTCCTCCCCAATGTTCGAACGAGTCACGATTCGTTTTCAGAGAGCTCGGATCGATCCATATTTCATGCATAAGTGAACGAACCAGTTTCTCGAGCCGATCTCAATTTTTCTCCCCGATGCCGAGTTAACGAGCTCCAAAATCATTCGAGTTGTCTAGAAGTGGTTTTGTACTGTTTCCACACTCTGCAAATTCCGAAACCATTCATAGTAGCAGCAGTTCACGCCGCGACTCTTCGGTTATGCCAACATGGAACACCAGGAAAACATCGAGAAAAAGTGCGTTATCGAGTTTTTCATAGTTTTTCGTTACGAACACGACAGAACGCTCATTCCGTCGTTTTGCATAGTTCCACATCGGCCGCGTCTGCGCGTCCAGTCGAAGCCAAGTCTTCGGCGTTGCCGGTGACCACATCGATTCTGTCTACGTTTCTCTCGCTCCTGTTACTTTCTAAACTCACTTTTTTCCCATTTTTCAACTTCTCTTTGCTCTTCTTCAGGGACGTTTTTCTCGCTTCAAGTTTTTCATGATGTCGTTGTGGAACTTCATTACCGCGCAGAGAGTTGAGGAACTGTGGCTCAGTTCAGGCTCAGTCGACCGGTAACATATACCCGCTGGCAGTAAGAAAAAATGGAAGACAAAAATTTACAAAATGTAACCACTTAACGGGGCAGACTGCTCGCGCTCGCGCGCTTGTCCGTCCGTTTGTTCGTCTTCCCGCTTGAGGGGAAAATTTAACGTCACTCATACGAATCTTGTAGCGGCTCTGCGTCGCTTCAGTCCCGGGTCCCCGACTGAGAAACTGACCAAGTCGGCGGCGTCTTTCGAAGACAATCAAACAATGAAGTCAAACAATCTACCCACTTAGACACGTGTGTGCGGTGAAAGTGTTTTATTGTTTGCTTTTTTTCGGCTTTCGGATTTCGATTCCCCACCGCACGATCGGAGTGAATCCGAGAGAACGGACGAAGCACGCTCTTAAAATGAATTTGCAGGAGGCTTCTATCTTCTACTCTAGTATGCGCGGTAGTACGGTCAAGAAAGTTGAAAAACGCTCGGTTCGGTATCCCTGAATTCATTGTTCTTAGTGGGATCCTCTTGTCAACTTCTTGTCCCCTTTGAATTTGAGATTTCGGGTATCACGACTTGAGTTCAGAAAAAAGATAACAATCCATCCCGTTTTCGCGCTGAGCCAGAACTCATACGGACAGATGAACGAAAAAACTAAACTATGGCTAGATTGACGGTTCGGATAGTGAGATTTTTATCGAGAAAGTGCGCGTCGATTGTCCGTCCCCTGTTTGTTTGAGCTGCGTGGAAGTCGCTTCGATTTTTTCCTGATGGGAATGCTTCCCTTCGTCAGACGGAGATGATGGACGGCTAAACACAACGATCCGAGGCGCGCGACATCCGTTTGGAGCTTTGGAGTTTATAAAAAAGTCTGGAAACGTCTTGCGCTGTGATGGGTAAAATCTCATGACGATCCGCTGGATTCAAACTCATATTTCGTGTTGACCCCCACAGCGCGGCAAACTCGGAGTACTCCATAGAGACATTCATGAGTATGCCGAGTAGAGTCGAGTAGAACTTGAATCCTTGCGCGTGTCGCTCTTCAATACTACCGCATGTAATTTCATTTCATTCAATTCCATGTCCTGATGTTTGCACCTTGCCATCGGATACCTGACAATGAGACTTGTTCCGGATCTTAGGTTCTGGTTCAGCGCGAGTTCAATTCTCACAGCCTGCTCAGATGTTCAATCGTTGGCATCGCCTCCCATGTTTTCAACTCAAGCGTCCAAGGCTGATAAAGGATCTGATCGATCATTTGATCGATGGTTCTTCAACTTATTGGGAAACGACTCAACGCCAATGGATTCTTCTTCCGTATTTTCTGGTCTGTTCGTTTCGGTGTATTTTTTTCAACTTTCCTTTGTTTCGCTCACGGATCGAGACGACTCCGTTCATAGCGGCTCACTTTGAGGGAGTTAGTCCATTCCGTTTCGATTCATCTATAAATCATGTGGAAGCGTGTCATCGCCAGACCGGTAGCTCTGTTCCGATCGGCGGCCAATTTTTGCTGAATCATCACTCAAACCCAGGCCGCAGAACTAACTCGATGTCGCGACTCGCGACCCCTGAAACCCCATCTACCTGCCTGCCTGCGGCTCCGATGTAATATTTGTCTCAACGACTCTGGTTGGAGCTCGGTGACGCTTTCTGTATCTGAGCGGGAGCTCAGCTCTTGATCGACCCGCGACGAACCCGGATCGGCGACTGAGTGTCAGCTCTCGGTCAACCCCGATTTTCAATTAAGCCTCGCACTCGAGAGATTACCAGCAGGGCGCAGTAACGGCGGAAGCTTCTTCCGTCGACTCTTCATCCGACCGGGGTTACATCAGAGGAAGCCCAGCCCGCATCGCGATGCGTGATCAGAGCTGCGCACTGTGGAGTGGCTGGGAAACATCATCTGACGACGACGACGACGCCGATGGCGGTGAAGTAGATGATGATGATGATTGAAAAGACTCTACACGTGATGACGATGATGGCTCGTCACAGAAGTGATATTCCGATTCCTACGAAGAAAGTGTTTGGCGCCCGTTTTTCACCGACGACACGCAAAATGTTGCACGGAAAGCGTGGGAATTTCAACGGCTGAGTTGATTTTTGCGTTTCAACGTCCACCTTGGAGCTCACGCTCGGTTCGCTTTCGCTCATGTTTTCTTCTGATGTTTGATGTCCCATCTCAAAGTCGAAGCTCACTCAGATGTCACTTGATGACCTCAATGAGCTGGACAGCGCTTCGACATTTCCGCAATTTCAGGAGTACCAGCCTGGACCTTTAAAGAAGAGTTTGCGAGATCGTTTCCGGACCTTTTCGGCGAACAATGATCTATCCGAAAACATGAAGTTGTGCTGTTGATCGATTTCTTGGTAACTGGTGGTAATTATCGGTCGGATGAGTATTTGTTGAATCTGTGAATATCCCTCCAGAGAAAGTTTCGGAACGAAACTCCTTCGGAGAGAAGCGAGAAAGCTCGGGGTCATTGCCGCGAGCTTTCGGAATTGAAAGGAGAGCACGCACAGATGGGATTCACAGCTTTAGGCGAAGATTGTTCGTGGCCGGCTCACTTCGGGACGCGTGAGACGTCGACGGCAACATTTCTTTTCCATTTTGTTCTTGTTTCAGATAGGCGCGAACATATTTCTAACGAGGAGGCATGGAACAGATGGAATATGAGATTCGAAAGTAGGGCTGAACTGGAAAAGGGAGAGGGACGTGTTTGTTGATCATTAGAAGCCGTGAGAGGAAGTTGCGTAGTCTAACGGGAAAAGTCCGAAAATCTTACGCGTGAGGTATCATTCCGCGGCGGTCAAGCACCTCGAGCCGCAAAGAGCTCTAGGCGGACGGGAAAGCTCACCTCTGGGTGGACGGTGTTTTTGAGCTGACACCGTGACCTTGGAGAGTTTCCTCCAGTGAGCGACCCGTTCCTCGTTGAGAATTCTGGGACACACTGAGCCTGTCGTCAAACTCTCAGGGAAAGGTGGAACTCGATTTTGAAACGTCTCTTCCCCAGCCATTCCGCGTTTGAGATACTACCTCCGTCCCATAATAGTAGTCCCATTTGAGCCCAGAATTTTATCCCGAATTAGTGGTCGCATCTGCCGATTTCCACATTTTTCCCTCTCTTACCCAGAACGGAATGATGCCCGCGTTTGGAGTGAACCATGTGATGAAGCATGTGAAGTATATTCATCATTTCAGAAGCTCCACAAAGATTTCTTAATACCGACTCTCAAAGTCAAATGGGACTACATTATGGGACGGGGTAGTATTCAATAAGGGCTTGCGGAGGCTGAAAACGAATGGATCTAGGATAGAATCCGATTGGATTTCGGTCCAATGCGTATGGTTTTCACCATATTCTGAGCCGCCGTATTTTCAAGTGACTACTTTGTAACCGCGATCCTTCCGGCAGAACTAACCCCGCGCACAAACCGTAGACTTCTACTTTGCAGGAAGCGTCGCGTCGGATCGGGGTCTTTTCGGGTCGACCGGGCAACCAGCTGAGCGATCTACTCGGATGGAAGTCAGCAACACGAAAACCGCATCGATGGATTAAACTCAAACATCGTGAAAAACTTCGGGGAATGTGAAGATGCCAATTCTGAGAACTAAGGTAACGCCGGCGCCGGAGAAGTATTCCAGACACAGCCCTGGACTTTTACCTCCGAAATAGATTCGGATCTGGAAGTACCTGCGGAAACCACAGTTACGAGTCCAGTGACCACAACCCGAATGTCGTCGTAGGTCGTCCGCGAGGAAGAGCAAATTGCGAATCTAGAACTTCATCGTAGCCGCTACTACTATATCCATCACGTCCGTGCGTTTCGTTTTTACGACTGCACTGCCGCGAAACGCAACAAACAAACTTTTAACTGAGCCGGCTCTGACTGGGTCGTTCTGTCGGACTCTCGTAGAGAGCGAATTTCGGCTGGAAGCGTTTCGGAGCCGTGTTGGAACTGCCGACCTTGGCATTCGGACAGCGGTCCGAGATATCGATCGGGTCATTGGCGCTCTGCATATCAGACCATGTGTGCAATTTTCTTTTTGCTCTTCTGGGTTTCAAAGCGCTGCCATTGGGAAATGGATGTTCGGGAAGCGCGGGAAATCACTGCCTCGCCCTGCGACGGCACGATCCCTGCTTGGGAAGTTTTGAAAAAATACGTCATGTTATTCTCCTTCTCCTCCTCCTCGTGCTCCTTCTCCTGGCCTGCTCAGAACTGGAGCCTCTCGAGCTCCTCTATCGTTCATCGCCTTTATCACTACGTGTCCTTAGCAGTGTATGCATTGTGCTCCGTGGTGTCAGCTCCAGGGCATCTTTTATTATGTTTTTTTTTTCCTTCAACCGACTCTATTATACCTCCCTCCCTACCCCCCAGCCAGGCAGCCAACCATGTTCGGGGAACAATCCCAGCCATGTTCGAGGAACAAGTTTCTAACGAGTTAATGATGATGGCGTTCCTGCGCGATGCAAGACTTTCTTCTCGGCGTTTCTTCCCAGCTGCACGGCGCGGCGGCGGCGGCGACGCAAAGCGGCCGACGATGCAGAATACTGTTATTAGGTGGAGATCGACCCGGGAACGAGTAGAGGCTCGCGACTCGCTGCCGCGATCGGTGTACATACTCTCGGCTAATTGGAAACTAAACAAAAAGGAAGTGGAGGAAAGCGAACACAGGGAGCGGCTCGCTGCCGGTGGTTGCGAGCACCGTCTCTGGATCGGAATGAAAACGAGCTCGCGAGCGGAACTTGCAGAACGGAGAACATAAATGGTCTCCTCCAAAAACTCGACGTTCATCAGGTTCCCTCGCCGGGAATCATCGTACATTGAGGGCTTTTTGAGAACCTTCAAAATCGCACGGAGACTCCCTAGATATTCTAGAGCTCTGCAAATGCGACAAAAGCAGTAGTTTGACGTCGATTCCGATGGAAACTCGGAATTTCTGAAGATACAGAAAGCACATACCATGTCCATCATCACTGATAAACCGCATATTTGGAAGAATTTTGAAAATGGGGCTTTTCCAGGAGTCAGAGGGAGGTGAAACCACACAATGGTGCCCTGACGAAGTTGCTTTTTCATTTCCACAACAACATTCAGATCAGGAAGTGTCGGTTTACCCTGAATTTTGAGAAGAACAAGGAGCATTTTGCTTTCTTTTGGCTTCTTTTTTGGTGTTAAACAGCTCGCCTTGCAAGTTTTCAGATCGTTGTGTCTTGTGTTGCTATCGTGGCCGCAGAATGGAAACGTGATCTTAAACGTCAGAATCAATCAAGAGGACGAGACAAACGAAACTGCCACACGAACGCATCGTCCACAGCGCCTCGCTCACGTTTGTGCTGTGGGTGTGCACTTGTCTGTTGAGTCAGTCATTCGAAAGTGAAGTCCGCTCGTTAGCGAACTCTCGGCTCCAATCGCTGTTCATCCCCTGCCTACCAACGATTGATGGGTGGTCTTTTCAGCGGAAAACTCGCAGAGGTCCCCCATGGTTTGCTTAAAACAGCGTCAGACGAACGCGGCTCCGCTAACTACGGCGCTTCGAAGAGTTCAAAGGCTCCACTGATTCTAAGGATCGATGTTTCGATCGATCGATGGATCGATTGATCGGCCGGGAAACTGATGGAAAAGTCAAACGCTAGCCTTCGTCCCGATCAGACAGAACGGTGAAACAGTTAGTCTGCCGATTTCTAGATGAGGATGACAGTAGAACGCGACTCGACACCGCGTGACACCACGTGTTCGTGTTTGGATTGCGAGCTCATGCGTGTTCTAGGAGAAGGTCATTATCCAAATTTGGAACAGCGACATCTCTCAGAGCTTAATGGTCGTCGTTATGAGGCTGAACGCTCGGCGAACTTGGCGAACTTCTCTCAACTGCTGACCATGTAGTGCCAACCTTCTGCATCACTGGCTCGAACCAAGTCCATCGGAACGACCGCGGCCGAGCAGAATATCCGAACCCTCGCGAGAGATCCTTCCAATTCCGATTGCACGGATCGCGAATCCATGATCTTCATGTCCGATAACGAGATTCTACAAAATTCTTCTACTGCGAATGTCAACGCTAAGCCTACCGCAAGAAAAGCCGCGAGCGTAGCCTCGTGGAAACGGCATCGATGCCGAGCATCCTTGAGGGAGGCCGACCGGAACTCGGTCAAGTCAAGCTTCTCCGAATCAGGGTTCGTCCTTTCTCTTCTGGGGACAAATCAAAACGGAGAAAGAGCGAAAAGACGGAGAAAGGGGGCGAGAAGAGTCATCGCGGCTTTTTGTCGAATTTTGCATAAATTTTCAGACTCGATGAGCACAGTCACCTCTCTTGAAAGGGACGACAGCGCCGATGACGACGACAGAGAAGAAAAGCGAAAGCCCCGGATGTCGCCAGCCACCGAATCAACCGAGCACCTTACAAACGGGACGTCCTGTAGCTTTTCGCGGGGACACTGGTATTCAAGAAAGAGAGGGGAGCGAGCGTGCCGGCCAACGAGAGTTCAACGAAGAGAGGAAAAAGTTTACATTTCAAATTCTTTTTGCAGATTGACACATGCGCATTATTCGAGGTCAGTAGCGTAGAAACCAATGCAAACTCGCATCGAGACCGGATGGGGCATAATTCAGCGTTGTCGAAGGAGAAAAAAGCGACAATCGGAGGCGTTGGTGGAGTGACGCCACATCTTAGGTCTCTTCCGCTTTCGTTCAGGGGCTTCAACGAGGAATTCGCGCGAAAGCTCGGCAGGAGGGATTGTTACGCGGGATGCAACGTAAGAAGTGATTTCAACAGGATTTTTGATCCGAAATTTTTCACATCGGATTCATTTTCCCGAATGCAATTTCCTGGCCTCCGGAAAACTTGACGAATATGATTATTTTGACGACTAAAATCGAACCTCCCGGACGATGGAATAATCACGCGAATGAATGCAGAATAACAGATCGTCGATTGGAATGGAAACCCTGCTGACAGTGGTTCGGAGGAAGATTCCTAACGATACCTTGGTCCGTTAGATTTTCCTTCCTGGTCCTCGTTAGCGTTTTCCCTCGGTTTGGCAGCTGTCGTAGAAAATCTCCCGCAGTCTTCATTCGGAGCTTTCGTGCGACGGAAAATAGGAAGCCGGACGGCGGTTTGAACCTGCTGGACGCTGCTTGCGTGACTTGTTTCGTTTGTGTACGAGAGATGATGTTCATAGCGGAACAAAGCACAGCATTTTCAGTCAGTTCCATGTATCTTGTTCTCGATGCTAATTAAGGCCTTTTGACACTTGAACGCATCGCTGATGCTTTCGAGATGGCTACAGGTCGTTCGAGAACTCGGGTGTCGCCTCGGAATACCCGAGGAACGGAGAACAAAACGAAAAAAAACACAAAGTAGGGGTCGGAGAGAAACAAACCCTCGGTCTGGGACCAGGAGCTCTCGAGGCTTTTTCGAAGGAAAAAACACTGTCAGCGCGAGGATCCTGGTTACGATATCGGAGGACTCGGAAATTTCGGTCAAGGGGCTCACCGACCACCGAAAAGCTCCCGCTTCCAGGATTATTTGCACTTCAGTCGAGTGCCGTATCGGTATTCGGAATTCCGCGCCGCAGCGGTTTTTAAAGAAGATTTGACAGCAGCGAAGTTTACGCGGAGCGAGATATTCGGAAGGAAGGGAAATGAGTGTCGAGATGCTGTCAATCTTTTTCGGGAAAGTACTCCCGCCCGACAGCCAGGCAGTCAGTCAGTCACTCAATTTCTGCAGACAGGCGGGAAACAGCTTCGAATCGCAGAAAAGAGAATGCTGCGAAAGGAAAGGAAGCAGTCCTAACGGGTCCTGGGGCGACATATCCTAAAGTCCCGCGTATAAGGGACCCTTTTCCGACCATGAAAGGGTTCAGTACTCTGCTCGACGACGAAAAATGTGTGTTCTGGGACTTCGTCATGGTAGATCTCTTGCGGATTAACGATGTAGAATTTTCAGAGCACAAATTTTCCATCGGTCCGGAAGAGTTCAGAACCTTTTTATGGTCAGAAACAGGGCCCTTCTACGCGGGACTTCAGGGTAAATCAACACCGATCACTGTATGTTCTTCTGATTCCTGTTCTCAAATCGTTGCCACCACTCGTTGCCATGGCATGACAATTCGTGGACATTTAAGATTTCAGGAGCCCACCCGAGCTCTACTCGAATTCTTGCGAGCTCGTCGATAGTGACGTTTGTCCGCGCTCATCAAACTCTCGGAGAGCAGCGAGTTGTTGGTGCGTACCTCTCAATGCTAGAGTCGCTGTTTGTGGAGTAAACGACATACAAGGAGCTTTCGTCGATGTGAACACTCCACTTCACTCGACTTAACTCCGTTTGATGGGGAGAATCTCCGTGGAGGAAATCGAGAGAACGAAAAGCGCAACGTTCGAGCGGGTGAGCGAGAGCGCGTTCCCACATTACGAGAGGAGAGCGCTTAGATCACTCTCAGAAGTAAAGCTCTCAGGCGGTTTCCAGAGTTCCCAATATTCTCGAATTTTCGAGTCGAGGCGTGACAAGTCATCACTTTCCTCGCTGCCAATATTCCCAGGGCGGAATTCGGTTCTCATTTTCGCCCGTTCCCCGAAATGTTCGAAAGTGCGAACGGTCGTTTGGGGCAGGTAGTAAAATCAGTAAGAAACCAACCGTTGACCAAGTGAAAATATCGCTGGTAATGTCCGTTGAAATTCGAAGATTTACTACGCAGAGAAAAACCGTTCGGTAAAGTGCGACTTCCGCGAGAACAGCGATACGTATGCGGGAATCATTGCTTCTCTTCTCAGAAATTCCTCAGGAAAAACTGTCGAAGGAATGAGTTTGTGGCGTCCAGCGTGGAGAAAAAGTTTGAACCGAGTCGCAGAAGAGGGACACTTTCTCAAAGATGCAGCGTTTTGTAACCGAATTACGACGAGTCTATACAAAACCAGAAACCGTTTGGGAACTCGTGCTGTTGGATGCGTTTTAGTGAAAACGGAGAAAAAGAAGAGGGAAAATATTTTCTCTTCTCTCCTTGACTCGTCCGCCAACCGTTCCATATGTCCCCGACGACTGACTGGGCCGAACACGCAGTAGGGTCGGATGGAATCGGAGTCGTACACGAAAACGCCGAAGATGAAGCCAAACCAGCAAACGGAGGAGAAGTCGTCCGTCGTCAGCTCCCAGGAAGTCAAATCAACATTTCGAATTCCCGCTCCTGCGAATTTGACCTCCGGGATCGGGGTCAGCACCAGCAGCAGCAGCAGCAGCCGCACACGAGGGTCTGAGCCATGCCGCCCGGCAAACCGCAAACCCAAAGGTGTGCTTTGCTCGAGACCATTACGAACTTAGGCCGGCTGGCTAAATGATGCTGTCGTCGTTCTCGTTTTGGTCCATTATTTCATATTTTCCGATGCTCCCCAGCATGGTATTTGAGCCGCCGCCGCACCGCCGCGGCTCCGACTTCAGTCGCACGGCAGAAGTTTCCGCGCAATAGGCTTCCCGTTCCCTCCGATCATGGAGATCGTTTTGAGATATCGCACTTCGGTAAAAACTTCGAGATCTCTCATGCGACCTCACTGTGAACGCATGGAGAAGAGCGAAGTTCGGTTTTCCGCAGTAATGGGCGAGCGGTATATGTACTGCATCGTTCACGGTGAGGAGTTTCACTCCGGAGCCAGCGAAAGTTTTGAAAATGTTCGCCAATCTTCTTCTACTTTGGGAGCAGCAACTTTCGTTCTTGATCAAAAATGGCTCGCTGGATTGACTGATGGTGAGTGGCTGACTGCTTCGAAAACTGTCCGAATGATGGATTCAGTACGGAGCCGAGCGTTCGATTGAAGAAAAGCGGAGAAGATGCAACACCGCCAGAGAAATCAGAGCAGAGTACGTCTCTTGAAAAATAAAAAGCTGGCCATGAAGACAACACCGGCAACACAACTGCACAACTGATATTTCGCGCACATGAACGGTTTCCGAAAAGTTTTCTGGCACACGGCTCAAGTCAGCCACTTGGTAGTTGTTTTACCCCTTTCGAAACCGAGTGGTCGAGCATTCAAATATTTGAGATGTTCGACGAACAAGACAGACTGACCAGTCAGCGGGGAAGCCAGCCATTCAGTTCGTTTGTCTGTCAGCTCGTTCAGATAGTCGTCACTCGTTCGGCATTCGTTCTCGATCATCTTCTCCATCTCATTATTCGTGCGGCAAAAGTCACGGTGAGTTCCCTTTGCTTTTTTTTCGATCTCTCCGCATCCCTTTCTGCGATCTGAAGACGGATCCGGTCATCGATTGATCCGAGATTAGACGTCCCCGTTTCTGAGTAACGGAACAATCGGACTAAGTATTGATGCCATCGGGAAAGGTTCAAAACACAAATCACCGATTTGTATGATTCCACGCGTTGTGAAGTGAAAGTGTATCCTCCCTGAGGTGGACGATCACGTCGAGCCGGATTTTGTTTGAAATCTTGAACGAAACCTGCGATCTCATTCAAAACTCCAACTTGCTTGCTTGCTTGCTTTCAGGAACTACGAAGGCGAGGACGTCTTCGCGCATCGCACCGTTGTCAAAACTATCCGAATATTCGATTCTCGTTTCGAATACCGGAGTCATCGCAATATTTTCACCGGAAGCAGCGACTCATGGGCCCTTTCGCGTAGGTTTAAATCTCAATTAATGGGTCCGACAATCGACTTCGCTCAGTTTGGAAGTCGACGATCATGCGCTCTACAACAGTTTCGCTTCAGACTAGTGGAGAAAAAAAACTCCGATTCAACATGGGTTTGTAAGAAATAAAGAAAAGCATTCTCCAGCATAAAAGGAGGAATCTTCTCAACAACCGCAAATCCGCAGAAGAGATCCGATTTGATCTTTCCTTTTTAGCCCTATCAATCACAAACGTCACGCGCAGGCTGCAAAAGCACACCGTATTGTTCCTTGGGAGGGTGCGGCGCATTGTTTACTGTTCATTCTCCGAAATGTGCATCTCTGCGCTTCATCGGCAGAGAACGAACACCGTTGTATGACCGGGAACGATGTCGTCGGATGGAAGGGCGGCGGACGGATGGGCTGGTCGGCCATCGGTGTCATTCAAGTACCGAACAACTTAGCACTTGTGCCGATTACGGTCTCGATATGACATCTGGCTCCGAATCGTTCAAGACTCTGTCGATCTCCGACCGCTGAGCCGCCATAATCGACTCGGGGCACTGCAAACCGGAGAGGTGAATGGTCATATCTGCGGTAGATTAGTTTCTTGACGCGAATTCTGATGCGAAAGTTATAGCACATTATGTTCTACTCTTGGGGAACATGGCGGTCGATGCGGGGACAGCCGGGAGAAGATTATATGCAGAAGAACGACGTTTCGGTCGAGTACGGGTCGAAACGCCTAGAGCCATCTTCCTTTTTTTCCCGTCCGGCTGTCGGTGGTCACCAATGATGCGGTGAGTTCAGCGAGCTATCTCGAAATGGCCGAAGCAGACTTTCAATCTGCCTGTTAAAGCCACTTCGCAGACCTCGAAACTCTGATTTGGCATGGCCGGCGGGTTGGCGACAAGCTGGGCCTGCAGGCGGTGGAGCCATTTTCCGAGTTCGCGGACTCGAACGCCGAGAAAATTTGTCTCATTGCGTTCGAACGTGAAACCAAGCAGCCGCAATCGCCGAAAATATATCGAGAAAGTCACATGAATGCTCTCGATATTTGACTGACTGTGAACATCGGGTTGATTCTCGGGAGGACGATAACCGGTTGCATCTCACGAATGTATCCCCGTTCTACCTGAGTGTTCGGCTCCGATTTCACTCGAATTAACACAAAGTGCAATCATTCAATCTGTCGAACCTCATGAAGGGATGAGGATGGGACTTCTATGAGTCAGAACCGTGCTCAAAGTATCCATTCGTTGAGTTAGAGAGCCGCCGCTTTCTGCGGAACTGCCGGGGTTGGACAGTTCTCAGAAATGGATCCAAATCAGATCACGAGGCCATAGTTCGAACAATCTCCTTGCAGCCTCTGACGTCACTCTGCTAGGAGCCTGGGCTGTTCCGTTCTTTGAATAATTCGCTCGATGCACTCCTTGTCCCTCGCCCTACGTCCTATTCTCGGACATTTTGCCAATAACGCTAGTGTAGGCACGGTGTTCAGCTACCATGTATCTCTCTTTTTTGCTACTCCTGAATAACGTCCTACATTTCTTCGTCTCGAACCGTACTCCTCAGGAGAAAACCATGCAAATAGTCGCTTGGGAATCGATCGAAAATCTCCGGCTTTAGAGTCTTTCGAAGTGCTCCGCGCCATGGGTGCTTGTAGACTTGGTCGGAGAGATCCTCTCGATCAAGAAGGACATATCTAGAACTCACCGTACTGCTCGTAGTGACGATAGTTTGGTCCGTAACCGCTGTTCATCTTGTCGGGGAATCAGCCTCGGTTTCGTCTTGAATCAATATTTGATTATCTCCTACACGCGAGCAAGTTCGACCGACGTTCACAATACGTTCCAAACGTGAGCACTCATCGCGAGCCGGGATATAGCTGGAACCGCGAAACGATGACTGCGCGATTCGGAGCTGTCAGTTCTCGTGGTAATCCTTTTTCTTCTGAGAGTAATCCTGCTCGCAACACGAAAAACAACACCACCTCCGAGAGCGAAAACAACAACAACAATAACAACGATTCAATCACACTGAGAACGACATCAACTAAACAGAGTGGAATTAAGCGCCAAAGTCGATCCGCTCAACTCTACCACCGGTATAACCTAAATTTTTTGGTAAAAGCGAAATTTCGCTTTTTCGGCAAGGAGGCACGGCGAGGGAAAGAAGATGGACAACCACTAGCAGAAGCGACGCGACGGCAGCACCAACGTTGGTGGCGGCGAAAACAGCCGAAGAACGTGGACCAGGAGCCGAAACCCGCGTGGAAAGATGTGTCCGGTCATTGAGCAGTGCCGGCACAGCGAACGAATGCCGTGAAAGTACTACGCTTAACCGAACGGAACACTGCACAACATCATCATCCGAGAACGTCAGCAACGACGACAACCCCTATCATCTTCGCCTCCATCTTTTCAATCGAGTTTCCCAGACACTTCGGGACTCTGATAGCTGGAATAATCGAAATTTCCGCGCGTTGAAAGACAGTGGAAGCCTGTCCTATGATCTACAGCCTGAAACTTTGAGCAACAGATGACGAGCCCGAAAATCCAAACTGACACAGAATCAGATCGATGGTACGACGAGTACGAGGACAGGATCTTCGCTAGATTAAGTTCGCGCACGCGTGGGAATTGGCACCTTCCTCTGCACCGAAAATACCGAACATCAGATTCCTTCCGGAGTTCTGTCATAGCAAGTTTTCTGGGAATGGTGAACTTTGCAGAAAAGTTCGGCTCCCTTCAACCTTGATAATTGACCCTGATTCACTTTGACCCTTCTTGGGCTTGACATTTCGGCAACTTTTCCACTTTTCTCTGCTCTTCCGAAGTGAATTGGCGTTGCGACAGTTCATTTCTTCCTTCTTCAGAAAAGGGCGCCTGCGGACGGTGCTTTTGATTCTCTATGTTCCGACGAGGGGGAGAAAACATCCCGCTTTTCGGCCGTGCGACGGCAGAAAGCGAACGACAAGTTCACCACGGGAAGTTCATGACTTAAGAGAGCTGGAGGCTAGAGTTCATGAAAGTTTCTGAGCATGCATCCGAATTACTGCGGAGGAAACTTCGATGTGAAGGAATTTCGAGTAGAAGAAACAAGCATGACTCAGAGCTGCAGAAAATCTGGTGAGATTCCTAATTGATCGCCAGTAAAAAGTGACCCACTTCTGAAGCTTTACTGACGAGGCTTCAGAGTCGTGATCCGCGAATCGATTGCGGACGAGAATCCCGCAGTTAATTCGATCCGGATTGATAGCGGTCCGTGGTCCGCGGAACTTCTCCCCGACTTTCGCGACACAACGAGCAACACGGGGAATATGTGTTATCACTGACAGTGTGCAGTAGACATCACTGCATGTGATGGGGAAATATTACCACCTAATGGGATCCAAGGTACCGACCCAGAAGATTCGCGAGCAGAGCTCCATGTCGGGAGGCAATACAGAACTCATATTCGTGGAACGTTTGAGACGAGAAATCAAGATAGCCCTCGATCATTCGTTTCCCTTGGAGCGTTGATGGGGCAACGATTGACTTTTTTGTGAACTACTTTCCACTTGAAGAACTCTTGTTCCGTAAGACGTTCTTAATACTTTATAATCATGCGCTCCACTCGGCCATGTTTCCAGAGCTGACCACTTGATTCGAGCGAAGTCTTCGGCTGCTTCTCTGTTTCACTTCCGAAGCTAACGGTTTGGTCAGAAACCGTTGCGTGAGGCTTTCCAACGAGGAACTTCTCACGACAAAAAGTTGATACGTCAGAGTAGCACGCTGATTACAATCCCGTGAAGTATGACATCGATTCAACGGAACAGCCGCTTTTCATGGGACACACATGCTGTCCCGAGGACATTTTCTCTGTTTCCATCGACATACCCCATGAATGGCAATTATGTTCCAGTATCAAGCTGCCCCGCATCAATCAGTCAACGAACTTCGGCCTTCTTCGGCGAGTGTTCGGATCTCATCGATTCCTGGAGAGCAAAATAAAACCGTCGCTGATTTGGGAACCCTTTGGGAATCCCCGACGAGCCTGTGAAGGATTAATGTGGGAGGAAAGAACTGGGGAAGCCTGGCATGGTCGAATGACACTGCTAGACTGAAGGTTCGGAGCAGAGGAAACAGAGAACGGGTGTGATGAAGCGAACGAGAAGCCTGTCATGTCAGAAGAAACCGTTTCATCAGATCGATGAGCGGTGTCCGATATCAGATGATCAACTTCGGCCGAGCAGCATATTCGGGTAACTAGCCCGCCGATCTACATACATGTAAATGCTCTCGGCAGTAATTGACGTAACAATAATTCGATCAGCGGCTAATTCTGCCAACGTGCAAAACGTGGACGACGACGCAGAGACCGATGGTGGGTACAATCATCGCCTTTACCGGCATTGAGCCTGGGCCGCCGGGTCCACACCCGGGGTTGTTCGGCTCGATTTCTCGTTTGAATGGGCGCTGAAGGTGCCGAAAGGAAAAGGATCGTTTGCTAAACTATATTCGGAAGATGGCATGCAAGTCCAGATTCTCTCCGGCTCTGTTTCCGCCGAGCCATGCAATCAGAGACAAGCAATGCTTGTATCCTTCAGTTCATTCCATGGAATCATAGTGGTTGAAGTCGCTTCCTTAAGTCGTTCAAGGAATTTATTCCCGAATAATTCGACCGAAACGGAATTCTTCGGATAGAAGGCGTCGGGTATCATCTGGACAAGCCGAAGACAAGTTATTCAAGGAACTGGAATTTCGGGGTTTTGTCAACACTCGTGTCCGACTTGAGATTGGGAGGAAGCTCGCCGGGCTTTTAACTACAAAAACTAGAACCACGTGCTCATCACAGGTGGTGCATCGAGCTGCCTGGTCTCGGTGTCTGCAATTTGAGCTGCTTCCCCTGATCGAGGGCTTCTTCGTTGACGAAGAGAACGAAGCAGCATCCGTGCTCACCAGGGCTGTCCTGTCCAGCCTTATTACTTGGTAAGTCGGTGGTGGTTGTTGTTGTTGTTGACGTTTGAGGCTTCTCAGCAGCCACTGGACTTCGTTCCGGATGCAGACGACGATCTTCCGAGATAAGTGCATTCGCCCAAAATTCTATTAACACCGAGACACAACGAAAACAATTTGCATACTGAATCTCGACATCACCATCAACAGAAACGTCATCACCGCTAACCTCACCGTGAGGGCAATACTAATCCCGGTTCATCGAGGTGAAGCGTTCGGCGGATGCAGTGTTGCACTGGGTCGCATGCAGCGCAGGCGAACGATAAAATCCATCGCAGGCCACACGAACATCAACGGGAGCTTGACTCCACCAGATTTGGGGACCCTGCGAACCGATTGAGGCAACGAATCGATCAACGGCCATGAGATAGATGATGCGAACGGGAGATGCGCCAAGAAGTGGAGTGAATGATCGAGTACTAGTCCGACGGTCACGATACATGGGCTCCAGTATGGAAGACGATACGTGAAGGGTAAAGAGGTTCGGATTCGGATCCACGATTCCTGTCGATCGAAAACGAGCGATTCTAGTTAATGAGAACAATCTGTAACGAAGTCCGAATATCACATCCATCCATCTCATCTCAACAAGTTCCTCAGGCATGGGCGACAGAACGAAGCTAGTCACTAGCCACGAGTCACTCGCAATCGCCGAACTCTTGTGGAAACGGAACTCGAACCTTGAGGTGATCTCACTTAGGAAGTGCGTGTGCGGAACTTCTCGCTGAAGACAGACAGACAGGCTAAACATGAGTCAAGAACCTTATCGGTATGGGTACATCTCATTATTGCAGTCGTCATGCACGTCTGAGAAAATAACGAACCTTCGAGCGAAGCGTTCGATCGAACGACGGAAGATACGGACTTAGCGTCTTTCGGCTGCGCTGGGAACGGAACAGCGTACCGCAGCATCTTTTCCGGGAGCAACGTTTTCAATTAACAGCTCCGGCCGAATCGATCGGTGGCCAACCCATTGTTTGATTGGTTTCCACGAGTCCCTTGTCGTTTTCTTTTCTGTGTTTTTCCTCTCCTTTCATCTGCGAGGATGACAGATGTTACTTCAAGACTCTTCAATTGAAGAAATCGAAAGTAACTCTGCGAGTGATCAACCGTTATGTTACGTGGACGACAAGGGACTAGAATGGTTTCTTCCGATTTTTTAGCATCGTTTCCCGAAAGCGAATTACGTGTCGATAAATGTTGACGGCCAGGATCCTTCGTTCGCATTCTCCTACCTATATATCACAATGGATGAATCTAAGAGCGGAAGCAAGCGGAATGAAAGTATCAAACAGGCTTGATTCAGCTGCCGTGGACGCAGACCGAGTCCTGTCAACGCCATCGACGCCTCTTTCTCGGAAATTCACGTCGTCAATCCGCGGCCCGGCGCCGGCCGGCGTGAGAAGTCTCGATACCGAACATACACTGTGGTCACTTGAGGTGGAAACCGAAAGTAATTTGTTTTGCTGCGCCCATCGATGGATATCATTACTGGCAAGGATGGAAATGTGGGAAGAAATGTGACTTCCGTCAAATGACTTGATCTGGGCGAGATCCGACGATAAAGGGGCACTGAAACTACAACGCCGAGGCAATGACCTTCACCCCTACGTGACGCCGCTTTTCGTCCTGGAGACGGACGGAATCTGAAAGCTAGGGCGACTCGATAACGAATACATATTGTGAACGGCAACACGGTGAGTTTGACGGGAGGGCCGTTCGCGAAGGCTGAAAGAGATTTCCAGAGCCGTAACCAGCCATTGGCACAATAACCACCGGGTGATAGTAGACCGACCACTATAAGGACTCGGAACACCCTTTCCGCGGTAACCGATTGAATTTCACACAATATATTGAATGACATTTTGTGCGTGGGTGAGATGATGTTTCCATCGAGACCCCGATCGAGGACCGTATGAGATAACGAATTCAATAGATGAGGCGAAGCTTGACTGATGACGAACCCCGTAGGTAATAACCTTCTCGACCTTGATGCCGTAGAGGATGTTTTCGAGATGGCCGCCGAGGTTCGCTCTCTCTTTCTTTCAATAACTTTGTCCGCCGTGGTCGTTATCCCAGTGTATCCACGGTGATTCATTTATCCATTCAATAAACGGAGTCAGTATGCGTATTGACGGTGTAGTCCCGGTTGCTGCTGGATTCCAAGACTGGGCCTATTAGAGGCACGAGTACTGCGAGTTTGTTGAATAATACATGCCTTCTAATAAAGATTGATGGCCAGCCGCTTCTCACCGCGTTGACCAGGGTAACTCTGATCCTAACGCAAGCTGAACGAGCTTAGCGAGGAGCTGAGAAAGACAGAGAAACGAAGAAGGCGGCAAACGATTGCCATGCGCGGGGAACTACGCCGTTCCGTGTAGTTTTCTCGGCTCCTAGATGGAGCCGAAACGATGGAGAACATTACGGTGACCTTGAGGTTCGGTAGGCTTCGAATCCCCCAACCTCGTCCCGACCTGAGATCGAATCTTGGCTCAGATCTCGAGACCCAACAAGCTGGTTGTAGCTTTGATGGCGGAATGCAGCTTCATGTAGGTTTCATCCACCGGCACGTCGGCGTCGTGTTAGCGATTCAAAGAACGACGGCGCGGCGTTCTCACTGAAGAATTTCACGAGCCAAGAAAGACGAGAAGCCCATTCGGGACGCGAAACAGTTGTTCCCACTCCAAAGAGCGCCGTCAAGTGGAATTCAAGTGTGCTGTGCGTTATGACTTCGCGCAAAGAACATACACGGACATACTTGGCGCATTTCATCATAGAGAGTTTTTTGCCGACAATGGCCTCTCAGGCAATTGTAGAAAGGAGTTGTGCTAACATCGCGAACGACCTGGATACTGAAATCTCTGTCGGTGGGATACATCATATAACTGCTCTTGTGTGAAGTCTCGCGATATACTGTCTGCATGTAGTTTCTGTTTTTGCCGCATTCTTCAAAGCCTTGTTCAGATCTTTGTTCAGCTCCCTGTTCGGATCCCGCGAGTATGGGGGAGGAGGGGGATGGGTCTGAAAGCATCCGTGCATCTCTCTCATTTCTTGTATCTGCCCGCGGAGCGTTTTTGTCAGCAGTGTCGTGTGAATCCTCGTATGATGAATCAGTTGTGTGTACTTTGGCGCAAAACCGATGTCAGAATTCCAGTCGTTGCTGAACCCGTTGGGGGGGTTTTCAATATTTGATTGAACGCCAGATGGTCTTCGCCAGCGGCGACCTGTTTTATTATTAGCGGACAATGGTCTTGAGGAAGCTGACAAACTGGATGGCCGAGCAAGCTAATGAAAAATTCACGATTCGAACTTTGGAAGAGTGATTCCTCTATTCTGCAGTAAGGAGCCGGCGGTTGGAGGGCTAGTTCGACCGACTCGCCATCTGCAAGACCTCATATCTCGCAGAGAGCCCATGCTCGGAAACGGCGGTGCCTTATGGAAGAACTCTGGGAAAATTCCTTGGATGCCCAATTTGTTTGGGAATGGAAAACAAAGAATGTTCATTGATCAGGTGATAATAGAATTTCAGTGTGTGACCGAATCGTCATATCTGCTCTGTGATGTTCAGTCGCGATCTTATCCATCGACTCATTCGCGTGATACTCCGAGTGTCTTCTTTTTTGGACTTCGCAGAAGATGGAGTCGAAAATTACGGAAGGAGCGCTCGACCTCAACCCTTCGGCTCTTGTATGCCCGCCATGGGCGAGGGCAGATCAAGAAAAGGAGGAATATCGATTTTTCAAGGCAGCCAGAACATTACGGGAGCAGATAGATACCGGGTAACAGGCATACGCTCGTAGCGCGATGCCGAAACTCCTTCTATCGTGGCGGTCGTTCCAGAACACCGGGCTTTCGACCTCGGTTTCCGTCAAGTGCGAACTTTGAGATTCCCAACGGATTGTTTAACTCTGATTCACAGGCTCCTCGACCCCAGTCTCTGTTTCCCGGAAACTAATAAGAGCGAACAATACAGTTGAACAATGCCTCGGCCTTCGAAGTAGAACGTTCTGACACAGCCACGTTGATCCCAATATCTATCAGCCCAGAGACTTCATTTGTTTGCAGAAATCACCGGCTAGGTGTGTCGATGGGTGAACTTGAAAAGTCGGCGCAAAATCAATTGCATACATCGGCCAGCACCGCGGAGCTTCCCTGTGGAGACAAACTGGAGCCCATGGATCTTTCGGACTCAAGGTTCTCTCATTCTGTCGGGGGTGTATCTCCATGAAGGTTCAAGTGGGAAATCACACGCACGCGGTGGTGGTGGATTAATTCTTGTGAGGTTGAACAACTCCAGCCGAGCATGATTCGAGTGCAGCGGATTCTCACTCGTCCGAATAAGTGGCGGGTTAAAAAAGCAGCGAGCGGCGTTATCTGGTTCCCCATTGGATTCGAACGAGCCTCCGCTCCGGTCAGTCCAGACGTGGGGACGTTTTTACGCAAAACAAAACACCGTCCTGCTGCGTATCAGCAACACTCTCTGACTCCCACGCTGATTCCACCTTTGTCTCTTCCGCTTGCCCGCACAGAGAAGAGCGCGATGACAACATTCCAGCCCTCGGAGGCCCTTGGCAACAAATTCAGAAATGCACCGTCCCATGCAATCGTCGCTGCCCCCTCTCAACGTTTCATTCCAACAGACATACACGACATCCGCATACTCCGGCTGCACCCTCTCCCGTGGACATGGCTAACCCGGTTCGTCTACAAAGACACCAGGGCAATGGTTTCACAGTGAAATTTATATATCAGTGAAGTTCCGAAGTCCCACCGTTTGAATCGGGGCTTGCCGGAGAGGCTGTTATCGTCAAAGGAGCTCGGAAATCACAGCCATGAAGCTGAGATTGGCCGACATTTTCGCTCGCAGTCCAACCTGAGGGCATCAGTGCTTCAGGCCCGAGGGGTGAAACTCAGACTCCTCAGAACAGGATGGGGCTCAGTATGTTGCCCGCTGGACGGATGCGGTCGTCGGATGAGTATCGGGCACAGAGGTGCCGGAGGTGCGAGGGCTCTTGCGGACGCCTTCAACTTACACTTCAGGGGTCTCGTTGGCTAACTTTGAGAGGTTCTCACGGATATCCGCGAATCCCCGCAGCGTCCGAGCATATTTTGGAGGGCTTCCATCCCGGTTCGCTCCACCGGTGTGAAATTCGCACATGAATCGTGCAGATCAGGGACCGCCATAAGCCTCTCGACCTGCACTAGGGGTGGCAGGAGAGCCGCCGGGCGAAGCCGCGGGTCACCGCGGTTCTCTTCGATGAAGAGCGCTGTGTCGGTCGGAACAAAAGGAAGTTCCGAATCATGGTTCAGGGCAATACGGAGGAACCCGAGATCGAGTCACAGTCGTTTCTAAGTGGGGAACTCCTTGAGTTTCCGATCACTTCAAAGCCTCCCAAAGTTTGAAGCTTGAGCCATACTGTCAACTCGACTAATGGTCTTCAGAGCCACTCTCTTCTACTTCAGAGAGTCGAAGCCTGTCCAATCACAAGTTCAGCTGCTTACCTTTAACTTATTAGATCACCCGAGAGTTGCCATCTGAAACAGGAGTTCGCAGACGAAATTTCATCAAGATGAAAAAGCCATTCAACAAGCACCATTGCTTCTGCGTCTTCACGTAGCGAGATCGAATGGCACTCCGCCAGCTCGATACAATTCACGCTACAAATTTTCCTTGGAGTTCATGACGGGTTTCTGTTTTTGTAGCAATGATTGAATTATTAGCCCGGAGTAGAATATCACCACGGAGGAGATAAGACTTGGGATTTTCCGGATCGAGAAAACAGGGAAGAAACGCATCTAACCAATGGTTCTCTTCGAGCTATCGAAGGGGATTATCATCCTGATCGCTGTCTTCTCTCGGTGCCATCTGTTTTTATCCTTGTGAAATCCGTCGGATTAGGGGAGCGTTTTTCATTGTTTGAGCCGCAGCAGTGGAAGCTTGCTCGGAGTTCACCAGCAGTCCTTCACTAAGCGCATTACCTCCGATGCCGGCCCGTCGGGATCAAATCTGAACCTGGATGGTTCTCCCCACGGGCATCGAACGTACATCGTGTTTTTATAAGCTTCTACTACTAACTCGTGTTGTTTCTTGCTTGAGAGGGTGGACTCGTCGAGAGTTCGCGTTAATTCCATCAATCGAATGAGGCGAAAGTGGCTGGACTGCGTCTTCTGATGGGGAACCCTTCGTTGATCATTGATTTATCGTCACCTGCAAAGAGAATACAATTGCTGTGCTCCGCTGCGAGCCTAGAGCGATAAGGCTCCATTCCGTCCGGAAAAGAGATTCGATCCAGCCGCCTGTTGCTTTCCTTTCCGAGACGACCGGAATCATTCCGTCGTCATGGCTATTATTTCTCGCTGTCGACACGGTGGCCTCACCTCTTTCGCTTCTTTTTCACTTCACTCTCGCATTCTCCCCATCGCTCCGATCTCGTCCAATTGTTCCTCATTCCATATCTGCTCTCCCAGGCTCCTATGCTCATTCTTTTTCTTTAGAAGCGAGCACGAAGGGAATCGGGAAAGGGCTGTGAGAGCAGCCCAGGGGCACTTGTTGCTCGCTCACAGGTTGCGCCGCATCGGGAGAGAAACCCACTTCGGGACCTGGAAGTTGGCCATGGTAATCTTCGAATTTTCAAAGCACGCTCTGAGCTTGGGGCTCCGGCCTCATTCTGTTTTCCGAAGACCCCCCCTTGGGCTTGGGCGGAGCTGGCATCCCGGTTTCATTCTTCCCCGCGAGAGATTGAACATTAATTATCGATCTGGCTATTCACTCTCCATCTATTCTCTCGGAACGCATCGTCATATCCCAAATATTGGAAGGCAGTATGGCATCATCATAACAGCTGCCAGTTCTCCGAGTTCATTCGGCCGTCGGATATTTCGAAATCCTTCCCTGCTCATCTCTGCCATCCGAGAGACAACCGAAACCGAGTTTTCCTGTCTCTCGAGTGCGGATTGGAGAATGAATCCCCAATCACCTCTGCTGAACGCAGTCGTCGTGCGACACTCGATCGGGAGTTATCGAAAATTATGGGTTTAATGGTTGCACTCGGTAGATCAGCAACAAACTTCGAGCAAGCTCGATCATCTCCAGCCCCTTGCAGGTCTTCGTTCTCAAAAGTCTCGTGGGGTATGAATAATTCATTTTCTTCTCCTTTATCGAGCGCCTTCCTCATGATCTTGTCTCGATTTCGTTTCGAAGCAGTTTCCGACGAGTTCTCAACGGCAGAGCTTGACCGCCCGTTTCGGAGCTGGGCTCTTCTTGTTCTGATTGCCATCGTCTGTTTGTGTTCTCCTCACGTTTCTCCTAAACTAGATCTGAGTCAATGGCGTTCTGACATCGGTTCGCAGAACCTGACGGTTTGTTGTCGAGATGCCATGATCGAAGATTCCCATTTTCCAAGCATCAGGCAATCGTTGTGAGATTCGGCCTGCTGTTTTTGCTGGCCAAGCTTCGCCCATCTTTCTTTGAGAATGCTCTGCGATTCGGGGTTGATCCACCCCACCTGAACGAGAGTGACTTTGTTGGCACTCCGCCTTAGCAGAAGAGTTCGTGATCGGCAGGAACACCGCCCTGTCTTTCGGCTGAAAGAGATCGTAAGAGCACGCCCAGATTTCTCTTCTCATCTTTTTCCCCTCCCTTTCTCTCTCTAATCGTTCAGCCGAGATGCTTGCTCGCCCGCAGTTCTCGCTTCGAATGAAGCTTCAACCACCGAATAACACCAACAATGTGTCTGACTTTGTTATTTTTGAGTTTCCTCGTGCATCCTCAATGAGGTTCTCTAGCGCATCAAAGCGCAAAATCAAAACGCATCCGCCCTGTAGGTATCGTCTTGCGTCAATGTGTCTCTCGATCCCCAAGCTGATCGATCTGCTTCCTTTCGTCTATCTCATTAGGCATACGGAGCTGAATGATAGTTTGGTTTAGAGTCGAAACTCGAGGAAACCCCTTCATTCTCAACAATGGCTCTCGTGACCCTTCACGGATGAACCCGTCAGAATGATCAATTTTCAAGATTTTCGAACCTTTTCAAACGGATGCCCTCGGCATTTCAGTTGGAGGCTATGCTTTCTACTGTCCATAGTAACGAGCCGCTACTAATTGCGAACCGCCTGGTCTCTGCGGAACCATTCGTCTTCTTCGCATTTTACGTAGGTTTCGGAGTAGGTCAGCCGTGTCAGTTCGTGCCCACTTGTGAGAGCATCGCCGTCCAACGTAATCCAATTGTGGAGACTCGACCCGTGTCTCGGACGTACGGTAGCGGTGAATTAAACTACGGACGAGAGCAAACAGCGGACTACGTGTTCCTTTAATTGTAAAGACGAGAGTTGAAGCTGGTAGGATCATCCGGAGAGACACGCTCGTCCGTCTCTAGGCCATGATCCAATCATCGTCGACAGGACGTTCGTCGGTCGACTCCAAGGACACTCACGAAGACCAACACCGGACAATCCCAAAACTGCCTGGATTCTGCCATGGAACTGCCGATGGAGGCCCGTCGCGGATCTCGTATAAGGCCTGAGGTCTGATGCTTGAAACACTTCTGAGCTCGAGAGAGAGAGCTCTTCGGAATTGCGCGACTGTTGTCTTGTGATCTTTCCGCTCTTCCTCGCCATACGCAACCGACTGACTAAACACCTGATGCTCACAGAGACCTTACCCTCACTCTTCGCTTTCGTTTTTTATTCTGGCCGCGTTATTCCTCTCCTGGTTTGCCCTCCCACTCTCAGGAGAACGAATCCAAGCGAAACGGAAACCGTTAGGGAGCTCTTCCGACAGGTTTTTATCGAAGCCGATGAAATTAGAGCGGAGCCAATCCCTTGTCGGTCCGCGCCTTCAACACTGAGCGCGGGTAGCTCGATCCCTTATTTCCTCGTTGGAAAAATCTGCTAGAGGCTCAATAATGAGAGCCTGGACCGCTGCCTTAGGATCGAGGGATCCGCCCGGAATTTCCTTGAAAATCCACCCTTCCGCGGGATAAGGGGACGAAATTCCAATTTTCCATGGAGAAGCACCTCGAGGGGAATTTCGTCCGGTGGGAACTTTTCCCGACGAAGTTCAACGCAAAAGTTCGTCATCCAATTTGACTGTTCTCCTTGGGACTCACAGGTGGGTATCCATTCCGCGACGCTCCAAGGCTCAAGGATAACTTTGGTAGAGAACCGAAATTGTTGCTCCTTTTGTTGCTCGATCCAACAAAATCCATTTGTCTTCCCTCTGGAGGAGCCACAGAATTTTTTTCGCTCTCGTTGGCTCCGTCTTCGTGACAATATTTGTATTCCTACAACTGCAGCAGCTCTGGCATAGTCATTGTTAGTATACTAGTATCTTCATCCATTCTCACTCCTTTCATTTCCCCCGTCCGAAGGAGCTCGGCTGAGCCTGAAACGCAGCGCGTTTTTCGCGCTTCATGTCAGGATAACGATGGAAAAGGATCAAGGAGCAAGCTCGGCCGAGAGGGGTTGCAGGCGTTCCGTGCTCCGGGGCCTTCACAACGTCTCCTTCGCCGGAAACACCATCTCGTGACAAGCCTAGCGCTACCTTGAATCCAACGAAATCCAACGTTGTTCACTTCCCTGCCGAAAAAATTCGAAACTCGTGGGCGGAGAACTGCGTTTTTCTTCTACCGAAATAGAAATCTCGATTCCAGAGGCCGGGGTGCATCACGAGCACGACAACGCTTGCCACCAGAAGAAACAACCATTCGTGCCTCCTTCGAGAACCCCCCCCCCCCCCTTCCCCTGAAGAACCATGTTTCCCGTCCGGCTGATTAGAGTATTTGGAGACGAATTCTCGATAGGTAGCGAATTTCAGCACGCCTCGGTTCGGGGTAGCTGTGGAGGAGCGAGTTTTGAAGTGTCTCACCTTCATCACATGTGATCACCTTCATCTGCAGGATTGTATGCTTCATTGGGGAGTTGAACTAGTAGATATCAACCCTATCAACATCTACTCAACTCTGGCGAGGATCGAGTTCGAGCTCTATTGGTTCAGCTGAAGATGCGAAATCGAGGAATCTCGGAGCAGGAGCGAACGAAAACTCCTTGACGGAGGACGCAGATTTCCTGCATGGATACGAGCTGGGAAGAACGGACATGGAATCTCCGACCAGGGAGAGTGCAGAATTCAAGATGGCTTACGAATTATACTACACCATTGAAGGAGTAAACAATCGGACCTGAATATGGATTTTTTTTTTGTTCCGAGGATTGACCGTTTCATTCTCAGTTCTACCATCAATCCCTAACACAGCTGGGAACCGCGTGGTCTTACCCAAGGAGTCCATCTAGCGTATCCATCCTGCTCCTTAACGAAAGCCTCCTTCTCGCTCGATGCCCGTTCTCGATGTCCGACGCGGAGTGACCAGCCGACGCGAAAACTAAGTTCACTGACTGAGTGAGAGTACGAACCAGATGGGGACGAAAAAATCATGGCGAGAATGAGCGCCTGCGGAAATCCGCCTCGCGGCGGCATTCGAGATTCCGGCGCCCGGAGATGAGTACGGACGTCATGTTTGATGACTCCGAATCTCTTCAGCGCGCACTGAGCTTCGTAGCGACTATTCAAGATTGGGAAAAAGCTTTCGAATGTAATGAACCTGAACCCGACCTGAACCAGAACCCGCATCTCCATCGAGTACCTTCGATTGGCATGCAAAGTTGGAGCGAAAGTCTTGATTCTTCGTCCAGTCTCTTTTCCGTCCAGATTCCAGCGAATTGCCCCGTATTCTGAAGCAGAGTCCTCCCTTGTTAACGAAATCACTCAAGAGCATCACGCGAGCGAACGAACGAATGCATCTAGAAATGAACGAGCACACTGGAAGTGATCGATTCATGCGTCCAAAGGTTGCTGCGGGCTCCGCACGCGCTACCCTCCGCTTACGTTCAATATGCAACAGGTTACCGCTAGTCGAGCGCCGCATGCAATCCCCCGCAGCAGAGGACGGTTGCATGCTATCGACCAAATGAAACTCTCTCCGACACGAAAGTTGGAGCAAGCGTTTTATAGATTCCCCTCACGAAACAGGATGTCGTCGGCCTTCGTTTCAAAGTCAGGCACGACTTAGGAATCCGTTCCAAACTGCTCGTCTTCATAACCTCTGACATCGATATTCAATGCTGTGGTTTCTATATCGTTGCACTTCAGATCTCGACCGAATCAAACGAAAGTGTGCGGTCCATGATTTGTGATCTCAGGTCGGCAAAAGTCTGCTTCCCGCGTCCCCTCGGCACGAAAGGTCCGGGCATGCGGCTAGCATAAGAGCTTTTGTGTATCGTAGTCCAAGTATGGTACCTTGCATGTAGTCGGCAGTGGAAAACAGACTCAACGGGGTGTTCGTCAGATTTCGTTCGCAATTTGTGGAAGTAATCGAGTTTGGGGTCGCAGTAAAGGAAGAAGAAAAGTTTCATAAGATAGGCAGAGGTTTTCAAATCGAGCGGATCATAGCTTTCTGAGTGAGGCAGCTAACAGAGGAGACAAGGAGTCTTGACAGTGCCGAGAAGAAGCCAGAGGTAAAATGAACAAGCGGGAACGAGAAGGAAATAGAGAAACAACAGACTGACGGACAGCCGGTGGCTTGCTCGGAGAGATCGACAGACGAACCTCCAACCAACAGGGAGACAGACGAACCGACCGACAGATAGTAGAAAAGGTGTTTCCCGGGCCAAGGGACGACCGGAGTGCTCCTCACCTCGCGCATGCGCAAACCCCCCAGGTCAGCAGGGGGCTGCTGAGAAAGGGTCCTCACCGGAGCTACCACCCTGAGAAAGCAAACGGGGGTTTCGCCGACTATGAAGGTAAACGGCGCCAACGAGACTGCGGTATGGTACCCCAAGGCGTTCGGCCCTCCTCCCCCTCTCAACCCGCCCCCAGGGTCCTCTCCTTTCCCCCTGTACCTCCTTAGCCTGCCAGTAGCCTAGGTGATTCCCTTCCCCCGCACTTCTCATATCCTTTTCCTCTTGTTTCCAGTCACCCTTTCCCCGTCCTCCACCTGCACCTCTTCCCTGTTCGATGCCGTCCTTTCCACCTTTCCCCCATCGCCCACATGTCCCTCCTTTACGTGGAGGCCCTGAAGCGTGAGGGCGTCCTCGGCCGCTGCTGCTTGGTGGTGGTGGTGGTGGTCGGAGTCGCGGTCGTTGTGACTGTCGTAGTGACGGTCTAGGCGAGGATGTGGAAAGAGTTTTCCGGAAAGGGTAGCAACCATTCCCCTTATGTGGCGGAAAGTATCAGTGGCGCGCCTGGACCGCGCCGGCTGCGACACATGAACACATACCGCATGCGATAGAGCCAACCACATGTGGCTGCGTTAAGTCGCGTGCTCGTCGCCGTCGTCGAACTGTTCGTTCGTTCGTTCGTGCGTGCGTGTGTGCGAACGGACGAGCGCGCGTGTTTGCGTGCCTGCCTGCGTGCGTGCGTGCGTAAAAACTCACCTACGCGCGTGTACGCATGCGTGCGTGCATCCACGCGTGCTGCACCGCGAAACTTCGCCAACTGACCGTGCGACGGACGTGCTTCCCGCTCCTATTGACAGCGTGAAGTTCTGCTTGCATTCAACCACAACCACAACAGCAGCTAAGGCGTCCAAGACTCCGAAGCACCCCGAACGAGAAAAAAGCAGCAGCGCCAAGGCAACAAAAGAGTCAGGACCGGGAAGCAGTCGAAACTCTGAGAACGAAGAAGAAAAAAAGGATTAGGAACACCTCTTGGAAAACTCGACTCGCCGAAGAGTGGTGATTGTAGTTCAGCTGAAATCCGACGCCACAATGAACGGATCGAGGTTCCGATTTCAGAACCGAGACTTTGCGCCAGGATGACCGTTCATCGCCTCTACAACACACCCGATTGAGAAGTTCACGCTTTCTGTCTTTTTGCTGGACCGACGCAAAACAACGACAAACCACAACGCGATCGTCTGCAATTGCTTCGCCGCGGTGAAGGCGTCGGGCGCGAGGGGACGTCCGGGTCGTGCCTCCTGCGAGCGGGACTCCTGAGTCTCCTCCTCTTCGAGGACGACGACGACGACCGGAGTCGCGACGGCGCTCGCCCTACGGCGTCGAAAGATCGCTGCGAAAGACAAGGAACGTACGCAGTGAAGTCCGCGGCGAGCGGAGCAGGTGCGGTGTCCAGTACAGAAAGCAAGTCTAAAGCGAACAACGAACCGCTAAGACAGCAAGCTCGGAAATAACATCAACAACAACAGCGACGGGAAATCGGGAATCACACACTCTTCTCAAAATCATTGTCGAATCAATTCAACTGGAAACGGACCTTCAAACAGAATTTTTCTTCTTCTTCGTTCAAATCTCGACGAGCTCATCGGAGGCTCCTGCCTGCGGAACAAAGCAAAGCACGAATCCAATTTGGGAGCCCCAAGCTACCTTCGAAAACCCGGTGTAGGAGTTCATTGGATCGCATTCACGGTCTGCCATACCCTCGAAAATCGCCTCATCCACTTTGTTGATCTCTCTGCGGATAAGATTCTGCTGTCTTACTCTCATCAATCACTACGAATTGAAATCATGGAACAATGATTGTTAGTTGTATTTCCTAAATCGATTCGAACTGGAACCACTCGAGCTTAAACTTTGGGTAAGAAAACGCGAAGCGAGGATGCACGGAAAGGACGCTGAACAGTCATGTCCGATGTTTAGGATCTTTACATACGAGTCAAACATTCCCGAATGCTCATCTTCCTCTACATGAGTGCATGCACGATCTCCTTCATCCCCATTTTCCCCCTTTTCGTCTCGATCCCTGCCCCCTATAGCCCTTTTTCGCTCTACATCTTACACCTATTCTCAAGTTTGGGTATGCCATTCCTCCGATTGGAACGCCCCAGAAGTGTAGATCCCACCTGTTCTTGAATGGTTCTCGATTCAGACAAGTTTGTGGAAGCTGCGATCCCGCAAAAACTTCTAACGTTAGCCCGTTGTTCTTCTTCAGACGCCAGCGAGCCACTGCGATCAACTGTTCGACTACAGACGGAGTGTATGACCGTGTGTGAGTGTGCATCAAGCTCTGATTGACGCTTCTCGAGCTCGACGAAAATTCTTCCGTCAATCGAATAAAGCAGCACCTGATTAGCCCTCAGCTCGTTCAACTGCAACTGCAAAGAAAAGGAATCAACGAACCGACCGAACTCAACAAAAAAAGTGTAAACCTTCTCCTCAACTGCTACAAATATGAAATTCCGCTCTGGGACATTCCGTTCTTGATCTCTGACGCAAAATCATCAGTTCCCCGGACTTTCCCAAGGATTTTTCGAGTGCTCATCAGAAGTGAAATCATCCACCATGGACACAGACTTTCTCCGACGCTTCTTCTAGAAAGCGAAATCGCCGAGTGGAGTGCGAAAAACGAACCAAGCAACCCAGCAAGCAAGCAATCAATCAATCAACCAACCAATAAATCAATCAAACAACAAACATCCATAAGGGAAGCTCTTGTTGTTGGAGAGCAGCAAAAATCATCGAAAGAGAGAACTCTTCAAAGTGAAAGCACCCTAACCATTACGGAAACAGCTAGTGTGGAAAACAAGGGCGAAATAACAGAAGACTCGGTTTGTGAGATGTGAGCACCATCTACCAGTCTGCCTCAAGGCGGATCCGTCCTGATGTAGATTAGAGGTGCTGCAAGTTTTTCGTGGTTTCGAAAACTTGCATTTCCGGCAGAAAATTTCGGCAGGAAAGTTCGGCTTCCAACTTGTTCTCGCTAACTGCCTCGTGAGCTAGGCGCTTGACACTCGCTCGCCCGTACTGCGGCCTGTTCACCTTCCGGTTCTTTGGGCACCGTCATCAAAGCCGCCACAGCCGAGATCAGACCCGGATTCGAAACCTTCAGCAAAAGAGGAGGAGCCGAGAAAATTTACCCACATCACTCATTACCATCTTCATCGTATTCGACAGTGTAGCCGTGTTTTTTTCATCTGTTCTTCTGTTCTTCTTACCCGCTGCCGGTGGTGGAGGTGCTACCACCGCAGTTGATAGTAGTGCGCGAAATTGACTTCATCTTCATCTGATCTGACGTGAGCCGCGGCTCGAAGAACCCTCCGGAATGGTGACCATGCCAGGAGGCCGCAGGGGCCTTGTTGCCCCGCAAAATACCTTCCTTGAGAATATCATCAGGAGGTACAATTCGCTACGTGAGTACCGTTTTCCACCTTTTCCCCCTTCTCCTAGCTAGATCTCTCCAACAATAATTTGAAGACAGGAAGTCGGCAATAAGTGGACCGTCACGGTTTTGCACTCTTCACTTCCCACCATCCAAAAACTTTCAAGTTAGATTCCAGTTAGACGTAGACTACACCAGAGCAGTGAGATGTTACTAGGGAAAACTTCCAAAGACTCCGGAAGCCTTGACACTGTGCCTGCGTGCTTCGGCGAGAGCCAGCCGCGCAGCCAGTTCTATATCGGAAACTGCGAAGCGGTCGAGCATTTGTCATTCAAAGCCTCATTGGGCTGCAGGGCCGACGTCTGGTACGCCGAAAACGTGGTTTGTCGGGAGCAACGCGGGCGCTGGCGAGAATGCAAGCTACGTCGTTGATATAAACGAGGGATTTCCCCACATTCCGACTCCACGTCTCGAGGAACAAATCCCAACAACTTTTCCGGAAACCCGTCCGCTTTTTCCAACACTGCCGCATTCAGTTCCGTTTCGTGTTCGGGTTCTTGGGGTTTTTCGTCGTTATTTCAGGGCTTTCTTCCGCCCTCCATACAGGCCCTTATGAGCAAACTGGAGATTCTCTCCTGATGGCGGTCCTAGTTCGATGCCCAACGTCCGCCAGCGACAGCGGAAGCCCGCGATAAAGACGACTCGTGTTCGAGGCACGACTTCTCGACGAGCAATGACCAAGACTACGACTGAGATGATGTTCATGCTGAGGAAGATGTCGAAACCGTTGATATCCTTTTTTTCCGCTCCTTTTGCGTTTATGGTTTTCGCAGAAGCGTTCGTACGAAAGTGGTTGAGTGAGCTCAGTTGTTGGGCAGAACTATTCGCGGAAGTGACCAGACTATTTTGGGAGGCAGGACTACCCCTCATCTAACCCCAAGCCCCCAGGATTACAATTGGATGCGAGAAGAGAGCTCCTATCCGACGATGCGCCGTCTGGACGTCTGGCTTGCAGACTGACTGACTGGCTGGATGGCTTGCTTCCTTCCTAGCCACGTTGGTTTAGTTTCCCGCACTCAAATAAGCGGTATTCGTGGTTAATGTTCCGCTGTACGAACCATAGCGCCGTGCTAAGACGTTTCGAGCTGGGACGTCGATACCATCGTCGTTCGGCCACGTGGATATGATCGATTTGCCTCAATTATCCTCGGCCTCCATCTTGGTTCTGCTGTTTCCGCCATAAACAATGCATTCATTGTCGTCTCCCGTGAATTCTCACCGCCGACGACAACCAACGAAAGCTCTTCTACTTAAAGTCTTCGAGAGAGCGCGCGACGGATTCGTCAGCATGATTTCCTCGAGTCGGAATGAACTGAAAGAATAATAAACGAGTCGAGAAAGCGGAAAACAAAACAATGTTAGTGAGCATCATTCATCGGAAAGGCCGAGAGTTTCTCCCGCCTCTACTCGGTTTTGCTTCAGATGTCAGAACCATGGGCGGCGGGCGGGTGGCAGGCAGGCACGCTCTTCAAATCTCTCTTCAGCCGGATCCCGGTTGGGATTGTTGTCTGTTGCGAAGAGTCTGCTCGAGACGCGTCATATTCTTGATGTCGTAGCTGACGTCGTCGTAGCCGTCGCGTCAGCCGCTTCTGACGTTGCGGTCCTCCGACTTCTCACGCGAATCCAACGTGGAAAAGGAACGACTCCCTCAGGCTGACTGAGCGAGAGAGCCGACTACACATGCATCATCTCAGTCAGCCAGTCAGTAATCTCGTCAAATGGCGAAGGCTCTGTAAACTTTTACGACGACGACGACGACGACGTTGCTGTCAACGGAAATCTTCGCAGTCGTTCACAATAGAAACATCCGAATGGAATGCCGCGTTATTCGCTCGTGCGAGCAGCAAAGTATGTGCGTTCGTCTTCAGTGCGAGTGTGCGCAGTATGCACGGCCAGTGATAGCAGACGCAAACGCCGGCGCATGGACGTGATGCACAGAATTCCAAAGCCATTCTCACCATTCAGACCACCACCACCACCGAGAAGTCTCCCTATTCTGTCCGCAAACCTTGACAATGTTTCGCAACGTTGAACGCAGTGCTCGTATGTCTTGCGCCCATCGCGTGGATTCGCGGCCATCGTGCTACAGGAATGACGAACTGAAAAACGAACGAACCGGGAATCAAACACGTGCTCTACAACCAGTTGCTCCTGGGAAGGTGTGCGAGGATTGAGAATCTGAGCTCAAAGAGGTTTCGCACCAAGCTCAAGCAGAATTGTGAACGTTTGAGCCGATTTGGTGGAATTTTCACTCGCCAAGGCGCCGGTGATCCTTTTTACGGTCGGAGACTATAACTTTTCTCAGAGCATATATCAAGTTTATGTCGCCGGGCGAGCCAAGGAAAGAAGATACATCGGTACACGGCCTTCCGAGAACTTGATGGCCCCCGGCAAAACAAAAAATTGGATACGTTTGAATTCGACAGAGACTCTCTGACCTGTTTTGGAAATACATATCTCAAGGAGAATTAACGTCATGCAAGCAACGGAGCTCAGTGCGCTTCCGGAGGTTTTGAGGTTCTCCTGCGGAGACGCTCAGGTAGTGTCGGTCCTCCTGCGGAGACGCTCAGGTGGTGTCGCTAGGGGGAAGATTCCTTCTCTCGCGGGCAGGAATGCTTTGAAACAAAATCAGGAAAGCTGAGATTCGTCCTGTTGAACCGCAAGTTTTGCACCGGTGAGATGTGATCGCCATATTTGCCCGATGCTCACGAAAACCACTGAACCCTGGCGTCTCGTCTTCCGCGGAATTCCGACGTGTCATTAGAATAGTGGCTCCGAGTTCGAGGTTTTCGCTCGACGTCGTCTTGTCCACACATACACTCGCTCTTTCTTGCGCGGAACGTTACGACCTCGTGGGATTCGTCATCGAGCAGAGGACGAGCTGCAGAGAAATTTGAGAATTGTTGATCCCTGCGGAACTCCGAAGAGAAAGCGCTGGACCAGGAAGCGACCGAAGGGAATATAGTGTCCCTCAATTAACAAAATCGTCTCTCGAGTCCATTCCGATGGCTCAGACCGCGATTCGGCGATGGATCCGACCACCAACCCAGGAAACTCTCGCGGAAGAAGACCGCGAGGATTCGCCGGCCCCGAGCCCAAGGGAAGTGGTTTCCTCCGGAACCGGCTGTGGACCGAGCGAGCGAGCGAGCAAGCAAGCGACCAAACAGGCGTGCGGGATGCGGGGAAGCGGGCAGACTTGACATGTATAATTTTGTGAGCGTGGTTCCTTTGGAGTGGCGGAGCGCTGCGTCCGTCTCACGTCGCGTCGTCGAAAACCATAGGATTCCGAACGGAAGAAATGGAAACCAAGCCAGCCGTCCGAGACTGTCTGAGGAAGAAGGCCCTTTCATTTTAGACATGCGGGTATGAGGCTCCTCCGAGGCCAAAGCTCTCCGGGGAATTCGTTTATGATCCGGATGCTCATGTACCCCCGCTTCCGAATACGAATTTTATTGCCGCCCGCGTCAGTAGTATGAATATTCAGAATCCGATTCCCTAGCGCGATTCTTTGCCATTTGCCATCGTCCTCGCCAACGAATCGTTCTGCGGCGGTCGTCGTCGCTCTCGTGGTGGCACATGAGATGACACAGATTCATCATTCCGCTGAATTATCGCGATTCTCGTCGTCAAATCGATGATTCCGATGGATAAAGCGCCTGCTGCGTGCACAGCCTGTTGCAATGCATCGATGATACTCGTCGTCGTCGTCGTCGTCGTCGTCGACGTCGTTTTCGAAACAGACTATACTGCACGGAGCCTGCTCGCTGAATGATTTGATTGAAATGGCCGAGGCCGGCTTCTATAGCATCTTTTTCGACGCTACGCTGATTCGAGATTGAAAAGAGCGCCACGCACGAGGTCGTGCAACCTTTTCCTGACCCCGAGCCAGGCGGACGTCAAGATATGTATACTAAAAGTCCAAAAAGCCCGACTACGTACTCTCGGTGAGTGGGGCATGGCTCGCAACTATCATAGCAGAATGTATCCGTGTTGTCTAGCAACGACTCCCCTCAAGTGCCCTAGTTTCCCTATCTGGCCTCCGTCCCCTCCGGCGGCCCTTCGACCCGGTCAGTCAAGCGGCCGACCAGCGGCCGGCCGGCCGGCTGGCCTGTGGGCCGCCCGACCGAAGGGCTGTCAGCCCCTTCCAATTGAAAACCGTCATATACTTGTCGACAGTATGTTAAGCTTCAATTTTTCGTGTCAAGCGAACATTTTCTCTGTAGTCGAACGGAACGACAAGCGAGTTGAGGGCCGTGGCTGCCAGCGTCAGATCGGCTCCGGTCGAAACTCCGCTATGCCACATGCTTGCGAAACACCCCGAAAGAGTGGTGCGCTTACGATTCGTTCCGGGAGGATTCGTTCGATGAGAAGAGGCCGACGACGACGGATGTCCCGACGTTCTGTCGTCAGCCTATCGTAAACAATCGCTATTCTCGTCCTTCTGGTTTTAATTTGACGTTCAGAAATTGCACTCGTCTTTTCCGCTTCTTATCTCCGTCGACAGGCGTGCGTTTCGTCAGATCAGAGGTTGTCTCTGATGTCGGCTTCGTCGTCGTCGTCATCGTATGCCTGGAAAGCGCGCGCGCGCTTCGCAATTCGTTCGTCACGAGAATAGAGATGGAAAACCTTAACAAGGAACTTGGAATCTAGAGAGGCATTGGGGATCTTCGATGGAGCCCGATTTTTGAAATTCGGGAGAAATTTCGAGCTCCGAAGCCATAGAGGTTGTTGAAAGCGAACACAGGGCCTGCATGCGTCTGCAGAGGAAGAAAACTGTGGCTTTGAAGTCACGAAGCGCAAAACGAGACAAAGGAGATAAGCTCGGAGAAATTGGATTGTCTCCACCTCCGCGCGGCAAAATCCTCCGCATGAGAGAGGAATCGCAACGCAATACGGTTTCAAAACGGGCCCTGTACGTAGATTTGATGGTGACAGCTGTGTTCGGCTGTGGTGTGGGAGGGTCCGTTTCGCGGTGAATTATTCATCCATTGCTATCGTATAGCAGATCTTTGACGAGTAATTATCGAGGAGAGTGCAGAATAATACGCCGTGCGACCATTCGACTAGGTAGTTCGAACAATCAGTTCGGGCATATCTCCCGAAAACCAGAACATCGTCGATGTCGTTCGATTCGCGCTTCATGGTCCAGGGCCTACTCGGACCGCTTTGGACTGTGCCCTTCACTCTCTCAAAGGTCCCGCAACGCTTCAGTCTTCTCAGACTTCCAAATTGGGTTGCAAGGAAAACCACCCGAGTTTCTTCAAGGATGCGGCGCACGACTCCGGAGCATCCAAATCGGATTCGAGGACTTCCAAGGAGCAGCTCTTGATTACGACTACCCTTTGCATCTTTGATAGAAGCTCGCTGCGTGATCCCCGTCTGCATTCTCCAGCCTCGCGGCGTTCGTTCGCTCCGCGCGTGTACAAAGTGCATGACTGAGTGAGTGAGTGAAGGGGAAAAGTGAAAATCGGGAGAAGCATTTGAGTCGTGTCGACGTCTCGTCTTCGGATTCTGTTCCAGCGGGTCAGCGGCATCGGAGAGGAACGTTGCTGCGGCGCTTGACAACGACCGCGATGAACCAACAACCACCACCACGACGGTGGCGGCGGCGAAGAGGTGTTGAAAGCTCCGACCGGAGGGGTGACATCATTTGAACTCTTGCCACCATCCGACCTGGGTCACTCTCAGCCAGCCAGTCAGTCAGTCGTTCCATCCGTCCGCCCGCTCGTCCGTCCGAGAGACAGCCGAGCGATGTTGGGGAAGCTACAAGCAACTCTTCGTGTTTTGTTGAACAACAGACGACAAGTAGAAGAAGAAGGAAGAGAAAGGCAAGACGCTGGGAAAAAAACCGCGAAGAAGAGGAAAACCTCGAAACAGCCGCCCAGCCGTACAGAGTTAGCTGTGAACAGCAGAGCAACTCTGAGAGTTGGTTCGTCTCGTTTTCAGGAGTCGTCGAAAATCCCCCGGTCTTGTCGTATTTTGCATTTCAGATTTTGGCCGATTTGCGGCGGGCGAGACGCATCGAAAGACGACAGAATTGCCAAAGCTCTTACCATTGGGTACGACGGCGACGCCGACGGTCCGAGTCCTGGAAAGAAACACATTCACGCCCTCCCGAGCTCGCGCGCGCAGTCGAGCGCACGCGAGCATAATAAACAAACGGATCCAGACAAAAAAATGGAACCGCTCGCCGAAAAACTCCGCTGGGCGTGTACTCTAGCTCTACGGCTACCCGGAAGGCTTCCGCGACCGCAGGGATTAATTCGAGTCTGAATGCTGGCGACATATCATGTAACTCTTTGTTAAACTTCAATTCGAAGCCGATGACCGAACTCTTCCGCTGATCATCAACTGGGCTAGATTCCTGAAACCGGGGGATCCGACACGGAAGTCATTCAAATCTACCACTATCCTTTCGGATAACTTGATTTCGTACGATTGACCTATACATTCTGAAGCAGAGGAGGCTCGACCTGATGGCAAACTCACGCAACAGTTCTCAACTTTTTTCTCATGCGTGAACTTCTTTGTCACATGGTCTCGTTAGAAATCCTCACCCGCGCCGAAATTCTCTCAAACTGCGATGCGAAGGGCGCAGTTCCTGTCAGCTCGCTTTCGGGCAAAAAATATTCGGGCTAAAAAACCTCGGACCTTTCGGCATACCCGGGCCAAATTCTCCCCTGGTAGAGCTTCCTCGGTTCAATCCCGTCACAGCGGCAATCGTGATGATGATGATGATGATGATGATGATGATGTCGGTGGGGTCTCGGTACTGCTCCCGCGGCCGGCTGCTGGTCCGGCTTTCTCCTAAAGGAGTCCTGGCGCCGTCCAGACGCACAAGCCCGCGTTCTCCTTACGAACGGCGGCGGGTCGGAGGGAGGAACGAACGGACGGATGGACGAACAGACGAACCAAAGCCAAATCAGATGCCAGACACCGGGGCGCTCAAGTCCCGGACTTCCCCCACGTTGGCTGGCTGGCTGGCTGGCCGCGTTTTCTTCTGCTGTCGACGCCACTCCTTTTTGCCGCTCATAGAGTGCAGAGAAACTCCGGGTGTTTTGCCTGCCTGTCTGCCTGCCTGCCTAAGTTGGTGGCTCTGCTCGTTAAGATAGGCTGCAGTGGCTTCTTGAGGGACACGGTGTAACCACTCTCTTCCCGGCTGACTTCCTCTTAGCGAGGCGTCGGCGGGCGGACACTTAAGGGACAACTCGCCGCCCGACAAACCACCCAATTCCGCCAGTTTGTCCTACTCCCGTCCTATCTCGGCTCGCCGCGGCCGGCCGCCCGGCCGGAGCGGCTTATCTCGTCGTCCCATTACTTCGCCCACATCAGTGAATGCCTTACGAGACGGAACGATGTAAAGGAAAAAACCCGGACACGTTATGGTTTTTCCATGGAGTTGTTTTTCGCGTAGCGTTTGCTGTTCTGGATGCTGGGTAATGAGGGACAGCAGTTCCAGACGTGACTGGGACTACGCTCAACTGGGGCGTGGGGCAAAGGAGGGAGGGGAAGTGGAATAGCATGGACGGCCACAGTACGGACGCACGGACGAACGAAGAGAGAGAGCTCAGGATGAGTCGTTGAATGGATTGGCGGGTGTGTGGCTGTCCGCGACGACGGGACGTCGTGGGCAGACGTTTCCGTTCGTTCGGGGAACGCTGTCAACGTTACGTGAACCCTGGACAAATGCCCTGCGAGTGAGTGAGCGATGATGAATAAACTATATTCGGACACTTCGTAACATGGAGCAAGCGAGGCCAAGCTAATCGTTTGCTCGACCCTCGCCAGCTCGATCAATCGACATCGATTGCTCCGTGGGAGGATAGAAAGATCACGGATCGTTGATTCTATTCTGGGTGATGATGAAGACGGCACGACGAACTAACTCTCTGGCGAGTGACGAGGACAGCAACGACGACGACAACGACGACGACGACTCGCTCGCGGTTTTGTTTATGCATCTTTCCACGCCGAACAATGGCATCGGAACGTCCGTCAGACAGACAAGACGACGACGACGACAACGACGTCAACGACGACTGGTGGTGGTGGTTACGAAACGCGGTTTTTTTTTTGCCAACATTAACGTCCCGTTACGTAGCTACACGTTATTGCTAGATCGAGTTTTTTGCTCGGAGGAGTGTTGTCTTTTTGCTTCGCAATGCAATTATGTATTCGGTGGGATGTTTTTAGCTCAAAGCACTACGCTCATACAGGAAGATTCCGAGCAGCCGGGTGGACGACGACCGACCTAGACGAGGGAACAGTAGATCGGAGTAATCACGATTTCGATGAAGCCAGGATCTGTGCCGCCGCGGTCGAATAACATCACTGGTGTAAGCCTGTTCGTTCGTTCGTGGGTTCGTCCGTTCTTTCGTTGCTCGGTTAGAAGCCAGGAAGGTTGGCAGGCCGGCAGCCAGGCTCGGTGACCCGATTTGCAGGCCGAGGAAGCGGCCCTGCTATGTTAGTCACGCGCATGCGCTACCCACCTCACTCGGGTCAGGAGCTCGAACGGTGTACGCTTGAAGGTTACCTGCGTACAAAACCGCCAGCCAGCCAGCCAGCCAACCAACCCACCGACCATCCGAGCGAGCTAGCGAATGAACGAGCGACCAACGATTCGACCACACTTACCGGATCACTAAGCGAGCGAAGCCATCCTTTTATTGAATTTCCGTTTCGCTTTCTTTCTGCGACAGACGCGCAACGCATCCTCTCGACAACATCCGCGGTTGGTGCGCTTCCGACGGAAAATCCGAGAGGAACCCGAGGGGCAATTCGACAAAAGACCAAGCTCAAACTCGGAAGGGAACACCACGCAAAGTTCGGGAGGAGGAATGAGGAAAACGTCGGAGAAACCCGCCAGGGTGAACTCCGAGAATAACACCAGATTCGAACTTGACGGGAACATCAAGGTCCTCGTATGGAACTTCGATCACGTCGAATTCCCGTTCCCCGATCCCAGGAATCCCCGTTTCCTAGATTTTCGAAGTTATCGAGTATAGTCCTCCGATATAGTACACGTCGTGCTCTCGGGTTCATGATGCCCTGCCGCCCGCAGTGGTTCCGTTGATGCATTCGTTCCGTTGCAGTGCATGAAATTGCTCCGAAATGGCTCCGCTTCCGGCGTCCGCTCTCTTTTAATATGTAATTTCATATCTCTCTCTTCCACCTCTTTGTTTCGGATCGTGTACCAATCGAGGAAAGGATAGAAACGACGAGAGTATTATTCCCATTTCGATAGGAGAACGAAAGCCCTATTGAGCAATTTCCCAATCTGCTACCCTGGGAAAAAGCGAGTGCTGGAAGTGAACCATTTGTCTCTCCCTTGGTTTTTTCCTCGAGCGGATCGCGAATGTTCGACGGAAATTGAGAAATCGTTTTTTCGTCAACTGAATATCGGCAGCACGCTCAAAGCCTGGAGAATCGGTCTACGCTCCTGAAAGGAGAGCAGGATGACAGAATGAAGGCTTGAAAAGCCGCAACGCAGATTCCAACGACTTCGGGCTTCGGTGGGACTTCAGGGCAATGAACAACACTCTATGATAGTTCTATAGCGACCACATCGTGAGAGCATCGGATCGAACAAAGGTGTCGAGAAGGTCTAGAATAGCGCAGTGGATCGATTTGTATCCGATTTGACTGTGGAAACGATCAGTCAGTCTAGGTTGGTCGAAGTGTTAGAAGATCCCGAATGAACATCCGAGCCTCGGAGGACGAAAGAGAGGGAGAAACGCTGAAAGGTGCTTGCCTCCTAATTACCCAACTGACGCGAGTTACGTTCGCATCTAATGAACAATCGCTCTCTTTCCGGACGGGTCATTTATTGTTCCTCTCTCTCTCTCGCTTTAGCTCTCATTCTATTCCTCTCTATCGCTCCATTGCTGCATCTCTGTGGGGATGCTTTTCCGGAATGTTTCACTTAAGATTTGTTGATTAGGAATCGTGTTACACCGCAGCGTGACGAGACAGCGAAACCCTTCATGATGAGAATGAGCTTCTTCCTCCATCACAGCTAACCATAAAAAGTCCAAGCTCGGAAATGAGCTCAGTAACTAATTGAACGAGGGGCTGGGCGGACAAAAATCCCCGAACGACGCGACGGTTGTGGTGCTTCTATTCAGCGACTTGCTGTTGGAAGAAACCAAAGAAAAAATTATCACTCCAGAAGAGGGAGATTGTTCGTAACGTTCAACCACAACGATCGATACGCTGGAGACCAGAATACCTCATTGATTCTATCATGGTCGTTGAGTGTGTGATAGACCGTCAGCTCTGAATCAGAAACGAGCAACCGGAACGACGAGGAGGCGAGGCCATCCAAAGAGTCGTCGCCAGCTCCGTGAAGTAGACGTAGGCCTCTTCCATCCGAGTCCGAGCTTACCTCTTCGCGTCGACCGAGCAGAAATAATCAAGCTTGGTATAACGCGAGCGTTAATCCCACCGAATCTAAATGGCGTGGCGTCTGCAACGTCGGTGGTGGTTGGTTGACGGAAGGGATTTGCGGAGCACGCTGAAACCTTTCCACAAGCGTGGTCGGCTCAAGTCGGTCGGCTGAAGCTTGCTGTTCCGAGCTGTGCGAACCCACAATGGAGGTGGCGAACTATAGAGAAAATGCAACAAGTGGGAACGCTGCAGGGCGAGCTTTCAAAGCTCGCAAGCTTCCATGAACGGACAGCAGGAGCCTCCGCGACCGCGATCGGAAAGAATCGCACCCCTACGGCAAAGACGCAAGGAGTATGAATTCCAGTTCAGAAACAGCGTTTTCTGCCAGAAAAGTTCCGGGAAGGAACTGAAATTTCGGGGAAGGGACGCAAACTATGCAAAGAAAGGGGCTGCGCATGAATCCCGCGGAAGATATGCATCCCGAGGAGTGAGACGGCAAGATTTCCCGATCATCTTAAACAGCGGAAGTGAACGAAGTGGTAAGGATTCGCCGGAAGAAAAGAACGGAAAAACTGATTCGGACCGGAACAGCGGAGTATGCGCCGATCGGTCGGGTTAACTCTCTGTCCGGAGGACGGCGGACACCCTGTCAATGGGATTCTTATCGTTTCGAGGGTTCTCTGATTCTATGAAGGCATCTCCTGCTGCCGTTTCTCTTCCTAACGAGAACAGAAAGTGGATTCTCCACGCGCGTCAGATAAGAAGCCCTCTATGCGGCGAGATAAGACCCACAAAACCCCTGACCAACGGTCCCAGGATGGAGTTACGCAAAGCTCCTCCTACTCCTGCTCCTCTGTCCTCCTTCTGCTCCTGCTAGCGCCGTTATTGCCATCCTCGAGACGAGGGAAAAACATTCGTCACGGTTACGTACACGTTGCCATGTCGTCGGCTGCGGAAAACTCGCGAAGTAACACAAACATCTCGCTCAAAGTTTCTTCCCGAGATCGTCGGCAATGACGATTACAGTGCGAGCAGCGCTGGTGGCAAGAGCGGTTGGACGGCGCCGTGGAGTCTTGTGCGAATCGATTCATCGGTCATGCCCTACGAACGCAGACGCTGCCGAACACGGAAGCAGACGCTGGGATTTCGACGGGCAGCAACAGATACGCGATTCCGTCTGCTGTCCACGGTCGCACTTCTCAGGACTTCGATGCCGCCTCCGTAGTCTCCGAACAAAGGACAGCGGACAACTGGCGGAACTCAGAACCGACCGAAGCCAAACCACTAGAGCCCGAGAAATCCCAGGGTCCGAGACGATCACGCGGAAAGTTCCTGCTGGGGCCTCAATGACGACCGAGAAAAGATCCGACGATCCGCAAAGCGTAAAACTAAGCAGAGCGTTTCGAGCTGCTCGCTCGGCCGGCTCAGAAACTGGCCGGATACCTTTCATGAACGTAGAGGTCCCTCCGTTGAGGAGCTTGTTAGCTGGGGGAGAAGAGTTCCCCATCTCCCCCTCCTCCGCCCACGTATGCAGCGAGCAGGCACGAAACGGGTAGGGGAGGGAAGGAGCGGGTTTCAAGCTGTTTGTGAGCAAGGCGTTTTTTAAGCACGACTGACTGCGTGCGAACAGCCCGGGCGGACCGAGTGGCGAGCCAGCGGGCGGGACGGCTAGTTTCGCGAGCGAACGAGGGAGCGAGCATTCCACGGGTCCAAATCCGCTGTTTCGGTGAGGGTAAGGAGTAAAAGAGGAGAAAACATATACAGCAACGTCGAGTCGAAGCCGAGTCCAAGGCCGGACCTTGACATGATCACGTCCGCATAGAGGGCACTGGGTTCAACGTGGCCATTTCCTCGCTGCACTTTTTTTCCCTGATGTGTCGTAGTAACAGTAAACATATCGTCCACCGGGGGAGCGCTCAAGGTGCGCTCTGATGTGATTCAGTCTCGCCACTCGAGCGATGTCGATTCCCGCCGATTTCATCTTGGACTCAGCGTGATCCTCCCCGGCATCGGAACTCGAGAATTGCAACTCGCACGAGGCAGCATCGTTGAACAAAGCGTCTGGAGAAGAGAATCTGTGCGCGTCGTCTGAGCCGCCCACAGAAGAATCTCTGGGTGATACGCCGACGAGAGCATCTCTGAGTTTTCACAGTCAAGTGACCCTGAGGGCGCGGAACGCAGAACTCGCCGCAAGCCACGTCGTACTCCTCAAACTTTCCGTTCTTGTTACCTTCCCGAAAATGTCCGGATATGAAGGTGACAGGATGGAGTGGGGATCGCGGAAAACCTTGGTGACGGAGCCGACGGGTTGAGATTTCACCTACATGAAATCCCATATTTTTTTAGAAACGGTCGCTTCTGTTGGAGCACTTCCTGATTTGCCCGATTGAGATCGGCGTGGGAGTCATAGTGGGAAATGAGCGGAACTGATCCGGACAGTCAGGAAACAGTAGGGAGAGGAACGATATCAAAGCTCGGCTCGAATAAGAATATTTCAGACTTTTCAAAACTTTCCGGCGTGCACGGCTTCAGCCTAGCTGCTACCTTTATCCGACCTCCGACCCGGGGGAATTTCGGGTCGGCGGTTCAGCGACTACAATAATGCGCCAAATATTTGCTCTGAATACACAAAACCCCTAAAAACACAGTCCAATATTCCTTGCGGCAACGCGAGGTTCGTATGCGCGACTTTTATCATGCACCTAAAGGTCCTCGCTTGCATTCTCTCGCGTTCCGTTTCATTCAGCTGCTGGGAGTTTTCCGGAGCTCGGTCACTATCTGCAGAGATCACACTCGATTCTTCAGATCCTGAGAAACCCCCAGAGTTAACATCTTCCGCTTGATTCCGAAAACTGGTCCGCCAAGCGTCTTCACGAGGACGTCAATACCCCTAAACACTTGCGTCTAGGGCACCTGCTCTTTTCAATCATAAAAACCTCCGGAACCCCGCAAGTTGGCCGAGTGTGTATATTATTTCAATTTTTATGGTAGATAACTCCCATGTGCCATTGGAAATTGTCGAAGAATACACATGGACCTGCTTAACTTGCAGAGTTCTGGATTATCTCATGATTGAGGAACAGGTTCTTCTACGCGCATGTTTGAGGTACTCGTTTTATCAGCGATTCTTCGGCCAGTACTGCTCTTCGGTTCTTGTATGTAGGAGCCATTCTCCGTTCACCGACTCCTGACAAGGCCCGTGAACTCGACGGTGAACTTGGTTGTCCAATTGGACCGAGCGGTCAGGCATCAGGAAGAAAGATGCGCGAATGTGTTATCGTTGTCTGCGACGACTCGATTTGCTCGCCGACGTCAACGACCGCAGGCTGATCGCAGCCGCTCCTCAATTAAGCACGGAGAGAGTTTCCGCTTTCCTCTTACAACGTAGTGTGTCCTGAGACTCCCGCAAGGGGATCCACAAGGGAAGCCGCAAGGGGACTCCGAGACGGGGCCGGCCAGTGTCACTGTCGTCGCCGCCTCCGAATGCTCCTGGTCTTGGGGACTGTAGTGGCAGGGACAGCGACGAAGACGACGACAGCAACGGCAGACAGACAGTGAGGACAGCGGCATCGAGGAGACTCCGTGGGGCCACTCAGGGTTCGATGGCTGACTGCAAGATGACCCGGACCTTGGTCCGTGATCATGGATGTAGCTGTTTGACGTCGTCTAAGGATGACACTATGGCTCGGCGAGGCAGACGACCGGCCAAGACACCCTCATGCAAATCTCCTCGTCGTCTAGCCAGCCGAACCCTCGAACAAAAGGCCAGTTGAACAAATAGACGAAGGGGTGGATGGATGGACGGGTGGAGAAACGGGCGGACAGACAGATACCAGGAGATCTGAGACTCTCAGACTGGCATAAACTTTGTGGATGTGATTCTTCTGTTTGTTGTGCACATTTCGGTGTTCTTGCGGTCTTGGAAAACCACCTGTTAAAGTCCCAACGTTCTTCGCGGTATCTTTTTATTCCCTTTTTTTCTACTCCCATGAATATTTTCATAAACGCGTCGAGCGTTCAGCCGTCCAATGATTCAGAGGTCGAACCATCGGTCGGGAGGTATTCAGAATTTGAAGGCGAGGATCATCTTCCGGAGCCCTAATCATTGAGGAGGCCGTAATCGTTGCCCGGAACGATCGTTTGAATTCCAGAGGTGGAGCGTTGCGACACCGGGGTCGGCTGTAAACTGGCTGTGAGGCTCAAAGTCCACATTGTCCTTGCAAATGTACCGTGTGACCTTGAACGGGCTCGGACGATTCGTCGAGCTGCGAATCGCAGAGCTCAATCAACACCTGCAGTGAAAACGCTGATCCAGACCGTGTCGGCCTGATTGGTGATGTCCGCCCCGACTGAATGTTTGCAATCACGATCGGCAAGCCTTGAATTGCCTGAGTTCTCGAATGTCAGCCTCTTCGCAATCAGATTCGTGTTTTCTGACAGCGGCATCTGTTATGTCGCTCGCTGGAAACGCTGTCTGATTTGAATTGAGGAAGGGTCGGAACAAAGGGGAACGGAGTCTGTTTGGTTCGGATCAAACATCCGAGGAGAACGCATCGATCGAGACTACATCCTTCCAAGAGATTGGAGCGTCCTCGTCAGAGATCTGGGAACGTCCCGACAGGAGTCTCGGGTTTTTGGGAACTTTTCTCCCAACGATCCCCTCGGTCTCGGTTGTTGCTCGGTCCGGGGAAAGTTAGAGGGAATTCTCCCGATGACCGCTACCTAATGAGCTTGTTAGATCCGTCCGTCTGGCAGAGCGGAACACCTCTGTGACGGCGGCGGCGGCGTTTCTTGCGGCGCGGCGGCGGCGTCTCTTGCGATGCCTCTCGCGGGCTTGTTCATTAATTTCAATCAGATTCGAGGAAGGCTCATAAATTATCAGAGTTGGTCGTGAGTTTTTTGACGCTGCCAGGATGCTTGGGAGGTCACATGAGCGCGGTCCCCGAGCCGTTTGGGAGACCAAGCCGCTGATCCCTCGCAGAGGATTCCACGGCCGCCTAATGGATGTGTGTATTACGATATGAATCGGGTCATCCGTTGCTCAAGTCGGATTTGCCGCACGTCGCTGCCAGCCGTCAGACGCATCGGGCGCATCAGCTCCCGAGCGCAACCAGTGCAATGGATGAAGCAAACGATCCGTCGTACACTTGGCGGCAAGAAGAGGAGGAATGAGAACATACAGACTTCTCTCCTGTTTCCATGTCCTTTTTTCATGTGGGCGACTCTTATCTGAGCGGAAATGTTCAGGACGGGAAGCAGCGACAATGGCGTTCTCGAACGTACCCGATGGCATTTTTAGTTTTCGGTTGCGATCCCGCCGATTACCTGTTCTGTCCCACAATCATCGGAAAAGTTTTCGGGGAACGGCATGCTATTCAAGATGGACAACAGCGGGAAATCGACGCCGAATCGACAGGCACCAACGACCCTTCAACGGTGTACTTCACAATCCCCTTCTCCCCACTCTTCAGTCGTCGTTCTGCGACAATATTCGCTGAGAAACAACCTCGGAGATCCTTATCTCGGTCGTGGTTCGCTCGGGGAAAGCGATTCGCGAGCGTCGGTGACCGAGTGGCGCCGCTGGCGGCGACAGACCAGCCATTGCTTTTTTCAATAGCTGGACGACACGGAAAATCGATGCCACAAGGGCGGTCCCGCAACGTATGCTTCGTGGTCCGCGGCGTTCTATCGGGAACGGGGCTCGCCTCGATCAAAAGGCCGCTGGAGAATACGCTGCGAAACCGAAATCACAAGAATGTTTTAACGGAGAACTCCGTTTATAGGCGCGTTGGCCACGGGACGGAAGTGGCTGTTGTTGCTGTCGTTTTTACCCTCTCCCCGTGAATGTGCGCTAGCAGTTTGCGCTGTGTGCTGCGCGCTGTGCTGCTGCCGTGGCCAGCTCGGTCCATGCGGCGCAGCCAAAAGCAAATTGCGAACAATGCGCTCATCGAGGTCGCCCGTGGCTAACCGATCAAATCCGCCGCTAACGTTGTTATCTGTTAACTCAGGCTGACGAGATGGGTCGTTCAAATCTCGCCCGTATTGGTAGCTATCCGATGTGAAAGAAGTTGGCAGGAACTGCGCGTATCCAGTTTGAATTTGAACCAATGGAGAGAAGTAACAGCGGCGGCACTGCTCTGAACGACAGCAGCGTCCCGAGCGCACAGACTTACTCGCACCCATGCTGTAGTCGGAGAAGCAGAACGTGTAGATTTTTCTGAAATCGCGTCCACCATCATTTGACTATCCTACGATCGTATTCTGTTTGCCAGTTCAAGAGCTTTCTCCGGACGGGTCATGCATGGAATCGCGAAACATCGTTGTGATAATTCTACGCAATCCGAAGCAGTTCTTTCATACGGCGCCGGCGCTTCAGCCATCAGATTCGCCGCATGTTGGCTTTAAGTTCTCCCAGGAGCAACAGTTCAGCGTGAGCAGTCTGACCCTATGCTCCTCGTCAGCAGAGCATACTTGACACATGCGGCCAATCGATAACTCAATAAGGATTCGAAGGATGGTGTTCCGGGACAATGAACAGAATGGTGTTCTGCTTTGCAGACACTGACTCATTGGTAGGTTGGCTGATCCGGCGGCATAGTTCGCCAAGAATAACAGCGGCCCCCGAAGACCTCAGAGCAAAGATGCAAGAGCTCAAGGAAAGCAGAGAAGGGATGGACGTTCCCGCTGCATGATCACAAGGCTGGCAAAAGCCTCGCCAGTGCTCCGCGTATCTTACACGACCCCTGGCGTCTCATTCAAAGTGCCACTCAGGGCGAGTCAGTATACTTTCGCCGCCGCAGCCCCCCTCCGCCCGTAATCGAAGTATCATGGAGAGCCCCGAATACGTTCAGAAGAAGTTTTCTGACATCGTGCACCGAAAGTGATTGTTTACCAACTTCAGTTTCGAAGAGCTTTGTTCACTTTATGTCACACCGATACCAATCGTGAGGAATGTTCGCAACGCTATGACAATATTTCGAAATAAAGAGGCCGAGACGAAAGTTTTGAATGGATACCAGGATGCCGAAAGGAGTGCCTTCCTCGAATTTGAGCATCATATTTGAGGCCGTCACAAGTGATAGCCAATGCCTCCGTTCTTGCGTGAACTCCATCGAATTGTCGATGTAGCTGCGGACGACTTGATTGACATATGGATTCTGGAAAAAATACACGTCTCGAGGTCCGTCGGACGGCTTCTCCAGCTTGTTCCGCTGCTGAGAGAGAACTAGATTCCTATTCTTTCTTCTAAATGGGGAGCAACTGAGATTAAATCCTTCGCTTTCGGAGTCTGTGCACAGAGCGCTTGCTTTAGCTGGTTCTCTGCTCATGTTGGATCTGCTGCTGAACTCCCGTGAAATCCGCAGCTGAGACCCGCGTGGTTCGCTAGAACCTTTGTCACGAGTTTGCTTCGCCATGGTTGAAAACGGAGTTCTCCGTTAGGGCTTTCACTCCCCGAGTGAAAGGCACGAGATTTTTTTTTTCGGAATATCGTCGCTGGTTTCTCGATCTCCTAGCTCGAGGGAGATGGGAAATGGAAATTGCTCGTCCGCGAAGCGTGGGACCTAACCTCGTCACGAGTCTCTGTATGATTTCTGGCTCAAGCTTTGGCGCCAGGGTCAAAACCTAGAGTGCGCCGAAGGAAATATCCCCGAACGCTCCTCAAGGATGACTCTGACATACCCGGTTGCGGATGTTTTGGGACAAAGATTCCAAGTTCGAAGTCCGGGCTGGGCCCGGAGGCGACCAGCGGCTAACAAAGCGTCGAGATAGCATGTAATGCGGCTTTCAGTGGATAACAACTTGCTTTCGAACTTCTGCTTTGCTTACGTCCCGAAGCTTCATGTGCCAAAAGCTCTCGTCGCTGAAGTCGTCTTTCTGAACGACTCAGGATAGCTTGCGAGAATTGGCATCTGACTTACCGCCATCAGATTTTGATCTACCCCAATCGACAGTCGACTAGAGTGACATGTTTTGTGTAATCTGTCACGTATGTCACATTGGATACCCATAGAAGATATGTTCCAAATCTATGAGAGAAACTTTGAGCATACGAACGAGAATCTAAGGCGGAAGTCTGTAACTCGTCTTCAACTGAGGTCGGACATCGCCTCAAGAGCCGTCGGCCTACTCGAATCTCGGGACGAGGATTTTGCCTCGTGCACTTTACCTAGCGTCAAGTAAAGCGTGCGGTGTTGGTTTGAATCTTGAAAGTTGAACGGCGGGTTTTCCGTGCCGGGAACCCGATTTGACACCGAAAACGATCAACAGAGCGCGATCGTTGACAGCGAGTCGCGAAACTAAACTTGGCACTCTACCCCGAGGCTCCGTGTTCACCGTCCGTCGCTCGTTCGTTCGTTGAGACTAGCTTTCTCAACCTCGAGGAACGAGATTCAGGGAGAGAGTCGAGGAGAAAGATCGTCAGCGGAAATTCTACGACAGCCTTAAATTCGTCATGAAATGAGCAGAGGCTTCGCTCGCTCGTTCCCGTGCCGCCCGGTCTGTAGTCAGTAATCCTCCCACTCGCAAAACACTCGAACACCGCTACGAACGCGATTCCCTCACAGCAGAGCGCTGAGAGTTCTAAGGGAAGTTATCAGGCGAGCTCACCTCGCGAGCTCGTCTTCCGTCGAATCGTCTGAGCGGAACTGAAAACGCGTCATACGCGCGGATTCTAACAAGAAAAAAAGGCTGGGTTACAACTCATAAGAGTCGTCGTCGTGGACTTCCAAGTTAAGATGAAAGGAGCCAATCTACGTCAACGTCGTAAACCGTGAACATGTGTCACCTCTGAGCTCCAGTGGAGCCCGGGGCTTGCGCTCACGAGGAAAACGTCTATTACCCCCGGGATGGCAAGTTCTCGTGGAGGGCCTCAGGGAACGAACTACCGGTGCGAAATCCACATTTTTCCTCGCAGGCTCTAGAACTCTTAGGTTCGCGAGAGATTTCCAACGGCGAAGCAAACTAAAACTTGCAACGACCCGCCACGTGACATGAGCTCGACGGCCCAAGCAAAAACGGCTGTACTTATACAGCAGGCCAGAGCGTTGACTGCGTGTGAGTAAGTCCTAAATTGGTTCCAACCATGGTGGCTTCCGATCATAACTCTGCAGTGACGCCATAAACAGTGAGGGAAAGCAATGGCAGTGAGCGTTTAGGGACGGTGAATCAATTGTATCGTCCGAAGGACGGACGGACGCGCGGACGGGGAGGGATAGGACTGTGAGGACAACGAACAGAGGAAGGCGGAACAACAGAAAACGATGGCCACACGAAAGAACTCCAATTGATCGATAAGGGACATCGGGAGTTGTGCCGGAGGTGCCGGCTCCACATACATCTACTCGGAGCCGCGGTCCCGATCAACCGAAAAAAACGGAGCCGCATTTTTTTCTCGTTGTTGCCGAGTCTCGATTGCGGTAAAAATAAGCAATGACTCCATGACCACCCTACTGAGCGGTCCTGAAAGAGCAAGCGAGCGTTCAAGATAGATTCCATCACGGTAAGCGCACCAAGTCATTGTTGGTTCATGGTCCTGGTCATTGATTGCCAATTGTTAGGCGCGCCGCAGCTCGGTAGGCAAACTCCAGAGGTCTTCTTTGGAGCCATTCCTCTGAGGAAAATGAATCTCGAACTGTCGTCAGAATCAATTTGCTCTGATTGGAGACAAAGTTTTGAAGACGACGAGGACGATCCGGTGACAAAATATACGGAGGACGCAAAGATCGAGTTCAGCAGACAAAGTCAAGCCCACTCGTTTTATAGAGCGGGAAAGGTTTGCTCGCCCCTCGTTGAGTCAGCTCTGAGATCTCTCTTTCGAAAATTCTACGCAACGAGATTCCACCGTACTTCCCATACCAAGTCCAATGTTCCAAGTCATCTTTCCAAGGGGCAAGACAGGGAGAGGGGTGAGTTCTGTGCATGTGTCGCGAGCGTACGGGTTTGTCGAATGCCCCGTGGGCTCCACTCGGAGGACGATTGTTTGTTGATGATCCGCCTCCGGGACGCGAGGGAACCAGAAATGGAGGAAAGAGGATGCGAAGGCTTGATTGCGAACAGCCGGTCACAAGTCTCCGCGAGCTCCCCGGGGACGGGACGGAGGGAATAGGAATACTTCGATCAAACCAAGTATCGAACCGTAGGAGAGCTCGCGATCCAACCTCGCGTCGCTATGTTCCCGAAGCAGACGCAAGCCACAGCGAGCCGCATTGCGTAGATATCCGAGAGCGAGGCGGAGAATTCCGATTGTTGCCGTACGGCACAATACCTCGGACCCGTTCAGGTGGATAGTCAACGGATGGTCGATCCACCGTTCAGTCCGAGACGCGCTCGTTGCGCGTGCATATGCGCCAAACCGATTGAGAATCCGTCCACCACATGATTACCTTACAACCAAAGAATGCAGAGGTGAAGCCGGATGTTGCGGCAGTCATTTTTGCGTCTCAGTTTCCGACATTCTACTTCGTACGAGCGTCCATTCGATCCAGGAAATCTCGCGAACGTTAGCGAAAGTGGATTTGCTGTGCTTTTGGTTTTGACTCGCGAGTCTGCTCTGCATGTTGGGAGGAGGGTCTGTTCGCTTCGCACGCTGATACGGAACCGAGAGCCGCAACGCAAGTTTTGCAACGCCCAGGTGGAGCGAACGCTCGGAAGTGTTCTCTTCTTGAGAGCTTCTGTTTGAAGGGTGCATCGAACTGCAAGCTGCGTATTGCCGTGTAACGGATGAAACATGGGAGAAATAAGACAAATAGTCTGGATTCTCCAAACAAAACCGACTCGAAAAAAAAAATGGAGAGAGAACTGAACTCTCAAACGAATTCCTCAGCACCAGCACATCGGCGGGCGGGCGGGCTGTTGGTATCGTTGGAATTCCCGCAATGCGATACCCGCAGAGGTGCAGAGAAGGCCATCGTTCAATACATCGGCAGACGGGCGGGACTTCCGGGCGGGATCGTCAAACTCCGCGCGCCATCGGATCTCCAGCACCTCTGTATGATCAGTTGTTCCAGAGTAGAAACCGATGGAAAAATCCTCTGAGGAATGGAAAATGGGAGGCTCGATTCTTCTGTAAAACTCTCCCCTGCTCCAGACGTATCCTCAAGATCCGCTACGCCTCTTGCGGAGGCAATCGTGTTATGGAGGAAGCAAAAAATATCGCTCAAAGTCTTCCGAGGACCAAGCTCGATGCACAACTTCGCGTGTGCGCTGAACGGAAATCCGTGAGAGAAAAATGTGACTCTCGAGCCAAGCGACAGGGAGACATGAGGCATTTCCCGATGGATTCGGAGGGAGCTAACCTGATTCTTCCGTTGAACTTTTCGATTCGCGACTCGTTAATCTGATCCAATCTCGATGACCAACGACGCAACGAACATGGAATCCATCGACCCGCGAACCCTTGATCTTTCCTGCGTCTTCCTCGCTTTCGTAAGATCTACATACATCCGCGGATATTCCTCCCATGAGGCGAGATCATTGTTTCGGAATTATTCTTGAAGTTGGCCCAGCTTGCGCAAACCTGTGCGGTCTCCGGCAACGACGGCGGCGAGTCGGAAATCATAACGCAGAGAGAAACAGGCCGAGAACGTGGTTTCTATTCAAATTTCAAGCCGCAATAACCTTTTCCGGAGAAGTTGTTTTCGACGGAGACCCGGCTTCGCATCCGAGTCGGAGGTCCCCGTCTCAGGAGGTTGTCTCCGAATAGCTCCTAGCTCGCCGAGCAACACGGGCTCCATGTTCCCTGGGCAGCGTATCCATGAACAACCTTTAACCTGTGGGCTCCGGAAGTCAGAAGTGAACAAAACAGCGAAACACGCGCTCTCGTTAAGAGTGAGCTCCTTTTCGATCAGCTGGAGACGTCGACGGCGGAAAGCAGCAGCAGCGGCTTCGAAAAGACGGAGATAACAACGATTCAGGGCCCTCCGTTCGCTGTAACTCGTTCGTTCGTTCGTTCGCTCACTCACACGCACGCACACATACACACACACCCACACACTAACGTCTCCACGAAGTCTGCCGGCTGCACGATTTACAGCCGGCCTTGGCCGTTGCCGGTCAATATTCGGTGGTGTGTCCAGCATTCGCAAAGACCACTTTATTCCGGAGTCAGAACTTTTGAGCGGCGCAGTTTGGGAAAAAAATAAGAAAATGGATCTACAGACTTACGCGGGTGCGAGCGCGAGCGGACACATCCTCGTAGGATCGGACTTTGCGGAAACGGGGCGAACGCTGCATGCATATTCTCTCAGTGGAAGTTTGCCAACTTCTGGAATTGTCAAGTGTTCCTCAGGGTTGCCTCATCGGCTCCAGCGCGCGTGAAAGTCTTTCGAAAAAAGCGCACGAGATGGCCGCGGAATCCGAAACTAGAGGTTCTCGTCATAAACGGGATACAGGTTCCAGACAGATGAATATACGGGCCAATGTTCCTGCGGAGGAGCTCGAACGGTTATTTGGGCCCTTCGCTCCTCGCGGGCCTCGCTCGATCCGGACGTATTGTGCTCGTCGATACACTTGTTCCGTCATTGGAACGACCTTGTCGGATACGGCGGCGCGGGGCGCTCCTATTCCGGCTCGAAATGTAGTGAGGACGAAGCATACGGATCGTTTCTCCGCTGCTGCTCGAACGGTCGCAATGGACGTGAAATCGGGAAACCCGATGGAGCAAGATGACATCTCGCTGAAAACCAACAGAACGATGTCGCAAAGTTTGAAATGCAGTTTTTCCCAGGGATGTCAAATCAACAAGTTAACATCTCTTTCGGCAAACGCGCTCGGTGCCCAATTGCTGGTTGCTCAGACAAACACAGACGAGCGTAGCGAGCGGACACTGGATCCTAGCCAAGGCGTCCTCAGCGGCTCGGGTTGCCGAACCAACGGCAAGGTTCCCCACCGGTATGCCCAGTAGCAGCAAGCCCTCAGAAACTGCTGTCCAGGTCGACCGATCCCGATATGCAGGACGCGATCGATTTATCTTGCAGGGGACGGCGAATTTGAACAGTTTCTGGATTCAAGATCGGTTCATGGGAAGGAACCTGTTCCTGGGACCCCATATCGGAAGTTTGCTTTCGATCGTGGGATTCTGTTTCGGCTCCCTGGGGAGCATACGAGACTCCCATGAAGGGGGATGAGCCCGACGAGATATGTATCCTCAGAAAAACAAGCGGTGCAGAATTACCTCCGAGCTTCGAAGCACCATCTGGCGAGCAGACTATCATAACCAACCGAGCAACGAACAAGCTCATCTGGGGCTTGTGATGCAAGAACTCATCGTTCTGCGATCATAGAGCTAGTTCACCTGGCAATATCGCGTTTTGCGCAAGATATCGCCGACTCTATCGAAGCGAGCACATCTGGATGCCGTGCAACTAAAACTTGTTCTACACGAAGACGGGGCGCTGCCAGCGCACTCTGCAGAGTCTGTCCTCGACGATATCCTCCACCACCTTCATCGCTGAATCCTGGAGTTCGTCGACCATATCCTCCGCATACGAAGGGCCGAGAAACTTTTCATGAACTTCTTCATCCCAAAACGCTCTGTTCAAGTTCCAAAAAGTTTTGGGCTCCCCTGTCGCTCCGGAAATTCCGATCCGAGCCGCCGAGCTGTGAACGAGTTGCAAACAAAGAGCAATTGCTTCTATTGCTAACTCCGATGGAGCGAGCCGTATGAAATGTCGAGCGGAGGGCATTTCGTAGGGACTCCCATGCTGACAAAGGCAACAGTGGAACGTTCAGAATTTGGAGCACGTAGCGTTGGAACCGTGCCGTTGGCAGTTTCACTCCACCACCCCGCGCCGCCGTGGCAACTTCCACTCGGTCTCGCATAGAGGAACTGTGAATGTGGCTGTTCGGTCAAAGACACAGGAATTGCGCAGGGGAACGAGCTCGAGCTTGACTCGATGGCGTCGCTGAGCTCGATTCATTGGACGACATGGAGAAACAACAATGAACCGATTCATGGGCTTCGCACCCACCTGCGGCTTCAACAACAGCTGTTCGCATCAGCATTATCATGGTTTGAGTATCTTGCAGCCGACGATCGGATGTATCCTCGTCGAACTCGAGTCCCGGAGAGCTGCTCCCGAGAATATTTCGATATGTGGCGTGCCGCAGATTGAGACAGGAGTTTGCGATAAATTACCAACTTGACATACTACTTGAGACCTTCAGGAGCTGTCATGGGTTTTTCAGCGACAGCTCCGGTTCTCTCGAGGCTCGACGTGTCAGTGCTGAGTGAGATTCCGACGGCACCAACGGTTGAACGGAATCGGCGGCGCAGCGGAGTTTTCCGTCGGATCACTGAGAGTTCCCATTCCTTTACAGTCGTGGGATCCTGCGGGAAAATTCCGGGGAAAAGTCTCGATAAGGCTCACAGATTTTACTTTCAGTTTGAGCTGGTGCCTCGCGAAAGATTCCGACGCGAGGACGATGGGAATCGAAACAATTCATCTTTCCGAAATTCTCCCTCTCTCGGAATTCCGCTGACTCGGCTTTCCCGGCGTCATGTTCGTCGTCGTCGTCGTTCGTCTTGCTTACTGCAGCGGCGGTCATCGAGCATCTTTCCTCTGTGCATTTGCCGTTATTATTATTACTCCGTTATCATTCGAGAATAATTTTTGTCGATTTCTACACATTCCCACGAAAATCCACGGTAGACGGTTGGTTACTTCAACCTATACAAACGAACGAGAGGCACGATCATCGCTGCTTCTAATGATCAACGTGTGATGGAGTTCGTCGCAACTCGCGCGAATCCACTGTTCGACGAAATATTTTTGATCGTCCTCGCAGTCTAATAGTATCGTGATGACCTTTTGCTATCGCTATTCCTCCTACAGCGGGCTGAATGATTTCCTCGCGAAGCGATCGTCTGTTTGTGGCTCCGGATCGCTGAGCGGAGACGAAAGCGAGTTCAATGAGACAGAAGCGTGGGGTTATTTCTCCGTCGAATTCCTTCGTTTTCTGCATAAAGTCGAGCATTTGGGCGCTATTCCAAATGCTCACTGTTCCCCAAAAGACTCGGCGCTGGTCCGCTCGCTCGCTCTCAGATATAAATGGCTTCCCACATAACTGCTCGGACGAACTCTGATCTTGAATACCACAGGCTGAGAACTTTTCCCGTCGCGTAGAGGGACCGTCCCGCGTCGGAATTCCAGTAATTACAAATGTTTAGGAACGCCGCAATCCGACCGCGTCGTTGCCTTAGTTAGTGCAAAGTGCGTTCAGAGCCTCTATTAGAGCGGAAAGTTTAACATTCCGGCGTGCTCGATTGCGATGACAGCGATGACTGCAGTACAGAATGAAAGTGCGTGACGATGTTCGGAATGAAAATCTTCATCCTCTATCCTCGGCCCGTATCAGCGGTATGTTCTGCTGCTTCGTAAATACGTGGGAAATCAGGATTCTTCCTTCCTTCCTTTTCTCTCGGGCGATGTCTGAAAACCTCCTCAAAACCTCGTCCAGCTCGATCGCTCCCGCAACAAGCTCCGCAGCAGCATCGAAGTTCGACGATGAGCCATAATGACGGGGGTGCGGACGAGAATGAAAACGAGGAGGTTCCGGGGAGGTCCGCACGGAAACCGACGGAAATCCCTCGACGGAATATTGAGGATCGGAACATGGCTGCCCGGCCGGACAACCGCTGCGCTCCGATCGAAGCCCTTCCTCTTACAGACGGGCACTTTGCAGACGTTGTTTCGATATATGTAAGAGGAACCGCCCATTCGAAATCGCGCTGTGATATCGCGCCCAATCGACTCTGGAGACCGTTGTTCTGGCGCCGTAGTACCATCATACAGTGCCATCTCTTTCTTGAGGTCAGAAGAGTCATAACATAATGTCATAGGCATGTTGAGTAGGAATCTCACGATCAGACGTTCCTCACTCGACAATTCGAGATGCTATCGAAGTTCTGAAACGACTCAGGTTCGATCCGAGCCGCTTCAATATTCGATGTTTGGATTCTTCAAGGACGAATCCACACTCGGGTATATGAAGCGACGACATCGCTGGAGCACATCAACAACAACTTGGGTGAAGTCGAATGACAGTCCAACACACTCGACAACCGGCGCTCACGCGATGATTGAACGGATAGTCGTGGACTCCGGGTTCACTGTGAACATAGCTGCAGAGATAGCTGCCGAGAAACACGAACTGTAGCATTAGGAGGTAGGCGAGGAGGCAACGGCGACTTTCTCCGGATTCGTGGACTCGATAGTTCCACCTTTCAGCGTGGGATTAGGTATGGCGACCGCGGCGAACCTCGTACCGGAGTCTCGAAAGAAAACGAGGGCGCTAATTCCGTGTGTTGTGGCTGCTTGCTCACCGAGAGGGAAGAAAGCTCCGGGACCACGGACAAGGGCCGGGGAAGGCAATTTATTTTATTACAACTCCCGCTCAGTTGTTCCAGCTTGCTCGGGCGGAAACACATAGCTCCTTATATTGCAGTTGGTTGGTACAGTTGACCGCACGCCTAATCGCCATGCGACTACATATTGCCACTGACCAACGTGAGCACAGAGGAACACTGCATGACGACAAAGTCGCAGAACACGGCAGTTGTAGTTTGCTTGCTGAAGGGAAGTTCCTCAGGGGTCGGGAAGCTTCCCATTCCCATTCAGTAGTCAACTGGGGACGTGAGGTCGACAGGGACGATTTACCGAGCAGGAGGTCTTTCACCGTTACTTCCGAAGCTGTCTCGCGATTTCGGCGGTGAGAGTGCTCGTCACTTACAATCAGATTGGAACTGGGAACGTATTCGAAACTCACAGAATCCGTTCAAAATCCTCGGAGTCCGTTACAGTTTGTGTAAACGTTTCCGTTCTCGAGAATTCAGCAGACCCACAGCTCCTCAGCAGCAGGTTTCGAATTGTACGTAAGCGGTTTCGGGTCCGAAGAATCAATTCCTGATCTGAGAAACGGGTTCCCAATTCTGAGAGCCGCTCGCGACGTCGAGTACCGCTCCAAACTCATCCTTGACGGTCTCAAGAAAGAGAACAATCAGCTTAAGTGCGTTGCCTGAGACTCCTTGAAGCACTAACGAATTTTCTTCATCTTTCACAGCCGACTGCAGTTTCCTTCTCGCCAACGCTCAAATCGTGGACTATCCCATAGTCTACTGCTCGGAGTCATTCTGCAAAATATCGGGCTACAACCGAGCCGAAGTCATGCAAAAATCATGCAGATGCGCCTTCATGTATGGCGAATTGACTGATCGTCAAACAATCCAGAAGGTCGACATGTGTCTGGAAAACCACCAATCCGAACAGGTGAGTTGTCAGCGTGTTCTGGACACGTTATTCTGCTCTAGAAATCTTTCGATAGATGGGTGAGAGAAAATGTGGGAGGTTAGAAAGAGACCGGAATGAATTTTCCAGTTCGGGAGGTTACGGGGTGAAGATGGGAAGAAGAACATCAAAGCCGCCAGGGCAACAAAAACGAGATGTGACCTGAAAGAAGAAACTTCGATGCTCGAAATTTCGTTCAAGTTGATCTCCTCTTGTCTCCCTATCAAGGCCGCTATCAAGTTCTCGATCGCAACGCCGTCGTGGCCATTCTCTGCTCCCCGCCGGTTGTTTGATGAGTGTAATTGAGTTTTGCTTCGGGCCTGTTGTGGAGTGTTTCAGTTTTTCCACAGCAACGGCCACTCACGCGTCCAAGTGAGTGACGCTCGACGGCCTGATCGATATACGGGAACTGAAGCGCGAGGGACAAGTTCTGTAGAATTTTTAGGACCCTTCTCGAGCCTAACGTTCCGCGCCACTCCCAGAACCCGGAATATTTGAGTGATGTTGAGGAGACGCGATCGCCCACAGCTCCCGCACGTGTTGGTGGCTCGCGGAGCCGCTGGGACACACATTTTCCAGTCGACTTTCTGAATGATTGATTACGGGACTTGGACGAGCGATCGCTTCGCCCTTCGTTCGCTCTTCCATTAGAGTGAGTTAGTCGATTTTCTGTCCGGAGTTTTACGAGTTCGGTGGCTCGTTTGAGCAAGTGATTACGTCTCCTTGAGAGTTGAAATGACTTTTGTGTTCTGAACACGGCCATTCGGAGAAACTACGCTCAACAACCCCATTCGCTTGTTTTCTTGTTAGGGAATGGTCCAGGACAGGAGATGAAACCCTCGGGCTATCCTCCTCGGCTCCACATCGCCTAAGTGCTCGATTCGAAAACGAGCATCGGCCTAGCCCGAGATGAATTCGAGTTGAGGCTGTTAGGCAGTTAGCGGTCGGCAGGCAGGCCTACCGCTATGCCTTCTCAGTCAGTGTCACAGAGAGTCGATAGGAGGCGCCAAGTGGAGCGGGCGTTAGTTTCAGCTCACGGGGACCGAAAGTCGGAGCGACGTCTGCGTGGAATGCTCTCTTCCGCAGCCAGACGCGGTCGGATGGGATGGCAGCGAACTTCCAAGCGAGCTCGAGGAGTGGAATGACAGGCGAAACAGATTGGGAAGGCATAATTAACTGCAAACGCGCCGGACGCCGAAAACTTCCACCTCAAAGATTCCGCTTGATCGATTCAAACGTTCGGCTCGGCTACTGGTTAAGCTACATAGTGTCAGAGTACCACCACGCGACCGCAACGCACCGGGAATCTCGCTTTGAACCGAAGGGATCGAACTCCTGTTGGCTCTCCAGAATCCCGAGTCCCAGCTCCCCCTCTTCCGATCTGTCAATCTATCATCGATCACAAATGCGTCGACTCAGTCAGATTTGGATTGATCGCAATTCCTCCGATTTTCGGCGGCGACAGCGACTGGAAGCGGGAACGCTTCCGAAGTTTTGCGCGCGCGCGCGCGCTAAATTCAAATTGCGAGAGCAGAATTTCTGCTTCCCGGAAGATCTCTGTGGAAAGTTCATCCACGACCTTTGGCCAGCTGTCCAGCCACCCACGCACGCGTACAAACACACACACGGAGCCACATTCGCTCACATAGCCTCGCTAGTTGTGTCGATTCGACCCGACGGCCTTGGTGTAGTCGTTGCTGGTTCATAATTTACACAGGACCTCCTGGAAGTCGAGCCGAGTCATTTCTGTTCCTCATTCTCTCTTCTCCTAGGTCCCGTTCTACTCCGTGCCGTGCTCTTGTCTCGCCAAAGCTAACCATGAGCACCTAACTTTACAGAAAAAAAAAGAAGAAGATAAGAGGGGAAATTCGAGTCCGCGACCAATCCTTGCAGCAAAGGGTACGAGAGTGCCGGTGCTTTATCCTTCAAGGCAAAATGAGGGGATAATGGGCAACGCAGATACGAAGATCGTCAACCGTGGTAGCCAACCAGTTACGGCAGAGTGACGCGATACGTCCTACGAGTCCCTGGATAACGCCTTTGGGAGCGAGTCAAAGATTTCGAACGAGCTCGAGTTGAACGCACGGGGAGAAGTGAAACTTATTCAAGCGGTCGTTCGAATTCCGCTCCTATCCTGAGAGTGCTATGAAGGAGTCGATGGCGTTCGTGCGCCAGTCTAAAGAAACGGAAACCCTCCCACGGAAACCTCATTCGATTCGTTTCTCATGTACATAGCTAGACGTGTACATCGAAAGTGACTCCGCAATTTCCAAATAAGAGTCCTGCCCCGGTCCGTTGCGATGGCTGAGGTACAATTTCATCGCTTCAACGGAGACCGGTTTGTTATTGGAGGTGGTTTTCTAGCGGTCAAGACCCCAAACCGCACATCCAAACCAACACTCGCTCGGTATCGCTCGGTCGTGGCTTTGCCAAGGAACAATCTCAGAATTGGATGTAGAGATGTGGCGCTCCCGCCGACGCAAGCCAGATCCTGCGAGTCTGACCTTTGAAACGATGAAGGGTACTACGAGGTCTGATATTCAAAGCTAATCAAATATTTGATGCACTCTCCTTGTGATGTATACGCTCGACGACGACGACGACGACGACGACGAGGGTGTTCGGCAGCCGTTGGGAATTCTCCTGTGGTCGAATGTCAACGAGCGAATATGAAAGCGGTTCATTCGCTGCAGATGAGCGACCCGCGGCGCACAAGTGACGTTCACAGGTTGAGGAAGTGGTGTCGACAGCAGAAACGATAATTTCGTGCCGAGTCGCAATCTCGCACGGAGCTGAAATCGCAAGAATCTTCCTCTATGCGGATCGCCGCGTGCAGACATCGGCGCTAAACTAAACTCCGGAAATTCATGAAATTCTCGGTTTCCCAAGGAAAAACACTCACAACGGGGCAACAGACTCGATGTTCCTGCGAGAGAAAATCGGCAACAGCAACAGAAACGATTGAGCTCCTTGAGCAAATAGGAATAGATCACTGCTAGAGGGGCTTGTCTCGAAACGAGAAATCCAGACACCTGCCGCTTCTCATGGACTGTTCGCTGCAAGAACAAGTGAAACATAAAAAATGAGCCCAACCTGATGAAGCTCCCATACAGCCTGAGGGTCCCGAGTGCTGCACTCAGGGACCTATGTATGGAAATAAGCTGCGAAAATGGCGCTTCCAATAAAGAAAATGACGTCGGGACTTCCGGCCGGGCATTCCCGTCCGCGCTGAGAATTGCCGCTCCTGCTCGTTTGTTGCGGTCAGAGTCGTTCGAGATGTTGTTCGAGAACGAACAGGAGGAGATTCTGCGAGTGTTCACTTTCCCTCGTACCGTCGTGTTGTGTGATGGCGAGATTATACAGTGCGACTATCTCGGTGTCGTCGACAACGAAAGACGACGAGAAAACACAGAAGCTTCTTCTTTATTTGCAAGTGCTAGATCCCGACGGCTGAGGATGCGATCACCGAGAGTAAACTAACAGGCGGACGAAAAGAACAGAGAACCGAATGAAAAAAGCGAGGAAAGAAATAAACGGCGAAGGGAGGAAGGAAGACGAGGCCTTGGTTCAGATTGTGAGCAATCTTCATTGTTGTTACAGGTGGAGATCCTACTCTACAAAAGGAACCGGACACCACTATGGCTACTGTTACACGTAGCCCCCATCAAAAACGAAAAGGATCTCGTCGTTCTGTTTCTCCTGACATTCCGAGATATCACCGCTCTGAAACAACCTCTGGATGACGACGCCGCTAAGGCGGGCCTGTCGAAATTCGCCCGTCTGGCCCGATCCGTTACCAGAAGTCGGTAAGTCGACATTTTCTCTTCAACGTTTCGAAGTCCCTCAACGACGAGAAGTGCATCGCGGCTCTGATGGGAGTCGAGGGGGCTCTCTCCAGACGGCATGGCCTATTCTGCACCACCAACGATCAGGTGTTGACAAATCGTTGCCAATACTCCCAAAAATTTCAACCGGACGTGGACAATCATCGATGGAACCGTGAGATTGTTCCGGCAGCGTGTTGCTGAGCGTCAGCATTTCCCGAATTCCCCGACCGATCCTCCTCAACACAACGAGAGGCGTATGCTCCCGATGCGACAATCTTACGACACTTCCGAGCTGTGGAGAAATCGGCGGCGCAGGGCGGCGGGCTCTATTAATAGATTCGCATCAGTCGATCGCAATAATTCAAATGGTCTCCCCCGGGCGCCGCTCTATGATTAGAAAGGGACTCTGTCCCTCTGTCCCCTTGACAAAGGGGACAAAGGGGGAACAAAGACAGGCTTTAGCTCACTCAGTTATTTAATAACTTCGATATTGGTTTTCGCGCCAACCGCAGGCCTGCGATAGCCTTCGACGGTTCGTTGGCATCGAAAGAGCGCCGTCAGACGGGGAGCCGCTACGAGGGAAAAACATTGAGCGATGGAAAAGAGTACAGATCATTCGCCCCCGCCTTCGAACCGTACTTCCACAATGAAAACATCAATCAAATTTACGAGCCAATTTTACCCCTCCCCCTTGCTTCCCGTCCTCCCTCTAATCCTTCTGACCGATATCGTCCCTCAGAGATAGCTCTCTGGGTCAAACCGACCAGGTTCGAAGGAGGGGAGAAGCAAAAAATTAGTTAATCACAACGATCCCCAAAGATAAATGTGCTTGTTCTAACGAAGAAAATATATATCCGGAGGCTCCTGGAAAAAGAATGACCCGAAACGAGAACCAAGGTGAGCTGGATTTCCTGGAGGCGGGCCCCACCGGCTACGACGGACGTTGACAACGAAGACGGCGGAGGCGGTGGCGACAGCGACGAAGGGGACCGGGTATCCAGTATACAGTAATGAGAGGGTTGAAAAAGTTCATTATAACACCAGATTAAGCCAGTCCTCATTAGCTGGCGTGTGACGACACAAAGCAAGGTCAGCGCTCTCGCCAAGCGCCAAGACTTTTACCCTTACTTCGACCGGCCAGCCAGCCTGTCGGTAGCTCTGTGTCGGCTCCTCAACTGACCGTTTGTTTTTACGAGAACGAATAACATCGTCGGCCAGTGAAATATTGGCGAAGCGTGGTCGAAAAAAGGTAGAGAAATTGTTTCCGTTCCGTTGCGCAGTACCGACGTAGTACTTCTCCAGCTCTGAGTGAAGCCTCGCACTACTAGCGGACTTCAAAGCGGTACTTCTCGTATGAGTTTTCCTCCATGTGCACCAGGCTGTGAGGCTTGGGGGCATCGAACTCGCATTGTTTATGGAAATGCGATTCTCTTTCTATTCCTGTAACTCACTGTCGCTTTCTCCCGTTTTCCGTCCCTCACGGCGCCGCCTCGCTCGGCAACAAGGAGGCGCTCGTAAAGAAGGGCGACATCAACAGCCGGCCGAATGTTTTCATTCTTCGCTCCCTTTGCGGTGTCGTGGGTGATCAAGTGCAGTATTTAGTTTGGTCCCCGCGGGATCGAAACTGTATTTATTGACGATTGTTCTTCTAGGGGGCATCGGTCCATAGATGAATAATGCGATGTTGGCGCCAGGGCAATAAATTTCGTCGTTTGATCGCACTGCGACAGCGATCTTTATATGGGAACGGAGTGCACCAAGTGGACGACGGCAATGAGAACCATGGGGGCAGAGATGGAGAGGGCGAGAGAAGGAGAGACAGAGGGCCATCGCGTCTTGCAAGAGAGAAACTATCTATAGCCAATGCATCTAGTTGACTCGCTGCGACCCGCGATCCGCTTGAAAGACACTTCGAAGGCAAGCCGAGGAGGAAACCGAGAGTTTTTCCCTTGTCGGCAATGTCAACTCGAATCATGGCATCTACAAGCTTGGAGATTACTGCCATGGATTGCCACGCCATGAGACTTGAACGTCGGCCGGGCACGAGGGCAGACTGGACCGTCGAGAACTGTCGCCAAGCGAAAAACTACTAGATCAGAGAATGCCTCGAGCCAGGCTTCGGCCTGTATCAAGAAAAGCTCTCGTCCAATTCCTTCCTGCTTTTCAATTATGGACTTGTTCCTCGGCTTTGACGACTATGTGACTGACTGAAGGTCTTTCTCCCTCTTGTTTCTTCCGCTCAAAGACTCGCGACAGCTCTGTCCCCTCACTCTCAGTGGCCCTCGGGGAGCTGGTCATCAGCAAATTTGCCGAAAGGTCATTCGTCCCTTCTCTGTCGTGACATTGGAGCGAAGTGGCAATTTCCTCAGCTTTCACCTTCGTCGTCGCCGAGGGATTCCAAAAGACGTCGGATCGATTGCGACGCTCCCACTCCTCGGTCCGCCGCTCTTCAGAAAGCCACTTCCCGACCACGACGATCCCTGAGTGTCGGAGCTGATTCGTTTAGGAGTGGAAATCGTTCCAAAAGTTCAAACGAGATCTCGGATGAATGGGAAACGATAGGAATAACGAGATTATCGCTTCTTGATTTTCCTGTCATCGAATTCGCGGTGACAAAACCTCGATTCCGATTTTCTGAGTGCCGTTTCCGTTCTTGCCCTCTTGCCGAAGCCCGACCTTCCTAACTCGATGTCGACGGTTTTGAGCTAGCGCTCACCAAGCTATTTTGCATGACCTCCTCTTCCACCCCAAATATCCCCGACTCGGGCATTCAAATCGGACCCGTGCGCCACCATCGATATTCCGCTGACGTTGAACTTTGTCTACAAAGGTCGAAGGACAGCATTTCGTACAGTTGGTGAAGACTTCGATGCGCCCTCAATCCGCCTCCATCCGCAACTAGTTTCCATTGACGATTTGTCAATGACAGAGTTGTCAGGTCTTATGTCATCCCTACGTCGACGGTCTGCTCCAAAATTCAGCTGAATAAAGCGGCCAGAGGAGCGGAGAAAACATCCTTTTCATGGATGATCAGAGCTGAACCATTTCCCCGCTCCTGTTCAGGCTGCATTCTCCGTGATATTTTCCTATCGGCCTTGGAGATAGATCAAATCAGTGAATTTCGAGTCGGCTGGATGGTTTCGAAGCTGTTGCTCCCTATACACCGCCTTCCGTTCGACCTTCCCTCCCGTCACGGTTTGGTTCCTCGATCGAATTTGTCTGGCTTCCAAGGAAGGGGAACAGCGGATGTATCTCGCAAAGTGGGTTGAGCGACAGCAATTACTATTAGGGTGACTGTCTCTCCGAAGACGAGGACGGCGATCCTGTCGCCGCTGAGCTGGGAGTACAGATGGAGCGGCAACGAATGGCGTTAATACCTTGACATGTCCTCTCAGGGTACTAAAACCTGTTCCTTGAGCAGTGGGCTTGTTTGACACACGACAGTATAAACAAATCGTTCCCACCGCTGGTTAGGCCCAATCCCACCGGTCTCCGGGTCGTTTCGCTTGAGTTCTTGAAGATAAGACCTCTTTGGGCGGTCGAGAACACCGAATTCTCGCGTTAGGTGCCGTTTCCCCTTCAAAATCAGATTTGCCTGAGACGTTCCGAACTACCGCTGGTCCGCTTCCAACGAGCCGGATTTCTAGCCGTTTCATCGTTGGGGGCGAGATGGAGCCGCCACTTTGAAGAGTGAGCTCGATCGATGCCCCCGTTCGAACCTTCCGCCGTCGACGAGGGGGCGGCCGTATTGCCGCCGTTGTCTTTGTTCATGCTCGACTTCCTCTCTATTTGTTGAGTCCGACTGATTGCGCCACGTGGACTAACAGAACGAGGGGGAGAAATACAAATTGCATTCTATGGCGCCTTTTGAAAGCTTGTTTCTACCTCAGTTCAGTCTCAAACTCGGGACGGGACCCAATCAAGATGGATATCTCCTGAAGTCAATGCTCAGAATAGAATGAGCTCATTACGCGAAACACGAAGTGGAGATTAGAGATATTATTCGTCATTGTTCAGCTCAAGAACCTCGTCGGATCTCAATCCTTGTCAGAGGCTGTATGACGGGGTCTCTCGAAAACGGGTATCTAAGGCTTCCATATGACACTCGAACTGTGCACCCAGTTTCGTTCTGAATCGGCTTGCAGAACGGGGAATCTCACCTGGAAACTCATCATATAGTTTCGAATTCAGGTTCCCACCGGAGCTAGAAACAAGTGCTGCGAGAGCTTCTTTCGCGGACTTCAGCAGAAAATATGCTGTGCCAAGAACTTCTCTAGCTATCCAGAGTTCGAGTCACGGATGTATCGTCGACGAAATGTTTGCACCTATAACAGCCAAACTGGAGTTCCAGATTTGGAACGCGATCGTTTCTTCTGGCCTTCGCCTGAGAATATTCTTTTGGGACCAGAGAGCTTGCCGAAAGACAATAAAATCGCATTCTCAATGCAATTTCGCCTGGATGTCCCTTGGGTTCTGACGGAGAGGATTTTTTCAGGTCGGTTCTGGTGCAATTCTCATCTCACTTGCCGGTGGCTGTTAAAAGTGAACACAGCTCTAAACAGTCCCAGATAGCGCACATGATGAGCTTAAATGCTGAGGTACTTCCACAATACCGACAAGAAGCTCCCAAAACACCTCCTCATATTCTGCTTCACTATTGTGCCTTCAAGGTGAGTAACCCGAGCCTCATTCTGTACATACACGCGTTAGCCTCGACTATGCCCACGAGACTGTTTGTCTCAAGCATGTTATTGACCGCGGCGCAGAATATCCTTCTTGATGATCTTGCTTGTTTTGTCCTTGATAATCCACATGAATACACGTGCGTATCGAACGCCGAATCCATTGCATTGGCTTATGGCTCGAGACATAAAGACGCTTTATAACTAACGACCGCCATAAATTCGCTTCTCTTTCGGTGACATCCACCGCAACAACAGCAGCAGCAGCGACAGAATATCATTAACACAATTTCTGCCCGATAACACGAGAACTGATAACCCTTGATGTCGGTGGCTGGATTCGATTTTCTTTTGATACGCAGACACTTCCATGAGCGATCTCATCGTAATTCATGTGCATCACACGTTGTACACGGACTCAATAACAGACACATATCTTCATCTTCGATCCTCTTGTCCGGCTGTATTCATTGATAGGGGTTGGGACTTCGGACATCAAAATTGTCGATATTCTCCGGAGTCTCGAGAAAGGCAGCTTGAATCATCCTGCCAGCTCAGTTTCGTAAGATTTGCTGATTTTCCCGCGCAGAGAATGCGGAAACGTGTTGCCGACGACAGCCACCGTCGGTGTGCCCATGTCCAGGGACTGAATAGATCGCATTATCCAACAGAGTTATCTAGCGAAGCCAGACTTTTCGAGAGGCTACGGGATATGTATATACGGTAGAGACGAGGGCGTCTCCTTCATACATTAAGTACAGGCATGGATCGTTTACTTCCCGGGCTAGAAGCCTCCCTTCTGCCACAGCACCGCGAGTTACTGTGACGGTTTTAAATCATTCAATACATTCACTATGGCTTCTTTTTCGCACAGAACCGAATCGATGGCACGCATGTTCAGAATAATCAATTCCCTGAGTTTGAGTGCCACGCTGAGACAGACCATTGCTCGTTTTCAGGCAATATGGGATTGGATAATCCTCTGTTTAACGTTCTACACTGCAATAATGGTGCCGTACAATGTGGCATTCAAAAACAAAACGTCCGACGATGTCTCATTGCTTGTTTTGGACTCGATCGTCGACGTGATATTCTTCATCGATATTGTACTTAACTTCCACACAACGTTCGTGGGTAAGCGAATCATTTCTTTCACGAGAACATTGTGCACCCCTCCCCCTCCCACCCACCCCACATCTACAACGTGGAACTATCTTCAGGTACCGACGCTTCAGGTCTGTCAACGACAGGCCCTCTTTTCGAGAGCACAAAGAGATGCTTGGATGAAAAAAAAACTGAGTCTATGGCTCTGTTGCTCCAGCATCGAGTCCCCATTTGTCCATTCGTTCAAACGCAAATAGCCAACCGATAGTTGCGCAGTGAACCATTTAACGCATGATGCGTGAACATACGCTAGCAAGTGGTTCGCTGTACATTGTGCGTCGAATACCAAATCGAGGACCGCAAACTGAGAGCTGGCTATTTATTGCTTGCAGGTCCCGGTGGCGAGGTCGTCTCGGACCCAAAGATCATACGAATGAACTACCTGAAAAGTTGGTTTACCATCGACCTACTATCCTGTTTACCCTACGATGTTTTCAACGCCTTCGACGGAAGTGAAGATGTACGTATCTTTGGTCGACGGAAACCGATCGGAGTTGTGGGTTTTCCGTGAAGTTTCTTTTCGAACTTCGGTTTCCTCTTCTGCCGTCTATCCTACCGAGCGTTTCAGTGACCGTGAACACGACGGCGAGTCGGAGCACCTGGGATCGGTTCCAGGTTCACGAGCTTTTCGCTCGTCCGACCATAAAAGTTGAACTCTTCGAGAACAAGACCCCCGGAGACTTCCTGAAAGCTCCTGTGACCGCTCACAAACGCGTTCATCCGAGACAACATCCCCTCCCGTTATCTTTGTTTGTCCGTTGTTCAACGTTTCCCCTCCCTGGAGCCACGAATTTTCCGGCAAATAACTCCAGATTCCGAAAGAATCCAATGACCTGGTGAAATACAAAAGAGCTAAAACCCATGAATGGGACGGAACACGTCTGTTTCTGATCAAAGAATCCAAGCATGAGGTATAAATATTCCTGCGTGGGCATCGAAACAACGAAACTACGTTTGGTAAAGTTCAATGCTGACCTTGTTAACCAAGATCGAGCCTTGAGCTTCGCACGCACCTACCTCCTACACTTCTTGATTCGGCAAGGGCCTCACAGAACGAGTTTGGTAGTTCCGGGGAGAATGAACCTCATTCCGAGAAGAATTTTGATTTTCCGTCGTTCGTCCATGGGCAATGAGTTTCGCGTGGGATTCTCGTGAGTGGGTCGTCATTGGTGCCCTTCCAATCAATATCGCCCGAGGCCTTGTCTCCGGCCCATCGAGCAAACGCATTCATTATCCAAGAGATTCCACCAAAACGGCTCACATCTTCTCGCGTGATTCCAGAGCTGTTTTGGAGCGTCTACTCTGAAACACGCTCAACCGAAGCACGAAACTTGCGCCGAGCGGGTGGCCGAGCGCGTTGAGGAAAATCTTTGATACGGAATTCACAATAATTCCTAAAAACAGACCCGTCGTCGAGAGCATCGGAAACGATAGATTGAAGCTGAAACTGATCCATCCATCAAATTAATTTCAGCAACAAGGCATCGGGAGTTTGTTCAGCGCATTGAAAGTCGTTCGACTCCTCCGATTGGGACGGGTTGTCCGTAAGCTGGATCGATATTTAGAATACGGTGCTGCGATGTTAATCTTGCTGCTATGTTTCTATATGCTTGTCGCGCATTGGCTCGCTTGCATTTGGTAAGTTGACCACTATTGACCGATCACTGAGCGAATGAATCGAGTCGATCGAATATGAGAACGAGTCTAGCGAAACATCGATTTTGGATATGAAGCATCGGCCACGTTCAAGTGCTGCGACGAATTTGAAATTGAGCTGGCCGATTCGGACGGAGAGAGAAACAGAGAGACAGAGAGAAAGTTCGTAAACAGCCGCTTCCTCCCCGCTCCAGGTACTCGATCGGACGCAGCGATGCTGAAAATGGATATACCTTCAGTTGGCTCTGGAAGTTGGCAAACACAACAAAAGAAGAATTCCGATTTTTCTATGAAAACGGGAAGGCTGAACTGAGGGGGGGTCCTGCAAGGGGCACCATGTACGTCACGTCCCTCTACTACACAATGACCTGTATGACTTCCGTTGGCTTCGGCAACGTCGCCGCGGAGACCGACAATGAAAAGGCAAGCGATTCGACGACGACGAGGTCGACAATCAGACAATGGCTAACAATGGGTCGCGGCTGAGAGTGTAATCAAGAATATTTGCGCTCAGGCCACGACGGTGGTGCCGTCGAAGAGCACGAGCTCGAGGCCGGCGGCGGCTAGATCGAAGTGCCGGAGTGAATTTGCCTCTTATTATCAAGTTCGCGTTTCAGGTGTTCACAATCTGTATGATGGTGATAGGAGCGTTACTTTATGCCACGATCTTTGGACATGTAACGACAATCATCCAGCAGATGACTTCGGCCACTGCTCGCTACCATGAGATGTTGAACAACGTGAGGGAGTTCATGAAGTTACATGAGGTTCCCAAAGCACTCAGTGAGCGCGTCATGGATTACGTCGTCTCCACGTGGACAATGTCCAGGGGCATTGACACCAAAAAAGTTTTAGGCTACTGTCCCAAAGACATGACGGCTGATATCTGTGTACACCTAAACCGAAAGGTAGCTCGTCTAGTTTTCAAGCTTCCAGGCAGAAGATGATTCTGGTCTGCTCGCTTCGATCCCTGTTAACCGATACCCGCTGTTGTGCCGCCGCAGGTCTTCAACGAACACCCGGCGTTCCGTCTTGCCTCGGACGGATGTCTTCGAGCCTTGGCGATGTATTTCTCTATGGATCATTCAGCGCCAGGCGATCTCCTCTACCACACGGGAGAATCGATAGACACCCTGTCCTTCGTCGTATCAGGAAGCCTGGAAGTCATCCAAGACGAAGAGGTCGTCGCAATTCTAGGTGAGTCTGCTCTCTGCTTTCCTCGATCCTACGCTCGGCATTTCAGGGGGTCCAGAACGAAAACTTTAATGGGAGTGGCTAGAAAAATCAAACATTTCTGAGTTTGTTCCATTTGATTGGCTTACAGGAAAGGGCGACGTGTTCGGCGACTGTTTCTGGCGCGAACCAACCATCGGTCAGAGCTGCGCCAACGTCCGAGCTCTCACTTATTGCGATCTTCACTCAATCAAGAGGGACAAGCTCCTCGAAGTTCTAAATTTCTACCATGCATTCGCAAATTCGTTCGCCCGGAATCTTCTTCTTACATACAACCTACGACATCGGTTGATATTCAGAAAAGTGTCTGACGTCAAACGGGAAAAAGAACTTGCAGAAAGACGTAAAAACGAGCCTCTGCAAGAATTAAGTCAAGACCATCTCGTTCGAAAGATCTTCTCAAAGTTCCGCAAAGGTTTGGATTTGTCTCCGATTAGCTCTCTGCCTTTATTCTGTGTCTGATCTTGTCAATCTTTGTCCTTGGCACGCCACCAGCCCCTGTCTGTTCTGTCTGGCTTTCTATAACAAGCCAAGGTGTCGGGTGCTTATCAATCAGACTTGAACTGAGGTTCGGATTTCGACGGAATTTCCAGCCTCAACCGTGGACCAGCAGCACAGACCGCCTTCGATTGACCTTGAGAAAGGCAACATGACGGCATCGTTTCCAGCTGGCGGAGAAACACCCGCTTCTAACCCCGTACACCCTGGCCACCCTGCCTCGCACGCGCCCCATGTCCCGCTACCCCGCAACGTGTCAATCAACGTAAGTGAGCCCTCGGCTCCTAGCGCATTGCACCCCTCGGCGGGCCCAAAGCTGTCCAGATGGGCCACTCTCCGTTCCGATTCGAAAGAAAACACCGGCACCCCAACTGCCACCACAACTCCTCCGACCACAACGACCACTACAACCACTACAACGTCCAGCTCCGCTACAGGCGCGCAAGAAGTCAGCGAAAAGGTGAGTCAATCGTTCTTGAAACGGGTAAATCTCGACTCTGCATCAACCCAAAGTTGATTCCACCGGAAGTCGCATGGATTAGCTCATCTCTGAAACAGAGGAGGTCTTGGGGCCATGATGATTGGCGGAAGTTGAGATGCCATCCATGTTTCAACCGGATGACCCCAGGCCAGACTTTTCAGAAATCTTGATTCGACAGACATTTTCGAGTTGAATGGCCTTTGGAGCCTATTGAAGGAGTCCAACCATTACTTCGCACAATTAGAACAGATCCCATTCTTCGAGGATTCATTGAGGAGGAAGATGGCTTCAATGTTGCTACGAAGCTCTCAATGGAATGAAAGCTGACCTGAGCCATTCGGACGAGACAGAAGTTTGAGCGGAAGCTCTGGGAGTCCTACGCGACTTTGCACTCTAGCTACTCGTTACAGCTCCGAGAGTAGACATCATCCAAGTGCCTTATCCGTTGTTTGGCAGATTGGAGCGGCACGGGTCAGAGCTGAACGGCGGTCAGCTCTAATTCGAATTTCCATTCGTGCTGGTTTGGATGAAGAGATTTGCAAATTCATATCCATGAGAACGAATTTACCGATTCTCTTGATAGGAATTCATTTGAATTCATATTTACGGGGAATTCAAATCCGTATCTATTCTATTTTAACGAAATGCGATGATTATGAGGAAACACAACGCGTACCTGTTGGTTTCCCCTTTCGGAGGAGTAGCCCAAAATGAAACGAATCGGCGTTGGTCATTTGCAGGAAAGCGCGGATACAGCATCGAGCAAGAGCTCCTCAAAAGTTTCCACCGGGGGAGGTGGCAGCCAAACACAAAGCCAGGCAGCCACAAGGTTCTCCAAATGGGGTACGTTTTCTCCACAAAATCGACTGTCGGAAGACTTGGGCATCACCACGTGACGTTGATGACATAGATTTAATCAAGCCACCGATCAACAGGCAAAACGATGGCTGGCTCTCGTCACGAGACCATTGAAGAATCAGCTGGAGAAGTTAGCCTCAGCTCTGATCAGAGCGCTGGAGCTACCAAGGTTCCCGCGATCATGGCTGCACCTTCGTCGGGTCAACAGGTTGCGCCACACGCGGATTATCAACAGGTGCGTTAGTCAGATTAGAACTTCCGGAAAGCAATGCGGCCGCGAGCCTCCGGATGTCTGCGGAACGTTAACCAGACGAACGACCATTGTCCTTTCCAGGTTCTCGCCAACCTCGTGGATATGCGCATCGATCTCAAGATGGAGCTGGGACGGATCCATCAGAAAATAACGAAAATCGATCACTCGTTGGAGGAGTTCTTACGTCGGCAACCCGGTGCTGGCTCACCGGGAAGACCGGCATTACCTCACCCGGAAATGGAGGGCAGCCACGAGACGGTTTATGTTCATAGACAAGGAACAGGAGGGCCCCAGGATCTAGCAGTTTCGGAGATCTTAGAATCGGGCCAACTTGCGATACAGGAGGCTCGACTTCTTGCAGAAACACAGGGAACTGCTAGACGTAGAAGTCACGATGACGAAGCGACAGATGATGGGGGACCCGGCGGTGACGACGGCGCCCCCAGTGAAGGCGACGTTTGACTTCGCCCTCCGTGGATAAATGGATGAACCGTTGTCACAACACTTCGAACTCGACCTCAATGACCGAAGTTACGAGGATGACAAATCTCAACGATCTTAGCTCAACTGCCGTGAATTCAAGACTGTTTCACCACTGTCGACATTCTTCTATCTCCTTCGTATCGCGCGGATCAGAACCAAAGGTTTTCCTCCGAACAGAACCGACTCGAAAGCAAAACGATCTCGGAGAACTGCGACATTCCAGTTCACTTGATCGCGAACGGTTCTCACGCGGATCTCAACATTCGAAAGATGTTCATAACATTCCTCCGACATTCCTACGATCTTCTATGATCACAACACGGAAACGAGCATATCTTTTTGTGTTCCGACGAATCTCTGTGAAGGAATCGTCCCACAACGCGATCGGAAAAGCATGAGGAGAACGACTCGTTTGGAGTTTGATTCGCCCTGCAAATTGGTTGATATTCTTCTCTATTTCTACTCCATCTGAGAGTCAACGACTGTGTTCCTCAGATGCCAAAGTGAAAGATGAACGCTCGGAATCCCCGTTCGGGGATACCCAGCGAGGAAACAAGTACAAAAACGATGCCGTGAATCATTCGTTCTGACCTTATAGAATTTCATTACGATAATCGTAAATCTCCATTCGTTGCAACATGTTTTTCATGAACTTGTTGTCTGTCGGCGCACAGTCTCTAAGCGACTGAGACTAATTGAAACGTCTCCGTCTACGTTGAAATTTCCAAACCACTATCATGATTATGTGCGGGTCATCCGCTCGTTCAGCCAGCCGTAGCATCGCGAACTCGACGTGTTTCGAAGTCGTAGGGTTCCGGCAGCAGATGGACTCTGGCCTCCGCAGGAACTTCCGTAGGAAAATTCCACGGGGCGCAACGAGATTCCATAATCGAAGTTTTCGGACTCTGATGATTACAGTATTAGGCAACAGCAGAGGACGTTTAGGATCAAAATGAACCGGACGCGTATTCGTCCGGTTGAGGACATGCTTTCTGCGTGTCTCATTCCAAAACGCTGGTAAGAGTTGCAGTGACGGCAATTGTAGAGGGCCGATAAGACTGTGCCCGAAAATTAACGGTTGTGAACCTTTTATCGTGATTCCGGACTGCGAGGAGGTGCAGACATGCTTCGGCGTACGAGTCATACGGAGTGAAGATGCGAGACCGAGGCGGCAAGGGCGAAAGAACAACAATCAACAATAAAACCTGACGAACGACAGCCTAGGAATACAGAAACAACGCGCGTACGTGTGAATCCCTCCGCACGTACGTCCGCGGGGTGGAACATCATAAAATCCCCGAAGCAAAATCCTCGTGCCCCGTCAACCAAGCACATATTTCCCTTCTCGAGACTTCGTCCTCTTCTAACCCACGAGAAACCCCCTCCGATTACCTTCTCCAACCTTCCCAATCATCCTCACACCTTTCCCGATCTCTACCACCACCCTGCTTCCAACACTATACGTCAACAAAACCTGTTTCACTTCTGCGCTTCAAAGCCGAAACGTTCTCAGAGCGGACGCTCTAATGTCATTGAGTGTCGTTCATCGAACGATCCGAGATCTCTCCAAAAATATCCGACTTGTTAGATGCGATCGCAAGAATCACTTCCGCAGTTGGTGTGATTTCACGAAAAGCCAGCTTCTACCTCGAAAAAAAAGAAAGAAAACCAAGCGAAATTAGTTAGAATGCATTCCATGCGTTCGTCTCGAACAGTTCACGCGAGCAACCATCTTCCATAAAGTTCCACCAACCCGATCACCTTTCCCACCACTCAACCCGCGAATCACATACTCACTCAGCAACTCCCTGAGAAGACGCAGCGACAACCTGCACGAAAGCAACCGCCTGCACGATATTTACACGAGAACAACAACCAAAGTAGTGTCGACATCCGCGAACAAACATTCCCACCTCCACTTACGCTGCAGTTGCACCAAACAACTCAGCGACAGGATGAAACAGTTTTTTCCAAATCAGAAAATATTATGATCTTTATGCTGTTCATCGGAATTCTCGCGGAATGCATTCTGGTCGGGAGAAAATACTTCCCGCGTGATGTCCGCGGAAAGTCAATTTGTTGAAATTTGTTTCACGAGTTACGCCCTTATCAGGAATTGTAAAATCGCCTGATCGACAAACTCAGTGATAAAGTAGGGAAAACGAGAATAATGAAGAGGGAAGGGGTTCCCCGACTCGAACCATCGATTTTCCTACCTGAACGCTCACATTAGGCCTTTATACTTCGAACACATGCCCCGTGACCGTGATTCCAGAGTTGAATTTTCCTCTGGTCTACCGACTGAAATACCTGAGGAATTATTTCCGGTTGAGCTTTCCGACAGATCGGAGCTCAATCGCAATGCTCCGGTGCATCAGGAGCAAGTATCGCTTGGCGAGCTCTCTCAAAACACAGCCCTTTCCAACACGCTTTGCCATACGCTTGATGATTCCAGAGCTTCCACTGAGCTTCTTGAAACAGAGGAACTCTTGGGACTCGCGCATACTTCAAGTTCCTGCCTCCAGCCTCAATGACCCACCCGAGATCGTTAAGCTGTTTTTTGTAGTTCACGAATCCCCGCTGTCCTTTTTGCTCCTCCCAGGCTCACCGCCGATTTTTGACCCTTCCAACTGCTATCGACTGCTAAGCTTGTGATCTTCTCTCAACGTGCTTCGGAATGAAAGAAAGCAGGATCTATGTTGACGTCACGCCAGAGCTTGATCCTCTCTCCAATCAAAGTGCTTATCTCCCGAACGCGAAACAAGCAGATGTTACAAACAGAAACGGAACCTTACAATAACTTGGACCACAGCCGACTCCTACCATTGTCAGTAAGAATTTAAAGAAGAAGATACTCCATATCTAACGGTTTGGGTTTTGCCGAAACGAGGCTGCTCAAGTCAGACGCTCGTTCCGCTCCATTTCACTATTGGAGGTGAGCGCGCTGACAGAGCCTCGATATTTCGAGGCAGAACATACTGAAGATTTTCATCTCGATTCCCGTTTGAGAACAGATCTATGCCAGCTGCTGCTGTGAGAAAACTCCACAGCAGCGGGGCAACGAATGACCTATCGTACCACTGGATGCCCAATTTCCTCCTACTAGGACCACCAAGTACGCATGATACTTCTCATGACATTCAGGCAGAACTACTGATACTTCGACGACCGCCGTAGAACTACTACTGCTCCTTCTTCTTGCCCCTACTATTGACTATCGACTACCACTACCACTTCCACAGTTCTCAACTTGTACTGTTGAGAACAGAGGGTTTCATTTCTTATTGGTACCCCTCCTCCCCCCTGAGGTACTGCCTTCAGAACTTTAGACCTTTCGGATTGATTCATGGGCGCGAACTTGCTAGCCAAAAGTTGTCGATTTGGATTCTTCTGAAATCCACCTAGAATCCCATTCGGTTCCGATCGTGGCGGGGGCCAAAACCTCGCTGGCGGTGAGCATCTACTTTTGAGCTCCACCTTTCCACCTCCCGTGTCTTGGCAGCAGTTGAACCTGATGCTGAAAGCCTGCGGTTGCAGGAGACGACAAAATATGTCGCGAAATCTCGCAATCACGAGGTTCATTACCATCGAACCTCGATTGTCTCGCTTTTCAGGGCGATTGAAATTCGGTCGATATTGGTCAAATTCTGAGTGAGTGCAGAACTCGTTCAACGGAAATGGAGAAAAAGCAGCGATCGGTTCCGAACCGATTAAAATATCAACAAAGACGGCGTCATGGCATTTGGACGGACGGACAAAGAAGAGAGAAAAAACTCTGAAGCTCAAATCAATATTCGTTCACGATTCCCATTGGGTCCGGGAGGAGTTCGCGCGCATATAGACTACTCTGGATTGCATATCATCCAGTTTGTGCTCTTCTAGTTCATGAGTCCATAGCGTATCATCATCCAACCTCTTAAACTTGCATGTGAACTGTCAACCCTACCGAGTGAACCCACTGTACCGTCTTTCTAGACCTCTGAAGGAGAGTATGCTTCCTTTCGTGATTCTACGCGACGCGATATACGAAGGTACTACAGCCGCTACGACAACTAGCAAACCTAGCCGTAGAAGAGAAAAAGAAAAACAGATTGCGACTCATTTTCCTTGGGTAGCAATTCTTTCCCTGCTGCCATCGACATAGCCAGTTGATACGATTTTCAGCTGTGTCCGATCCTGGCATGGTCATGGGCTGTGACCACGACATGATGACGAAATGAAGATTCAAAGACCAGTGGATCGAGTTATTAGTCGCCTGAAGACTGATAGATGCGTTCAATGTCCATCAGCCAGCCATAACGCTACAGCTATCAATCTGTTGGACGTACAGCATGCAGCTGTCGGAAGGTTGAGTCTGTAGATCCTAGAGGAGCAATGCCTGTTGCGGGCGATTCAACCGGTGCCGCTGCAATGTGTTCGCAAAGCAGCTACATCAAACATTGAGTGATGAAATATCTGTAGCATGTGTATGTGCTCATATGTACATACATATGTCTATACTCGGGGCTTTCCGCGAGCCGAACGCGCGGCGGTAGCGCTACCTGGAAAGCTATAAGCAGACGACCAGTCGCAGAGGCTTGAGGAAGCTACGAACTAAAGCGCTTGTGGGGGGCATTATTGATCTTGAATTGAGAGAGTTCCCCATGTACAACTGGGTCTATCTCCGATCTCATTTTTGAGCAGAAATGGACTTGCGAAGATATTCACGCATTTCCTGAACGACTCCTTGTTGCAAACCAATGAACGAAACAGACAAACGCTCATCTTGAACCACCGAGATTGAACCATACCGTTTACCCGTATGCCGAAAAAACTGGATTGGACAACAGCGAGCGATTTTCGAGCGAAACAACATGTTCCAATTCCGGTGACTTTCGTCGAGCGGCGCAATTTCCGGGAGCCTGACGTGACATCAGGTTCCTGTGCGTATATTGAAGATGAATATGAGAATACAGAACATGAGGATGTTGTTGATGTGATTGAGACTTGTTTACTGAGCTGCGATAGTTCACGAGTGAGAATTGCATCCACCCATGCATGAGAAAAACAAAAAGAACATCGGCTAAGATCAGACAAACAACGGAAAGAACTCAGAAGAGTTCAATTGAAATAAGTGGAATGACACCCACTTCCGTTAGATACCTATGCTCGAGTCCATTTAATCATGAAACCTGATTAAGCGGATCGGACGTCTAGAGAATATGAATGGATGAAGAATGTATATCGGACCATGCAACGGACCGCTGTGGACGCAGCATAGGTCGGTTTTGATTGTGGACTTACAACGTGCGTGCTGCAAGTCGTGACATTCGGCGTTGGTCACGAAGCGGTGAAAGTCGGTCACCATCACGTTGGCCGACCGAGATTAATTCTCGCATCACGCCCGGGACCATCGCTGTTATTGCCACACTTGCGATAATGCGTCGATTCAACCAACATTCGAAAATTCATTCCAACTCGAAACGCGATGGAAACAAAATCTGTTCCCAGTCTCGGGGACATTTTGAATCGAATGTGTTGGATTAACGCAAAATGTTCCGAACACCGGAATCGTTGTACGATCTGAGCCGATGTTAGGAAATGGCAACATGTCAGTGTAAACTTCAATGAAAACAATCAAATACTACTACTTCTACTAGCCTTTCAAGGAATACATAGGCAACAAAGAAAACCATGTAATAACTGATATAGACTGTGAAGCCACCGACAAACCTACCGGATACGTAGGATTCCAATCAAACAACCCACCGACCGACCAACCAACAAACAAACAAACAAACAAACAAAAAACCTACAGAGCAAGAATGATGACTGCAACCAGCCACTGCTGCTAGATCCAGCTGGATTTGGTGCAGTACTTTTCACAACACGGTTCTTGAATCGTTTGTAAATCCTTTGTCGTGTTCGATTCCAACAGGAGTTCTGAACCGCGAACGCGAATTACAAATAAGAAACTTGAATGTGAGCAGAGCATCTCTTAACTTGTTCTTAGGTACGAGTAGATAAGTTACCCAATGTTATAGAGATTGTTAACAAATCCATTATTTCGATACCAGAACTTCAATACCTGGAGTATGCGGTGCTGGAGGTGATCGACCTCAGCGCTTACAAACACAATACAGTATTTGTCTATAATTCCGGGAAGCAGTGAATTGGTGTGAAACATGGTCCTTATTTTATTCATATGAATATAAACGTTGATTCTACAAAAACCGATCATATTGTCTTCCTACGAAGCATATCCTCGTCAATATTTTTTTTGCCGCAACTGCACACGATGACCGCTTCCCAAATTCTTCCCGAGTTTTTCCATCTTGAGCCTGCATGCGTTTTCTGCTGGAGAGTGGACGATAGTGAGGATCAAGGGGAGGCGAATCACAAGACGACAGACGTCCGAGACACTGATTCGTCTCAACAATGACAGTTGACGACATTCCGAAACAGTCACAATATCTCATTAGGTTTACACAATGTTCCATACGAATACGTGTTTCCGGCTTACATGTGCAGTCTGGGTGCGAGCGGCTGTGAAAACAGCATCAGTGCACGAGGATACCGCCGTGCCGAACAAGGAGGACATCCTAGAGAAATTAGGTCGACGATGGAGACAACGAGGCGACAGAGGTGTTATGTCAGGCTGCAATCTTTTTCGCTGAGAGGAGGCTCTGATGCTTGCGTAGAACACCGACCGGACAGCTAATTGCAGGGTACAGGAAACTCGGCGACTTGCACTTTGCATAGATGACGACTTCCTGTGTATGTGAATTTGTCTCGCGCAGGAAACGGGAAGGGAATCAAAAAGAGAAATGTTTGTCCCGAGTACACAACGGCAGCTTTTCCATCTGAACCATATCCTACGGTTCGCAACCGCATTTGTTCAAACACACAGAGCAGCGCCAGTCGGAGAACTCTGTGCGGGATTTCCAGCACTCGCGGAAGCAGCTCCTCATCGTTTCCGCGAGGAAAAAATCCACGGAGCTGCCGTGAAGATCCTCGTCGGTTCATCCTTGCAACTGAATCCCCGAATACGATTGTGAAGAACCCCAGTCCGCCTAGGTGGGAGCCCCTATACGTGCCGGCACCTGTTCCCGTTCTCCGAAGCAACTGACACTTGCAAGACATGTAAAATCTTACCGGATCTAGCATTACCTTCCAATTCCCTCAAATATCCCATCGCCTTGCGAATTTCAATCGACCCAATCACGATGTCAAGGTGAACATCAATGCATACCGATCGCAGCGTCTCAGCCGACGAACGTCTTGGGTACTCTCTTTTTGCAGGAGTTCTGCTTATCAACCATCCCCTGGATAGAGTGAGCCGGGGGGAGTCCTCAGCTTATTTTTGGCAGCCGAAATGAACTCGCCAGCGTGGTCGTTTCCTGTGGCCTTGAGCAATCTGCCGATCGATTCAAGCGTGGGCGCTGAATGCATTCTTTCAGAACTTCATTACAAGGGCTCGGAGCGCGGAGACTCCTTCGCCTCACCGCCACCCTTCCATACCGTTCGCATCAGCCCGTTGTCGGAGCGAAGGAAAAACGCGAAGGGAGAAGCTCAACGTCTTCGTGTTCGCACAGCTGTTTCATGAACATACTGGGTAAGTGCTGTAGGCGACTCCTCCTGAAAACACACGAAGACGGATCTCGTCACGATCGCTGCTGCTGCTTGCTACATACGAGCTCCGACTGAAGCATACGATACCATGGGATTTGAGTGACTGGCAGAATGAGGACAGCCTAGAGAGTGAGACGTAACTATGAGGTTTTCTACTGTGAAAAACGCCTACCGGGGGACTTGACCCTACTGGTCGCAGCGTTCTCCGAGAAGAGGATTTTAGGTTGTCGGGTATTATCGGACTCAACTCACGAGAGATTAAAACGGACGAAGCCCGACCAAGCCAGGCTCTCGTGAGTCCTGATCTGTGGAGAAGGTTCGCGAGATTTCATATGAGCTCTTCACTTGACGAAAGAGTCGAGCTCGGGAAAATACCTGATATAAGGAGCCCGTCTTCGGGATCGATGACTTCACGACGTCAATGGAAGATGGCTGGCTTCATTTTATGCTGACATATGTATGTAATATTGCACGCTCGCGCAGATGTCGGTTACGTTCAGCAAAAGCCCGTCGCAATTAATTCCGGATTCCTGCTCGGTCGACAAGCTGCGACCAATCGAGTTTGAGCGTGCGAAATACGGAAAACGTTACCACCATCGACAATAACGACCCAGCTCATGGCAACGTGACTCTTACCCGCAACATTGTACCCATGGAAAGCCACCCGTCGGCTTGATTATGCTCGGAATCATCGGAGAGTCGCAGGGGTCCGCTGACCTCGGAGAGCCATCTTGGCCGTATGTCGCATGTAAAGCACGCGCACCCATATCGAGTGTGACAACTATTCCGAAGGGCGCATCGTTTATCTTGTGCAACTCATAAAATGACACATGCATTTCGTTGGAATCAGCAGCTTGAGTCTCCTTGAAAACTCATCAATTCGATTGGAATCAGCAACTCGAGTTGGCGATCGGGACGGCTTGGCACAGAATTGAGCCTCCTGCCGTGCAGATTTCGTCCACAGTATGGAGGCTCGTATTGTTCTAGTGTTTGAACGACGGGGAAAGCGACTCCTTTCTGGAATCCTTCCCTCGGTCTAGTATGATTTCACAGTTCAGTTTCCTGATTCCGATGAGCTCAGCATGGGAGGAGGTTCGACGGTTATCCAGTTTGGGTCGCCGGGCTATTCTATCAAAAACTTCACCTGGCGCATCGTCCAACGTGGTGCCGAGCAACGCAAAGTCCGTCACGTCCGTGGCAACGGCTACCTTCGAAGACGAGATATTAAATGTCAAGCGAGTACGGAAAAAATCATTGAGCACCACCTGCACATGCAGAACCGCCGCCGAAACTGTCTCTCCTAAGAGTGTACGCCTCGGTCGAAACTACCTCCAACCCAACGCATCTGACAATGAAGGCCTAAACCAGCCGGGCGAGGTGCGGAAAGTCCACAGAGCATTCGCCGCGCCTGAAGATGAGCTTGCATATGATGGATAGGGATCAAGGCAAGGGAGTTCTCTCCAAAGAAATCCTTAACGAGCCTCGAGTCCACCTAGAGATGAGAGGTAGTGAACAATCTCCGGCGAGGGTTCAGCTCTAAGATAAGTTCCATCCTGGCGTGGAGAGCGGAGGATGCCGAATGGACGATTCGGATTGGAAGAAGCAAAACGTTTGGCGTGCACCCAAACTGAGCGCGGGCTCCGGATATTGCTGACAGCGACGGCCGGGCTTTCCGTGGCGTAACAAAATTCGCTCATGTACTGCATGTAGAAAGCCCGTCGCTAGGACAGGCCGATTCGAGTGGAGAAATGAGGATTGCATGGACCTCTCGAATGTAAAACTCCGGTTCGAGGATCCGCTCCGGCTGATGAGGCAGATCAAGTCACCAACAACGTGGAAAACGTCCCATACTGCTCCCCGTAACATCTCGAACGAGACCCAACGGGCTCATGCTAGCTTGGAGAAAATCCGTTGGAAAGGGCCGCTGATCGTGAGAGCACACAAGGCCGAACCGCTCCAAAGCTTGGATTTTGGTTGGGATTCCGCGTGAATAATGTTCACCAGAGAACTCTGTCATCATGTATGCGCGAGATCCGGAGCGCGCCTAGGGAGCCCATGGCATTCAGATGCGGTATGACCCGAGATCACAAAGAGGCTCACGCAGAGCCATGGGATAGATATTCACCGGAACTGACTTCGAGATCGCTTTTTGTCTCGGATACTTTCGTTTGAATCGATTGAACGTCGAACACAGGGAATCGGTTACTAAATAGACTGTGCACAGGCTCTCAGATAGATCAAGTAGCGACATCAATGAAGAATAGTCGCCAAATTAATCATTTCCCGGATGTGGGCATCAATTTCTGTGACAATACTACGTCGCGAGGCCGGAAGTTGATGAGCGACAGTCGCCGATGGGAATCTGCGACTGAGAACAGAGACGGGAGCTCTACTTGTGTCGAAATGCGATCCCTTGGCGTGAATCACTTCACCGATAGGTGGCTGCTCCATTGAACGATTCGTACCTCTCGTCTTCTTCTCTGAAACCTGATCCTAGAGACTGCGTCGAGCGAACGAAGAGTTTTTGTTCAACTTCGACATCGCCGCGGGCATCGCATGCAGTTTTGAACCCGGGAAAGCCGTGTCTGAATCCCTTATACGCATATTCCTCGCATTTTTGTGAGAGCATTCCGTGCAAATCGATGTCTTGCTTCGAGACGAGGCATACGCCCGAGCCCATAGAGAGTAACGTTCGACTATTCCGCTCAACGGAACTGTTGGGAGCTCCTTTGAAACGCTCGGAAACACTAGGTCGCTCGCTCTACGGAGCCAAATCATACATACACCGTCCGGTGGGGAATCGGTGTGGATATCTAGTGGGACTAGCATGCTTCCGGAAGAACACACCGTCAGTGGCAACGAAGGAGAAACTGTCGACTCTCTCAGTCGGCAACAGGCGATTTTTTTCCGAGCACATTCCGAGCTCCCTCGCTGTGTAGAATTGGAGCAATAAAGGCAGAATCTGGGTCTTACAAGCAGAACTTGAGCATTCCGGCTAAATTCTGGTTTTTCAGGCACAATCTTTGCTTCTTTGAGGGCTGAATTCAGGCATTCTAGGCCGGAACTACGACGCCCTGTAGCTGCGGCTGGATCTCTTTTCCATGTTTCTAGGAGACGTTCAGGAGACAAGTATCAGGGGGGGATTATGTCCACGTTGATGAGCTCTCACATGTGGAAAGAGATCTCGGATGAGGAGAGTGGGTTACGGTCCCCCCTGGCGACGCTAGTTCCAGCCGAAATCACCTACGTACTCGTGCAGTTTCCAATTGAGCATGTATGTGATGTGTCCGAAGCAAGGCACGGATGGAGTGAGATATCAACCGAAATCAGAGCCTGGACCGTCAAAAATACTCAAACTCCTTTCTGCTCGACGTCGACGAATTATGGATTGTCGCATCGCAATCGAGGCACTGGATTCGTCTCATTTTTCGAGTTCATCCCGCACAGACTCGATCGAACGGGGAAAAGGTGTAACATCGTCCGTGGACAATATCCGAAACTGAATGACCACAATACCTGGTTGACATTCCCCCAAACTCGGTCGTTCGCAAGGTATCTCCAGGACTCGGTCGAGTGGGCATTTTCCATGGCGAATTCAATTTCACCAGAGAATGTAAGGTTGCATCTCGCATCCTGGACCTTCAGCATCCGTAAACTTAGTGCGACGTTCCCGTGCCGCCACGCACGACCTCTGAACCTTTTGTCCCCAGCTACCTTGAAAGGAATAACATATGCGTGACGTTCTGAGAATGCTCGCGTCATTTTACATCCCTCTCGCGTTCCCGACCCCTCCTCGCTCCGTCTGAATATCCACGGAATTAGAGCTTCAAACGTGATTGACAGTTAGGTCCGGCGTCTTTCTCCAACATTCCGACGACAGCAGCTCACCATGCCTCCAGCCGGCGGATCGCTCCTGTAGGAGCTGTCAATCTCCTTTGCGCAAGTCTATGACAATCTCCAGTGAAAAATGTAGAGGCTAGCAGCTCGGGACGATTCGGAGAAACGCCCGTTGTTCGGGATAGCTGAAGCGGCGGTTTGTTGGAACCGCTGGCCCAGACACAGTGCAGATATTTGCTATCTGCTGGTGTACTACCATAGTCTACACAGACCACAGTCCGCTCGGTCCTGTCGGGCTGGACAAGACATGTCAATCGATGCAAACTACACAACCGGCGTGATCGCTTGTAAGAAATGTTGTGCCATAAAGCACACGTGGCATGGCGTGCACACTGGCAGCTGTCGAAATCCGGACCGTTGCGGCGGTCTGAAACTCAGAGTTTTGGGTTTAGGATTCACCGTGTGACCACGAGACAGTCGACTGTTTGACTTCTCATCCAGACTTCCGAGCTGACTCGAACTCCCATTTTTGTCCACGACGCGAAAAACTCAGCCCTGCAAAAACACGGATACAAGGCCCATGCTGGGCTGATCGGATTCGATAGGCTTTGACACCCTCCTTGTGCCCCTCTCAGTCTCTTTGCGCGATTCCGTGGGTCAAAGTCAAAACAACTCCTCCTTGGGATCGGAGAAGTTCGTCGCTTGTCCGCCCGGTGACAACCCGTGGGCCATGCTTTTGAGCATTCCGGTGCTGGAAGTGAAAACTACTGTTGTGAGAGCACCGCATCCGTAGTTGGAGAGTTCGGGCCCTTCAATCAGTGGCGTGCAGTACTATGGAGATCAGAACTGAACTGAACTGACGATCTAGCCACTGTCATTTAAAAACATGAACCAAGTATGTTCATGTTGTCTGTTGTCGATTAGACTTTCAACCACTCCCATGGATTCGATCCCATTACGCCTCTACGTATGAGGATATTTGACATGAAGTCCCGATGGAATTCGATATTTGGCACTGACATAACTCCACGTTCCGGTCATTCCCCCTCGTTCACTCAAGTAGCACTAAGCGAGAGCCATCATCTATCACCTCCACTTGAATTGGAGTGCCTGTAGGGTTACCTATATTTCAACATCGTACACTCACGAAAGAAAGATCTACTCATCATTCGGACATGGAATTCTGTCCCCGTAAATTCTGCACGGGTCAGTCGTGCGCTGACGTCAGTGCGAAGTGCTCCGCAGATCGTGCGGCGACCACTGTGCTCCTATTCCGGCGACGTCTAAGCTCATTGTCAATGCTTGTGGTTGATGGCGGAAACTCTCGATTCCGTGCCTCGTTGTTTCAACGGGTAGCGAAGGAAGAGTTGCGATCGTCGCCTGGTACGCTGTCAGACAGCGGACATCTTTCTCCGGGAAACAGAGCTGCTCGAGGTTTGCACAGTTTACTGGCGGCGATTTCGACCACGAAAAGTTTTGAACTGTCTTGCCTGACGAAAACTCGCTACGGCGATATTGGGCCGAATATCACGGTAACAAATAGTCAGAAAACAGATTTATTGTAACGGTGATAAATTACACTATGTACCATACGAAATGTTTGCTCCAAGTTCATGAGAGCCGTTTTCTCATCTGCACCAGCTCCCGCGAGTAGCGTCCGAAATCTGGATTTGTTCGAGCACACAGCACCGGTAGACAGACGTCGCGTCGTCGGAACCAGAACCCATTAGCATAAGTTTCGTTCAAGCTTCTGAAGCAACCGACACAGTCGCCCGACTTCTGTACAGAACTCTCCAGACAGCTTCCCGGGATCGAAGTCAACCCGACATCACCTGCAACTGGTCCCAGCGATCATCGCCGGCCAGCTTCTCAGCCGACGTCAGTGGTTCTTTCAGATGCTGCGGCTTTTTCCGATTCACTGTCTTCCGAATCGTCTGTCCCGTCATCCCTTGACTTATTCTTGGCAGCTGAGATGAACTCATCGGCGAAAACGTTTCCCGTGTCTTTGAGCAGTCTTCCAATGTCGAATTTCCACCGTGGAATCTGAATGCCTTGGCTCGCGATGTCTTCAGTGAGGTCCTCGCCCAGAGGTGCAATAGCTTTGTAGAAAACACGGTCCACCTCCTGCGGTGGTATGGGTTGTTCGCCAGCTAGAAGCCGTTCCATGCCATTCCAAGCGATCATCACCCCGTTATCGGAGCAGAGACGCGCTGGTGGGACGAAGAGCTCAACGTTTTCGCGCTCGCACAGCTGTTTCATGAACATACGGAGGTAAGTGCTGCAGGCGACTCCTCCTGAAAACACACAAAAAAAAGGTCATCGTCACAATCGCGGCCGCTATTCGCTGCATACGAGCTGGGACTGAAGCGTGAAGTACCCTGGGATTCCAGAGCCTCGCAGAACCAGTGTACAATAGCTAATTTTTGGGATTTGCAACTTCCGCGGTCGCAGTGTTTCGCGAGGAAAAAAAAATGTTCAAGCTGTCGGCGAATATTGGCCTCCACCCGAGAGCGAGTGAAACGAGCAGAGTTCAAACACAGAAATGACGCGAGCCGTGATCGGCGGAGAGGGGCTGCGGGTGATTCTTCATGAGCTCTCAAATTGATGAAGAACGATGAACGAGGAAATACCTGATATGACGAGCCGTTGACCGAAATCGATTCCTTTATAACGGCAATAGATCATAGCCCTCCAGGTTCTCTTCATGATGTGCTGATATAGGTGAAATTGCACACTGGCACAGATGTCAGCTGCGTTTGGCAGAACTCCATCGCCCTGAACCCCGAATTCCCGCTCGAACTTCATCGCTAGGCTGCGGGATTTCGACTTGAAACCTGCGAAATACACATTACAGAACCATCCCGATGATACCAATTCCATGGGATTCAACTCAGTTCCCGTTCTCCCAGATGACATTGAATGATGCCTCCAATGCCTTAGAAAAATCAGTCTCCTTGCAAGAGTTCCACTCAAACAGTCGAATTCGCATAATGTGCGTATACATATCCGCACTGGATTTTTCACTCTGATCGAGCGACTGTTGCGATCACACAAAACTTCAAACGACTCTCAACTCACATGAGAACGTGAACGAGCAATCCCGTCGATCCGTCATGGGTTGGGTGAACGGTATCGCTGCTGGATTGCCTCGTTTTGCGAGGAGTTCGACGCTGGCTCCCCCGCTCAGGCCCCTGAATTCTCGTAGGTTATTCAGCTTGAGTCGTCGGGCGATTTTGTCAAAAGCTTCACCGGGCGCATTGTCTAATGTGGTGCCAAGCAACGCGAAGTCTGTCACGTCCCTGACAACGGCTACCTTCGAAGAAGAAATATTAAATGTCAAACAAGTATTGGAAAAAGCATCGAGCACAATCACCTCCATCAGCGGCTCGGACAGCAGGGTATTCTCGCAAAGGCCTCCCTCTCGACTTACCTGACAATGGCCACCGGACACCAGCAGGACAAGATACGGAAAGTCCACAGAGCATCCGCACCGCACTGCTAGAGCATGAGCGTGCATGTGATGGATGGGGATCAACGGGAGGGAGTTTTCTTTGCAGAAATTTTTCGCGTGCCTCACGCCCACCTGAAGATGAAACTTTTGAGCAATCACAGTCCAGGACTTGGCTGTGATATGTACCTTGAGCCCAGCGTCAGGAGCGTGGGTCTCCGAACAGACGAGAAAGATCATGACACAAAAACAAGAAGTTCAACGTACACTCAAGCTCAGCGCAAGGCCCGGTCTGTTTGTGACTGCGACGGCATCGATTTCACTTGGATCAACACCAGCCGCGTCAAGAGTGTCTTGATGAACCTTGTCTATGCTTTGCCTGTGCAAGTCCTGTGCAAGAGGGGGTAGGATTCCCCCCAAACGAACATGAGTTTCTAGTTGCGAGTTATGAGCTTCGCCGAGGATGTTTCCTGTAAGATGCCAATCGAGTTGAGAACTCTCCGCCCAGGATTTTGATTTCGAGTGACGAAGCGGACCAGATTCCAGAAAAAGAGTGAACATTTTGAAGTGATCCCTCAAGCAGTTCAAGAGACGGAGGATTTTTCAGAGAGGGCCACCGATTTCGTGTGCATAATCCCAGTTTTTCATCATGCGTGTAGAAATCCCAGAGCATGCCCTGGAAGCTTGCGGCATTCTGATTGCCGATGACTCGGACAAGGCATCCGTCGAGACTTCGATGAACTTCAGGGAATCTCGCGTCTTTTGCAAGCCACACCTTCATCAGAGATAGATGAGAGCTTCGAAATGCGATAAACGTCCATTCTTCAGTGAGAGCCTCAGTAGGAGGTCCCGGAAGCCGCCGACGCTCATGTCAGAAAACCGCGATGAGAGCGCTGCTTGTGCCGATCTGCAATCTTTTGAGGTGAATCACATCCCTGACAATTGAACGATGCATGTTCAACTGAGGCTTACGTATTCCCGTCTTCTCTCATGACAGCTAAAATAAGAGTTTGGGCGCGGACGGATTCTTTCCATGTCGTCCTCAAAAGCATCGTACGCGATCTTTATCCTTGAGTTTTTGTGAGGCGAAAATCGCATTTATTCGGGAGAGTAGGAAGGATCCTTCCGGTTGCACATAATGCCTCTGGAGTAGAGCCTATGTGCGCGAACGACGCCTCAGGAAGCCGTACTGGAGACCGTTTCAACTGTTTCGAACTAGACTCACCCGCTTTCCACAAGCGGTTGAGTGCCGAGCATCCCAATGTCCCGGTGACCCAAGCTGGAGATCGGGAATGGGTTCGAGTTCGAACTCACCTGTTTCATCCACGACGGCCATGGCAGTATCGTCGCAACTGGTTTCGATACCGAACACAAGTTTTCGCTTCGTTGAGTGATGCAGGCATCGCAGGAGCTGTTTCGTTGGCCTCAGCGGGATGCTAGCAACAACGTATTTGATTTATTAGGTAGAAATTGTTCGGGATGGCTTATGAGAAACTCTGCTGTAATGTTCGCGATCACTTCCTCTGTTCTAACTTCCACGATATGAGCGTGATCTCAGTTCGAGGCTATAAAGCGTCTGAATGAGCGGCGATCTGGATGGCATGCATAAGCTCAACCTCAAGATCGATCGCGAGACGCGCCGAGAATATATGGGAGCGATGCGACAATCAAGAGCAATCGGTTAGGACTCCACGGGGAATGAAGACGAGAACGTTCCCGTAGAGAAAGTGTCGGGCTTCGGGCTCGGGGATTTGTTGTCTGCAGATTTCCTGACTTCATCGGAATCTATCTCAGTCGGCAGCAAAGTCCCTCCTATAGATGGTCGCTATACATATATGAGTATGAATTGATACGAAGCTCCAGTGAGAGTTGAGTGGACATTGAGCTCTTGTGCCTCACGGAAGTGCCTGGGGCTCAACTCCGATATGGTTCTCGCACATTGCTGTATCTTCCGAACATGCAACAGCCCACTACGCGTTCATCATCGGAATACCCGCAGTTCAACAACTTCCGAGCGAGTGATATAGCTGGCGCTGTTTTCAACAACCCACGTTCGCCCCTCTAGCCCCCTTCCCCGGTGCGCTACGTTTCCTAACTACGAACTCCAACGTCCTCTGATTGACATCGAAACTGTTATCCGTTCACGACGGAATGCGAAAGAAAGTGAATCCTTCACCACGTCTTCTTTCCGAAGAGAAAAGTTCATTACGTTGCCATACACTCTGAACCTCACCTCGATCTCAGTATCGAACAACATTTCGGGGCCGAAGAAATCATCGTGGCCAACCTTTCCTTGATCGAGTCGGCGTCTCACACAGATGGGGTGGGCTGATTGTCATAAAGTTCCTACCATCGAGATCACTGCGTTGAAGATCCAAACGTCCTATAGACCCTCTCTTCAGAAACAATTCGTGGAGCCGCGCGGTGTGCGTTCGACGAGAACAGCTGATCGGCAGATCAACACGCGCGGCCGTCCGCTCTTGACTGGGCAGAGAGTTCGTCGGCCGTGACTCGCCGCGATCGTGTCGTAATCCCTGAGGAGCTTTTGTTCATAGCTGCTTCTTCAGACACGAGTCAGGTCCTCTCCGGAAGTTCCGCTGCATTGGTGGAAGCTTTCTCCATGACATGTTTTTCGAGGTCCGGCAATGATGCGGTCTTTTTGAGTTTTGGCGCTTCCAAACGACGTCACACAAAATTCGACCAATCACCGCGGAGGATTCATGCCGGTGCAGAACCGGGCAGTCGTATGTCGAGGGCGACAACAGACTTCAAATGTAAACGATCCTCGATTTCCTCCTCCGAGTTCGATAACGTACTGAAGTGAGCCCTGATTTTCCGAATTCATCCAACGTGTGCAGATCATGAAGCTTGTCCTCGGGCTCATCGTGATTTTGTGTCCAGTTTGCGTGGTTTCGTATTTGCCAATCTTCAAATGGGTTTTCAATGGAGAGGAAACTTCAACGAAAACAGCCGACTCGTCGGACCTCTCTGCTGTAAGTGAACAGGAAATCTTTGACATCCGTCCGTCTGCGATGCTGGTGTTCTGGAATAATGAATACGAACGAGGATGCAGTGGTAGTGGCAAAAACCGCAAAAAGTTTCATGTCAGCCGGTGAGAGCTGTGCGTGACGTTTGGAAGCCCGAACAGCGCGCGCTGCTCATCCCCAACTCATCGATCAGAACTAAAAATCCGTCCTGAAAATGTGATCTTAAATTTATTCCAGGCTCTCCAGGTCAGAGTACCTTTCGATTTGACTCCGACTGATGAGAGGTTCCTACAAGAAGCTAAGAAGCTTGATCTCGAAGCTGTTGGAAACGACAATCCCTTGGCCGACTGTCATCGGCGGTTGGTTTTGAGCTTGCGAAAGAAGTGCGCCCAACTTGACGAAGAGCAAATCGGGAAAATGGCCGTGAATCTGCTGAACTGTCAGAATGCGATCGAACGTGAGTGGTTCAGATTCAAGTTGGACATCGATCCGACGGTTTCCCTAGATATTTTCCGAAGATTGAAATCACCTCCCCATGCTCATGCCGTTGCCGACCAGAGCTTACTCCCTTTCTGATTCTGGTTTCCAATCGAGCGTATGGCGACGGCATTCCTGAAGAACTCCTTGATACATATATAATATGCATATATGTTGAATATCCATTGTGATCCGCAGTAAGGTCTTAACTGTGTTCCTTTTTGTTTGTGCAGTTCGCCCGCAGTTTCCGTGCAAGAGCAGCATGAGTTTAGCCGATTGCACGAAGCCCATGGATCCTAACTCCTGGACGGTTTACCAACTCATGACAAATCGCGCATTGGCTGTGTGTCACTCCGTCAATCAACAGCTTTTCCGCGCGCGGACCGAAATGTTGGTCAGTCATCTCACCAGTGCGTCCCAGGATCAGCTAGGAAATTTCAAAGAGATGCACGAGTGGCATGGCAAGGTAGAGTATACTGTGTCCTTTACAGGAAATCGGGAAACCGAGACTTCGATTGAACATTTTCCTGGACGAGGCTCCGAACTGCGGACAAACTTTGACCCTGATCTAGACGACTCTCACAGATCTTTTTCCGCGATCATTGCAGCTGATGAATCTTCAAGCGTCGGCGTCCGAACAAATGAGTGTTCTCAGTGGCCAACATGAGTCTATGGTGACTCGTCACGAGGAGCTCCTGGCCAAACAGAAAACCTTAGAGAACGCTTTGAACGAAAACGTGATGCAACTCTCGACAGATCAGAAGATCCTCGAGAGTGGAAGCCATCAATTGATCAAGATAACGAACGAAGTCAAGTCGCATCTAGGTGAGCAGCTTTCTTTGTTGAGTGGGTGTGCTCACGAGAAACTGGGGATCGACGGCGGCTGATGAAAATGATAGCGTGACAATTAATCACTGTTGCTCTTCGGTGCAGATTCAACTGTGGCTGAGGTGGAGAGACAGGAGGAACTCTTGAAAATTCAGAGGCAGACGATGGACCAGATCATGAAGCTTTATGAAAACTCTCTGAGAGAGCTCCTATCAGAACTGGAAAGTCGCGGAGACAACCTCCTTGCTGTTCAGGATCTCACCTACCTCAAGGTGAGGCGTCTCACCGAATACCCCGTCGCTTTGGAATGAATATTTTCCCCAGCAGTTGACCAGCATGATCTATCATGATCTCGGTGTGGAAACTGGTCATAAGCGGAGAAGCTAAGCAAGGTGTCAATCGTCATGAGGATCTGATTCTCTCCCAGGTGCAAGCTAGTCTCGAAGGCATAACCAAGGTGAACGAGTCCCTCGGAGCTCTGGGTAATCTACTGATGACAGTCCAGGATTTCGTCAGTAAGCACACCGACTGGGCTCAATCGCTCCTGACTGAGAACAACGGTAAGATGAAGGCACTCATGGCACCCATTTGTATGATGATAGAGCCTAGGCTCCTTCACCTGATCAAGCTTCGATTTCCTCAGTTAGTAGCGATATGGCAACATTGTTCGCAAGCCACTTGGCGCTGCTCGCGTTGCTCATGGTTGTCGGTTCTTTCTTGCAATTCCCACTTGTGAGTCGCGTCATCATCATCACGGCCACTCCTCTGAATTTCTACCTAAAAATTACGTCAGGTAAGCGGCGTAAGGCAGCCGTGTAGTGTCCTCTTCGTTTCATAAAGCACTTCGCTTCAACACCATTCTCTGCAACGGGAGTCCTATGTATCCTAGAGAATCAAGTCGAGGTAAATCTTGGATCAGTTCTCAATATTGTTGGAGACTCATTTACTGACATTGAATTGATGTAATTTTCAGAGTATTACGCGTCGTTGCTGGAGTTACTTGTAGCTGTTACCGCAGTCACCGTTGTGGAGATCGTTCTGAGGCGACTCAGAACGAGACATAAGCCAGCGTCTAAGGAGGAATTCCACAAACTCGTGGAATCCATAAGAACGTCAGTTTCAAGCGCACGGGAATTTCCTGATCGAACTTCGGTCCATCTTTGTCAACTTTCGCGAATCTGACGATCATTCTGATCCGTTCTTTCAGTATGGAACAACGCATCAACGACATCGCCTTGCTGTCACCGATGAAGGATGACCATTTCAAGGATAACTACACCCCGTCGGAGCTAGAAAAATTCATTGTACGTTGCTTTCATTCTGTCTCCATCTCTTCTCCCAGAAGTTCCGGTTTTTAGGCTACCAGAGTTTCGTAAGCTTTCCATTCTCTTGAGGTTTCAAAAAGAGCAGTGCATAACACGAACTTTTTCGAAAGGCTTCATCTTGCAACTTCGTGGATCCGAACGGAAACCTAGAATGGGATCAGGTAAGCTGCCAATCCACTGGCCGATGGCAGGCTAGATTCACTGGCAATGCAACGTAGGTCGGAAGATTTGTGAGGGTTACTGAAACTTCATCTACCGAATCTGTTCCAGGCGTCGGTGGCTGCGAGTGACTATTCAACATCGACGCACCAATCCGGTTTGGAGAAAACTCGCTGTCAAGGCACCAATAAGGATGGAACTCAGTGCAAACGCATGACTTCGAAATCATTGTGTCCAACCCACCGACGATCCGGACAAAGTAGACGATGAAATCAGTCTCCATTTGACAACCACGAATTTATTCATCTTGCTTCAGTTGTATTTCTGTGTTCTTGTCGACTTGGTTTGCTAGGTAATTGTTGTAAAGCTTATCAGTTCAGATTGATTTCGACAGATGAGATGAAAGTACCGAAGTCAACTTTCCTGGTGATATTGTAGTTTCCTGAGTTACGGCGAAAATTGTTGCCGTGTACATGAGAGAATTTTCTCCATGTCGATAACCTTAGATAGTACTAGCGATGACTAAAGACTGAGCAGTGCTCGTTTTGGACGAAAACAGAGGTTTATTTCGACAGAATGAGACGAATTCGTCCGGAAGACTCTCGCATTCTCCACGGGCAGCCGAACTCACGGAACCGTAACTCGACGCCAAGTATCCAAAGATAACAGAAACAGTGACAGAATCTTTCGGTTGCGGAACGGTAACCGACCTCGGTTCTTGCTCAAGCGTTCTTGTGGTTTTCGGCGAAAATTTTCGCATCCGACTCGCCTCTGATCTTGTCGTCCCCCATGATACCGAGCGCGAAAAGGCAAACCAAGGCGGCTCCTTGCTCTGCGTTTCTTTTGTTCTTCTCGCGAAAGAAACTTGTGTATTTCTTCCCGTCGTATTCCACGACCGCTCGGAACATTTTGTCGATCCCGATTATTTCATAATCCGGTTGCCGAAGGCCTTCAGCACGACTCTTGTTCAAGAGAACCGTTTTCGGGAGATCAGACATGCCGAAAAGGTTCCGACAGAACTTCGCTTCGATCCCGAACGTTTCAGGGTCGTCGTCGAACTTCCTTTTCACACCTCTGTTGTTATGTTGCACACCATGAATCCCCAGCTCCTGTCCGTTGGCTATCCATTGGGACTGTTTTTCATCGAAGAGCTCTCGCAGACCCCAGATATCACAGATGTCCTCCATACACCTACTGTGCAGGAATCTCTTTCCTTCATCGGTCGACTCTTGGAGCGATCCGAGAATTCGCTGGATACAATATTTTGTGTTTGGGAACCGATTGTCCCATTCGATGGCCAATTTCAAATATCGTTTGAGAACATCCTGCCAACCGAGCATCCCTTCTTTACGGAAGATCGAAACGTTCTCCTCGGCTTGTCTCGCGATCATGATCGCTGCAGCGCCGCAATTCCGGCGGAATTTATCGATGTCTTCGTAGCTTCGAATCTCGGAAGATCCGCCGTTCGCAATCACAGGAATCTTCAGAGCGTTTGCAACGGCCCGGATGGTTGCGTTGCGGTTTGCGTGTTGAGGTCGTTCGTCTCTGGTACGGCCGTGCACACCGATGGCATCGACTCCGACAGCTTCGATACGTTTGCAGAGCGCGATGGTCTCGTCGATATCTTCGAAAACACGAATTTTACAAGTGACAAGTAGGCCCGGAACTGCTTTCCTGAGTGCAGTCATGATCGCCTCAATTTTCTCAGGTTGCTTCAATAGCGCGGCGCCCATGTTGCCTTTGATTGAGAACTCCTTGGGGCAACCCATGTTGACATCGATTCCGGCAACGTCGTGTTTGATCATGTCAGCCACCTGGACGGCTCTTTCCGGACTACAAGTTCCTATCTGAACGATATTCCGACCTTTTTCAGCAGCACAGGTTCTATAAACTATCTGGTTATCTGCATCAATGTAGTCGATGCTTCCGAGTAGAGTGTTCTCCACGCGTTTGCATTTCAGGAGCCGATAGTCTATCAACTCCTCTGAATACACGAGGTCCGCGCCAAACTCCAATGCCAAGAGACGGGTTGGTAAGGTTCCGACACGCACCATGGGAGCCAGAATGTTTTTCCCCCGATAGTCGAACTTGCTTCGGTCGCCAGCCATGGTACGAGAAAGTCACTAGTCCGTCACCGGTGATTGTAGTACGGGAAGATTCGATACAGCAACTGAACAAAGTCTCGTAGGAGTCACACTCGCGAACTACATCAAGGTTGCTTGAACTCTGCTCAATAACGTAGATTTACGTAACGAAACTCGGAAGAGACCGATTCGAACGTTTCAATCGAGTTTCCAGTACACGTGAGTGAATGATGATGAGGATCATTGTTGTCGCCGCGGCAGCTGATGATGATAGGTAGGATGCTAGGAGTGAGCCGATGCGACTGCACGGAGGATCCCGGCGCGCTCGAGCCTTCATCGGCGGGAAATCGTCGCCTCGCAGAAAAAGAGTGGACGACAAAGAATCTGTTCGCTTGCGGGAATCGGAACGAAGGAACGGGAAGAGTTTTGGGGGATCGCGAGGGATGACGATTCGATGAAGTGAATCGATCTACTCCACAAAGTCGACATTCTGATGAAGCCTCAACCGAACTTCAGCACCGACGACATGGAAACAACCCCCCGGAACCCCCCCCCCCTCCATTACGGGATGAACTTACCACGGGAGGGATCCTCCGGGGGGGAGTTCGGACCGGCCTCCGTATCGGCAACGTTCGGTGAAACTCTGGTGATCGACTATTGGAATGAGTGCGAGACTTTTTCAGTCGTTTCGAGTAAAAACCATGCGACCGATACTTTATTGATGACGAGGAGATGAAGAAACTCGAGATATTTCCATTTCACAGGCGATGGTGGGCCTGTCCATCAAGCACATAGGATCTAATCGAGTCCTCGAGGCGTTTGTGCGAGGCGGTCTACCGTTCCATCTCCTCAGGATCGTCCCCGGCCGCTGGTCGCTCGCCACGACCTCGTTCTTCACCCGTGATCATGGTAAGGAACGGTTCGCATGCTTCGTCCTCGTAGATGGTGAAGTCTCGATCTTTTCCGACGATGGCGATCGAAACATTTTTACTGCAGAGGTCTACGTCATTCGGCAGACAATCCCGCAGCCCACGAAGACCGTGTCTCACAAGGTCGTCCAGCGAAGCTCTGGAAGAGAATCGAGCGTGTTGTTATCACAATGAGTGTTCATATGATACCAGCTCCGAAGACAGAATCGAGGCCTGCACGACGTCACTGATCGCCCCACTCACTGTTTGAAAACGTCGAGGTGCTTTTCGAGGTAGGTTCTCGCAGACTGACTGCGGGCCCCGATGGCCATCGCTTTACAGTTGTAGAAGTTCGCCGAAGGACACGTCTGATAGATCTGAGGTCCACTGTCGTCGTATCCTGCTATCAAGAGTCCGACTCCATAAGGACGACGATCGTAACCCTGAGTGCAAGATTGCATTCTGTTCCCCATACACGTGACCAGCTTCGCGATTGGTAGCGGAGCGTCGTAAGCGAATCTGTGGTTCAAACATTCACTGCGCATGAACTTTGAGAGTACGCGAGCGTCGGCTGTCAAACCTAAAATCAAGGGAATCCGAAATTAGAGTCCGAGAAGTCGTCGAACATCCCACGCAATCAAAAGGAATCTCTCGACAAAGCACTGATCATGAGAGGTCGGGATGGTGATCAATAGTACCACTAACCGCTCAAGGATCTCACCTGCGAGAGAGACTCCAACATGACGATCGATGGGTTTGATTTTTTTCTGATGAGCCGATAGCTCAGACGAAGCTCGTTTCAGAGCCAGAAGGACAGCGTAATCCTCATTTTTCAAACCAATAGTAGCAGACCCCTGCTTCACGGCTTCCATTGCGTACTCGACCTGATGAAGTCGACCTTGAGGGCTCCACACCGTAACGTCATTGTCGTACTGGTTACGATACATCTGCAAGGGAAACCAAGAGTCCCATTTTGAACGATACCGTGATCTACCGGGTGAGTACGGTGAGCCACACTTCCGTCCTAGATGAAAACAGAGAAACCTCTACGAGTTTCCACACAACAAGCGCGTTCCAGCTTGAACGTACAAGAGGGGTGGACGATAGTACATCCCGGATAGGAGGGGGGGAAAAACTCTGATCGACAGTCGAGTCGAGAATTACGAAGCTGTCTCGACCTCGAGAACTGCTTTTCCGATAACACAAATCCGATAGGTGAAACCGAGAAATCGACGGTCCCCGGCGACTCTCCGTGGATCCTAGCCGCGTAGGACCCCCGGAACTGATCTGATAGAGATGATAGGTATACTGTCATCACCGACTGTCTTCTTAAGCAAGTTGTCAGAGAGGATAATCACGTATCCGAGCTCTCTATGATGCGCTGATCTCAGTCGGTCACAATTACTTGTCGCTGCTTCACTTCAAGATCTATCGATTAGTTCAGGGTATAGTTCATGATATGACAGCATAGCTCATATCGACCGAGTATCTAACTTCAGCTGGGCTTTCGATGAATTTCATCGAGTATTTTAGATGTAGCTGCCGGTGTGCGGTAACGTCGGCAAAAGTTCGGCCTCTTACAGAGATCTGACCACGATATCGTATGGTTGGGAATCTTATCTGATGAGATTTGAGCTCTGCGGGTCGGAATATGAAATGTTCTCAGGCAACTGACCTTTGGAAGATTTTAGTAACCGCACAAAACGTCGATCGGTTCAAAAAGCAAAGTGCCGACTCACGAGATGGTCTGCACACACCACCTTCACTCGACAACACAACAAGCTCAGTGACAGCGGCGCCAAATTCAAAATCGGCATCGATATTCCCTGAATTTCGGGGCCAGGATCGAGGATTGGTCACGTTAAATCAACCAGCCAATCGGTAGATATAGTTTGAATATCCTAGGGATCATCCAACCTGGATCGAAAACTGAGTGAAGAATAAGAACCCGAGTTTCTGAAGAAGTCTTGCTGAAATCCAAGATGGCCGCGCCCATACATGAAGAGTGTTGATGGTTCTTCGCAAGTTGAAGGTTTCATAGAACTTGAAGTTTGCAGTTTCTCGGCGCCGGAGTCGAGCAGGCGACCAGCTGTACGCTGATCGAGGATGTAGGTACGAAACAGAAACAGACTGTCATCATTCCAGCACGATCTGGCCAATGTGAACGGCTGAATCAATTTCTGCCAGAATAATCTCCAACCATGGATTTCGATGAGACGACAGTGAAAACGCTCCTTGATCATCCGGACGATGAGGTGAGACGGATTTCGATCGATCGGCCAAGACACCAATGTCATTAGGTTCTCCTTATCACTTCCCGAATTCTATTCCCAGGTTTGTGTTGTCACATTTGTCTCGAAAGCCAGGGTTGACGGAACTTGCACAAATCTGTTCAGCGACTCGCGCTTCTACTATGATTCCGCGAACAGGCAAGTAAATCGCAACGATTGACGACGCAGATATTTGGTCAAAACCAAGTCGAATATCCGCTCACGTTTTCTTCCCGTCAACTCATTCAGAACAATCTATCTTTCCTGTGAGCTGTCCATCAAGGCCCTCCCGTATTTGCACGTGAGCCATTTGCTTGTGTTCGTTGCGAACACATCGCAGTTGGACGTACAGTATTTGCAGTGGTTTCGGCGACTGGATGCCGTACGACTGAAAAACAAGGACCAATTACAGAAGAAATTTGATCGACCGGCTGGGAGGTGAGGATTCTAAGACTGAGTAGAGACTCAGGTCCAGCTTCGAAAATTGACTGACGTCTGAGGCAAAGCAAACGATAGGGCTTCCAATCGACTCTTATATTTTTCTTCCCAAGGTATTGTTCTCCGCGAGCGTTATTTTTACTTCGGCCGAGTCAGGATGACCTCCCGAACATCTGCACGAACATGGAGGATATCATATACAGGTCAGTCTTCGGTTCTTTCCAAGTTCTTTCCAGCTTGGAATACCATCTTGAAAGGTCACCGAGGTCCAACAAGACAAATTTTCCTCTTGCAGAACCCTACGACGAAGTAGGATCGTCACCAACAACTGCGGAAACTCTCTGTTTGCCATTCCAACCACCCGTTCCTTCGTGCACGTTGGTCACGAGAACTGCCTTCCGTTCATTGAGGGCCATACTAGACTTGCGTTCAAAGAAGGATTCAACGACAATGTCGGCCGGAACGCCGGAGTGGCGTATTTCCGCCTCCCGAAACTCCATAAGTGGGTGAATGCTTACGAGAAAATGGTGCACTTCTTCCGGAACGTCAACGAAATAGACATCGACGCTAAGTTTAGTGAGGTCCGATGTGCGAAGGCTTACCCTGTCGCCTTGCAAGCCTACAAAGCAAACCTTCCAAAGTTCTACGACGAGTTCGTCCACCAGGCCCGTATGGCCTATGCAGTGAAAGTTTTCAAAGCCAAGGCGAAAGGTCCGACGGTGCACAAACTGGTCGAGCAACTCCGTCAGGAATGCGAGGGCTACTGGAAAGACGGGCACGAGTCCTGTAAAGAAAAGGTGAGACAGCTCCCGAGATGCGACATTTCCGAGTCTTGTATCCTCATACGATGCGCTTCCTGAAACACGACTTTTGCAGAGTCTCACTGGGTTTGGCTGCGTGAAGCCGATCCACGAAACCGGGGAACACGAGGCCCGGGTTCACTATTTGTCCGTGTGCAACTGTGGAAGGTCTCACATGACCCGCCCGGATCCATTCAAGCTGATTGCAGCCAATTTCGAGTTCTATGAAATGGCCGACTGCTGTGCCGAGCTCGAACACCTTGAATTCGCGTCGGACGAGGAGAGCGAGGCAGATATGACCTGCACCCAAACTCCATTCATACCAAAGTTCCCTTCGTGGAGTTGTGTTTGCGTCGGACCTTCTTCGAGGTATTCTCACAAGAGTGGTATTGTCGATCAGAAAGCGTTTTTCCCCGGAAGCAACTTCCTGTTGCCCTGGGATACGAAGCTGGATTTCCCCAAAGAGATCCTTGAGGCCAGTGGTGATACGAGAAAGGGGACCACGAGAGCCGTGAAGATCTTCATCGGACTCGAGTACGAATGCCCTGAAGGGAAAAGGTTCATGATGTCGGCGCCCGACAGCATCCTCCGGTGAGTTCGATGAGAATGTGCCGCTCGCAATCATGAGCTCAGGTCCCCCTCGAGGTCGCTCTGCAACTGATAACGACTGCAATGTTCTCAGCCACATTTCGCTCAGGAATCCGTTTTGTTTTCAGGTCGACTTCGTCAGGCCTCGTGAAGGAAACTGCCAACAAGATTGTCTCATCTCCGATGCCCCTCTATTATCCGTGTCCGTGCTCCTGTCAAGCAAACGCTCAATTGATGCGAATTCACATCGTAACTCCAAAACTCGCGGTTGACGTCACCCTGGAACCCAGAGTACAACCAGCTCCTTCTGCTCCAGTCTTCTTTCCGTTCGAGACTGTCACCCTCTCGCAGAGCGCGTACTGGGTCTTGCGGTTACCGTATGTTTACAAGAACAAGGGTGTCGTATACAGACCGACGGAGGGAAACTTCGATTTGGAATCGGCGCGACTGTTAGGCGGTCTGCTCACTGTTACTCCTGGCACTCTTAATTGATCGGAATCGGTTGATTGATGAAATCCAGTAATTCGCACAAAGTGAGCTCCGTGGCTCACGAAATCCGATCTCGCGGTACGGTCAACGTATACGGGTTGAGCTGTTTCTGGATGCGTCGGTGTGTCACGGCCCGATCCGTTTATTCTGATCACTTCTCCGAGTATCTGGAATTCTCGAATGACCGACTGCGGCCTGTATGACAAAGATTTCTGTTGTTAATAGATGCGCAAATACAGTCACGCGGTTCGTTCTTCGAAACAGGTATTGCCTTGACTATCAGAAAGTATCGCTCGATTCGCTGGCGCCTGACGGTGTCGAATTGCTGAGACTCTGTGTCTGGAATAGTTCCAGCTAAAATCTCATTCCGGGGTCTCCTAGCGATCTCCAGCATCGGAGACACGGGTAATGTGATTTTGACCGGCTTGTTTTGCGTCTCGCGGGGGTTCTAAGTTTTGAATACAGGTGCGGACTCCAGAATATATTAGGGCGACTCTTGGTAAAACGCAACAGCATTGTCTCACGTCTCGAAAGAGACGGAATGGCACGCGTAGATATTTACAGGGGGCAAACATATTGCCGAAGGACTCGCGCGGGAGCACTGACGGAAATGTCTCCGCTCAGAAGCGCTAGGCTCGCAGGGGAGATTCCGCTATCGGCTACGGCAGTGGCGGATCTAGGGGGGGTTGATCGGGCGATCGCCCCCCCCTCGAGTCCGGTCTCCCAGGCGGAATGTACGGATCAGGAGAGAAAATTTCATGAATCTTTTCAGAAAAAGATATTTGTTCGTACTAAACAATTATGAAACAAACAATTCGATATTCAACCGTAACTCCAGGGTGTAAAAATACTCCCGGAACACCGAAAATCTGAAACCGCCCCCCCCTCGAGCCATTTCTGGATCCGCCACTGGGCTACGGAGGTTTCGCAAAAGTATTCTCCGCTAGATTGGTCGCAGGATCGAGTTGAGCAAGCCGGCAAGACGTGAACCATTTGTCCTAGAAATCTCCGTGGACAGTGATTCCTTGAATCATTCATCATGAGCACAGTCTCGATAAGATAATGTGAAACCTCCGGTTCGATGAAATCGGCAGTGAATAGACGATCTACTTTCAAGTAATCGATCGAACGATCTACTAGGAAGTTCTGAGTTCAGGAGAAGTCTTGAAGCTGAGTACACTGGACCATCTGCCGGCCTAGCTCATTCCAGAAACATCTTCCGCTGGATATCTTTCCGGAAAAAACCAGTCGTATTCCACCTCGTTCCTCCCTTTGATCTCCCAGATCATTCCGGCGCCCGCGTAGCGAACTCACCAACTTTTTACATATTCCACTCTCAGTCCAAGGAGCGTATCTGAGCTCCTTGAGAGCGTATGGAAGAAAAAAGAGTATTTTCAACGGATGATGCCAAACCTCCCGCCTTCATTTCACCTTCGTAGCAGCTCGTTAAAATCAGAATCGTCGAGCAACTCCTCATTGCCTGCGCGAATTCGTTCCCTGCGAGCGGAGACAGAAACCATCCCTCTTTCGTATTCCGTTCTTTCTAGGTCTTTAAGTTATCCGTTCATGTTGACATGTCATGACATACGATGAATCGAGATCAAAGCAGAGTCGTTGACCTCCTGCTGCAAAGTCACTTCACACCCGAGAACTCTAGCCAAACAGATGCCGGAGCAGACACCCGTCGTTTCAGCGGCCTGCCGTAAACATGGTGCTCCGGGAGCGAGGTTTCGGGTTTTCTCCGGTATGCCATGGACACCACTCTGACGGGGCATCCAATGTCTGTCGGAGACCAGGGGCGCGGAAATGCTAGTGAACGCACGCTCAATGATCGGCTTGCAATCGAATGCATGAACATGGAGTAAAGGTTGCAAGCGAAATTCATTCTCAGCCGTTTTCGTCAGAAAACTAAGCGGAAAATTCATTGAGAGTGGAGCCCCTGCGGACAGCCGATCGGTGAGTCCGGTGGACGTTGGCAACACGAATTGGTTCAGCCGCCAATATCAAGATGATGAAGAATGACCTCGATAGCACCGACCAGGTTCTTTCCATAATTTCTTCGAAAATTCTCCTGCTTAGCGTTATCCGCTCGCCAGCAGCGCCCTGTGCCTCGCCGATGTTTCACTGATCATAAGGTCCCTGGTCCAACGGTCAGCTTTTCTGAATCTCTCTCAGGGCGATGCATTCGTATCGCTGTGCTACGCTGGAATGAGCCCAAGTACAATATTCGATGCGGTTGTCAAATCGCAGTCGAAAGATGCGCTCCGTCAATCCAGACCTCGGAATGAGAATGAGCTATTCGCGTGGATTCGTCTCCATAAATTCTTCCGCTTATGTGTTCACTCCATCGAGAGTCAGTTCTGGAGATTGAGACTTTCGAAGGATTCCGACTCCCGAATCCGGTTAGCGATCACAGCTCTGTCGATTGCTGATGCCGAACTCGTGTCGCTTTGGCTGCGGGCGAGCCGCTAAGAGAAGCAACCCCAGCTCACTTGAAGGTGAAGCCATCGAAATTTTATTGTTTCTCTCCCTCTCAGATCCATTTCAACATCCCGAAGCCGAGGCCTCGTACCTCATGTTGTGACTCCCATTTCATTCTTGAAACTTGAGATGATTTCAGTCTTGGCGCCCGACGAAAGTTCACGTGTACTTCTGGTTGTCGCAGTCTAGGTAATGCGAAACTTGAGCCCAGGTTCAAGCGGATCAGAGAATTCTGTTGGTGATGATGGCTCTAGCAACTCTTCCTCAGATCAGAGAACGAAAGCGGTCGATGTCACTCATTGAGTTTTGGGTTAGCAGTACGTACATGTGGTCATCTACGTACAACAAATTATCATTTCGTTGGTGCGCCTCTCGCATCTAATACCTGAGCAATGTCACCTTTTCCGCCTGATAGCTGAGCAAGAAATTCCTGCGAATGTAGCACCGTTCTCTTCGAAATTTTCCGCCAGACTAGAATTCGTTTCAAAATAACCGAGAATTCAGATTCCTCGGTGACTGCGGAAACAAAGGACACATCTCTGGGAATAGAAACACCAGGTGTTGGAACAACTCCGCTTCTGATGCGCAGAGCGGAATTATCAGATCCGTAGCGTCGGGAACGGAAGACGACAGCTTGCGGCGCTTTGTGAGAGTTTCTCTGCGGAAATTTTCAGGATAAGAAAAAGACACATGCCTTCACAGTTTCCACTCGGATTTTCATTCGCCCCCGTGTCACCAAAATTCTTGACTGTGAGCCATTTCGGTTCCATCGATCACCCACCGAAGATTAGTCATCAATGCTCTTGTTCGGATGAATTGCTGATTATGACCGGATTCAGGTCATATTTTTTCCTTGCGTGCGCTATCGGAGGTCCTGCATGGCGTCGCTGAAAGCCTGCTCGGGCTTGGGATCTCTGCGGGCCGCCCGGCAGTGCACTGTCAACGAACTCGATCAAAGGACAGGTTTTTAACAACGCCAACAACCGAATCAACATCTGCCGCGCTCCTTTCCACCAGGCTTGGCTTACGCATTCAAGGTGGTATACGAACAGGCTTCAGGATGCCATTGTTCAACGTTTTGCTGTCCCACCGACCGTGAGGAAAGCGAAAGTCTTCAATTAGAACCTTAGGAGGAGATCCTGAAGACGGAAGTGTTTTCGAAAGTTTTCCGCTGAGACAATCTTCACCGTTGAGCATGAATATCTAAATCTGATTCAAATGTGCACAGATTCGCTAGCAGAACACTGCACTCAACAAATCAAGAAAAGCAGAAAAGAGAAAGCCGAGCCACGTTTTCAAGAAGGGCCCCATCACAACACTGACTCAGCCATCGCTCAGCTATCACCCTTACGGCAGGCGTATAAAATCAGATAGTCGAGTTCCCGTTGACGCGGATCGTCCGAAATCCCCCAACCAGCCGCCTGCATCTCGGGCGCTAACCTGTTCAACACCGCCTGTTTGTTCGCTCTTTTTTGTTCTTTCGCTTGACCAGGGTCCCAACGAATCGCGTCGCATTCTGCATTCCTAGTGTTCACCTTCTGTGGCCGCCGAGTACGCTGGAAACAATAAAACCAGGTGGTTCGGTTCATGCGCGATTCAAGCACGGGACTTTCCGACTCATTTCGATCATTCCACTTCATGCGACACCAACATACAGGTGATCAACATGAGATTCATGAAAGCATCGGGCCGACTCGAGCACTGATCACGGCTTGGGAGCCGTCGCGTGGTCTGATTTACCACGCAGGGGTAAAAGTGGAGATGCGTTCTTTGAGATAAGTGAGCCTTACCACGGGGCTGGCGTCATGCGCCACATCGGATCAAATCCGTATCGGAACCTAACCTCAACCCCTGCCCCAACCTCTCGGAGATTCTTTTTTTTACTACCATTGAGGCTTTGACGACAATGTCAGAGTCCGCCGAAGCGGATCTGTTGACCCGTCTCGGGACACTTCTTACGAACCACTTCCTCTGGGAGGGGCATCTTGTTGTTGGGAGCACGAATTTCAAACGAAACCTTCGAGGAATCTGTTCTCTGCGAACCAAGTCGCCCCGCCGACCGAGCGACCGTCCAACCAAACAGCTAGCTAGCTCGATCTTCCCGACCTTGTTCACCTAGACTCGCCGATGGTGGATAGCCAGCCAGTCGGTCGGTTCGTTGGCTGGCTGGCTAGCCGGCCGGCCGGCGAGATGTCTAGTAGGTCGGTTGGTCGGCTGACTGGATGGCCAGCGAACTCGTTGATTCAAAGACTGAAGTGAATGGCCAGATGCGGCGTCGTGCTCGCTCGGTGGATACAGAAGTACATGCTTGTTTCTTTTGATACAAGTGATTTCATCCATTCGGAACTGAAAAAGCCGCTGACTGAGTGCACCGCTTCAATGGCTCCGTTTTGAAGAATCACCTGCTCGTTTGGCTGCGACATATAATCCTGAATACACACTCGTCGAGTTCGGCGATGATCTTGATACAAGAAAACGTTTTGATGACATCCAGAGCTCTCGAAGCGGGGATTCGGCAAGGGAAACTGGTCACAGTAGAGATCGGGATGGCAAATCGCTTCCGGCTTCGAACCCTGGGAGTTGATGAAATTGCGGAAGTCGAGCTGTGTGACATATTTGACTGTATTCCCGAAATCATCCGAAGACTTTCGGAGACTCGAAATCGTTTCCCTGTTTCCAATAGGTTAACTCGATCGAGTTACCAAATGTAGAAGGGCCGGGCTCAACGGCTCTCCTTTCTGGCCATAATCAAAGATCCTGAGGAAACTCCCAGTCTGTAATGAGTAGAGTGCGAATGTTCATGCACTAAAAAAATCGAAAATATGCATGCAGATATGCACTGAAAACAAGGCAAATATGCATCAAAAAGCCACATATATGTACTTTTGATTTGATGAGAGTGAGAACCGAAAACGTCATCATACATGGTTGCAGTATGCAACAAGGTCCATCTTCGAGTTTTCGGCAGTGAAGTTGTGTCCCCGATCATTCAGCATGTGCTTCAACTTCGAGAAAGTTCCTCCAACGTCGGATGACGTTATAGGTGCGTACTTGAATGAGGCGATCTCGCCTGGAGTGAACTCGTCGAGGCTAATCGTCGAAGGAATTCCGCGTAAGACGTTCGCGATGGCCTCCAGGCGGTCGTGATCCGGTTTTCGCATCACAATAAACTTGCTGGAATAACGCTCCCCCCCCTCCCCGCGGACCCGGAACGCTACCCATTTCCCGCATGGTTTCTTCGAATAGATCTGAGGATTCCGTCAGAAGGAAGTGCTGTTACTCGAGTCGCTCGATAACGGTCGGCAGATTTCAAAAATGCGCCTCGAGGAAGGCGAGATCTCGAGGGAGATAGTCGGTTCCGATTATTTCTTTGGTCGCCTGGATGCTCACAGTATCTGTATACGATTTCCTCGATCGCAAATGAGCAGGTCTCTTCGCGCCGCGCCTGGAGTGGACCAGCGGCGGCGCGGCACCAACGGATTGCAATGGCTAATTGCAGCCTTTTTGAACGATATTACCAGAAGACTGCGTTTGGCGCAGCAGGAACGCCGATATAGTATAGCGGTGGAGCTGGCTGAACTATGGAAGGTTCTGAAGAAGGAAAATTGTAACTCAAGTGATGAGGTGACTATTGGTCAGCGATTGTTCGACCGTCAGCGAAAGATTTCTGAGCAATATATGCGAAATTCTACTCCGACACTCTAAATATGCGTTCAGGGTCAAATTTGCCCGAAATATGCATTTTGCATGAACATTCGCACTCTAGTAATGAGTGTCCGGGCAGCGTATGACTGATAATTGGGGCCGTTCGTCAAAAACTCCGAATCCTCGGAAACAATGTGACCGTCTGCACTTTAGGTCGCGCTAATGTCCGAGCGCAAAGCTGGACGCGTTCTCAGGTTTACTCTGCCACAACTCAATGAGCGAATTCTACTGGAGCGCAGCACATTTTGAGTACAAAGGACGCTCAACTTCGGATTCGATACCAATCAAGCTCAAAAATATTCCGTCGGTAGAAAGAGACCGCATCGAGGCACGGATATGGAGCTGATAGCTATAAACTCATTGGTATTATCGTTGAAGTCGAGTTGCAGATGACCATGTGATCCCTATCGCATTCCTTGTCTCATTCATCGAGCGGGCTTCCTTGACTGGAGCGGTATCCACAGTGGCACAGAACGGGGCTCCAACGAGCTCCACGTTCCGCGCCGACATCTGTCATATCACCAGGGGTGTTCCTGATCCGGGAAAGTTTTCATTCGAATCGGTCTCCGGCGTGTGGTCATCGATTCCAGCAGAGCCAGACTGTTTAAGCCAGCAAGTCGGTGGATTCTGTGTGCGAATGTCTTGCATCCATATTCGGAAAACACTCTTGTCCTCAGGAACGTCGAGAATCTGAGGTAAAAGATGGCACAGATCAGACAATGACAGCGATTTGCGGATCGTTTTGTCATTTCCATTCATCACGCGACTCATTCTCGACGGGAATACAAGTTGGGTTTACGCGATGCCAATCCCACCCCGAAGAGGAACCTCTTTCTCGTGTTTTCGAGTGACTCGGAGACAAGAGTTCCGTAAAAAATACATCGATATCCGTGCCTGATCAATTGGAACTTTAGAAAATCAGTGCGCACTCGCGAGAACAGCGCAGCTGCAAATCTGGAAGCGGTTAAAATATTGAAGATGTTCATGAAGACCTCCTACAACGTCTCGTGTCTCCAGAGGTTGCTTCAATGTGCTGACAAGATGTTGGGATTTTCACCCACATTCTGTCCATTCTCGATCCATTAACGATTCCCTTCGGGAAGATGTTCTCGTAGGTCCCTGTTCGCTGCTCGAGGAGTAAAACGAGGAAATCCGTGAGTTACCCGCAGATCTTCCTTCTGTCACCCCAATCGTTACCCGATCCTTCGGAGCCTTCTCGACACCCTCGGAAGTCTGTTTAACAATTTAGCGCAAGCCTAATCCAGGCGTTGAATATTCCTCTCTCCACTCTTCGCAGTCTGCGTCTCTTATTTCTTCCCTAATACTTCGGCTAATACCAGAGTGAGCTCCCCGGGCACGTCATAAGAGTCGTCTATGCGCTCACAATCGCCCTATGACGTGCCTTCTCCTCCTCACTCGGAACGAAGAGCGCCGGGCGGCGTGCCAAAAAGCTCTCAACAACTTTTAAGTCAAGTCCTCAGACAGCCTGTGCTCGAGCAATCGCCTGAGGAACTTGCTGCCGCCGCTCAAGCCTTCGTACCTAGCGAGGGATCGGTTGTCGTGCACCGAGCTATATTCGAGGACTCGAAAATTACGTCCCCGTCATAGAGTCATTGTCCAAGGCAATACCTCTGCTTGTTTTGGGAGGTATTTCTGTCAATACTTCGGGAAACAATTCGGAGGAGCTCTTGCAAGGACGCCGTGGTGACTGCTGCCTTGGATAAGTCCCACTGACTATCTCGCTGGCCGCTCTGCACCCTAACAGCAGTAGCCTAGAGACCCGAGGTGACTGTGGCCCAGTGGGATACCAAAGTTTTCATGAGTGCATACATACAAGCGGAAATTATGAATTCGCGCAACAGTTTTGCACACTCTCAGGCCATTCATCGCGACAGCTCCAAATCGCGATAATCTTCGGCTGGGATTCGCTTCTCACAGACCTATCCAAACATCAAATCACATCGCCACATCAGATCAGCGAAACGACGAGAGCGAAGCTCATTCATGGCTCTTGATGCTCGACAAGAGCACGAATCGACACCACTCAGTTCAACGAGGAAATCAGGCTGAAGCCATGATGTACTCGACGTCATGGAATCGTTGGAGAGGGCTGCTCCTCGACGGCCTTTCGTTCACTCTACGGTTTCTTCACAATATTTTCCACGCGGGAAATCGAAGCGATTATTGCAGCCATCTGGGAAGAATGATCAAAATCAATCATCGCCACCGGATCAATCCTATACAGGATGGCCGATGAATATTTGAATGCTGTTTGTAGACACTGATTCTTGTACTGCAACATGCAAAGTAGAAAATTTGCTCCGAGGATTCGGCTTTCCCAGTAAATCGCAACTCGCAACCTGCAAGCCAGGGACAAGTTCTGAGCTCCGCGGCAGCGGCTCATGAGTGGCAAGCGTCACGAGTGAGATTGCGTGAATTCGCGAAAATATTTGAGAGTTAAACCCGGGGAAAAAGATCGGCGAGTGGAGGTGACAGCTAAGTCCAACGGTTCCCAGCGCAGAAAACTGCACGACCACATTTGGGGATGGTGCACGGGTACACGGAGATCCCTTCTGTCATTCGGATGAGCTGACGGGCGAACGGTCAGAAGAACGAACGGCGTCATCACGCGTACGCTGGCAAATTGTCGTGGAAACGGCGAAAGCCATGCGCAGTCGACGCTCCATGCATTACGTCGCTGTGCAGAAGGCCAGCTACGAGCATTTCTGTAACAGCTGCCTTCTTCACGAAGAGTAGCTGAGTAAGTAAAGCAGAGAGGCGCCTGTCACTCAACCCTTTCAAACGTAAACTGGTTGATCTTTCTGGCGCCCGGTCGAGAACCGTTGTGAGCTCGGGCTGGTCGCATCCAGCTACGCCCAGGTCCGTCAAGCTCCGGCTGGGGCATCGGTCCTAATTTTCTTAAGACCAGTCGGTCAGTTTCAACCCTCTTCTGGGAACCGCTTCTATAGCAGCGACCATGACTACGACGACGACAACAACAACAAGAGCAGTAACTGTAGGTAACGGAATGCACCAACCGATTGTGCGTGCATCCCGACCTGAGTCCCGCGATCGCGCCTCCGACGCGCGCAACCTTCGATGACGTCCCTTCCCGCGAACGGGAGGACTTTGAGATAAGCTGAGACCTTTGGGTTGACGGAGAGAATCAGTTTTTCCTCTGCGAACGCGGGAGACAACGGGCTCGGAATCGTCGTGCATGCACGCCGGCGTGCATCATTGCTCGCCTTGCCCGTGCACTCCATGGATTGCAGCGGAGGCTCGAATAGGCTTCATGGAGCACCGGTCATCATGGACGAATTCTTCGTTATGGGAGAAATTAATCGCTCGACGGTTGGTGCTCACAACGACGACGACGAACTCAACCTGTCGAGAATTCATTCTGAGCACAGCGCAGGGGCTGTGGTGGCGATGGCAGCCCCAGTTTTAGTGAGTTAGCCGAGAGTTAACTGGCGCCGCCGCCGCCGCCACAGATCAAGGTTGGGTAGGAATGGTTTTTGAGTCGCGCATCGAGTTCGTCCGGATGGTCGTTGTACAACGACTAAGTTCGTCAGGTATTGTTGAGGGCGAAACGCTGCATTCTCTGGGGCGTCCATCCATACAGCAAGCAAGCAGTTGCTGCTCATGCCGATGGCGGTGGTGAGGAGTGCGGCGGTTGCGGCGGCGGCACAGCGACGACGACAACGACGACGACGAGTACGGGGGTCCCCCAAGTTAAAGCGGCTGGTGCTCTTTGGTTCGTTTGATCGCTGAGCCGTTCGGAGCGCCAGTAGGTAGTAGCAGCAAGCAGGCAGGCTGGCTGGCACTCAGGCAGCCGGGCAGGCAGGCAGGCAGTCAGCAGCAGCAGTCGGGATACCTAGCTCTTCTCTCACATCGATAGAGCGGTTGCCCGCCACTAAGAAAGGGAACTCCCTTAGCAGACGAAAACTCGCGAGTTGTCCAATCGGCGAGCTCCTTTTGACTTTCCCGCCTTTGAGCAACTCGTCACTGCTTTAGCAGGAACTTGTCTGCTAGCTGGTCAGTTGTTGTATCGGTCGCGGGTTGGAATTTCATCCAAGCCATCGGGCGTCAAATCGTTATCCAAATGTGTTGAAGTGGATGTCCATCGATAGCTGAGTCCTGCTAGTTTCGGCCTAGTGCCATCTCAAAGCCAACCGGGAGCGCGCTCGTGAAAAAAACTCTCATCTTCGTCCGATGATGAATTTCTCGGAGCAGACTAGAGCAACGTTGTTCATGAACTATGATGAGTACAGTACGCCGACACCGAAAGTTGAGGCTCCGGGAGGACCCTTCGCGGACTCTAACCGACCCCCACTACCTAAGCCTCAGCAACGCAATCAGGTTCGTGCGAGAATTTCGTCGCAATTCGCTCGATGCCAAATGACGGTCAGCTTGGTCTCGGTCGGGTGTAAGCCGACTGCCTTCGACAATTTCGCTCCATCGTTGCCAACAGCAGCACAATTCAACTGTTTGGCTGCTGCCGGAGGTTCTAGGAAACTGCCCAGGGTGCTGTGGTCCGACGGACATACGTTCTAGGTGACCAGCAGTGTATTGACATGTACGCTGAAACTATAGCTGTACCGACCCCCTTCCGAAAACAGATCCGGTCTTGGTGACAATTTTCGCCTAGCGCGTCAAGCCGTGATGCAATGGTTCAGTGTTGCCGATTGCTGGAACCTGTTGGAAAATGCAGTGAAAAACATTCTCGCTCAGACCGGTTCCTAACTGGCTTTGTCCATCTGTCCGTCCGTCGGTCCATCCATCCGCCCGTCGGTCGGTCAGTCGCTCGGCCGGTCGGTGGGTCGGTCGTTGTTCACGGCCTAAATGCTAAAACCGATGGATGCTCCCTTAATTTGTCGATGGTGGAATGAAGCAACTTGGTGGCGAACAGTGTTTAGAAAGTTCCGAATAGTGTCACGGTGGAAAATGCCTGCGTCGTAGCTGGTATTGTTACGTGGTCAACGCGAAAGCTCAGTTGGGGAATCTGAAAACTTTCAGGTGAAACGGCGTCTTGACATGGAGCATGGTACTCCGGTGTTCAAAACCCCCTCGCCTGTTGTACAAACGAAACGGATGAAACTCATCGCCCCCAAGAATGATTCTCCAGAGGTGAGTTCGTTTGAAGCTTCTTCTGTTATCATCCACTTACAGCTGATCGGTTTTTCTACGCCGACTCATGTAAACATGTCTCATGGAATACGTGGTGGTCTGCTTGAGGGATGTTGCGGGATGCGGCTTCGGGGTGTTGTTCGTGAATTGAAGTTTGCTCCATGATTCGGCATCGTGATTTCATTAAGGATGCTTTCCAGAGTGGCGTCATGATCCCCGCGTTGAGTCCGAAGGAAGGTCGCAACGACACCTCTCTGGGAAAACTCACAAGGAAATTCATCGATCTGATACGTTCGGCTCAGGACGGGGTGAGTTGTACTTCCGGAAACAATGAACTCGAACTTGAAGGTAGATCGAGATCATGGTGGGAGGGTTGAAGTTTCTGCTGATTGAAACCTGAACCTGAATTCCAGCTGGTGGACCTGAACCACGCATGCGAAGCTTTAACCGTACAGAAGAGGCGTATTTACGACATCACAAACGTGCTGGAAGGCATAGGTCTTATTGAGAAAAAGCAGAAAAATGTCATCCGTTGGAAGGCGATGGATGAAGGCTCGACGAGGAGTGTTCAGTTAGATCTCGAGATCAAGGTAGGCGGTCCCTCGTTGTCCTCCAGTCCCAAGTTTCCAAGTGCCTCATCGCTTTGTTGCGTTCGTCATGGTATCTTTCTTCATGCGGTGTTTGTCGGATTGCAGGACCTGGACCGCAAGGAGACCCTCCTAGATTCGCTCATACAGAAAGCTTCCGGCGAGCTAGAAAAGCTCACCGAGAGTGAAGGTATGGGCCCGCTAATCTTGCTTGGTCCCGGTGGTTAAGCTCTTCGCCGCCGAAGTGCGTTCTCTCGATGCTGTCGACAGCCTGTCCTGATGATCCTCGTTTTACAGGGAAACAATGGGGTTACGTTACATACTCAGACATGCATAGTATTCCATCGTTTTCGGATCAGAACGTGATCGCAATCAAGGCTCCTCCGGACACGAAGCTCGAAGTTCCGGACGTCGCCGACAAAATCCAAGTATTTCTGCACAGCGAACGAGGTCCCATCGAAGTGTTCGTTCCCGAGGACGCTCAAGAATCCACGGTGCCTGAAGAGTTGTTACCAGAACGTGAGTGTCCCAAAATGCATTTTGTTGTGATCAGAGCTGAAACGATTGTGAAGCAGTCGATTTCATCAAAAGTCAAAGCCCTTCAGAGGGAGCAGGAACTCATCGTTTCGCGATTTCTCCGCAGCTGAAGTTCCGGCGCCTACATTCCTTGATGACGACCATGACCCGCTAGCGTTTAGAGACACTGCACCCGGTCAAATGTGAGTTCCGAAGCTGGCGAAGAAAGTCAAGTAGTATGCTTATCGGCACGCGCATGCAAAGCACACAGCTAGTGAGATTTGAAGTCCGTTGTGTATGATGATTAGAGTACGGCGGCATAGGTCGAATCGAAAGCTTTCGAGTTGGGCCCAATGAAATGTGATTATATACGAAAGTTCTTCAGAGTGCCTTCCGCCGTGCTCGACATTATACTTTATTGATAATTAAGCGGTGACCGCGAGAGTTCTTTGGTTTGGAACGGCTTGCGTCCAATTTGCCACCCGGTTTCTCTTGAACCGGCATCCGATCGATGGATTCGGTGCCCTCTCGAGAACCACTCCCCAACCTTTGTATGATCGAGTTGTACATAAGGATGATTGCTGTTTATAATTCATAGGAGCGACTCTGTATAAATGCCAACTGACTTTGCACCCTACTTGAGATGTTAACGTTCGTGGTAGAGTGATCGAAGCGAGTTCGGTGTACTGTAGCTGATTGTTAGAAGTAGGAGAAGGTATCGAATAAACGTTCGCTTGTTGGGATCAAAGCCCTACTCGAGCCACCTCGGAGTCTTCTCCGTGGATCGATCGAAACCGGTTGGTTGGATGGTTGAATGGATGGATGGATGAACGAATGGAATCTGTAGTGTCTTGCATGCGTGTCGCCGTCTCAACTTGTGCATTGCTAACGTGTTGTATGTTTTTTTCTCTTTCTTGTCCCACAGTTCCCCGACGGACGAGATGGTCTCTCGATTCCTGACGCCATTCGTCAATCTGCAGCCAGCCTTGACAGAGGAAGACTTCAATTTCACTCTCGGCGACGCCGAAGGCATCACCGATCTTTTCGATGACTATCTCGCGTCTTTCCAGTGAAGCGAGTACCAGAGTAATCCGAGTCGAGAAAGGCGCTGGGCTGCCTAAACAGCGCACATGATTTGATTTACAATCATTAACCTAGCGTACACACACGTAGCCTTTTAGGCCAACGGACGAAATCTCTTGTGGTGGTTCAGCTCAGGCTGACCCGTTGCTAGGAGCACGAAAACGTCGACATTGACGACGAGACGACGACGACGACGACGAAAACGGCGTCGGCAACATCTACTACGACAAAATGAGCAGCGGTAGATACATTTTCTACCTTAACAGCAAAAACTGCAAAACAACATCCCCATCAGCAACACCAACAAAAACAACAACAACAACAACAATTCACAGAGTACCCACATATACATAAGATATATATATACATATACCGTATATACCATTTTGTAGAACAATCAACTGCTAGTAGAAACACTCAGACCATAGGACGACAAAGTATCATTTAGGTAGATAGGCATATCATCATTTTTAAGGACGCTTGTTTGTAAGCGGCAGGCTTTTCTTTTTTTTTTCGTTCCGTTCCTCGCGAACATTGTGGAAACAACGAGCAGGCGAGCGGCGAGCAGATTTGCGAAAGCCGCGAGCAAGCGACTGCGAATCTTCATCAAATATGGGCATCGAGGACTTGACAGAAGAAACCTGGGCACGGAGGAAACATCGGACGAGTATTTTGTGAAGTTTCCTCAATTTGTTAAATGGGCATAGGGTGTGGGTGGAGGCAACCTGGGAGTGGGAACAGTTCCGGCTCGAGTCGGGAGGAACTGGGAGGAGAGGAGAGGACCCCCCTTCTGAGTGGCGGGAGGACTCCGATTCACGGGATGTGTGCTGAGATGGACGACGGGTACGCAAAAGAGTCAAGCTTTCATTTCGAGCTGAGAGCGGGCGATGCTTTGGTCAGTAGGCCCGTGTGAACCCTTCCTCCCCATCTCCCAGTGGCTTGTGTGCTGGCAGCATCCGTAAAAGAACGAAAAACATAAAATTTAACGATCATGTTAAAAGCGATATCTTTGTACGAGTCGTATTGAGTGAAATACAACGTTTACGATATCCCAAAATCAAGTTTGGGACGAATTCATTAACAACTCATGATGAGTCGGAGAACCGTTGATCTTTGGATCGGTCCCTCGATGAATCCTTGACTTGATATTATCGATGGGAAAGTACTTGTGAGAAACTTGGAAAAAAAAACTTCATCAGGTAATTGGCTAAGAACTTTGAGGAAGCTCGGCTCTTAGTTGACCTACAGAAAACAAACTTATCCGTCTTCTGAGTCTGATAGCTCTCACAACTCGAGTTAGGTAAGCGTATCGAGAGAATCACGGTGGTTCACTGAGTGTTTGATGTGTACCGAGGTTATGACGCAGAGTTAGAGCAGAACGATAGAGAGTGAACGAGAGAATAAGACAAGAAGAACTACCGGGAAGCTAAAGAGATTCAAACGAGAAAGAATTAACATTTACACGCAAGCATCTCGGTGAACACAATCAAAACAAAAGTCGATGGCATGTAAATACAGTTTGTAAATAAATAAAGAAAAATGCAGGATGAATGAATGGAAAAAAAAGTTCCGTGTCTTCATCGATTTCCGAAGGAAGAATGGACAGTTTCAGGAATGAGGACTCTCGAGCAGCAATCAAGTGGCACCACTATGACGTGAAGATAGATTTGTGTTAGTCCACTGCTCGATTTCCGCTGTCCGTTCGAAATGAGATTCTGAGGGAAAAACGTGTCTGTAGACAGACGCTCGGCGATTGCGACATGCTACGACTTGCTGCGAAAGGTCCGGAAGGACCATTGTTTCTGCATTTGACGAAAATAAACGACTGCGAGCGTGGAAATCGGGATCAATTTCTAGCTACCAAGAAGATAGGAATTGAACAGCACAATAATTCGAAATTTAAACCTATATCATGCTATGTTTTGGGTCGCGTCGGACTCGGGGGCAAGAATCAGGGTCGGGGAAAGAGCAGTTCCAGGCGGGATGAGACCTGAGGTGAAAATGGTGTCGGCTCCGACATCGGGTCGATCGGGTCCATGTCGCAATGGTTTGAAAATATTCTGTTGCACGGGTAAGCGTAAACATGTTTGAAAGGTACGCTCCGATGACTCATTCCTGTTTTCCGTCGGAACTGCCGTCGCTCGATCTGCAAGATCGTTTGTGGAAACAAATCCTGTAGATACCCTCTAGAAATCCTGATCCTTGGCGTTGCATTCTCTCCCAGCGGAGTCTCACAATCAGCAGGAACGTCGCTCGAGGGAACGTTGGATGAATGAACATTGAATTGATCACATCAGAGCCACAATCGGACACTCCGGCGATTTTTCAAGTCTCGCCGGATCTCTCGCCGGAGCCCTCGATCGACCACTCGCAAGCAGTGAACGCATGATAAAGCATAGTCTCCAGCAAGGAGCTGACAATGGATTTCTAGGCGGACATGTACACGGTCGATTCGATCGTCGGGTCGTCGAAGCGGCAGTAATGGTCCAGAATATTCTCCTTGTTTGCCCGTCATCCGATTGCATCACGACAAGAACTCAAGATTTGTTTTTACGTAGAAGTGCGAATTAGATGGGCAACGTTATTTTACTGCAGCTCGTAAATTCGAAGCTCATAACGACGAGAAACCCACGGGTGGGTCCCGCTCCGGCTCGAGTCGAGCATTTCCGAAATAGAGCGCAAGTAATGTCCTGACAAACTCTCAAGGTTGAAGATTCCTTCCGAGCTGCGAGTCTCGACGTGCCTAAATGTACGCTACAGAAGGCTAAAGCCCGCGGTTTGCAATTTGCAAGCTGCTGCAAAATCACATCAGGGTTCGCGATCACTGGAAACGAGTTGATATTCATCCGGGACAGATCCCCAGCACGAGTGCATGCATGTTTAGGAAATTGGAGGCACGGATGGAATTTTGTTCCGGTGTAAATTTGTAAAAGTTTATTTACAAGGTACTCGAGTATAAACTGTAAAAAATAGGAGCTGCGATGATATGTTCAGTCGTTTTTGGCTTGGCGTTGTGTACGTGCGTATACGGGTTCCGAGCGAGCGGGCACAGCTTCGTCCCAAGGTCCCGAGCAGCACTTTCTTGAGGTTTGCAGTCGAACGTAGAGCAGAGGTAGCGCGATTCCCACCGTAAACAACAACAGAACCCAGAGATAGAGTTCAACAGTCACGTCTCGGTTGCGTCTTTCGACCACGAAGAAAAACACTGAGGACGCGACGACGTGAAGAGTTGTGAACAGATGCTTTCGGCGAGACTCGTTCGAAACTCGGGCAAGGGTCACGAACAGGACGGCCGATGCACACATGAGGGCGAACACAGCAGAATTCGACGTGAGTCTCGAAGCCAGGCAGACTGACGAGAATATCTGCGAGTTCAACGATAACGACACTTCAGATAGCGGTGTCGAAAGCGTGTAGTCGGATAGGAAGAGATGCACTACGGACAGTGTGGCCGACAGTGCATAAATGGTGTCTGTGGAAACCGTCTCGGCGAGACTGCGTACCACAGGACTGAGTGCCACCAAAAACAGTGAATAAAGTAGAATTTCCTTGACGTTCTGGTACGACCAGAATGCCAGTGTCACCGTTATGACGAACATGACCAAACGCATCACGTTCAGAGCGTCGAGAGCCACAATCGACGGATCGGCTGACAGTAGACGGTACGAGCACAGGAACACAAGTAGTCGGCATAGCGACTGCACAACGCGGGAGCCTATGGCCAGAGCCTGGGTCGGCGTCACCTTCTGCGGCAACTGGAGGACCATCCTGGTACTTGTTCCTAATTATTTTGGCATCGTAATCACCACTTCCTTGATCGCGTCCCGTCAGAAGCGCGCTGGATTCCGAAACCACTCTTTCATCAGTTGCTTGCTTGCTGCCGGGCGGCGGGCAGAGCGACCGACAACAAGGGAAAGGGCACAGCACAACAGGGTACGAGAGATGATGAGATGGACTACGATGACGACAACGACAGCAACAACGGTCGTGAGAGCAGATACTTCGAACGAGATACCTGCAGAGGAGTTGACTTCAGAGAGTCCGAGAGATCGCTCCGGGAAGCGAGGCGGAACGTGCGACGAGACGTCTCCTCCTGCGGCCTGTGGCGCAGAACCGCCGCCGGCGCAACGAAACTCATTAAACAACGAACCCTTTCCAAGTAGAATATGATCCAAGATACAATGCGCGGAATTCTTCCAAAGCTGGCCTTAACTTGTATCGACTCCGATTCCAGAAAGAACCCAGATCGGCGAACGAGAACTGACGCCTTGTCTGCATCTGTTGAGGCTGCAAAGCTATTGAAAGCCGTCCTCCTCAAAACAGGGTTCTTAGAGAGGGTCCTCCCTGTTCTGAAGGAGGTTCCTCCCGAGACGACGCGCTCGGGAAACCTAGACACCACCAAACCTGTTTCATGGAGGATTAGCGATTCATCCGACGTTCCTGATCCTGATGGGGCTCAATCGGCGGGTCACGAGTGCATACCGAGAAGTTGAGTCCGCATGCGATTACGAGCTTTAGTCACTAAACCGCTAGAAAGTTGAGAAGTACGAACACGCGCAAACAACAAAAAGATAGACCTAAATCGGAAGATCACTACCCACTATGTCCCACAGCTTCGAGCTCAATCTTTCGCAGGGAAGAAAACGGTAAGAACAGCTCTAAGCCGCTGGGGCACTGATGCGAACCAGAAATGACAGACAGCGTATCATATCGCCCCCGGCTGAGAAACACTCTCGAGCTCTCGGGATTTTATTCTTCAAAGAATCCGAATTTCAATACGCAATAGGAGAACTCAGGACATGTACACAGATCCTTCTACTCGCCTCCGTCGGGCGGCTCGACTTGCGGTTCTATGAAGCCCTTGAATTTCGCACTCCATTTTTCGCTGCCCGCCGTAAACGCCAAACCAACCATGCTCATCGTGAGAAACGTGAACCATACTGCTTTGTACGTACTCGCGTCACGCTCCCGATGGCCGAAATGATAGTGTTGGTGCCTAACCTGTCTCACGCTCAGATCTGGAAGCGAATTTTGGTTTGAGGAAACAGTCAAACGCTTGATTACCTGCAGAGATCGGAGGCCAACATCCACTCACCGACGAGCCGGCGCTCCGCGACTAGCCTCGTCCAAAGCGACGAAGGCATGATGCCGTCGGACTCCACCAAATCCGATTTTTCAGATTTCCGTCACTCCTCGGGGTGACCGAAGGTGCGATCAGCTGGATCTGCCTCGCGATTGTTATTGTTTACATCGCGCGACGGTCAGAATAGTTTCGAATAACCAAAGCGTCAGCCTCCTGAAATTTCGAGGTAATGACTGTGGTCTAGCGGTGGCATGTCCCGTCCAGGCTCCACAGGTGGAACTAGATCTCAAGGAATGACTCACGACGTCTGAGAACGCTGCTTTCGGCATCGGAATCTCGGGGGAAACGGGTGCATGACTTCGGAAATCACCGATAACGTGAAGAACGCAAGGAAATGAAGACATCAAAATCACGTGTTTCCTCCAAACAGGTGTTTTTTGGCTCCGCCCATCCAGCAAGTATCGATCCGCCGATGTGTGGAAGAGCTGCCGAGCCACAACAAATGGCAGATCTCGAAGGAGCGATGTTCGGCTGGTAGCTCGCCATCACCGCGTAGATAGAGCGTTGCGCCACCGGTGCACATAGAATTTATGCGTTGTGATGTGAAGGCTTTGCATCTAGGGCACGAGTCATGTTTAAAGGTACGTTCGGTCCCATGGCTTCGGATTTACGTTCCTCCAGCGGAGAATTTTTGCCACATCGTTTCATGTGAGGCGATCAGGAGCCAGCTGGTTCTGCGGTGGGGCTGTACGAAACATCTCTCCTCACTTTCGTTGTCACTTTCGACTTTTCTCATGAAAATAGGTACAGCGGCCGGTTCCACGAGTTGAGCTACTCCAAGTACGACCCCCATCCCTGATATCTTACTCGGCTCTATCAGGTGATTTCCCGAACTACGTCTTGTTGTTGGTTGTGGGTTGCGGAAATCTCCAAGAGGTTTTTCCAACATCTACAAATCGACAGCGGGCATCACATTACGGTCTGAAATCGTACGGACTGCAATGATTTAGGAAGCATTCTGCGATTGTGCGGGTCATCGAACGCTCATGCCGACACATCCAGCGGGAAGAATCATGGGAAAAATCATCATCCCATGCTCGTGCGGCTCATGGACACGCTCGTAAAAGCTGCCTGGCGTAGAGCGCTCGAACCGAAATCGAGTCGGAGAGAATCATGATAAGATTCGAGCATCTGAATCGTCTACGGAACAGCTGAAAGGATAGCGTTGAACGGTGGACGTTAATCTGGTCAGACGCAGACTTGACGATGATCCAAACGGCTTGCATTGAGCTTTGACGAGACATATCACAGGCGCAGAATGACATCCCCATTCAAGACGAGCATTATTTTAAATTTTATAATCGCGCCGGGAAGTAGTCAATCACATTTTCCTCGTGCGTCATCGTTAGGCGTCACGAAGAAAGTCTTCTGGAAATATTCTCCACTGGAAAAATATCTCCACTTTCTTCTTCTAATAGGTCTGATACCGTCCGCAAAATTCGATCGTTCGGGGAGCTGCGTTGTCAGCGGTGGCTTCTTAGTGAGACCTTCGACAGTTCGAAGTTTCCGAAAAGCCTTTGTCAATGACGGTTGCGTGTAGCAGCACTAGCGGACTGAGTCATGGTGTTTGGCAATCTGTCGTAACATCTTTCTCCCAACTTGAACTGCCCGGCGATGTGTGGTACTTTGCATTCAGATCCAGCGCTGAGCATGAAAATATATATCATGCTGGAAATATTCCTTTGGTTCCGAGCGGATCCCGCCTACGCATCGGTCTGATCTCGATGAGCAATTTGATGAGAATTCCGAGCGGACGCTGAGTCGCAGCGGAAGACGCGCTTGGAATCCAATTCGTCTCTCGGTGTGAGAACGATGAATTCGAATCAGAATGCAGAATGCACGCGCCTTGAATCCGATCCAATTAAGAGAGTCGTAGCTGAGGAAAAGAATAGCTCAGATCGTCGCCTCAAAAATAGAGTACCCGTTTTACCTGAGCGGTACTACATATCAGGCGGTTTTCGCAACCAGTACCGTACATTGATACCGCGCGCGATGACCTCTCGCGGACCTCGCCTTCGGCTAATTGTGGGAACGACCTTTCAACTTCCGAAGCAACGGCCATCTTCTGCTGTTGGTCCGACCTCCTAGATGATAGTTGGCGAACGGACACGCTTATCGAAACTTGAAGACGCAAGGTCCAGTGGAGAGCACCCGTAGAGGAATTTCACACGGAAGATCGAGACGGAACACAAATCGAAAGATTTCTGAGATCTGATCGGGCACCGAGGTTCAGTCGGAGAGCACAGATCTCGACGTTGATATCTGTTATCCGTGAACTTCCAAGAAACCTCTATCGGAGATCACACTCTCCATGCTGTACTTTTGATAGTTGCCACTTATTCTCACTCTGCGCTCTCAACGCATACGCACCGAGTTAACTTATCGGTGCAGTCAGATTCTGAGGCTTTACAAACTGTTGCTCTTCACAGCAACATGCTGCCCAGAAGATGAAGTTTTGAAAACTGTCTCTAAACCAAACCTCGATCCGAAGTCAACAATTCCACTTCCCTCTGCAGAGCTTGGTATCCGTGCTGTGGAAGTTGGAAATTGTTTGCAAGCTCACTGCGCCCCCACGTCACCCCAACCCCATCTCAACGTCCAGTGTCGGAGTCGAAGTGTTTCCACCACATGAGGAAATGCTTGCCTTCTTTTCAGGGAGGAACACTAGTAGCGGGGGCGAGGCCGCATCTCGTAGTTTCTTGCATGAGACCACATTCCGCTACGACCCTGAAAAAGAAGATCTTGAAGGAATATTCCACACGCCATCGCCAATACCTGCAAATCCACCGGACTCAACGCCACTTGGATCCGTTCCGGATAATGTCTCAGGCCAAGTAAGCCCTGTCTCGAGTCTCATTTTCATAGTTCCGGTCCTCTTGTCTCCTATGCAGCCGGTCGGTCGGCAGTGAAACTGAGGACGGGCGCGAGACTCGATTGCGAGCCGCGGCCATAAAATAAGGAGTCTGCGAGAACCTCTGATGGAGATGTTCTCCGTTTATCGCTTCCAGATTGTTGAAACTGATGAGCCGGCTGTCGGATTGAAGAATCTTCAGGAAATTCCGAGTCCGCCTCCACAGCCTACGCCGCAACACCAAGCAAATACCGTCAAAAAACTCGTCGCAAGGTTAGTTTTCGTCTGTTCCGAAACATCGGGGAGATCTTAGAACTAGCTACCCATATATGGGAATAACGAAGATACCGGTGGCAAGCCGTTTTTTCGGAAAAGCAGGCCCGACGACAAAGTTTTGATGGTTTGAAGTTTTGACCACAAATCAAAATAGCTCCACTTGGAATCCTCACGGCGAGTGGAACAACGATGTTGTACTTGCTTTGGTTGGTCATCGATGTCACGCTGGGAGAGTAGTTATCCAGCCTCAGGAAATCAGAGAAATTGTCGAAAGTCTCGCGGCATTCCATGCAGATACTGCGACATGAACCATCGTCATGTCAGCTAGGGCTCTGAGGACTTCCCTTCTTTCAATTCCTGCGTGCATCGTCAAAAATGGGTCCATTCGCGTCGAGTTCACTAGTCCGCATGATACTGTACGTTTGGGGCACTTCGCCTCGCCTCAAGACTCAGAATCCTGTATTTTCAACATCTCGAAGTTATTTGTCCTGGGGAACCTGGATGTTCCAATTCGGTCTATTTTCCGTTCACGCTCGAAAGAGGATTCTCAATCGGATGTCTCTGGAAACGACGGATTCCCTGATCTCGAATCCTCGGTAGAAGGGAAAAACGGTCTTTGCGCTGAACCCAGATCCCTATGTTCTCAGAACAGACTCGATGTCCCTCCATTTTTGCATGAGTGTCAAACATTTTCGAGCGGGAACAGTTTCATGCGGCTGACATTCGGTGTCTCATTCCGACTTCATTTTTCCAACCCCCAGATTTAGGGAACAGACTGGCAAGGAACAGAAGAAGGATGCCCCGGTCATCGCTAAAGAGCCGCAACAGAAAGATGTGAAGGACAAAAAAGAAGAGAAAACCCTCAAAGAGCCGCCAAAAGAGATGAAAGACCGATCCCGGAGTCCTTCGCCTGGTGGCGATCGCGAGAATCGTGAGAAGGACAAAGAGATCGCTCCACAAGAAGCTCGAGACGGCGGTTGGTTCGGGGGTAAGTGAAGGAAATATGCTCCATTCCAGCATGCTACATTCCAGCAAACTAGACGCACAAATTAATGGTCAAATTCAGGCTTCCAGACCTGCCTGTGGGTAGCTGGAATTCGGTGTGGATTAGGGGATTAGATCGATTTGTTCCGCTGTCATGTTTGACTTACTTAATACCGTTACTTGGCATCCACGTCAACGATGTGTTATCTGGCCTGGGTGGAGCTGATCAGTCTGTGGTTGCATTTCAAGTTTCCGATTCAGTTTTACATTTAGAGAAAAAAGTTCAGCCGTTCTATCTATGGGTTGAAAATGAAGTTGAGTCAATTCTGTCCGGGGAAGAGTCAACATATCACCAGCGGTAGCCGTCATCAGGGATATCTTGCCACGCGACGGGACATTCGCCGTGATGTCGTCGACGCATTGTTCTAGTGTGGAATCATTTCGAGTAGAATGATTGTGGCGAGCTTAGGTACATCACGTATCCTGTACATCCTCAGCTGGAACGTCATGGCGCTATGACAGTAGTTTCTCTCTAAAAATGTTGCACTCCGTGCGACGAACGACCTAATCATCCCAACTCAAAAAGTGCACGCTCATGAGCTTAGCATGATATTTGCTTTCCTCCGATTTTCTGGAGTTAGGAAGCGTGGAGCGCGCATGGAATAGCCCGTGGACTCCGCTCAAACTATGCGGACAAAGAGCCGCCGTGGATTTTTACCGACTTGGAGAGTTAGAAAGTGAAAGGCTGACACCTAAACATGAGCTATAACATCGAGATCCAGCTTGCAAGTCGTTCACTGGTTTGGCCGCTTAAGACAACGGTATGAAGAGGGCGCTCGCAAAGTTTAAACGAAAGTATCGTTTCGCAGGTATCAAAGGTAAAATTGTGAAGAAAATCGAAGAGAAAAGATCGCGCTCACTGTCGATGCCCGTTGTGCCGAAGGGAGCCTTCGAACTCCGCGTAGAGGAAGACCGAGAGGATGACGACGTCGTCGAAAGAGCTGAGGAAGCTTCACCTGAGACCATGGCGTTCGAACAGGTAAATCATCACTAGAAACTCGATACTGCAGGTGGTTCGGGGCCACGGCCCGATGGGAGGAAGTTCGGAGCAGCGTTTTTGCTGATTCGAAAATTTCAAAACGAGACACCGATCGACAGAGCTCAATGGAGACCACTGTTCGTGTTACAGGAAATTGCAGACACCAATGATAAGTCGCCGGGCTTGAAAGTGGTTCACGAGCTCATTTTGGAGGACGACTCTTGGGAAAAGGTGAATTCCAGTGAAAATTTGAACTACATCTTCATTCCCTGACGCTTTCGCATGAGGTCGAGCAGGGCTCGGCTGGAGCAATCTACAAATTCTCATCCTCTCGTACGGCGTTTCATTTCCGCAATTAGATCAGCTTCGATTTTTGATGTGCGGTCGTTGTCCGCGGGAATTCGAAGACATCGACAGGGGCATTTGTCAGGTTTCCTTTTCGCATGGTTCCTTTCGTTCGATTAACCATCACGCGTTTGGACGGCCCTTTTCTCGTCGAAATCGGAGCTCGGAGACGTCTCCACGAGTTCTCGAACGGCATGCGCCGCTTTGGCAGCTCAACAAAACCGTTCAGCGGCGATTTATCCTTCTCTTTGAAAATATCGAAGAAAATACCCTCGACCCATGTTCATTGATGTTCTTGAAAAGGTTCTTGGGATGCTTGATTGAGAACTTGAGCCACTTGCATCGATGAGCGCCCGTTCTGCGTCTGAATAGGTGCTCCTCGCAGTCTTTTGAAGCATCGCTGGCTCAGGAGTTGTTTGAGGAGCTCCCAATATAATTTTCTCATGAAGCTGATTTCATTGAGTGGCCATTGAGAGTGCCGCGCAAATCACGAGAAACATTCCGTCTCACCAAGGGCTTACGGGAGAAAATTGAATTGAGGGGAAGGATGCAGGGCTCCTCCTCGCGCCAGATCTCTTTCTTCGAGTACGAACCCGGAAGGATCTCTCGTCGTGATTCTAGTTCCGCGGAATTTCCCTATGAGAAGTGTACTCGTTGGCATTCCTTTCATAAATCCATGGATTCGCGTGGGCCGGTCTATCCAATCGCTGTAAAAGCTTCCTGGCCGCAGCTTTTATCACTTGTTGACGTCTAAACAAGTCCGATGTAAAAATAACCCAGTGGTCAGTGAGCTTTCGGACCGCTATCCAGTTGCATAAGGTGCAGCTTCTTCGCTTCAGCGAATTTGTAATGCTAAACCCTTACTGCATAACGTTGCATATGGGAAGTGTGTCGAATTTCTCGCGGAGACTGGATCATCTCGCTCGTATACTTCCGGCGAGAGCGACGGAATGCAAATCTCAGAGTCTTTTCACGTCACGTCTGCCGACCTCACCGAACTTCTTGTTGAAAATAGCTCCTTTTCAGATCGATTTCCCCGTCGGCGATGAACCGCAGGAGAACATATTCTATCGGGACTTCAGTCGTGTCAAAGAGCGTTGGCTTGCGTTGGACTCAGCATACATAGCCAGAGCTTTCCCAGACATCGTCGAAGAGATCCGTAGTCTATCTTTAAGAACTTTGGGAGTACTTTGTGCGGTTTTGGCGTGTCTGTTCTGCGTACCCCTGCCTTCGTTCGTCCAAGGCTTCATGATTGCCTCACTATCATGGTGGACATATAATGTGATCTGTGGCTTCCTCTGGCCCTCTGATCCGCCCAGCAGGAGGATTCCGGACGCTAGCGATGCGCCCAACAGTATGTTGTTAATGCCGCGTCACCAAGAGATCGGATTCCTCGAAGGCTGGATGAACGCACTGCCGGCAGCAGAGCCTTACGATGTCAGGACCCATCTTGGCAGCCACTGCCATTCCGTTCACGTCCGTTTGTCGGGAACGACTCTCCGCATCCGAACACCAAAAGACAAACTCCCAAGACGCGCGATGTGGAACGAGAAGCACAAAGACATCAATTCGGTCGTATGGCTGGGAAAGCAATGGTTCCTCAAACTAGAGGGAGCGACAGTGCGATTGCTTCCAGAAGGTGGGTAGTAAACGACTCGTTTTTTGGTTTCTCTGGAAGTTTTCAAAGTGACGTCGTGTACAGAATCCTCGAATATCCGAAGGGAGCAACCGGATAGCGTGGAAACACTCTGAAAAGGCTCACCCTTGATTGCAGGCTTGTCGGCGTCACGCCTCTGGAATAAGAAGTACCCAATAGCAATCAGCGTTCCGGCGCAAGGCACCGAGGAAGCGAAGGAAGTATTTTTGTTCGCGAGAACATGCCGTGATAAGGAACATTGGTTCCGGCTTTTGAAAAACGCTAGCGAGGCTCACTTGAAGAATCAGGGTAACCAAACTCCAGATGCAGAGAAGGATGAGGAGCTAGTCGGCGAGAAGGTTGGTTCTCCCTCAATCTATCCTGATCGTGAACGATCCCACAGCCGCCGTGGGTCTCTTTGAAATTCACTCTTTGAACTTTTCTCCGCAGAAGCAAATCAAGAGCAAAGATGAGGATGAAAGTCCCACTGTCCGTCCACCCGTTAATTTCCTCGTGTATATGAACAACTTAGCTTTCACCCAAAAAATTTCCCCTGAAGTCAAAACCCCGGACGAGAAGAAGACTTTCGCGGTTCAGCCTTCTTGTCCATCCATGGTGAGATATTCACCGTAATTTCCACTCAATCGTAACGAATTAAGTCAAACACGAAGCAGCGTGAGCAGAATTTCGATTCTGAATGGATTCCGATTACTTTCATAGGCACTTGAGTACCGCGATGGAGATACCCAATGGGTTAATCTCGTCGTTGGTAGAATTCTCTACGATTTCTTCACCCAGCCTCGTTGGGCGGAGGCTGTTCGGGCGAAGTTCCAGAAGAAACTGTCGAAAATCAAAGTGCCCTTCTTCATGGAGGAACTCACCATCACCGATATTGACCTGGGTAAGGATTCCGTCGTTCCCCGAAGCTATTGAATCGAGTCGTCTACATAAATTGTTTCGAAGCTCGATCGCATGAATTCCTCGGTCCTGAAGGCTTGATCCCATGACAGGTGAGTGCATACCCCTGATCCGGAGGACGTCTGCTGCGGTCCACTGCCCGAACACGGGTGTGTGGCTCGATGTCGAGCTCGCCTACAACGGAAGCTTCCAAGTGACAGTCAATACCAAACTCAATCTCATGAAGCTGAAGAAGCAAGGCCTGCAGGACAAGCCGATGGCTGCTGGTACCGAGCAAGAGATGCAGGAGATGACAATGTCCATGGATTTGAGTCACGACGATGAGCCACCGTCTGAAGATGACGACGACGATGACAGCAACGGGAACCAGCCAAGTGAGCAATTTTTATTGCGTACCTAAGTAAATAGGCCTTTCATTCGACCGAATGTTTGAATTTCTGTCTTTCGTATCCGACCTTGCGCACAGTGGAGCACATTTGCGGGCGAATGGGGACATGCAGCATAGAGTGTCCTCAATATAGTCCTCAATCCTGCTCTGTCGGAAACACTGATGTCCCACCAATGTTTGGGATCAACTCCACAGATGACGCGGACTTGGAGGAGGCGCAGGGAGCAACATCAAAGAAAATTTTGGATATGGTTGATCGCATTTCGCAATGGAGCTTGTTCCAACAAGCCACGGACACAGCTTTCATAAAGAAGAAAATGGAGGAGTTCTCGAATACTGACCTCAAACTCACCATCCAACTCACTTCACTCGTGGGTCGTCTAGCCTTGAATATCCCTCCTCCACCCACAGATCGTCTCTGGTAAGCCTCCGTGTGGATGCTCAGGATTTGCGCAAAATGAGCCCCGAAATTTTTTCAACTCAGATTCCTTAACTAATTCGTTCAAGTAATGATATGGATGATTGCAGGTATGGATTCCGGAGCGTGCCTCGACTAGAGTTCAAAGCAACGCCTCAGATGGGATTCCGGGAGATATCATTCAAACAGAAATTGGCTGCGATCATCGAGCGGGCGTTGTTCCAGGCAAGTTCGAAATTTTTCCACCGCTGCAGATGTTGTCACACATGCAGCGGTGACAACTCCAAAGCTTCAAATCGATTTCACAGACCTTTTTGAAAGCCTAACTCTGGAACTATTCTCTTTTCGTTCCGTGCAGGAATTCCAGAGAGTTCTCGTGATGCCGAACATGGACGACCTTCAGCTAGAGCTCATGGAGAGTGACGTATAAAGTGTATCAGGCCCCCGGCAGCAAGGGTCGCCGGAAAACGATGATCGAGACTGCGATCGAAGAATTGAGTCGAACGAACTGGGAAGGTTCAACAAAAGTTGAAAGTGGTGATATCATAGGGTAGGGAGAGTCGATGCCGCACAAATATTCCTGCAGTGTGATTTTCGTTCTCAATGTGATCATGGAGATTATTGACGGCGTCGTGTCAAAGAGGAAACCTGCACCCGCTCCAACGTCGGCCGCCTTCGACACGAGTTCGCGGATTGAGCAGAAATACTGTCGAGACGAGAACGTTTCTGCAGAGGGAGGTTTTCGCACCCTCCGCCCTTCGGCAGACAACCGGTGATATCAGCTCCGCTGTATCGAACCGAAACATGGATCAGCAGCAGCATGGAAACTCGAGTCAATGCTTGACATTGCTCGACGAGCGTCATGAGGATCATTGTTCATAGTTAACGAATATACCAATTTTTCTTAGACTTATCACATCTTAGCGATGACGAATTCGGAGGGGCTGTTCTGCAGGCAATGACTACCGTGATCGCAAGACTTTCTAGTAGAGAATTATGAATATTATTTTATGGGGATTCATGAGGGATGACCATTGTTCTATGAATATAGGAGGACAGAGACATTGTGAGCAAAGTTCTGCGACATTGTGATAGAACGGAGAGCACCAAACGAGACGAAGGACGACTCGCCTGCGATCGTGATCGCACGAGCACTTGAACGATACGGAAGACAATTTGGAGATCCAGTTCCACCTCTTCATTGGGAGCACGGTTCAATGATATAAGATGTAGATATCAAGGGCATCGTACGGTTTCCTCTCGGAATGCCATGGACTCGGCCAGGGTTTGCGTCCAGACCGCCGACTCAGGGACATTGTTCATTTGGGTTCTAACAGCCCGGCTAGTGAAGGTTTAGCAATTTATTCAACTCGGGAACTTTGTATCAAATAATCGTTGTACGAGAGCATCTTCGACATCGAGCCGCAGTAATCAGTGGTAGCTCCGTATGACACCCGGTCGCTCGAACAAGTCTCGTGACTAACTTGAACTTTCTGGCATATGTTGCCAATCGATAGCTATGATATTACCAATCTTTGAGCATCCCAAAGCGTCAACGAACACTTTTTCTTCCGTTGGAAGAGCAGTTCCTGTTATAAACAAATATCACCTCGTCAACCGAATAAATAAGCTGTGGTTTCGGATTTTATGTTTCGCATTCTTCGATCGAACATCGAGCATGTTCGGAATTAAGAACAATTCATTTGTTACTTGAACCTCCAAGTTTCCAAAGAGATCTGATGACAAGCAGAAAGTTTAAGCTTCTCCAGAACTCAGATCTGGATTCGTGATCCACGCTGATGTTGTTCTACTCAGTCGGCTCGCCGGAAACTGTCTAGACATGAGAGCTGGCGTGTTCTAGGTGAATCAGATGAATTGTTAGGAGTTGATTCCCGTCCCCTTCCGAGCACCCCAAATCGCGAAACTCCGCTTCATGTCTTGGGACGATTTCTCCATTGTGAGGTGGTTTTAGAGCGAGATATACTTTAGATCTTTATCCCGCTCTAAGCCACCCGTTGTTGTGGGACTGACTAGCTCTCGAAGCTGTCGTGGTGATTATAAATAGAGGAGAGATTTTCATATCATCACGTGATCGTTGACTCGCCCTGGGGAGTCGGGCAAAACAACAAACCTACATCTGAGGAATGAAAGAGGCCAACGACTCTGTTGATGATAGTCTACGTTTATTGATTACTGTCACTGCTTCAAAATGGACCGGAAGCATCTGTTTAACGTTTCCATAGTCAGCGTACCGCATAAACCCTCTGACTCGACTACGTGGCACGCACAACTGAGTTCTATAACGGGTTCCACATGATGTGCGACTTAAGAATCAAACTTAGACTTGAATCGTTCGTTCTTTCCAACAGCAATGACTCGATAAACTGAGGCACCGAAAGGTAGCGATTTCGGGCGGCCGACACTGCGTGCGCTTCCCGCGAATCGAATCGGAAACCCCGGGCAATCTCGCTTCCTGCTTCTTACTCGGGCTTTCGGAAGTTCTTGCCGGCGTAGACCGCGGCCGAGCCGAGTTCCTCTTCAATGCGGAGGATTTGGTTGTATTTGGAAAGACGTTCAGATCTGCAGGGAGCTCCGGTTTTGATTTGTCCGGTGCTGAGACCGACCACGATGTCAGCGATGGTGCAGTCTTCGGTTTCACCCGAACGGTGAGACACCATGGTTCCCCAGCCGTTCTTCTTGGCCAGGAGGTGAGCGTTGATCGATTCCGTGATGGATCCGATCTGGTTGACCTTGAGCAACAGGCAGTTGCAAGCCTTCTTGTCACAGGCCATCTGGATTCGTTTGGGGTTGGTGACGGTGAGATCGTCGCCGACGATTTGGATCGGGGTCGCGGCGGTGAGCGATGTCCATCCCTCCCAATCGTCCTGGTCGAAGGGATCCTCGATGGACACGATCGGGAAGCTCTTGATGTTTTCCTCGTAGAACGCCTGAAGCTGAGCCGACGTCAGATGCTGAGACTCCGGCACGGGCGTGGGCTCCTTGAAAGACAGGTTGTATTTCTTGTTCTGGCAGAATTCAGACGCGGCGACGTCCATGCCGATTTCAATCTTTCCGGTGTAGCCGCCGGCTTCAATGGCCTCCTTGATGAGCTCCAATGCTTCGCGGTTGTCCTGGATGTCGGGAGCGAAACCGCCTTCGTCACCGACAGCCGTTGCGGCGAGACCGAACTTCTTCTTGATGACGGCCTTCAAGTGATGGTAGACTTCGCTTCCCATTCGCATGGCCTCGGTGAAACTCGCGGCTCCGGTGGGCAGAATCATGAACTCCTGCATGGCGAGCTTGTTTCCGGCGTGACATCCTCCGTTGATTACGTTGAACGCAGGCACTGGAAGAATGATCTTGGAGTTACCGGCAAGATCGGCGATGTGCCTGTAGAGAGGAACTCCCTTTTCGGCGGCACCGGCTTTGCACACAGCCATCGACACGCCTAGGATCGCGTTGGCACCAAGTTTGTCCTTGTTGTCGGTGCCGTCCAACTTGATCATGAAGTTATCGATCTTCTGCTGATCCTTGACATCGAAGTTCTCCTTGAGGAGCGCCGGGGCAATGATGTCATTGACATTTTTAATTGCCTTCAAAACGCCTTTCCCGTGGTGAACCTTCTTGTCCCCGTCGCGAAGTTCAAGGGCTTCGTAGATACCAGTCGACGCTCCGGATGGGACAGCCGCACGAAACACTCCTTTCGCCGTGGTCAAGTCAACCTCGACTGTGGGATTGCCCCGAGAGTCGTAGATTTGACGGGCGTAGATCTTCTTGATAGACATATTTCACTTCGTTGGCTCCCGCGCAGAGAAAACTGACTCGGAACAGGACGTACACCAGAGGTCAACTGCTTTACCCAACTGGTCGCACTCTGCTGTGTGAAGGAGATCGAGAGGGCGCTGCTGCACGGGGCTGCTGCTGTGGCCCGTTGAGCTAACATCGAACCACCTGACCATCGCCGCGCGCGCAGACTTCCGAATCGTTGGGAATATTGAACTGCGAGAAAACAATTTCCCTCGGACATACGGAAAGCAGACACCTGTGTGTGAGTTCTGAAGGGGAGCGGAGGGAAGTTTTGCGAAAATTCATCGCAAACCGGCCAGGAGACTGGGTTGGCAATCTTCGAGTCGAGCCTCTCTCGAGACTAGTATGCTAGCGGTCGAGTTGATGATGATGATTTGTGCTGGAATCGGACGGGGAAGTGAAATCTTTGGAAAAATCACGCCTTGCAGTAATCTGGCTCGTCCATCTATCCGTCTGATATTCTCAATCGTTCGGGTTAGCTTCCACAATCGTGTTCCGTGATTTTCCTGATCTATTTCGCCCGGAACATTGTATCAAGACCATCGTTCCGAAGAGTATGGGTGTCTGGCCGCGCGCACGTATACCAGCACTCTGCAGTAGTGGCCAACCACCGGCGCGGCGAAACGTACGCGCATACGCATGCTCTAAGGTTTCCAGCGTAATCATTCGGTTGTTCCTGCGTGTCGCGTCATCAGCTCTGCGACGAGCTCTTATACATATATGTGTCAGTCCTGTGTGCGAGATTTGTTGGAGCATCAAATGTCATCACCCCTACCCTTCCTGCGCGGAGAAGCATCCGCGAATGCCTATGGGGCAATTACGTGATCTCATGACTGTCTGACATGGGACGATGCACAACAAATTACCAACGTTCTCCTCGGGGCACTGCCTCTTCCTTTCTTCCTCGTTGCCAGACGGCTCTGGAGGAGGCTCGTGCATGAACTGGCACAACGATCGGTTCTTCAACCCTGATGCTCTCTTGCCAGTGCCACAATTTTTCAGGTTAATCATCGAGTAACATCTAACTCATTCTACCGCAAGATACCTATACCTCAGATCCGAAGCACGATCCTGTTCACTGAGAATTCAACGCGAGAGGAGAATCGAGAAGAAACAGAAGAGTCTGAACAGCTTGAGCTTAATGTATTCATCATCTTTTTACAAAATCCAGAGCTTCACATCTGAAGTTGATGGTGAAAGCATCCATGGCCCAGGAGTCGTGAGGAATTGATATGACTACGGCGAGATGGTCGGATCGTACTTGCCGAAATATTTATCTCGGAAAGATTGCTGATCCTGCAATGTTGAGGATGAGGACTCAAATTGCTTCTGGTGATCCGACTCCTCAAGTTCCTTCACCTGCGAGAAATCTCAAGTGTCAATGAGCTGCCGAATCATGTCTAGATGTCACGTTTCAATTTCGAAAGAAAGATCCTGCGCGATAGCTTTGAGCTCTCGCTGACCTTTTCGTAAGTGAAGAGCATCCGGGAGGAATGTGTCGTCAATCGTTGCTCGCTGCAAGCGACCATCGACAAGCATGGATGTTTTGGACACGCTCGGTCTTCTTTGAGATCGCGAATGAAATCTTCTCGGAAAGCGGGAATCCAGAAAACTAGACGCCCTCCTAGTGGAAGGGTGGCGGCCGCGAAAGTCATCAAGTCTCGCACTACCTCGTCGAGGTTGTAAGAGACCTTAGATGGGTAGTGATCTTCCGGCCTGGAAACAGCATTGATTACGAAAAATTCGCCGAGAGTTGGAATTCATCACAAATATCCAGTCCAGGGGCAGCTTGTGCCTGTGCTTCGCTCGGACACCTACGCGTGATTCAGGCCACCGTATTTGTTTTTTCTGGTCCCTATCCGCTCCGTGCTCTCCCGGATTCCGTAAGGTGGATCGGTGACGATGGAATTTATGGTCAGGTGCCTCAGAACAGGTAAAGAAGAATCGCCTACAATCACATCGATATATTTCTTCTCCACACCGTATTGCTTCAAGTTGTTGTACACTGATTCGCCAGCTTCACGCTTCTTCACTTTACACCGCGATGGTTTTGCTCGTCCGTGTAATAGCAGGAAATCGATGTCCATTCCTGAAAACATTCGATGAGAATAATAATCTCTGATCTGACGGGCATGCAGAGTAGAACGCGGAGGCTTAATTTGTCGGATATCAAGATTGTCCAAACATAAACTCACCGAGAACATAAGCCCCGTGCAAAGCCGCGGCAACCAGCAAGCTCGCGGAACCAACGAAAGGGTCGAAAACTAGATCCGCCGTTTTGGATTTCGCCATGTTTGACATCACAATCGACAGAGTTGGGTCCATCGAAGTATTTGCGATGAATTGACGTGTCTTCAATGAGAGCCAACCCACCAGATCTCGTCGACCCTCAGCCAGCTGAATATGAATTTTGGATGAGTTGGATCCATCGAACAAAACTGACAAGTAAACATATGTTTTGGTAAAAAACAATTGCCGATCCCGCTATGATGGATGGAAAGGCCTTGGTCCAAGAAGTAATACACGACATAGCTAGCCGGCTATCAGGCCCTTCTTGATAGTTAAAACGGTCGAAAACTTCAGGAGAGACCTCTATGAGCAATTTTCAAATGCATGCCATTTCGCTCTCGACGGGGCTAGCGAGCTGATTCTTCCACCATTTTCAAGAGAATTTTGTCCTCTTTCAGATGGTTTTTTGTAGAACCTTCTACGATGGATACTCGCTTTTCTAGAGCACTTTGAAGGTATCGAATAAAACGTGAGAATTCCAATAGAAAACACACCGCACAGTGGCGTTTTCCAATGACGGCTAGTGCACGTTTTCCATTAGGGTTTCCACGTTTTTTTTGGTATTTTCAAAGTGTTCCAGAGCAGCGAGTATTCGTCGTAGAAGGTTCATCAAAAAAGCATCTGAAAGAGGACAAAATTCTCTTGAAAACGGTGGAAGAATCAGCTCGCTAGCCCCATCGAGAGCGGAATGGCATGCATTTGAAAATTGCTCATTTCAGGTCCCTCCTAGAGTTTTTGACCGTTTGAACTATCAAGAAGGGCCTGATAGCCGGCTAGCTATGTCGTGTATTACTTCTTGGACCAAGGCCTTTCCATCCATCATAGCGGGATCGGCGATTGTTTTTTACCAAAACATATGTTTACTTGTGAGAGAGCATTCAGGGAACCGATACATGATGGACACGACGAATATTCCGACACGTATGGCTCACACCTAACGAAAACTGCATCATCTCTCTGGATGAAAACTTACCAATCGCCCGAAGAACACGTTCAGAGGATTTTCTCGAAAGACGTTGTTCTCCTGACCGTAATACTCAATAATGTAATAGATGTGTTTGTAGTCCTTCATACTGACGTTGCCGTTGAACGGCAGGAAGCTGAATCTTTCCATTTTGGCGACTTTTTCCTCTCTGGTGATCTTCCTTCGACCGAACGCCTCCACTTCAAACTTGAAGAGATCGTCATGCTGCAAATAATCAGCCTCAGAGGGTGAATCGTGGATGAACTTTTGAGACTCAATCGCATTCGTCAGAGATTCTGTCTGATCGATCTTACAGCTTTGAATTCCTGTTTTTTCATCTTGTTGACAACTTCATCGATGGACTCTCCCTGAGCGTACAGCTCTATGACGAATCGGATCAGGATGCTCCGCTTGCAGATGTTTAGCAGGTGGTTTTCATCGTCACAGGTCGCAATCATCCAAGGGAGCTCGACGGTTTCCTCGCTGCAAACACAGAGAGTATGCTTCTTACTCGACCAAGTTGGGGTCTAACCTCTCCGAAGCGTGTTCGACGATACTCTCGTCAATGCAGTTTTTTTTTTTGGAAAGGATGATAGATGAACAAGATCGTCCCCAAACGCGGCGCGAGACACTTCACGGCAAGGAAGGAGCACGTTCTTTCAGTTTCGCCGCAATCAAGTTCATGATACTCCCCAAACTCTAATTCCCAACTGTCAGCGCATCTCATCAACATCACGGACCGTCGAGTTTCGACCTGTCAAAATAGAGAACGAGTTTTCTGTCAACTGACCTGGTGTCAACCATCCATAGCCGTCTACCGTCTAATTTCCGCTCAGGGAATTCGAGTTTCGCGTCCAACAACTCGATCAGAGATTGCAGTTCCGCATGCCGAAACTCGACATGCTCGTGGACGAACCAAATTAAATATGTTTTCATTTTTGGAGCCGAGATTGGATGTCGGACTGAATCACTAGGACCTGTGAACAAATGCTGCGTCGTTGGAAACACCGTTGCCAACTATGTTATGGAAAAGACTCCACTCCCAATCCACAGGAGATAGGAGGCGCCATACAGCTGATCCGACGAGCACGAGTGAAGTGTGTTCCAGCGCACGTGAAAGCCGGCAGGCATGGATCAGCACATCATCCACATTAATATACGCGCAGAGAGCGTCTTCACGGGTCTCTCCCCGCATATCGAGGGCGGGGGGCGAACCGAGAATGTCGGTTTGAGCTCTGACTCGGATTAGGTGGGGGATTATCCCGGTTTCCTGTGGATTTCTGGGAATATGAGACTTTTTGGCGGGCAACTTTGAATGCAGACGACACGTTGCTGGGAAAAGTTCGTAAATAGTCATGCTTGCTGCTGCTGGACTTCCTTCCTCTCTACGACGTTGTTGTGTTGCTGGCGCTGCCCAAACCTCGTTGAATCTTCGCGAGGAAGTGCGTCAATCTTGATTTCTCGGCGGTTTTTCCGAGGAATCTCCAGTATGAGTGGCGAAACGAAAGTTGAGCCAATCTTGTCTGACAAGAACGGAATGAATGGCAAAAAATCCAAGAAATCGCCGACAACAGCTGCCGTTTCGAATGGCAACGATGCCGACGCAGTCGCGAAAAAGATTGAAGACACGAAAATCGAGGATGATGACGAGGACGATGATGCAGTTGGACCGGACGGTGAGGCCGACGGTGCGGGAAAGAAGAAGAAGAAGCGCAACAGGAAGAAGAAGGTTAAGGTTCAGACCGATCCTCCGACGATTCCCGTGAGTGACTTGTTCCCGAACGGCAACTTCCCACCCGGAGAGATTGTCGAGCACCCGACGCCGAAGGATATGCCAAATGATCAGACAGCGAAGAACCGCATGACTTCTGCAGAAAAGAAAGCCGTCGAGGCGATGACAGAGCAAGAGTACAAAGAGATTCGTCTGGCGGCAGAAGTCCATCGCCAGACGCGGCAGTACATGCAACGATACATTAAACCCGGCATGGACATGATCCACATATGCGAGACGCTGGAGAATACGGCCCGGACACTTATCAAGGAGAACAAACTCGAAGCGGGTCTCGCTTTCCCCACCGGGTGCTCCTTGAACCATGTTGCAGCCCATTACACACCGAACGCCGGAGACCCGACTGTTTTCAACGCTCAGGATGTGTGCAAGATCGATTTTGGAACTCACATCAACGGAAGAATCATTGATTGCGCATTCACTTGGACGTTCGACAATAAGTACGACAAACTGTTGGAAGCTGTCAGAGAAGCAACCTACGCCGGAATCAAGACCGCTGGCATCGACGTCCGTCTCTGCGACATCGGTGAAGCCGTCCAGGAGGTCATGGAAAGCTACGAAGTCGAAATCGATGGCAAAACGTTCCCGGTCAAATGTATCCGGAATCTCAACGGACACTCAATCGCCCCGTATCGTATCCATGCTGGAAAAACTGTTCCGATTGTCAAGGGTGGCGAGCATACTCGAATGGAAGAGGGGGAAGTATTCGCTATCGAAACTTTCGGATCGACCGGACGAGGGTTCGTGCACAATGATCTTGAAGTATCACACTACATGAAGGATTTCGACGTCGGACACGTGCCGCTACGACTGAACTCATCGAAACAGCTACTCAGAGTCATTGATGAGAACTTTGGCACGCTGGCTTTCTGTCGTCGGTGGTTGGACAGACTCGGTCAGAGCAGGTACCTGGCTGCGTTGAAAGATCTGTGTGACAAGGGCATCGTGGAGGCTTATCCCCCACTTTGTGACGTGAAAGGATGCTACACCGCACAATATGAGCATACCATAATTCTAAGACCTACTTGTAAGGAAATTGTCTCGAAAGGGCTGGACTACTGAACGTCGATCAGACCGCGCCCATCGTCCCGGGGTCTCCGCTCCCTCTGGCGAATAAAAATAAGTTTTTGTTTTTCATCGCTATCCCGTGATCCTTTAGTTTCTGTTTCCTCATCTGGTTGTATTCAACCTGTTTCGTATTTTTTTTGTTCCCAGAAATCGTGTTTTCTACTTTGGTTGCAAGCTTCCATCCATTTCCATGGGTTAGGATCCCCTTGTATACGATGATTTGTGCGGATTGTTCGCTGCGAAGGATTCACCAAGTTTGATATTGTAAATTTGTTGACAGCGTCCCAAGGTATTGCCGTAGCACGAAGAGACACGAAAATAATTCACAATTACTGGAATAGCGGTTCGGTTGAGGGATTCGTCTGCAAGAGCAGCGACAGGACTTCATGACCTCGAGCTTCCCACTGGAGGAGTTATCGGACAAATTTGTTATAAGGGCAGAATAGTTAGCTGGAGCACTGTAGGTGAGTTCCGAGGTAGTCATTACGGAAGCAACAGATGATTCTGCCTGGAATGTTCTGGTTCGAATGTTGGAAAGGAAACTCAATAAACTGATGCGTGGTCGCGCAGCGCGAACTCGGGCTTCATATTCCGGACGTGTGCGTGGAACGTCCGAGGCTTAGATCGAAATCCGAGGTCCAGGGGCGCGGGAAGTAAACGGGACAAAATCAATGGTAATATCGTTGACGTAAATCCCTAAGAGTAGAGGTCGTCGTCACTTTCGGGACGCGTCAGTGATTGCGGGGAATTCGATACCGGACGGTGTACCTACACGATTCTTGAATGAACAGAGCCGGGAAATCGCAAGCTCTCCCCGAACGTTCGTAACCGTCAATGGAATGGAACGGGTCGCTGTAGAGAAAAAATCCCGATCGACACGTCTCTCCACTTTTCCGATTTCATGTACGCGGGATGTACATACGTTTCCCGGAAGTTCTCACAGAGCCTGTTCGGGAGTTCTCATACTTGGACAAACGAATGGAGTACCAATATGTCAAGTATTCATGGTGAAAATGACTGATCCAAGAATACCAGTGTTTGATTCTTGGTGATTTGCTGTGCCTAATCGCCATCCATATGTATTGAGCATAATAATTTCTCGGGTTCCGGTGATCCAACGGAGCATTTGTTCCCTTCAAAGAGATTCCGAGCCAATCGAATGAATGACTCCTCAATCCTCTTCGCTTCAACAGCGGCTACTTGACCCGAGAGAAACACCCACGATCGAATTCGACAAAATCGGATCGCTCAGCAAGCTGAGCCGACACTCGTTCCGGTGGCGGAAATCTCGCTTCATGCAGTATCGTGATTGATTCGAACGAATCAGAAAGTCGCAACGATATTGATTCATTCGTGGGTGAGGCGGCCAGACTTCTTCCTTGACTGTTCCATTGCCGTTCGGAGTAGGGCGATAGAATGGCAATGAACTTCCCTACGCAGTACTCTAAACAATGTTGGAAGCCAAATGAGTCGAAGATCAGGGTCCCTTTGGAACGAATCCCATCTGCATGAGTCAGTTGGAATACTATCAAGTGACTCATGATTCAGATGAATAAGATTCTTGCGTGATTACTCCTCATCGTTACGTGAACGATTTTCGCACCGACTTGCGCGCGCGCAAATTCTCATCCTCTGACAGCTCGCGGATAACAGCGCACATTTCACTTGAATCTGCTGATTTCCCTCCTGTTCAATGACCAGAAACAGCATTGGCTTCCAGCGGCCCTCCCACGGAATTCCGTAGACGTCGTAGTTTTACGTCCATTCAGACGTATGCCGCGAACGAAGCTGCTGCCCACCCATCCCCTTCCTTATTCCATGTGCCATGTCGCGACGACGCTCGTTCGCGTCGTTGCTGACTGCTAGTCTGGAAGTACTTCAAGATTTACTGTCCACAACAGATAGAAGGATGGCGGGGTTGGAAGATTCGAAATTCTGCCAGAGGCACTCCTGCAAAACTTGGCGCGGTATTTCAAATCATACGAGGCGACCGGTCGCCTTCAACTGAATGACCCGACGCAGTACACTGTCCCTGACAGCTCAAATCGATCACGATCGCGACAGACTTGTCAACCCGCGATTGCAGAATCCTAGCCTAATTGACGAGCTCGGGATTGAGCGGATCTATCTCCACTCATGGTGAAAAAGCTGTAAGCGATAAGCTCCGATATCGCATTATCCAACGCGACCGCAGATCTAGTTGCGCGATTAAGGATGGTGTAAGGCTGGTGGTTTTCTCACTCTGAAATTGCAGTGCTCCGTTTTCAGAACATTACCAGATGTCGTCAATCAATTCATCAATCATCCATCCATTATGGTGTTTCCATCGTCCTTTTCGTACTGAGATTAGATCAGAGGCCGAATGTTTCTCTTCGCATCAAGGACTATTCCCCAGTCTTAGCCCTCTGAACTGGAAGGATGACATTCTCATTCGCGATTCAAAGATCCATAGGAGACCTGCCGCAATCCCCAATGAGTATCATTTGAACTCGAATCGTCACAAACCTTGGATTTCTAGGGTTTTTAGGACCAGGAAGGGGAGCCAGGACTCGTTCGAAGTTTCTCTCCATCCTTGTCAGGTCGCGTAAACCCAACACATGTTTCCACATTCTCGTCAGCAGCCGGGAAGCAAGGCGGCCGACCGGACTGACGAGCCACCGAGATCCATTCCAGATCCGAAATCGGAGCGTCAGCTGCACGCAGTGGAGGTCGAAACCGCGGTTCACAAACCGATGTCACGATCGAGAGTGCATGTTTGAAGCTCTAGCATCACAGATGGAATCATGTAGACGTCAACTGATCTGCGCCAACGCATGGATTACCTCGACAGATGGTTTTCGCGAGCGTTCCAATCCCAGCTGACCAGTAGTCAATCCCTCTACAGTTGAGCCTGTCCTAATCACAAGAGATTAAATGTATTGAACCGTTCTCTGGCGACGAACTACTTGCAGTAGTCTGCCAAGGTCCCCTTGGTCCGGCTGCCCGAAACCATCCGCAAGTTCAGGAACGTTTCTACTCAGAAGATTTCGAGAACACACACCACTCTTCTGACATCGCGCGGCAGGTTGGATGGGACTCATCGCAAGAGGGCGCTACTGGCGGAGCGCGCGGTCTGCGGCACTATTTCGAAAAATGCATCCATCCAGCCGGAGTCTTTATTTGGCTATGTCGAGTGGGTGAACAAGAGAACTAGCCGACCGTCGACGGCGACGAGCTACAACAGCGCTGCTTATTCTCAGCAGCCAGGCATATTCGCGCCCGGACGGCAGACGAATACTGAGTCGCTAAGACAGTGAACTTTTTCCAAATTGTCGATTCAAATCATCAGTTCAAGCGATTTGTTCGGAATTCCGCTTTGCGAATCCGATTGGCGCTGGATGCAAGTTGACAACTCGGTTGCTGAACAAAGTTTCAAACGAAGAATTAAACGGAAACCAGCTCAGAGTGCCTTCGAAATAGAACAGGAGCTATAGTGCGATGACCAATACGCTAACGACTGACGCTGTCGTTGTGATTGGATGAAGTGTCGGCCGATACGAGGGAGCCCAGGATAACAAAGGAGGATACTCGCTCACAAGGTGAGCAACAAGTTTCTTGAAGTTCGGTCACGTGACTTCTGAAGCGTTTCGTTTGTTTACTTTTTTCCAGCTCCATTTTCTGTAGAGGATGTTTGTTTCGCTGACAGTCGTTGGCGGGACCAAGAAGCTTCAAGTGTTCGCCGAACCTTTCCAAGAGTCTACCCGTGTCCATGAACTCGAGCAAGAAATTTCAAGCGGGAATTTTTATTTTCTTCCCGTGGTGGTTCTCAGTTTCTGTCGGAACGGGCGGACCGAAGTCATTGTTTTGATCCAGAGCGGATAGCGCAGAAGCGCGACGGTCGAAGACTGACAACGCCCTGGTGATCTTTTCACTACTTGACGTCGGCGCGGTATCGAATGATACCAAATTGAATCATGAGGGAATTATTTTGCTCGCAGAATTCCGAGAGATATGCGATAATGTGTGCGATTCAAAGCTTGACACGAGTACGACGCAATCGGGGAGCATCGTAAGGGGACAGAAATGAACATTTTGCGGAACTCTCAGAAATATGCAGAAATATAATATAATATTTCGAGCGTATTCGTTGTTTTGGAAACCTTGTGAAGGGCTCTTTCTTGAGGACGGATGGCCACGAAGGGCTTTTGGATACAAAGGGTTTTCCGTCCAGTCCACCCTTCTTATGAGATTGACAACGTTTTACGAGGCCTTCCATGGGCACTCTTGACTTTTTCGCGGGACAAGGGTAGTAATTTCGAGCTGTCCGGGCTGCATGCAGTGGACATCTTTGTACAGACAACGCTCCACTCCAAATGGGGTTGGCAGACATGATGGACTGATCGGCTATAAAGTTTTTCAAACGATTGCTTCAAAAATATCATGGAAACTGAAAGTGAACTCCGACTCCATAATTAATTCTGTGCCTTGGGCCCCCGTTGCTACTCCAACCGAATCCTGAGATGCTCGTCGAAATTTTTTCTCTTCTCAATACTGACGGAAAAGGAGCAGGTGGAGTCTGGGTTGTGAGTACCTGCCAGGTTTCGTGTCAACTCTTCCTCCACGCCGGGCAGGCTCATTCGAGAGCGAAAATTCAGGTGCTCGTCGAGAATGATGTCTGATTCAGTTTGGTTGAGTTTGTTCCCCTTTTTTTTACCAAGTCGTGTGGGCCGGTAGATACGAGAGCGGTTACTGAGCGTGCATTTGTGCGTTTGTGCGAGTAGTAAGTGAGTGAGTGAGCGCACACAGAACACGCGTGCGCGTCATTGTCTCGCGCGTCGTTGTTAACTGTGCTCTATGAGCTGGTTTCTTCTTCCTGGCTAAGGTGGCGGTGGCGGCGGCGAAAAGGCCTCGGCTTCGAATCTTGTTCGTTCATCCGTCCGTCGGTCGGCCGCTTGCTAGCTCGTCTCGACCGAGGAGTGGTATAGGACGAGCACGGAAGACCCGTCTTGCCATAGTACCAGTGGCGGCCGCCATAGTAGAAGAAATCGTCGTCGTCGTCGTCCGCCAGCTCTGCTAGCTCTAGCAATGGCCACAACAGCACCAGCAGCCGCAGGAAAGAAGAAGACCAGAGCAGCACTGGACGGCAGGATGCGAAAGTCTGCTGCGAGCGCCGCTGGTGCTGCTCTCAACAGCCAGGATATAGCAACGACTCGCGGCTGTTTTGTTTATCTGCGTGGGTAGCCTCAAGGGGAAAGACTCTGTTCACCTTTAATGGAGGAAGACCATGCCTTATATCAGTACCAGTTCTGTGAGAGTAATGTCAGCCCTCATGTACACCATGTTGCGCAACTTCCAATATCAAAACTCCCGACAGCGGAGTGAATCTCGGGGAAATATCATTCAACGCTCGCTAAACGTAGCATCCTTATCTCCCTGATAGGCTCGCCGCGATAATCAGATCGTGATTGATGTCGATCCTGGTGATGATTGAGATGATTCAGGGTGGAAATCTGTCACTGTGTCGGGTGTAATGTACACAGCTTTCTGTTCTCTGTCACCTAATTACTCGGGGTAGAGTATTGCCGCGACAAACATACGCGGTGATGGGAATCGGAGGTGGAGCCGTCGTGTTAAGCATCTCAAGCTGTTTGTCTAACGCTGGCCGGTTTTGAGCTCGTGATCGTGGTCTCGTTTGGTTTTCCGGCGTGAGAACCATCCGGAGTTCTCACCCTCATTCGAGAATTTTCCCATTAGTTGAGCATTGATAGTGAGAGTTTTTGTGAAACAGAAGCGATCGGATTGATTGTCGGTTCCAGCGGGTTCGGGAGAAAAGGTACAAGAACCTTCGACGTGCGATTATTTGATCAGCGTGCGAAGAGTGAAATCCACGTTGTCGCTGGATGGCTCGTTTCTCTGAGAGGGACCTAGTTGAAATGAACTCTCATGTTCCTTCAGGCTCCCAGGGGCGGAGATAGAAATTCTGGAATGGAGGCCAATCAGAGATGGAACTGGATCGATAATTATCCTGATCACGCGATGTGCTGTTAATATACGAACATCGAAGATCGAACAGGCTTGGTTTAGAATCGTCCTTTGCCGTTCCGCTCACAATGTGAACGGTCGCTTATCATTCTTCCAAGTGGCTGATATCGTTCGAGCCTGTTAGAGATGACTCCACCGGAATCGGAAATGTTATTATTCGTCGCGGTGACGAATCGTCAACACCAAAAGGACACCTCGGGAAAACACTGGTGCGCCGGACGGAAATCGTTTTGGGGTCGCTGACTGCACCTCACTTCAAAATACGGCGAGCGCACGCGAGTAGACCAGAATTCAGAGGATTCCCCGAGCTTGGGAAAATCTCATAGGAGAATCGATGTGAAAATTATTGAAAAAGGAAAAACTTCACGAAGAAAAAAGAAATGGCAAAGCAAAGACGGGAAGAGTCGTCAAGGAGAACTTGGCGGAACGACGTTTTCTGTTTGAAACCCCGTGTGACGTGACATCAGAATGGCCGCTCGTGGATGACGTCATCGCTGTGTGGCCCAATGACTAAGTGGGCATCGCTTCTTGGTAAAGGATGACACCAGCATTACGTGGTCGACCGACATTCATTGGCATGAAACAGGCGTATGCGGTCACGGAGTTCCATCGAATGATGATCGCTTAGCTGTGCATGGGAATCGGCTGGATGTAGCTCCGCCGATGGAATCGAGGGAAAGATAATCGTTGTCCGCGCTGGTGCCGTCCTTGACGTTCCGACTCAACTCACCGTGTCGTAAGAATACTATGCAACGAAAACCGCTCAATCTTTGTTCAACATTGAAGAATAGGTAGTATAGCGGATGACTCAATCGATTTGAGGATTTCCTCAGTTGGGAGAGATGTCTCCGCGAGAGGCGATCGCGAATCACGGCACAAAAAAAAGCGACTGTTCAGTCTAGAGAACGGGATGAAACATTGAACGAATTCATACCACGGCAAAAACTCATGTTCGTCACTCGTTATGCTGATTCGAGAATTTTGTTTCCGTCTCCCGAATCGAGGCGCTAGCGCTGTTGGCAGCATTGTCGTCCGCTGTCGGGCCATCGCGTGGTGCGGCAACAGAATTCGGCCCCAATTTAGAGAAAAAAAAAGAGCGGAGGAGAATGGGGCAGTCGATAATTGCCTTAAATGGTCGCTTCCATTTTTCCTTTTCTTCTTTCTTGCCGCCATCAGACAGCTTCATGTCCGGTGTGAAATGGAAGAAATCGTTCGGAATCGTTGGTTTCAGCGACATGAGCCTATTTTGCAATCTTTCGAGAGCCAAACTCTGTATTTTCAAGGAAAGTCCATTAGTCTGCCAGTGAAGCGTCGTCGTATCGATTTGCGACGGGTCAGTTGTAATCGGAAGGAGAGGAGAACGAAAAAAAAAAGGAACAAATCAGTTTTCGTTGGGAAGAGCGCTTCACGGACTCCTTGTCTCGGCTCTATCGTGCAAGTTTCCTCATGGCCTTGTTTTCCGCAGGGCTTGAGGATTACGGCACGCTCATAAACTCCTACTCTCGAGTGCGCTATTTTGTTTGAATTGAGCCTATAGGGGCATAGTTCACGTTGGTTCATAACAGAACAAACCAGTACTTTACGTCTTGGCGTCGAGCGGCAATAGCGGTTGCGGTGGTAGTGGTGGCGGCGGAAACGACGTCGACGTCGAGAGCTGGCAGCTCGGTCATCTGGCGAAGCAGCCATCTTGCTCCATAACTCTGTTCAGCCTCCTATAAACTGCACGTCAATCAGAGGGATCATGCCGACCGCTTCATAAACCAAACCGACGGACCACAACAGTAACATGCGTGCATGACTAGACGAATGGAATTCAATGCGTCGTCGCTGCACCGCCAAGCTAAACAATCACTCGGATCATGAGCTTGGCGAATCGTCGACCAGTAGATCGATCGAACCTAGGCCTATGGGCTACGTTTGTCATTGAGCAGAATTCTCGATTTCTGACCCAAAACCCAAAATTTCGAGGGAAGCTTCGGAATTCAATTCTGAAATAGAAGCGGAACCCTGCTGCTTGCTGCTCGTTGAGTAGGAACATACTCCGGTACAGACTTGGATCTTCTTTAGCTGGGCGGGCGTTACCTGGGTGGATCTTTTCATTGTTGTTTCTCGACGATGTACAGTCGGTGCTGTTGTCGTGGCTGTTGTTGACATCGAAGAGGTTTCCTTACGCGAAATCGGTCAATAGACAACATTTGTAGAATCGTACGCCCGCAATGATAAGCTCCTTAAGCGGAGAATTTCCCCTGTTTTGGTTTGAATCCGCGACGTCCGTAGTGTAGTGTCTCGTATAGTGAAAGTTGACCGATTTGGTGCTGTCGGCGTGGCGCTCTCTCATGCTTAGCCCTCCGCCTCGACTAGGGCCCACGCACCGCGGGCCTTGTGTGAAGACTAGTCGTCTCAACAATCTGCTTCACGCTTCCACGTTCTATTGTGTGCTGTCATTCGATTCTGCTGCATTGGAAAACGTACATTCGACCAAAGAAATCGTTTCGTGTCCTGTTTCTGAGGAATCGTCCTAGGTGCTCATTGCTGTGTCCATACTGTGCCTGACGGCGAAGAGTGAAGTCAACACTCTTCTGTTCCTGCCCATCAGCGGTCTACCTGTGTTCGCCTCTGACTCTACACGTGCTGAGCGCGTGCTACGATAGCAGCTCTATGCTTGCCATCTTTTCATCTGTTGCGTAACGTCGAGGATTACCTGCTATCGTGCTGGGTCGAAGTGGAAGAACCCCTTTTTGAAAAATCCGGCTTGTCCTCCGAGGATCGCTATGGAATTTGTGTAAAACTTCGCGGAGACAGCTTGAACAAGACGCACCATGAGGCACGAGTGAGTATCACCTTCGGTTCGATTCATTCCTGAGGATCCTTCACTGCCAGAGCTTTTCGGGAACAAGATGATTTCCAGCTCGAAACGGGTCTCCGAACGACGGTCGCCGTCTTCGAAGAAAGCAGCACGACTGACAGCTATGGCGCGGTTACTCTACATGACCCCATTAGTTTCGGTGATGTATTCGCACGGTTTCGGTTCAGGTCGGCATGTGATTCCCATCTCCTCATCGGCAGAATGAGAAACACGTGCAGGGAATCCGAAAATTCCCGAACAATTTGTCGGTGTAACCCTAGCGCAGATCAAATCTGGACAGAAGTCAAAAGCAAGGGGACTGAAGTGCATCTTGGATACCGGACAGCAGTCGGGTCATCGGATTCACCGAATGTCCAAAGTACACACAGATGATTGAATAATATTACCTCGAGGAAATCGGTTGTTCAATGCGACGATTGGGGGGAAGTGGCTCTAAAGAAGTACTGGCGTGGGCGTTTACTCTATCCTAGCATATCTATGATTTTATGCATTCGCTGTTTCGCGCGCGATCCGTACGTGTCTCGTTCGTTCTTCGTTTTCTCTGTGGAGATTCTTGGCGATAGTCATCTCAAGCGAAGATCACTTCAGAATTTGCAACATTGAGAGTTGCGAGAATTCCACGATGACGCTGGACTCATGACCGAGCGTTTTAGATGATCGATGGATCAGCTCAACGGCTGATCGATCGATCTTGATGAAATTATCGGAGAATCGTCATCCGAGTGCAGAGGTACTTGTTCCGAGGCACGTTCCCGAACGAAGAAGAGCAGAGTGCAGATGGGGACTCCAGGGTTCTCCATGCGATTCAGAACTTGACCATGTTTCTCAACTGAACACAAACTGCCAGCCAGTTTGTGGGCGTTTTTTATGTCGATCTGATTAGGCTGCGGTGCAATCTCGCTCATCGTGTCGGTTTGACGACGTCTGCAACCATCAAATCGTTCACCGGAAACACGCTTGAGGATCATCGGTTTCCAGAATCTTTTCTCTGTCAAATCAGCTCTCCAGCGCGTCGGCGCGGATTCCTCAATATTCTCCTCCGGTTCCCGACGACGGTCTAGGTGCTTATGGTTTGAATAAGAAATAAGATGATTCCCGAGACTCTGAAGAATGCATCGAAGGGCTGGAAGCGGAATCTTGATCGAATGCTGATCCGGGGTTGTACCCGTTGACTCGTTGACTAGTCGACAACTGCTCGTCAGATACGCCACGCGATGAACGGGTGAATGGGGGGAATCAATGGATGCGTATTTGCCTTATTTCATTCTGCTCGAAGTTGTTGAGTCGTACCACGCAATGCTTGAACGTGAGAACGTGGGTGTCATTTCTTTGAACTGTCCTTCGTAGTCGTCGACGTACGCATTCGTCGTCGCTGGCCATCGTAACGTAAAAGGCAATCGCTTTTTCAATCGAACGTCCAAACACTGACGACAGCAACAAAGTTTGATGTTCGGAAAAGCCTCTTTCTTATCGATCGTGTTCGAGCACATGTTGCTCAGTTATACCACACGATAATCCGTCATTGCTAGTTCTTATCTCCCCTGCGAGATGCGATGGGAACAGTGCTGTCAGTTACCACCCTTTCGACCCACCACCCGGCCGAATAACCTGAAGTAGATAAGCTCAGTCTGACGAGGCGGGAGGCAAGACGTCACGAGTGGCCACTGCTCAGTGAGGCTTTGATTCGAAGAAACAGTGAATCACTGCAGGTACTGGAACTTGATTCGGAGGATGGTGAATGAGTCGGGGCATCTCTGCTCATGACTGACGGCCACGGAGACTAGGCTCGGAGTTGAGCCGACGAGAATTCTCGTGTCCTCCAGTTGTGTCGACCATAAGAGACAAAAGACCTCGATCGATGTTCGGTCGGGTTCCCGCGGAAAATCTCCGCTGTTTTGATATCCAATCCTTGTCAAATAGTTCGAGGCTACGCTCTCGAGTCGGGAGGGTGACTCTTCTATTTCAAGGTTGTTATGATTCCACGCCGTTCGGGAGCATGTGAACCATTTTCGAACTCTTCATGTTTTGTTTCTCGCAATACCATGGTATCACATTCTCAGGGATCGAATGATTTCATTCATGTCAGACCTCTGTTAAACGCTGGATTCTGTTCCACCAATCTGAATCGGTATGACAGGAGATATGAACGTTGGAAACATTTGCCTGATTGTGATCTATTCCCATTTTCTTACAGCCTGGCGATGGCGAGCCTGTCACTGAAAGTGGGCGTGCTTGAAGGAACAGCGACGAAAACCATCCAGTTCGACCCGAACATCGAAGTCTTCGATGCTTGTCGAATCGTTCGTGAGAAGTTTTCCGAGACCAAGCTCGGAGATCCGAAGGAGTACGGCTTGTTTTTGGTCAACGATGATCCGAAAAAAGGCGGAGTATGGCTCGAAAACAGCAAATCGCTCGGATACTATCTCCTCAAGACCGGGGTAAGTTCGATGCACGTGATTTATCCATTTCTGCATGAATTTCCAGCTGATGACTTCAACGAAATAGATTGGAAAACCAGTGAGACGAGGCGTGAATCCACGGATTTTCCTGAACGAACTCCTCCTGACAAATCTTTTGGGCCGATACTCTCCGCGCGGACAGCGCTCAAAGCGAAAGCTCTCTGCAAGCCAGGAAGCGAGCCCGAAGACCCGATGTAGTCAGTCAGTCAAAGTGACCTTGGACCTTAAGTAAACTGTTCTCAAAATATTGAAAGCCATCAAGCGGGCGCTCTTGCTAGCATGCTAGCTTCGAATGAATAAGGTCTTTCTATGTTCGGGTGCGGTGTTCGAATCGATGATATATCTTCGCTTCTTGGAAACATGTATTATTCTGTTTTTTATCTTTCATTCCGTTGTGCTCGTCTCTACGGCGTTGAAGCGAGCGTTTGCTGAAATTCCGGAGAAGGCTCCCAACGGCTAGCCAACGTTTGAGCGGAGTCAGAGTCGTCGTCGTCGTGATACGGCAGTGGAACTTCATTTCTCAAAAAGGACTTGATAAAATGCCTTATTCCGAGTCATTTACCTCTTGAACAGTGCGGTCGTGCCCACGTCGATTCCGAATAATGCATGCGACACCTGTCCGGCTGGCTGGCTGGCTGGCGTGGCGGTTTTCTCTTCCCTCTATCTTCCCGACGTTAACCGACGCGTTTTACAACCTGGCTGGAAGCCATTAAAGGGGCCACATAATTCATTTCAACCGACGGACACTACTGTCATCCGTTCTCATTGAGAACGTTCTTCTTTGAGAAGTCTCGTAGACTCTCTGACCTAGATAGAGGATCTCAAGATGGGGCAGCGTGTTTCGACGACCAAGCGGGGTCTGGCGATTTTACTCTCTTCCTCGAGGATGACTGAGTTTCGTCATCGTTGCGCGCCTGATCTCGATACCTGGGTTTCTGCGGTGATTTCCAAACGCTTGCGTATGGAGAAGTCTGATTCGTAATTTGAGGGACCCGCCGGATTGGCTCGACATCGGAAGATCAATGGCCCGAAAACGCGTTCTGATTTTTTTGATGTCGCGGAATCTTCTAGACTTCCAGATTCGGTATTGTCGATTTCGATTCTAACTAGACGTTTTCTTCTTTTTAAGGACTCGTTGGAGTATCGGAAGAAGATGCGAAACCTTCGGATTCGTTTACTCGACGGAAGCGAGAAGACTGTTCTGGTCGACGATTCACAGCCAGTCGCCAATATGATGGTCGTGATCTGTTCGAAAATCGGTATTTACAGCTTTTCTTTCCGTTTTCATTTCGTTTGTGGTGATGGTGCTTCCTCTAATGCTCTGACCGGCAATCACGATTCCAACCACCAACAACTGCTAGAAACTCGCTCGAGCTGATGCTCACTCATTCGTAGTTGGCCTTACTCACGCTCGCTCGGAGAAGAACCACCCACGTGCCCAAGTAAATAAATAAAGATAGACCCTTGAAACAGCAGCCCAAGTGGACGGCGACTGGCGAGACAGGGCCTGGAAACGCCTCGCACTTTTAGAGCACACACAGGGATTGAACCCTGGCGGAATCAAAGGCTTCGCACATGTGCGAGCCAACACATGAACCAGCTAACAGCTCACTCAGCTAGTTACTCCGCCAGTCAGCAGGGGATACTCGAGTCACGCTCCAGTTAACGCAAATGTCAGATTCCGAGAACGATCGCCAACGATCTCGATGTTGTTGGAATCCCGGTACCGCGAATTTCGCTCGAGCACGAATAATCAAAGTTCCATGTGACGTTCTTCGATTGGAGCTCTCTAGAAATCCCAGAGCCGATTTATTGTTGGCAAGGTTCTACTTTTCCTCTGAATCTGGATGAGGGCAGCCCTGATTCCAGCCGTGGCTCACTCTCATTTCGTCCCATTTGAATCTTTGAGAAAAGTGGTTTAGAAAGCGAGGCAAAACTTTCTTTGGCACTGTGTGCTGACGTTAGACGCTGATCGGTGGTTCTGTGGGAGACGCCAGGGTCCAAACCGGCGGTCGGCTTGCCTCTCAGCTACCTGGCCGGCAGGCGAGCACCGAGCAGCTTGCTCGCCCGGTCTGCTGAATATCGGAGACTGGCCATGAGGAGGCCCGGAAACAGGAAGCCTGAGCGGGGCTGTCTAACATAAATCAAAGAAAATTTGTCACTCGACCAACACAATACGGGTAGAAATTGTCTCACCTAACCCGGCAGTGAGAGAACACAAGCATTTCCCCATTCGTTGACAGAACCAAATCAATATGTGGGGTCAGCGTGGAACTGGTAACTGGTCGCTGCCCCTTGTCGTGTTGGGGTCCGATGGCTTGACTTCCTGTGAGCACCCGAAATGCTCTTGAGGATGTTCTAGATCTTCTTTCGACAAATTTCCGCTTGATTAAAACTTTTGCAATGTTGCTGAACCCCAAAAACCCTGAATCCGATTCTCTCTCTCTCTAAAGGTATCACAAATCACGATGAGTTCTCGTTGGTTCGAGACGTCCCGAAAGAGCCCCGCGAAGACGAACTCATAATGAAGGAAAAAACCGGCACGTTGACTTTGAGACGAAAAGACAAAATGCAGACGTTGAAGAAGAAACTCAAAACCGACGATGACCTCAACTGGGTATGTTTGGAGCTTCCGCCAGCCTCACTCCTCCTACAACGCCTTCCGACGAGTTGCTGGGCACTCTTCTTCAATGCTTCATCTTCCATTTCCGTCGTTATATCGATGGAACTCATTCACGCATTCTGAGTACTGTCAGAGAGAGCGGATGCGAATCATCAATGGAAGCGTAACAAGAACGTTATAATCTGCTTCGAAGCGTTATCAGCAACATGACGGTGCTTTTTCTGTTTTTGTATAGGTTGACCACTGCAAAACGCTCCGGGAACTCGGTATCACCGAGAAGGAAACGTTGACGTTACGTAGGAAATATTTCTTCAGCGACTCGAACGTGGATTCGAGAGATCCTGTGCAGCTTAATCTGGTCTACGTGCAAGCGAGAGACGCAATCCTCAACACGACTCACCCTGTCACGGTGGACGAAGCATGCGAATTCGCTGGACTGCAGTGCCAAATACAGTTCGGTAATCACATTGAGTCAAAACACAAAACCGGCTTCATCGAGCTCAAGGAATTCCTACCCAAAGCCTTCACCAAAATCAAAGGAATTGACAGACGAGTTTTTGCCGTGAGTACCAATCTCCCGTTCGTGGTGGTTTTCCTTATGCGACCGAACATATTGCGAACTCGGAGCGCGAAGATGACGTTGCGAGTATGAAGATCCATCTCTTCAAGTTTGTTTCACTCCTCGATCGCAGCTCCGTTAATAACGCATATGTATGTGATGTGAAAAAAAAAGCAGAGGAGGAACACCGTAGACAAAATGCTGCTCTGGAAACAAATGCGTGTGTCATATTTCCTTATTGGCTGGGGCTTCCCTTCGAGATGTCTGAAAATCTTTGATCTAATGTCTGCGGCTGCTGTTGTGCTGTCGACCGTTGTTCAAGAAATTACTTTAGAAGCATCGTGGCGTTGCGAAGGGGTGACCTAGCGAGCCGGCGGCCTTCTAGGTGCCAAACAGAGTGAAACCAGGGTTGGCAACCTCCCACGATTTCGGCTCTGGGCAGCCTTTAGAAAGATCACCAACGCGGTGTTTGTGTCTCTAACCCGGATATTGGTGCGTGGGGTGTTCCGAAGAACCGACCAAGCAGACAACTGGCTCGCTAGGCGAACTGTTCATTTGGTTTGCCGGCTAAGCATCGTAGACAAACCTGAGAATAAAAATGAGGGAAAGAATAATAGGATGGTCCGCAAAAACCTGAACCTTAGAGTCGGCGAAAATGTCCTAAACTTGTGGGTGCTCGATGTTTGTAGTTAGTGTTCCAAAGAAAATATTGAGTGCTAGCGATTACCGTCCGTTTTCTACCCGGAGTAATGGGGATTCCTCGAGGCCGCCACAATTCTCGTGACTCACCGGATTCGTATTTTGGAAAGTTTCACAAATTCTTAGCCGTGTTCTCAGCGGCTAACTTCCAAGAATACGGAACCCACCAGTTGGCCGTTATTCCGAGCGGTATTCTCGCGCAGGATCATGCATTCGATGTGGGATTTCACGCTCAAATCTAGTAGGGGATTAGCCTTGCAACAAAACTATGCCTTGCTGCATCCGTTGACGTTCGTCAAGGACGGTCCAAGTTTCAAACTTCGATCGGGATACATAACTCAGGATGAAACGACTGGCGCGATCCTAGCGAAATTATTACGTGTGAGTTTTCTGACTAGGCGTGATATTGCTCGCATTTCCCCGAAGAATAACACCACAGGAAGGGTGGAGTGGCCTTCGGCTCAACCTTTTAGCACAATAGACGGACCACCAACGTTTTTGGGCTTCGCCACGAAACCATAACGAACCAACTGAGGCAAACAGCCGACCAACATTCAACGAACGGACCGATAGCTACATACATGTATGTCTCGATTAATTTCCTCCGGGAGCGGCATCCGTCCCAAATACCAAACTCCTCGATGCTCCAAGAGTATTATTCTCGTCGGTTTCGCGTTATGTCTCATTTGGCAAGTCCCGTTGCCTCTTGTGTTTCCGGCAATTTTCTGCTCACAAAAGTTCCCTTTTCATTCGTCGGAAATTTAGACTCCTTCGGACCTGGTCGGTCCCGCCGTACTTTGTGTTCCTGAAAGAGTGTTTATCGAGACAGACGCCACATGGGCTTGGCGGCAGTCTGGCTGTCGGCCAAGAACGGGTCCGAGGGAGGGGTGGGCGTTGCGGGTCCCGAGAGGGCGCTGAGGGAAACGTCGAGGTCCCGGGAGCTGAGACCTCGACAAAGGACCCTACCCATGGAGAAAGTCGCCGAAGTAGGCGGAACTACTACTCTTTGCATATCGCATCACATTGCGTACGTGGATATTACCCACACTGGAATCGAGTGGAACAGAAATGTGATCATTGGGCCTAGTGAACAACGGTCAGAGCATTGTATTCCGTGTTTTTGTCGAGGAGAAAAAAAATCATTATTACGGGATGGTGAACAAGATTTATGAAGGAAGATTAAAAACGGCGGCCATCGGAAGGCCTCACGCACTGGCGTTAGACTCCGGGAGTAGTCAAGGGCCATTTCTATGACGCCAAAACAATGCTCGGGAGTGCTCGATAAAAGCATTGTTCTCATTCAGCGCGTTTCGTTTGTCACATTCGGCAGTGGATCGCTATTGGCTCTCCGGATTCAAGCATCTCAGCTCGAATTCACGAAAACCGGTGTCGATTTCATCATGTGGAGAATTTCTAAATGCGTTATCCTCTCTCTTTATTTCAGTGTCACAAAACATACACTGGCTTGAGCGAGGTCGATGCTAAGGTCAACTACGTTCAGAGAGCGCGCTCCCTGAAAACTTACGGAGTAACGTTCTTCCTGGTGAAGGAGAAGATGAAAGGCAAAAACAAACTCGTTCCCCGTTTGCTTGGCATCACGAAAGAGTCGGTGATGCGTTTGGACGAGCACACAAAAGAGATCATCAAAGTCTGGCCGCTCACCGCCGTGAAATTGTGGGCAGCGTCTCCGAACAGTTTCACCTTCGATTTCGGCGACTACTCCGATTCGTACTACTCAGTCAAAACCAAGGAAGGAGAGCAGATCGCTCAGCTGATTGCAGGGTATATCGATATAATCCTGAAGAGACAGAAGGCCAAGGATCATATTGGTATTCAGGGCGACGACGGCTCGAAGATCGTCGAAGACTCCGTGTCGCCGGCGAAAGCGAGTACCATTCAGCTCACGCCCGCTCTCCAACCAGTTCAATTCGAAACTCAGAATATTGCGATTCCCTCGGTTGTCCGACCAAGCCCCGAGTCGGAGAAAATCGGTCTTCCAGGCCACGTTCCGGTGCAGAAACACAAGACAGAGACCGGAACCCTGGCTCAAGGCCAGCGTGTACAAATTGTGAGTTCTACTCGATTCAACAGATATTCACGCACACGTAACTCTAATTATAGTGGCTGAACCAACGCCTAACCGGTTACCTAAAGATAGAGAGGTTTGACGTCAATAGGTAGGCTGGTACTTTGGTTAGTCAGTCAGTAAGTCAGTCAGCGATCAAGGATGAGTCATCGACTGTTCTTCCTTCCAGCCACCTCAACAAGCCCACGTCGCAACCTTGATCGAGTCTCCCCAACAAGCGATCATCACGGAAGCGATCAAGAAATCGTTCGATCACCTGAACAGGCCCATCGTCTACCTAGATTTGGGTAAAGACCCGGGATCGAAGAAATGGAAGGAATGTCAACTGGACACCCACAAGCAGAACATCCAAACGCACATCGCAGCCATGAACGCCGCGACCGCGCACGTCGTCACCCTCGCCTCCCAGACCGAAATGGATCCTCCGGCTGTGTCGAAGGCCATCAACGTCATGTGAGTCTACATCAATTTCCTCGAGCTTTGATCCAGTCGTCGGAAGCCGAAGAATCCTCATGCAATCCCAGAGGACCCAGATTCAGATGCGAAGTCTTTGTCCGAAACGAGAAGCTGTTTTCATTGGGGTTATCTTATATCTCACTTCCCCTTTTCCGCAGAACGACAACACTGCCCGAGATGACGAAGCACGTCGCCACGATGGCCACTTTGATCGAGGACGATCGGGACCGCGGAGATCTGATCGACGCCACCCGAAAAATGTGCAAAGCCTTCAGCGATCTCCTCAACGCCGCTGAACCGGTGGGACCTCCTCAACCTCAGAAACTCATCGTCGCCGCAGCAGATGTCGCTGAAAAGACGAGAGCGGTTCTGCACACGATCGCCGAAGAACCCGAGTGGGACACCCAGACCGCTGACCTGCTTTTGGCTCTTGCGAAGGGCGTCGCAAACGCTGCCGCAGCTCTCGTCCTCAAAGCGAAGGACGTTGCCAACCAAACCACCGATCAGGACCTTCAGAACCGAATCGTCCAGGCCGCTACTCAAGGCGCTCTTGCCACATCGCAGCTGGTTTCGAGCACAAAAGTGCTCGCACCTACCATCGCCGATGCTGCATGCCAAACCGAGCTCGAAAGTGCCGGTCGAGAAGTGTCGAGGACTGTGGACAACATCGTCTTCGTTTGTCAAGACGCCACCGACGACCCGAAGCTCCTGCAGAGCTTGAAGGACGCCGCCCGCCAAGTGGCCAACTCCCTCCAGGACCTCCTGAGCCAGGTGAAGGACATCGGCGTCCGCGCCAAGGAAACTCGCGAAGGTCACACGGGTCCCGTCACCACAATCATCGATGCGACGGACCGTCTCTTCGATTCGAGCGGAGATGCAACCGAGATGGTCAGACAGGCGAAGATTCTCGCGTCGGCCACGGCCCAACTCATTCAGGGCATCAAGGGCGACGCCGAACAGCAGACCGACATCGGACAACAGAAGAAACTTCTGCAAGCGGCGAAGGTTCTCGCCGATGCGACGGCCCGCATGATCGAAGCCGCCAAGGGCTGCGCCGGAAAGCCTAACGATTGCGAATCGCAGGCCATGCTCCGGAAGGCCGCGGAAGACATCCGCGTTGCCACGGATGCTGCCAGCGGAAACGCGGTTCAACGACGAGTCATCCAACGACTTGAGGTAAGCAGTCACCGCTTGCGTTGAATCGATTAGAACCGATATGAGACGGTTGTTCGACATCGAATAGAGTCTGGTTGAGTTTTGTTTCGTCGTGTTCTGAGAAGTTCCGAGACCTTTCTAACCGTTCCTTCCTTGTTTTCGTAGACTACCGCCAAGCAGACCGCAGCGGCCGCTCGTCAGAACATCTCTGCTGCTCACAGCGCAGTTCCACAGTCTTCCAATGAGCAACTAAGTCACCAGTTGTCGGAGCAAGTGCGTGAAGTCGAGGGCATTCTACCTAGAGTGACTCAAGGCGTTAAAGCTACTCAGACCTCCTCGGCCCTCGATTCACACTTGGAGCTGATCTACGCGTGTGAAGACATGACCCGACCGTGCGAAGCGATGGCTTCAACCTCGAAAAAACTCGCTGCCACCATCACCGAAACGACGACGTCTCAACTGCTGCACACGCGAGCCATGGAGATGACTTCAACTCTAACCGAACTGCGGACCTGGGTTACGAAGGCCAAAACCGTGTGCGGACAGAAGGTTGAGGATCTTTCCGGACCGATTTCCACGATCGATGGACTCCAACGAGACCTCCGGGAGTATCGTCACGCTTCTCAGATGCACGACCTTCGGCCTTTGCCAGGTGAGAATACAGAAATGTGTTCTCTAAAACTCGGAGCCACATCGAAAGTCGTCGGCTCGTCGTTGGCTCAGATCCTCACAGCAGCTTCTCAAGGCGACAAGGACTACCTCCTCGTGGCCGCCCGGGACACGGCCAACGCCCTTAAAGATTTCGTGTCGGCCGTCCGAGGAGTTGCGGCTTGCAGTGACGAACAGGATTCTCAACTCAGTGTGATCGACAATGCGGCCGTGGTCGTGATGCGCGCAAGAGACCTCATCACGGCCTCGCAGGATGTCGTCAGCAACCCCCACAACCCCGACAACCAACAACGCCTGACCCAGGTGGGAAAGCAGGTGTCGACCTCGCTCACCAGCTGTATCAGCATCCTACCGGGCCAGAAGGCTGTCGACGATACCATCACCGCCATCACCGAATCGACGCAAACTCTCAACGAAGGTTCGTACCCTGTGAGCACCCGGACGTACGGAGACCTCCAGTCGGACCTTCAGAACGCGGCGGAGCGCCTTCACAAATCCACCGACAACGTTGTGGAATCCGCGAGAGCGTCGTCATCGAAACTCACCACTTCCGTTCGTCGTTTCGGCTCAGACTTCAACTGTCTGTTCGATGTCGGTCTTCAACTCGCTGGCCACACTCAAAACACCGACGTTCATCCTCGAATCACGAACGCGTTACGAAATGTTTCGATTTCATCATCGAAACTGCTTGTTGTCTCGAAGTCCACCGCGGCCGATCCGTCGGCCTCTGCCAAGAACCAACTGATCGCGGCCGGTCGCGCCGTCGTCGATTCCATCAATCAGCTGATCGAAGTTTGTTCTTCTTCAGCTCCCGGTCAGACCGAATGCGACAACGCCATTCGTGCGATCCAGAGTGCGAAGACACACCTGGAACAAGCCAACGAACCTATCTCAGACCTCAGTTATTATGAATGCCTCGATGTTATCATGGACAAAAGTAAAATGCTCGGCGACGGTATGGCCGGTATCACCGACACTGCCAAGCGCAGTCAGCACGAAGCCTTCTGTGCCGCGGTCAAGAGGACCTGCACTGCCGTGTGCGGTCTCATCGAAGCCTCGGCCCAGGCCGCCTACCTCATCGGAGCTTCGGATCCGAGCTCTGTCGCCGGCCGAGCGGGTGTTGCCGATGCCGCACAGTTCGCCAGAGCGCTGCACGCGATCGAGGAGGCCTGCGCCCAACTCACAAGTCATCGCAGTTCTCAACAACAAGTCATCAGCGCCGCTACAGTCATTGCCAAGCATACGTCCTCCTTATGTAATGCCTGTCGTATGGCCTCGGCGAGGGCCAACAACCCCGTCACGAAAAATCAGTTCATGCAAAGCGCGAAAGACGTCGCCGGCGCAACGTCGGCTCTCGTCAGCGGAATCAAAGCTCTCGACAAGGATCCCACCGACGCGAACAGGAGAATTTGCAACCAAGCGACCAAACCTCTCATCGCAGCGGTTGAGAACTTGACAGCTTTTGCCAGTTCTCCTGAGTTCGCTACGGTCCCTGCCCGCCTTTCCGACAAGGCCATCCTGGCACAACAACCTATCCTCGGCACCGCGCGAAACATCGTTGCTGGCTCATGCAACCTCATCAGTCATTCAAAGGATCTTGCTGTGAATCCCAAAGATCCACCCGTCTGGCAGGGCTTCTCGAACGAGAGCCGAACAGTATCCGATTCGATCAAGAAGTTGGTCACCGTTATCAAGGAGAGCGCTCCTGGACAACGGGAATGTGACCAAGGCATCGAAAAGCTGAACGGCTGCATAAGGACCTTAGATCAGGCGTCCATCGCCATCTTGGGCCAGACGGGATCGTTACCGTCGCCACAACACGACCTCAGGACTTGCCAGGAACAGATCGAGCACTCCTGTCAAGCGATCCAGCAGAGTCTGGAACCGTTGCGCGTTGCCGCCAAATGCCAGGCCGAACAGTTGGGCCACTGCGTCCTTCAACTAGTCTCCTACTTCAACACTATCGTCCAGAACACGGTTGAGGCCTCTGGGCGTATTATGAGCAACAAACAACAAATGCTCCTCATCGATCAGGCCAAAACTGTATGCGAGGCTGCCGTGCAATTCCTATACACTTCGAAAGAGTGCGGCGGGAACCCGAAAGCACCGGACATGCTGCACAACGACATCGATGAGGGCGCTGATGCCACCAAGGAGGCTGTGGTGAGTACCAACACCTTTCAACTCGTGCACGAACTTTTGCCTAGCTTTCGCAACTTCGGTCTGTGCTAACCTTTCCTCTATGTTTTTCCTTACAGAATGATCTTCTCCAAACGCTCGAAAGATCCGCGGCTGAAGCCGGTTTCGTGAGCGGAGTCCTAGAGAACCTGAATAACGCGATTGCGCAGCTAGATCAGCCTGTGGTTGTGACCCAACATGAAATTTCATTCGCTGACGTACAAACCGAAATGGTCAACACCGCCAAGGAGATCGCTCGAGTGTCTCAGGACATGGTCATGAAGTCATCGAGCGATCCCCGTCAGCTTTCGCATCTCGCGAATGAGCTAGGACATCATTACGCCACCCTTGTCACGATAAGCAGGACCGCGATTTCTGTCACTTCTAACAGTGAGGTGAGTCACGACTTTCCGTGGAATATCAGAACGCAAGCGCTCCCACTCAACAAATAATAACTCGGAACCTCTCCCCGTTCGAAACATTTCTGCTTCGAGTGCCGAAGCGGAATTCTTTTTTGGAGCTATTCTTCTTGTGTTTTTCTGAATTTCAAACGATTCTCGATTCAACGATTCGCAGAGGATCGTGAGTAGCCAAGGATTCGAAACTCGATTCGATGGAGTCGGAAGTTTCACGCGCTAAAAAAAACTTTCCCTTCGCAGCTTGCCTATCGCATTCGAATGGGAGTGCACGAGCTCGGCAAGTCGTGCGTCACTTTGAGTAAATCCTGCGGAACAGCTCAAGCTAATCCGGGAGATTCGCACGCCCAACGGGAGCTGGCTGATTCGGCTAAAGCCGTCTCGGAGAAGGTGTCCGTCATTCTCGGCGCCCTCAAAGCCGGCTCCACGGGAACGCAGGCGTGCATCAACGCCGCTTCGACTGTGAGCGGGATCATTGGCGACCTCGACACGACGATAATGTTTGCGTCGGCCGGCTCACTGAATCCGGAGCACGAAACAGACAAATTCGGCGACCACCGCGAGAGCATTCTGAAGACTGCCAAGGCCCTGGTGGACGACACCAAGACCCTGGTCGCAGGAGCGGCTTCCAGCCAAGAGCAGCTCGCTGTTGCCGCTCAAAATGCGGTACAGACGATCGTGCACTTGGCTGACGTTCTCAAACAAGGAGCCGCTTCGCTCGGACCTCAGAACCAAGAAGCGCAGGTGAGTTTCGCTTGAACAGACTAGAATCTGACTGTCGGCTCCAGTCGACAAAAAAAAAACGAGAAAACAGAAACGAGTTCTGACTAACTTTCCAAGATTTGCTGACCGATGACTAACACGCTCGTCTAGCGATGATGGCGTGTGAAGCCTGCTGTGCGAGACACGGAGGGAGGAGTTGGATTTGCCTGCTAGCGACGGTCGGGTTGGCGTCAAAATAACCTAAACGGGGCCTAAACTCTGCGATTCACAAGATTTCAGCTGTGACACAAACACAGAACTAGCTTGGCGCCTTTGGTTTCAATGTTGATTCACGCGGGGTCGGTTCTATTTTAGGTTATGCTGCTCAACGCCGTCAAGGATGTGGCCCTAGCTCTGGGTGACTTGATCCAAGCTACGAAAGTGGCTTCTGGAAAGAATATTAACGATCCGTCCATGCTTTACCTTAAGGACTCTGCTAAGGTAGTATTTCTATTCGCGCTGCTTGTGCGATTATTTCTCTCTCCGAATGGTTTTAGCTCTTGCTGGTAGTAGATCCGCAAGTTGGAAAGACAATGCTAGCGAAGGAAAAATAGATTTCTATGTGAACAAGCAAACGAACGAAAAACAAAAATCCGAAGACGGCCTAGCTTTCCTGCTGATGGAGATGCTTTCGACTCTCTTGCTCTGCTTGTCTATGATGCGCAACCATGATGTTGTGATGTTGTTGTTTTCTTGTGTATTGCATCTCTATCCGTAGTTTGGTGGTAGTAGGTGGTTCACACACCTTCTGTAGCTCATCTCTCCGTTTTGGCGGTGCATTGAATTCGGAATTTGAGAAGCCTCTACCGGGTACTGATGAAACGTGGTTGCAGATGATGGTGACGAACGTGACTTCGCTGCTGAAGACGGTTCGTGCAATTGAAGACGAGAATTCACGTGGCACGAGAGCCCTCGAGGCGACCAGTGAAGCTGTCTATCAAGAAATCAAAAGCTTCGACAGTCAGAACTTCAGTGGACTTCCCGAAGTGACCCCTGAAGCACTCGTGAGGTCCACGAAACATGTGACTTTAGCTACCGCGAAGGCCGTTGTTGCTGGCACGTCTTGCAAGCAAAACGATGCCATTGTTTCTGCCAATATGGGACGAAAAGCGATCGCCGATATGCTCCAAATATGCAAGGTCAGTGATCTCGACGCAAACCCCATGTCGGGCCTCGCGATGGCGTTTTCCGTGCTTACAACCCACGTCTCCACTTCCAGGCTGCTTCGCTTCTGGCCGACACACCCGACCTGAAAGCTCGGGTCCTCAAGTCCGGCCGTGACTGTGCAATTCGATACCGCGAGCAGCTGCAGCTGCTACTGCAGGTGCTGGAAAGCCGATCAGCCGATGGTAAACAGCGCTTGGTCGAGGGATCGCGCGCAATCGCTATCGCCGTAGCCGAAATCGTCAGCGCCGCTGAAGCCCTCAAGGGTGACGACTTTATCGATCCTGAAGATCCTACTGTTATCGCTGAAACGGAGCTTCTTGGTGCAGCTGCCTCGATCGAAGCGGCGGCTCAGAAGCTGGCCAATCTCCGGCCGAGGGAAATTACTGTTCAGGTAAGAATCGAGAAGTCTTCGAGTCGGGCTCGCTGGCTGAACTGCCGGCCGTTTCATACGTACAGGCGGTCGTGAAGCCACGCGGCCGAACTTTGTAGTGTTGGTTTGACACGGACAACGGCCGCGTCGATGACAACGCTGTAGTCGTCGTCGTTGTGTCTTGAATGTATTTTCGCTGAACACGGTCATGAATCAGGCCGTTTCCGGAGAAGGCTGGTGTTGCCAACGGCCAAGGTCTCTTCTGATGCGCGCGTCGCTCCTATCGTGTCAGTCAGTGCGTCCGTCATTCAGTCAGTCAGTCGGAGAGACACTCCGATGCTGCTAGCAGCAACAGAACCAACCAGCATTGGACACACTTTCATGAGAGCCGACGAGAGAAACAAAGTTCGCTGGTCAATTGTTTCCCCAATCGTTTGTTGAGATGCTTTGGATACAGTCAAGGAAGCGTAGACGGTACTCCGCGATGTGAATATTGACTGTGTGTTGACACTGACGTTGCCACTGTTACCGTACTCCATTCTAGTCACTGCTGGAAGGATCGAGTTGAAGTCTGTTCTCGTAAGTTTGTGTTGCGACAAGCTACAGAGAGTAACATGCCTGGCAAGTTGGGTCTAGCAAATCATGTGACAAACTCAAGTGGACGGTACAAGACCGGACTCGATTTCTATACAAGAAAAGTTTCTCCGTCACTCTTGAACCGGGTTTCCCAAGTCGAAGACGAAGTTTGAATCCCGGATAAGCGAGGAAACTTCTGAAAGTCGCCAGGCTGCTCAAGCGAGCGAGTTGTCAAGGGTTTGCCAACGAAGATACGGAAGTTTTTAAGGTAGATCTGAGTAAGGTTTTTAACGCGATCCCTCCGCTCGCTGCAGGTCGCTGACGAGAACTTGAACTTCGACGCGCTCATTCTTGAAGCTGCCAAATCAATCACAGCTGCCACAGCTGCCTTGATCAAAGCAGCTGCTATGGCCCAGCGAGAACTTGTCGCAGCAGGAATGGTCAGCGGTCAACCGCGTTACCACTCAGAAGATGGCCAATGGTCCGAAGGTCTCATTTCGGCTGCACGTCTCGTGGCGGCCGCGACGCATAGTCTCGTTGAAGCGGCCAACGCGCTCGTGCACGGAGAGGCTTCGGAGGAAAAGCTCATCTCTTCTGCGAAACAAGGTAAGGAGCGGACAGATGAGGCTATATGGAGTACTTTCAATAGCATTTGTTCAGACGATCCGCAGCTTGAACCCGTTTTCTGACTCGGTTTGACCATTTCAGTCGCGAGCTCAACAGCTCAGCTGGTGGTGGCGTGCAAAGTCAAGTCATCGCCTGACTCACCGACCATGAAGAGACTCCAGGCTGCTGGAAATGCCGTCAAGCAAGCTACCGAGAGCCTGGTCCGAGCTGCGAGGCAGTCAGTAGAACAGACGGAAGAGTTCCAACTGGTCATCAACAAACGCATGGTCGGTGGCATCGCCCAGGAAATCGTTGCCCGCGAAGAAATCCTGCGGAAAGAACGCGAACTCGAGAACGCTCGTGAGAAACTAGCTCAGCTACGAAAAGCCAAGTATGGCAATCGACAGCACACGGAACAACTCGAGAGCCAGAGCGTTTCCCGGCAGGAGGGCAGCGCACAAGGATACGGTAAATACGATTTCCTCCTCTATAACGAGCGTAGTGTAGACTCAGACCATTTGGATCGTCCGACAATATTCGAACGGATCAGTCATGACCGGGCGACTTGTTGGGTTTAACCATGTCAAACAGGAAAGTTCTTCCACTAATTAAATCGTTTAATTGCAGCGGCTTCAGAGACGTACAGCGCCTACACATACCACTCGAGCGAATCATCGTCTCGATCAACGACGCACAAACAGTAGTTTTCCTTCACTTGCGACGGTGAAGACGCCGATGGTGAACAAAGCCGCCCAACACAATAGTCGTTCTCCTGAAGGCTTCTCCTGACGCCTGGCGCTTGTTACCCTTAACGAAGAAATTTCATTATTCGACTGCGACCAACTAACTCAGGAGAGACACAGTTAACATTTGGATGATTCATCGTTTATCACGCATCAACTCCATTCATCACCTCATCGTCGACAAAGCATTTCAATGAATCAAAACGGGAGCCCCGTCGTCATGTTAAGTATTGCGTCAGGGCTCAATATTCATGACTTTCATCTTCCATTTGATAGAAAACGGTGCTTTTTACACATGCCTCAGTGGCGTACATTTCATCCGCTTTGTGTGAGGCGAGAGGAAGAAAGAGAGAAGAATCAAAGTTGGGGTTCAGCGCAACATTACGTAATACCCTTACCACGATGACAGTTACCCTTCAACTTTCGTACTTGTCATGGTCTTGTTCGATGACATCGTCAGAGTGTCTTGTCGAGTTGAGACGTTCAGCAATTGAGATGGGGTTTACTGTCAGAAACCTCTTTTCGTTTTTTTTTTTCGGAGAGCTACAACCACAAAAGTCCTGTGTCTGAATTTCGTGGAAATCAAAGATTTATACTTCATGTTATTGAGCGCGCATCCACCCTTATCCATTCTTGTAATTGTGCTTGAATATTAATCTTTGTTTCCTCCACGATAACCCTTCTTTTTATATTTCCGACATTACGTTTGCATACATCTTTGTCATTGTTATGAATACTACAGGGATTTCCGTAACGTAATGTTGTCAATTGAGTCCATTAAAACGATTAAACAAGTTATCTTTACTCATCAATCGAGTGCAGCAGTAGTGATAATTGAGATAGTGATGGCGAACACGAGAACGCGATAGTGACAATCAAACGTTTTCTATGAGCAGAGAGTTTATCACTGCCAGTGTTTTCTCAAACTCCTTTGCCTGGCCAACTTTCCCACCTGATGGATGAGCCGATCGATCTTTGCCTAGAGATATCGATCAGATTTTATGGCTCTCTGAAGTGACGCCGGAAGTTATCGCAGTGCGCTGAACTTGACCGCCTCACACCTGTTCAAAACAGTTGAACTTGGAACTGTGTGCGTCACACACCGACGTATCGAAGCCGCTGAAAGTTCAAAAGCATAGAATATTCTTCGGTTGAAGACGGTATGTTCGGGGCGTGACATAATAGTTATAATAATAATAATAATACCAATAATCATCACTGTAAAAGCGGACGTCTCGTTCAGCTGAGTGAATGGTTTGACGATCAGAGCTGCGACCAGCCAAACGTCTCCGCCATAATTGCGATTCGTGATTCTTCTCCAGTAATACCTCTGAAGCCTGTAGTAATAATTCCTCCAAAGACTGGCGTCATCGAGAACTGAGCGATCGTGAAGTCTCAGCGTCCCTAAGGCTATCCTTCCTCTTTTTCGAGCTCTGTGTCTAACACATTTGATACATCACTCACAGCAATGATTGCTATGCGGGAGTTCGCAGCGACGTCCATTGATGGAAACGATGGAAGTGAATGATTTAATAAAAATTGAAGGAGGTAGGGGAAAACTCAAGCGGTTCTTTTCCCTGCCATGATACAGTTATCTCAAGATTGAAGTGAGGCTCGGTAAAAACCTGCCTGTACACCTGGACCAGGTCATCTCGATCTACTACTGCTACTGCTAGAACAGATGTTCCAGATGACGAAATGGAGGTCACCGCAGTCCCGCTTTGAACGGTCTGAAAGGATTAGGGGCCGCGGTCGGTCCTACAGCCGGTCGGGGCAAGCTCATTGAATCGGGGAATCCACTGAAACGTTACTTTTTAAAATGAGATGTCTCCTGTAGTTTCTAGCTCATGGAGGATGTATGAGAAACCTAGAAGCATTGACAAACCACAGAAGATTCGGTTGCATGGTTTATTCATAGGGTAGACATATTTTTGGTCACGAGGCATGATAGACGTTGATGTTTACAGAAAATGAAGTACATCGGTCTCCCAGTCAGCGTATCTCCCGTCCATAGATAACCCGATCGGGGCTTGAAGATATCGTAAACGAGACCAAAGTCAGAAAGTATGCTCTTGCCATTGGTATGATTGGTCGCAGACTCTGATTGGTTCAGAGTGCAGCTTCCAGTCTTGATACAATATCACAAAATGACTTCATCGACACCTTCTCTTCACCGCTAACGTAAACGCAATAACGTGTATAAATCATAATCGTCACAGAGAAAAAAGGCTCTCGAATCCGTCCCCTGATATCACTTTCACCAACATCAGATATATGCGTCCGCGCGTTCGTTCCGCGGGCTTCTCGGTATAGAGAGCTGTCAACAATAAACGTAGCGTCGAAGAAAATCTTACGATTGCGTTAATGCAACGCTTTGTCCCACCGACTCAGGTGAGATGCAATGTCTCTTGATCACTGTTCGTGCTCTCTTCTTCCAGAAGCTCTTTCTCGTTGGGCGACGGCGCAGCCCAGGGCTGAAGTTCGGCAGAGCCGAAAATCACGAATTGCACGGCCCCGAACGAGTATATAGCGGACGCCAGGAGGAAGAGCTTCCTCCACTGCGCCAGCGTGTCGTTATGTTGAATCACCCAACCAGTTATGAGTGGGGCGGCCATCCCGCTCAAGTTCCCGAAGCCGTTGGTAATACCCATTAAGGTGCCGGCAAAATTCGGCGCCATGTCCAGAGGCATGGGGTTCTGACCGCCGACCGTGAAGGCGTAAAGAGACATACCCGTCACGAGGAGCGTGATAACCTTCAAGTGGTCGCACCCCGCCCAAGGCACTAGGGAGAGACAGACCGCCGGTCCGAGCAAACCGACAGCTTGGAATATTTTTCGTATTTTCGTTGTTCGACACAAACGTTTCTTTCGCAGGGAATCGGCGACCGGTGCCAACAACAGCATGCTCAGGCTGCACGACAAATGAACAAGAGCGTTTTGGAAGCCGTTATTTGAGATCTTGTAGTGCAGCACTCCGCTCAGATAGTTGGGTAGATCGATAAGGAGGAAATAGAAGCCGTAGTTTCCACAGAATATCGTCACCGCTAACGACCACACCGCCGGAGAAGTCAGGATGGTTTTCCATGGAAGCTCAACATTGTGCGCAGCTATGTAACCCCGAGACTTCTGAATGTAGTTGAGCTCCTGCTTTGAGATCCAAGGATGCGATTCGGGTTTCTCGTGAACGACGAGTGCCCAAACAACGAACCAGACACAACCGATCCCACCGAACAAGTAGAAAACGTTCGGCCATCCGTTCTCGTGCGAACATAGCTGACCCGTCACCATCAAGGTGACCACGGTTCCCATAGAGGTTCCGATTGTATTGTAAGATATGATACGGGAACGTTCGTGTTTCGGAGCCCAGTGACTGAGCAGAGCCATTGATGATGGGAATACGACTCCTTCGAACAGACCCTGCATCACTCTGACTAGAACAAGGCCATGCGCACCCCAGATGCGCGCGGCTGCCGGTGTTATGATCGAGAGGAGGGACGTGACGAAAATACCACATCCTAGAAGCCATTTAGCACCGATGAGTTCTGCGAGACGGCCTCCTGGCACCTGCGTCAGGACGTATCCATAGAAGAACGCACCCAGAATCATCCCTGGAATGGATCATGCCTTATGAAGGATGGGATTCAATCTCCGCCTTCGTCACCTATGTAAAATAGGTTCCTCAGGTTGCGATTCCCTCGGGATGGCTGAGACCCGGTGGCTGAGGTTGCGACCGAGATCCGCGGGAAGAAATTGCAGTCGAACAGCGAAATTCTACGCACCCTGAGTGTTTTCGTCCCAGTCAAACTCGCCGCCGTAGTCAGGATTCGATGATAGGAGTCCGCTGGTGGCGACACTGGTGTTTCTCGGACACGTTTCCAGCAGAGGATCCACGGTAGGTAACAAGTTTTTTTCCAGGGCCGTCAGATTCACCATCGCAACTATCGCCACGGATAGGTTCACCCGAAGAGCGTAGAGCATGAAAAATGCCCAAAACAGCATCACCACCAAAGTGTATCTGTAACAGAAATGAAACCTAATCATTCGCGGCTCTCGACTCATGGAAGTACTAGCGAACAAATAGGCGCTTGCTGAAGTGATTTCCACCACGGAAATCTTGGTCGTGAGTCGGATTTACCTTGCTGCTATGCATGTTTTCTCCCGTTGGGGTGACCGTCGCCCTCGACCCCCGCTCAAGGGGAGCGCGGTGTATCGTACTTGCTTCATCATTTATCTCCTCGTTGAGCCGCCCATATCTGCAAAACACGGGTAGGCATGATGATGAGAATAAGGATCATACAGCGAATCAGTCGGCATCTACAACCTCTGCCGTTTGGGTGTTTCTCGTCAGGGACTCAGAATATCTCATCAGTAATATAGAGCGCCCGGTAGCGGTTCTGTTTTTGCATTCATGAGGGCTTAGGTTCATGCCATTTCAGTCACGTGTAGAGCTCATTTGCCGACGGGAGTTTCAATCGATAACAGCTGCGGGATCGACCATGAATGGTGAACTCGAACAACAGAACTCAAATGAATATTTTCCGATCGGACCAGATCCATTTGGCGAAAACGCAGCGCTCGATTCATTTCTCAAAGTCACAAGCTGCTCCTGGAACATCGGTGTCTCGGCACAGCGGTGTACCCAGGCCGTCGGCAAGGCATAAAATTGGGTGTAACCGGACAGCCTCAGTCATAAGGACACCCGGAGAGACAACATGACGACGTTTCTGGAACGCGCTGGCCTATATCCTAAATTCTAGACGTTTCTCACAAGTTGATCGTGAGACAAAGCTCAATGTGGAGGAATTATGAGTTTTGCGCAGCGAGCCCACACTTGAACCTGAATATTTTTTCAAGAGCCAACAGCAGGACCGGACGGAGCACTCTAGAGATCCGAGTCCTCAGAGTATCTCATCCCTGGCGAACTTGACGGGGGTAACCATGCTTGGCGAGTTTCTCTCGCTGATGCGAAATTTCATTGGGCCCGGAATATAACTAGAACATCCTTTCCAGTCATGATGGTTATGGATTGTAGCCTCTTTGAGATTCCCCTATTTCCGGGCTTTCACTTGTGCCGAGATTCGAGCGATCCATTCACGAGAAGCGATGTCACACCGGTAACCTGCTGGGTCGTTTCGCATTTCCAACCATTGTCCTCGCACTTGACGGCGATCAACAATGCCTATCCGGTTTTCGGTCATTTGAAGCGGTGACATAGTTTCGTGCCCGTTGACAGTGAACACGCTTCGAGTCTCCGAGAAGAAACTTCCAAATTATAAAAATAGCAGCTTTCGGGCAACAGTTGTCAAGGGAACGAATTCGGGCTCCGTCAGAGTCACGTTCCAATTCAGACCTATCCCCCGGAATCAGAGACGTTTGGCAAGGACCAGCAGCGAACTATGAGGTTCAGGGACAACCGAGGATTGAACACGATCCTTTGATCCGGGCATGATCCTCTGTTCGGCTGGTTTGTCACGGACTCCTCCTGCTGGCTGTTTACAGCTGCGCTTTTCCGCTTGATGACACGCCGGAGCTGTAGCATGAAAACCTGAGTCGACTCCGTAGTTCAAGATTCGCTTGCGCTTAACGAGGAGCCGTTCTAAGATCTCTGCCGTTGCTCTGATCGAGGAGTTAAGTTCCATCTTCGAACACAAGTTTCGCGATATTTACGGTGCCACCGTGCCAAGAATTTCATTCGGCTAATCTCGATGAGTCTCCTTATTGCATGTCTTGAATTTTGCATGGGATCCGGCTACTCTTTCGCTCAGGGAAAGCAATCACGTAAATGCCGCGAAAAAACCTCCGCGCACCGGAACCTGTCACTAAGCAGCCGTAGAGAGACGAATTCGAACGAGTTGTCAAAGCTCTCACACACCAAGCGTATAGCCTTGCGCCGAACGATGTCCGACGAAATCGGAACGAGACCTGCCATCATCATCACCAACCTGTATCCGACGATGCAAACTCGGGCTTCTACACGAGAGGATACCGAATTCACGTTGATACATTCATCGAAACCCTTCCGTGCTGCTGGCTGGCAAATGACGCCATTTTGCTCCAAGTGTGGTAGAACACACACTTCTTTGCCATGGTGGCGCCGTCGCCGCAGAATACTAAAGGCCTTCCCGTGCCGCAGTGGACCTTCCTACAAAGAGCAGCGCGCGCGGCAATCCCGTTACGACGACAGCCCTTGCCTGCTGCCGCTGCTGCAGCAAGTCCATAACATAAACATTCTGAAACTCTTTTCCGTGTGAAGTGTTGTTGTTTTTGACGGCAGCTCTGCGAGCCTCCCGGAAGAGTGAATCTGCGCGATGTGACCGAGAAACTTCTCCGGAGACTTTTTGAAATGGTCTCCTACATAGAAAGGCCGCTTCTGGGGGACAACGCAAAGCCCTCAGCGAACTTCACGCCGAGCTCATGTTCTTTCCGGAAAACATTCTTTTCACTGTTGCTCGCAGTTGTTTTCTGTGGACTCCTTGCGGGCAACCTATACCAGGGTTTCCTTCTGGAACAGAATCGCCCGATGATAAAACTGAGGTGAGGAACAGGAAGTTTGAATCTTGTCACGGCTCCTGTGAGGCAATCTAGAGTCCCAGCAGTCCTATTCCTATGACATATCGCTTTGTCGCGGGCATGCTACGAGATTTGTCAAATCATATATAGCTATATTGGCAGTGTCAAGCGAGCTCAAGGCTCATAACCGTTGATACTACCGTTTTACATAGAAGGACTTTCGATGAGAAATCTCATCGATTCCGCTGATTTCCAGGGCCAGAGGCCGTGCAAGTGGCGAGCGGAATCCCCAGTCAAACAATACGGTTTACCATCTGCAATTGGGCAAGGACGTCCTTGTGTTTCTCCAAATCCAGAACGCGGGGGCGAATTTCTTTGAGAAACACCTGATCGAGGATCTCGACCTCGACAAACCCTGTGTTTGCGTCAAGAGACCGAGGTGAGTGGATGAACGTAGCGTCACAGAACTGACGATGGAATTCATCTTCTCATTTTTTTCCGATCACGCGATCGCTTCACCCTGTGTTCACGTTGTTGCATCTCTTTGTGGTTTGTAGCCGGAAGCAGTGCCGATGTCTTGATCCCGTCACTCATAGCCCGTGGCTATTCAGTCGACTCAGTGCCGGATGGCGCTGTGGAGTTCATCCAGATTGGACAGAGCTGAATGGTTGCGTCGACCGTGTCCTAGACGAACTGAGAGGAAAGCCAGTGAAGCGGCGGTAGGTTCCTGTCGAATTGATCGATTCCAAACCTTTCACGCATCAATGAAAGTTCAGTACATACAACACTTGATCGATTCGATTTATGCCTCACAGGTATTTGTATATGACAATCCTCCGTGATCCAGTCCGGAGATTCAGAAGTGAATGGCAGCACTTTGTTGAGCAAAGAGGCTCGCGACCGTCTCGCCATCTCTGCGGAGGCCACGAGTACTCACTGCCCGATGTACAGAACTGTTTTGCCGGAAGAGATCCGTCTACTGTTACTTTGGAGGAATTCGCTCTGTGTCAGGACAACCTGGCTCTCAACCGCCAGACGAGGATGTTGGCTGACTTACAGCTCGTAAATTGTTACGATAAAAACATGAACACGGTAGGTGTCTGTTCGATTGATGACAGATTTCTCGATCTCTCTGGAAGTTATGTCCACTACCGACTCAACCAAGTTGCGATTCGTCGACCTGCTATTGTGTATGGAAGTATGGATTGAAGTGGATTTTTTTGTTTTCAGAGTCATCGTGACATGATCCTATTGCACAGCGCCAAAAGCAATCTTCATCGGATGGCGTATTTTGGCTTGTCAGAATTTCCGAACATTTCTCGGAAAATGTTCGAGAACGCTTTTGATCTCCACTTCGTTACACAGCCTCACCATAGATTGAACCGTCTTTCCAACTATTTGAAAAACTCCAAAAAGTTTTCAGCGTTCGAGAGCGTTGTTCGGGAAGCAAACCATCTCGACGTGCAGCTTTACGAGTATGCCAAAGAATTGTTCTTCGAACGGTTCCACCAAATATTCAAGGACAATGATGAGCAGAGCACAGGTTTCGACACTCCCTCACAAGAGATTGAGGACCCCGATTGGGCCGATGGAGAAGATATATTCATGGACCGATAGATTCTCAAAGTGCTCAATCAGTCCTCGAGCAATACAATCGATCTGCAGAAGGCCGGAGGGAGGCTCTGCTGAACATGTTTTTGTATGTATTTGACTTTGGTAACTCTACACAAGAGCAATAATCAACGAGGAAGAGATTCCTATTCGTGTTGTGTTTTCTTAAAGTTCATGAATCGTTCCACCGTTTTTCATCCTGAGCGAACAGCTCGGGTCATGTTCCCGGTTCGCTCACCCACTCTCATTAGGATAGTCCGCCGCTGGAAATCGAATACAGATTCGGAGTATGGTAACGGCCATGGCCATCGGAGTTGTTCTACCCGCTCGATTCCACGTCGATTTCGACTTGGAGCGTTTTCATGCTGGTCATGGTCTGATTGGTAAAATTGTGGCTGCGATGAATCGTCCTCCGTCCTCGAAAATTGCCCCCGTACGTTGGATACTTTCAAGTCTTTCAACTCAGATCCGACCGCGACCACCGGCGCATTATGTACGGCCAGGGTGCACCGTGCAACTTTGCTTCAAACCCTGCTGAATTATTCCGACAGAGTTCCGCGCCGAGAGATTTCACAAGATGATATGCATCCTAGATTCGAAGTGAAACTCTCTCAAAAATGAGAACGTTCCACCAGGCTGGTGCACCGTGAGATAGTTGTTTCGGAAATTCTTCCGTTCTAATAAACATTCTGCTCAACAAATCCAGTCTTTGATTCATTGACAGCTGGCAGATTCCCTCTTTCCCAGAATGAATTTGTATCAGAGGGTGGCGTCCTAGGAACGTGGAAATAGGTTTCTTGACACGATGTCGTCTCGGACATGGCACGATGTCCGCCTGAAAGCTTCGCAGGCTTCGTCCTCAAGGGCCTGAGAAGAATTTGGGAATCGTTATTCGAGAAAAACCTCCGATTCGAACAGGTTTTCGTATCTGATTCTGGTCGAACAGCTCTTCTCAAGGGCTTTCCGAAGAACTTTTTACCAGCATTATACGTCAAATCTGAGCCGAAATATAAGCATTTTAAGTTTAGAGTCTCACCGAATAAATCAGAGGTTCTTGAGAATTCCCAACCAAATAAACGCCCTGAAATATCGCTCACAAATGTTCTCTTTTCCGAGAGAATACGATCCAGACGTTATTCGCCAGAAATTTTTGGGGAGCACTTGATCCCCTCCTATCCGAAGAGACCCGCGGCGCGGAAACTAGACACCGGATTCCCCCATTGATAGCCGGGTATAGATGGCAAGATTATTTTAGTTGTCCTTGAGCAAATCATGGGGAGCAAAGCATAAATTACGTCGCAAGAGGTAAGAGAACATTCCTGGCCCAGAAGGGATATGATAGGTAGGCTATCAGCCAGAGCAGAGATAGTATTCCCGAGCTGTACGAAGGAAGATGTCGCTCGACGTTCAATTACCACGTTTTGTAGGATTAACGAAGATCGAAAAAGTTGATCGACATGCTGAGGTTCTTAAGTTCGCGGAAAAACTCCTTCTCCTGTGACAACTGGCGGAAGAGATTAGCGACGGCAGGAACGCGCGTACGGGAAGTCATCTGCATCAAATAAGTGCTTTGCGAGGTCTGCAGGAATAATCAAGTTTCAGTTCCACTTTTTACAATACGGTTTTATTAGAGCAAGACTGATGACGAACCATAGTGAGCCCCGAGTTTCCCGTTACATTCGTCTCGATCAGTGACTCGGTTTCCTCACGGGAGCTCAGAAGTACGAGTCACATCCGACAAATGAAGCAGCAACGAGTAACATGACGGTGAATATTGACTTTTTCTAAAACCGTGGGAGCAAGGGAGAACTCGGAGTCCTTGTTCTCTCGGCAGACTCTAAACCGCCTCGACTCGCGCTCCTCCACAGTCGATCCTGGAGTTAATCGCTGAAACCGTGTGTTTGAGATATCGAGTCGGGCGGAGGGCTCACGTACCTGCAAGAGGAGAGGAGGGGAGCCCCTCGCTGTTACTAGAATGCGTGCCTTTTCGACCGAAAAAAATGGATTGAAAGACGTCCCGGGCCTGAACTTTGACTAGAAATGAAAGCAATCATGCGGATTCTGTCGAACTCACAGTTGGTCAATCTTTCCCTCGGTATACAATTGCTTTCGCAGATCTCTGAGGGCATGTCCGCGAGCGTTTCCTATAGTAGCTTTCGAACACTCGTGTAGGTCGTCATGCTCGTCCCTGAGGAAGGAAGACACCTAGGTTTAGCGGAACACGCATCCCAAGTGGCTGATTGCATCCAGTAATCCAGGTCCAACATCGCAGCCAAATTCTCGGTTGCTTCCACCACGGGTGAGCCACAGACCAAGAAGCAGGAGGTGATCCGTGTAGCCCGCGTTCAATGAGTCTCGTCGCCGATTCGGACGAAACTTACCGACACTTCGTGACGTGATGAGGATACCCATATGCATCCTGGCACCTAGCGAGTTGCAGAGCAAATGGTCGGCACTGATCTCGTCGCGTCTTCTGATCGAAGAGAGCCGAAAGCTCACTCACTGGTGTATTCATAAAAGGTCCCGGAGCCGCCATTTCGGATTGCCTCCAGAAACTCCGCGAATATCAAAAGGATTCGACGCAATGACCCTCCGTTAGTAGAAAAGACACACGGTGCAGACGAGTTTCCGACAATAACAACAATAACAAGGCAAGCAGCGCATCACTGCTGCTGATAACACCGAGACCGGAGCGCGGAAGACGACCCTGTACGGCTCTCGTGTCACGAATATTCAATCGATGATATGTACTAGCATTCTCCTGAGAGTTTGTTGAGGTGGAAAACCGAGCTCGAATTCCGACGCAAGCTAGAAGTGGGGTTGCCTGCTGGAGACAGAACAGGATTGGAACCTTGATCTCATGAGAGCTTCATCTCTCGCTCTTCCCTGCCATCTCTCCATGATGATGGGAAGACGTTTCAGTTTTGGATTCTGAACTGCCACTCATGTATCCGCATACCAAATGACTTGGGATCGTCGCCACGAACGACTTGCAACGAAGTTGCCAAAAACGTCGAGTTCAAATTTGGCGCTCTCAGTTGCGGTGACTGCAACGACCGCTCATACGCGAGCACCACACATCGGGGTGACTTTCATCGGCCATCTTTCCTTGTCGAGTCCGCTGCGGTGTTCGTCGTCGGCAACGTCGTGACTTTAATTGTTCTATTGGATCAGCCAGCGCCGGTTGTCCAAGAACTCACCGGAAAATGTTCTCTGCCCTAAGATCACAAGACGGACAGCGGCGGTTCGTTTCGCCTTTCGGTGTTCCCGTAGCGAAATGCGAGGCAGCTGCAGGTTCTGCGGAGCCGGTTCGAGTGCTCTCGGCAGCCAACACCGCCGGTGAAGTTCCGTACGGCTCCGGGCAATACTACGCCCTCTGCGGTGTGGGAGGCATCCTTTCGTGCGGTATCACCCACACAGCGCTGACCCCGCTCGATCTCGTCAAATGTCGTATCCAGACGAATCCTGCCAAGTACAACAACATCTTCCAGGGCTTCAAGCTCACCCTCGCAGAGGAAGGTGTCCGAGGACTTGGCCGAGGTTGGGCCCCGACGGCGATCGGATACTCGCTTCAGGGTCTCGGTGAGTGTGACCTTCATGACCTTTTCGTGATCAGTGATCCTTAGGTCGATTATCCGATTCACGCGATTCGTTTCTTGAAGGAGCCTGGAAGTCGCGCACGTGGTTATTGGGATTTCCTTGCAAATGAAGGGGTTGACGATCATAGGGTTTGGCAGGGGAGATTTTGAAGCTGGATTTCCTCCCCGAATTAGTTCAAGATTTGACTTCGAAACGACATCATTACGGAAAACTCATAAGGTTATGTCATTGAAAGTCAGGTGACCCTGATGGAAATGACCTCAGCCTTGAACGAGGGTATTAGAGAACAGTCATGTGAGATACATTGTTGTTAAGTGAGCGGTGTCCTCCATGCTCCTCCTGACAATGAGAGTCGAATCATGATTCCGAACTGCACTGTCCATCGATCACCCTACGAACCCCGGTCCGTGACGTAGACCATTCTTTTCGCTAACTTCTGTGTCTCTTCCAGGTAAATTCGGATTCTACGAGGTGTTCAAGATCTTCTACGCCGACCTTCTCGGCGAGGAGAACACTTTCCTCTGGCGTACATCGCTGTACCTTGCGGCGTCAGCCTCAGCTGAGTTCTTCGCCGATATCGCCCTCTGCCCACTCGAGGCGTGCAAGGTCCGTATCCAGACCCAGCCAGGATGCTCGCCGTACTTGTCGAAAGTTTTCCCTCAAATCCTCAAGGAGGAGGGAATTGGCGGGCTCTACAAGGGTCTCACCCCACTATGGATGCGTCAGATCCCCTACACCATGATGAAGTTCGCTTGCTTCGAGCGAACCGTCGAGCTGCTCTACAAGCACGTCGTGCCGAAGCCTCGCGATCAGTGCACGAAAGGCGAACAACTGATCGTTACGTTCACTGCTGGTTACATCGCTGGAGTGTTCTGCGCCGTGGTGTCTCACCCAGCTGACACAATCGTCTCAAAACTCAACCAGGACAAGGGATCGACGGCCGTTGGTGTTGCCAAAAAACTCGGATTCGCAGGTCTCTGGAAGGGTCTTGTTCCTCGTATCATCATGATTGGTACGCTGACCGCGCTTCAATGGTTCATCTATGATGCGGTCAAGGTATGGCTCCGCCTTCCTCGCCCACCCCCACCTCAGATGCCCGAGAGTCTCCGTCTCAAGCTCGAAAAAGAACAGAAGTAGACACTCCGGCGGCGAGGCTCGCACAAAGCTGTCATCGACCACCTCGAGTAGTTATTGAAGTAATGAAGATTAAATCACCAACAAATTGAACCGGAGATTGAAAAGTGAAGAAGCAAGACACCAGCGATTTGGCACACCGACACTGCGAATGCGCGGCGTACATCAAACCGTGGCTTGCGCGTGTACAGTGTGCCCAGGGGGTACTTATTATTGGCTGCGAGTTGAACGACGAGTGTATGAGACGGAAGGAAGCGCCGTCGATGTTGGCATACTTGGGTATTTTGACTGACCGGACGAGACTGATCACTTGGGTCGTCTTTCCGCTTGTTTCTAGTGAATTGATTCAATCATATTGAAATTAATATAAAAACAGAGAATTGCGCGAAAGGATGTCAACTGAAGAATGGAAGGGTGCGCTTGGCATAGTGAACGACGGTGGGCACTCGATCGGTGGATCGATGGTGCCTCATCGCTCCGGATCCGCATCAGTCATCATCGTTCTTCGCTTTTAAACCAGGAATAAAGCACCTCCATACCTCTGAAAACCCTACTTGTTGTGCATTCCATGTATGCATCCTTGATGAACATTTTTCGTCATACTCCGCACATGATGGCCAGGATTACGACAACTCAGTCAGGTTGATGTATGGATCTTATCATCTAGACTCAGAGTCCTCGACCTATTTTCTGCGCAGTCTGATGCGCTTAAAGCATGCGAGAACTCGGAGATACCTCTGGAGGGAGGCAATCCGGTCCGAATGTTGCATATATTTTGTTCTTAGAATTGTGGGACAATAGCTGATGTGAATGTGTGACAATAGTTGAGTTACCGTGGAAACCGTTCGTCTTGGGTGGCTCTTGACTCCAAGGTCAAGCTTCTTATCTTCTCATGTTCTGTTTTGAAAGTGCGTTTCCAGCGACCTTGGTGTCCTCTTACCTACTTTCCTCTTCCTCGCGATTTTCGTTTGCCATTCGCGAATTAATCCCGTTCCCTCTGGCATTGTCTTCCGTTCGAATACAGAAAGCTACAGTATGCTCCCAACTTGGGTGAGTACCCCTCATACTTCATCGGAAAAGTGGAATTTCGTTAAATTGAGTGTTTGGGGCCTTGAGAAGTGGTTCCCATGGCTTGCCCGTTCCCCCATACAGAAATCAACTCTCTGAAGATTCCATCGACACTCACCTGTGTGCGAGAGATCTCGCTGAGAACGCTGATTGAACACGTGGTATTTATTCGGGATTTTCGTGTTTCGAGCAAAAAAAAAACTTTTCCTTTCCGTCAGATATTCGTTGCTGCGTGCGTTGCGCTGTATTATCAGCCCTCGAATGCTCTGCCCGCTCAGGTTATGAGTCTGGACTCGGGAGACCTTCAAGAGAGTTTGCGTGCGTTGATTTTAAAGAGACATCTCGCTAGGTTCGCTCGAATGAGATAGAGGGATGTATTGGAGTCCCGTAGCGAGAAATTCATATCGGAGATCCTGAGATTATATTTCCTGTACTCTAGGAGCCGCACTGAAAGAATCTGAGAGACAATCTTTGAGCATCATTGCAAAACGACGCAATCTAGAAGCCGAGAAGTCCAATATTGCTGGTGGGAATGACAGACCAGTCATAACAACAAAGTACGTATCCATTCTGACTTTGCGCTCCAATGTATGAGATTCGTTGAAGTTTTTGTCGAATCAATGCTCTTTCCAGTTACCGGATCGCCCACATAACGGATGACCGTCCTCCTCTCCGTTTGGTGAGGTATGATTACAAGTAGATGGTACTTTCGCGATGGAGCCATCAATCGAGTCGCAAGGGGCTATCCTGCTCAATGATTGGATGCACCGAAGGAAGCCTTTCTTTTGCCCTGTTGCTGACTCAGTTTCTTCACACTATCTCCGGAATTTGTATAAAAGGGAGTCTTGAGTTTGAAGATTTCTGTTCAGACGATTGTCGCGATCATAATAAATATCTCACCAAGCTTCCCCATTGAGTTCGTCCTTCATGATCAACCATTTCTCCATGCGGTATCGTGCCATGATGTACATTGTCCGGAAGGGTATCCTTGAGTGCACGATCCTCGCAAGCTCGAATCTTTGTCGAAATGATCAGTGGGAGAAGGAGGTCTCTACCTACACGGTCTCCATCAAATCAGTTTCCCTAGAGCCCGCCATCAATCGTTCCATGAATAGAACCAAACCGGGTCCAAACCACCAGCGCTTACGATCAATCGTGTGCAATCAATTTTCGAGAAGATCGAGTTTGACATGTCCCTAAGTAGTTGGTTTTCGAGCATCGTCACTCAATCCAACCACCCATTCAAATGCGTAACAATGGGATTGCCGTTTGGTAGGAACTTCGAAAGCATTCCGAAATTTTGAAGTATTGAAACTTAAATTAGTGAGGGAACAGAAAAGTGGGAAAACAAAAAGAACAGCCCTCTTTGGGAAGGTGCCCAACGTCCTCTGCCCATAGCCAAACCGCGGCTTCCATTCGTCCAGGGAAAGATGGATACTCATCAATGAATTATTCAGAAACAACGTGAGGCCACCCATCTGGTAAAACAGCCACGCTTGATTTTGGGAAAAAGTGTTCGTTCATGTCTTCTCCGGACTTCCGAAATCAAGATGCGCCACTGCGGAAGCGATCTCATTGTCAGTTGGATCTGTAGTCAAGGCAGGTGGTATCCGCGAGTGGCAGTCGCTCAAGCGAGGATGACCAATCGGCTCAAGTTGGACCGAAGTAATCGTTGTCCAAAGATTCGGTTATTTGGCAATGGCAATGGATTTGGCTCGTCGGTGCGCTTTGTTCTTTGAAAACTACGATTTTAGTGGATTTTCGTCAGGGGCTATTCAACTGATTGTTCTTCGTTGAATCGCAGGCGTATTCATCGAGATCTGGATGGCGGAGACGAAGCTTTCCACGGCTCGAGCGCCGATAGAGTGAGTTGCCGGTGATGTGCAGCATCGCAGAATGCTAGACCAGAAACAATTCATGTTCCTTCTGTGGCAGCTCCCTCCTGAGGATTTCAGCCGATTTGGAGAATCAACCCTGAGGCGACGGAGGAAATGAACGATGAGCGCTTGGTTTCCCGACCGTCAACAGTGATGACAATCAAGAGTCTCGACTTCGGGAAAGCATCGCGTGTCTGCTCAGAGACCCCGATTTTTAAGTTTCTAGTTCACATCACGGGGAGTATATTTGGAACGCTGTGAGCGACACCATATCGGTCGCTCTGATTTATCCCAGGCCATATCGAGGCATACCATTGTTCTCGATCGATCTGCATATTTGGAACGGTAAGCCATTGACAGCGGGTCGAAGCCGCGCGTTTTTTTTTTTGTCTCGGGAACAAAATCATGGGAACAGGATGATGCTTCACGACGAAGACAACCGATTGTGAGTTTTTTCGCCGGTGAGATTGATGTTGATGCCAGCAGGTGGCGCTCCTGTGACTCTTTTACTTTCCTTTGGTCGTGGAGCTGCTTGCTGCTCTTGGCTGCTTCTTCGGCATGCTGCTGGTGTGGTGATGACTGGTTCGCGGGTCGCTTAGCCGACTGCCTGCCTGCCTGCGCCTGACTGACGGAGGGACGGACTGACGGACTGTTTGGTTGGAGAGTTGGTTTGTGTAGCCGCTCCACCAACAGCATCCCAGATGAAGGAGGAGTGCTATGTGTTGAGCCACCGCGAACCGGACCGTCTGCTAGTTTGATCACAGGTTCAACTGTGGCTCGTTCATATTGTGCTCCTGATCATCATGATCAATCGAAGATCGTTCAGAGACTGACGGATTGCTAGGATGATTCCTTGACTCGGTGCCGTGATGTGATCTGGATGTTTGGCGACGAGCGAAATGGCTCTTGCTGGAGAACACATACCCCTGACCCTGTATGAGCTGTTAGTGGAAGCGAAGCTCATTGAGTATTATGAGCCATTTCGGAACGAGCTCCAAGTTACGACTGCCGATCAGTTGAAACTTCTTGAGGATCGGCACTACACCCAGCTCGGGATGTCAAAATTCGAACAACGGAGACTCAAGCGCCACTTTGACAAGCACTTCTCCAATGGCTATCTGGGAAAGATCCGACAGTTCCTCATGGGTAAGCAACTCCCGGTTCAGGATCGGGTTTCAGGACTGCCCGCACCCCCTTCGGAACCGAACGGACCTCAATACCTCATACCGAGGTCGCATGTCATTCTCAGCGAAACTCTCGGATCCGGAGAATTCGGAGTCGTGCGATCAGGTGTGTGGATGTCGCCGGTCGGCACTCGTGTCAACGTCGCCGTGAAATGCTTGTCTCGGATTCGATTCCAATCGAACGCCTCTGACTTCTTGGCTGAAGCGGCGATCATGCACAGCATTTCACATCCGAACATTGTCAAGTTATACGGTGTCGTACACGGGGGTCAAGATCTGATGCTCGTCACGGAACTAGCTCCGTATAGGTCACTGCTTGAATGTTTGAAAGAACCAGCTTTCGCTATACAGTCATGTCCACGAATCTTGTCAAACTACGCAATTCAGATAGCCGAAGGTATGGCATACCTAGAAGGCCGACGAATGATTCACAGAGATCTTGCTGCTCGGAATGTTCTCGTTTTCGCTCGAGATTTGGTGAAGATCAGCGACTTCGGACTCTCCAGAGCTCTTGGCGTCGGCAAAGATTACTACCAGACAAACTTCAGTCAAAACCTCAAACTGCCAATAGCTTGGTGCGCACCAGAAAGCATCAATTTCTTAAAGTTCACCTCTGCGAGCGATGTCTGGGCCTTCGGAGTAACGCTCTGGGAGATGTTCAGCTTCGGAGGTCAGCCTTGGCAAGACTACAACGGGCAGCAGATTCTGAACGCGATCGACGAACCGAATTACCAGCGATTGGAACGGCCCGACGCGTGTCCAAGAGACACTTACAGCCTCATGCTCAAATGCTGGGCTCACGACACATCGCATCGACCGACTTTCAACCAATTGATCGCTCTGTTGAATTCTTCGATGCCTGAACAGGTGCAAGCCCACACGGACTCGCAAAACGCATCACGACAGATTCGAGATTCATTGGAATTCCGGAGGGGCGACATCATCGTCGTTCTGGACAAGAGCACACCTGAAGTTTGGCGAGGATTCTGTCTCGGCACCGTTGGCTACTTCCCTGCATCGGCTACCGTGCCGCCCGAAGAGCAGGCATCACTCACCCAACCGCAGCCCAACGCTCTTCCGTTTGACAAAGGAGAACCGTGTCGGAAGTCACGGCCGCGAAGACCTCAGAGAGATTCCAGCTCGGACATGACACCCTTGTTGCGCCAGTCCGTGACCGACGAAAGCCAAACCCCACCTGCAGTTCAACGAGTCGCACCTGTCAGCTTTGGAAACGCACTTCCTATGAGGCACGAGTACCATGAAATCAGCGATGAAGATCTCAGTCCATTCGATGTTGGACCTCCCCTATGCGATGAGGTAAGCGATTTACTCAGATGCTTTCCTCCTTGTTGCATTGACTTGGATGTTGCTTCTGAAGAAGAACCGAATTGTTCAATCAGAATTATTCAGAGCATCGAATCAGACCGACGTTTGGGCTTGCGCCAAATCGAGTTTAGTGTTTACGCTCAGTCAGTCTCAATTGGTCCGTACCCTGATTCATTCCCGAACAGTCGCTCAACCAACACCGTCGAGTCGTCGAACGACCGCCGGCGCCGGAAACGGATGAACTCCCTACTGAACGAGTGGATTAGTTTGTGTTCACTACTGCCGGCCCTGTTTGATGCTGCTTCGCTATCGTTTTCCGACTGTGTGTAGGATTGGCAGGTCTCCATTTTAGGATCAATAAGGCGTCGTAGTGTAGACCGTCTACTGGCACTTATAAAGTCAAGAGCGGTCACGCTTTTTTGAATAACGGCGGGAAGGCATTGCGGAGGGATTTTGAACAATCGGAAAACAGGGAGCATTCGCTTGAGGCTGGCTATTAGCGAACTCGATTCCGAAAGCATATCACCTTACACTCCGTCGACTCAGCTTTGCGTCAGAATCTTCCAGCCTTCTCGATTTCCGCTGATATTCAGCAAAAACATATTATCCTCGAAAATGACTCCCGATAGTGAACTTTCGTCGATTTGAACTCATTGTCAGAGGCGTCCTATGATATGCTCGCGATGTTCAATCTCAATCTCCAAGCGCGCCGACATCCGCGAAATACGGGCAAGAAACTGTTCTGAGTGAGCATACACAGTCGAGGAGAATGACAGATCTAGGGAATGTTCTTCTTGTCGAGTTGGATGAAGTTAATCTGGCATCGTTGGCACCGGCAACGGAGTTGGTAATTGCGGTGGTTCCCCTCTTGTCGCTTTGTATTTCGGCTTCTGTTTTCCCGCTCGCCTGAGCAAAGGGTCGTCATGATGAAGACGAAACGAAGGAGACACGATTTTTCCCCACGAGCAACCAAGGCGAAGCCAACAAAGCGCTCTCATTAGAGCGCTCATCATTCTAGTCGAAAACGGAAAACGACGACGAACAGCGAGTCCACGCGCCGAGCTAGATCGCTGTGTTTATGGGCTGTTTGTCACCCGCCTGAGGCATTACGCAGGGGTTCAAGTTTTTCCGTTAGCGCGCACGAGCGGCGACAATTCATGGTGTCACGTTCCTGCATCGGAATTTCTATAAAGAAGGAAGAAGAACAACACGCAGAGCGATTTCTCCGCGCCGCTTTTGAAGAATGGAACCAGCAATCCGCGTTCTGTTCAGCCTGTTCCGTTTTGTACCGCTCGGTGACGGATTGGTTTCTAGAGCAGCGAACTTCGATCACTCCATTCGTGTGCCTTTCCGTTCATATTTCCTCCTGATAATCCATTCTTCCAGTTCCGAACCCATCTCCCGCTTCCATGCAAAGCAAAATCTAAAGCCCAATTTTTTTTTCGCTGATCCAGGTGTTCCGAGGCACCGAGGAGCCCGATCAACATGCATTCGTAGCTGCGGCTTTGGCCATGAGCAACCGACAGAGGAAAGACGGAAGCACCTCCTCAACGTCAACAGTCATGGACACGCGGCCTCTGATCAAGAACAGGAGTCCAGGACACATCGTCAAACCGATCTCGCCGACGGACGAGCAGGCGATCGAGTCAGCGATTCAGTACGCGAAGGACCTGGCCAGTAAAAGCCTGCAGCAAGACCAGAGCCCTGTGGCAACGCCGACCCGGAAACACGGTCCGCGTTTCTTTATCTTCCACAGCAAAGGTCACCACCACGAGAAGAAAAACTTTTCTGAAATGCTGGATCACACCAGACAACTCCAGGATGCACTGCCTCGTGAGGTCACCGATCTTTACTCGGCGTTGGTCGAGAAAGGGGAAATGACCTGCGATCTCGAAGACAGTCCACCTGCTGATTCGCGGACTTATTCGAATTGTGCAGAGCTAGCCGAGCCGCCCCCACCGCTGCCACCAAAACCCGCTGTCAAAGCCAAGACTGAAGGTCTCCGACATCATCGCCGAATCCATCCCCTGGTCCTCACCCTGCCAGGCTACGAGCAGCAAGATGCGAACAACAACGACACCTTCAAAGTGCCTGTGAATGGCGTGACTTCCTCGCAAACTCTGCCAAGACTACCCGTGCAAATACCACCGAGACAGGAGGAGCGACGTAGGATTCGGCCGACTTCAAGAAGCAACGAATCATTGTTGAGGTCCTCTCCCTTGCATTCCTTTGGTTCTTCCGAGAGCCTACCTTGCAGGCCTGAAATCCGACATTTTCGATCAGTGGAACCTCTATTAGAAACCAAGAATCGGCCCTCAAGCTCGACTCAGTCTCTCAGGGCAGAGTCATCTAGAAGTTTCGATCAAATGGATCTCGGCGTTGCGACAGGAGCTAGACCAAAAAAGAAACTTGACAGACACGTGAGCTGTGAGGATCTCCTCGATTTCAGCACGGATCGAACCGCCGCCAAAAGGACCCAGGGTCGTCAGCGAGGCACCGATTCTGATGAAGTGCACATCATGCAGAAAGTCCTAGCGTACGAGAATCTCCCCTCGGAGGACTGTCTGGCTGCCCTCAATATCACGGAATGGGACGTGCACAAAGCCATCAAGCTCGCGAAACTCCGACTTTTGCTCAACAAACGGGCCGAAGGCGCTAAACTAGACGAAATCCCGTTTTCGGACACCAAATCTGTCCTCGAAACAACTAACTGGAATCTTGAGCAAGCCGTGCAGGCCATCATGGGCTTAGTTTGATTTTGGAGTCCATACCCAGAATGGGATCCAGACCGATCAGACGCGAGACAAGAGAAACGCTAGACTCGGAGCTGCCCCGGAAGCTCCATCGACCCAGTCTTGCATATCCAGTCAGTGTTTTGCCAATCATGCTGCGCTGATTATATCTTCCAGTGTCTATGTTTTGGGCTCGGGAGGGTTCGGTGACCGTCGTACTGTGAAAGAATTCGTCAATGTTGCCCGATTCACGGTCGATACAGCACCAGCCCTTCCGTCCAATGTAAGCAATGTGCCATCAAAGTATTCGCGCAGAAGACAGTTGTGAAAGTTAGAAATGTTACCTAAGTCACTCATGAGCAAAACACTTCAGACGTCGGACCGTCAGCTATATTGAATGTTCTCGTAAAGTACCCAAATGTTGTCACACTCTGAGAGTAACTTTCGTCATGTTGTGTTCGCAATTTCGGGGGGATTCTCTGGGCAAACCGAGCCCTAGAGGCACTTATATTGGTTTCATTGAATGGCTCGAATTGTATAAACAATGCAATTATCCCCGAATGACCATCCCCCATGGAAGTACCCCCTGGAAATGTCCTCTATGAAAATAACATCGAAAATAATTGAAACCACAAGCTCGATGGTGGAATTGGGATTTCATTCCGAGAGGCAAGTGTTGATGCTAATCGCTCAAGTAGGTAGATGCACTCGTTCAACAAATAGAGCTTGAATCAAGCTTTAATAAAGTCCATATCACATCAGAACAGTTCAAATCTTTGTGGTTAGAACACATCCCACAATGGTCCGGCAAATGGACCTGAAGTTCCTCGCGATTGAAGTCTCTTCTAGGTGTGTGACAATTGACAGGTGGGAAACGATTCGCAACAACATTCGGCAGGATCCTCCTTTGAACAGCGCATACGTAACGTAACGTCGAAGCTCCAGCAAAGTCCCGAGATCGTGAGCGGGGCGCCGCAGACTACTTCCCATCCAATGCAGTATCGAAAGACTGTAAATCAAAGCAGACTAGATATGAATTCCAGGGAAATAAATCCTTCTCAGGCTATTGTTTCCTCCAAACACCTAAACTTCCAATGGTTGACAGGTTCCGATTGACGATCAGGTTTGAGTTTCGACGATGAATCAGGCGATCCTGACGGGGTTGCTCCTAGTTTTAGTGACTGTGCAACGGAGCGAGAGTCCAATGTCTATGATAAAACGAAAAATCGTAGGTGGACCTCGGGGTGAGTTTGTGTTACGGGTGACAGTCATGAGCGGCACTGAGCTCAAAAAACTCATGCTTGATTCAGATTCCGCATCCGGACGAGGCTGACCGTAGTTGATGGCGGCGGAATCGGATCTTGAGCAGCCGACATATTCCAAACATCCCCGATTCCGTATCAAGCCTCAAAAGTTCGGAGAGGACTGCGACAGCTCGACCCAATGCTCTTTCTCGCCAAACTTCAATTGAATCGAATTCCCACGCTTCCTCACTGGGGAGCCCCATAGTCCGAGTGCAAAGGTTTAAGAAAGCTTATATAATCCAGCGAAACAATTTTGATCGGAAATGCTCGAACTCGTAGGTGATCCTGGCCCGATGCAAGCAGGCCCTATGCCACGGTCGATGATACAACGTAGTCACCAGGTATGATTGACGAGAGAGATGAGTTTAGTTAACTAGCTCCAGTTGAATGACACCGGACTTATCTCGCACAGGAATCAATCGGATCTTCAGGCGAAGAATCGGATCAGATGATCGAAGTCGCATTCTCCGTGAAGGTCCGCAAAACGGGCTCGAAGGATCGACATCGCATTTCTGAAGGCGAGGATGATGATGTTGATCACGCCCACCTCGTACCTGTATCAGAGGAGCTTGACGAGCCGACACAAGCACAGGCGCCCACGGGAAGATACGAGACATCATCTGAATAAAGACAACGACTCAAATCCCCAGCAGCGCAGCGTCAATCAGAGCTTTCCCAAGCACATTCAGTCGGAGCCGAACGTTGGGCAGGTCACAGAACTGTGTCAACAGGAGATGACGATGAGATAGTCGTCTATTATGCTGCCGCCGGTTGTATCTGTCGCCTTGCTCGGTACCTCTCACGCCAAGTTTCGGGGCGTCGCTCCCTTCCTTCCTGGACTCTATGATCTATCGACGGACAGGTTCGGGTGCTGCTTGGCACATCGATTATCCTTTCTTTAAAAAAAATGCCGATTCGGTATCGTTGTGTCCGATCCCAGTCCCGGCGTGTATTGCGATCCGGCACGAGCCTAGCCAACCGTGATCGCTCCATGGGCGCCATGGGTCGAGCGGCGATGACCGAAATCATTTCAATGGATCCTTTTTCTCTGGGGGTATTTATCCCTTCGGGACTTGTTCGCGGGGCGGGAGGCGGTATTGGGGCCATGGCCGACTTTTAGCTACTTCCGCGGCATTTGCCTTACGCCGGAGATGGGAACCATGGAAACCATCTCCAGAGAAGTCGGCCGCGAACGAGATTCGAACCAACGACTTGCCGCTCACGAAACGTCACCATGGCTATGCACGTAACATGCCGACCGCTTAGACCACTCGGCTATCGCGTCGGTCACATCTGATTCACATTTCAATGGATCCGATATCATGAGTCATGGCGAGATCACTTTGTTGCCGAGAAACGGAAATCATTCGATTCAGATTGACTGGCGAGCCGAGGAAGTCACGCGCCCAGATGAGCTCCTCTATTGAACTATGGGTGATCGTGCCGAACGATCAAAGTCGTCGAGATGTCAATTGGCTGCCACTGATCTACGTATTTAGACGGTGTCCACGGTTTGTTCAATAGGACTTCCCGTTTACGATGTCATTCGAAGCGAAGTTCCTGTTCATTCTGCTATCTGTGCTGTCACTATCTCACATGTCGACGAATGCAGTTCCATTGCGAGCTGACTGTGTGAGAACCGGAGGGGTCCGTACAATTTCTCATCACGTAAAGCTCGCCTAAACATCCAGAGGTCCGATTCTCTGAGTTAGGTTCGATGGTCTTTCACGTGGTTCCGAACACATGGAACCTTCATTGGACGTGCGATCAGTCAGTTCAAGTACCATTACAGAACTGCACCACCCTAAGCTGCTGTACAAACGATGATGTTTGCTTGACCTATCCAAAGATTGGCAACTTGTGCACTTACAAAGGGCCTTAAGGAGCGCGTAGACGGAGGAGCGTAGTTGGTGAGCAGATGTTCTTCTTTCGCTCGATCAATTGACTCAACTACCGTATGACAGGTACGATCGGTTCCGGCGTGCATCAACCAAGTGGGATAGGAACAAACTTCCATAGATGAGGAACGGACCTGAGCTCTATCGGAGCCTCAGAATAAATCGGATGGATATTTCTGCCTTGTGAGTCGTTAGTTACTTCCGTGGGCGAAAGTGGCATACTTCAGAGTGATTTTCACGGAAAAGAAGGATCTTGCGGAGAATGGTTCTCCGAGTACCTCCGAGCTTTTGAGATATGGTATATCACTTCAAGAAGAAAACGGGTAAAGGAGAGATGAATCGACATATCGTTCCGAAGCGTTGCAAGCCCGAGCTTCCACGTCACGACGGAATGTATACGGTAGCGATTTTGCCACAACCATCATGGTTAGCAATCTATTCCCGATCCAACGCTGAGTGAGAATTCGTGTCGAACCCAACTCGAATTCTTGTGCAGAATTCTATGAATGAAAATTTACTCGTCAAAGTCAAGTAGCACTCCAATCGAAGTGCGATCAATGTCCAGTACACCATTTCTGCACTCAGGTGAGCGAGCTACTGTTCTCAGGCAGCGTAGGTTTTTCTTTTATGCTATCCGGTGGCTTGGGTAGATTCATGACGACGAGCATCATCCCCACACCTAACGTGATCGCAACCGTCGCGATGATATACTTGCGTTTCGGTCGTGTCTTGACGGTCGTCTGTGAACAAAGCACGAAACATGAGCCTCGTTAACTCTCTCGAACGATGAACAATTTGACCTGAGGATCCCTGTACTTTACATTCCCTGCGCTACTCCTAGAATACAATACTCACATCATGTGAACTCAACCATGGCGTGATCGGCCGATGTTTCTTTGTCACGTTTTGTTCCGCCTTACTGCTCACTAAGGATTCCTTGTGTAAAAATATTGGTGCAATTAATCACACTCCTGCGTCACCATGAAGCGCTCATCGGGAATATGTCTGCACCTTTTTCAATCGCGCTCTGTTGTTCCGCCCAGTTTTATCCAGTTTTGGTGGCTGGGCAACGTCATGGGCTGTGCTTTTTGCCGTCCTGGATTCTCTGACAGAGTCGTCTGGTCTCCGCACAGTGTTCTTCGCGATGAGCGAACTGACAGCTTTCGTACCAGTCTTGAGCGTCGATAAAGATTCATCGAGAGTCGTTGACAAACGATCTAGTGAAAGACTCCACTCGTCAGTGTTGCAGTCCCCTCCCAAGACAGATAGAGAGATCCTCGCCATCAAAGCGTCAACAAGAATCAGTCACAATTAACCCCACTTCCGAAAAAGAGACCAAACCTGTTCCGAAGAATGATGAGTTGAATCCCGATAGGATGGAGGGTGAGTTGGTGATTGGTGAACTCATGAGGGTGCATAGGTCAACCCGGAATCGCTCCCCAACCGAGAACGCTTCGTTGTTGCGTTACGAGAACTCTCGAACATGATGAGGTTCGGATCCGATTGTGTGATTTCTACGCAACGATACTGTTCGGACGATCGTGGCGGATTAGTACAAAGAAGGCGAGATCATAGGGCGGCAGGCGCTGCGAGGTGGTAGGTGGATTCGTCGGCGAGTGAGCGTTGTTTCTCCTGCAGCAATCGAAGTCGGGTTCCGCGACCAAATTAACAAAGTTGCACGTCACCGAAACAGGAGCTCCGATTCCGGAAATTCCGCCAACGGTTTGATACTTGACACAGCCATCCACTGAGCGACCTGAGCCTTCGACTTCCAGGTTCTCTCCTCCCATGATCGGGCGGGAAACCTGGGAGCATTCTCCAGGAGCGCGACCGGATACTACTGATTGTGGGGTCCCCGGCCCGAATCCCGAGTTATTCACATCTGCCGAGCCAAGTGCTGACTCTGATGAGATTCGCGGTAGACGTTTGATTGACCGGTCCACACCGATTCTAAAGACTACATGGTTTTGAATAAAAGGAGTCTAATCCGGTCGACAGATGGGGCCAAGTATGCATAAACTGGTGGGTCGGGGCTTCGATGCGTCAAAACACGAGACTCCGAGCTCCCTGTTCATTCGGTTGAACAACAAGTGATGAAACTTGATGAGAACAGCGGCCGAGCTGCGGGGTCGATTCAAATACTCACGCGTTTCGAGAAATCAATGACCTTCCGAGGAAGATTATTTGGGCCATTCTGGCGGTAGTCAACGAGAAAACCTCTGCTTCTCTGAACTTGATCTGATGAGTTCCGTGATGAAAGCTTCGTAACACTGCATTCGACTCTCCTAAATGATCGTATAAAATCATGCACGAAATTATGAGCAAAACATGGACGACATGGAGTTTCTTACGTTCGAAATGTGCCACGAAAAGCAGTCATTCAATCGATGATGAAATGTTTTCAGAAAACAAAAACTTTATTCGAGACAAAGAGAAGTGCGTAAGAGAACACACAGTTTCATCACCGGGCGTTTCCGTCACCGTCGAGACGAGAGAGTCCTATGTAGAGGGGCTCGAACTCAAACTTATTTTTCTTCACGAAGTGATCAGAGGCGATTTTGTCAGCCGGAAGATAGAAGATGATGGGAGTCTTCGACGTCTTCTTGGCGTCAAAGCTCAGGAAGAATGAAGCAATAAAACTCTTCATGACGTCCATCGCGAAGTCTGCTGCTAAGCAAGCGCCGCGTCCGCTCCCGAAAGTAAGAAGAGCATCGAGGTTCTGTTGGCACATTACTGCGGGCTCACAGAATCGTTCGGGCTTGAAGTTCCATGGGTCCGGGAAATTCTCGTGGTACAAGTTCATCTCCCTCAACTTGATCTCTATCGGGGTTCCTTCGTCAACGGGAATGCCACAGATCGAGCCAGTTTTATCCGCTATGCGCTTCAAGGATGCGTCGAGTGGGAAGAGCCGGAGCGTCTCACGAATCACACCTTCAACGTATTGCAGCTCCAGCAGGTCCTCAGGTTCCACCTTCTTCCGGTCCCCGAGCACCCGGACGACTTCCTCCCTCATTTTCGCCTGTTTAACAGGGTTTCTCGCGAGAAGGTAAAGGCAGGTATACAAGGTGAAAGCAATGTTCTCGGCCCCTGCTAAGACGAGGAGCATCGCGAAGGAAGTCGCCATTTGATCGTCACCTCTTTTCGGAAAATCTGGACGCTTAAGGAAGGTTCCCATGAAGGAGCATCCTACACTCTCCGGGTCCGAATCGCACCTTACTTGCATACAGTCCATTACATCACCTCCGAGCTCATCGAGAGCGGCGGCGGCCGGAGGTCTTTTCTCGAAAAACTCTCGAAGCTTTTTCCAAAACCATGAGCTGTCCGGGGTTTCAAGATTCTCAAAATGCGCAAGGAAAGGTCGTTGTGGATCATCAATGATCCGTGAGTCCATACCGTAAGTCGCGTACATCATCGAGTCGATCGAGAAGAACTTCAAGAACCGGTACAGGTGCCAATCTTGTTGTCGATCCTTGACATGCTCGTTGAGGGCGCAGATGTAACGTTCGGTGATCACAGCAATCTTGTTGACGAACTGCTGCCTGTTATTGTCCTTGAAGGTTTTCCCCATAATGGTGAAGCCCATGAGCCACTCTCCGTCGGTGAAGTAATCAGCCGGGTCTTCTTCGATAAGCTTGAGCCGTTGGCAGATGGGCCTTCTCGAGGGACTTCGTTTCATGTTGAGTACACGCTTCGCAAACTCCGGGTCCATTGTCGTAATGACCGGTTTCCCATCTTTGAAGGTCGTGATTGTCAAGGGGTTGATTTCGTTCTGGAGCGTCCAGTCGATGAGTCGCATCTGAAGGGACCAAGCGGCCGAGAGCGTAAACTTGAGCAAGTAGCACAGGAAACTGACGGTGAAGAGCATCGCTCTACTCAGCACCGAAGAAAGAAACATGAAGATGGGCACCACACGGAGTTCATGAATTGAACGTTGAAGAAAGTCCGTGAGAGCCATGGCTGCGTTGGTGTCAATGCCTCGGCACGCAACGCAGACAGAAACTAGAAGAAGATTTCAGGCCCCGTCCGTTTTCATAGCTTCTGAAGCGAGGCGGCTTGGGAGAGTTCACATTTCTATACTGAGGGTGTTTAGGGAAGGGATCACTCGAGTTCGAGGATTCAACTGTGTTCGAAAACAATGCCTGAACCTTGGTTGCTGTCGGATTGTATTAACCCCGAGTTCGCAGCCGCTCAACCATCGTAATCAACGATCGACCCCTCGCTCGAGCGAAAGACCGATTGCCGTGCCCTCCCGGACTCACAGATACTCAGGATCAAAATCAATATCTGAAGAGATGATCCCGTGGAATGGAACAAAGACCGTGGAAGGCGTCGAGCTCTTCAGTCCGGAGTCAGGGAAATCGCGGCCTTAGGGAAGTTTATTGGATGAATCACTCAGACCGTCCGTGGGGTTTCAGCGTCCCGTTGCTAAATGTAAAATTTGGGAACCTTTATTTTAGACCGTCCCACAAGGATAATGTTACATCATGCTGTTTCCCTGAACCATCTTAGATTGCCAACCGCTGCGGCAATGCGGATAGGCCAGTGCTCCGAATGAGTGTGGCGGCGCGGGCCCAAAACCGCGCCGGGCCGAAACCGCGCCGGACCAAAACCGCGCTCGCCACCAAACAGCCCGTCTCGTGTAAGCCTGGGAAAGCAAGGGTTGGTGATCCAGTCCGAGCTGTCGCATGGTGGAGGATTCGCTGCGGAGCAAGGAGGATCGCTCCCGCGTCGGCTTCATTCGTCTGGCCGGGGCCCCGCCGCCGGCGGCGGGGCCCCGGCCAGACGAATGAAGCCGACGCGGGAGCGATCCTCCTTACTTCGCAGCGAGGCTTCTGAAGGATGGCCTAGGGCTCGCTCTGCTTACCATGCGATGACTTGGACTGGGGAACCGAGCCTTACTCCCACCTTGCCTCGCACCAAGCTCCAGATTCGTCTCACCGAGCACGTTTCATCCGCGCGGTAACAGAATTTCTCGTAGCAAAGCAGATCTGTCCTTTTTTGACTGCGCACAACCTGTGCCATGTTGCTTGCCTCACTAGTCATGCTTCCTAGGCTTAGCCTCCTCGGTTTTGTGACACCGTTAGCATCGTCGTCCTCTTCCTTTTTTCGAATTCAAACCGACTCAGCACGGTTTTCGTTCAGCGCGGTTTTGGCAGAGCGCGGTTCTGGTCCAGCGCGGTATTGGCCCAGCGCTGTTTTGGGCTGCCACGGAGTGTGGCAAACAGCAACATGCGGTCATTTTCATTCTGTGCCCTTCGGGCTAAACTTGTAGACGTTCGACAAGCGAAGTGTGGTCTTGATCAGTAGGACTCACATGCAGGGATTGAGCCGCGGGACGGAGCGTGTCTGTTAACTCGAACATCGCTGCATCTCGAAACCACCTGGTCTGCATGTGATCGATTGCAGCACTCCGCGATTCGGCAAAACGGCCTAATGTGCGCGTCCGGAGTTCTTCGAATCCGGACCCGCGTTTCTGGCGGTTATGTTAGTCGGAGTTGATATCAAATCGCTCCGATCTTGCTCAAGCGCGATCAAGATCTCCAATGAGTGGGGAACGGAAAATTGATGACCCTTCCACTGACTTTCTGATTCTGACGTGGAACTCCTGTGTGGAAGATGAAGTGAGTTGACGTGATCTCTCCAATCGATTCCATCGCGTCATCCATGCTGATATACATATATCAGTCATTGCATGTATGTATACATCGGGTGTCGAGCATCACGGCTCTAGAGGAAACAAGCCTCGGAACTGGTGATGCTTGCCTGATGTCATCCATTCAGAAAAACTCGGAACGTTCCCGACAAGGGAAGTGGACGACGGGTTCGACGCCGAGTTTCCTGACCAAACTTCGGAGACGGAAGGAGCTCGGGCTCTCGATTCGCAAAAATATCCAAAGAATGACTCAAGGTGCGAAGTAAAAAAATGGTCCGCCAGCGGAGGGATCATCTCAATGAGTTTTGTTTTGTTGACATGGTCTGACGGGCTGGACGGCTCTATTTGGCAGCTCGAGGTTCTTTAATTCTGGGCGACACTTCACCAATGTGTACATGGTCCGACGGAGTGTACCAGAAGAAACTGAGCGAAGATTACGTTCGATGGTAATACAGAGAGCTCGAAAAATTCGCTGGAAGACCCCGCCGCCCACTATTCCGTGTCGAGCGAGTGCCCTCAGAGCGGTTATCCATTCTAACTACGGGCCCACGAGTCCCCGTTTGTAGACCGCTACAAGGTTCACCTGTGATGTATCGGCTTGTCCTGGTTCTATTTCTTCCCGCCCTTCCCCCCACTCCGATCGAGAAGTTCCGGAATTAAGCACGTCGGAGCGAGAAAGAGCGCAAAGCGATTCCCGCGCGGTCGAAGCGCGATTCTCGACAGAATCCACGGCGCACGAGGTCATTTGTTTCCTGGATACCCTGGAACTCGACTTCTGGAAAATTCTTCGCCGACAGGACAGGGCGATCATCTATGTTCATATTCTGACAGTCCGTATGATGCATGGTTGTAGGCGCATAATCTTACGGAAAACCGGCTGGCTTTCGAGGTTGGCTGTGAGGTTGTTCCAAGTTTTCCCTCGACTTCGGAAAATCCCAGGAGGATATTGCGGACTCACTGGAAAGACTTATCGGATCCTTCGCATTGCTCGGAATTTGTGGTTGCTGCGTCGAATCGTGTCTAAAAGCGGAAATACCTCCCTGATAGCGTTGGTCTGGTCGACGACTCCGAGCTTGCTCCCATTGTCAGGTCAAAGATTGGCTCTCGATATTTGCCAACACGAGTCGGGACTGCGCTTTTCTAGTCTGGGTGACAACCGCAAGTCTCCGAATTTTTTGGAAGCTTTCCAACTCACACCACATCTATCGCAAGAGCTCGATACCATTTTCTAGATAAAGGGCAAGTTGTAATACGGTGATTTGCCGTAGCCAATTTTTGATTGTTTTGGAGGTCGCTAAGGGGCTATAATAAGAAAAAATTTGAATGAAGCGCCGCGAGTATTCTCCAGACGTATCCTTCGACAAGCCGGAGTTTCTCTGGGAATCCATTCGATAAGAATCAATTGAACTTGATCACGGGCAGTCCTCTCCGCATTTTTATTGTGAACATTGGACGAGTTACACGGCTATAGCAATTTCCTCGCGATGATGACGGTTAATTGATCACTTCGTCACTGTTGTCGGTCGAGCCGATTGCGGTCCCGGAGTGCCAGCTCCTCCATTCCTTCCCTTGATTTTCGTGGATCTTTTCCTCATTCCGAATCGCGAGAAAAAGGAGTCATCGCCTTCCAAACTAAGATTGACCTTCGATGTGGTTGAAGAACCTTGAGGGGCTTGTGACGAGGTCGAGAGTGGGGCCGTTGAGTGTGATTCCTCGCTCTCTTCTACGGACGATAGACTCGGCGTCACGCTGACTTCAGTTGCTTTCTGAGTTGGTTCTACGCTTCCCACTGTGGAAGTCTGTGGCTGCTGCCCACCGGGTTTCTGGGTCGTGTCCGAGGCGAATTCAAAATATTCCTCAGAGGACGGTTCCGTGGTCGTCACTTGACTAGGTTTCGACGCTTGTGTCGGATTCGGTTCCGTCACTGTTGCGGGTGTTGATTCCCCCGAATCATCTTCAGATTTTTCTTTCGCTTCTCCAACCGGCTGGCCCTGGGTTTCTTCCCCCGCTGACTGGAAGCGAGGCTCATTCGAGCTCTCTGAGGCTGTTTCCTGAGATTCTTCCGGCCCTTCGGTCTCATCCGGCTCTTCAGCTCCTTCAGCCCCTTCAGCCTCTTCGGGCTCATCGGATTTCTCGCGAGCTTCATCAACGGGCTGACCGCGTGGCTTTTCGCCCGCTTTATTTGAGCTAGTAGGGTCCTCCGCCGACTGGAAGCGGATGTGCACTGGTGTCCGATCGACTTTCAGAAAATTAGATTCTTTACGTTTTCCTGAGCTTTTGAACGAGGCAGAAGCACTACCTTTTGCGTTGCTTCCGTGGAACCTTTTCTTCGAGGTCGAATATTTGACGTCATGATGCTTGCCCGATAAAATTCTCAAATCCGAATGCCCAGAAGTCAAAGTTTTCTTCACTTCATGCAAGGTGGATGAGATTTTGAGCTTGTTCTTCACTTGTCCGTTGGACGAAGATCCATGTGCCTCATGCATCCCGCTCACCGAAACTCCGTGGTGTTCGTTGTGGTCGTCGGTGAGGTGTCCATGCTCTCCATGGTGTTGCTCATCCAGAACCAGATTCATCCCGCCATGTTCTCCATCAGCGGATTCATGGTGATCGCGTGAAACGATTTCACTTTGGTGCTGATATTCTCCTTCCACCGGGTGATCCACGGAATGGTGTTCATCCCCCAAGTGATGCTCGTCCCCAGAGAGGTGCTCGTCCCCTGAGTGATGTTCCTTTTCTGAATGGTGCTCTTCGCCGGAGCCGTGACCCGACTGCGCATGGTGTTCCTCACCCGAATGGTGCTCCGACCCCGGGTGATGTTCCTCACCTGAATGGTGCTCCGATTCTGCATGGTGCTCTTCGCCAGAGCCGTGACCCGACTCCGCATGGTGTTCCTCACCCGAATGGTGCTCCGACCCTGAATGGTGTTCCTCACCCGAATGGTGCTCCGACCCCGGGTGATGTTCCTCACCCGAATGTTGCTCCGAGCCAGGGTGATGTTCCTCGCCCGAATGGTGCCCCGTCTCTGAATGGTGTTCCTCACCCGAATGGTGCTCCGACGCTGCGCGGTGTTCCTCACCCGAATGATGGTCCGACCCTCCATGATGCTCCTCACCTGAATGGTGCTCCGACGCTGCATGATGTTCCTCACCTGAATGGTGCTCCGACGCTGCGCGGTGTTCCTCACCCGAATGGTGTTCCGACCCGGCGTGGTGTTCCTCACCCGAATGGTGCTCTGACCCTGAATGGTGTTCCTCACCCGAATGGTGTTCCGACCCGGAGTGGTGTTCCTCACCCGGATGGTGTTCCGACCCGGCGTGGTGTTCCTCGTCGGCATGGTGATTATCGCTCGGATGATGACCTGCCTCTGACTTGACATGATGGTCGGAATGCTCCTTCGACGACACATCATGTTCTTCGTGGTGCTCCTCCCCGGAATGGTGCTCACTCGCTTCATGTGCACTGCGGCCGAGGTGCTCTCGTGACGATGTTTCATGTTTCTCATGGTGATCTTCTCCGGAATGATGCGCAACATTCGACAGCGAGCGATGTTCGAGGTGTTCCTCTGATGAAGCTTCAGCATCTGCATGGTGATCTGCCGCTAAATGTTTATCAACGTCTCCATATGAACGATGCTCGAGGTGCTCCTCCAGGGATGCTTCGTGTTTGTCAGCATGGTCACGATTCGAATGTTGATTAGCATCTGCATGTAAATCTTGGGCGAGATGCTCTAGCAATCGCGCTGTCTCTTCCTTGTGATGTTCTTCTCCCTCGAGGTGATGGGACTCTGGTTTGGGATGGTGCTCCAGGTGATCCTCCTCCGACGTCTCGTGAGCTGCACGGTGTTCGATTTTCAAATGATGTTCGGTATCCTCATGGTGCTCGGGTTCCGAATGGTGATCGAGATCCGCGACGGAATCAATCTCTATATGATGCTCGGCACCCAAATGATGTTCTGCATCTAGTTTGTCCACGGCGCTGGGATGGTGATCGATTTCCAAATGGCGCTCGATATTCGGATGCGAATCATGCATTCCGAGCTCGTACAACGCAGCTTCTTCATGATGATCTTCTCCAGAATATTCCATAGATCCATCGTGATGGCTTGAGAGAACGTTGATGTTTGCGCTTCGATGTCCCAGTCCACGATACCCTAGATGCCCAAGTCCAGAATGCAGGGATCTTCCGTGGAGCAATGATGCATGCTGAGAACGTTTGGTGAGCTGCTGCCGTGTCTTCCAGAAATTACCGCAATTCAAATATCGCTCCTTCTCACATGCTCGCGTCAAATCAGGAGACATGCAAATTTGTGTGGCGGTGAACGATAGACAGTAATCGTATGGCACAATCGCCGATGCACGAACTGGAAATTTAGCGAGGCTTGACACGATCCAATTAACCAAACCTACGATGATATCGATTCAAACACTGTTTCCAATCATCTCACCTGTAGCCATCAAGGTGGCGGACAGCCAGAACGGCAACGTGAACTCCTTCATGTCGCCATAAAGTCCGAGATCCGTTTGCCGGCAGCTTGTTTCTCGGGACCTTTATACCTTCTTATTGGAAAGCGTGGCGTTTGCGATCGAGATTTTAATCGGTTTTTGACACATTAGTGTTGAGCTGCTATCCCGACTAGTCTCCCTCTTGATGCCCGTGACAGCTCGTGTCGCTGGAGATCGGATGAATGACAATCAAATGCAGACACATTCCATGTTGTCGAGGAGTTATGGCCGAATCAGCGAAGTATGACCGCCTCTGGGACCGGCTTGTTGCCTCGACCGAGCATCGTGGGCCCTCCGGAACCTCATAACGGGAAGCGCATCCGAATCTTCTTTGAGGGAACTATTCTCGAGACGGGTCCCATGGAAGCCCTGCGAGCCGAGTGGTTGCTCCACTAAATCTCCGTACACTTCTCATTCAACTTTCGAGGGTCCAATCAGCCGCACTCACAGGCTTCCCTACCATGCGCACCACGAACCTTGACGACCTTCTTCCGCCGACGAATGTTGACAGTTCGCAGTGCCGGACTCACCGAATTCTCGTAGATTTTTCACCCTCATCCGTATTTCTCATGTGTCGTATCTCAATTCTCAAAGAGTGACCCCCTTCGTATCCGGTTTCCAGTATTGACTGGCTGCATGGTCGGGCTTTGGGCGACACTCACGAAAAATTTACCAATTTATTGACGGACTCAAGGAAGCTGTGATTCTCCGCAGTGTTCGGCAACTGATAGCAACGGCGTTCGCAGGGAGAAGCGGGGCATTAGAGAAAGTACACTCGAGCTTTTTCGTGGTGCTACTCAAGCATCGATTAATCAAGATGCAAGTTGAAGATTGGCCATGATTCGGGGTATGCGACCCAGGCTCCTAACAATGGTCGGAGAACGGAACGATTCATTCTATCTTGGCTTTGTGAAAATTATGATTCCAGGGCTGGTATGATATCAACATTCGTCCAACATGTATGAATTCACTCCCGAGGCACGAGACGGACGACGAAAGGTTGCTCAAAGTTCTTTGAGAAATGTTCGCCCACCTTGAACTTCAAAGGTAACTCCGGAGTTCTTTCACATTTTTCGATCTTGAATGACAATAGAAGGTTTGCCAAGAGTGTCTGCATATTCATGATTGCTAGCCTTTTGCCGACACAGTTCTTGGGTCCGTCACCGAAGAACAGGAACGCGTGGAGATTTTGTTGGTCACCGATCGGGCCGGGCAGGAACCTCTCCGGGAGAAATTGTTCTGGGTCGGGAAAATAGTCTGGATTCAAGTGCATGTCGCTCGAAATGAATTCGATCAGCATTCCCTTATTGATCCTGATTCCAGCGACCTCGGTGTTTTCTGTGCAAACGCGATCAACTATCGATGTGCTGGTTGGCGTGGCTCTTAGTGACTCCATGATGAATGCCTCGAGATACTTCATCTTCTGTACGTCTTGATACTCAATTTTCATTCGGCCGCCGATCACTGCTCTAATTTCTTCTATAGCCCTCTGTTGACACTCTGGATAGACAGCTAGGTAATAAGTTGCCAAATCCAGGGCGATGGCTGTGGTGTCCAGCCCGGCCAGCAAGAAGAGCAATGCTTGAGAAGCTATCAGGTCATCCGTGAGTTTTTTCTCTCCTTTCTGAGCCATCAGATGCAGATCGAGAACATCCGCGGTGTTGTTGGCGGCGACTTCGTCGAGCTTTTCGCGTTTCTCTGTTAAAATGTGGTGGGCAACCTCCCCGAAAAACTTCATCGTGGCTTTCGGGGGGAAGTTGACGAACGGAATACGTTGCATGACTTTCGGCATGGCGAAAAACAGCATGAGAGTCAGCCCCGGCTGAAAAATGTTGCTCGCATTCGTTACAAACGGGCTCTCGGGGTTATCGATGCAATTTGGATCGAGTCCAAAAGCCACGGCAGTCATCGTGTCCATAGCAAATCCCTGCAGGTGTTTCAGGAGCTCCAATTCGTTGTGCTCTGTGAGAATGAACTTCCGTAGCTTCTCCACTACTCGCTTCGAAACCTTGTCCGTTTTCATGATGACGCCTCTCATCTTCGTAGCAGTCAAAGTGTGGCCTGTGATAGTTCGTACAATTTTCCATTCCTCGTACGAAAGGCGTGGCAATGTCTTGTCCCACAGTGGATCGCCAGTTCGGAACTCGAAGGAGCGAGTGAAGAAGTTGTGGAATTGTTTTATGAGAACTTCTTTGCTGATTTCAGCATCGGCCACCGCTAGCGTCGGCGTCAGTAATCTATACGTCCCGTAAACCGTGCCATATTTCCTCACGTTTTCACGGTGTACTTCGTAGGTCACGCGACGTTTGTTCAACCAGAATGTTCTGTAGAGGTAGCGGGGATAGGATTCATACGGAATACCTTGTCCATCCCAGAAACGAACCAGTTGGAAGACTTTCGATACTATCAGTGCGAGAACGATAGTCACCAAAATGAGCCACATGGTACACTTTTAGAACGACCGCGCCCGTCGAGTGTCACTTTCTCGGGCTATGGATCACTCCACGCTCTGACGCTATTCTGTTGAGTGAGGGAAAAACGAGTGATCTCGAAGAAAGTCGAATCATTCTTCAACCGCCTCCGGAAAGAGTCCAATACTTCCATCCTGTGCTAGTGGTGCTTGTTTGCGTTGATTGAGCTGGTAGAACATCATCAAAACCCTCATTGAGCCAATCTTCCGCCTCGTCAAACTTCTTGCTATGATCCATGCCTGCAATCGAGTCTTATGTGCCGCTCAGGGGTCACAGGAAACGCCCATCATGCCTGTTGTCGCAGAACCTGAATTGTCCAGTACCATGAATTTCCAGAATTCGAACACGGAAACCCCCGTCGTGCCACGCGTGTAGAAAGCATCGCATTCATGAGATAATCAGCTGGTGGAGTTCGCTCAATGAACCATGCTCACAGAGAGATGCTCGCACTTTGCGTTCTAGATGTTGGGGACTGACTTCAGTCTGCAGTCTGCAGAGCTGCGAAGAGTGGTGGTCTCGGAATCAATCAAGTTTGTTCGTCCATTCCTAGGACTTCGAACAGATGGAACACTATCAACTGCCGACTCCGTTATCAAGATCAACACCCAACCAATGAGTGTCTAAGCCGCATTCCACGCTATGCACGCCGAAATAATACATCTTCTAATGCACAAGAATCCTGTTATAACGGACAACGAGGGACCGTCGAGAAGAGTCCGTTATATCCGAGGTCCATTATACCCGGGTTACCCCTGAAGACCCCGCCTGCAGCGGTTTGGAATAATTCTGGATGATTCGGCGGAAGAGCCCTGGCTACTGGTCTTGAAAAAGAAGCCAGAGGGTGATTCCGAACAAGGGCCGGGACCGGAAATCCTTTTATTGACTGGAATGAACGTTTATTTGATATACTCGATAGTGCGCATGATCCCAAAGCTGACCATATCTCTTCATATTATTCATCATTATAAAGGCAATGATATTCCGAAAGTCCGGAGCGTTAGGAAAGCAGAAACTTTACATAGAGAGACGAGAGATAGAATTCGTTACAAAGTCCAAATATTTGGGTGTAATCATGAAGCCGGCGTTGAGTTTCAATGAACACGTGGCCGACGTCTCTATCGAAACAGCAGCAACCCATGTGTGTCTCGGGAATCTACAGAAACTACCGTTGAGCTTGGCCGAAAAGATCTTTGAGATGAAAATCATGTCGATGATCAGGTATGGAATTTCGAACGTAGCATCGAACACAGCGAGGACTACAATGACCTTGATAGGTGTAAGACCCTCTTCATCAAGTCAACCCTTGGCCTGAGCAGATTCACCTCGAGTACTTTCGTCCTCGCCTTGACGGGAGAGATGACCCTATGCAGAGACCTGAGGGACAGTGGATACAGACTATGATTTGGTATCACCGTCCATATCGCCGTTGAATATTTGATCTCAGGCAGTGTTCCTCAAAGTTGGACAAATCACCTATCATTTGGCACGGCGCTTTTTGCGGAGGGCATGTGACCTTGAGCCTGCTTCGCCCTGTCGGATCGCGACCCCGCGCGAAGACCGAGATAATGAGAGAAGAAGATCCGTCGGCCTTAGCAAAGACAAACATGGACAGCATTAAGCGGATGGAGCGAGAAAAGCCAGCCTTTCGACCCTGACCTTAACGGAGTTGTGCTAGGTACCGGCAGGGAATTGTGAATCGTCGGGACAGTCGGATCATGGAGAGTTTCTTCAAAACTTCCTAGATGAGTCTTGTTGCTCTTACAATTACTGGAATTCCGCGCGAAACACCCGGAAAGAGCCGTAGGAATCTCGATCCATTTTCGATTTTCAGTCAAATAGGGATCATCAATCAATAGGGATATAACCAGAGATGGGCGTAGTCATAGTCATGACTATGACTATGACTATAGTCATAAATACATTATGACTAGGATCATAGTCATGACCATGACTATGACTAGGACCGTAGTCATAATTATAACTATGACTATGCCCTAATCATAGCCATAGTTATGACTATGGTCCTAGTCATAGCTGTGACTATGACTAGGGGTGTTGCCCGATCTGAGCGGAGCCATATAGGCTCTCCGCTCAAATGTGGCCTCCATTTGAGCGGAATCTCCGCTTAAATGTGACCTCCATTTGAGCGAAATCTCCGCTCAAATCGGCCTCCGCTCAAATGTCAACGGGCAACCCAACCGGTTTCATCCGCTCAATGTGCTCTCCGCTGAAATTGGATGCAAACTGACTAGGGCATGACCATGAGCCCCGCTGAGAAGTTGTAATGTATCCGAATTTCGGGTGTGTTTCCACTCGTTCGTGCAGCCATCGAAGGAACTCCTTGTTTTCTGTTGTGGAGTGATACTTCTTCAGATGATAGGACATGTTAGATGTACTTGCTCTTGTCATCTTCACCTCAGTCGAGCCAGCGAACTGGTTTCGGACGCAAATTGAACAAATTGCCGTAATGGAGTTTTTCTCGATCTTTTCCGACAGGATCTCGCGGTCCGAGCTGCGTGGTTTGAACAACGGACTCTCAACCACGGGCATGCTTGACGGAAAGGTTCATCGTAGGAAATGACCTGTCTCCTGTTCCGAAACCGCCGATGAATGACGTGTCGACGTTGCCGCTTCCTCGTAGACTCATGATGAAGAGTTGCTCACTGAACTTTCCGGAAAAATCTATGATCGACAGCGAGTGACAATATGCCGTCGGGAGATCGGCTCTGATCCCATGCACTGCGGGCAACGCGACGAATCGGGCGGAGCCTCGAACGCTCTTACCCTAAACGTCGTCTCGGAGCCGTCTTCTCATCTTCGAAAAAAATCGACAGAAAGACTCGGAGTAGAAGAAATACCTGGAACGAGTGGAAACACACCCGAAATTCGGATACATTACAACTTCCCTGCGGGGCTCATGGTCATGCCCTAGTCAGTTTGCATCCAATTTCAGCGGAGAGCACATTGAGCGGATGAAACCGGTTGGGTTGCCCGTTGACATTTAAGCGGAGGCCGATTTGAGCGGAGATTCCGCTCAAATGGAGGCCACATTTGAGCGGAGGCCGATTTGAGCGGAGATTCCGCTCAAATGGAGGCAACATTTTAGCGGAGAGCCTCTAAGGCTCCGCTCAGATCAGGCAACACCCCTAGTCATAGTCACAGCTATGACTAGGACCATAGTCATAACTATGACTATGACTAGGGCATAGTCATAGTTATAATTATGACTACGGTCCTAGTCATAGTCATAGTTATGACTATGGTCCTAGTCATAATGTATTTATGACTATAGTCATAGTCATAGTCATGACTATGACTACGCCCATCTCTGGATATAACAGACAGAGGCGATGAGGGTATCGTGCTTGAAGAAATTGATCTGAGGAATGTCTGTAATCTGCATCTGTATATAAGCTAAGGTATATAACCTGTTCACAATCATGTACTCACAGGGAGAGGTCCCTAATGTGAAAGCTCCGATTGCCCTGAAACCTGGCCAGCAAGATCTTCATGATCTACTGAGGAGAACCTTATCGGGTTTTTGTACGGAAATGTGCGAAACAGGAGATATGAATGTTTCAATGTTGCGGACTCTGCACAGAATGAAGCACGTAGACGCCAAGCGCTACACGTGGCGAAGACGCGATTTTCGAAGAGTCGTATCTCCTGATCCGCGCATTTCCGTGCGAAGTCCCGGCACAGGTTTCTTCGGTAGGTCGTGAACTTCACGCTGCCGAAGTTACAACGGAATCGGAGTGTTCATGTTGGGGACCTCTCCTTGTTAGATAGAAGGGGCTTGAAATCCATTGTTTCGAATACGAGGCTCTTACCATATCACCAATCCTTCTTAAATAAGACACGTGACTATGCTCTCGAACATGCGGCTCCCCGAGCTCAAACAACATAAAAGACAGAGAGAAAAGGGAATGCACGGAATCGGGATATCAGATTGGAGCCAAATGGTCTACTTCGCCCTTGAAACTATCCTCAAAAGAAGGGGCAGGTGAGAATGAATCTACGATGAGGTGCGAATGAATGATTCCGGAGATCGCAAGAGTCAAGGTGTGATGCGCTGAGGCAGTATGATCCAAGCACGGAGGAGAGCTCGTCGAAGCGAGACTACGGGAACTGAACCTCAAGGAAATACAATTTCGGGGCAGGAGAACATGAGACACAAATCGGTTGAGATAATACGGTCTATGTTCGGCCGATTCGCTCCGTCCCTTCAGCGCACAGACATGATAAAGTTGCGCGAGCTCTGGAGGCCGCAAGCTTCCGAAATGGGCATCGAACTCCTATACTCCGAGTCGTCAAATCGAACGTTCTCGAAGGAATCGAATTCGGGCAAGCTCGAGAATATCCAAACCGCGTCACGAATAACTATTCCTAGGCTGTGCTCTTTTTGCGGATCGTGTTCGAGGTGAAGTCGAGCTTGCAGTTCGAAGGCTGTTCACGCTGTCCACGTGTTCCGCACACAAATTATGCTGACGATGGGAGGCGGCATCTTCGTTTCTTAAACAGTCCAATGTCATCGGACACCGAGTATCGTTGCTCTCGGCCGGAACAGGAACATGATATCCCATGACTATTGGGTTCTCTAAATATCTGTCAACGAGGTGAATGGTGACCACTCGCACCGAGTCCACAGTTCTCGGAAGGCAGCAGCCATGGCAGGTGAAGTCTCCTGATCTCATTGTTCCTCAAAAGTCTCATTCTATATGTTGTCTCGTTCGCCTTCTCTCGAAGTCTGATCGCTTGATCGTTGATTACGTGCAATCCCTGTGATCGTTTTCCAACTCGTCCCGGATACGTTTTTCGCGAGTACAGCTGGAACCTCGGTGTGATGCGTCATCGTTTCAATCCTCGATCGCGAGTGATTCGCTTCGCGATACTAATTTCCGTTCTTTCCCCAGTGCTTGTATTCTTACTGATCGCGGTGGTCGTCGTTGTTGCGGCTCAAGAAGAAGGTCTGATTGGAGACCCCACACCTGGGATCGTCTTGGATGCCCTGCGCGTGCCAACTAGACAAAACACGTTCGTGACAGCCTTCAACGCGCTCGGCGATGGCTTGGGTTGGATCCTTATCGGTCTGAGGAATGGCCTGAATAGTTTATTCAGCTGACGTCGCAGATCGAGCTTTATATTCCGCTCAGCGCATCGTGCTCTCTTGCAAGTTCAATAAAAAAAATCTTGAGCTTGATAATTTCGAAATAACGTGCTCCGCCGAGGTTTCCTGAAGGGCGTGGTCTTGCATATGAGGAGCTCATTTTCGAATCGCGTTAAGTCCATTTTTTCGATTGCGAGTAAATCGCGTTTCTCCTGCCGATGAACCATTGAGCGCATACAGAAGTAGAATTTTTCCCAGTCATTTTGAAGTGGAACGCATGCGAGTTCCCATGAATTGATATTCTTTCATGAGGCACAATGTAACGGGGACTCCGTTCCCGCTGAAAACTGGAAATCGGCGAAAATGGACTTAACGCGGTTCGAAAATGAGCTCCTCATATCTCCTTGACATTCTCAGGTTTTTCTGTGGACAGGATCACACCGATGCGAATGATACAATAGTCTCGTTGATTCACATCTGAGTTGGCGTGCGCCTCCTGAAAATTGACGATACACAAGGATTCCCTCGAGATTCAGTTTGATTTGCAGGGTCCGTGTTCACGGGTCAGTTGATCCGAGGAAACCCCGAGGATTTCACCACTTCAGGGTGCAATTCTCACGTCCTTCGTGGGAATGCTCGCTGTCGGCAAGATACGTTTCCACCGCTCATGCAGGAGGAGAATAGACTGAAGTCTCGAGTCCATTGATATGGGTTCTCGCTGTATCCGGGCCGAATGTTGACGATAACTGACGTCCAAATCGACAAGCTTCCTCCTCCCTCCGAGCCATTCATCAAACTCGAGGCAACAAGAGATCCGGGAACAGTCTTCCGACTGTCCGAAACAGATGCGAATTTCCATTTCGAGTGGATGAGTTTCTTTGCCGTCCCGGCCAAGATTATGGGAACGAGATTCAGGCTGAAGCGATCCTTCCAGCGAAACCTCCAATCGTTGCATGGCGAGACCGGAATCATTCGGGATCGGAGGAACGGCTGTTGTCCCGAAATGAACGCATTGCAAGAGCGCGAAAACACCGCTGCCAGTGTTGTGAAGAGCCGTCCCTAGGTCTATCTTCGTCCCAAGCTTTCGATGTAGGGATTTTCAAGGACGAGAAGCACAACTGATTGGAAAGAACGTGGGTATAAAGAATTGTCTAGAGTCTAGCCTCTCATTTCGCTGATGAATGTTGATTCAAAACCCCTCTGAAGCTTCCTCGTTACCACTGAGCGAGCGTGTTTGTGTAGTATTCCAAAGCTGAAAAGGTCTGAGTTGTCATCCAAGAAATCGGTCGAGGAGACCTCGGCGAACATTCCCGGAGACATTGCTCCCACTCAATCTCCCGTAACATCCCTACAGCCTCCCCAAGATTTGGGGAGCGCGACGTACGCCGAAGTTGAGTTCTCAGCGACTGAGCAATGGATTCATGCACGATGCAGGGATGTCATGGGGATGAGGAACACGGCAACAATCTAGAACAACGGCGATATCAGATATTGAAGAGCCACCTCGTTCAATTGAGTTGAATTTATTTTCAGTCGATTTAATGAGTTCAATTTTGAGTTATATCCCATTTAAATCTAAGTTACGTTCCAGCTTTCCACAAATGGAGGCACTCAGTAGAAGATTATCGCAAAGACTGTTTCTCAGTCATCGAACAGTTCCACGGCAGCTGAATGCTAATTCAATATACAAAAGAAGATACAATGACGTCATGTCATGCACACAATAGTTTAAGTAACAAAACGCACGTGTCATGGTTGTATTCAATATCCAATCGAGCATCGAGTGATCGTGGTCACCCTTACGTGTCGCTGCGGCAGCAGCGTTAGCATCGTGACTCAGCCTGCTCACACGAGGGAAACGAATGCGGGAGCTCCTGAAAGCGGACACTCAACGTGTCCCTCACGTTTGTTGTCGTTGTTTTGCCCCCAGGTTCTTACAATCATGTTGATTCACTCTTCTGCTGCTTCTCAGTCGGTTCTGTTCGTCTCATACCCTCTCATAGAAGAGTGGGATCGTCCGGGTTCGTGCCTTCGCCGCCTGACTGGCTTCTTCCACCCCCTTTCACTTTCGGCACGGATCCAGAGCCGCTTGCCAGGGACGGAGGCGTTCGAGTGGCTCCGGATACTGGGCTTGCAATACTGTCTGTTGGAATGCTAGGAATATTTCGCATGGTCTCGTCATTTTCAGAGTCCGATACCCCTGCGAGCGGCGAAGCTCCGCTAGCCATAGACGGCGGTGGTGGAAATATTCCAGTTGTCGGACTCGACACACTATCGAATGAAATCGCTCTGCATCTCGGCAGACCGCCGTCCCGATCACCGTGTCTGCTCACCAGCGTGAAAACGGCGCTGTCACTTTCTGACGATTGACTTGCAACATGACTGGGGCTCTCAGACTCGATCTCCGGGCTTGCCGAACTTTCAGGCAGCAGAAGCTTCTTCAAACGCGAACGTAGGGTATAGTGCGCACGCGCGTCTCTGTTGGCGGGTCTTCTCGCCGGCGAATGTCTTGATCCGGTACTTTCTGAAACTGGGCCGGCAACATACCCAGAACTCCTGGTCGTGGACGACTCGCTGGCAAAACCTCGAGCGGGCCATAGGGGTGCTAACTCGTGCGATCCTGGACTCACGGCATCTCGCTGAGTTCCTTCACTCCTATCGGTTGGTGTGAGCGTCGAACTGCTGGACCCATGTCTTTCGACTTGTCGACCCAAGTATCTGTTAAACCAAGAGGGACCAGGAGCACTCGACGTGCCCGCTCTTGGCCACGTTCTTGCGGAGCTGTCACTTTCACTCTGTGGCGACTGACCGACGACGTCGTCATAAGCTGGCGGTCCACTTCCGCTTGATGGCGCGCTCAAGCTACCCGATCGAGCTCCTAGACTGTTGTCGTCTACTGACCACGTCGCCCTCAGAGAGTCGCTATCCTCTGGTGGTAGAAGTTCGTGTACGGGCCTCAGTGGTACGTATCGTACGATGGGTTCGGGTGGAGGCGTGCGGTTTCTCTGTTCAACCGGGCGGGAGCATCGCTCACAAATTATGAACGCCCCAAATACAACCAAGGCGAGGAAGAAACCGAAGAATACCTGCGAGACACTAGCAGGTTCTGGCGGTTCTATATTCACGTATGCCCATTCTCCTTCAGCAGCTTCATCGGGGTTCTCTAGATCGAGATTGAAAGCGGCAACGCCGATCTTATACCTGCAAAGCATGGAATCATCAGCGGGTTGCCTCGCTTACGTGAGGACTACTGTCCAGGTTCTCATCCCGGAACCCGATCAAGCAGTAAACTCACGCTTGTGTTGGAATGTAGTCGTCTAGAACGAATGTCAGCTTTTTTGAATCGAGCGTGAACATTTTCCCTCCTCTCCGCCACCTAGGTTTGGCTTGTACGAGAACCCTGTAGCCGTTGATCGGCCCGTGCGGCTCTCCAGGTGGGTCCCACGTGATTCGCGGCCCGCTGTCGCGATCCCGCGGATGCAGTACCAGGCTTCGAACACTCGAAGGTCCTGTTCGAATTGAATCATCGTGAGGGATCCTCGGTTCGATGGAAAAATCATAGATATCTGCGCTGTATCTCTTTGATAACGCTTACGTGCAACGTTGGAGAGGGTGTTGAGCTGAGAAAATTTCCCGCACAAATCGAAATCTTGTCCCTTATTCGTCAAGCAGCTGCGAACCACGATACTCAGGGGCGTGAAAGGAGCGAAGTCGAAATACTCGGCAACGCTGGGTCCCAGTTTCAAGCTCAGCGAATCCGATTCGGTGACGAGTCTCCGGCTGGAGGCCTCCTTGAAGATGACCCTGAATCGCACCGCGTTCCGTAGTCTTTTAACGACAACCAATTTGAGGGGCCGAGCTGGAATCAGGAAGGACTCTTGTTTATCGACCAAATTCAACCACTGTGACGCGCCACCTTGAGTTTCAGCTCACTGTGAAGTCGAGGATCCGGATCGATACTCACGCGCTAGACATAGCTCGTATCCGGAAACATCGACGACTCCTATCGGGGGAGCGTAGCCGAGGCTCAGGTCGAAGTCTTCGACCAGATGATCGAGATCACTCAGCTGCTCATTTCGCGAAACAACAACTTGCCCGCTCTCGGATAGATCCTTCGTGAGTTCGGTAGGCGGGGATTTTTCGGACACGAAGAATTCGTAGTACGGGGTCGGTCCGTGAGGCACGTAAAACGGCAACCACGGCAGTAGGACAGCGAAGCCTTTCAGCTCCGGCTCCGGAATTTCCGCAGCCCCTCCCATGAAGCCATCAAGGCTGGTCCTCGAAGAATAGGCAGGACTAGAGCGCGTTGTGAGGCCGATGAAAGGTAGGTCGTACACTGCGACAACCCTGATCGTTAACTCTGTTTGGTACTTGATCGACATCGTCGCATCAGAGCTTTGTTTGTCCCTCTTCATTTCGTAGCATTCCGGAGCACAGAAATCAATCCGGTAGTACTGTAGCCAGTGCGACACCTCTCCAATAGTCCAAGTCACCGTTATGAGAAGAAGCCCATCGCGCGGCGTGCTGTGGACCTCGGTAATTACGGGTGCTGGCCAGTCTGCAAGTGAATCTCGATGAGCTCAAGCTAACAAAATTCCTGCAAGAACCAGCCTTATCATGCAACGTTATGAGCTGTACGGGGCTAAAGCATCGTCGGCCTCGGAATGAGCCCGCTAACGCTGGTTCACCGTCCTTTCCGGTCGACTTTATAGTATTCAAGTTCACAAAGAGCCCAACAAACCTTTCTCAGGGGTGGTGAAAGAGATCTCGGCAATTGGACTGTCTTGCCAATTAGCTGCTGATGCCTGAATTTCAACGGTGTACCTGGTCTTGGGTGTGAGGCCGTAGAATGAGAGGCTAAACGGCCGCGATTTGAAACGAGGAGAAAAATATCTTCTTGGTTCCTTGTCGCTCTGGAGCAGCACAATGAACGCAACGTCCTCGATAGAAACAGATTGGGGCCGGAGGTGATCCCAGACCAGCACGGCCCAGGTATCGTTCCCTTTCCCGATCCTCAGGTTCGTCGGTGGTTTCAGAATAGGGAGTACTGGGGAAATGAAGTTCAGCATTGAGGTCCTTGGTCAGAGTTCGGCTTCGGATTCGAATGCCAGGTTCCGGATCAATACCTGTCTCCCTCATTTAACGGATGAATTCTACAAACCTTCCAGCGGGAAAGAGAAGGAAATCTTCACCGTTGGACTATTCCGCCAATTAGGTTTGGCTGCGTGGATTCTCACTGTGTACTGTGAGAACGGTGTCAGGCCTCCCAAGGTAATGTTGAATGGCGCGGACTTGAAATTGGGGTGGAAACCAGATATTGGTTTCCCCCTACTTTCGAGCACCACTATGAACTCAATATCTGGCAGCGAAACATTTCTGGGCTTCTCAAAGTCCCAGACGAGCAAGACAGTAGTGGAGCTGTCCTTCAGGATCTTCACGCTCGTTGGCGAGCTGAGAACAGGCAAATCTGAAGAGGGAAGAATGTGCATAGAACGAGTCGTAATCAACCGTCGAGTTTCATGTAAGACGCAGTAAATACTTGGGTCCCGACGCACGATCATTCCTGCACCATGCCATAAGCGTGATAAGAAAGCGTTGATACGAGCCGGGATAATGAGGATGAGTACAGGTGATATCTGAGATCAATCTTGACGGTTCTCACCTTCATGTTGCTCAGCATTGGCCGCGATCACGATGGACAGCAAGCAGAATGTGAAACTCATCATCATATTGAGTGATCCGCTCGGCACTCACTTACGATAAAGTCATTTTCAAGATTATGAATTCGAGGGCACAATATTCAGGGTGAATCCAGCGTTCTGGGGGAGCGGACTTTGGGATGAAGTCTCTTTTGCGACGACTCCGACACGAACTGAAGCCGACGAAAGCTGCCCGCATGTAGTCATCTACGCGACGAGACGAACGTGCACGAGCGCTCCTCGAATCCGATGTTGTCGCTTCTGTACCTCGGTGCTGACGACGCGATCTCCGATACAAGAGGATACGCTAGGAGGGTATTATCCGGGAGCACATGCTGTTACTACTTCTAAAAGGGGAGCACCTGTTCCCGGCTATGATTCTCTTCCGTCCGGAACAAGCCTCGGTTGTGGATCCGTGCGATTGTGGAGGGAAAGCCGATATCATTGGTGATTTCACAGATTCTCCATCGTTGCTCCTTGACACATTAGGTGCCGATCTCGGTTGGAGCATCTTCGGATTGAAGATGATGCGATACTCCCGTTAGAAGGGACCCCGAAGGAGATCAGAGCCAACATCTCCGCCGAAATCTCTCACCCTTGGGGCTTCCACCCTCCCGAGTCGGCAATTTCCCAAAAAGTAGCCTCCCTGCTGCAACTTGATTCCTTAGACCAGTGGTTCCCAAACTTTTTCTCTCGTGGAACCCCGGGAGGGGATCCGCCATGTTATCTCTATGGGAAGCCTAGCAGCTCATGGAACCCAAGGGTTCCATGGGACCCAGTTTGAAAACCACTGCCTCAGACGATGAGATAGAACGTACGCCACAGATTTTCAAGGTGGAAGAAGAGTTCTGATCCACGACAATAGCTATTGCGAACATTGACGAGTCGCTCTGATTCATTCGGTCGATTTATTCAATTTTCAATCGATCAAACGAGTTCGATTTCTAGTCCTATTGCATCTAAGTTTCATTCTACTTGTCCACAAAAGAGCATTCAATAAGGAAATCAGTAAAGAAATTGTCATCTGGTCACATCACGGCTCCGAATAAAATTTCGAGCGCTTGTTCAAAATACAAGAGGGAGCACAACGACGTCACGCTATGACTTTTGAAGTTTAAATAAAACCACGCAGAAATCGCGGTCGTCATCAATACAAATGCAGCGTCGAGTGATGCTGCGATGTCCAGTCATGCAACTGTGGCACCAGGGTCAAGGTCATGTCTACGGAATCTCGAAATTTCAGAGTCTTGGGCCTCAGCGAATGTTTGATTTCAAGGAAGCGGGCAACTCTGCTGCTGCACCACCTCGATGACCCCTCTCAAGGCCGTTGTTATCCTCCTGATCACTCAATACCGCTGTCTCTGATGTTTTCCCCGAGTTTCCGGTCGGTTGCTATGCTGATCCTCGTCCAGATTCATTGATTCGGCGGGGCTCATGTCTTCGTTCCCTTGCTGACTTCCGTGACCTTCCGCACCTACTGCCAAGGTCTCGAAGCCGCCGCCGCTTACAGCAGTAAAGTGCGAGCGCAGCGTATACGGCGGGCATCTGACGTGATCAGCGTGCTGGCTCACCGCAGTTTCGTATCCAGCACTTTCCGACGACGGGCTCGCAAGATCCTCGGAGCCCCACGTTCCCTCACTGCAATCAGTAAAAGCGGGCGTTGAACTCCTGGACGTCTGACCCTCGACGCTTCGACTCTCGTGCCCGCGGAACTCAGAGTGGCCAAATTCAGACGGAGCTGATGGTAGTGATGGCGAAGTTGATATCCCCGATATTGGAGGCGTGCTGCCGGAGCTAATGCTCCAAGGCGGTTGACGCGCGATATCTTCATAAGCTGGCGGTGGGTCTCCCCTGCCTGAATGCGCCCTCAAGCCTTCTATTCGAGCTTCTTCACTATAGTCGCCAGGGGGTCGCGTCAACCGCATAGACTCGTCATAGCCAGGTGGTCGCGGCTCGTCGACAGAGTGATTTCGTGAATACCGTACGGCTGGTCCGGAGGTTGGCTGTACTCTTCGCCTTCCCCATAGGCAGAAAAGGATGACGCACACAGCGGAGACAACAACCACAACAACCACAACACCCACAAGCACGATGAAGACCATGGCAGGGAAAGGTTTGGGAGGATCTACATCTATGAAATTCCATTCTCCTTCAAGCCGTCTCAAGGATGATTCTATATCGATATTGAAAGCGGAAACTTCAATTCGATACCTGCGGAATATGGAGCCATCAGCGGGGTTTCTCATAAACACGAGGAAATTCGTCCTCGGACGTCATCCCGGAATCTGTTTAACAGCAAACCTACGCTCTTTTCGGATCGAAGTTCTCCAGGATCAATGACCGCTGTGATGATTTGAGCGTGAACTCGCTCTCCCCTTTCTGCGAAACAGGTTTACCTTTCACGATCACCTTGTAGCCGTCGATCGGTCCGTGGGGCTCTTTAGGTGGCTCCCAGGAGATGGACAGTCCGCCACCACGAGCTCGCGGTTGTGAACGTAGGTTTTCAACGGTGGAGGGTGCTGTGTGAGTTGCGATATCGTGAGTAGGCTTCTGTTTGATGAAGAGGAAACGGAGGTACTGCGCGGTATCTCTTACCTCCAACGTTGGAGAGGGTATTGAACTGAGAGAAATTCCCGCACAGATTTTCACCCTCATTCGCCAGGCAGCTGCGAACTACGATATTGAAGGGTGTGAAAGGGGCCAAGTTGAAATGCTCGGCAGCCGAGGGCCCCATTTTCAAGCGCAGCGAGTCCAACCCGCGGTCGAATCTACAGTTGGCGGCATCCTTGAAGATGATCCTGAATCGCACCGCGTTCGGAAGTCGCTTGACCATCACGAATTCTAAAGGTCGAGCTGAAATTGACGAGGACCTCTAAGTATCCACAAGATTCAACGGCTGTCCCTCGCCATCTCGAGTTCATGCTCACGGCTGACAAACTTCCGTCGTACTCACGTATCGGACACTGATTAAAATCATCAACGACTTCTGTCGGTAGAAGATGACCGCCGTAACTCCCGCCGAATGGGTGTTTCGGAAGATCAACATCACCTCGTATCGAAGTTGGGATAAGAGACAGATTTATCGACGGTCCGAGAGGTGGAGTTTTGTCGCAGATGAAGAATTCATAGTAGGGAGTCGGTCCGTGAGGCACGTAGGACGGCAACCAGGGTAGGTAGACTGAGAGGCCCACAAACTTTGGCCTCGGAATTTCCGCAGCTGCTCCCGTGAAGATATTAGTGCCGGTCCTTGCAGAATAGGTGGCACTTGAGCGCGTAGTCACGCCGATGACAGGTATGTTGTACACAGCGACAATGCTAATCGTGAATTTTGTATCGTATTTAATCGATAACGTCACAGCTGAGGTTCGCTTATCCTTCCTCATATCGAAGCAGTCCGGTGCGCATAAAAAGATCCTGTAGTACTGTAGCCACTGCAGAATCTCGTCAATTTTCCAAGTCACGGTGACTAGGATGCGCGCATCGTGCGGTTTGCTGCGGACCTCGGTAATGGCGGGTTTTGGCCAGTCTGCGAATGAATGTTGATGAGCACGCTTCGATTCACGGAAGCATCATCCGAATGACTCTTACAATAAAACTTGAATCGTTTAATAATATCGCCCAACGAACCTGTTCTTGGAGTGGTGAAGGAGATCTCGGCGATGGCACTCTCTTTCCAACGAGCTGTGCTCGCCTGGATCTTCACGGTGTACAAGGTCATCGGGGTAAGGCCGTCAAATGAATAATGGAATTTCGGGAAAACGAAATGAGCGGGGATACGCCGTATCGGTCTTTTCCCGCTCTGGAGTAGCAAAATAAACGTGATTTCTGCAAGTGGAACACCGTCGGGTTGGACGTGATCCCAGACGACCAGGGCCGAAGTTTCGTTTCTGTGTCCTACTCTCAAGTTTGTCGGTGGACGGAGGACAGGGAGGCCTGAGGAGAGTCGAGTATAACATCGGAGTTCAGCGCAATGCTGTGGATTCCAGATTTAAGATCAATCCATAGATGCCTCCGTTACGATTGAATTCAACGAACCTCCCAAAGGGAAATAGAAGGAAATCTTCGCCGTTGGACTGTCGCGCCATTCCGGCTTGGCTGCGCGTAGTCTCACTGAATACTGTGAGAGCTGCTCTAGGCCTTCCAAGGTGATGTTGAAGGGCGCGTTCCTGAAATGGGGGTGGAAATCTACTAGAGGTTTCCCTCTACTTTCAATTTCCACGATGAATTCTATTTCCGGGAGTGAAACATTCAAGGGCGTCTCGAAATCCCAGACGAGCAAGGCAGTGCTGGCCCCGTCTTCCAAGATCCTGATGTTTGTTGGCGAGTTGAGGATGGGGATATCTGGAAGAACAAAATGGGATCGGAAGTATGCGTGATCACGTAGGTCCAGCGTCATCCAGTGTGCGTTATCAGACACCGTGGATCTCACTTGAGAATTTGAGACCGATGATAAGGAGCATCTGGAATCACGCGATTGACTTTTGCCGATTCTCACCTTCATGTGGCTTGGCATCGATTGCAATCACGATGGACAGCAAACAAAGTGAGAAGCTCGTCATTGTTGACTCGATCCGCGCTGCACTGGTTTAAGATGAAGTCATTTCTGATAATCTCGATTCTGGAGCATGTGCCCGTTTGCAACGTCCGGACTCAGGGAGGAAAACTTCGGCTCGAGATCTCGTTCGTGCCGGCTCTGACACGAGCCTTAGCGAACCACAACAGAGGATCACAGCTGCACGAATGTAGTGTTCAAACTACCAAACAAACGTGCATCGTCCTCCTTCCAAACCGATGTTTCTGTATCTCCACCTCGATATTGACCCCGCCAATTCAATCGCGACTTCCAATCAAAGATCGGGCTGCGAGGCACTCAAAAGCTGCCAGCTTGTCAATAAAATCAAGTCGGAGACTGATCGAGATAGTTTGACGAAAGCTCCGGCTTAGATTCAAACCAAGAAAGTTCGGTATCAAAGACGAAAACACCTTTTTCGCCACCCTGTGACTTGGGAAAGTACGACCGAGCTGGTTCTTGAGCGGCTTGCCCGCTCATTCTATGGCGGCAGACTGAATCTTCGAAGGCAGACTTCAAATCTTGTGATGGAAGTAGAACCATTTTGAAGATCGACAGAAACTGCAAGTACGAGCCAGTCGTTGGAATTCATTTATTCTATCTTCAATCGATTTCACGAATTTACTCTTGAATTCTATTCCAGTCACATTTCGTTCAAGTTCTCCACAAAATAACATTCAATAAAGAATTCAATAAAGGAATGGTTATCCAGTCACAATACAGTTCCGATGAAAATCTGGTTGCGTATTCTAAATACAGAATCAAGTACAATTGAGCAACGTCATGTACAGAAAAGTTTAAGTAAGATCTTTCGGCCGTCACGGTTATATCCAATATCAAATTCAGCGTCGTTAAATCTTCGTGAGGCATCGTGTAGCTTCAGCCGCAGCGGAAAGATCAGGTATACGAGAGGAATTACCAGGACACACAGAGGAATGTTTCAGGTTTGTTCTCCGAGAACTGGACGGCGCAGCTGCCCTAGGTGGGCTTGTTCCTCTCATGAGTTTTAACCGTCGCTCCTATCTGTTCCTCCGCTGCTTTCGCTGTTTTGGATGTCTTCGCTGGTTTTCCTGTCGATTCCTCTGCTGCACTTCTTCTTGATTCGCGGGGACGGGCGGGCTCACTCCTCCGCCACTTCGCTGGCTGCTGTCGTCGCCTGTGCTCACTGGCAAGGATCCGAGGCTGCTTGCCAAGGACGACGGCGGTGGAAAATGACCATCCACTGGACTCGGAACACTGTCGGCTGACAAACTCCCCACATCAGGCAGGCTTCCGTCGCGCTCAGCGTTCAATGCCACTGACGAAAATCCTGAGCCGCAGCTTCCTGATGACAGGCTCGGAACGTATCCCGAGCTCCCTCCCTCAGACGATTGGCTTGTGACATCTTGGCGTGGTTGCTCCGAAATTCCTACGGCACGCAAACTGTCGACTTCATTCCGACTCCACATCGCGCTCGCGCCAGATCCGGATGGGGAAGTCACAACATCTAGCTGGACCTCCTCATTGCTCTCGGCTGATTTTGAGGACGAAAGTGTGGAGCTGCTAGCTCTGGACGGTGGTGGTGGCAAATGCCCGTCCAACGGGCTCGGAACGCTCTCGGGAGAGAGACTTCCTAGATCAGATGGGCTTTCGTCACGGTCAGCGTTCACGAAGCTCGAGCTACTTCTTGCCAGCGACTGACTTGCAACGTATCCGGAACTTTCGACTTCAGATGGAAGGTGTTCGACCCCTTGCGGTGGTAGCCGTGGAGATCCCACGGATCTCGGACTGTCGACATCATGCCGGCTTTCTTCGCTTCTCACGGTCGGAATCGATGGAGAAGATCCGTAGCTGCTCGCTCTGGACGGTGGCGGTGGGAAGTTCCCGGTCAGCGGGCTCGGAATACTTTCGGGTGACGGACTCCTCACATCCGGCAGGCTTCCGTCACGTTTGGCGTTTGGTCTTGCCGAGGAAAACCCGGATCCAGCACTATCTGACGACGGACTGGCGACGCATCCGGAGCTCCCGGCTTGAGACGACAGACTGATGACGTCTAGTGGCAGCTTCCCCGTAGTTCCTCCGACATCTTCCTGAATCTCTTCGCTGATAACATCCAGTCTTGATGGCAATACTTCGGAACCACTCGCAATGGATGGCGGCGGTGCAATTAATTCGGCTTCCTGATTTTCAACTCTGTCGGATTGTGTATCTGCTGCGTCCGGCTGCCTCACTTCATCGGTGTCAAATAGCCTTGCCACAAAACCTTCGGTGCTGCTGGCGCTTGACGACAGGCTGACGACATCTTCATACCGAGGCGGCCTCTCATCGGAACAAAACGGGTACCTCCCGATGTCCTCATAAGGCGGTAGGTCGTCGTCGTCGTCAATTCCCGGTGGTCGCCTCGACGCAACTGGTAATCTAAACTCACTGGAACTTTCCAGTGAATGCGACGACCTTCGAGATTCATTATAATCAGGCGGCAGCAAGGATGCAATGGGTCTCAGCGGGACGAATTCGGGTCGCTGGGCTTCCCGATTGGGGACGACTCTCAGCTTATAGTACGCATACACGGCTGCTAGTAATACTGAAACAATGAGAATGAAGCCAATCACCACCCAGAGCCAACCAACACTACTTTTTTCGGAGGGAACCGTCAGGTAACTCCACTCTCCTTCGAACACCTGGGCGCGATCTTCTATACCGAGGTTGAAAGCGACAACTCCGACCAGATATCTGTAAAGAATTAATTCGTCAAAAAAGATCGTCGCAAGCTCTTTCATGATTTCAAAAAGCTCATACCAAAAAAACTGTAACCTCACGTTTCGGTAGGCTGAGAGTCTTCGAGAACGAAGGACAGCGTTGTTGAATTCAGCATGAATACTTTTCGGGATTGGTCGTTAGGTTGCGTCCGCTTTCCTCGAGGGACGAAGAAGACGGAAGAAGTCGGCCGTTTTGGAGACTTTTGCTGCACCGAGACCTTGTAGCCATCGATCGGTCCGCGCGGTGCTCTGGGTGCCTGCCAGGTTATTTCTAGCTCATCGTCGGAATCCCGCAGGTGGTGTTCCAAGTTTTCAACGCGCGAAGGTCCTGTTGGGATGGAAGTTCTGTCAGAATTCATCGGGACAATGAGCTATCGCTTGGAACTTGGTTCGATACCTAACATTCCCAGCGTATCACCTGCAACATTGGAGAGCATTTCAAAATTTGAGAAATTCCCGCAGACATCGAACACCTGTCTCCATTGAGTCAGACAGCTGCGAATTTTGACGGAGAAAACGGTGTAAGCCGGTAAGTCGAAAGCTTCGGCGAAGGCGGGTCCCATTCTCAGGGATTCTGACTCCAATTCAGCGCCGAATCTGTCCCCAGTGTTATCCCTGAAGAATATCCTGAAGCGCACCGCGCTCTCCAACTTCTTGATCACTGCGAGGTGCAGAGGATGAGCTGTAACGGAGGGATACTTCAATATGGAAAACTCAACTGTTATTGAACATCCTGTGACGATTGTTTCACACCGAAGCAGGGAAGCGTTCTGATGCTTACGTGGCGGGCATTGATCGGCTCCCGCAGAATAGGACTGCCCCGTCTTGGAAGCGCGACCACCGAGGGTCATGGCAAAGACGGTGCCGTTGAGTGGAGGGGGACGTCGAACAAGTTTCGGAACGGGATAAAATTCATCTACTTTGAAGAGCTTGCTCAGTACGGAGGAACGCGATCTCGCATCGCAGATGAAGAATTCGTAGTAGGGAATAGGTCCTTGAGGCGCAAAGGACGGCAGCCATGCGAGTGTCACTTTGTTGCCTTCCTCCACTGCTTTCACTGCGCTCAAAGTTCTCTTCATCGAGGCCTTGCCAGTTTTTCCGGAATAGAATCCGCTCGGCCGCTGGATCAGACCGAGGACGGGTAATTCATACTCTGCGATGACTCTCATCGTGAAGTTTGTTTCGTAGACGATTGGGAGTATGACACCAACGTAGTCGCGTCCCTTCCTAGTTTCAGAGCATTTCGGAGCGCAGACTTCAATCTTGTAGCCTAGAAGCTGATCCAGAAGTTTCTCGAGATCCCATTTCACAGTAAATAGAACGAAGTCTACGCGCGGCGTGCTGTGAACTTCGGCGATGACGGGAGTCGGCCAGTCTGCAAGTCGAATCTAATGAGTCTCGATTCCTGACGGTCGATGGTGACATTTTGGTCTTAAACGGAGCTGACTGACCTATTTTCGGGGTGGTGAAAGAGACATTTGCGATCGGACTGGCTCGCCAACTCGCTGTGTGTGCCTTGATTGTCACCGTATACATGGTCTTCGGTGTGAGCCCAGTGAGCGAATGGCTGAATGGCGGATGCGTAAAACGGGGGCAAATTTCCGTAACAGGTTTCCCTCTACTTTTGAGCAGGAGAACGAATCCAATTTTCGAAAGAGGAACATCCTCCGGCTTTTCGAAATCCCAAAATAGAATGGCCGAAGTGTTGCTCTCTCTTCCGATCCGAAGGTTTGTTGGTGTGTTGAGGATTGGGGGATCTGGAAAGCATCACGTGTTAGGTGCTAAAATTTGAAATCAATGAGTGGAATGAGTTCGTTCCCACTATTCCCGACACGGATGTGGTCTTCGTTCGTATTGGGATCAAACAGCGGTCCCGCTTCTGAAGAATCAGACTTACCTCTCTCCCGGAGACCGAAAGACATTTCCGCAGTGGGACTGTCTTGCCAATCAGGATGAGCCGCGCGAAGTTTCACTGTGTACATAAACCGCGATGAGAGGCCTGTCAATGTTATGTTGAGTGGCGGGGCCTCGAAACGGCTGTTGAGATTGAGAATTGGTTTCTCTTCGATTTCGAGCAGCAGGATGAACTCAATTTCTGAGAGCAGAACATCCTTGGGCTTCTCAAATATCCAGGCAAGCACGGCGGATGTGCCGTTTCCTTCTACAATCCGCAAGCTTTTCAGCGGGCCGAGGACGGGTAATTCTGAAAGAGTGTAGCGTGATATCCAAGTTTCTAGATCCTGGGGTGTTTTTCATGCATCGGCTCCACCTCCAGGTCCGCTGTAGTCGCGCGATCGATTCTGGAGCGTTCTTACTACTTGCCAAAACCACAGTATTGGCTTCTTCTTCTCCTTGTCGCTGCGTTGAACTCGTGAAGCAAGGTCCCTAGCAACTTTCAGCTCGAATGTGACTCCAGCTGTTTGGACGGTGAGTCTAGATCGATTCTTCGATTCAGCGAATTGTCGCAGCTCCACATCACAGGGTTCATCTTCCGGGACCCATTTGTTGGCTGAGTCGGCTTTCTCGTTCGCTTTTGGAATGGAGCATCAAACTCTCCGGGGTGAATTTTTGGAAGGTCTTACCTCCGCACACCGCGTTGATTGCGGCCACGACGTACAGCACACAAACGGTGAAGCTTTTCATCTTGTGTGGTTCATCAGCGCCGATTCGGGCCGAGGTCATGTACGATGACGGCAAGCCAAAACGTCGCTATTTTGAGAGCATTCAGGAACCCGAGGAGGAGTAGGGCACTGTTGTGAACAGGGCTTCACGTCGACGCCGAAACTCTGAACATGAGCGAGCCGCGGCACCACATCTCAGCTGGGAGTGAGCAATGTACGCGCGTGTGCACGAATACGCGCACAAGATCGATCAAAGCTACAAGCCCCAGCGTGAATTTTGATTCTGGTCTAGGGGATCGATTTCGGACTTCAGCCGTGAATGAAAAGGTCTCAATCAGAGAAGAGTCGCAGAGAACTCCGTGAGGCGGGTCTCGTTTTGCGAGTCATCCTCCCCGATCTGAAGCTGGCAGTCGCCCGAATGTTCCGCTTCTTCCGTTTGGGGCCTTCCGTCGAATGAAGGTCCCATGGCCTTCGAAATTTTCATTCAGCCCATAGAGCTCCATTTTGAAGCTAATCATCATCTTCCGGCTCTCGACCGTGTGGATTCCTGCGGGTTTCTCAGCTCAATTTCCGGAATGATTCGGCGAAATTCTCGGAGTTGCCAATTCCGCGAAGAACTCCGACCGTCCAGGGAATACATGCCATTTTCACCTCAAGTTCTCTAGCCTCCAAACTGCTGACCCCACAGGGACTTTCGCAGCGGTTGGATGCGAACTAGTGTATGAGGGACTGAAATAGTGCCAAAGGCAGACATCCACGTAGAAAATCAGTTCCGGTCCATCATGGACAGACTGATCTTCACCGTAGAAGTCGATTGGAAATATCGATCAGAATTCTCGGATAGGTCGGACTCCGAAGGCAGGTCGCAGACGATGCTGTCGTGGGAAGTAGCTGATTCTGTGGGTTGGGAGAAGAACCACAGTCAGCCTTCGTGGTCCGCACCGTATTCGCTACCTTGATCGTCTCAAGAAATCGTTTTCCGTGGCATCCAGTGAAGAAGTTGCTGGATCAGCCGAATTCGCGGACGAGGGATGGTTGGCAATAAGCCGCGCGGTCGATTCAAGCACAGCACGTTAGATGCGAAAGCATCGGTATTATATTAATCTTAGATTGAGACTTCTCCGATTGTGGGATTGAAATTAGCGCACATCTTATCAAGGATGATGTATTGGTCGCATAAGAATAAGGTCTCGGGTTCCTATCCAGGGAGAAGACAGGCATATACTGGATCTTTCGAAAATGGCTCCGGATGTTCAATGCAGGATTTCTTGCGAGCCTATGGCAGGCTCGTCGAAGTCGGGAATCGGAAGCGTTTTGCTCGCTGCCAGGGCTATTCTGGAGCGGCGGCGCTCAGACTTCCTTCACCGTGAAACTCTACAGCCGTCCCGCCGAAGTATCTCAATGCGAGGCTACGAGAGCGCACGGAACCGAATGATTTCGGGGAACGCTGTCCGGGAGCCTGTTCTAGACCATACGTCTGGCGCAGAATTCTTTGCTGTGCTTCCCTCACCCCCGACGCGTCGCGACGGTACACCCGAGATGTAGAAGTTGAGCACTCCCAGAACGCGACACGCGAGGTCCAGTTTGGAGCCAAAACTGCGCATATCTCGTTTCTCCAGCTGAGAACGAGCTGATATTCCTCGCAAGAGGAAAATCTGGCTGAGTCACTCTTGAGGGAACAACAGCGAATGCTGGGATTCGAGATTAATTACAAGTCCACTGAAGCGTCTGCAGGCCCAGAAGGTCCTACTCCTTCAGATTCGTCCGATCAAAATTGTCGTCCATATTCTGATGTGGTCCCATGAGTTGCGTATGAGGAACCTTGGTATTCAGCTGAACACGACACTCTTTTCCACATTATTCTTTGGTTTATTGAAGGCGGAAGGTCTAGCCGAGCATCGGAATTTGACACCCGTCGCTCGCTCTGATGGCTCCCTCTCGATGGCAAGTTTAAGCAAACTGTAGCTTTTGATCAAGAACTTCCTGTTTGGAACCCTTATAAACACTGCAATTCTTGACGGAATTATAAATACGATCTCCCATTTCGTGCGAAGCCTCGAAGCGTCGACCATCGAACGGACAGTTTCCAGTGTGAACAACCTGTGCAAGTGGAAGCAGTCATGAGAGGTAAAGTTCCTTGTCTTCTTCATCAACCCAGATTGGATGCGATGTTCGAGCTCTGAAATGCATTTGGATGAGCGGAGGATGAACGTGGGTCACATTCCTGCCACGTAGACAATCCTTCGGCTTGACCGCCACGATTGACATACGTGGAGTCATGCCTCTGAGGCAGCATCCAGTGGACAGAGAAAACTGAATATGTGAAATTTGAATGATCCGCCGGCTGTTGTGCATGGCGTCCTGCAGCGGAATGCTCATCCGCTGTTTCCGCAGGACAATTGAAGATGGTCGATGGTACACAGTAGTTTGGAATACTTAACCTGCGTTGACTTTCAGTCTTCGTTTTCTTGCTGCTGACGGCTGTCATTGTGGCAGCTCAGGATGACAACTCGGGCGCAGATGGCGGCGGAGATGGCTCAAGCAACGGCGGGGACGTCTCGAGCGGTGGGGATGGATCGAGCGGCGGAGGCACCACAACTGGCTTGACGGGCGGACTCGGTGATATGGGTGCTTCCGGCATGGCCAACACCTTCGCAAGCCTTTTCGGTCCTGATAGTATAGTGGTGACTTTTATTAATCTCATCACGAGTACCCTGAGCGGCATGATGGGCTACGTCAGGGGCTTCATGGGTGGTATATGATGGGAATGATTTGTCGAACACAGCGAATTCTGCGAATCTCAATAAAAGGATACCGATCCGAATTGCTCTGATACCACTCCACGCACCGATTCCATGATTACGCTCGATGTAATCGCAGATATTCTCATCGTCCACTTTAGCGCCGTCCCCAGCTTAGCTCTTCTGAGTTGCATCTTGATCATGAGAATGGACCCTGGAATTTAGGGATCAGGACATGCGCTAACCGAGATGAAGATTACCACCCAAGGGAGGCGTTCAGCCTATCAATATCGTTCGGGAAACAATTGAGTAATTGATTGACAAGGTGAGAGCATCCGCTCGTCTCAAGAATATGCGAACCGTAATCCAGGCTTATGTTTATGCCAAGGGCGAGATCCCCCTCATTTCTATCCTGCTTTGGAATATTTCTCCTCGAAGTCATCCAAACTCCTCTGACAAGTGAGTACTCTTTGACCATTGCAAGCGAACGAAAGTTTCGGGCAAGGAGGCGATGGTCCAAAACCGACTCTTTTATTGATTCACTACAGCGTTCGACCGTCCAGCGTTCCATGATACGCACGACCTAATGTAGGTTCACGAATTGATGCCGCTTGCGCAACCATGCGATGGAGAAAACGAAAATTGCACACGGATGAGCTCCGCTTTCTCGTCGATAATTTACTGTCCCCCTTCTCAGGGGCCGAGGGCTTTCTCCTATGTTGAATAGTTGCGACGTAGATTCACACAAGCACCGCAGAAACCTGAGCTGTTCTCAAAGTTTCGTATCGAGGCGATTTTTGAGGCTCGGAGGGAATGAAGCATTCGGCATGAAGGGCAACTTCTGGCACCATTCGGGACATTTGTCATAGAAGGGAAAATCGTACGTGCTCGAGAGTCTAGATTCTGGATCTTCATGGTCTTCGTGGGAATTATCCCATGCGACCAAACCTCTTTCTTCGGCGCTTCCTGCAATGACGGAAAACTCCAGTTGAACATCTTGATCCTAGTGTTAGGTTAGGTTTCAACATGTTCAGGCGCTTGTCGAACTCCAGGTATCGGCTCACCGGGTACTGTATTGTCGAGTAGGATGCCCAGGAAACCACCGACGAACATGGACGTACTCAACAAGACGCGGAGCACTTGCGTGAGCAGTGGGCTGAATTCTGCAATTTACCGAAGGAACACGTTTAAAAACATCATCGAGGTTCGATCAGCACCCATTTGCCGATCTTTGCGATCGGAAGCCCTCGTATCACTTCTTTATCCGGATATTCGCACCGATATTCAATGCCTCGGGATGCGAAGACACCCAACCCGGGATGCAGAGTCCAAGGAACAATGACGATCCGAGAACGAAGAGGTTCCTGGAGGAGTTTAGATCAACGTGTTGCAGATTGGAGACTCCAACGGCTGTCACCATCGAAAACATGACGATGAAAACCCCGCCGATGATAGGCTCGGGAATCGTCACGAAAAGTGCTCCGACCTGTCGCGAATGAAGGAAGGGTTAAGTCATTCTCTTGCAGACCAGCTGAGTTCATCACCCTGGCATCGAACATGTGCCAATTCGGCTGATTCCAAATATTGAAGAGACTCACTTTCCCCAGAGTTCCCAGGACAAGCATCATGAGGGCCCCTGTCTGAATGACTCGTCGAGAGGCGACCTTCGTGATTCCAATGGCTCCGATGTTCTCACTGGGAAGATACGGCGAAAGTTTAGAAGTCTTGGAGTCATAAGCGGATCTTGATTCAATTTGACATGAAATTCGGTGAATGGGAAGCGAATCGATCGCGGTATCGTCGACCCCAGGAATCGTGTGACCTACCTGAAAGATGTCAGCCCACAGCCGGCTCCGAAAACTGCGGCGATGATCGAGCCGATCCCTTCAATGGCGATGCCCCGATTCACCGCATGGAGCGGTGGAGGCGGAGCAGCTGAGAGTCTCGCGCAAGCATGATAATCGCCCACCGACTCGACGATTGAGACGACGACCCCAGCGAGAACACCGACTATGGCGCCTAGAGTGAACGTTGGCAGACCCCATTGAACTGCAACCATATTTCCTATGAGAATCCGTTTAGCTGAGGAAGCAATTCTGAGCATTGAGAGTTGAGTTCGGTTTGAAATCCTTCGAATATTGAGGGGCGCTTACATGGATAAGGAACTCGGAACCAAGAGGCTGTTTTCAGGAGTCCAATTTTATGATCTGTTCTGAGTGGATTCCCCGGATTGGCAGCCCCCGAAACGGTCAGGAGCCAGCAGAAGAACCACATCAGACTGATCGCCAAGACGACCTGGAGGGCAATCGAGGGAAATATCAATCAGAGCTAAGTGCTCCTACTCTTTTCAAATGCATCTCTCTTCAACTCGCCGCTTGAAGCTTGAATGAAAGAATCATCTCACCGGAAAAACCTTGAAAATCTCGAAACGCTTCCTTGATCCATCTTTTGATTTCGTCATCGGCACGGGGACCGAAACATCACGGAGATACTGCGAAAAAACGGCCACCAGTATCAGGGTTCTGGAAGCGAACGATGGGTATCAAACCATTGGTAAAATCGGGACTTTTTCTGCTTGCAATTGTGAAATGGCCACCATTCCGCAAATGTATGGAACAACAATCGGAAGCAAATGAGAGTAAACGGGCTCGTTATGCCAACTTACGCGATGGCGATGGGCCAGTTGCTCTGCGCATGTTCCGCGGCGACTGGGTACAGAGAGAGTCCGATAAGAGCGATTGTCGGAGTGATGGCCAACGGGGTTATGAACCGGAGAAGCAAACCAACAACCCCAGCGACTCCGGCGAAAAACTCGAAAGCGGATGCGGCAATAATGGCACCTTGAATCTGAAAGGGGCTGCGCTTCAGTCATCTGACTCTCACGATTGTACTCTCCGTATCGTAATCTGGGAATTCAGCCCACCTCTCTCATCCGCGGCATCCACAGTTCGTCAGCTTCTGCGGTCGTCAGGTTTGAGATCGTGTCCTGGTCGGGACATTCCCATTGGGGTAAAGACATGATGGCAATGATCGGAACCAGGAAAGTGAATGTGGACCCTTGTATGATAGGCAACCTGGGAGCACGGGAACAACAAAAATGAAGCATCAATCAATATTGAGCCATTGATGGGCAAATTCAGTTTCAGTGACTCGATAGAGCGACTCACCGAACCCCAAAAGTCGCCTGAAGGAGCGTCCCAATTCCGGACACGAAGAAAATAGTTGAGACTAGAGTACCTCTCGCTGGATGAGACTCGGGAATGCAGAGTTTTGGAGCAACTATGAATGGATATGATATGACTCCGCCCATCATGGTCAAGTAGTGCTGTGATGAGAATATAAACCATTTTGAGATGGGAGATGCGTCGATACATCATGAAATCCTGTGGATAGTGAATTTACCTGGAAACCAAGCGCCATACAAAGATACCAAGGGGGGACATCGTCGACTCTGTACACTATATTGGTATTTGACTCCAGTTGCGAAGAAGACGAGTGTTTGATCTTCGGTAAGGTGTCCAATCGGATCTTTGGATTGAGAAGAAAACATTCACTTCAAGAGCCCGTCCGAATCAGCGGATGACAGCGGATTACAGTTGGAAGATTCCGGAATTAATCCTTGTGAAATCTGATTTGGTCATATAGCATAATAGACGTCCCAGGAGGTGGTTGAAACTTGAATCGCTATGCGAGCTTCCTACGCTTACCTCTGTGAGTTCAGAGTCATCGATGATGTGCTTGTCGAGCTGCAACGAAAGATTGATGTCTCATCGTCGAAATCGCTTTCTGAAGTGTTGAACCTCCCCCCATCGGGACCGGAAGCGATGGAAGTTATCGGGAAGGGAGCCCGGTCGCTCATCGGAACGGAGAACTTATTGAACTCACCCCAGGGAGTTTGTTGTTGTTGGGATCTTCGACATCAGGCGAGGCTGGAGGCTCCTGATGATGGAATTGAAAATGTTTTAAAACGTACTCAGCAGCCATCTCGGTGAAACACATCCGAGTGAGTCTGAACAATTATGCGTGGCAAGTTCTTGCAACCAAAGTCTTGTTTGCCGGGATCTTTAGGATGGCACCTGACGTCGGAAGAAAAGCAGCCACTTGATCATTTTCCAGGGGTGCATCTTTCCGCCGATCTATCGCGCGGGTGAGCCTGCTTGCTGAGTCCGCTTGGAGGTTCCTCGGGGAACACGACTCAAACAGCTCCACGATGGTCTCAACCGACTGACAAGCTGAACTCTATAGGTTGCCGTTATACTTCTCGATTCAACATATAAGGGCGTTGTTCAGCTCCAGGCGAGATAAGATCAGGAACGAAAGACTGTTGACTTGGCTTAGGATTCGAATTAAGTAGATTACCTCCTCTATGAACCTTTCTTATTCGAGAAAATAAGATAGGATTCACTCCTCCCATGTGACCGTCTTTCGGAAGGATTAGGCTTTCGGGTCACGGATCATGGAGACTGTAGGGCTGACGTGTAGTTTCTCATGGGAGTTATCCCGACCAAAGTGAGCTGCCCAAGTGATGTTCATCTAAGCATCGCGATCGTTCGGCCTGATGAGTGAGGATGTATCACCAGAGATTGACCTCGTTGCATATATTCATTGCGCAGACGATGGTCGACCGATGAAAACGGCCGTACTGATCTTCAAGGACTGAGCGCTAAATATCGACGTCCCACATTTCATTTCTTGCTATCATATCAAAAAGTGCGAGCCAATCACACAACACAGGGTGCCACGGAGCAATCATTCGCACGCGGAGTCATGGTGTATCCCCTGAAGAGTGTTAGCTCTACGACACTCTTTGTCTCGACAGACTCGTGCTCATGAAGAATCAAACGGCTAGACGATCCGGAAGGCTGGGATTCCTGAACACGGAATGGATGGAACAGTCCCGCGTCTCTAGTGCCTCAAGGGTTTCGAGTTCCTAGTTTCTAGTACCGCAAGTTCGAGTTACTTTCCAGAATCCGATGAAAATATTTGTTCGACCGAAACCGATTCCGAGGAGATGATGCGCGATTTCCAAGGATCCCGAATTCCGAACAAGGCATTCGGTCCGTCTCTCTTGGATTGCATTCCTCCGTTTGCCTCAATGAACTAAAACAAGGGTCTATCTATCTATATTTGTGACATTTTATCGAATGCGTTTCATCGCAATCATTCTGGTGAACCGGCAGTGTGTGGACGAATCCACCAAGATAATAGGATAAGATAGTGATCGCACCACCTAATCTTGATGAGATAAGCGATAACAGGGATAAGATTCAATCAGCGTGCTACATCGGAGGGACGAGTCCCGGTAGCCTCTGAGGATTGAATTATTAGTTTCTTCAGATCTACATTGAGGAAGCCTATTCCCAGCGGAGGAAAAAGATGCATCTGATGTTGGTCCTCTAGTAAAGCCCCTTGGAGATCGGCGTTGTGTCGGTCCATTCGCGGAAACAGGTCCAGCAGCGAGCGCCAAAGCGCCCTACGCTCTTCCCTTCCCTGGTCTACTGGCGACGACGCCACAAACACATTGAGTGAGCCGCGTAGAGCTCACAGAATAGACAGACAGCAAGCAAGGTCCACGTGTACGCGCCGCATCTCTGTCTGGTAAAAGAAACATAGTCGGGGAGCAATCGATCCAAAGAATGGAGATCCAACGTGTGCTCATCAGTGATTCGTGCGATCCCCGATGCGCGGAAATTCTGAAGAAGGCAGGCTGTGAGGTAACCGTGAAAACCGATCACACACCCGAACAGCTGATTGAGAACCTCAAGAATTTCGATGCGCTCGTTGTTCGAAGTGCAACGAAAGTAACCGCGGCTGCGATCAACGCTGCACCGAACCTCAAGGTGAGAAGGTCCTCCGGTGTTCGCATCAAAGTAGGTAGGAATGGAATTGGCTTGGGACGGAACCCGATGACCTCTGTAGCTACTCCTGACATTGATCGCAAGTTACTTGAGAGTCGCCGGACTTAAACTCTAAAGTCGCAAATTCTCTCAAACAGGTCATCGGCCGAGCCGGAACCGGAGTCGATAACATCGACTGTCAGGCGGCGACGAAGAATGGCGTTCTGGTTATCAACGCCCCGGGAGGAAACACGCTGTCGGCCGCCGAGATGACGTGCGCTCTGATTGTGTCTCTGTCGAGGGACATTGCGGAGGCGTGCGCGTCTCTCAAGGCCGGTCGTTGGGATCGTAAAAATTTCATGAGCAACGAGCTCAACGGCAAAACTCTCGGGATCGTTGGACTCGGCAGAATCGGACGTGAAGTTGCCACTCGGATGCAATCTTTTGGCATGAAGACGATCGGTTACGATCCCATTATCCCCAAGGAAGTCGCCGCGGAATTCGGAGTCGAGGCTATGACTCTCGAGGAACTATGGCCGCAATGCGATTACATCACCGTACACACTCCTCTGATTCCTCAAACGAGAGACTTGATCAGTGCGACCACGCTTGCCAAATGTAAGAAGGGGGTCAAGATCGTCAACTGTGCTCGTGGTGGCATCGTCAACGAAAACGATCTCCTGGCCGCTTTGGAATCCGGCCAAGTATCTGGAGCGGGTTTTGATGTCTTTGAGGAGGAGCCCCCGAAAAACACTGCCTTCATCGCGCATCCGAAGTTGATTTGCACACCGCATCTGGGAGCGAACACGAAAGAGGCGCAGGCCAGAGTCGCAATAGAAATCGCCGAACAATTTGTCGCCTTGAAGAACGCTCAACGGATCGGAGGCGCGGTCAACGCTCCGCTCTTGACGCAATCTCAAAACCCGAAGAACCGTCTCGATGCCCAGTTGGCGCTCGACCTCGGCAATCTCGCAGGAGCTCTCGTCTACGACTCATCCAACATCGCCCTCACTGTTGAGCTTTGCGGCGAGGAGCTCGAATCACAAGCTAAATTCTTCATGTCCGTAGTCGCCGTCGGAGCCCTCCGAGCGCTCGGTGAAAACGCGAACTTTATCAATTTCGAAAGTCTAGCGGAAAAGCGAAATTTGTCGTTTTTCTATCAGAGTGTGAGCAGCTGCTGTTCGGGCTTCAAGAAGTGCATTAAGGTTACAGCGAAAGGAGATTCGATGAAGGTAACTCACATACTCGAAGGAACACCAGGAGAGGTCAGCATCCTCCGAGCTGTTGATAGAGTTAAATTGAACGGGGGTTTCGCGCTGTCCGGCAAACTCATAGTCGCCACCGGTGAAGCCGACAGTCTTCCTGCGGTGGCACAATCTGTTTCCGCGCTTGGGAAACTCAGCTCGGTAATGGACTGTGGCACCAAGTATTTCATCAGGGCTGAGGTTTGTACCGAGAAAAATCCACCTCCTGCTCCCCTGACGAAGTGGACCACAATCAACTTCTAGTTAACGTAGTTCGGTGTTGGTGAATTTCTCAATTTCCCGATTTTCAAACACTTGATAACACCAGGGGCGGTTTCAAGATCATGAGACATCATGAGAGCAAACTGCTCAAGCTATCTGCCATGACGATGTTCATAACAAATAAAACAGAGCTTATGTACAGTGACTGACATATTGGCCTCTTCACTGAACAAAACATCCAAAGTTTGCGCTCAAAAACTCCGTTCCAATGGTCTTGTACCAGAGTCAAGCCTTTGACTAAGGCTGACGATTTCCGCGTCTTCCGTGTTGTCCAAACGATCTGGCTTCCACCTTGCGAAGCCATACGCCAGTCTGACCCCAGAATTTCGAATGTTGGCAGACCCTCAGCCGTGACAAAAGCTCAGAGAATTAAGCGATGGGCCGACAGTTTTTCTTCCAGATGAAGAGTTTTGCAAGCGAGCTCTAAAATTCTGCGGCAACGACGTCGACGCCACCAAGGGCTCTCCTCGTTGAACGCGCGCTGGCATCCCCGTGACGTAATCGAATTCTTGCGGAGGAGAAGGTGCTTTGGCGGTAAACGGGGCGACGAAGAGCTGAACGACCGTGACGATCCTTCACGCAATCGGTTGCAGTCAGTGCCGCGAACAGCCGGGACAAGAATCCAACCACGAAACGTGCGATTCCGTGAGAAAAACTGTCAATGTTTCTATTTCCCTGCACGGCAGCGATGTCGTTCATAGTCTTCCATTTTCCCGTGTCCGATTCATATTCTTCTCCGTAAACGCTGACTTCTCCTTGTCGAAAGTTCTCAGTTTGGAATCGGGTTTCATGTTACTCGAAGCTATGATTCGAGTTCTCGGAACTGAGACACGACTGTGGCTCATCGTCGTAGATCCGTGCTCGTCAACAATCCGTCCGACATCAGGATTACACAGACTTTAGAAATGCACTGATAGTGAGTCATCGTTGATTGTCAGAAAACGTTGAAGCGGTTTCGGTCGACGAGGGCTTTTTCAGAAGCAAAAACTAAATTCACCCGTCGTGAGATTGTTCCGGGATAGCATCATCAGATCCTGGACATCTTACGTCAGAATGAGTCACATGGGCTCCTTGATTTCAGGTGGTTTGACTATCAATAGAGAACTTTCTCCTACCTGTATATTAAGAGCAGGATTGTCCATGTTACAGCCGGTTGCTCTTGACCGAATTCGAGCGGGAACTTCTGGAATACGATTTTTGTCGTTGATTGTTTGTGTGTGTCGTTGATTGTTTGTGATCAAGCCTGGATACCCCTATTCCGAGCCAGAGCGATGAGAATTCCATCTGACGCTGGACTGGGAAGCGCTGTAACGATGGGATACTGCTTCCTGAAGTCTGATTTGAGCTCGGACCCAGATGCGGAGCCCCCCAGTTTTCTCGAGCCGGTTGGAATTGCAACCGCACAGTGTGCGACAAAACCTTGGGGGTACATCTAGTGCCCAATATTCGATGGCCGCTGTCCGAGCATCCCCACATGAAGTCACAAAGTTTCAGGACTAAGCAGTCTCCAGAGCAGCGACCAAACTTTCTGAATGATAGCTCTGTTCGTGGAGAGGCTTTCACCATCCGGGACAGCGAAAGACGGAATACCTGCGGTTCTGGTAGCCGTCGACAAGGTCAGATGAAAAGCATTTTCACCAAGCCCTTGATTACTTACATTGGGCGATACGCGCCTTGAACTCGAAAACAGTGACGTTTTATGCAGCGACAAGAATTTCTTTTTCTTCACGGAACCGATTGTCGCATTGGGGAGAACAGTTTTCTTTGTTGGATTTCGGACGGCTTAGACACGACAGCAGCTCTTCATGCAAGCTCACCTGAGACCCAGGAGAAGATTCCGCGAGACAATGACTGCTCAGATGAGCTCCTCGCGCTTGCTACTTTCTGGGACAACAAGGCCCCATGCATACATGCATGTGTGAACTACACTCTCCCACGCTTGTCATTCGGTCATAAAATCGACAAAAAACGAGGAATTTCTTCCATCCCGGAGACGATCATTGTCCATCATGAAAATTACGTTGGGTGACTAAAACTCCCGATGACTAAAGCGATCGAAGCGAAGGAACCGACGCTTGAAATAAGCGCAAGTCTCCCGGATGCTCGGCTAATTGTCTCGAAGATGGGACAGTCAGGACTGCAAGCCGGAATGAAGTTCGCAACCCTGAAGTAGCGTTTGAAATTCAAGAGTCGCTGAGGACTGAACTCTGCTCTGCAGCGACCGCGCATGATGGGTGCAAATCAGAATCGACCATCAAACTCGATCCATCCACGATCAAGGTAGATGGAATCCCAGGAGAACTGTCCGTGGAACAAAGAGACGGGACCCCGTTTCGGCTCGGTATCTTGAAGCAGAACATTCCGCCAAGTGCCACTCACAAATCAATCACGAACCTTGTTCTTGTTCTCGTTGACGTTAGGCCAGGGCGGGCGGGAAGTATCGGCTCATCTTCCTCCAGATGCACGGCGGAGAATTCCAATATGCTGAACACTATGAAGTCTTCAGAGAATCACGACGCTGAGACTGAACAAACAACGTTCCAACGATTCTTCACGATTATGTTCACTCATCCACGATGACAGAAGTCTGTTGGACAGAATCAACGTAACATTCCGTCCGCGCACAGCCCTGACAGAGAGCTGATGCGAAAGGGGGAAGGGAGCAAAGGGGAAGTACACCAAGACCAGTGAATAGTGTACCGTGTTTGCGTCAAATGTTTCGATCAGAAATTTACATGTGGAAGAAGTTGGGCTTGACCAACAGTTTATTTTTCGATCCATGAACTCGTCCCTGCGGTTAATCTTGTAAAAGTGCTATGAACTTCGTACGGATCCGAGATAGAAAAAAAGTAGACTGTTCGCTTCGGGTGGGTTCGAAAACTGGATTCGGTGTCTGATGTCGTACGGGACAGCCGAGATATCAGTGTGGTTCCGATTCGGGAACTGAATCGCCGGCGTCGTCAAAAATTGAAATGGCTACTGATGCCTGCTCACGGTTCAATGACCACGGCATGATCTTGATCTCGGAACTTTGAAGAAATTTACGTCGAAATAATCAAACGGTCTGAGTATTCGCTTTCGTTTTGATTCTCAATTCTCGAATCACTGGACACGCTTCTGGGAGCTCACTTCCTAAAGCAAACAGCTCATTGTGCGTCAACCTTCCCGTGTTGAGAAATTCCTGCACGAGCTGCGCTCGACCCGCGCATGTTGAATAGCTTTCAACTCGTAATTCAAGTTTCACTATGTTCTTCGAACAAGAGATACTTTTGTAACTCAAGACCTCAGTTACGCACTATTCTGAACGCGTCGTTGTGGTTCTCCGTTCGAAGCCATCCCGGGATTGAATCGGTCGAGACTAAGAAGATCAGGTGGGTTCGGAAGTTCCTTCATGTAACCACAGTATTTATTGGAGTCGTCCAACTTTATTCCTCAAACATCCATTCATCGATCTTGCGAATCATCTATATGAGAAACTCTCCTCCGGGACACAGCAACAGGGAATTAGTTAGACTAGATATAGTTTGCTCCGCTGCCTCCGATCAGAAAATCTTTATGTCAGGAAACGAAGTCACGCTTCAGAGGAACTGATGATCATGAATGAGAAACTTTGTCATTTTTCCTCTGCATAATTTCGTTGCTAGCGCCGTAGTTCACGGCGGTTTCCGAGAACGACAGCCTGAGGTGTCCACCGGGCAAGCTCCCCATTCTTCATCCAGGGTTCCGTGCAAGCAAGGCGCCTTTCTTTCAGATCCATTGACGACGAACTTTCTCGTACTCGTCTTTTGCGAAGAAAGGAGCACTAATCGCCCTGGAAAGTGAGAAACAACGATTGTTTTTTTTTTCGATCCCGGAACCTTTCCTGTTCGAGAAACTGTTCCGCTCATCTGGCCGTGGCTTCCGAAGAACTTCAGAGAGCCACAAGATTTTTCAACTCACTCTGCCATCAACTCTCCGCAGTAAAGGCACTCTGAAGCAACGGTATCGTTGAAGGTCTTCTCTCTTTCGTTGCATCCGAGCTGCGAGGAACTCCTAGATGAACTTTCCTGGTTCTCGTTCGATTCCTGGTCGGCCTGGAAGAATGGGGAACTCCATGTTAAGAGATGCGCTAAAAAAACAGGATCCCAATTCTCAGCTATCGAGAGGAAGATGAAACACTGGAGGACAGTCCCCCGGTCAAGGTACTCACCTCCGCCTGTTTGAGGTATGGGAGGGTTTCTTGCTGCAGACAGCTTGCATGGAAACGGTGTGAGCAGGCGAATATGTAGAATGCCTGAAATATTTGGGAAATTCATGAGTCGAAGGGATCGTGGACAAAACGGATCATCTCCCGAGCTTAGGTCGAGCAGAACTCACTTGATTGAGTAGAGCGAATCCACAAGAAGCGCATTTGTGCGTGCGGTCCACGACGAAACATCGATTCTTCACCTCCTGAATCTCTTGCCGGATCTCGTCGGCTGCTTTCGTGGCCTATAATCGCACGGAAAGAGAGGAGTGAATTGAACGCGCAGGCTCATTCTCATATTCTTTATTAGATGGTCGACATGTAGCCGTCGCCCACCTCATCCATGTTGTCCCGCAAGTCTTTGATGACGCCTTTGTAGCTCTGCAGCGATTCGCAAATCGCCTCTTTGAAGTGATCGATGCAAGCGAACTCGGGGAAAAATGGGAGGATATCCTCAATCTTGAGGAGCTCACATGTTTGGAGGAACTTCATCGCATGTCCGATGTCTTGTTTTTCGCTAACAACATGCTTTGCTGGAAGAAATCATGAAATCGAATCCTCCGGAAAACGCGAGAAAATGATTCGCGATGACCTCGATACGTCGTATGCATACAAAAGTTCATCTCCACTAGAGGAACCATGTCGACGAAATCAATGACACTCGCGCAGCTTTGATCGGCATACTTACCAATCATCAGCCACAGTTTCTTTCTCATTTCGTCGTCTTCGGGGACGTTGGCAATCTCTTCTGCGTATTTCACGTCACCGAGCTCATTTAACGACAATTCCAGAGCTTCGGCGTAGAGTCCCATCACCTAATCAAAAAGCACTCAAACATTTGAGCGACATCTGGAGCGAATATCGACTCCTGTTTCTGGATCAGTTGGGTATCAACCCAATATTCCGCGCATATCGTTGGCATCGGGCGATCGAAGAAGACTCACAGTATAAATGTGCACGGATGCTTTCAGGAGTTTGAGTTCAGAAAACACTCTCAGTGCGTACTTTGCGTCATATGGTATCAATGTTATGTCGGTTCCCTAGAAAAAAAATCGGCAGAATGAGAGCGAAAATCCTCAAACACAAAAAGCGGGCGACTTGCCCGTTTCGAGGATTCGTAAGGGATGCAATAACTCACCTGAGCGATCAGATACTCCTCGAGCTTTTCAGTGTCTCCGAGTCTCGCGTATAATGCGATTAGGTAATTGTGGATGGACTCGTCGGAACAACCACGCTCATTGACGCAAAATTCCAGGTATCTGTGAAGAAATTTCGCCTCGATAAGTCGAAGGCGGGAACGGAAACGTCCGCAGATTCTGCACGAGAACTTCCGAACAGCCTCGATCAAAGAAATTTCGACTTTGGGTCATCACCTGATTGATTGCAGCATCTGAGGCGCTCGAGGATCGAAGTCAGCATCTGAATACTGAACCAGAGCAGGAATCAGTCGGACCGGATCCAAGCTCTCGTTGAACCACGAGTCGACTAGCTGTTCTGGTAGTTGCGCCATCAATTCCGGGGAGAAGCGATAATACAGCTCGGGAGATCTTTTGTGGAATCACAAGGATGGAGTTAGCGCGATCCGACAATCTAAGCATGGAAATGGCTTGCTTTCTTATTGGCGTCCGTGGTATACCTTTGGGACGCGAGGACTTCCAGAGCTTCCTCGAATCTTTTGTGCTGAATGTGCTGTTGCACCACATGACCGAAATCTTCCATCATCTTTGAGAATTCTAGGAGAAGGGGCTGGAGACCAAAGCTGACTTAGTAGGCATGGCCATCCCAATACCGAAGCGCCTATCGCATGGAGTCGTCGAGTGCTCACTTCGTCTCCATGATTAGCGATGAGTTTGTAGAAGGGTTTCTTGTTTTCGATGATGGCAGTTTTGACCTGAGGCATTCGCAAAAGGCTTTGGAAATCCTTTTCTAGAGCAGCGAACTCTGCTTGAACGTTAGGCGCGATCTCGTCCTTCGCGAGCTGATGTTTCAGGTGACCCATCCTGGAAGCAATCGGCCAATTTCAAGCTTTCAATCTCGTCGAAATAGCCTAAACGCTGCCTATTTCAGAACCCACAGATATTAAGACCTGAGAGAAGAGATTACCTGTTGAGGTACAGTTGAAGCAGCCAAGTCACAATCATCACCAGCTGGGGCCGTTGAGATCTGTCGTGAGTCAGCTTGAGGAGTTTCTCTTTCAGAAGAATCCTCAGTGCTGAATCCTGCTCCACTTCCAGAAACCTGAGCGAGACCTGTCAATCATGTGACCAGTTTTGAGAGTGTGTTCTGAGCTCGGTTCCGGAGCGAAGGATCCGCAAGATCTCGTTGTTTAGTTCTTGAGCCCCCCAGAACTCACCTCTTCGAAAGAAGACCAGGTTTCGCTGAACATCTCTGCCGACCTCTCATATTGACCCTGGAATCATGAAGTTTTGACTAGCATCTTCACGAGCTCCAGGATGGACCCCTTATCCACACATCGCTCGCAGGAGTTCCCGTGAGTATCCAACATTTGAAACTTGGCTCTCATTCAACGGAAGGCGGTTGTATGGAGTTGAACTCGTTGACAAACCTGTTTGAAGAGGTCTTGAGCCTGGCGCACACGTATCTTGTTCAGCTTGAAGTTGTCGTCTTTGCAGAACAGCTTCGCGTCCTCGTACTTCTTCTTCGCAAGGAGGACTTTCCACAAACGTCGATCCTCTTTATCGGGTTTGTAACGGTAAACGGACTAGAAGACATAAGAAACCATAAGGCTCGTTGCCCACCGCAGCCTCATGCAACCTAGATTGAGCTCAGAGAACAAGTTTGGATCATTCATGGGCAACTCACGGTTTCTGAGAACGCCCACATGGAGCCGCTGGTGGGGTCTTTCGCGAGTCCGACCATTCGCCCCTGAGGAAGAAGATCCTCCATGACAAGGGAGTGATCCAGTTGGCAGTAAACACGGAGTCTGAAAAAGAGCCCGCGCGTTAACTCAATGAACTCGACAAATAAAACGTGAAGCATGTAACAAACTATCGATTCAGAAAGCTGGAGTTGCAAATACCGATCGTTGAAGAGAATCAAGATGTGGTAGTTGCTAAGGATCATCGAAATTGGCTGTTGCGAGCTGGGTAATTCGTTCTGCTGCGTGTTCAGTTCTAGGATATCCGATTCTTCCGAGAAACTCAACCAGGGCCCATCGGCTGCCTCCCCGACGACAAGCTGAAATTCCGAAACAATCATAAGTTCACGCAAATCCATCGCTCGTGCGTTATAGAACCCGACGACCAAATCATCCCAACGAGTATCACGTTATGGAAAACCCTCGCATTCAAAATTTCAAGACGCCTGATAGGGTTTTGAACACTGGAGGCAGATTGACGTACGTCGGCGTGGTAAACTCCAACAGGTCCGAAAAGACACGCCATGTGCGTCGCGTTCTGCTCTCCCTTCGGCACTAAAACCCTCAAGATACTGGACTTTGATGGACTGGGGAGCTCCCGCTTGTTGTTGTAGGCCCAGGTTTCTGATGCGGTGAAGATCCCTAGAATGGCGACAGGGGTACTCGATTTCGTTGGGATTGAAGTCCCCAGTGAAACATGTAGGAGATAAGTGGATCACGAAAAATTTAGTGATATAATGAATGAACTCACTTTCGAACATTGGCTGCATGTCCACAGTAGGGGTCGCTTGTCCGAAGAAACGATAGAGGCAACGGGCAGTGACGAGAAAAACTACAGTTTGGCATACCGGCGTTTTGGGACTCTGGACGGATTCCATATGGAGCCCGGACACGGACTCAATTTTGGTATTATCTCCTTTCAGCACATACACCTGAAGAGTGAAAGGTATCAAGATTGGGATGCGCTTGAGCCGAGTGACGAAGCGGATGCACATGGTTCCCCAATCGGCACCTACACTGGAAGCCATTTGGTTCCAAAAAACATACCTGCTTGCAATATTTCTCCGGACTCGGTTTGCTGTTGAAGCGCCAGTCGCTCTCATTCCCCGCAGCAAACTCCGCTTCGAAGACAGCCCCTTTCGACGTGCCAAGGAGTATCGATCCACTAGAGACATTCTGACGATTGTCAGGATTGAAGGCAACCGCCGACACCAAATGGCCTTTCATAAACCTTGAAATAAATGAAGAACGCCCCATTGATTCTCCGGGCGTGACGAGGGAATGAATTCCTTATCAGTGGGGGACGAACACCTGAGAGGAGCGCATTGACAACGCTAAAGCAGGAGAGACACGCGATTTGGTTATGTTTTCGGATCCGGGTCAATCTCTCATCGAACAACTAACTTGTGGTAGGTTCGCTTCCCAGAACTTCCGCCAAGGTAGATGTAGAAGTTCGTGGCTCCGCTGTCTCCCTGCGTGAGGGACACAATCAAATGATTCCCCAGAGGATCCAGAAACATCCGATGCAGCTTGTACTGGGTCAGCTGAGCGGCGTTCAGGTGGGGTGAGAGCGCCAATTCTAAAAGAAGGTTGAAACCTGTTGTCATTTCCATGAAATTCATGCGGAATCTCAATGTGTCGGTTCTGGTTTCCTTCGACATTAATCACTCATATTTCACCGTCATGGTCAAATACCTTCTGGCTGGTCGGGGTTCTTGAGGTTAACTTTCAATAACGTTTTGTTCATCATTCCCATGACCAAGATGTCAGAGCTTACAACGAGGTGCGTGAGAGTTTGTTCTGGTCTGAGAAAGAGAGTGAAACAACCTGAGAATATTTCTCTCGAAAACTTTTCAGTCTTCACAGACGGATTTTTGCGCGCAGCGGATTCGTCATTGGTACTTACTTGAATTCGATCTTGGTCTTCTTGAACATTGGAGTATCCGGCTCAGTTCTCATTAGCTTGGCCATTGGCTGCAAGGTCGAAGAAATCTTGTTTGCAAAGTGGCCGCGGGGACCAGGGGTTTGAATATGGAACGATGCGTGACCGACGAACGGAATTTTCGGAGAAATTTACAGAAAACAAGATTATGACTGGAATAATTCAAGATCGTCGGTCGAGGGAAACTCGCGACGCTGATCGCAAGTCGAATGTTCATCGCCATCAACGTTGATGGCCCTCTATGTCACTCACATTCTGGGGGACTGCTGGGTTTGGAGCCCTGTTGGGTCGACCAGTGGTTCCAGATGACTGCTGCTCGTATTGTTCGAAAAGCGAAGCCATCTTTTCGGCGGCGAGCGCTCGCTGAAACTACGGAACTGCTGATAAATACTCATTTCCCGGATTCGCATGATGATGGATCTACAAAGGTTCAAGTGAGCTGGTGTTTCCTCTGTTCTGAGCTTTATAGCCCTTCGGCTTCCAGACTCTGAGATCAATCGATCTGTCCGACGAATCGGAGAGCTCGCACCGAACAACGCGCACGTGATCCGCTTTTAAGGAATACTTTCTGTTCAAACATTCCCTCGGAACCGTGCTCTAGAAGTCTTTGACGAAGGGGAGAAATTCTGCTTGCCCACCGAGATTTCCCCGCCGGAAACTCCAATTCATGGGAGAAACTGCACGTTCGAAATGAAATCGGACCTGCGTTGTTTTAGCTCCGCTTCACGATATCCAAGCGCAGCTGACCTCGACTACCAGAGAACAGAAAGCTACCTGAGCTTGGAAATGGCACTGGAAAGCATTTACGGAACCTCTTCATCACGAGCATCACGAGAAAACTTTTTTTCCGAAGGGGGCGTCTAAGCCGGAATGGAAACATATTTCCAAGTGAATAACTAGGTGGCCGAACGTTCCGAAAGGCAAGGCAAAACTTACCCGCTGGGATTTTTGATGACACTACAGCAAACGAGCTGTTACGTTCTGTTTTCGAGAGCGGGAATTGTCCAAGTTAGAGCGAGAGCAGATAATAAATGATAAAAATAAGAAATTCGCTGTCAAATCCTTGTTGTTGTGGATGAACGCATTCGTTGGGCTCTGCCGCTCCGGGCGGTCGAGCATCTCGTCACAGGGTGAACATCAATCGAAGCCGATTACCGAGCTTTTGAAGTCTCTGGGATTTCCTCGAAGCATTGTGCTGTGATCATTTTCGACCGCAGCTACTGCTCATAGTCTGATGGCCAGCCACGCTGTTGGGAGTTTGTGAGTTAGACTCACGATCGAAGCGAATGCGTTGGCTGATGGCAAGCTGGATGTAATTTCGGCCTGTGCGACCCAAACTGTCAATGATCGAGAATACTCGCCCTCGATTATAGGATCTCTCGGCCGCTGTGCCTCCAAGGGAACGAACGTCGAGTCCGACGCCGTTTCATAGTCGTTACTGCTATTGTGAACCAAATGGACTGTTCACTGTTCGGTTCTCGCTTGTTCTCGGTCTGTTTTTCGCTAGCTCTGCTCGACCTTATTCTGACCATCTGAGCAAGCTCATGATCAGTATACCTAACCGACAGCGCAGGCAGGTCGGACGGGTTCGCGGAACTGATTCCTCCAGGATAAAAACTCGCCTGAACATTCCCGAATACGGGGTTTTTGGAATCGCCTCCCAACCTCTCCGCCGACTGGAACGTCGACAAGACGTTTCGCAATTTTTGATAAATCAACCAGAAAGGGGTCGGTTGAGCTAATAACAAGGTGCAGCTTGATGAAGAAATCACAACGGTCATTAGTCCGTCTACGAGAACTCGACTAATATTGGAGAATACTCAAATGACAAAGATGTTCTGTCATTGAAATGCGTTTTTTTCCGTAAAGACAGCCCGAGGAATGCGTGTCATTTTGAATGTCGCTGCGAGTTAATTCCTTGTAATTAACGTCAGCGTACCGTCACCTCCTGTCTATACCGCGCGAACTTCGTGCTTGGGATGAAGTGGAGTTACGACGTAGACGTTCAATCCAATCAATCGCAATTCTAGTCCCGAAGAGCTGTAAAGACGGGATTCTGGCGAACAGGAAGACTGCGATCGCTGGCATCCCGCTAGGAGGAGCAGAATTGCTTCGGACGATGTGGTAAATTTGAGAGAGCAACGTCGTTCCACGATACACCACACCGAGTCAACGTTCACAAGAACAGAAGCGGAAATGACGAACTATTCCAAGGCAAATGAATTGACAACAAAAATCATACTTGACGGGAGGGCGAGACAACGATGCCTCTGTTTCGATGCACTGTGATGACGTTGTCGTAAGGATCGTTCCTCGGCTACGGTCTCTCATGAAATCTGTCATTGAAACCTGAAAACCTGGAGCAGTTCAACTCTTCGCCGGGATTGCAGAAGGAGCTGTTGATCCCGACGGTGTCTATGATGGTTATGAAAAGTTAGGTCACTTTCACTCTCAATGTCGTTACAGAAGATACTGCCCGACACAGCATCGGACGGAGAGATCTGGAAGTTAGGTGGGCTCATACGAAGTTCGGTCAATATCTTGATGAAAAACGTCTGACCGTCTATCGGCATGGAAAGGAAACGAGAAACGGAAAAAGAAGACATCTGATACTATAATCGTACACAAGTATCACTTTATCATCAAACATCTATTTTCACACACGCTGACTCATGTCCGCTGCTTCTCAGTTAGTTATGCGTGAACTAGTTGAGACCAGCGGTCATGTTATCACTACTTGAGCAACCTGACTACGTTATGCTCGACACCGAACACAAGCCGGCTGTGTTCGACCATCTTCGGCCGATCTTACACTTCGCACCGCACGAATGATGCAAAATCTCGACCGTGTTCAGCGTCCCGCGTCCGTCTGTTTGCTTCAAACACCAGCACGATGACCGCAGATATCTTGTCAGATGATAAGGTACCGCGGCATGTTCAGGATGACTTCTATTAGTTTCCGCTCTCGCAGCCGATCCAAAGTTTCCAGAACTTCTGAGCAGAGCACTAGCAGGAGATGAGCGAGTCTCAATCTCCGCGCTGTCGGTTCGTCCATTGCCATCCTCAGCGTCGAGCGAGTCGGTCGGTCCATGTACCACGAGTTGGAGGGTCGATTGCGAAGATGGAACGTAGTGAGCGCGCCACTAGAAGCTGCGGATACGCAGCATCCAAGCCTGATGATGATAGCCGAGGTTCCCTGAGATCGTTTTCTCGGCTCGGCGGAACCGCGGAATCACTCTTGAAGTTTGAAAACAGCGACACTTCGTGCGTGAACTCAGCCTGACTGTGAAACACTGCAGAGGGACCGATCCTCGATAGATCGCGAAATGCGACGCGCCTCTGCGCTGTTGGATCTGAGACCGATTTCCGAAGCGACTAATGTCCGCTCGCAGTTTTCGGATAATTCTTGGTGGCGAGCCAGAAGTTCGCAAGGCCGTGATGTAAGCTGCAGCCGTCAGAGATAGCCGTGACGACGCTCTGTACCGTTCAGTATGCCGCTCCACAAAACCGATCTGGCGAAGCACGGATCGATGACAACACTCTCAGTAAAGTGATGTAATCTCTTGATGATGAACCAGACTTTACTCAAACGGCTGACACTGCTGGTCACGAGATATGTATCACGGAGTCAAATGCGGATCAGGCTCAGTACGAGAACAGAGCAAAACTGGTTCGGAGGAGAATCCAGAAAAACAAGCGGATAATTCGGAAATCGGAGGAAATTGAGAAAGAACTCCTCGTATTCCGCTTCACCCTTCCCGTCCGACGTCAAACCGAGTGCTAATGTCATTTCAGATTTCAGGTTCGGACAAGAAAAACTTTCTGAAATCTGCTGCACTAAAGCTGGTTTCGCGTTGAGTTTCATCAAACGACCAACGCTAGATCTCGAAAGAGCATCGATTCCCGATGTTCAGATTTCGTAAGGCAAATGAGCGGACATGACCATAAGATGGGCGAACACGAAGGACAACATGAGGATTCAGGATGAGCAAAGCAGACTGCCAAAATGGATGAAATGGGCACGCTGGGTTTTGAGAACAGGCGAAATGGCGATGGATGAACATGAGTGCCACAATCGGTAGGACAGCCGGAGGTCTGCTCCTTCCCCTTGCCCGCCGAGAGTCATCTGTCTGAAAATGATTCACGTGACGTGCGCAGATCACGCGCAGCATAACGTATATGACAAGATTCGCAAACTGTTTCCCAAAGTTGATGGAATGATCGCGAATGTCAAAATACTGTTACCTGGAGCGTCTTCGCAAGTTGCAACCAGGCTTTCCAGCGGATATTAACCGCGGTTACTATCCGCGGATCACCGCAAACATTTTGCGGTTTCCTAACCGCAAGATTTTTGCGGTTATCCGCGAAAATAACCGCAATTTCGTTCCGAGCTTGCGCTCGGAGAAATACCGCATCAGACTAAAGGAGATCTCGCAAGACATCATATTCATGTCTTCAGTCTCTCAAAATGTTGTCAAAGCTCTCTCGAAGCACAGAAATACCGGCGTCCGGTTCTTAGCCGCGAGATCTTGTTGACCATTCCCCCAACGTCTGTTCGCCCAGAACAAGATTTCAATGCTGTTAAGTTGTTACTGGGGGAGCATCGGGCTCGTCTGAATCCGTCGACCCTTGATGCAATTTTCATCCTGAGGAAAGCTTTCCAGAACAACGTAACGTAGATAAATTTCGAGTGTGGGACTCGTTGATCTATTGCTGCGGTTTTGATTTGCAAAAAAAGATTTCAGAACGGGCGATTTTTTTGCGGATATTAACCGCGGTTTCGCCTCTGCGGTTTCCGGTTATCCGCAAACCGCGGTTTTCAAAAATGCGGTTTTTTGGAAACCCTAGTTCAAACGAACCGGCAAGTCGCCCCAAACCTCTCATTACCACCGAGACCGACCATTACTCGATGGAGCACCTGGCTGCTCACGGCAGCGTACATTGCCGAGTCTTGGTGTAGACCTGCGGCATATAGGGACTGCCTGTACGAGAAATCTCGATGCCGGCACAAATTTAAAAAAAAGCCCACGCGGGTCAGCCTTGTTTTTGTTGGTTCAGCTTCCCGAAAAGTAGAGAAACACACACACGTCATCGAGCTAGGAGGTGATGTCGGCTGTTGTAGCTGGGTCATAAATGTATGTTCTAATACGCCGGAAAGCATTTCCCGACCGAGCGTGCCCCAGCTTATCTCAATAATTGCTCCAGGACCCCAGCCTCAAGTCTCGGCTGCTCTGCATTGGCGATACGCGAATTCGAGGCTTGAACACCGTCCTATTCTCTGTGATTTTCCCTCGTCTCCCTCGGGGTCCGGTATACTCACCACGCCCGCATGATCCGTGGAATTATTCATTGTCAACCAGTGGTGGAAATGAGGGGAAAGCTCGCTATGGTTGCAGATTTGTTCGAGCGAGAGCAACCGAATAAATTAATCATGTCATCGACGGCATAAGATCTTGTTCTTGATCAGGGGTAGGCAACTTCAAACTCACCTCAAGCCATGAAGTGAGCGAAAGAATCCGATGTCTGCCTCGGAAGAGCTGTTCAAGCTCGTTCCTCACAAAGAGAGCTAAATGTGATATTTTACTGTCAGTGAAAAATATGGACGGTTCACCACGACGTTCGAAGCGAGCGTTCGCTTCAATTCAAGAGAACGAGACCCGTTTCTGGCTTCGAACGCCGAGACAATAAAGCAACCTGCTTTTTTTGTGGAACACAGACCGTCTCCCAATCATTGCGATTCATCGAATCCTTTACTTTGTGCATAGAAGACACTTCTTCAGGGATGACGACCGGACGGAAAATTGGAAGGCAACTTCAGAAGTGTTGGCGCTCGCATAGAAGCACCCATGTGGCTTGTCGGATACACAGAACTGTCATGAAGAGAAGTACGGTCAACCATGATCTATTATGAATTCCGTCATTAATTATGTTGTCGTCACAGAATTCCCTGTGTCGCTCGTTTAGTCATATTGGATTCATCCAGCTTTTTCTCACGGGCCGTTTGAGGCTTCTGAGAGACCAACAGTCGCGACACACGTTGAGCTTCTAATTTCGCGTTTCCCACTGGCGCCCAATCTTCGTAAACACAAACTTTTTTGTCAACTTTCGTGAGGTCACGCTTGTTTTTTCCCCCTAAATCCGCAGCGCTTTTCCCAAAGTCCATGAAGTTACTCTCGTGTGATGCCCTTTAATGTTTTCGGTGCCACAACATTATCTGTCGCGATCGTGTCCTTTTGACAAACATGGCTGTGTCCCGAGCGCGCTCATTAGATCTCAAGACTTGGTTGAGATGTAGGCGAGTCATAAATCTATGGAGTGGAAGTCGTTCGCACGGGAGTGAACGGACGGTCTGGGAATGAAGCTCCAAGGGGTCAACACTGACATTATTGAGGCTCACGAGCCAGATCTGACTCTTATCAGACGAATTAAAAATGCAAATCAGTCATGACGACTCTCCGCGGCTGTTTTACGCGTCCTGACACAGATTTCAGCGAGAAATCCGTGAAAGCTCTCGTCGTTGTGTTGACAGCCGGAACTCGCTGCTTATCCGCGGAGCTCTTATCTCTATATTGGCGAAGTTTTGGTCGTTTGCAATCCTGAACGACATGATCTGGATGACATGCTCGTCATCGCTCACGATCGGCGATCGGATGATCCAACGGTTCTGATGATTTGGCAACATCTCTGGGAAGCTGACTGGATCAGCAGGGTCCTCTGAGTAAACCATTTTCGCAGGATCTCGGGGGACGGGGGCATCGGCCGGTGATGATCAGCCTTGACATTGCGCCTTACGGGTGAGATAAAGATCTGACGGGGGTCCGAATTATGGCTGTACAGGACGGCGATGACAGGTGGGCTGTCTGTGAGTGGTATACCCTAATAGATCCCCCGTTTCCCGTCCATGAAGGAGGTTCAGTTACCATTTTTGATGCGCTCGAGAATCCCCCTCTGCATCGTTCGCTTTTCGGAAAACTGTTCGGCGGTAATCGCGGTAAGCGGACCGTAGCACCTCTAGGTGGTGTGCGCTTCCACGTTGCTCCTTGCCATTTCTGCCGCGACGCTGCCGTCGACGACGACTTCACCCTCTCCTCCGCGCATCGTTCACATTCGAACTACCGTTTCAGAACGTAAGAGCAAGTATTCTCGATCAGACGTGTGCTATCGTGCTTGGTGAAGTCATGACACTGTGAAAAGCGAGACCGACTTTGAAACCCAGGATTTTGTGATCACACCTCGGACCGGCCTCCGGATTTTAAGCTCGTGTAGAGCTCTCCGCTCTCCACGGTTTCCTCCACCTCTGTTCTTTCTTCAAGGAGTGCGGAACTCGCGGCACGATGTTAGGACCGCGAGGAAGTTTCACCACGGCCGACTACATGGTCTTGGTGCTCGTGTTGGTTCTGTCAGGAGCAATTGGCGCGTTTTTCGCGTACAAAAGCCGAAAAAGCCTATGCAATAAGGAGTTTCTCGTCGGTAACAGAAAACTTCAGGTAAGAAGCGCATCGAATGTTGACTTCTGGAGTCGGTTTCTGTCCCGTTATTCATAGAAGATTCCCGGTAGAATATGTAGACAATCAGCTTGGGATTCATAATTCATTTTAGAACTGTAATCACTTGAATTTCGGATTGGGTTCTCCCTGGAGCCGAGGAGAGAATCACGAACAGAGTGCCTCAGCAGGAGGGACTCAGAGGGGACCCCAAGGACGATGTTTCGTTTTTATCTCTCTCAACAACGCTTCGGGCCTTCTCGAGTTGGATAATCATGTGCAATATCCCGGGGGATAGCTTTTCCTCGTCTCTTATCTTGTGTTTCGGCAGTCAGATAAATTGCGACGATTCACACAAAGGTCCGCGAGGGCGATCAACGAATCGTGGCGGTTTGATGACATGTTCCGTATGAATATCCCTCTACAAAACAGCCCATGGCTAGTTGGCGCCTTCATTGCGGTAAATACACATCACCTTCAGAATCAATTGATTGAAGATTAGACCAATGAGCGTGAGAGTTTTACTCGGATATAGAAGTCACGGTTAAGCGGTCATGGGCTGGTTGTATTCTCTGTACTACTACATATCTGAACGAATGATCGAATAACAGACGTGATGCATGTGTTGCGTTTGGAATTCACCTACTTTTGGCTTGGTTTGATCGTCTCGGGATATCAGTTAGGTGGATTGTATCCAACGCAGCCGGCACAGAAAAGACCACTTGGTGGAGAAGTTTTCCAGAAACCAATTTTCGTATGATCACGAAAAACCGTTTCTGAACGAACTCGATTGACTCGAGTCAATAATTGGATTTGAAGTTAGCGCGTGCTCTCATTCCTCCTGACTAGAAGTGGTATTTTGATCGAGGAAAATTCATGCTCCAACTCCGTAGGGGGGCCTCTGATTCTGCTACAGCCAGAGGCAAAGGACATTTTCGTGATGACCTCGCTGGTGCACTCCGCTAGTCTGTGGTTATTGAAAACCGCGATCAGTTCATTTTCGAGGATATTGGTTAAATCCGGGAGGATTCATGGCGCCGCTTGCGGAAAGGATGATCCTCATCGGTAGGTCGATGAAAAAATTGGTGGATTCGAAGATTATGCTAGCGTCATTGGAGACCATGGGCCGAGAGGTGGACAGATGTCAGCCAGTAGAATGGAGCAAATGAGAAAATAGCAAGAACGCAGCAAAAAGCAATGATTTTTATTGCTCTGGAAGAGTCATAGCGACGGCGGCGGCTGAAGTAACAACGAGATGCCCGAAGCATTATTATACATCCCAACACTAAACACAACTTTTTTTCTGCTCCTTCCGAATGACAATAATTAACCGCTTTGGCAAACACAGACAACCCCGGTGCCGCTGATGCTGCAGCTCCCGCGGTTGTCATCGTTTGTTGAAAACATAAATCTTGTCGCTATTATTGTCCACGGAAAGTCGACACGGCCGACCGGGTCGGAGATGAGTATCAGAAACCTTCAGGTATTGCCACGAGTGGTGATTTCTCTCGCATTGCGATCAAAATCCCTAGCTCCCGTGCAATTTCCAGTTCGGAAACTCGTGCCGCTTTGGGATTGTGCGAAACAATTGATCTCCGAGCTTGAAAATCGCTGATTTGCAAAGGATTTTGGTTCAGAACTCGTTCAGCGTATTTAAAGCGGTTCGCAGTCGTTAGTTCGCGCCAATGTTGATTTCATTGCGGTTGGGTTTTGCGGTAGACCATGAATGAAAAGTCAAAAATTTTGAAAAGAAACAACTACGGCTGCCACCAAACACCACTGCGTTCACCGCTAACAACAACAAAGTCATCATCACCGTCATCTTCGGTGAAAACGCCTGCGCCAACGCCGCCGCAAGAGCAGCAGCAACAACAACAACAATCGAAGTCGAAGGTTTTTGGGCGTTGACTTCGACTCACAGTCAGATACACAACTTGCACAAATCCAACGCATCGCCCCTCACTGGCCACAGGGGCTTGTATGAAACAAATACACATACGCGCAAACACAAGCGCACACGCACAAAAGGCGAAAAGCACAATCAGGGAAGCAGGCGGACGATGAAAGAACGAGCACGAACAGCAAAGTCCGTCGAGGATAGTTTCCGAATGGGAAGCGAGCGAGGTCCCGGCAGTCGGCGGCAACACGGTACCACAACTACTCACTACGATTTTCATGAATCGAGTATAAATCTCATAATCCGTTTGAGAAACACCTTTCAACCTCAAAAATCTCACTCAAATCACAATGTTCTTGAGAACGCATTCGCGATTCCGTTCTAGTACTTCAAATACCGGCTCTTCTCTCGCGGCGCCCCGCTATGGGGAATCGTATTGAGGGGCTCCGGCGGATGAAGAGTTCGGAAACCATTGCATACAGGAACCGTAGGCGATCGCGAGTGAGAGATAATGGTTTCGCATGAGGCGCCGTTCAGCTTCTGTGTGAGTGGGCGGGGCAGAAGTGTCAAACAGAATGCTAACGATGATCGCCAAGGCAGCATCAATCTGTCCGATCACCGCAGCCGACTCGGACCCGACTCCTTCGTCCAATCACAATCTGAATCGCGGGCATCGTCACCACCGTGACCGTAATGGTTGTTTGGCATTTCACGATAATTCTGAGGAGGATCTCAATAATAATCAGCTGGTCATCGTCGTCGTCGTCGTCTTCGAAGCTGTCGTAGTGGTGGTGCACGTTTGTCTTGTCAACCTATAACGGCAGATGTAACGATCCGGGATCATTTAATGTGGCGTGCATTTTTCTTCGAAATGGATTCCTTCGGAAGGCGCATTCCATACCGCAAGTTCAGATCCGCAGCGTGTGTCTCCACACTATGCGCCGATCGATGATGGGCATCATGGGAGCCCGTAGATCGAGGACAGAGCTTCTCGCAGGATACGTTCGCTAGAAAATTTCTTTCTTCACTAGCTTACCAAACGAACCGCATGCATGGGAGCGATTTCCGAATCCAGATCGGATCCCCATCGTGAGATCGCATTCGAAGATGAGGAAATCGCTGAAGCATGCCGAGTAGAAAAGAGAAAATGTTGAAAAACGGAGAATCGATCGAAACAAAAATCTGAACTTGAAATCTCACAAACGCTCGTTAACTTGGAATAGGCAATCGATGACATGCAGCACCGCGGGAACATCGCGTTACATGTCGATGTTGGCGATCTACGCGGGAGACGATGCTGACAGCAGGATGTAAATATTGCGAAATGTGAAATAATTACGCAAATAGTCCCCAAACAAAGTTCAAGCGCGAGGCGGGATCGGAACATCAGATCCCAAGACGTGTTGCATCCGAGGTAAACGTTCCGAAAAGAGGAGGTGCAGGATCCGGAGACCGGCGCCGACTGACCGCCTGACTCACTGATTGTGAGTCAGTGGCTGACTAGACGAAGACTTGGACAGAAAGAGTCAAGATTCGGTTTTTTCTGTTGTGGTCACACATCCTGTGAGCCGCTGATTCGGTTTGTTTGCAGTCCATACAGGCCTCTGACATCATTGTCAGCGCCTGGCTTCTATCGGGACGACAAGATTATCCAACGACAGCTAATGATGTGTCAGGCGAGCGAGTTATCGCGGGGTACATCGCTGAGATTGATTCATCAAGCCAAAGGAGAACATCGGACAGCGGACTTCGGTGCACTCGACGGCGCCGGCGTCGGATATGATACAAGCCTCGTATTTGCGACGATGACTTATTCGCTGGGAACAAGACGAGCGAGGAGGGAAGCTTTACTCACACAGAAGAAAAGAATGACTCGTTTTCGCGGAAATTGCTAAATCCGATGAAGAAATGTGTCAGCGTATAATTGTCGGCGTTTTCACTCCGCGATCCAGACGCCGCCGCCGCCGCGTCGGGGTCACAAGGTAAGCCAGTTCGTCTGATGTGCCTGCCTGGCTGACTGACGGACGGACTGATCGCCTCCTTGTGCGGTTTGTTTTTCTCTTCGGCTAGCACCAGCATGGGAACTCCACCAAAACTATAAACGTCGTCGTTTTTCTATTGAAATTTTTGAAAAATCGGTGATCATGTTCCCTTTAAGAGTTCAAAGGGAATCGAGACATCCAATTTTCTTCAAACATTCGCGAATGAACCGAGCTCGAGTCTTCAAGTTTCGAGACTGCTTTTGCAATTATCAGGAGATCAGATGGAAGAAAACTGAGAACGACATCGGTTCCACCGTGTTTTGGCAGTGAATTTGTGCCAGCATGAAGGATTCAGAGAAGAAGAGGCCGAGCTCGAATTCCGCTGTTCTCTTTTCGCTGCTTCGTGAGACTGCAGGGGATGGTGGTATTTGCTCGGTCGGCTCGGCTGAATCAAAAGTATTGTGTTCAACGGAGTCGTAAGTTATCTCTCCGCCCGCCTGAAGTCACTGGACGCTTCAACTTGACATGATTGACAGGAAACTTCGATCTTGACGTGGGTCGGGGTCAAGTCAAGTATTGAGTTTTCGATTGGTGGGGACGATAATTTTCTGTGTTGCAATCCACCGCGGAACCACCATGAAAAGGCATTGAAGACGGTAGCAACCGCTCACTGTGGGTGTAGTACCCCGTTGCTATTTCCATTTTGGGTTTTTGACATGTGAATTTTTGCTGAGTTTTACATTTCCGCATTCCACCAGCAGCTCGTCACTCTGTTCAGCGGCGCGGGAATAGCTCACTCACTTCTACAAGATCCAAGACTTTCGGCGGGGATTCAAGTGTGTTGAAAGGAAAAGAAAACAAATATCAGGAGAACTCATCTAACATGCTCTGTATGCTCGAAAATATTCGTCCTCGACCCCAGATCCCTATGGCGGCCATACTTTCCTTCGGGTCCTCAACGGGCCCCAGGGTCGATCAGTGGCAGTATTCACTACACGCCTGGAAACTTGAAGAAGGAGATTATGAATGAGGGACTAACTTTCATTGACCAGAACCCGGCGACATTACGGTGATTATTTGCGACCGTGTGCCCCCTCTGGTGGCTTCGCGGATAGATTTTATCGGAGTGATGACGCAAGCGAAACCTTCCGTACTTTGAATAAACATAGCAACAACCGCAGCGGTGGTGGCTATGACGACAGCTTCCAGCAATCAATATAAAATACACCTTGATCTGGGTTCGGCTCTTTCACGATGCCGTCTCAATCCGTGATTCGGAAACCCGACAACGTGTGGTTCCGTTGACGTATCACCGTTGATTGGAGGACAACACTGAATATGTCTTCCTCGCAGGATATGTATGAATGAGAGGAGTGGCAGAAGTTTCAGTTCGGTACTCGGTCTTGAGGTCTTTCCGCTTTTGACTTCGATCTCAGATCATCGCGTCCGAATAACGCTCTGAGGATGATATCATATGTGAGAAAGCAGCAAACCATGCCCAGCCTCGTAGATTGTCTCTGTGTGGAATGAGTCTCGGCTCGAAATATTAGCTCATAAGCTTCCACCAGTTCGCGGACTGTTCCGCGTGTTCTTTTTTAGATAGCGCTCGGACAGAACTTCGGCAAGATAACTGTTTTTTTTAATAGTCCAAGACGGTTCCCACAAAAATACTTCCTCTCAACTTGCGGAGACTTTACGCGTGACAGTACGAAAGCGACACGCCGAGGCGTCGCTGGTCAGCTTCGGCACCGGCTGTAGACGTGTTAAACGATTCACGCCGAGGCGGGAAAACGTTCACTTGCGATACAATGGAGCGTTTTACGTCTTCATGACGACTTTTCTGATTCCAACCGTCCGACAAACCAACCAACCAACCAACCAACCGCGCGACCAACCGACCATCGAGCCCGGCAGCGATCGAGCTAGCGACCGGGTTGGACTCGCGTGAAGTTCGCCTTGGCAAATTACAACTCGGAAATTGTGTATCGTTTCTGCAACAGTTTCTCCTTCTGGTCGTCGCCGTTTGAATCGCTTGGAACCGTTGAACGTTGTTGGGGGGATTTGATTGATCATAGAATGGGAGAGAGTCGAGAGACGGAACGTATCACTTCTTTTTGAGCATCTTCGTGGCTCGCCAAAATTCGTCCCGCGGAGCCCGAAACACACAAATGCCATTTCATTTCGAGCGATTCTGTCTTCGATCGTCGTGATAGGAAATGGAATGCAGGCTTCCGCTAGTTGGCCATATTACTTCTGATACCAACCATTCCAGTAACGGTAAAACGTAGATATACATATGGAACACTTTCCGACTCCGTACATCATAGAGTCGCATCAATTCATCAATCGATCGATTCACGGACGGCGCGGCGGACTTCTTCCCGACATGAAGGCGTGGTTCATTACGTACAGAAACTTTTTTTTTCGCCATTTTTTCTGCTACCAATATCGTCCGGGTCGTGCTTTATTGGAGCGTCCGCTTTGCCCACCGTGGTATCATTCGCAAGACACCGAAAAGACGACGTCGACGCGACGGTGTCGAAACGGGAAGAAAAATGGTTTGATATTAATGAAGCTTGAGGATCTTCTTCTTGTGTGGCCGTTTTGATTGGTTCACAAAATCGTGAAACTGAAGTGTTGGACTCGAACAGAACCCCGCTTGTGATCCCCTGTTCCTCGGAAGCTTGTTCCGCGGCAGGATCGTTGGCTCGGAGGATCATAGTGCCTTCCCTCCGAAAGGATTGACTTCGGATTTCGGATACACCTCCGATGACCTCGATGAAGAAACCTCTTCCAGTAGATTTCCCATTGATCACTTCGGCACTGAAGTTGATGTTGTTGTTTGTCAACTTCCCGTATCACTAGCCTCCCCACCCTATCTGGTTCGTTATCAGACGGAATGTTTACCTGTTCACTATCCGCTGTATCGATTGAACGTCTTCTTGATTTATTGATTGATTGATCGATCCACTGAATCGATCGACTTCCATTGTGAGCACCGAAATGTGTCAAGCGAATTTGGCGTGAAAGCGAGGTGTGGAAACCAAAGCACGCCAGTCTGCGATTCAGCGACGGACACTCGAATGTTCCTCCGGCAAAAAAAAATCCTCACGATGATCTAATCAGGCGATGCATTCATTCTGTGTACAGGACCCCAAGCGGTCGCGCCGGCACCGCGCACACGGTCTTTCAACGAAAAATGTTGCTTTGGCGCCGGTCGACCGTTTAGGAATCCGCTCGCTAGCTTTTACGTCGCCCGCCGCACCAACGGATCGCAGCGAAGTCATTTCAATCTGACGAACTACGGATTTCGCGCCGCCGTCGTCGTCACAAGGGAGCAACGAGTGAATCGGTCAGCCAGGCGACCGGCCAGAAACTAGCTGCCGGCGGACGCCGCGTTGATGAAATCCGCGAGAAAAAAGTCAGACTTGTCATCTTCGTCGTGGCTGAAGAGCCGATCTGTGACTCAGGACGAATCACCGCAAACATTTGGGTGGGTTTCAGTCGGCATTGCGACTTTCAGTCGACCGGCGATGAGCGGGAGCCACAATCTCATTGTATGAATAGTGATCGTTTGTCTGGTTTTCTGTCAGGGTTGTCGTCGGGACAGAAGAAGAGTCGTGTAGATGACGAAGACGGAAAACTGAAGTCGAAAATATTCCTCAAGGAAGACTTCGTCTAGATATGCTCCGGAATGTACGACCGAACGAGTAAAGGATATTCAGGAACGGAACGGAAGGATGCCACTATCTACCGTAACCTTCGGAGCACGGTTAGAAAGGGAGGTCACCTTGATTTGATGCCGCTAAAGAGACACAAATCTTGACGGTGCTGATCATTGCTAAACAGAACGGGTTTGTTTCGCTGATATACACGATTCCCCAAGCTTCGTTGCGGTGTCTTTCTGGCGCGCAAAGTTGTTACTGGTAGCGAATTCTTACCGCTGCTGAAGTTGGCGGAATTCACGTGAGCAACTCCCGGTTCGGGAGTCATCTCAGCAATGGTTCCAAACCTTATAGTTGGTAACGTCAAAGCGCTGTGATGGCCTACGGAAAAGTGGTCGAAGGACATTGATGAAGAGTGTGAATCAGCACCCAGGACCTGTTTCCTTTTTGTTTCTCAGTAATCGTCCCTCGGAGCCTGTCTTCGATGTTTTCCCTCATCAGTTTCTCCAGAGTCTCCCATTACCGCTAAACGCGCCCGGGCTCCGAATCCACTTATCTTGCGTTAGGGATCGAAATTGGCGCAGATTATCTCAAACGGCGTTTCGGTCAGAGATTGGATCCAGCTTTGGTTATCCCTGGTGGTGCTGCTTATCGCCTCGCTGTCGAGTTTGTCAAACATAATCTTTTCGATCCACCGTGTCATCGTGAGTCAACCTAGTTGGCGTAAAGTGGGGGAAAATTTACAGTAAGCGCTGAGAATCATTAAAAAGAGCGACTTCGGACCTCAGATTTTGTACAGGTAATAGATTTCAATCTGATCGCGAGAGATATCGGAGCCGAATAAGTCACACAACGTCTGGGAATCGCGCAAATAACGAATCATCTACATCATGCATTGGCTTGTAATCTGTGACAAACTTTAGCCTTCGCCATACTACAGCGTACCATACGTAGACTCCACCGGGTGAAACGAGGCGACAAGCGTGCCTCATCCAGATTCCATGCTCAAAACTTTGCGAAGGTGAGATTCGATGGTGTAAAGTGCTCTGTATAGCGCAGTCAGAACAGAATGTCATCACCCAGATGTCAATCTTGGCCCGTCCGCAGTCCCGCGTAATATTCCAGTTTTTGGGTCGGACGCCTCAGTTACCGTGAACTATAATGAATGATCGCTCTGGACAGGACAAGCGGAGTCGTCTCTCCAGGAGGAACTCTTGGTCCCGGCTGAAAGGAATCAGTTTAGTGAGACAAACAATTTATCCGAAGTTTCTGAAAAGAACGATACACTCATAAATGCATCCACTTCTTGCGAATCAAGGCGATTCTCCGGACGAATCCTCACAGAAAACGATCCCCATCATTCTCCCAAAGTGAAGCTGAGTGACTGATGGAATGCCACTCGACAAAAAAGCCCCGCTGACACATCATGAAGACTTTCATGATGAACTATGAATGAATCAAAGCAGTGAATTGATTCTGTTGCTCTTTTCATGGATCTGAAACTGCCCGCCTAGGGCAGAACTCGTCGAGTGACCTTTCGCTCGCCTGACTCCCGCTCTTGCTGATAACTCGCACTCTTTAGAAACTTGTTGCCCCAAACTAAGAGAAGGGCTCACGCAAGAAAAGACGAGCCTTGTAGTGTTGTCAGAAGAGAAAGCTACACTCTTGTAATACGGTTGCGGAATCACGAGTCATCAAGACATCTTGCAAATGACCAGCACTTGGAGAAATGGACGAAAAAAAGAATACAAGAAAAAATCCTCCCCGATCCTAGATGACTCCATGGTTTGGTCAAATTCAGACCACGATAGTTCCCCGGCGGCGCGGCGCGACTTTGTCGTTGACCCGCGACCTTTAATTGCTCCTCTCTCAAGCCAAACGGTACCCGCAGACAAGAATTATTGTCTCATTATAAGATCATCCCTGATGCAGGCGACGGAAAGCACGGCTGGGAAAGCTTGGTACGCGTCACACCGAGGGTCCTCGTCAGTAGCGCTGGTACACGTCGATCTCGAACTGTGTCGCGGAGAGCTTCGCGCGGCAGACGACTCCTCTCTCGGATCGGTCTGGCGCGTTGAGTCTGGTATGAAAACTTCGACAAAGGCAAGAATCCAGATCAGATTCAGAAGCAGAGAAATGACACGCCTCGACTCCGGAGCACATGCTGGGCCTGCTTTCGAGATGACTTGGTCCGCTGTGCCGTGGTTCGCTCAAATGACGGTCAGTGGCTGCAATGCAGATGACGGGGCCGGCTTACAATCCGTCCATATCTTCAAATTGTTTCATCCAACGTGAGCAAAGCAGAAATTACATTCTATCAAATAGATAGAACAACACAAACACACCTCGAAACCGTGTCGTACGTATGGTACAGCTGCGCGGACCGCCTGAACACCTCCCGGAGACCCTGCGATTCCGTGTTTGAGTTGCTGCGGGTTGGGCATCGAACGCTGCTTTTAGTTTGCGAGCCGACGTCGAGCCACACAATGCGTCCGTACCATACATCCCATGTGGCCAGCGCGACGACGGACGGACGGACGGACTGGCTGCTGATCGGTCGCTTGCCTCGCTGGTTGCCTGTCGTATTTCGTAACACTGCGGCCGTCGGAAATAATTTTCCAGCAACTCACGACCCCAGGGTTCAAATTCAGCAACCTAGAAACGAAGATTAGAAGCATGACGCTAATCCAACGCGTTCGCGCGCGCATGCTTCGATATTTCTCCGGACTATGATGGCACATATTCCCTTTCAGCGTTGGTAGCGCTGGTGATTCACCCAATCGATTTAACGTTTCAAAGACTTAATTGTTCGAGTGTCCCGTCCATCTTTCATAATGGCTGCGCATCTGTTGTGTTGCTAACGGGATCCTCATCTTGAGAAAGAAAAAGAAGAAAGATCGATGATTTAACAAATTGGCGATGCGACCGATGATGTCGGTTCGGAACACGAACAAGGAGCTTCCAAATAGTGATTGTTGGCCGGATGTCAGGAAAACCGCAGCGTATCAGGGCGGACCGAGCCAATAATTTTTACGGAAATTTCCTCCGATCAGGTCTCGCCTGGCAAAAGGCCTGAATGTCCAAAAGCTGTTCCCCTTACTATAGGTATATCCAACACAACGATCGGATGGAACTTCGATGAAAACTGCGCATGGATCTACTCGAGCAATGAACTCGTCACCTCGCCGCGCTCCTTACCATGAGAAGATTTCCTTCCCACATTCGTCTCGAATCAGATCCGAGAAAGGAGATTCCTTTTGAAATTCGCATCAAACTCACAGACCGCTTCGATCTACTCACCTCAGTCTCCAAGGTGGAGTGATTTTCCATAGCGTATTGTTCGGCCAGGGGAATGATCACGTCATTTCTGTGGATACTAATTGCATTTGCGTAGTCGTGAGTCGAGCGGAATGTTTCAAATCGTGTTCCACCGCCCTCTCCCCTGGCTTGAATATTGGGTACACCCATTTACGGTACCTTGGAATCGTCTGGTGTTCGTCTGCGGTAGCACAGTGCCCGCCGATTCGGCTGAGCTCGAGTGCTCGGCCAGCCAGAAGACGCTCAATGTATCCGGGTTACCTTGGGGAGGGAAGCGATCATCTTCGGAAGAACGAATCATCGCTACGGTGATAACGCAAAGCCCGTCGGGCGTTTTCCGAGAAGTTCTAAAACATTTTTTCAAACTCCTGCCCTCGAGAAACGGCCGAAAATCCGACATTTCTACATTTTTACATACTACAGATATGCGTGCTCCAGATGAATCGAATAATGCCTCGTTGTTGAGGTTGATCCGTTCCCTTCGTTCCCGTTATCAGGGTGCTTGTGCTTATCTTGGATGCCGTACAAAACGCTGTTCCATTCATTGGCAAGAAATCAAAGAAAATTAGTGAGCGTTCCAAACGAGCGACGCGACGGTTCTGGTTTCTAGCCGATAGTTGCTCGAAATCGTGGCGAGATGAAATTGGATCGTCGGCCGCCCTTTGCCGATCGGGTTTTCGCCGATTACCAATTGGTTTGGTGCCAATAACTCGCCAAGGTGCCGCTACCTTGGTCCATAAACAAAACTCGCTCGCGCTTCTCAAATCTTCAAAACGGCTTTGTGGTACACGAGCGAGGCCGGCAGGGAGGCAAAACAATGGCGCCGATTAAACGAATTTTTCTTTCGATTCTCTTCAATCCCGAATCGAAGTCACCGTCAAAGAAAAACCATCATCGTATCCCTCCAGAATCCAGATCGTATGGGAGCGAACCGAAGAGCATGGACAGCCGAAAAATATTTGAGAACAAAAAAGAGAAACCGGATACCTCGTCGGATATTTAGGCTACTAATGACGATGACCTCCTTCGTTAACGGTATCTCTCTGTGTCGTAGACGTTGTATTGCCTTTGGTACTGTCTTCGATGTCACTGTGGAATCTTCTTTTTTTTCTCGTCACAGAAAAAAAAGTGTGTGCGGGGAGCCCGACATTGCTAATTGTAAGATCAGTCACACGCCTCTTCGTGTCGAAGATCCACGCCAACCGATAGCTGACACGTGTTTAGGGAGAGTACCTAATGTACGCGAAAATGGGCCTCAATGGTACCGGCGAGAACAGTCTAGCACACACTACGTCTCTTTTGCAACCGGGGTTGACAGGGTGCGTATGATCTATAGCGGATATTTCAAGCTTGGCGGGGCTCAGCCCTTATCTGACACACTACATATGTATGGACGAGGGTCCACATTAAGGGGACCCTGCTGAACTTGTCCATCTATCGACAAGATTCCCAAACAGCTGACACCCCGTTTCTTGCTTGGCATTCTCGCTTTGTCTGATTTTCGTCCGTTTTCCGGCTCACTCGCTCGCTCGCTCGCCTGCTTGCTCAGTCGCTTGGTACAACCGCGCGAAGAGCAGCAGCAGCCACTCTTGGCAGGGTGTTTCCCATCGCAGTGGAAAAACAGAGGAGAAAATATCTATTAGCTGACAAGTGAACTCTCGTTCAGGAATGTAGGAGCTAGTGAGCCAGTCACACGAACGAACGACGCTTGAATGGCTCTGGCGGATCTAAAGCCGCGAAGCTAGAGGTGTTGGGCGGTGGATTATTCAAATATGCACTGAGAGAAAGATTCCACCTGGCTGATATCGTGGAATGTTCGCCGTTGTTTACTTTGAGGCTTTTCTCCGCACGTTCTCATGGAGAAGGCTCGGAACTGTTGATTGAACCCGATCGCTCCCAACCCGCTCTTAACTACGTTCTCATGCGGTGGGAGCGAAGCTCGATGACGCAAACGGAATCGATGTCGGGTCATCAAGCTTGAGACGGTGATGTGTTGCAGGCTCAGCGCTTCAGCTTGAGCTCGGGTCTTTCTGTTCAAACACCAGAATGGAAGAGAAGATTACGCTTACTTAGTACGGATGTGGAGTTAGAAAAGTTACTTCATCATTAGTCGAGCCCGCTTATCCCTGTTACTTATCCGCTCGATGATTGATTTCAGGTGTTCCCGGTTACGATGTCAATGATGGCCACGTTCCTTTCGGCCATCGCGTTCCTCGGGATCCCGGCCGAAGTTTTCGTCTTCGGGTTTCAATACGTTCTTATAGCGGCAGGCGCCGTCGTGGGGGTGTTCATCGCTGCCGAGTTCTTCATGCCAATCTTCTACGAAATGGATTCCGTATCTGTCAACGCGGTGAGTTGCATCTTCGCGTTCTCGCGTAACGACGCGACGGTCGGTACTGATCCCGGTCGAACGGAGCACCGGGTAGGGATACCGTGCGTCCTTCTCAGATTTTGGCGCGATTCTTCGGAAAACTATGGGACGGAAAGTCTGATCTGTTTCCTTCTAGTTCCTGGAGAGAACTTTATTCGCATGGACGAAGAGGGACCGTAGTCAGTGTCGAAACATTTCGCCTGAAATTCTTGTTTAGAACCACTAAACTCCCAAACTCCTTGTTTGGTTGTCTTCTAAAAACCGCGGTGTGCAGAAGGCAACAATGCAGACCTTTCAGGAAGAGACGGCTGGCAAAATACTAGCGGAGAACTTGCAGAGAAAAGAGGGAGAAGAAAACAGAGAGATTTATCTGAAGACGTGGTTTGAATCGTTCCTTCCCAAAGTAACAAGGAAGTGAGGTGTAGAACTTTTATCGATTGTGTTTCTGCCCATCAATCCATCAATTTCTCCGATATTCAGACTTCACACAAAGTCTCAGTCCGGCGGTCAGCGTGCCGGCGGCTAGAAAACGTTGAGAAAAATTCAAACCGTCATTAACCGAACGATCGACTGTCGATGTCGAAGTGGCGAATTATGAAGAAAAATGGGAAGAACGGATCAACGAACGAAGCAACGGTGTAAGAAACAGTAGCGTATCGTGTCCAGTCATCAGATGGGTTGGGGCTACATCAAATCATCAGTGTGGCCGGTGTCCATCGGTCGTAGCGGACGGCTCCGTACGGGCGTAGTAATAACGTATCGCGATGCGTGGCTCTATTTCAACGTAAAAAAGAAATCGTTGCGAATTTCGGGCTCGAAATTCGGTCGATCGAATATTCGGACCGTGTGTGTCGGTTAATTGATTCGAAGCGAATTTCGACGCGCATGTCGCGAGAGTGTCAAAGACTCGTCGCGGTTCAGGCTCCAGAAAAAAACCGGGATTCCTTCAAAAATGTGCCTCGGGCGCTGGTCGCCCGTCGCGAAAGAAAGCAAACAAATCACCGATCCTGAAGCAGCTATCAACGAGTTTTTCGTAGGAAGAGCGTGAACTTGACTTTTGAGTCGCGGCTTCAGAAATCCAGTTTTTCGTGAGCACTCATTTCTTGCGACCGCGGGCCGCGTTTGGAACTTCTGTCGGAACTTTCTGGTGTGGGGGAATATTTCCCGCGGTATGATCACGAAACCGAGGTGAGTTGGTTTCGTTTCGTTCCGTCCCGTCCTTTCGCGCATCATATTGTCGCTTCCACGACGGCATAGATTCCTGGGGGGTCGACAACGAGACGATATGCATGAATCGCCAGATCGTTCTGAATCAGATATCATTTACTTGCTCCACCGGTGGAGTCGAACTTCGACGGAGTCGGTGGAGTTCCATTAGCACCGACACTTCGCTCGAAGCGCGGGAAGTTTCACGAACACACGCTAGCTGGCCCTGTCTGTAATAGTTGGCCGTATACTCGGTTTCATATTTTCGGGCGGCTAATTATATCCCTGGTCGTAAATTAATCCAGAAAGACGTCGTCGCATTCGCTGTACATATAGTTACCGTGAGACTCTCGAGAAACACCGGCGAAGAACGATACTGCAGATGGACGATGGCTAAAAATGTCCTGGATTTGAAAATATCTCTGCGCAAGGAGCCATCAGGATCTGAGGGATGAACTCAGTGAAGTCGAAATTCGCGGTCGAAACTCGAGTTTTCCCTCCTCTCGAACATCGGAATTCGCGATACGCATGGCGAAGAAGCCAAGATGGAAGTCACGGATGACACCCGGGGTCATGGGTTTGTGCGAGGCTGTCGATTTCCTAATGCATCGGGTTTGTCGGGCATCGACTTGAGCCTTGACTTGAAGCGTCCTCTCATTTCGCGGAACTTATTCTGCGCACGACCTTCGTAATGGCTTTCGGGAGGAACTGCGGAAGGGAAGGTGCCATGGATCATCTGGAGGATCGCTCTGTCACGGTGAGAGGGCTCGCAAGCCCAAGAGTCCATAGCGGCCATTCTGCGAGTTCGACCGTGACATGAAATCCAGGAGTCTGGATCTATGCGATGTCGGATTCGGGTGCACGAGGATACCGTCGACGTATATATTCGGTTGTTGAAAGGTTGTGTCTGTTGGTATGCAGAAAAGTACAGTTGTCGATATTCAGTATCCAAACGCTTCCGACTCGACCCAAATCATCAGAGAGCTGATAACTTTTGGGGCTAGCCTTTATTTCTGACGTCTTGCATTGGGAGTTTTACACGGAGATATCATCGAATCATGAGAGAGGAAGACTTCCTCCCCGCCAATCAATACATCGTTCGCCATGAGTATCTGTTTTGCATTCGGAGTCGTTGGGTGTCACCACCAGATCGTTAACGCTTCGGTCCTCTGGAACGAGATAAAAAATCAAACATCAGGGAGGAAGGTTTTTTTTCCAGTTCTGTCTTCACGCGGAAATGTCACCGTTAAACATACAACTGAATGAACTGCTCTTCGGACTGGGGTTTTGAATGAAGTTGTTCAGAGACATTGAGCATCACGCTCTCTGATCCTCTTCGAGATTCCCTCGTTGAGAGCCTCGAAGTTTTCTCCAGGAGAAAATCGTTTTTCGCAGTATAATTTGTGAACACACGAGGAATTTGCATCGAGTCATATTCCTCGTCTTTGCTCATCCGCATGGAAGCTTTGACAAACGACTCATCGAGCAAAAGTAGGTTATCCTCGATATAAATTTTTCGCGTTTCATAGATGATTCATGCTCATCATGTGCTGTACCCATGCCTCTCCGCTCTGTAGTCACTCGCGTGCTCGTCATATCCGTTCAAAAGAATTAATAACTCCATTATTCATCGCTCATTGACGAAATTCATTCAAGGGGAAAGTATCTAATTTCATTGATTCCGCTGATATGACCCCTCCACCAAACGAACTTCACCCGACTGCTCCGTATCAGAATGCTTGGAGTCGAAATATGTATGTATGGCTTCAGATGCCTGACAGCTTTCTCAACCGACAAGCTTCGCTGCAATGTTTGGTTACTGAGCTCTTTGGATATTGACTCCGAAGTTCGGTCCGTGATTTATTCTGTCGGTCGATTCGGCTGTCGGGTTTCGGAGAATGGAACTAGCAATTTTTTTCATTCTGTCTGTCTCGTCTTGGATGATCGCTGCTCGCCAGCACAGCAGCCATTGAGCTATGATTAGTGCACGCCCAGCCACTCAATCGTTTAGGTGAATATGATATATATCAAATATCAAATACGTCAGTTGGGTGTCCCGTTATCGGGGAAGGCAGAGGGACTGTCGATAATTATCGTTACGGTCAATGTTTGATACAACTTTCATTGATTTGTTTTACTTCATTGGTTGATTACCATGCTGGCCTATGCAGCAATAGTTATCTTCGCCGAGGCGTCAAGCGTGGTTTTTATTTTGATGGACATTGGCCGCGCACAATGTCTCCAAGCTGATATAACCAACGGTAGGTCATTCTGCACGAAAGGTTTTGTGCGTTTCGGAATCGACAAAGTGAGTTTCGCGAGCTATGTCGAGAAACATCGAAGTCGCTCCGGAACTGTTTCCTGTGTCGCTCGCTCACTCGGTGGATTTGCCAAGCAAGTAATTGTGCGTGAACAATCGCACTCGCATAACTATTGGAGGGATGAAGCTCATTTGCTGTTGGCAGCCGCTATGTTTTCCATGCTTGATCTGACCATGGACTAACTTATCGCCAGAACAAGGATATGCAAAGTAGAACAGCAACAGAAGGGTAATGGTCTCCGGACTTTGCTCAGCGGACTCTGTTTGCTCGGCCCAAGGACGCTGAACGCTTCTTTACAATCGTAGCTGCGTCGGAGCTCATCGAAGTTCGTGATTTTCAGAATCACGCGATCTCATTCATAGATGGACGAACCATGAGGGCAGAGAAGGAGAGAAACACCACCCGTATGGTCGCATAACGAATCGTATTGTCCGTACAGAAATGTCTATGAACTTTCGGTGTTTGGAATCAATTCGCGTGTGGTCCTCGTCTCAGCTTACGCACGCGGGCTCCGCGAGCTTTTGACTCGTCGTTGATTCTGCTTGCATACCCCAAAACGCTCTGACAGAGCTCGGATCGCCCGTCGTGAGCTTCCATGGCACGATTTCGAGCTGCGTGGCATTGTGGCTAGCCAGTACAGGCGTGACTCGCGACCCGAAGTCTCGAATAACTGTTCACTCTTCCCAGATACGAAACTCTCAAGCTCGGAGAGTATAATGCTCGTCTTTCATCGGATGAGAGAACAATCGCCCTAATGCCTCGTTCAACTAAACTTCAATTCAAGGCGGAATAGGGTCCATGCGAAGAACGACATGTCGAGAGCGAAAGCGCTCACTGGATTTTGGAAAGCTGAGGTTCCCGGGAATTTCCCGGAAACTAGAATATTGTGCGCTGAGTAACGGAATCAAACAGGAGCAAAACTCGGACACAAGTCGTTGAAATCACGGCGCCGTGCGAGGAAGACTTTACTTGAAATTCCCACAGTTTTTAAGTGTTCATTCAAAACTTTATGGGATGCGCACTTCCGAATAATCAGCTGACCCGAGGACATTTTGGTGACGGAGTGTTGCAACTTCTACTCCGATTTAGTTCGGGAACAATGCGAACGGTGCGGCGATCAACGCGCCATTCATGCAAACGACCTGAGTGGATTAGTCGGAAACTGATGAATCTCCTCAGGCTTACCGCCGCGCGACAAACGAAAAATAATTGAGATTTGAACCGAATGGAACTCAGCTCAGGCCCACGGCCCGTTCGCCTGGAAGTGTATCAGACCGGGTACGAAAACTCCGCCGGGGGAACAAAGAAATGAACGAAGCGACAAAATTCCAAGCGGACAATCTGGCTCGTCGTCTTCGTCGAGCTATCTCCGCGGGAAATCTGTGCTACGAGTTCTTTACGCCGCGTTAAGGGTTGTTTCGAGAATTATCGTTCCGAAGGCAGCCCAGCGCAAGATCTCACACACACACAGAGAACACGTCTTTTGGTGGTGCTTTTGGCGAGAAGAAACCGTTAATTATAATTCACTTAGCGGATCTGGTCGTAATAAGGGCAGCCGGCCGTGTGTTTCGGTCGTGTTCGATGATCTTCATCGTATGCGGAAAATATCGGACACGACAGCTCTGATCCGGGGGTTAAGCTCGGATGGAATCATAAAAACTCGCAAGCGACGGAACAAACGGACACAGAAGCATTCTCCAGCTGCCGAAGTTTCGGACCTTTGTGCGCTTGATCGTTCATAATCGGTGCCGAAATCTGCGGCACTAGCGGGACTTGAGGCGAGCGACAAGCCGTTATTACGCGCGGAAATCACTGGGAGTGGTACCATGGGCAGCTAAGAGGACACCGATTCGCAGTCTGCCGGCCAGGTAGGCATTAAGCAGCTGCATTCGGAATGACTGCAGTGAAGAGCACCACAGTTCACAGCGATTTGAGTCCCAAACGTAAGAGAGACGGCTGCCAAGTTATGCTATTGGTTTAGCTGAGCCATAACAACTCGAACATCGAAGCGATCAGCGATTTCAGGTGATGTGGATACCTGGTACTCACACGAGTATGTTGTTGATCGGTATGTGCACAAGCTTGACAGCGAAGCCGATGAAGCCCATGATAGCGAAGCCGGTCAACGTTGACACGACCATCTTCTTATACTCTTTCTTAGTGGGTTTTGAGCATCTGATCATGAATCGCCAGCTGGACTTGAAAAGAGCGTACGCTGGTTTGGCGAGATGCGCGTCAAGAAATGCTTCCAGTTGAGGGTGCGCCTGGAAAAGGAGGACGACATGAGAAACTTCGGAAAAAAAGAGATTACCACAGAAACTGAGCCTCAGGGAAGTAGTGGAAGGCGACGTGAAGTCGCGCACGAAGAGCCCCGGGTGTCAAGGAGGTTTACAGGTGCAGATGAGACTACGGATATGGTCTTGTTCCGGGGCACTGGAGCTTCAAGGTTAAAGCCAGAGGGGTCACAGCCTCTCAGGAGCATGAAACGGGGGGGAAAGCAACGCTGTACAGGCATGCTTCCAAAAAGAGAAGGAATGGCAACGACACCGAGAATGACGCGACCGACAAACAGTCAGAAATGACATTTCTGGCTCGGATTTCAGTCGGCATGAGTTGAAAAGTTGAGCAGCTACGCCCAGCGGCATCGTAGACGAGAAAGAAAATAAGCGAGAGACGCGAATCTACAAAACGCGTTTGTCACCATCCCGTCTGGCTTAAGATCGGCAAGCAGGCACACCTATACGTCTCGTTGGTGGTTGTTGCGCGGTTGCCGGTAGCTCAGTTCGGTTCAATCGCTTAGAGAATCGCCCGACGACTGACAGACAAACGGACGGAGAGACGAAACCGTCAGATAGACGGACGAACACACCAAGCAACCGAGCGCCGCGTTTGGATGACGTTGACGAAAACGTGGTTCACAAACGGCTGTCGTGTCATGACGTCTCAGTTTAAGCGTTTTCGATCTTTTCTATTCCATCTTTCTCGGGTCGGCTGAATACAACTGACTCTGTATTCAAATATTTCCTCACCCCAGGCGCGAGGAAGATTCGCTGAGACAGAACTCTCACCATGGGGAACGCGGCGCAGTCCGAGCAGTCCCGCACATATACGGATCTTGCGAAGGTGCTTCAAGTTCTTCCGGAATTTTGACGCCAGAAACCGAATACTCGTTGAAGCAATAGTTTAGCGGTGTCACACCAACGAGTTGTTGTCTTCCATGTGTCCACCTGATCGCACTTGGCATGATACTCCCGCATGCCCAATTCAAGTGGCACTAACTAAGTAATGGGTCGCCGCAAGGCTTCCCACCGCATAATTCAGAGAATCCCATGCGGAGTTTCTTCCCGTGGTGCCTTCAAAAGTTGTAAATATCCCTGTGATGGTTGTGATTTTCTCGTCGGTAGCGCTTTCGTGCTTTTGTCCAGCATTTGCGAACTTTTCGGGTAGTTGTATGCTTTCTCGAACAGAAGAACGCGTATGGTCGATGGTGACTGCTCGGATAGCTGACTGGTAGGGGAGCAGGCACAGCTCTCGTGTCAGCCAACCGATCATGTTTGCTTTGTAAATTGGTTCGTCTCGGTTTGACGCCGAAAATCCGACTTTTTAACCCAGTTTTTCTCTTTTCTTATGAAAAGCGTGCGTTCCCGTCGTTTCGGGTGTCTGTCTCCAGGTTTGTGCGTTCGTCGTTCGATTCTTCGGAACGAGAGAGAGAAACAAGGAACGATTTCGATGCGGGAGTTTTGTCGGTTGTCGTTGCCGATAGCAGAACAGAATGCCCTCACCTTGAGGAAGCTCCGTGAGTAGAGCGAAACACTTTGTAGGACATGCAACAGCTTGTTGAGGTAGTTGGCCACAATTTGTTTCGTCATTCCGACTGCTTTCGATGAACTGGACTCGAAGAAAAGGAGCGGGATTCTGGAGGAACCGACAGAAATACATTGAGACGCGCTGACGCAGCAACAAAAGCGAACAGAATGCTCACCCGAAACGCCAGCTCGTCCTGCAAGTAGGACACGTTGTATGATCAGATCTCGAACTTTCACTGTTCTATCGGATGGACGCGGGTTCATCTTTTCTTCTCTTCGGGTGGATCGAGTGCATCGATCGCTTCGTTCGCGATGGAAACGAGTGTTGAAATGGATTTATGGAGCCATAGATCGATGGATATGGGGTCCTGGAAAGAGAGGCGGAACGGAACGCGGAGCGAACGTAAAAAAGCTCTGTTGGTTAACATCGATCGACAAGATGAGAAAAAGAAACCAGTTCGAAGATGACAAAGCCTCGCCAACGCTGATGTAGAGCTGAGTGAGCATCGGGAGGAAAGCGGCCATTAGGAACAACGGGGTTGTGTAACGACTAGTAATGTCATAGTCATGCGGGAAAGTTACGACCTGATAGAAAAAAAAGCGCCGCCGCCTGAACTATCTGCTCATGATTTGATTCGCCGGCGCGGCGTTGTTGAAGTCTACCGACGCGCTCATGAAGAAAGATTGATTTCCCACGGGATCTGCAGCTTAACTAGAATCCGTCCTATTTAGAGCATAATAATGTCTCGGGTGTCTCTGAGCCAAAGATGAGCTCCTCCAAAATTGAAATTGGGATCGTATTTTCGATGGAAGCTTCGGAAAACGACAATCCTCCCTAGAATCGATCAGCGCGGGCCTGTAGAAGCGTCCCCGTGACTCTTTCATAATAATTCTCGCTATAAATCGCTCCGCCAAGGAGCAACGAGAAACCGTATCAAGTATTCCTCGGATTTAAAATCAGTCGTTCTTGAGAAAGGATTTATGGGACCGTTCCGACCGCCTACCTTATGGCCCTCGTTGAGCGATACTTCAGCTATCTGATTCGAATTTCAAATTAATTTCAGTATCTGGAGCAGCGCTTCAACTCGAAAATTCTGCGGAAATTCGCATCTTTACTGTTCATCATACACCAGGTAAACTTTCGGATTGTTTTCATAAAGTTTCTGATCTGATGAGAGATGTCGGAAGCGCACCCCACGCTCCGAATGCGTGAATAATTCATGCCGGGAAACTTCATGATCTCTGTACATACATTCGAAGATAACTACTCTCCGCCAACAGTGCATCTATTTGGGAGTCGTTCTCTACGGACCGTCACTGACCCTGGGCTCGGTGACAGGACTGCCCGTTTGGATCTCAATTATAATCAACGGGATCGTGTGTACCCTCTACACTTCCTTCGTGAGTACCGACCCCATGCGTTTCCGCTCGAAGAATGACCCGCCTCAGCTCGTATTCAGACTATTAGAACATCCGGGGTTGGTGGTGAAACAGGAGCGGGCCAGCGATTCCGCTCTGCGACCGAAAACTTTCAGAGACATCTTCGACGTTCCCACCTGATTCAGAATGGTTGATAAACGAAATGACTCGAAATCACTCTTTCAGGGTGGGATCAAAGCCGTTGTGTGGACCGACGTGCTTCAGATGCTCCTAATGATTTCGGGATTCATGATGGTTTTCGTCACAGGAATTCTCGATAGAGGCGGATTAGCGAATATCTACAACGAATCCAAACGCTACGGCTTGATGGATTTCGAGTGAGTTTTTCGATACCGATATCCGAATCCAGATCGGCTCTTGTTAGACCCGGGATTGCGTGATGCAACGACTCTAGACCCGATGAAAAGATTTCCGTAGACATTATTCCCTCAAAACTCTCGGCTTGTTTTTCAACTCGATAAATTTCATTCTTGCAGCTTCCGACTGGACTTCCAGAAAACTTTCACGGTTTGGAGCGTGTTCATTGGCTGGACGGTCGTTTGGTCCATAAACTACGGCTGCAGTCAGAGCATGGTGCAAAGATACTGCTCAGTGAAGACGAAGGCGCGTTCACGCGTCTCTATATACGCCAACATGATAGGAGTTGCTGCTATATTGACAGTGGCTTGTATCTGCGGCCTGGTGTTGTTCGTCGAGTACAGAACTTGCGACCCGATAAAAGTCGGTGTTTTGCGAAAGCACGACGAGCTGATGCCGCATTATGTTCTGCAAAGATTCCTTGACTATCCCGGTCTGGCTGGTCTCTTCGTGTCGGCGGCCTATTCCGGATCGCTGAGTACAATGTCATCCGGTTACAATGCACTGTCGGCCGTCGTCTGGGAAGACTTCATGGCGCCATCGCTGGGCAAGAAAATGACTAACTTGTCCATCATTCGTCTCACCAAAGCCATAGGTGAGAAATTGTCGGCGAAGAGCCTGTCTCGAGGTTCGAGGACATCCGTTCCTCGGACGCATTTCGGTCGCCCACCATGCTCATTATAAAACTATCCCTCTGAGTTATCCGTTTATTATCTTCCAGCAACCTTCTTCGGACTCCTGACTATCGTTGTCGCTTTCCTGGCATCCTACTTGCGTTCCATCGTGCAAGCCAGTATCGCTACCGGCGGATCCTTTTCCGGTGCGGTCGGCGGTCTTTTCTTCCTCGGAGTTCTCTTTCCTTGGTGCGGCGGACGGGTGAGTTTTCTATTCGTGAACTTCTCCGACGGCTGGATACTCGTTAGCTTTAGAGGCTCCTCCGTCTGAAGGTTGCCGTTGAACGCGTGCTCCAAAAACTAGCCTTGATTTACTGGAAACTGCCTATTCATCTTTGAACTCAGCTGCTCGTTACTTGGACTCGATCTGGAACTCGATTGCTGTCATCCGATTTGGCGCTTTTCTGCGACGATTTTTGTGAATGGGACGGATTTTCATTCAAAGCTGTCGTTTCAGGCTGCTCTCACGTCAACAATGATCGGAACGGCTGTCGGACTATGGATAGCTATCGGTTCGATTCTGATCCCGAAACCCACACAGTATTCTCAGTTCACGTCGGTGAAAGAATGTTTCTCATCATACAACTACACGGTGTCGGTACCGATCGGCGGTCACGGCAAGCCTCCATCAAGGTATGCTCCCTATTAGCTGCTCAATGTGTCCCAAGAGGGCCTCGTGTGTTAGAACACATTTAGAAGGCTTTTGTTGAGGCTCAAGAGGAAAGCCAAGGGCACTGATCATTCATTACCGGAACACGATTGTGTAGATTGAAGGCTAACTACATTGACTACTCCACAGCATCTACACTATTTCCTACATGTGGATTCCCGTTATAAGTTTCACCCTGACGTTCGGCCTGGGCGTTCTCTTCACTGTTGTGCAGGGCTTGAAGCAATCAGCCAAAGTTGATCCCCGCCTCGTGTCTCCAGCCCTACGAATGTACTACCGTAACTGGCTGAAGCGACTCGAAGCGGAGAAAAGTCTGAACACAAAGGTGGAGAACATGATTTCAACGATCTACAAGGTGACAACCCAAGCAACGGTTTTCTGCGAAGATTGAATACATATCGAGGACTCTCCTGTCTCCACGGGGTAACTTTATCTAAAGTTCGCTTCGCCTTGCAGTCAACCCTACACGACGGCGCGGCCACGTTGCGTTCCAACGTTGGAATGCAGTCTACTAACACTCTCGATTCGACTCTGACGAGGTCGTTAGCATCGTCGTCCACGAACTCAGATCGACCCTCGCCTGAGGAAACTGCCAAGAGTTACGCAAACGGAGCCACGATCATTGCAAGGGCCGATCCAGCGACGATCACCTACGTTTAGATCGTTCGTTCGCTCTGAATTATTCTCGATTGGGAAAACTCCGCATTTCCCAAACTTTGGAATTCAGCCTATCAGCAGAATACGCACAGCTCGCGGGTGTTTGGAATTTCAGCTTCGGATATTGTATTGGGAGGCTGGAGATGCATTGACGCATGCGTCCTGACGGAGAATCCGATATGATCATAATTCTGTAAATATTCTGATGCGGATCCATACCGATCAGCGAGCAACCGATAACTCAATATCAGGCCCGAAGCAGATACACGTATCCTGGATTCTGGAAAATTCGGTGGTCGCGGATCCTCTCGGTCGAGAGATCACGTCCGTAATTCCAAAGATTCGTGACATTCGGCGATGGCAGAAGCCTCGAGTAGACTCCCAAAATCGGTTGTTCTCCTGTTACGGCTGTATCGGTTGCGATCATGCGCTCATCGCCTTTCGTGCAACAATACATCGTTGGAGTCATAATTACTACAGCTCATCATCTCTCCGAATAGACCTTGTGTCTGCTATACAATGCAGTCTATTCAAAATGTGTACAGAACCATCCACCAGAACTCTATAACTTAGAGCCGGAAGTTAGAAGAGCAGTAGGAATAAAACATTGATATAAGTAGTATAGATACTTTAAATCACGACTACGATAGGATTTAATAAAAATTTCCTATATCATGGGATTTGTATCATTCTGGTTACGTTGCAGTCATAGGCAGGACCTGAATACACAAAAGTTCAATGAAAACGGTTCTCATTGAAAAGAAGAAGACCCTCAGCAAATGGCGGGGAAACCGCGAGCCAACTTAGTTGGGAACTTCAACTCCCCAATTATTCCTGAAAGTATGAAGTAGTGCCGCAGTCGGAGCTATCATCACATGGTGGGCATTCTATCAAATTGAAAGCCTTCGCCAAACTCTCAGAACGAGACCGTATGGACTCAGGGATTCGAGCTGACTGATAGAACGGGAGTGGCTCAACTCAGGGGCGCCACGGATTTTGCCATAATTACAGTCTCGAGTACGATGAAGATTGAAAACCACTCTAAGCGGATTGGACAGGGAACAACGAGTTGAAGAAGGACGTCTGTTCCAGATTCGGAGTCTTATCGGATTGCTCCATGAACCCTGGAGCGCACTGCCCAAAGGAGAAACGTCAAGAATACGAGAGTTTCTGAGCTGTGTCTAGGCAATCAGTTCTCCTCCGAAGAACGTAGATCCGCGATCGATCGCTGCAACTGTTTTCCTTCTCCTGAGAGCTATTGAGAAGGTGGACGTTACGTTCATTTGTTATCTTGACTCGAATCGAATGAGATATGAGAGCCCGGCCGCTGTCGCTTTTTGGAGAAGTTTCTAGAGTAAGCCTGTCTGAACCCACAGGCGGATCCATCGCGGGGTGCTTGGACGTGATACGTGATGCAACCTACGACTGTATATCTATACGAGTCAGGAGCAGCGGGGTGGTGTGCTTCCTCAAATAGTAGCAGCAGTGAGATCGGTGGTGGGGATTACCGGCCGGCTCAAGGGGAATCTATGATCGAGGATCGAGAGTCGCGGGCTTTCGGGATTCCCGAATGGTAATCATGGATCATTCCGTCTCAGTGACGGAGATGGGCAGACAAAGGAAAACAACGAGACGGGCTCAAGGAAATGTTTTCATTCACTCGAAGGATGAGGGAAACATTCAACAAAATTTCGGTGGTGTTTTACAGCGTCGGCAAACCTACGAATTTGCTTCCGTACCACTTGTACGTACCGGGCGATGGCTTACGGCGCGGCGTAACTTTCTGTGGAAGGCATAGCTTATACTTGAGTGGCGCAGTTAACAGTCTAAAGCGGTTAATGCCCGAAACTCATGGTCAGCTGATTGTTAGCGAGGCCCGTGCAGGGCTTTTTTTTCGTATGTAAAAAGTAGGCTCTTTCGTTTTTGCATATTCATGCAGTATATAGATGTTTTTCCCTGTCATGTATATATGTAAGTATTTATATGATTCTCGAATTCGCGAATTGACGGCGGTGGGCCTCCACAAAATTATCATCATCAGCTTCAAAGTTTTCACTGCTGGATAACTGGTTTGACACACGCGCTTGGCGAAATGATAGAATAACCGATAGGCCAATGTTCACACCCGATGGGTTTTTTTTTCGTTCTTTCCTCGTAGGAGCTTCTCCACTCGAACGTTGGTGGTAGTCTCCAAGAAATCCGATTCAGGCTTCACTCTGACTCTCAGCGCTCGTTCCTTTGTCGTATCTTTCCTTTTGTGCTCGCAGATGTCGCCCAACTGCATGTCAGTGGGATCAATCTCTTTGTTTGGTGGTGGCGGGGAAGTTCATGATCCAGGTCTGGTGGCAACGATACAGTTCAGTTCTCAGCACGGAGGAAACGATGATGCTCCGCTGCATGGAGAGACGACTTATGGTCCCCAACAGTGGGCAGGAAGGAGGGCAGGAATAAAAGGAATGGAACACAGCGTACGAAAAACTCGGAACTGAATGCATCGGGAAGCTCACCAAAAGCTTTTACGACTTTGCGCGAGGTTGAATGCGCGCGTTCCCGGGAACCCACGACGGAGGTGGTGGTCGAAGAAATGAAAAACTTAAACTGGAAAATCGTATAACAGGATCGTTATCGGATCAGCGTGAATCAGGTTCTCTTTTTTCCCTTTTTTTTTTTGGTTTTTTTTTTTTTTTTGCTTGAGAACATATCACTGTCCAGAAACGGCGACCGATCAAGATGTCGAGGCTACAAGGATGGGGAATATGAAGATGAATCGGAACGACAAAATCAAGGATGTCGGAAGTCAAAACACAGGAGTCGTCTAAATCGAAAATAACAACATTTATAAGAGAAAATGAATGAAACAATCGTATCAAATCAGTGCAGAACTAGAGGACACGGGAAGAAGCAAGCGGGCGAAGAATAAAAAATGAAGGAATTCATCCATCTGTGTTCATCTAAGGTACGACGGAATTCCGCTGAATGGACACGAGTCGTTCGCGCACACGAGATCGCCCGGATTCCATTCGATGATTCCGACAGGATAATTAATTGCCTGCCTATTTTCTTCCTGAGTTGATCCCCGCGCGGATGCCGTACGACACGGCGACTGCATGAAAACATTCCTAATAGCCTTCAAATAGTCAGCCGAAGATGAAAACAGAGGAAGACGCTCATTACTACGATCAAAACGATCATCAGCGCCATCACTGTAATAAATACTGTACATCGCTGTCTGTCGCTGGAGCGCTCGTCATCTAAGATTTGCATGCTCCTGTTATCAACCAGGTGGTACTCGGTACCTGAATCATCTTTCATTGGTGTCTGCTGGTGCTGAAAAAGTCGTTTTCTGGTTTCCGAATTTTGTTGAACACTACACTCCATACTGCTGTATTTCACTTGATCCGGTTCCGTTGCTGACTTCGACAATGTTTGCGGCTGGCCGAATGTTGAACTCGTCTCCCGTGGTGTGGTGTTGTTCGTGTTGGAAGTCGAAAGCGGTTCCGATAGGTTTGCCTGATGCGTCGGCGATAATTTTGCAGGGCTAGATGACAAAGAGAGTTTTGCGGTGGATAGAATCCGCGGATCGATCTGCGATGATTCCGACTCCCCGCATTCGATCGTCGGCGATTCGCGAAACGGCAACGCGTCGCATGGCGGGGATGCAACCGACTCCAGGTCTACGAAGTCTGCGGAAACATCTGTCGGATTCTTTGGAGTTTCCATCGAGGTTCTTCCACTCAGTAGAAAAGTGTCACATGCTCTGGAGACAGCACCGCCCGACTCTGTTGACGACGCAGCGTCAGAGTCAAAGATTTGGATGCTGTCACTTGACGGCAGCGCGGTTTGGAGATCTTCCGATTTTAGAGGAGAATTGGGCAAAGGCTCTTTTGGAGAAATAATCTGAGATGCGGATTCGCCTACGGATGACCCGTGTTCGGATGGAACTTGATCTTCACTTTGACTTCGCTCCAGGTCATCGTTCATTCGTTCGGCAGTATCGCGGATGGTATCACTGTTTTTCGATTCTGAAACGAGTCCACACGATTCTAGGGCCAAATTTCTAGGCGGGAGAGGTTCCGAACGCAAGCAATTCATGATCTCTGTCCCACATCGAAGCTCAGGTCCAGATTTCTCCACAAGAATCGAAGACGTCGTCGCCACTTGTGAGCTTGAGTTACCATCGGAGATTTCTTCCGTTTCATCCGAAGAACAACCGTTGACTGCGATGTAGTCCGACGGCCGTGCTCCTCGATTCTCTCTGACGTCAACCACTCGGGACAACGCGGAGGCTGCGACCGCGGGAATTTCGGATTTGGTTTCCTCAAAGTGCAGCTCCAATGGAAAGGCAAGACCGCCCGGAATAGAATCTGGCTCTGATAGGAAACTCTGGACGACAGCAGGAAGAAAACTGTGGCCAGAGTTTTGTGGAAAACGATTTCGAGCACCCGTCATCAACAGAGAATCTGCGAAAATCGCATGAGGGGGAGAAATCTGCCGTGAAACCTTGTCTCCAATTATCGAAAGACCCTTTGAGTCCTCGTCGACAGCGGATAGCTCCGTTTTTGAATCCAGCTCTCGACTCGATCGATGTTCATTCAGTGCCGGGCAATCTTGCGAACTGGAGTGCTGTTTGAAATCTCCGTAGTATAACGTCTCGTAAGGCGAAACCGTCGGCTGTTGTTCATTGAATTTTCGCTGTTCGGGTGCCAATCTTTGAAGTTGCTGCTTCGGCAGCCATCGTTGTTCTGGTAACTGCTTCTGATAATCTTGTTGCTGATACTGATGTTGAACCTGCTGCTGCATCTGCTGCTGGGGTTGTTGATGTGGTTGTTGTTGCTGTTGCTGATAACGCTGTTGACACGGTAGAAACTGACGATGCTGTTGGAACAACTTTTGTTGTTGCGGTTGTTGTTGGTGTTGATGTGGCAATCTCTTATCATGGCGTCCTATTTGAATTTTCTCACGGCTGAGTTGTTTTGTTGAACGAGTATCACCACCGCCGACTTTGTCCTAGACCCCCGCCTGCGCTGCAGTGGGAGCAGGCGGTTGGTAAACTACGGGTGCGCTTATGCCGTCAAAATTCTGTTGGAAAAAGTCGACGATTTCTCGATGGTTTGGACTGTCGAACGTCACTTGCACAGGTGGAACTGGCGGAGATTCCCGGTTGCGGTAGTGATGGTTGCCATCCCCTCGGCTCCCGTGGTAGGAGGTGTGGTGCCGTCCATTCATTTCACGGTTGTCTCGGTTCCCGTGATCCCGGTATCTCTGATTGCTCCCTCCACAGCGGTCACTACGGGAAGAAGATCTATTTAGCCGTAGGTAAGATCCGAACTCTGACAGAACACAGTTCTACATCTAGACCTATCTATCGAGCATCATGCATAGCCAACTCAATCTCAACAATCAGAACGAAGCGCTGCCCCAAGATCGGTTACCAAACAGCCGAGAAAAGGAAAAATGCGGAGATCCTTCGAAAACGAACTTGATTACAATGGAATTGAGCTTTTCGGGTAAATCGAGACACAAGATCGATGCACAAGGCTCGAAAGTACAGAGAACGTCCGCTCGTGCACTTTGCGGACACAATGAGATGTTTGAGAACTTGTTCACTCATCAATTGCGTAAAGAAGAAGCGCATCCAGGCAGATGAAGCCGCAAAATGCACCGCGGAGAATGAAAAATATCGCGTGCACATCTCGTACCGGTCGGTAAACTCAATGAATGAGGAAAAACGAATGATTTCAAGATGTTTCTGTGCTTCGAGTGTGCTGAAGGAAATTCGATCGCTAATGATTGTGAGAAGCCGTGGTCAAGGACCAGAATGGGTTTTGCGAGCAGCGATTGAAAGATTCTGGGGAAAAACTCGAGGCGAAAGGTTTCGTCAATTCAATCGTGACAAGAGGACGTCTACAAGAATGCCGTTCTCGGTAAGAGTCCAGAGGGGAACCAGTGCCCGCGTAGCGGTAAGAGTATGTGTGTCTTGTGTGTCAGAAGGCTCGCAGAAGAAATTCAGGGAACAACGATGGGGTCGTTTGCGTGTGAATCGAGAGGATTGTTGATATAGAACTTACTTGTTGTTATCTGGCGAGTTTCGGCTGTGATTGTCGTTGCTCCTCCGATTGCTCTGTCCCGAGTTTCCGCCACAGTGGCCGTGATGGGAGCCGGACATGTTACCGTTTGAGTTGTTTACACCTGCAAATTCGAAATCAATGATCAGCAGGTCTCGTCTCACTCAGATTGGTGCACAGAAAAAGATGGAGGAGAACTGAATCGAGATGGAACTCATAAGCGAAAGAACTCTTGTCGAGCTGTTGATGCCGTGGCGACGCTCGCTTGCGAATCGAGCCAAGAAAGTCTCCTCGCAAAAGATGGCGTTGGCGGTCGTCAAAATAAAGCTTCTGTGATCGGTGCGCGGTTCAGGGTCGAGGTCGGGGAAATTCATTTCTGTCGAAAGGTGCCGCACCGCTTGTCGAATGGATTTTTTCAAGTCAAGGCGCAGAAATCAGGAGGCCGAAGTTACGATAGGACTGGATGGTGGCGTGGCTCTCTGGTCCTCCCGCAGTGGAACCTGCTATGACTGATTCCGAGTTTGAGACAAAAATGTGTTTAGATGATGAATCCATAGAAGTGAGCTGATATGGATTGATATTGGGACACCGTATGAGCTGACAATGAGATTTTCATTCATTCCTCGGGCACACATAGAGTTACAGTACAGCGCATGCCAGGGCTCCAGGGCCATTGTCGAGGCCAGCCCCGGAAGGGGAATTGAGGGAATCGGGGATTTCCCCATAGGGTTCGAAAACTAAACGCTCGAGATGCTCACTGAGCGCATCCGCTAACGAGCAGAACAGGCTGCTGAACATAATAAGCCGCGCCACACCGTATGTTTTGGGCCCGTAGCCATGACGTCTACGAAGTGGAGATGTTTACCCACTGGTCCGTACAGCGGAACAATGAACCCGCGCGATCTTGTTGAACACGTTCATATCACATGGCATTCTCTCGTACATTTCCAAGCGACGTTGACATTAGGAACACGCCTCATGAACGATCCGACAAGGGAAATACCACGTTCTGATACTATTTCAACTTCCGGAGGCGCGAAGAGGAACCATGTGTGGAATCTCGATCGCCGGATTTCGAAGGCAATTTTCGTGATGCCCCTCCGTAACTCGCGGATCAAAGAGCACTGAGAACTCGCATGAGCACTCGACTTCTGATGGAATCAACCAGCGATAAGCATCGGATCCCCCGTGAACATGAGTGCATCTTCCCTTTAGTTATTTCCGCTTTGCCCTTATGGAAACGTTTCACTCAATCGCAATGAAGGTAAGCGGCACGGGAAAGCATATTCACGCAAACTTCATTAGCAGTCAGACGCTTCATGTTTTCGGGGGTATGCGCCGGCTGTTCCAAAGTCCACGATGAATGGATCTCGATCAAGATAAATACTGAGGAAGGAAATGAAAAGGATGGGGAAAACAGCCGTCGTCTCTCGCCTCGATCGATACTCGACGGCTCAAAGTAACGGAAATTCAGAGACGATAGGAACAACAGCAAAGGAAGCGAACGGGCCTCTCGGCCGGATTAATCGGTTTTGATCAGTTTCAATGCGTTTTCCGTGTTTTTGCTCGACAAAACCCACTCTCCGAAGTGCGGATTATGTTCCAGCTCAATTTGTCACTGGATTCTGTGACGAAACTATGAGCTCCTTGTGGAAACTGAGGAAACGGAAGTTCCGCCATGGAAACGACTCTATCAGAATAGGCGTCGATCGTCGCTACAATTCTAAACTCGCGAGAAAAAAGTTTCCGAATCGCACTACGGAATGGCGGCAGTAGCCTTGCGGAATCCTCACGATTCGAATGATTATTATTACTCCGAGTTTTCATCGAATATTGGTGATCAAGAAGTCCGATCGTCACTCGAAGACGATGAAGGGAAAGTTGATCGGGACGAAAGAAGCGGCGGAGTAAACGATTCAGCCGCGGGCAAGTATTTGGACAAGCGTCGAGGGCCCTCGCCTTCGAATATCTCAATATCTTCAAACGAAGTCCGTATTTTCTAGGGAATAGGGTCAGCCTATCCACAAAATTTGAATATAGGCATTCCCGAAGCCCTTTCAGCACCGTCGGCGAGTGACGATTTCTCGAAGAGCCGACTTTTTTTTGAGAAATTTCGGCAAAAAGTTTGTCACCGAGCAAGTCGCAGTCGCGTGACTTCTGCCGCGTCCGATTCGGCAGGTGAATCCCTCAGCGTATCACTCGGAGCTCATGGTCTCCGGCAGCAGTCTCCTGATCGGATTGTTCCGATGGAATCCTCACGCTCCAACAGTTGAGAATATCGACGGTCGGGCACTCCTCGAAATCGTCGGTCGGTTTCCAGAAGACGTCGAAAATTCTTCGTTGAATTCAATTCGCTCCGCAGGAAGATCATTGGCCCCGTTCAGATACCCGACGAAGCGAACTACCTCCCGGTGACACATGTGCCCGACGGACGATGCCCGCGGCGAACCATATGAGAGCAACAATCCCCAGCCACAAGTTCACGGAGTGAACTGCTCACCCCTACTTCTCTCTGTCTCTCCATTAAAATCTTGTCATCGGATGACGGAAGCAGCAGATCCAAATCTCAGCCAATAAATCACGCGAATCTACGGTCGAAACTCCAGCGATTCGAACGAAATCCCTCGAAACGACCGTGGTCTAACCGATAAGATTCACTAGCTCTCTTCAATTTCAGGTGAGTTTTGACAACAAATCGAAAAACTAGACGACGAGACGCCATAAGACCGCTTCCGAGTTTCAACATCCATCCTATCGATGGGCTTAGTTTGAAAGGATTGCGTATGAGCCAGCGGAATCCAGATGACACGATCCGTTTCTGTTCTGCTCGGGTTAGTTCCATAAGGCGGAATCACGATCCTCAGACAGGGATCCCGGGAAAGATTCTCCGTTCACAGTCGCCACCGTTAGGGCGTGAGCGTACTTCGGGAACGAATCGGACAACTTACCTTGATTGTTGTTCCGCGAGCCGCGGTACGACATGGTGAACACAAGAGATTGAACCAGGGCGCGCTACTTGGTGGTTTATCGCAAGCGCCAAGTCGGGCCCACAGCGTCAACAGCAATGAATTGTTGTCCTCGGTGAGGGTTTCGCTCCGCTCGAATGTTCATAGGGGAGATCGAGTCGAGCTCAGCAACATTCGGCTTCCCGAACGCCAATTGATACACTGAGTTCGTGTGCCTGTCGAACCGATCGACGATGAACAGACGGACGGACGGAGTAACTGACCGACTGACTGACGGACTGACGGGAACCGACTCTTGGCCGATGTTGTCGTGTTGTGTTCATTCACAACAGACACACACACTACCGGAACTTCTCGACGCTGCACACACAGTTGTTTCTCCCTCCTGGCAAGCAGCGGCGGTGACGACGACGACAACGATGCCTAGTGGCTGCTGCGGAGGGTGCTTTTGCTTGAGATAGATACGGCGACAACGCGGAGTGAGTCTGCTCGCTCGTTCGGTCCGACGACTGCGTTAGTGTGTCTGGGTGTGAGTGTGTATGTGTGAGTCTGCTTGTTTGTCTGTGAGCAGCCCATGGATGTACGGAGAGAGCCGTCTGCTTCAAACCACCAGCAGGGGGCCGCGCGGGGTTGTCTGTTGTCTCATGATGAGCAAGAAACGATTGAGGTTGGACGCATAATTGTCGTGAGTCATCTCCAATTCCATGCACCCGAAAGGACAGCTCTTCGTGACTTCCTTTACTCGGTCGGACTTCCGCGAGGTCGAAATAATGCATCCATCACGTAAACATTTGGCGTCACTTGCCAAAACCAGTTCTTTTGCCATAAATGTGTCGGATCGCTTTCGAAGATCGCCGCAAATCGTCAGCTCGAGCTCGATTGGTCTTGAAATATAGGGTTTGGGCGACGTCAGGCTCATTGAGTGAGATTTGCGGTGTTGAAATGATGTACGTTATTCTTGCGGAGGAGGAAGAGGAGGAGGCCTCCTCCCGGCAGACGTCCCGACCATGTCGTCGTCGTCGTCTGCAGACAAATAAACATACAGACGGAGTCACACTTACACTGAAACCAGACAGACATATATCCAGCAGATTACAAAGGTTCTCTGGCGATCAAGACCAACGGTAGCGCTCTAATCTCCTGTTCACGGCTACCGAGACCGTCAAACGACGACGAACGGTGGCGGTCAGCAAAGAGTATTGGTAGTGGCAACGTCCAGCTTCAGCAGCGACAGCAGTAGTAGCAGCAGGCAAGCAAATTGACGGATAGACAAACAGGAGCCGACCGGGCGGATCTCAGTCAAGTTTGTCAGTGACTCGCTCGCAGCTGTAAGTGAGTCAGCGGACCTGATTGAGGGGGTTCTCATTCAGAGCGCCGCGACAAATAGTCTGTAACCGGTCAGGCAGAGATCAAGACCGGCTCACTGTCCCTCACGCCCGTTCGCTCTGTCGAAATCGAATCCAGCCAGTGAAGCCCGAGAACAAAAGCTGGAATGCTCGCCTTCCAGGAAGATGCCGAGGCCAACGCACGCAATAGCAAGGTAAGTTTCGTTTATGCTCTCTGCCATACTTCGCGCAGGGTACGACTCGTGCAGCTGGAACAGACCAGCTGCTTTCGACGAAATGTGAGAAACACTTGATTTCCAGCTTGTTGTGTGAGAGTAGAATTACACCAGCTGCCAGTTGACAACTGGCCTGAGGCTGAGTGGCTGGCACGAGAAGTAGCGGTTCTCTTGGAAAGTCTCAGCATTTTACCACCGGAAGGAATCTGTCAGAACTCTGTCTTTCTTCCTCAACTTCGGTGGAACAGCCTGCTGGGTGCTCCGCTGGAATCATGAGATGCATGAGTCGAAGGAATTCGCTTCGATGACTAATGGCCCGAACAATGTCTCCGGTATCACGAGTCGTTGTTTAGGCTGCATATTTGTGATGCGCGATCTGATGAGTGGTGGGAACGATAGCAGCAGCAACTTTATCTTTCATTGAGTTTGGGATCACTCGAGACGAAAGAATGGTGCCACTCCGACTCGGGAATATAACGGGAGGCTCTCTTGGCCCGTTATCAGCGAGCAGCATAAAACATTCGAGATGATCGGTAATTCGACAAATATTTCGGGTTCTCGACAACCGATATATTTGGTCAGCTGCAAGACGGTATGAAGTGGGTCTATGAGTCGTTCGCGGACAAACTCATGGAAGACCATAAGCATGACGATAATGTGATACGTGCGGAATTTATCTCAATCACGCCGATACGATGAGGATTGATTGCAGAGATTAGTCCTCCGGAATCGGTAGTTTCGAATCGGTAGAGCATCGGTTCAAGGGTGCGGGGCAGATGATCAATAGGCAAGCATCTCATTGGATAGTTAATTCCAGGAATCCGCACCGGTGCCGGTGGAAACCAACGACGATCTTACAGTTGACATATCCGACGCGTTGTCGGAACGAGATAAGGTTAGCCGGCCTCAGAGGTTATCTCAAACCGGGACGAAGAACTTCCATTTCGTCGTGTTTTCGTTTATGCATGCTGAATGGTTTTTGAACCCTCGTAACAAGGCCCGTCCTAGATTCACGCGTCTTGTGAGGCATCTCTGACACTTTCATTTCCATTCGGCAGGTGAAGTTTACAGTTCACACCCGCTCCTCGCTGGAGGACATGAGTCCCGGCGAACATTCTGTCGTCCGTGAACACGAAGAGTTCATCTGGCTGCACACTGTGATCGAAGAGCACCCCTCTTACGCGGGATATATTGTGAGCGGGAGTTTCGAGTTGTTGATTACCAATATTCATTCATGATCCTCATCGCTTTGATGCGACAAAGAACGGAATAAGTCACCAACGTCTGATGCGTTTGGTTCACAGATTCCACCACCACCGCCTAGGCCCGATTTCGACGCTTCTCGTGAAAAGCTACAGAAGCTCGGCGAAGGAGAAGGAACCATGACAAAGGTTGATGGGCTTTCTTTTTCCACTAGGTATCTATCTGCCTGCTACGCATCCAATCAGTGCTTGTACATGACCCAGCGGAATAACTTTTTTATGGTTTTCAGGACGAGTTTGCCAAGATGAAGGCGGAGTTGGAAGCAGAATATTTGGCTACCTTCAAAAAAACAGTTGCGATGCACGAAATGTTCCTCCAACGCCTAGCGAGTCACCGGATCTTCAAGAACGATTCCAATTTCAAAATTTTCTTGACATACAAAGATGATCTCAGCGTGCGAGGAAGGAACAAGGCAAGATGTCTTTAGGTACCAGTCGTCCCCACTTCCCGACTTATTTTGATCTCGATGCAGATGAGATCGATTGGTTCCCAACTACGATAACTCCCGTTGTTTTTGAGCGGTGGTGTTTAGGTATGGATGTTTTGGTCTATTTGGGGCTGAATCAAGAGTTCTGGAACAAGATCCTTGTTGGGATTCTGTTTGGGATCGCTCTACCGTAAATGCATGTGGCCTAAGACCGCTAACACGAGCTGTGATCTCATTCCAGTGGGTATGCAACTCCTCAATCTTGTAAAAGTCGTTCATTCTCATTGCCAAACAAGCAGTTTTGCAAATCGGTCTTTAGACAAGATCAGGAAGAGCTGGCATCGGAGCGGAAGCTCCATCCAAAATTCACGTTTGATCATAGAGTCATTTCGGGACCCGGATGAAGTGCTTTCTCTTGTACGATTCAGAGCATCCGAGACTAATTGTAAGAGTTGCTATTTCTGATATGTGGATTTATCTCTTGCAGAAGGAAATGTTCCAGAAGTTCTTCACTAAGCTCAACCAGTCTGCGGATGAGTTTATGTCTCCTTCGGTTGAACGAAGCGACTCGTTCGATCCTCAGAAACATTTCCTTATCAGTTATCAGTCTCACGTTGAGAACGCCTTCCAGAAAGCCGACAAAATGACCCAGGTAGGCAATCACCCCGATCGGAGGTTACCCGAGATCATTCTATCCGCTCCTCGATCGATTTTTCCATCTTGTTCTCGACTTTCGCTCAGGACGAAATTCTTTACAGGCGCACAAACGGCTTGCCGACAACTATATTCGGATCTCGACGCAATTTCTAGAGCTTTCGAAAATGGAATCGCAGCTGCGCAAATACATACCGAAGTTTTCGGATGGCCTCGAAAAAACTCGCAAATGCGAAAGCCGCGCTTGCTCTGACATGGATCTGAAGCTCACGGATATTTTGAAGTACTACTACAACGAAACGAAAGCAGCTAGGGATCTGATGCAAAGAAGACAGCGGTATGTTATCCGATTCAAACCTCGGGGAGGCGGACTTGCCTCTCCATCTGGAACTTCTCCGCTATTTTTGATGAAGCTGAAGCATTATAGAAGTCATCATGAGCCGTATGGGGAGCCTGACATGAAGATCCTTCCAGGTGCTTGCAAGACTACGAAAATGCCAACAAGCAATTAGAAAAAGCACGGCTCCGCGAACGTGAAGTCCCGTCGGCAGAGGAAGGTCAACGAGAAGCCTCATCTAGATACGAAGACATCACTAGCACTATGGAGAAAGAATTGGTCGGCTTCCGTAGCAGGCGCATCTCGAACTACAAAAAGAGTCTCATCGAACTTGCGGAATTGCAGGTCAAGCACAACAAGGTGAGGCATCCGTCTGAAGGCTTGACAAGACTCAGGGCTTGGAGATGTTGAAATTGAAGTGAGTGGAATGATCGCTGTTGAAGTTGATATAAGCTTTTCTCTTTTCATTCCAGAGCGCTCTTCAGGTCCTCCGCAATTGTTTACTCTCCCTGAAATCGGAGATGATCCAGGATGAATTATAAATGTTACCTTAGTTTCTGAAGAACTCCGTCTGTGGGTCGAGTCAGAAATCGTTATAAGCTAGTTCCCGTCTCAAGCTTTTTATGCAATCTTTTGGCTGGCTGTGAAGAACTCGCATTTATCCACCTCCATTCACTAGATGGTGCTGAAATCGTCACCACTCTATCTATTCACGCATCCTCTAACGATTTCCATAGATTTAAGAATATAGGAGGGAATAACACACATATGACACCCAAAAACACATATAGCGTAGCCGCAACGAAGATTCCGATGAAATTGATGTTTGGCATCGGATCCGCGGAATCAATCCATCTCTGAATCACACACATTTCCGCATGGTCGAGTCAGCCCTGAGCTCGGCCTGGATCATCATCAATGGAATTGACACGAACGAACACAACTTTGGTACTAGCGTACTAACGAGTCCGGAGAGGAACTTGATCACAGAGAGGAAATCTCAGATCAGGCACTCCTGTTACTTCCGTGGTTAAAGAAAGCAATCTTCTTGTCTCGTCGAATCGTTGACTCAGTCCCCCGAAATCCAACGTGATCAAATTTTCTGCCCTGACATGAATGTCTCCGCCGGTCTTCCCTATGTCAGCCTGTCACAGAAGCAAGCGAGTACTGTGCTGAGCTGATTCCGGTACTCGCACTCCTCGTGTGTCTGATTCCGAACGAGCGACGTTCATTGTTCCCCGGAGGAATTCCATGTGTCGAATGTACGATTCTACTTTCCTGATATCCTGATGTAATGAGACCCCCCACCATAATAAGGTCCAGTGGAATGAGTTGGTAGAAATCAATCAAAGGAAACTGTTCACAGAGCTATCCCAAACGTGTTCAAAATAAAATCTGACTATATTTTCAATCGGGATGTTGTCACTCTTCTCGGGAACGATTCTTGGGATCAGGCGCGCAGTGAACAGCGCTCTCGGGGTGTCGCCTTCGTCCCTTGCACAGCCGCCTGTTACCTCAGCGTATCCGAGTTCCCGATATCTGTCATTTCACATGGAGTTCGAGGAATTTGCACTACGATGGCTCTGCTGTGTTGCAGATAAGCTCAGAATAGCTGAATTTATCTATTGTCGACCGGTTTGTCTCCAGGGAATACCGAGAGACGCATAAGGAACGGGCACGTTCCGAGTGGTTGGAGAATAGTTGGGCATGGCTTTCAATTAGAGATAATACGCTACGTTGCCCATGAAGAGCCGCAAAGTCCGCCAGCCTTGCCCGTTATAAACCGTCCTTATGGCCCTGAGACGAAAACCCAAGTCTGCAGGGCGCAAGTCATTGAACGTGCTGAAGGTTCCAACGGTAAATCACAACTTGAATCCTAGACGATGAGAATGTGCGGGAGAAACTCTTCGGATCACATCGCAAAGCATCGTCTCGTCTCGTACGTTTGCGTAGGTAACTATGATGTGTAAGAACCAGCTGGCGTGAATGCCGGCAGGACAGCGAGCAATGATACACGATATTCCTAAAAATATGGTGTTGCTCCATACCGGTGTACTTCAAACAGCAGGTCCTCATTCCCCCAACATAGCCCTTGGAGGAAGCCCTGGCCCACCAGGGCATCTCAAAATCTTCGGATGAGCATGAATGAGAAATTCAGGGCCTCAAAATTCCGTGTGACAATTACTGAGGGTTTGATCCTGCTCCATTTATAGCGACTGGGGATGTCTAGCAGGAAGGTTTTTGTAACCGAGATCGTAGAACACCCAGTACAGTATAAGTCTGAGACAGGGCAGCACAAACTTGCTTAAGTGACGGCTCTATCAAGGTTAGTTCGGATCACTGGTTCTCAAGCTCTTGCCCTTGCCAACGACGTCCTTAGGTCGGGGGTCGACCCCCAGGCGTCGATACTGAGAAATTTGAGAACTATCGCGGTCAGGCAGATTTCAGAATCACCTCTTCGTTCCTAGAGCTTGGACTCAACGAGACTCCTGTACGATCGCAGGCAAGATCATTTAGGGGTCGGTCCTCGTCGTTTCTGAGAATCGTCGTTCAAAGGGTCAAGGGGTTCAAATTGGCTTCTGGCTCCACTCAGTTTCATCGAGACCATGCCTTTAGCTTCTACTGAACAAGTCACTGTACCCAGAGCCGGATTTAGGATTTTGCCGCCCAAGGCTGGCTCGGAATACCGCCTGTCATGCTCTCTTGAAAATCTGAGAGTCAAACTAGTACGTGAGCGACTCTATCGTTTCGAGGCGTAGGGTCTATGGAACGGCGGAACACGTGAACCTGCGAACATCGAGGCTGGTCAGGCCTTCGCTCTTTGCGTTCCGCTGAAATCCGAGCGTCATCTTCGGACGGTCTCCTGTTTGATTTTTGGAGGGATTTTCATAAAAGGGTATGTGCGGGGACAGAGAGCTTACGGCGTAGATCTCGAGATGACTAAACCGACGAGACAGTCGAGCGGTCTAAGCAGTGTGTGCCACAGAAGCATGCTCGCAAAGCCACATGTGAAGCTTTCTCGGAGGGTATGTTGCGAGTTCGATCCCTGTAACCGGCTATTCCATGAATGGCCTCCACGGCTCCCAATCTCTACAGGCGAATGCCGGAACCGATCCACCAAATTCCGCTGCTTGAAGCCTCGCATCATAGATTCTAGACGCTTCTTGCGGGGGGCCAGAGGGAGGGGACGACGACGAGGAAAAATCCGCCGCCGATCACAAATCTGCCGCCCAAGGCTGTAGCCTTGTTAGCCTAATGGGAAATCCGGCCCTGACTGTACCGAATCCTCACACGACTCGGGCTGAAGATGGGGAACGGGCTGGACACCCGGTAGCTGCACTCCGGATAACCCGCGCAGACTTTCGGAACACGGTACTAGGAACACGAAATTCGCCGCGCTATTGGGGTCATATATTTTCGCTTACGATTTCGGTGAACGAATAAGTGTACCCTATTCTCGCGCGTGAATAACTCCAATAAGAAAATTACTTTGCGCAAGAAGAACCTTCCTTATAACGAACCTCGCGTCGGGATAACCTGCCGTATAACGAATCTCGCGTAGGGAGAACCTTCCGTATACCAAACCTCGCGCAAGAAGAACCTCCCGTATAACAAACCTCGCGTTAGAAGGACCTTCCATATGAAGAACCTCGCAAAACTCGTCCTGCATACACAAGGTTCTTCCCCCGCGAGGTTCGTTATACGGAAGGTTTGTCTCGACCGGGTTCTCGCAGCCGGAAGCGACGTCCGTCTTTCAACTTGAAGGTTGGCGGCCGGAAAATTCGGAGGAGAGTTTTCATTGATGTGAACGATCGTTCTCCAACTGATGATCAGTTCAAAAATACCCAGGATCATATAGCTTTGCTGACCTAGAATGTTGACAGGCATCTGAGGAGTTTGCATGATTCCCATCGCTCATCGCAGAGGGTGCGAATGCAGCAGTCCGACTCTTAGTGGTAGTATATGCGTGGAAAGAACATAGGAAGGAACCCATGGACAGCGGGTTCGGCTACCAGGTGTCTTTCATCGAGGATCGCCCTCTTCAATCGGCTGCAAGAAAATGCCTCCGCATCGGAAACTCGTGAATAAATCCTAGTCGGCCCGGTTTCCCGGCGGCGACAGTGATCGGCGAATGCTCTCTTCATCGGGAAGTAAAACTTCGGCTGGAGATTCTCAGTCAGGCAGAATGGTCGCCATGAGACAGATCACTGTACGAAGTGTACAGTGAGTCACTGTACTGCTGCTCGAACGAAGAACTCCGAAGGCGCGCTTTGGAAGGTTGCCCTGAACTCATCCACGTCAATCGAATCCGGCTCCGTGCGAAATGGTCAGGTGACCCGGAGGCCATAGCAAGCTGTCGCTGCGATTTTTAGCTTGAAGAGGGCTTTGACGTTGCGATGAAGAGGTTGTGCGGGTCTGGGACTCAATGGCATACCAGATGCCTTTCGGTGTTCTGTCGTGCACGTGTCGGGTGGAGGATTTCCCGGAAGACGGGAAAACGACGAATTGAGTCGCAAACTCGCACAGTCGGCTTTGTTGAGTTGGAGACGATCATCAGAGGAGAATCCCGCGTCCAAGCTTGATAACCTTGGCCTTGAAGACATCCGAGTGTTCGCAGTTTTGCCGACGGTGGCGACGGTGGGAGTAGAAAACCCAGATCTTCAGCATACATGACCAGCTCCACCTGAGGCTGTGGGCCCTGAGTCGTTTTTGCGAGGTCGTGGACATTCACTGTGAACGGTTTGAGTTTCGATATTTCATAACCTGGGATCACCGTGAACTCCTGGAGAATTGACAATCGGAGTTTGAGAATCGTGGTCGGAAACCCATGACGTGCCATCTTCTCCAAGATGATCTCCCTCGACGCGGCCGTGTCGAAAGCGGCTTCGGAGTCAATCAAGACGACAGCGGCAGTCTTTTCAAACCATCTTTACATTTTCTGCGGGGTGGATTGGGAAGGAATTAGCTGTCAATGCGAGACGTGCGACCCTTGGGCTCATTTTTGTATGTTCTCTTCCTCGCGTCAGCTTTGTTTTACTCGCTGCCCGTCATTCTGAATCTGCGAAGCGCTGGACCGACGGATGAACAACTTAGCGTTTCCGTAGGCTTGGGTTGACAAATTGACGAGGTCCACCGGCTTCGCGCACTTGGTTCATTTGGTTCTCGGGTTCCCACTCCGGGAATGTGATGTCGGGAAACTCCTGGCTCTTAAAAAGCCAAATCGCCATAAACGTTGCTCTGTTGGAAATTAGTCTGTTGGAAAACTCGCAATGGGACGGATGCCACATGATGCTTCGATTCAATCGTAACCATAGCGTCTCCTAATCAGCCCAAGGAGCGCTGAGCGAAGATTCCGGAGCTTGAAGTTCTCCCAAGACATTGGAATCGGTGAGAGATGACGGCTAGGAGAATCTGTCAAGGCCGTTCAGGTCGCCGGAATCAACAAGCACACGGGAGGTCGCGGCGACTCTCAAGTGTTAGAAAAGTCAGGGGTGTCGGCGGGCCTCGCGGCATTAAACGTGTTAACAACGATCTTCTTTCAGAGGAAAACCCGCTCAGAGATCTAGACGGCAATCTCTCGAACCATCGTCGGTGATCCAATCAAGCCGACTCCCTCAAGGAGCAACTCGTCGAGCCCAGCGCAGCGCCGAAAGCGCTCCTCATACTGCGGATCGCCTGACGAACGTACCGATACGATGTCGAAGTGAGCGAGCCTTTCTGCTTGATAGGCAGCGAGCGAGCAGCGAGCAACTACTACTCACAACTCTCGTGAATAGGAGAGGGAATTCGCAGCAGACGACCAGCGGGATTCGTAGAGCTGCGGCAGTTTTCATTGCGGCAGAGGAGCGCCGTCCACTGAAACTCATGAGGTGGTTCGTGGCGATAGTTTTGTGTTGTGCGGCGGCCCCGTGGGCTTCGGCACAACAACTAATTCGGGTGGAAACGTTCAATAATACACGAATCGACAAACTCGCAATTGTGCACGAACAGCTGTGGGCTGCTGGTGATGGATCGGTCTTCATCTACAAGAATTCGAAGGTACGTTCGTCTCGTCATCGCAACCACTGCGACAGCGGATGCAAAGGCGTCGACTCATCTGTTTCGAACGCGTGGATCATAAACTCTCATCGCACTCATGTCCGTGACTTCTTCAGAGTGGAATGAGTTAGCGAGCTCTGCGAGATGACGCACCTTGTTGCTGTCATCTGACTGACGGGTCAAGCACTGCCGGTGTTCGAAAAATGTTCTGACGGCTTGTTTGGATACGGAGCGGAGCGGCCTGTCCCGCCCTGGCTCGTGGCTATCAGTGAATTGTAGTGCCCGACTGCCTCGAAAGTCTTGCTGAGGTCGGAAGTCGGATGAATTTCGCGTGAGCGCAACTAGGTTTTTGTACATGGACGGCTCAAGACTCCTCAGGGATGAAATTCCGAAGCGTCGTGGACATTCCGCTCTTCTAATCCGCGATGGATCGGATCGCCTTCCGTCTGAACGATCACCAAGAGTCGGATTTTCCAACTCGTTGGACTTGGAGCATCATTGGTATCAGCTGACCCGAGTCTCCGGAGCAGAGAACAGCTGATCCGTGGACAGAAGTATGTAAAGGAAGAACGAGCTCACGGGAGTTTGTCAACATTTCGCGCGATTCTACTCCTGCTGTGACAAACGTGGACCGGTGATGTCGTTAAGAACACCGGCTCGCGCTTCCGATAGTTCTTGAACTTCATCTATTGGAGGAGTTTCCCTGTGATGTGGATTTTCCAGGATATAACGAAAAACCTTGAGTGATTCGATCGTCTTCAATCGCGAGGAACCTGTCGCGACCACTACAGTTCTTGTTTTTCGTCATTCGCACTCCAAAAACGGCTCTCACAAGCTCGATTATTGTATTTCGAACACAAAAAAGAAGAACTGAGCTCGCGGCAGTGATGGTTCTGTCTGACGTTGCCTCGGTGCGGATGGTGCTGAGTAATGACGTTTGATACGTGAAACATTTTCTGAATTCCTCTTGGCACAGGGCGCCAGTTTTACCCGGGGGTCGGCGAGGAGAAACTTTCCGGTGTTGAATGAGTTGACCGCGCCAGAAATTCCGATTGTTTTCATTGGAAACGTCCACACGGAGAAACTCGAGTTTATTCAGTGTTTCTGACGAAAGCGAGCTAGGAGAGAAAGTTACGTCCTAAGGCGTTTCCGTTTCCGTCTCTCAGAGTGTGCTTGAATCAATCGCCGAGAGAGATGTTGACACCGTCGGCCAATATCGCAGTGAGCAAGGCAGTGGAAAACATTGCTGCCGGGACCCATTGTTCCTAAAGGCTTGCCGAATTGTTGGTTTGTCGCTGCTGCGCGAATCAAAGATAAGGAAACAAACAAACAAAGTGAATTTCGGGCCTGGAGGTGAAGCTTCTCAGGTAAAAACATCGGATTCGACTCGGGAAGTATTCGAGACTGAGAAAATCCGCTAAAGCCGCCAACCTCGATCACTGGTTTTTGAATCATATTCAGATAATCTCATTGTAGAAAGTTGGAGGCGGAGAAACGAGTGGCACCATCGCGGCAGTAGTCCGTGAGTGATCTCGAGCTTGGAAATGTGTTGGCGACACAGTTCATGCACCAGCATAGCGGTCCTTCTTCTTCCTTAATTTAGCAATCCCTTCGAAGAATCTTTATCAATGACGGTTGATGAGCTTTGCCTCAAGTGGAACCGATTGTGTTGTTTGATAACGTTGTTTCAGAAATTCGTACTTTCCTCGCCTCGGGAAGAACGCGTAGCTATTGAGAAGGGGGTCGTCAACTCGGACGCGTTAACTTCTGTGTATGATGAGCGGCATCCAACGAGGGAGCAAAGCTCGATGATGGTCGGATCAGAAGATGCTCTGGAAAATCGGAATGGTCTGTTTGTAGCGCGAAATATGTTCAGAGAAACTGTCGGTTTGAACTGTGTGCTAAGTTGAACATGAGAAGCACAAGGCGCGAGCTCTTGAATCTCGGCCATCCAAGATGAACTCCGGTTTCCATGAAAGAGGCTGTCAAGCAGTCAGCAGCTCGTTCGCGCAGTTAATCTGGCAGGTTTCTCTGATCCGTCGAGAGCTCCATGTGACATGGTCTTTCGGATCGAACTCATGACGAAGTCGGAATGGATTCGCCAACAGCAATCCCCGCACCAAACGTCGGCCGAATCTACTGATTGTGAGGTGAAAGCGCGGCGCCTCTGAGGCCCGAATCTGAGGAGGCATTTCATCCTCCCGGCTGATGTCAAATTCGCGCGATTAGTTTAATAGTAGCTTCTCCGCGGGATGCTTGTCTGAAACTTCAGGTTTTGGCATGACTGAACATTTTGCTTCTGTTACCACAATGGCGAACGACGGCTCAGCGGCTATCTCGTCTCGTGAGCCTCTACGTGCGAGAATTCGATTGATAACTGAGTTCAGAGAGCTACCTGCTGCATGATTTCGACCTTTTGGCATACCCACGATCTCTTGGCAATGCCTGCTCATTGCTCTGCTCGTTAGGTCACTGTTCCGGGATCAGACCATCACTGGCTGCTAAAGAGGCAAAGAGGCATGTTCGCCATAATCGCCATGCACGGCAACCATGTTAATGAGACGCCACAAACGATTTGAATCTAGATCAGCGACTGTTTGAGATTTCTCCAAAGCTTTTCGACGCCTGGCTCAACGCGAGACGCGGAAATCGGAGGTTTTCGGATCAAAACTCGCCATGGTCTCGACGAGGAGCCCTCAAACCTTCCGCGAGGTCTCATTTCTGGTTGGTGCTCAACTTTTCGGGAGGGAGGAGTTTTGATGAACTTGAATATGATTCGAATTTCCGCGGAGCAGCTAAGGCAGCAGCGCGAGATGGGAAAGTCGTTGACTCGGCTCTTTTCGACCACGATATGGTTCCGCATGAGTGCAAGGACTCCGAGCATCCGGCGAATATAATACCAAGAATTGCTCGTTGCCTCAAAAACGGCCTGTGAAACAATGTTTACCACGCGATTCCGGCTGGCGCCAGGCATTGGACACCAGTGAAATTTTTTCGAATGAGTCAATGAAATTGCTGGGGGTTTCCGCGAAAACTGACAAATAATCCGTGCTGACGTCTAGTGAAACTTAACGTCATCCGCTGAATCAAAGCCTTGAGTTGAGTTACCGACCGGTAGCTCATCCACCGGGGAACCCTAACTTGCGATCAAACGGCTCGATCGCCGTTAGTTCCGGTGGGACTAACAATAAGTTATCGCTGAACTTTGAGCTTTTGCGTCACTAAGATAATAAGTACAAAATAGCTTTTGCAGAATCGAATCAAAGTCAACGCAATGCCCAATGGAGCAGTTAATCGCGTTCTGTTACGCCTAATTCGGGTATTTCGCGAATGAGTGGATGGATTAATGAACGTAACGCTTTGAAAGAGCCGTTGGTTGTGGACTCATTCATCGGATCAGCAGTTCTTCGAGTCAGGAGCTTAATTTGGTCTCAAAAGATCGACTGATTAGTCATCATCAGCCTTTCGTGAGAGTGACTCTCATGCCGGATTCCGGACAACGTCAAGTTTATCAAAATCGGCAACATCCGATATTTGACTTTTTCCGATGGATGAAGGACATCTTCATTTCATCAAATATATGTATGTCATCATATATGCCAGCTGCTGAACCATTGGAATGATTCACTGTATTCTGGCAAGTGAAAACCCATTTCATGTCGGTGTTAATTGGAGAGACACTCCGCAGTATCATGTTCCAGTATAAACATGGGCGGACCCAGACAGTCTATGGACGGTATTCGCCGGCTCAGAACAACATAGCTAGGCGTTGGGATCAGATAGCTTACTTGGAAAATGTAGAAGAGCTTCTAGGCCTGACCTTTAGAACTCAGGGAGGCAAACATGGAGTTTTGTTCCTAGATAATACGAGCAGTCTACCCAGCACCGGGATCGTGGAAAGTCAGGCACTCTTCCTATCATCGGATTCCCAGATCTTACGGCTAGGACTAACGCCTCACGACATTCAGCGATTTTTCTCTCGTTGATGCTCATTGGCTTTCCATCGAGCTCCAGAATGTGATTCGAGACTAATACCGTCGTCTGTCTAGAGAAGAATCCGCCGATACTTCAGAACCTCATAGAGCGGCTGGACCCGGTGGACCTCTAACATTGGCTCGAATATTCTCAGAATGGCACAGTATCATCAACGGAAATGTTTCTATCTCTTTCGATTGTTTATACCTGATCTGTACAAGTCGCATATTCTGCAGCTCTTCAGGCCTACTGTGCAACAAGAAACAATCTCGCCTTGCGCGGCCTTAATACATCTTTAGAGAGAAAGTTTTATGATTGTGTTGCTCAAGGCGAGTGCATTCTGTCTACGCTAAAGAGGCAAACGGGTATTTGCACGCTCGAACGTCGGGCGCTTCTGTAAACATAGGCGTGGTTTATAGGGTATTTGAACCAGATGAAGATCGGACCAGCAGCAATTCATATCCGTCTTCACGAGGCAACCCTGTGTGTATGTAGCTGGCCGCGTCTGCGGTCTCCACCGTTCTGTTTCGCAATTATTTTGCTGCGTGTACACTAGAAGAGATTTCGCTACGTGGCCGTAACGTCGAATGATTGGCGCAAACTCAGTTTGTGTGTTCTCGCCGGTATCGCGGAAATTGGGCTGGAATCAAGGACCCTGAAGAAAGCGAGCGCTCCACCCACCGGCGATCGGCTATCCGCAAACTGGAGATTACTTTTGGGTGCGAATTATTGGCTCGTCCTCCATGAAGTCTCCAAATCCTTGAATCTTCTCCCGTTGGGAAGGATGGACACTTCTTCCCAGCAACGAAGAGGATGAAATCCGCATGCTCCCTCTCGTTGTCAGTTAGAGGACTCCTTGGCCGAGCATTACAAGCTTTGAAATGGTGAACAGACAACGAGTGCGAGAAACTTGTGTTTGATTCGAGAGGCTGCCTCTGCTGGGAGGCTCCGCTGTCGGTTTCTTCTGATTACTGCATGGGCTCTACAACAATACATGATACGACATGGGCGACTCTGACTGATTGTCGACTGTCACTGTAACTCTGAAATCTCAGAGGACAGAAACCAGAGCTATATCGAGGCTGCCAACCGTAGATTTTCCACTGAAATCTCTGATGACTTTCGGTGACACGGGACTGCGATTCTGGGATGTGGCTGATAAACCCTGCAGAATTTCCCACGGGTTGTGCTCTAATGCTCGGATCCATGATGAAGATGCACCTTCAATATTCAGCTCGCTAACGTATGATGAACTCAATTTCATTCAACCTTCTTTTCAGTGGGTCGCGCCCTTCAAACGCAATGGCCAGGGACAAGCCTATGCAATCGGAGCCGTCACAACATCCAGTGCCGATCGGACGATAATGCGAGATAATGCGTCGACAAACTTGGGCATCATCTGTTTCGCTCGAGACCGGGGTCTCTGCTCGGTGTACGATCCTCAGACGAATCGTTCGTTTACTCTCGACGAAAACCAGGCTAGGGATTTTGCAGCTCCCGGAGCGCTTCTGATGCTCTTGCAAGATCACGCCAGAGGTTCTCCGCTCATGATTGCCGTGAACCAGAACGCCACACCAGTGAACGAAGTCCCGCTGCAGCTTGCAGAACTCTCGAATGAGGAATATATAGCGAAGACGAAGAGTGATGTTGTGAAACTCTCACTGAAGCCCTACAGTGTGGACAACCGAGGAAGGAATGACCTGTTTTCCTTACGATTCAGAGGTTGGAAGTCGTATTTTCCGCCCGTAAGTTACATTCCCGACAGTGCTCCTGGCTCAGGATGGAGAATTGGTCAGAGTCAGGCTCTGGAAGATGCCAGTATCCCCCGACAAAGCCGGGATTTTCATCGATGCCGCTTCTATTCTAGATTCACCATCTGTACAGCTTTCAACACAACGGGTTCGTTTATATGGTGACTGTACAACCTGCCGTGGACAGCGAAACGTTCCGTTACGACACCAGGATAGCGCGATTCTGTCTCAAGGATGAGAGCATGACAACCTATACTGAAATCCCTGTTAGGTGATGTTGTAGAGTAGCATCAGATTCGACCGAGAATGCTCGAACCCTGAGAGCGAGATATTCATACATATGTGAAGCTATATCTTCCTCACGGTCGATTCAGGCCGCTGAAACTGACTTCTGCTGTTCGCATCATGCAGGTGCAAAACCTCGCTTCACACGTTCGAGACAGCGGTCCACGCTAGAATGGTGAACCACAAGAATCGTTTCCTTCTATTCATGAGCATGGGGAGCACCGATCATGGCGAGCGATACTCCCGGGAGAAGTCTGCGATCTGTGTATTCGATGTCGAAGAACTCGACAAGAAATTCGAGAACACAATCAATGATTGCAATTCAGGCGCTCCCGAAGTAGGAGTCAGGTGAGAACGGCATCCTTCAAACCCTGTCTGCGCGCAGACGAGGACCCTTCTCACCTTTGAGATTTCAGTGGAGTATGTGCAAGATGCCGCTGCCTCAAATGCCTCATTGCCTTGTAGGAAAATAAGATACTATCAGGACACCGGAAGTTCATCGGGACCCCTGGCTTGCGAGCGCCTGGAACGTCGATTCGACTTCTGTGCTACGAATCGGCTAAACAAGTTCATCATTTCCATGACAGAGTATGAAGGTAAGGAAGTCTGCATATGGCAACTTGGATTGGAGCTTGAAATCCTGAAGAAAGAAGTCGAGAAGAATGTCGAGCACCGTCTGCTGTCCAAAATACTTCTGGCCATGGAGCCAAGTTGAAATCGGAACTGATTCAGTGATTCTGATTGCTTTTCAGGCGAAGTTGTGTACGCGAATGTGCGAAAAGCACCGGTAGACGTGACGTATATCTACGGCGCCACTCGTATCTTGTCAGCTCCGGTTGGGGTTTTGACCGCTTTCGAAATCGATCCCCCTGGATCTCCGACCTCGGATGAGCCCCTCTACATTTGGGCGACCGATCATCGAGGTCGGCTGCATCGAATACTCTACACGAGCAAGAGCAACTACACGAACAACTCGGAGTCGATGCTTCTCGTCAGTGTGCATCGACCTGTTGCGAAGAACGGCTTCGAGATCGAATCAGCCCATTACAATAACCGTACAATGTTTGTCATCGACAAAACACTCATCGAAGTCCACAGCCCTGACCCATGCTCATTGTACTTGAACTGCGGGGACTGCCTCAATCCGAGGGCTCTGACGCGCAAGATCGTCAGCTGCGTTTGGGAGAACGAACGCTGTGTTTACTCCACGGACGAGGCGAAGGTGGATAATGCGTACTGTAAGCCAGCCATTGTCGATAAATCGCCATTCAGCGGACCGCAGAGAGGAGGAACTCGCTTTAGAATCAAAGGATTCGATCTAGGTGACCAGGAATCGGCCAAAGTCATGTTCGGCGAGCAGAGATGCAAAATTCTCAGTTGGGACAACATGACCGGGATTTGTGAGGTTCCACCCGATCGCGATTCCAAAACGAAAGTTGACATCAATCTGGTTGTAGCAGACCATCGACACGACGCCAGAATGAAAACGTTCCCCATCGGCACCGACGGACCGCTGAAGCTTGGCACATTCACCTATTACAGCGTTGAATTTTATGGCGTGCACCCCTCGTTCGGGCCTCGCAAGGGCGGCACTCAGCTCCGAATCATCGGACAGAACATAGGCCAGTCGGGCCCTCTTGCGCAGTATGGTCTCATTGGCTCTAGCTCAAATATAGAGCATGTGATTTGCAAGGACTTCACTTTGCGCAATGAATCCGAGCTTTTGTGCAACACCACGGAATATTTCGGTCCGGATCCGTCTAGGGTCAATTCACTAAGCCTCGTGTTGAAGATAGACGGCGTATCTTATCCCGCTGTCGAGAAGCCGGACTCATCTCAACTGTTCGTGTACCAGCCTGACCCTACGGGTATCAAAGTGCATCCTGAGACGAAAACCGATTTCTTCGCGAGGGGTTCGCGTGCTTTCCCCATCGTCTTTACTGGGGAGCATCTGGATGCGGGAGCGTTCCCAAAGATCCAGCTGAAGCTATTGGGTTACTCAGATCACTTGGAAGCATCATGCATATCGAACGCCACCTGCATGAGGTGCCGCGTCCCGGCATTGAGTAATCAAATGATCCTCGACCAACCGCTGCCCGCGACGACGACGCTGAAGATCGACAACTTCAAATTCGAAGATCCTAGTTTACGGATCACTTACTACCCGAACGCAAGCATCGTCTTGAACGATGGTGAGAAGTTCGTCATCGACTCCGACGGGCCGAGCAAAATATTCATTCGCGGCAAAAACCTGCGTCCCTTGGACAAGGAAGACCTGAGGATCACTCTCAACGATCATTTGTGTACAGTCGGAGAGATCGAGGAGAACAGTGTTGAATGCTATTCCGATTCCCTCAGTGAAGGGCAGTACGATATCCAGGTCGAGGTCGAAGGCAAGAGGTACAGCGCCATCATGTCTACCGTTGTCACCGCCGGACGAGGTCTTGGCGGTGCGGCTACTGCTGCGATAGTCGTCGGCAGTTTGGTCGTATTGGTCGGCTTGACCTTCCTTCTCCTGCGGTACGTTCCATTGCGCAAGAAATTCATCGAGGAGCCAGCGGTGCACTACACTCCCGAAAACGATGGATATCTCAGACCAGACGAAAGGAACCCTGCTTCTGATAACGAACGACTATTGCCAATGATACCCCCCGACCCTGATATCATCAATCTGCTCTCAGAGGAAGGCTTGCTCATGGACTTCTCATGCATTCAAGTTGGCGCTCTGATTGGAAGAGGCCAGTTCGGCTGTGTTTATCGAGGCATCTTGAAACGCGACAAACTCAGCGAAGAAGAACCGGTCGCCGTGAAAACCCTACAGCAGCGCGGGCTCACCTCGAACGACGCCAACGTGTTCCTCAAAGAAGCTCTACGCATGAAAGACTTCAATCACCAGAACGTCCTCCGTCTCATTGGGGTCAGCTTCGACAACAACAACTCCACCGATCCTATGATAATCGTCCCGTTCATGGATAACGGTGATCTCTTAACTTACATCCGCAATCAAGACAACAAACCCACAGTGAAGGACCTCATCACGTTTGGTGCCAACATCGCTCTCGGAATGTCCTATCTCACTACGCAGAAGTTCGTCCATCGAGATCTGGCTGCGAGGAACTGCATGCTCGGCGTGGATCTGATTGTGAGAGTCGCGGATTTCGGTCTGTCGCGAGATGTCTATGAAACGTCGTATTACTCGAGTGACAACACGAAGACCAAACTTCCAGTGAAGTGGATGGCCATTGAAAGTTTGAAAGAGGGTGTGTACTCCCATAAATCCGACGTATGGTCATACGGCGTCGTGCTATGGGAACTTATGACGCGCGGATGCGTCCCCCTGCCGAATGTTGACAATTGGGAGGTCCAGAACTGGCTAATAAGTGGACGACGTATGCTTCAGCCGACTTTCTGTCCCGACGCACTCTACCAAATCATGATGGCGTGCTGGGACGAAGACCCCAAGAAGCGGCCTACGTTCTCCCAGCTGGTCAAAGACGTTCCGAACGTAATACACACCATTGAATTAGCGTCTCGCAATAGAATACCGAATTACGTGAATGTATAGCCGCCCTAAGGAGTCTCAAGGGATTTCCAGTGGTCCAGGCCCCACGCACAACCTGATCCTGCTCAGCGAGGACGCCTCATTGTCGTAGTCACCGAGCGGTGCGATCTCTAGACAATGCCATCTATTCTTTCATCTCGGTATTAAGGATGCCATATGAGTTATTGTTCATATATCACATCACATCACGTTGCTTGTGCAAGAATTCGGGACGATGCCCTGTACGGTGGGAAGCTCGAGAAGCTCTGAAACGTCCACGATCGGCTTCTTCCGGTTTTCCCGCCTCGAATGATTCATTAGGATTCCCTGCACAACATGGATTCGCTGCTTTACATGACGTCATGCATTTTCTGCTGCACATGACTGCTTCGGAACCCCGTATTTCTCCAAACCGTTCGATCCCGAGTTGTGTTCCACCGCCCGTCTGACATCATTCGATAGAAAAGTCTCGGATCCCGAATGGTGGTGACCATCATTTGGCCACGTTGGCCCTGATGAGAGTTTTGGGTGAAGTTGAGTAGGGATTGCGGTGTTAGTTATGTAGTTGAAAATTAATGTTTGTAAAAACCCCTTGCGGTCAAATGATCAATTGATAATATTTGTGAAGCTTAGAATATGACGACTCAGCTGTAAATACTTGTAGCTTACTTGCCATGATGGCACGAGACACTTACTGTCAAACCATTGCCGAAATGACACCATCTCTTTGGTTATGCAGAAATGACATCTTTACTCCGCCTCTTGGAACTGCAGTCCTCTAATATGACAGCAAAGAACTATACGGCAAGAACTACCTCGTAGCATTCGGAATCGATATTCAGTCACATATCAGGAACGAGTTGTCCGAGTTATTATGATTTCGGATGGACTCGAAATCGGTGATTCGCTCCTTGATGTTATAGTCAAATAAAGATGACGAAGAGATATTCAGCGGCAGTCTATCGTCTTGCTCCAACCTCACGTCGGTACATGGATCATCCCTGAGAGCCTTCCTCGTGTCCTAATAGTGGCGGATCCAGGAACGGCTCAAGGTGGGGCGGTTTCAGATTTTCAGTGTCTCCGGAAGATTTTTCCCCTCAATGGTTCGGTTGAATATTGAATCGTTTCTCTGGTTATTGTTAAGTACGAACATTTATCTAGTTCGGGGATGATTCATGAAATTCTCCCTGGACCGCCACTGTCTCCGAGCTGTAATATATCCCAACACGAGCTTCCTTCAATCCAGGGTTGTCGACGGGATGAGGCGGATGTAAGCCATTCCAGTGACAGTGGGTCCCATGCGAATGAACGCGCGGTTTCGCGACCCCTGTTGGTAAACAAGAGCAGACGACCGTGCTGTCTACTGTGTTGTACTCCTCTGGAAGCAGCTGAAGGGCAATAAGGGATTGCGTCGAGACTGTGGTGTATTTCACGCCGTCGTGATGGTGTATTCAAACAATTATAAATACCCTTCAGATGAGGAGCTTACCGTGCAGGAGATCAATGTATCTCTACCAACGCTCCGAGCGACGGGACTGCTGTTGGGAAAGGCCTGCGACGAAGAGAGCAAGGTTCGTTTTCACCGCAAGTTCCTCCGGAACGCTGGTTTTCAATCATAGTTCTCGATTCTCTCGGATGGTAACACCTGACCCTCCATGAACACTTTTTCCTGATTCCTCAAAGTTCTTCCCCGTCAAGCTGTTCTGACGGAGACAGGCTGTCCCGCCTGTGAATCGAATGTGTTCATAGATATTTGAGTTCTCTCATGCTTCAGGGCTATTCTGGGGCCCTTCAGGAGCTTTTGCGCGCTCTACCAGCTCAATATGATGCTCCCCCCATCGTTTCGTTGATGGAGTGATAGACTGGCTGCGCGGCTTCGAGACCGAGCAAGAGTATAGAAATTAAAGATCATCCTCTGAATGAAGCCGTATTGCTCCACATGAGCGAGTTCGAGTAACCACCCCAAGTACCCGCCCCTATGCCTCAAATGTTAGCTATTTTCTTTTGCAGGAGTTTATGTTATGCCGCTCGGAAAACTTGGACCCACGGAAATGTCTTGCAGAAGGGCGCGAGGTTACAGCTTGCGGTTTGCGCTTCCTGCAAAAATTGAAAGCGGCGTGCGCCAAACAAGTTGAGAACCATGCCTTGTGCCTAGAGTATGCTGGCGGGGAAATGTGCAACACAGAGTAAGTGTCACGGCCGTAGAGCGATTCGTTGACGCCGTAGGCGGATATTAGTTCCCATTCTCAGTGAAAGCAGATAAAATGAACTCGAGGAAACAGGGGGGAAATGAAATCTACGCTCTTCCCCAGATGCCGCCCTACGGAAAAGGAAATGGCGATATGTGCTTTCGAGGCCACAGGAATCAAGAAACCTCATCTCGGATATTTCACGATGCCCCGCATCCACCACACTGAAAGAGAACGACCCGTCAATCCGATTGCAACGCGTGTATACGAGAAGCCACCTTCATTCAATGACGCTCCTGAATTCGTCAAGACTGGGGATGGAACGTTCTACTAGGAGCACCGGATTTTTGTTTGTTTGCGCTAGCGAACGAAGATCGATTAGATTCTTAGAGTATACGATGAGAGGGAGACGCAGCACATGCGCGATTGTTCTATATTCTTCGATCGAAGACAGTTCGGGTGTGTGGCTGTCGACGGGGATCTGACGGGTGTCAGGTCCTGCTGATGACGGCGGGGGGACGAAGTGGAAATAAATAAAAGCGAACACTCGCTGCTCGCCAAATGGAAACGGGGAACTTCGATTAGTTCCACTCATCTTGATCATTGGGCCTCACAATAGATCCGGGTTAAGATGCTCTACGGACCAATTAGGAGAGTCGCGAATATCTTTCCCCTGGGATCATGACTTTTCACCAAAACACTACAGATGGCAGATTCTCCTCGATCTTCAGGATAACTCCTCATGATCATCTTCATCATCATCAACTGGCTCGTTATCAGTGTCAAGAAGGGGAGGAGGTTCGGCGGCCTCGAAACGCCCGCGAAACTTCCCATGGAGCCCCGAAATTCGTAATTCAAAACCGCCTTTCGTTCCTTCCCTTCTCTTCTAGCCTACATTGATCTCCAGGCTGGGGTGCTCGGAATCCTCTTCCTTCCAATTACCGCGAAGAGCAACTCTCCCGAGACTGGTCGATGAGTGATCACCAGGGCGCGAGGTGAGCGTCTCGTTTGAAGCATTCGAGGAGGGAAAAATTGCCCAAGTTTACCCGAATTCGGCTTATGGCCTTTGGAGTCTTTCGCATGAAAATTGGATATGCGTCCGCTTGAAATTGGACGCGTCAATATGTCCTTATGGTTAATTATAAAGTTCCACTGCACTCTGACAACGCTATCGAAGTAGGACTCGTTCACAGGGTCGGGCCCATCATATGAGCGACATGGTAACTTTCCATGCATACCTCGCGCGACAACGTGGAATCTCGACGTCTGACCGAGGGTCGAAGAGGGGGCTTCATTTCGTTAGCAAATCAATATTCTCGGAACTTCAGTCAAGCTGATGAGACTCTGATGAAGTTACGGTTGCTGGACAATCTTGCGGGCAACACCATCGATGTTCACAGCCGCGGAAGCATGGTTTAATGCCTCGGCGTCGAAGCTCCTCAGTGATTTTGGGGGAACGACAACGCACCGATGCGCTCTACGCAAAAAGCCGAAGTCTATCTATCGGAAACGGTGACGACACCGGGTCCCTGCACATTGGAACTCCGAATCGTCGTCAAATCGTATCTTGTAGCGACTTGAGGCGTGTTTATACTTCAAGCTCTCGATTTTTAGGTGAATGACACCAAAGCATTCCGATTTGAGTTGACCGTGTCCTTCGAGGCCTTCCGGGATCTCTGCTGATTGATGACTGTCATTGATCTCTGACAAAGTCACTTTCGTGCAACTTGGCGTCTCGTGTGGCCTTCTGGAGAAAAATCGCCGTCACTTCTATCGGAATGACTCCTCCCTTACGATTCGGGGTTTATGGAACTTTGTGTCCGACTCCGGCGCGGAAGGCCGCATCGAATCGGAACAGACTCTGCTCGAGCATTGGTCGCGCTCGACGAAGCCCCGAGCGGGTCGGTGACACAATCGTGGGGTCAGGTCCGGAATTTTTACGGATGTCCAGAACAGACGGGCACCCCGAAGACCAACACATGGTTTGTCCCGGTAGCAACAGATGAAAAATACCCGCCTACAATTAGGGAGAAACATGGGAAACCACAAATCATATCCGCCATCAGCAGGCCGTGCTTTTCCTCCCTGCCGTTGATTCCCTCGTTCATTCTCCTGTTGTATCATTTTTTGCACAAAGAAGAAGAATGTCGTCTTGCTGTTCGGACGCGGAAATGCGATATCGCATTCGATCGGAGGTCAATTAAGAATGCTGATCGTGTTCTCCTGCTCTTTGTTCTGGCGTTGAATTCCCCACTTCGGAAGATTTGATTGATTTTCATAGTTATTATTATTATTATTATCATTGGTTGGACTTGATTTTGCGGGAGAATACTAGTAGGTATGTTGTGACAGGGATCCCGGAGAAGCTTATCGCATGTCAACTTTATAACGTCACGGGCGACGTGATTACGAGACTTTTGAACTTTCCGCTGCTCTCATGAAAGTCTCGGTTCATTAACGTTGTTGCTCCGCAGGACGTCATTATCGGATACAGTTCGACCGACGGAGCCGCTGAGTTCTCCGGTGACGTTGAAGGATACCTGCTTCTCCGAACGCGTCGCGCGTGCATCGCGTTTCGCTAGCAAAAAATGTCCGACGTACATGTATAAAGGCAGCTCCGGAGTCAATGCCCGCAGCAATGCGGACGAGAGGAGCTACTACACAAGAGGTTGCAGGAGCGAGGGTGTCGTTGAGCGATCCAACCAGATCTAAGGCTTTCGTCCGATACGGTCGATAAAGCTTACGTAGAATGTTGTGTTTTTGGATGTTGGCCAAAAGTCAAAGGGGCAGATAAAGCAGTCGACCTGGCGTATGAGTGGCTTTGAACCGAGTGGAACACGGAGATAAAGAGCGCTCGGAGCGAGGAACCCAAAAGGAACAACTCGAGTAGAAAACATCCGAGACGAGCATCAAGGAGAACTTGCTCAGAACAGCTACGATGGAACGGGGCTTCTTCGAGAAACTTATAAAAGCCCATCAAGCAGACCACCAGAAAGGCCAGAAAAAAAGTTCCAGACGCTAAAAGTCCGTCCATTCAAACACGAGAAGCGGCGGAAACGTGAGATTTTTTATGTTCGGGCCTGCGATACAATGTTTCACTCTGGCATCGACAACTTTAACTTTTTATCATGGAATAAGGGCTCGACGAATCGATCGATCAGACGGAAAGTATTGCGATGAAAGAAACTGGCTTCCGATGGGGCGGCTATCGTCAAAAAAGAAACCGAGGAAAAGATCAAGCGAAGGAAGCCGCATTCATTTATTGCTCCGAAATGGGTTGCCAGCCGGCGCGGCGTGTATTATCCGGAGACTCCATTAGTCCGGCAGTGCCGAACGTTCGCTCTCGCACTCACTGTTTCCACTCGAGCTTCTACGCTTTCCGTCTTCCGGTAGCTATATTCGGTCATACTCCATACGATGCTCTCAGAGAAACCAAAAACAAAGAGCAAATACTCGTAGGTGCTCGATTCGTCATTGCTGTCGAAGTCCTATTTCCGCATGAGCCCGGTAAGCCTCAAGAATGGAGCTGGAGCGGCATCGTCGACGGGATGCGCTCGAATATCTTTCGAAATACAGTTGAATCCGCTTGGAAGAAACTCCGCGGGTATGCAGGGTCCTGTATCCGTGAAAGCGTCACTCGGCTGGATCATGTCCTCTGGGGGTCTTAGGAGACGTTGACCCGAGGAAAACCGGTTTCAACCACTCATAGAACTGGGTTGTGCGGCAGCGGCCTCCTAATTCGACCATTCATGTTTAGAAGGCTTCTTCAGAGAGACGTGGATCTTCTGACGGCTGCCCTGCCGTAGAGATTTTCCTCTTCCCAACAACGACGTGTTTTCCGCATCTACATAGAACGATTCCAACAACCTCAATTTCGACCTCGATTCCAACTATCCGTCTACAAAACCACCCAACTGCATGGAATGCGTCAGCATTGCAGTCTAGCTTTCAGATCTCTCATCAAAAACGGCCTACACACGTTATTGATGTGGGTGGATCCGGATGATTGTCTCAAATTCATAGAAGTTCCCTCCGAGGAAATGCCCCTCATAAAGTTAGTTTCGGCATTGGATCCCCCGAAAATAAGATCGGGGTATCGGAGCCTATCCCACAGACGGGCCTCCTAAGCAAGTGCCAAGAACAATAGATGTGTTGACAGAAAAGAATCAGTTGAGAGATGAGATTATGATGTCCAGGATTCATATTCCGTCAACCGAGATCAATGAGGATCTCAAGGAGATGTTCTCAGTATCCTTATAGAGCTTCCATCGCGTTGGGTTCTCAGATTTGCCTCTCCCTCAGCCCTCTTGGAAGCATTTAGTGGTGTAACCTGTTGTTAAGGCTCATGATCTGGCGTTTGAAAAGCTCATTCGGGGAAAGTGAGGCGTTCACGGGAGATGTGTTCATTTTTTTCACAGCTCCAAGAACCGTGCTGTCGAGAGCTCAAACGGAGGAATTTCAATCGCTATCTCCAAGCTTTCGCTGACCGTTCGACTCGCTGTCTCAAGGCAGCTAGAGCGTTTCGACGACGATCAAGACTTGAGAAGTGACTGTTCAATGAGGGAAGCTTCGAGGAGGAGGATTTCAACGTTACAAGAATCTCTCGCTCAAATCAGCACTCTGAGTATGAGCAATGTTCCAATTACACAGGATCGCACCCACCGCCTTCACTACCTCTTCTGCAAAACACCATAAGATACTTCTCGAACTGAGACCGATCAGTTCTGTCTTGCTATCATTTTCCTTGGTATTATCGGGAATTTCCTTACCGTGGTACTTGCGTGGCCAGAGGAAGCACAGAATTCAGGCAAATGTTCAAAAGCCGAAGAACCTCAATATCCGAGTCGTCCCACACCCTGTGTTCCTGCTCGCTGGATTCCTCGACCGCGACCACGGAACATGGGCGAACCGAGATCGACTGAGGTCGGTCGGGTGCAAGCAGGAAAAAACTTGACCAACACACTTTCGGAGAGCTTCATACGACGGAAATTGTCGACTTCTCGCGCAGGAAGGTCTTCAAATCCTCATCACGATGTGACGACTTTGGCTTCATAAAAATTCTCCTCCGGAGCCTGCTGCAGGAGGCGAACGGCGTTACTCCGGTGAGCGATCGCTGCGCCTGATATTCCCCGAAATATTTGTTGTTGGATTCTAGCGGAGCTTCCAAAGTGCCTCTTTTTTCCACCTATCGCCGAGCGCTACCTTCGAAGAGAACTCCATCATCTCATCCGAAATCTTCGAGACCTTGTAATACCTCAAGCGAATTCGGCTGTGGATTATGTTCATCTCTGTCGCCATTGTCGGCGCCACGATCATACAGCGATTCAGGCTGACCTTTGACGACCTTCGGCGAGAGTTCCAATACGAAGAGTTCCTATGGGGGCCGCGGCAGCCTGCCTCGCTCGAACGCCGGGCACGCTCTAATTGAGGCACTCGAATAACTTCCTAGACGATAATTCCTTAACGATCCGAAAACTCGGCTTGTTGTGCTTCTGCGCCTTTGCGCGTAGCTTCGCTCGACAAGGAATAACTAAATCCGATATCGAGAGCTGCTGATGAAGATACGCTTTGGAATCTGAGGCTTGCCGGCGGTCGCTAAGCTCCAAGTTCTCAATAATTGCAGCCCCAGGGAACGGCTGAAGAGTCCGTTGGGTGGGGCGAGCGTTAAAATGAGAATACGAGTGATGAATAAGAGAAAGATAACTTAAACCCACGAACCCCGCGTGATTCAAACAACCAGAACGCCGGAGCCGATATGATGGAGCCCAATGCGGCATTTCGCAAGTTAGGCGATTCCCACCGGCCCATGTTGATTTGGACCTAAATTCGAGAATTTTAGACTTCATTTGAACACTTTGCTTCGATGTCTAATGATGCTCGCAAGCAGGCGGGAGATCATGGCTGGCTGTGGCGCTTCCTCACTGCATTCCACCAGAATGGTGCAGTACAAACGATCCTGATCACTAAGACGAGTGATGCTCAGGCTTCCGGTGGCCCCGTTACCAACAACCTCTGTTATCACTCTCGCTTCGGAATTCCATCGCAAATCTCTCGGTATGCATTGCAGGGCCGGTCGTTAGCTCGCTGAGGAATGTGGTCAGTTTTCCGGTGTAATGTCCGCGACCGACGCTTGCCCCATGGCTGTCCGAGCCCGTGCTATCGCCAATCTCGGCATCAGAGACCTCACTCCATCTGAAGAACAGTGATCCGGTGCCCAACACCCGCTGAATTTTTTTGGAGCACGACGATATCCCGGGAGAGGTTTAGAGGAAGCTTATTCATTTTTGGTTGATTGCGTGGAATTTCGGTGCCCGCTAGATGTCTTGTAATCTTGTACTGCTGAGTGCACGTTGTTTCGGTAAAGTTTGGCGACCAAGTTTGGGGAGAACACGATTTCCTTCAACTCCTGAGCGAGGATCCATTGTACCCGCTGAAGAGCGTGCAAGGCCGCTGTCAGCGACTTCACCATCATTCTTCGTGGTTCACCCACGCAGCCCTGCGTTATCGGGCTCAAAACATTGTACGGGTGCATTCGTCGGTCTCGTGTTACCGTAACCTGGAAAGTTCTGAAATTCGAGCTGGAATCGCGGGAGAGCCTGATCCCCGACATGATGCGGGTGCGCACGGAGTTATTCCGTCACTCCTAGAGCCGAACCGAGCGAAAATATGGGCATAGCCCAATCCACCGAACGCCTCGAGCCCCAGGACGACGTTTCTGACCACGGTAGTTTCACCGTCGTCATGACGCAAGCCTAGTCCAGCGGGAAATTTCGTCGTCCCTGGTCGTCTGATCTTGAGCGAGCAGAGGAAACGTTGCGACGTCAAAGCCGATGAAGCCTGCGGTCCGTCGGATAAAGCTTCGGTCATCAGGGCGCAGCGCCCATAATTAACAATACTATCAATATGGATGCGGGAAACAAGCAGCCTGTGACTGGTTGGCTGAAACAGCCGCTGCCTTGCCTGCCTCCGAGCGAACGAACGAACGAACGAAGGATTTAGGACGCTCACATAGAAAACATTGGCAGGAAATTGTAGCGGAAGTGACGCTGGCATGGAATATTAAAAGGACGTATTATTTAATATGGAAAGCAAACCGTCGACATTCGGCAGGATATTGGCCTCCGGAGAAGACTGTCAACTTGGCATAACTGCTCGATCTACGCCCAGCACTAACTCTCTACCAGCCACCAACAGAACGTGAATCCATGGATCCCCGTCCGACCAAACACTCGATCTATCGCTTTTCCTACTTACGACCGGCAACGTGCGCCGACGGGCGGACGAGTGAGCAAGCTGGAGAGTTTGGGTGGGAACACCGAACGGATGGACGGACAGACGGACGGACGCAAAGAGGGAGTGCGTCGAAGGAATAACGTAGTGCGAGAGGGAAATGGCAAAAGAGGTGAACAAAGTCGGAAGAATATTCGATTTCCTTATTCCGTCGGCGGCGGCGGCGGCGGCAGCAGCTACCTAAAAAGAACTCCATTACGGGCCGTTGTCAATAGGCCCTTTGATTTCTTTGCAGACACCGCTATTTGTCAATTCGTTGTCGTAACCGTATTTTCCGTCTTGGACTCGATTCGATTATTACTTTCCGTTCAATCGTAAGTCTGTTCCTCTTTACGCTAGTTCGTTTCGCGAGACAAGACTCTTCGCGATGAGAGTGTTCCGGGGAAAAAAGAACTAGTACCATATCTGATTCTCGATCGGGTCAATTGAACGTTTGTCAGTCAGTCAGTCGGTCGGTCGGTCGGTGCTCCCATCTATCCATCCGTTACTCATCCGTCCGTGAGCCCGTCAAGGTCATCCGAGGTTGAACAATCGTTTCATGGCGGGGCGTTCATAAATTCGCCGGTAGCCTTTCAAACTCGTGCTCGGAACAAAGAACTCCAAGCCTTCTCTTTTATATCTCCCATCATGCATTCAGAGTTCTTCCCAGCCGCCACTGACGCCGCCGTGCCTAATCCGCGTGTATGATAGGTGCTGACGCCGAGTGTCAAGTTTGCGTTGAGCTCCAGATGGAGGACCGAGCTAGAAATAACCTTAGCTTGACGCTCACTTAGAAACGCGCATTTCGGAACGCGTCTTCTCAGCGATGCCTTCAGCCGTTCAGAGCTCCAAACCAAGATGGACGATCGTCTCGGAGTTATTTCGAACGAATCCGAATGAATTCTTCTTGGCGGAATTTCGCTCGACGGAAGCCGATTGCGCCAATACGGTGCTCGAGTCCAGCGGCCCGACACCGCGTCAAGCCTAACTAGCGGGCCACCCAAAGCTTCATCCGAATCCCGTTCACAGCACTTCCACCGCCTTGCGTGAGGCAGGTTTTCGCTCAGGACTTGGGTACCCTGTAGGTCACCTCCTGAATCTGCGGTCGGTCCTGACAAGGGGACCACATGATACAGCAATGAATACCGTAACAATTACTCCTGTGAGTACGTTGCTTCTCCATTTATCCGAGTGTAGTTCGGGACGAGCCTTCTCCTTCCAACAGATACGACTCCACGAATTGGAATTTATGATCGAATCGATAGCGCAGTCTCCTATTGTGTTCTGAATTTCAAAACCCTAAAAAGTTCATGGGCCCATCGAGGAGTTTTCCGATTCTTCGTTAGGACCGGATTCCTTTGTCATAAAACGCTTGAATACTCTGAAGTCAGTGCGAGCAAAGTCAAATTGGGAAGTCTCTAAGGACCGTCAAGCTGGTCCGACGAACAACTCACTCAAGGGAGCGAGGAAATTGTCAAAGACCGACTTTCATGTCATTTTCGAAATCAGATTCCTCCACTCTCATGGATTTGAACAAGAATTCGGGGCATTTGAAATTTTCCTCCAACGAGGAATTCAAATGCGCGAAACCGTTGGGATTTGAAAGCACATTTGAATATACTGAATGTCGCGCATACTGACCGCTTCTCATGAGTAATAACTAACTGAATAAACCTGACTCAGAACGACCGTCAAGGCATCCGTGCATACCGTCAAGGTCCTTTCGATGGGGCAAATCGCCACAAAAGAGGCTATATTCTGGTTCTGCAACTCTGATTCGTATTGTTCCGACTAGTCTCGTTCACGAATGTTTGCGTTTCGAGATATCGCAGTATCAATCGACACATGAAGACGAATGACTTCAAGAACCAGCTCATGACAGAACGCATCCTACCTGAATTCCTCGAGCCACACGCGAGACTGCATTTGGTCGTCTCGTTGTGAGGAGGACAATCTGCGTGAACAAATCCTCAACTCCATAGATCTCCCATCATGAGCGCGTTCAATCAAGAATCATCAAAGGATCAACCTCCTCCACTCATTGGCTAACCTTGTTGAAAAAAAGAGCAATGACGATTGGGCCTGCGGCCAACTTCGTGCCAGCGTCCTCCCATTTCGAAGAATTTCTTTGAACAGAATGCCGATACGTCGATCTCAGAATTATATTTTTGCTCATGCGAGTGCTGACCCCCTGGCGAGAGCAAATGCCGATTTTCGGACCTGCTCCACCCGTTCGCGAACGGAAAATGCGAGAAAGAATCCAAAAGACATCAACTGGAAATTTGTTTCCTGTTCCATCTCATTTAGAGTTTTGGAGTTCTCTTTTCTGCTTCTCTTGGCTCGATTTCCTTGGACTGCTCCGATTGGTCAGTATCCAACGTTTCCACAGGGTACCTCGTCTTTTTGCGAGAAAATGCTGAATACAAATCCCAGCAATCTGAAGCAGTTTCCGCGTACCCGGCTTTGTGCCACTAGAAGTGGTGGCGTTCTCTCGATTCGAGGGACGGCAAACTCGGGTTTGTCTGGAGTTCCGCACAATTTGACGCCCCTCCCTCAGTAACTCGTTCACTCAAACTCAAAGCGGCCCGACGAAAAAACCGAACAAGCCCTTCCGGCTGCTTCGCGAGAGCACAAGCAAAAGTTGTCACAACTGAGCAAAACCCACAAACCAACCAAGCACACATGTTCTCGTTGACAAATTCAGTTCCTTAGTCTTTCCCTCACGACTCTATGGAACAAAGTAAGAGATTCAAAACCTCGACTCTGTCCCGAGAGATCACTAGAGAGTGAATATTGCATGCCGTGCTACTGAAACTCTGAGGAAATTCTTATTCTTGCATCGGTGTTCCTTTGCCGATGAATCTGGTTTCCGGAATGCAGTTTCCCGATCGATATTTACCAGCGAGCAGATTGCAGCGCGAGGCCGCTAGCAAATTTTATTTGCATGTTCGACAGCTTCGCATTTCGCGTGTCGGTGAGTGTCAGGTCGATGCCTGCAACCGAACAAGACGTCAAAAGCGACGTCAAGGACGTCAGAACGCGTCAATTTTTTGTTCGAGGAACAATTGTTCCACACTTTCTAGTCAGCTCCCTGTCCCGAACACTGGAACCGGAGCGAGCCGAGCGCAAAACCTTCCTCTCGCAACTCGCTCTCCCCCTTCCTCTATTCATCTCCCTTGATATTCCCATGAGCCACATAAAATTCAGTCGCGAGCAGCAGAATATTCGGCCGCGCTGAACCTCTGAGCGCGTCGAATTGTTCGCACTCATTACAGACTCGCGTGGACTTCCTGATTCAGCCAAACTCTGATATTCCCGTTCGTTTTCAAGGCGAAATCGTCCCATCCTAGTGAACTTTACTTATTTCAATCGAACCAAAGATTGAGAATTCGAGCGAGTTGTTCCATACGGTGGTCCTCCTGAGCGGAATCCACTCGGATCCGCCTGAGATCATTGATCACAGACGATCGTGGAGCTGCAACTATAACATCGCGGCTTAAGCACGGGGCAAGAGGTTTCTTGTGCTTTTTCGTCTCATTTTTCCTCTTTCCAAAAGGCTCCTTCACTCTTGCTGTGAACGAGAAACCTCCGCGTGCGCTAAGAACTGTGAGAGTTCCTCTCTTCTTCCAACAGTTCTTCAATAAATCACCGGGGCAGATATTCTCACCGGCTGCCTCCCTGCACCTAGATCTCATTTCCCCTACGCGTTTACCGACACACTAGATGGCTATAGAATGGAAGAAACGAGCTGGTAGCTCAATGGTGGAGGAGTTTAGTGGGAAGTCTCAAGTTCGCGGCTGAAAGACTACCGAAAGAAGCAAAGGCGGGACATAGGCCCGCAAAACCCCATCATGGGACAGTGGGGCCAGCCAAAGCACGTTCGTGTTGCGTGGGGCTCTCAATGCTCAATACACGACCATAGATGTCTGTCGACATCTTTGATCCGACCACGGGAAGCTTCTGCTCCATCGTGGTCAGTCGTCCCACTCATCCCATTGGTGGGTTCGTTTCGGACGCCTGTCCATCGTCCGCTCGCGGTCTGTCGTCCTATTCCACCGAGGGAAAGCTCCCCGACCATTCTGCTGCTCAGTGAACCCAGCGGAAAAAGATGCGGGGCTGTATATCAAGATCTCTCTTTTCTCGAACACCATACACAGACTATGCGGTGGTGGTCATTGATGATGGTACGACGTAAGAGGCTGCAGCAGCCGCTCCGAAAGGTCCACCAGTCGGGCAGAGGGGCTCGCTTCGTGATTAGTAGCTTGTGCCGTTCGTTCGTTGGTTGGTTGGTAGCTTCGTTCGTTCGTTTGCTCGGTCGCAAGCAAACACTGTCATAAGAGAGCCACAAGAGACGTCGGCCATTATTAATTTTGTATTCATCGTGTATCATTAATTATGGGCCTAATGGTTGTTGGTCTTTTGTTTTCTTGGATGTCGGTGTGGGTGATCCTTGCTCTCCTCGAATGGCTTTAGTAGATGCCATCCTGAATCACGCGCGGACACCTACCGCATGCGAGCTTCGTACCCGAATAGGATCAGACCCATTTCGAGTAGAATTTACAGCGAGAATTAGCCGAAGCGATCGCTATGATGTAGAATCGAACGATATTCCGTTTTCTGGCCGTTGTTGTTCCGTTGTTCCGATCGTTGGCCTCAGTGTCAGCTTGAAACGAAACAGGCATGTGCCCAGGACCATGAGAAAAAGTCGGACGCCACGCTTGAGATAGAGCCCCACCACACTCAAAGTCGAGTTCTCCTGGACCAGACTCGCGGCCACCCGGGAACTGCCGGGCTACGCGCTGTTCCAAACATTGGAACTTGAAGCCACTCAATGATGTCGTGTGTTCTCACGCGGCTCGGACTTTCGAATTTTCTAGCCCAGGGAGATTTGGGAGGCAATACTAGTTTTTTTTCCCAGGAGAGGAAAGAAGAGATCAACCTTCACAAAAACGGACTCCCGTTCCAGGAGACGGCCAAGCCCAGCAGCTTCTCCTCCTTTCCCTCCTTCTGCTTCTGCAGGAAAAGCAGCACGACAGCAAATAGGCTCCCTAAAAAGGCATTGAAATGCATTAAATTTAGATTTCCATGTTGTTATACGTCACGGAACTACTTCTCGGAGCTGGAAGCGGTCAAGCAGACCAACGTCAGGACGCCAACACGGTTTCCAGAGCTGAAAGCAGCGATATGGTTCCTTCCTAGCTCAGACAGTCAGTCAGTGTCACCTTGCACTACAGTGGCTACAGCCTGATGGCTGCCAGCCGGACAGCCAGCCAGCTTAGCCGAGAGCTTGGGACAGTGTTACCTTGCTTGGGGTGAGCTTGTCAGCCAGTCACGCATTCACGCTGGCATGAATCCGCCCGAGCGAGCGAGCGGAGGAGGGAAAAGCGGAACAGAATGATGGGGAAAAAGCCAGCTAGCTTAAATTATTAGCGACCGCCTGACCGACCCTCCGATGCAATGCCTCCATTCTGCTGACGTGTGGTCTCTGGAGTACTTGGCGGCGCTGACCGTCGGAATCATTGTCACCTTCTGCGCTCGTCTTTTTTCTCGTCCGCTGAGAACCGAACTATACTTCGCCAGCTGATCGCCCATCACCCGAACTATCTCGGGCCCTCGCCGGACGCATCGACATGCGAAGAGCAAAGTTTCTTCCGCCACAACTAGTATCTTCCGGATCGAGGTTACGATGCGAATCATTCCTGAAATCGAGGTCCGGGATGTCGTGAAACCACGTGTAGTGACGTTGGTAATCTTCGAGTCTCTATTTTACAGAGGATGGAAACCCGCTGGAAGAATCTGGAATCCTACGGATTGCGCAGTGCGCCCGCGAATCTCCTGAAAGGCATCAGAAAGACTGAAGTATGATTCCCGACACCTCGAGTACCCTCGTCGTCAACGCTTCCGCCGTGCTGCGTATGGAGAGGCCTGGGACGTTCTGAGCGAAATGGTGCGAGAAAACCCTGGTCACGGAATGACGAATCCTTTTTAAATTGTTTCGAGGAAGCCGTGTCTCCAAATGGCTTCCGTCGCAGCGCTGAGGGGCGGACGGGATTGAGGCACCCCACGCCAGTTCTTCCGTAGATGAGATTGTAGTGTGTGGAGGTCAGGAAGATCTCTCAAAGGAATGTAATAATATCCCAGACGGAATGTCCTCGAAAGGCCATGTACGAAACAGCGCCACTATATTACGGTCTAGCATTCCATTTCACTGTAGATAACATCCCAAATCCCGGATGTTCTTTTTCGGCGCTGTTAAAAAATCCGTGATCACACCGCTCTCAAAAAAATCTCTGACCCTCTTGAAAATTTGCTTTTGCCAACGCTTTTCGCACATTTCCGCTCCGAAGTAAAACGAGGTAATATGTGAGAGAAATGTATGACAGCAAAAACTGTTGTTCCCCCGACGTGTTCGAGAAATCCCGAGTCACACCGAATTGTACGGCGCCCAATAGCGCCGTTCGCATCGATCTCAACCTGAGTCCCGCCCACCGTCGCTAGAATCTTCCAGTCTTTTATGAAAAATAGGCCTGCAGCTCAAAACTGCCGCGGAAGGTTTCAGGCAATCAGGTTTCGGGCACATCGGAGTGGCCGGACTGGGAATTAATTCGGGATCTGAGAAATACGCCACGACTCGCCCACATCGTGATATCGTTGTGGAATCCCATTGTGGACGAGCTCTCTCGTTCCCCTCGAAAATGCTTTCAAAGTTCTAGTTGCACACTCAACTGATGGCGGCCGACCCTGCCCTACCCAAGCCTCGAGCCGTCCCAAGTCAGACCCCACGACTCTGAAGGAGGGGAACAAAAGAGGAGCGGGGAAATGAGGTTCGGGATCCAAGACGGAACGACCGTCATAAATTGTCTGTCTAACTTATTCACCGGGGCATTCTCTGAGAATGGTTCGCATTTCTCGAACGAGCCATCATCGAATGCGTGTTTCCCAGCAGTGCAATATTATCGGAGGGCTGGTTTTACGATCGATCCATCGATAGTTGGATATCTGCCTACATCGTCCCATTTCATCGCCAGCGGCTGGACGCCGCGCTGTTCCGGTAGTTGTAGGATATCCCAGCGAATGGCTTTCCGCCCCGCCACTAGTAGTCAGGTGGAAGGTGCAATTTTCGGAAACTCGAATCTGCCGCATTCCCCCTCCCGATCCACCGTCATCCGGATCTCACTTGCTAGGTGAGCGTGAGCCTGTTGATCGCAGCATGCGTTCACAAGGGAAGTTTCCAACGGTATCGCGGCTGCCAGCACCGGTCAGAAGTCTCACATTATCTCAGAAGTAGCAGCGGAAGCAGCAAATTATATTCTCTTCTGTGGAGCGGTGGTGCTTCTCTTTTGTGGCCTTCTTCATAATGTTTCTTGCTGTGTTGCTCCACAACCCAAAAAACTTCGGCGCAGAGAAGAGCCCTCATCCAGACTAAAGAGCTTTCCAAACTCTTGCGAACGTTACGGGTCAAGGGTATAATATATCACGGAATTGGAGCGGATGAGAAGTGGGAAAAATTCCGATTCACGTGGTTGACGGTGTTTATTTTAAACATCAGTCGATGACAAATGGTCGGAAGCTCTCCTTCCTCGACGGGATCCAGGAGCTCGTATGGCGTGCCTTACACGAGTTTCGGGAGTGCAGAGAAAAATTAATTCTGTTTTGAAAGCTCCTACTGCGGAACTCGCCCTTGCCGCAATTCATCAGCATGAGGGAAGAAGAATGGTTTGAGCCGCACCCGAATCAACAACAAGTTTCTCGCAGAAGCACGAACTCCTCGACGCCCAGTCCCGGAATTTCAGGATCAGGAGGAGGGGAACCTTCGATCTCGACCCCAAGCCGTTCTACCAGAGTAGAGTTGTATTCAAGGGGCTGAGCCATCGTATAAACTCGAAATCACCGAACTCTTCGCCATCGATCCGATGCGGTGTTAGATTCTTGGGAATTCCACTGAAGGCAGTGAGTAGACTCGAACATTTCCTTCTTTCGAAGCTTCCGATGGCTCCCGCGTGAGACGTTCTCGCCTCCACGGAGCGAATTCGGCGCAAATTGGCTTCCATCTTGTCAAGATGGTTCACTTCAGTTCAGAGGACTTAAGGAAGAAGACGTAGAGTAGGTACGTTCAAATTCTGACTTCCGACCAGGTTCAGCGAAGCAAGAGGGGAACTGAAGGGAGTTTCGAGGGGACGGGGTCCTGCTTGAGGAAAAACAGAGAGGTGTCGCCCATAAAAATCTGTCCTAATTTCATTAGTCTAAGCTCTATGGAGCTGCAGTCCATTCAAGCCAGCAGGCAGTCGAACAGACGAATAGAGGAAGACACCAGAGGCGCTTCGCTACGAAGAGATTGCGCAATTTTTGACCGAGCGTAGGATTTTTGGATTCCCGCGGTTTTACAGTCGCAGGGCAATCGACGAGAAACAGACCTCTGATTGGAATCATGAAGTTGTACACATATAAGGCATTTGATTGAAACAGCGGGGAATCGAACGACGCTATTGGCCGTTTCGGAGACGCGACGGTAGAAAATAGCGCGAAATGGCGGATTTCCCGCATGGTTCGCCAACTTCGTATTACATACATACTCTCGGTTGCAGCGCCGCTCCCCAACTCGAATCGCACCGGGTTCTCGGGTAGCCGATTTTCGCCGCAAACGTGGCCACGGGGAATTTCTCCAAAGTTTTTTCAACAGGTTTAGGTGAGAGCAGAGTTCGTGACAACGAGTTGCCGCACGATTTAACAACAAAATCCGAGCTCGTAAAGTAAGCCGTCAATCATTGTTCCGGTCGCGCCGAGGCCAGCTGGAATCGTGAGTGGACTCGAAAATGACCCACAGGTCCACAGATGAAGGGTGGTGGGAGGCTGGCTGGCTATCGAAATGAAATTACTTCGCCTTGTTGCTAGTGCGGAGCAGACGAAATTACGCTCTCTCTGTGGACACCGTGTGTTCTTCTCCTTCCTCATTGATTACAACCACCGGTTCCTGCTGAAAAGTCATATCATCCGCAGCTTAGGAGGCTGAAAAACTGCAACAACGACAGCGTACTCGAAGTGCGACTTGGCCGTGGCACCCTTGGAAGCACGTCGTCGGTCGTTCAGATCAGATTACCTCTAGATAACCCGAGACCCGATAGCTTCTGAATGATACATTGTGATGGATATTTCATGGGAAGCCCCCAGAATGACGCTGAAAAGTGATGAGATTGGACTCTTTCTGTGCGCTCATTTGAATACTTGCAATTGTATATATTTATAAGAACCTGGGAAGGACACGCAGTTAGATGAGCAGGTTGTTCTTGTCCAAGGCCCGAGATGTTCTGAACGATAGCGTGCAACGATGCGTGAGACTGCAATGAGATTTAAAAATAAACTCGCTTACCATGCGGAGCCAGGCAATCTAGGAGCCAACAAGAGGGTCGACAAGGCAAGCCGATGTCGATATTCAAGGATACTTGAGTTTCTTGGGTTCCTGGATAATGAACACCTCTTTCGGCCCCGCTGAGCTGCTTTCCGGACCTTTTCATGCTCAGCTGTTTCGCTGCTGGAAACGTCCTGTGTTGAGTTTTGCTGAGCTCTGGTTGCGATAAGCTTCAACGAAGTTCCTCGTTCCATTACTTCGGGGACATGACTCATCGGTACGTAAGCAGGATCCGCGAGATATGTGGTTCGGCGCCTCTTAAGCTGTACAATGTCAATCGATCGAGCTGCCTATGTTCATGCATGGGCATGGATACGACATCGGATTTGTATCCGAACACCGCAGCACGTGACGCTTAAGGAGCTCAAATGTACATTTGACGGTGGCCATCCTCTCGGAGTCCATGGAAACTAGGGACGCTCGGTTCGAGTTGGAAAATATCCCTATTTGGATCCCGAGCTGAAGTGAATTCGTAGCGGTTCTGGATCCCTAGCGAAGAAGTGAAGTGAAATTCATCGTGATTCACCTTCCATAATTATAGTAATGAATTATCGGGAGCCGATGAATTTGACTTCTTTCGGGGAAACGTTGGTCTCACAGCGAACGGTGTCCTGATTTGTAATTTAAGACCGGTTGCCTGCGTCGGACTGCGCTCCCCCGTAATGTTTCCAACAGGGAGAAACTTCGTAGCCGTCATATGAGACTGAAATTCAAATCCTCACAACTTATCTCTACGAATCAGACGTGAGCGCAGGCAGACGCGATGTTGCTCACTAATCCCACTGACTTCACAAAGCACTGACCCCTAATCCTGCGGAATGTCAGCCTTCGGACAGAAGGGTGGATGCTCAAATCAATTCACAAACTGAGGGGATTTGCATCGAGGAATGCATTCTTATATCTAAATTAACGAGCGGGGGCAGAGATTCCATTAATTCTCAATACGCGAATGCTCGCTGGAAGGATGGACGACAAATGTGCGAACGATTCACTCAATTACCTGAACGCACAAACGATTGCCTTGGAAAGAGCTTCTTCCTTCAACAAGAGCAAGAAATCAGCAGTTCTTAATGGAATCACGTGGAGGAACTCGGAGAATTGGGCGGAATCCGTCCCCCCGGGAGAGACTTCGAACCCGAACGCGAACGCTCACACTAAATGATTGTCTTTGAGGTCCTTTTACGCGGAGTGATGGATGACGAGCAGATAGGAGTCTTTTTATGCAAATCAAACAGGGGAGAATCACCTCCGCTCGCACGAACCCATGCGTTTGCACCCGACCGTTAAGGTTCTGCGTGAACCGAGTCTCTCAACAGCGAATCTCAAGGCACAATTCTGTGGTTGAGTGGAGTACTCTCGTTCTCCCGTTCTGGTGGGAGCGAAACACGGTCGCGTCGGGTCTAATGAATTGAAGACACTCATTTCGAAGCGGGAAGATAGAGCTCTAGGATCCTCATCACATCACATTCGTGTATGATCAACCAACCAACCTCTAAATCTGGCCCAGGTCGATGTAACCGCACATTGATACAGTCGACGTTTTACTGTTGTGACGTGGCCCGTATCATCGTGGCGTCACAAGGACCTCGATTTAGAACTGTTAGATTGCCTATAAATGTTATCTGCAAGTATTATAGCTGTTCCCGTGGCCATAAATGGTTGAGAGGCAGGAACGATCGGGCAGGCAGGCATTCAGGCAGGCAGAGAATGGCCTTGTTTTGTCCAGAGAGATCCCGATCGGAACATTGAGCTTCTTCTCAACTCCTCGGGTGAGTTCTCCGACATCCCTGCGAGCACGCTCGAAGACTCGACTGCACTCGAAAGCGATCACTCCATTAGCGCGAACTTGTAATCAAAGTTTCCGTTGGGACTTCATTGATCATTGAATATGGTTTCGTTTTCATATCATGGATCCACGTCAGATTCGAATCCGTGCTCGATATCAGCTCAGGAGGTGACGACCTCGCAGTGAAAGTTTCGAATATTAGGCATTCCTAACAGCTGCTGACAGGCTCTGACTCGTTTGTGTTGACTGAAGAGCTTTCTGATACCGGGTTGCGAAAGGTTTTGTGGTCACAACGAGCGGCATTGATGCCCCAATCAACTGATGTGCACATTAGCATTCATCTCCGAGAGAATATGCAAACCTGTGTCTGCTAGGATGGTTAACTAGAAGGGTAGATCCGGCCAGCGCGGAAAGGGAAGAGAGTGTTGCGACCGTTATGGGGCTGTGCCAAAGCCACGAGCGCGAGAAACACTGCAAGCAAGCAAACCACCACAGCTCATTAGCGTATTAATAAGTGCGACGACAAATGGGAGAAAATGTGGAGGCCTGACTCGCATTTTCTAAATACAACAGAATTTCCTGACCAAACTAGAGCTTCGGCTGAAAACTCCGAAAGGTGATCTATGTATGCCAATTCATGCCGATTCTCGGGAAGATCTCAATAGCGATAGGCTCGAGAACTGCGAAACGGAATCAGTAGAGGATCATCCAGGATGTTGGACTCATTCGATTGGGGTTGCCGATTTAGCTGCTTTAGCCGAGCTTTGCTGACGGGGAACACCACTATGAGCGCGCGCACAGGATGCGCATCGTAAAATCCAGCTGATTAAAAAGTTGCCTTGCGGGTTAATCCTTTTACAACAAATTGTCGTTCATGCGCGACCTTTCATGTCCGATTCGGGCTTTGCGGCTGGAGGTTTGATCGTATCTTGGAACCAAATCTTCGGGAGAAATGTATCATTGTCACTAGATGCTAACCTCAGCTACAGAAGGTGACTGATCTCCATGAGACACTCCGTACGATCGAGTCTTCGGGGCCAAAACACGGAAAGGACTCGTTTGGACTCGCCCGGAACTAGCATTTCAGCCGTCCCAGATGTCCGTCCTCTTATCCGAAACTGACATCTTCCGTCGAATAGGACAAGGAGCCCAGCGGGGAGACTGAAGAGGAGAAAGCGGGGCTCCTTTGTGCCGCATCGGAGTTCGACAGAGTTTGGCTGAGTGGCCGTAGTGGCATTGGTGAAAGGTAGCCATCTGAAATCGATGGAACGTCAACATCAACGTCAACATCAAGCAAACCCAGGCCACAACAACACTACAGCGACCACGGACGTGTTCTGTTTCTTCTCTCTTCACCTTCTACTTGCTCGATACGAACATTTCCCGCTCTCTTGACTTTCGAGAACTCTCCTCATTTTGTGGCATCTCGAAGAGAGGTCAAGGTTAGTAATGAGACGAGGTCGAGAGGCTGGAGCCGTCCCCCGTGAGCGCTCCTTAGATCAAAGAGAACAAGCAAAGGTCCGGCTCCGTCGTCGGTGGCTTCGATCCGTCGCAGATCCGAAGTAGCCTAAAAAGCGTCTTTGAGGGATAAACTTAGACTTTGTTTGTGTGTTCTGTCGGCCTCTCGGTTTGGGTGCGAAAGCAAGAAATGCTCCGACTTCCAAAGATCCACGAGAGCTCTCTGGGGAAATGTGCACAGATAGGAATCGGGTGAAGAATCGAAGAGAATTACGTCCGACCTCGCATGAAAGACACTGATCACAAAAATGACTACAGAACGAGATTGTCTCACATACGTTTTTTTCCGTTTCTCCAACTCTCTCGTGACGCCCTGTAGCAGCATCTTGGCGGTGGTTGGAAATTTCTATCTCAAAACCTTCTGGGTCTTCGAGCGACCACGCGTTCGATGGACCAGCTATCCGACAGTACTCCAAGCTGTCAACGCAATATTCCCCTCCTTGGCACTTATACGTCTCCTCGTTCAGTCACTGGAGGAACACTCAACGTCGGAATCGTTTGGCTTGGAGAGATTCCACACGAGGAGCCGGGTTGGAATCTTTCACTCATGGCAGGCGGAATAGAGCGAGGAAAAGCGGCAAGAACTCGAGCTGAGAAGTTTGCGTCACGGAGATGAATGGATGAATGACTCATAGAGGAAAAGAAAGAGAGAGAGACTGGATGAATGAAGAAAAAGCTGATGTCGTCTCTATCATATACTCGTTACAAAGCAAGAAGTCTCCGCTGGTTCCTATCCGCCCTGGTGGTCATTCATTGGGTATGCAGTGAGTGTCCTTTTCGACGATACGTGACAGATGTCGCCTCGTCGACTTGTGATCACATAACCTTCATCTCGATTGTCACCTCCGACACGACCGTAGGGAGGAACTGTAGTTTCGTAGCCTTCACTTGCACACACCCAACTCCGATCCGGTCTCCATGGGCTCGAAATATATTTTTTGAACCATCATTTATTCAATTTGGCACGTTACGTGGAAACTCCAAATGCGCGAGCAGCCAATCGGGAAAGGCTGATGCTAAGCTGTTTCCCGGCACGAGAACCCGCCGAGCGTGTCAAACGTAGCTCGCTCGCCCGAAAACGAAAACGGAGTCCATCAAGTCTGCAGTCATTGTCGTCGACTTCCTGTTTGATATGATCTCCGAGAACTAGACCTCTGACCCCGTCGCAGACTTCGAGTCGTCGAGAAAGAGACCATTAAGCTTTTACTGCTCGAAAGGAATTTGAAGAATGCACAAGAGCCTAACAAGACAGCCCGACGGTTGGATAGCGATTCTCCGCGAGTCGATCTTCGGGAAAAAATCGCAAGGAACTCGATCTTTCTCCACCAGCTCTTTATTCAAAGCTTGATATGTACTCAATTTTCTCTCAGACTCGATTGTATTGGAATCCCATTTGCGGAACCTTCACACACATACGCTGCGCGATCTCGGAACGTGAAGTTTCACATTGCAGAGTCGTGAACTCAGACCCTCCGTTTCCGAACACTGGCAAAATCGTTCCCCTGGGAACGGGAGGATTTCCCGGGGAAATTCCGGAAAAGTCACCTCACTACTCAATAATTTCCCTCCGTATTTCCTGTCCTGGCAGATCGGCGTCGGTGCTGATTGAGACTCCAGGTTTCAAAACGAATTCTCGGTCGTCGCCGATACGGGAGAGGAATAAGGGCGGAGAGGTAGAGAGACGATTCGGGATGGAACTCTCCTGAAAACTCGAGAATGCGCCTTAATTTCCGCGGCGACGGTCGCCTTCGCAGGCGGAAATCAAGTTCCAAACGACGAAGTATCTAACTGGCTTCCTTTCATGAGAAAAGGAAGTTCTGAATGAAAATTCGATTCCCGGATAGAGAAACCGGACGTTCGGCGCACGTTCATGAATTTATTCCGAAACCCAGTAATCAAGTCTTCGCCCTCGTTACAGCGGCGCAGTGTCAAATCGAATTGACAGCGACGGGGAAAAATCTACTCAAATATGTGTGAGGACAAAACGCAGTAGGAATAAAGGCAGGAGGACGTTCGGCGGATCAGGCGATGGGTTAGGGCTGTTACGAGAAAAATTCAACTGGATTGTCCAGGAGGACGAGGACGACGACGACGGCGGCGGCGGCGCGGACGGTGAAGCTCGGGTCGGGTAGCTTGAGGCTGACATTGAATAATCCTCCCGTACAGAGGAGAGACCACTGATTGTCAAATATTTACGGTCGGCGCAAATGCTCGGTCATTCGTCGAGATGGAACTGCGTGATGCTCATTGGTCGCTGCTTCGTGGTAGGTTTTACGAAGCCATCGCCGTTCTTTGACTGCACTGGTGCACAAATTTCGAGGCACCGTTCGGAAGATGAAAGCATCGGCTCTCGATCGAATCTCGAATGAACTCCATGGTGCCGCGCACCGCTGAGGGGCCGCGCAATCACTGCCCTTGGGGAAGAAATGCTTTCTCTTAAATATGGCTCTCCGGGCAGGATACGCTTGCCGGTCATCCACCAGAAGCTGAAGATTTACCCCTCTATGATCTGTAGAAACGCTTCCGTAGCATCTGATGAGATGAATGTAAGCGAATCAAGGCGGGAAGCGGCTCCGGGTCCGCGCCGTCATTGGTCGCCGACGGACCTTCAGCGACTGCATCGTTCTGGAACTCCCAGACTTCATTTGAAGAAATCCCACCATCACTAAAAGTCGTCTTATGCTGTTCATGTGTCCGCGATCACATGTGACAGTTTCCCTTATGGAAGACTCAGGGAGGCTAGTCTTTGGCAACATGGACGCCGATCCATCATCAATTGGAACATAATGACATTCGATTCCTACTCTTTCATCTCTCATGGCTCATCTGGTCATGGCTCATTTTGACGTAGGGGTTGACCGAATCCGCCCGGAGCTGTCAAGAGATTCACGGAGTACACTGCGCGCTCTCCAGGTGGTTCTGCAGCGCTCGATCGGTAACAGTGAAGTGGGTCCACCAGGCTTCGAGTGATGGATGGCCGCGAGCTGTGGCGTGCTGAGCTATATTCAAAACGTTCTGAAATTCGGAGGAAGTGAAACTTAGAATGCCCCCCCCCCCCCCCCACGCGAGATGCACGCAACCATGTTCGGGCTCCCTTTGTTTCACTTGAAAATTCATGAATAGGGCCTTGGCCGAGTTTTTTCACAAGCTCCACGCTCCGTGTACAACAGATGGTACAGAAAACCAAAATCACTAAGCCGGGCTTTCCCGAAATCAGCCAATGAAGAGGCTCGAGATGGAGAGGCTCATTTTTGCGGCAAAGTGATGACCATGCGAGGGTATAGTCGATTGTCATCCTGCCCGATTGCTCTTTTCCGAAACTTCGCACCCTCGCAGCGTTTGTAAGAGTTCCCGCCCTTACACGAACTTCGTCCACTCGCAGTGAGGGACGTTAGGTGAGAACGGTCGGCAGCTGTTCGCTGACGGCATCGCAACAACGGAGTCGTCGATGGCTATCAGAGTCGTGCCGCCAGGAGCTGAAACGGTTGCACAAAAGATAGGAATGTATCGTGTCCTCAGCGAATACCATGGTCCATGCAATAACGAGGTGCACACCAACGCACCAAATGCGACTTCACATTATTCGCTCTAATGAGGAAAAACGGGCATACAGAGGGTCATATATGTTTGCTGTTATCTTCTCCAGATAGCCACAGCGCGTCTTGTTTTCGCACAGTGATAACGAGTCGAGGTCATTCTAATTATTCTTCATTTATAATATCAAAAAATATTGGGAACATTGGAAATATTCATGAACAAAGATATGAATCCGAATCCGTGTTCCATCGATATCTTAGGAAACTCATCACTATGGGGATTCAGGAAGCGTACGCGTGAGTTCCCGCGTTCCGCACAACTACCTATGTCCATCGTGGTCGTCCAGTGATCGTATGAATACAAGCATGAATTTCCAATGAATCTGCATTAGAATACGGGTCCGTTCATGGATATGGGAATGAATACGGATCGGTTCATATTCAAAATCATGTCCGAAACCTGTCGTTTACATTCATATGTACCTGTTTATATTCATGATTTTGAATTCGCACATCTCTGATTTCTGGTCGGAAGAGGAACACAAGATCAGGATGGTTCCCATGTGGAGATTTCATGTGCGTCGCCCCGAGATGGACCCGGCTCGAGCCGCGCTAGCGAACAATGTTGGATGACAAAGGGCGATGGATGTTGACGTTGTTGTTGACAACTCAAAAAAGGCTTGAACAGTCCGGAAGGATGAATGACGGAATAAAAGCGGAAATATAAAAAAGGAGGACAGGAGTCGGAATGGGAGAAAGGAAGACGGGTCCGCAGTCAGCCGGCGAGCGGAGCGAGGGCACGATGACTCGCAATGTTTGCCGCCGAAATTGCCTGCAGAGACGACCGATGAATTCAAGACGTTCCACTTCGAAGGCTGTCCGCGCGAGCAGACGGCCGGCCGATGCATATGAAGTCGATATGACGGACGTCAGACTCTATCAGGGCAACCCTACATATATATAAAATCTTATCGCTGCAGCGTATCCTGCGAAATGAAAGAAAGCTCAACCCTGTTCGACAGAGTGCATGGCTTGGCCCCGTTCTGGCGGGACTGTTTCATCATTTATTGCAGTGACAGCAACAGCGAATCAGGATTCACTTATTTTTTCGTCTCTTCAGTGACACGGATTGACATCGATGCGGACATGGCGAGACAAATCGGGACCGATACCGCTGTCGAGGTAGACCACCGAGGACGATATCTATTGAAGTCGCCAAAAACGCTATCGGGTATGTTCATGTTTCCGCCCGACTTGTCGGCGAAGCTTCTCCGAACCAACAAAGGAGACATGAGCAAAATCAATAAAATTCATCCAGCAGCACAGAAGCGGTGTCAAGCACCGTGACCTTGACACGTGACCGAATCTTTTCTATGCCCAACAATCGCACGTTCACACACACCGCTTGTTGACCTTGAGTCGAAGCCAGAATGTCAAGCAGTGACGTGTCAAGAAAACCTTTCGATAGGAAACGAATCGACTTGTTTGTTTGATGCGGAATTCGATTCCGCCGAACACTCTCTCGTCTGTTCATCGATGATCGCCTTGAAAAGTTTTCGCAGATTCCTCAATGCGCGGTTTGGGCTAGCCCTTCTCCGATTCGTGGTTTCTCTGCTTCTACGAAAAGTTTCCGAGGCAAACCAACACAAAAACTATGCTGCTATTGGAGTCGAAAAGTTTTCGGCCACGTCAAGAGATCGTGAAAACTCGGGAAAGTCATTCTGATCCAGAGAATATTCACGTAACTCATTATTTGGGAGCAAAATCGATCATGACAGATACTGGCCTTCCGCTATTCCGTCGGAAGAACCATCGAGATTGAGAGGAACGCTCATCACTAACAGGATTGCATAGGTGTGTACATATAGATTCAGTCGTATGTATAAACGTGAAAAGTATACTGTCTCTCCTTTCGGCTAGCTCACATCGGATCAGAGGTCGATAAGCCAATATCTCAGTCGGGTGATTCTTCGACGACTGAGTATCTCTTCCTCGTATACAGCGAAGAAGCGTAGATCCAAAAAATGGGCCACTCAAATTCCCCGCGCGATCATCTTAATCAAGGATATCAGGACCCGGATTGAACGCGCAAAACATTAAGTCCTTCTCAAACGACCACTCATTGACGGCCAAATTGTGCAGACTGAATATGAGGTGAGTGCGCCGAGGGTTTCAGCAGAAATTGTTCTGTATCAAGTCATGTTTCGAATCTTAGCACCACTCCTCTCGAGTGCCAACATCATTCTCCAGTTAGTTCCCCGACCTTTGCGTCGTTTCACGATTTCACACCATCTCCCCACTAGAACAATCACCAATCACCATTTCACACCAAGAAAATGAAACTTATTGCACCTAGCATTCTTGAGCCGTAACAGAAAGAGTTTCTGAACAAGCGAAGACTCGATTTCCCAATTTCCCGATTAATTGCTGATCCCGTTATTCGCGGGCTTGTCGAAACTGAGCCATGCCAAGTGCAGGATCACCTGCGAGAGTATAGGATGACACTTGACGTGTGTTAGCCAAACGCCTGCGTAGCCTTAGGGCGGGAAAGAGTCGAGCAACTAGGAAGGCAGCACGCTGCGAATTGAGAGATGACTATCGTCTTGTGTCTGAGTGAGTGATGGAGAAACCTCCAGGTGCTGAGCATCGCATTGAGAGGATGAGGGAACGGTACGGTGGCGTCTCCAACAACGTATCCAACGAACGAGCGGACGAAAGAGGAAAGCCGTTGTCGACGAGAGAGAAGATTAACGTGTAAATTTCCCAACGTGTCGTCAAGGCGCTACAAAGCCCCTATCCATCGATTCGCGGATCGGACCAGTCAGCCAGCCAGACGGACCAATGAGTCGATCCATCTAGTTCGAGACCGGTCCATCTCTCCCTCAATCCATTCATTCATCCATCCATCCGCTCATTCATCTATCCGACTTGGCGAAGTGGATCACAGTTTTACGACTGGCTGAAGACATACGAGCACGGGGGACCCGGCCGGGGGACGGGTCGGGGGACCAAGGGGACCTGGGACAGCCAACGCACGGCCTCACAGTCTTTACTGCCCGTGGCAGCTGAGCCCTTCCGTGCCTGGCTCAGCGAGGCGCATTCTTGTAGCAGCGCAGCTCGACAACCACGCTCTTACTCGCAACGTTTCCCGTTGCTTGTCGCGCCATCAAAACGTTACAAGAGACCTCGCTAACTCGACCGTTCGCTTGCACTCCTTTGTGTGCGAGAGGGTTTTGTCTGCTGACGAATGATGATGCGCTCGCTGCTGTTGATGATGTGTTTCTTCTTTTGTGGAAACGTGAACGGAAGGGGAATTATCCAACGCGGAATCGGTAACCGGATTCAAAAGCCAGACCGAGTCAAGCAAACGACATCGGGAACGGTGTGAACGAACTTGACATCCGAAGTCATTCGGTGAGAGTGCGTAGCGCGGCCCCAGGAACTCAATGAGGGATTCCACCTTCACGGTCCCGGTTGAGTTTCACAGGCTTCGTGGTTGGGCATTCCGCGACGGAGACAAGCGCATACAGGGAGAACGAGTGCTCCAACTCGTTCGCTCGAGCTCACTGGTGTGCGTCCACACATCTACGTAGGCACCGCGACCGCTATCTTTCTAAAATTGTTGCGCGCAGTGTGGCGAAAAAACCGATAGAGATAAAACTTCAGATAAGCGACCGTCGCTGCTTCTATTGGGACTGCCGACACCGCGGCTGTCGTTCGGGAATGAGGGAAGCTAAATGGCCGTCCGCGAGGCTGCGAGTTGCGGCTCTGTCTGCATCTTCGGCGGGTGGATTTCGTGAGAAAAATGGGGAATTTCTACAGCCGGGATATCAAACGAACGCAAAGGCACAACGAACGAGGGAGCGAACCAAAGAATGTCAGGAACGTCAACCAGGCTCGAGATGCATGCATGCATGCGTGCGCGCGTACGTACGTGCGAGCGTACACGAGCTAGCAGGGGATTCGGATATCGGGAGCCCGTCCTTATTTCGAGAGAATTTCACCTCTACGTCCAGATTCCGATATTTAATTCGGAGGGTGCCCTGTCTGTTGAGCAACACGGCGAGATTGCGTTCAGCTGCAGAAATCACTGAGCTCGAAAGCTGGAGTGGGATTCAGGAAACGGGGCCTGGTACAAGAGAAGCGCTGTGCGACACGCTGGGAGCGGATGATGCGAGTATGGCACATGAAACATGATCAGATCGACCGATGTTTCTGTGTCCAGGACAAGAGAGAAGTCGACTTCTTTCACTGACGCCGGGCTTCAGCTTCAGTCGGTTTGAAACGTACGAGCCACCCCCGATTCTGACCGGGAGTTTTGCGGGAGTAAATATCAACGGAGTGTTACGACAGAGAACGTCAATGGCTCGGAAGGTGAGTCATTCACTAGCGAACATACGGCGAGAAACAGGTGGAAGAGAAGACGGAGTCACTGCCACAAGGAGCTTTTCTCTACGAGACACACCACCAACGACATCAACAAATTTTTTCTTTCCTTGCGATCCCTTCCATGGTTCCCATTTTTCTTCATTTGCCCCCCTCTTTTCCTCCTCCGTAGCCGTTCTTTACTGGGATCTGAGCTCGCTGACGGGAGGGGGGAATGTGGGGTTGGAGGGGTTGTTGCGCACGGGCCATCCGCCGAAGTGAAAACGGAGCGATGAAAGTGGAAGAAGGAAAAAGGGGGGAGGGACGGGGATGAAAGGAATGGAGGAAGGCCCATATATCTGTCGGAGACCAAACAAGCAGCGGAGGCGTCGACGCCGACGGCGGCAGCAGCTTCGATTTTTATTTGGGCAGTAAAATCCCGTTCAACCAACCATGCCGCCTACCACGCGACCGTCGAAAACACTAACCAACAAACTGAGCCAGAATGCTCGCCTGCTCTCTTTCTCAGTCACCATACTCAACCTATCTGGCAGCCTCCGTACTGCTCTCCTCCGGTTCTCCTCTTTGACATCTCCTCCGCCATTCTTTGAGGTTTTCGCCGAGTCGGGTGACAGACTAAGCACGGGAACGAAGCGAACATCCGAACGAGTAGGAGACGACACTCAAAAGGCGAAGATTGGACACCACCAAAGTCCGCGCTGTCTTCACACTCGACTGTGGTCGCTCGATTGCTCTCCAATCTCGCGGAGTTTCGTTCTGTCTGGCTTTGCGGCTGATTAGAGGAGCTTCCTTCCGTTTCGGAGGCTTCTGAACCTCACTCTGAACTAGAACCAGAAGTTACCGAACGAGGCAAGTCCAGTCGTTTCGTTTCCCGCTCACAAAATCCTCAATCAGCTCCCGGAAGACAGCTTGAACAGAAAGAGCTCCTAACAGCACTCTATTTCGATAAGAACTTCGCAGTTCCGACGCGCGAGAAGTCCCTTCTGAGGAGCGGGTTCAGCAAAGATCTCGGAGTTTCCATGATCCTCGAGCTGACGATACCATTTCATTTAGAAACGAGCATTGCCCATCAGAATGAGAAGATTGTCATCGTGATGCCGATGTCTTCGGTTCCCTGTCATCTGAGCTAAGTGATTTTTTCCTTCCGGACTCCACAGCTTGCCCGTAGGTTTGTCTTGAATTTCTCCACTCTCATTCTGTTTCGAACAGGACAAACTGGACCTGCTCAAGTTTCAAAGCGATCGGTTTCGCCGTGAACGTCTTCCAAACTTCGTGTTGTCCGCCCTGCTCGATTCTACAGAGTTGCTCCGCAGTTGACCATCGTGCATTATCCAGCGAATGATAGTTCCCATGAGTTCGTCCATTCCCCATTCCGAATTGAATGTTGAAGCAATCAGATCCAGATTGCGTGAAGATCGAAACGGAAGCTAGAGGCAAGCTCGCTCAAATGTGAATCGAATTCTGACGCGATCGCGCATCAACATCCGTCCCCGCGTTGATTCCCGCAACGTGAATCAACCCAAAGGAGCAAGAAACGGAGGTCCGCTCTCAACGTCCACGTGGATGATCGCTCACGGAGACTGTCCTGCAAATTTAAGGAACAAACTTTCCACTCTCGCCCATGGCGTGTAGCACGGAACGAGCTCGCGTGCTGACTCTCTCAAGCTTGGCTGCCAACTGGAGGCAACATTGATTTCCTTGCTGAGGAAGACTCGGAAACAAGGAAAATCATCAAAATAATATTCACTTCAGGAAAGAATAACGGGAATGTCTTGGATATACTTTTCTGCCCTAGACGTCTGTCCGATGAGCTGCTACTTTGCTATTTCCGCGCTCGCTGGTACCGTCGTTTCGAAACAAAATCTGTGTCAAGATGATCTCGTGCGTGCTCTAAATTCGATATATGCTCCAAGTCGGCAGAAGGAACGAACTTATGATTCTACTTCCTCTTGGACGATCAAGTCCTCGAGGGCCACGCCCCGACGGCTCACCGTGCGTACTCGGTTGGCTGGTCCGCTCAGGGTCCAGTTTCTTGGGTGGCTCGCTTGCTCAGTCGATCGCCCGATCGTTGGCTCGCTCTTTCTCCCTCAGTTTTCTCGCGTACGGAATAGCGTTGTGGGCACCTGCGAGCACCTGCGTTATCCAGCCGAGCGGCTCAATTAGTTGTTCCATTATCCAGCTGCAACAGCAAAAGCCTGCTCTATCCATTTTGATCCAGCCGGGCGAAGCGCCTACACATGCGCCCGCATCCCGCATGCACCGCACACAACGGTGCGGAAAATCTAATTGCCGGATACGATCAACCTCTTCCATGTGTTCGCCTTCACATACTGTGTAAGAGCCTGTGCGCACATGTCTCGAGACCACATTGACTATTTCCCTCTTTCTCTCGCTCATCACCCAGATACACGGTTCCCGCGCCTTCCCTCGTCGTGCCTTAGGCTTTTTCCTCGTAGTGCACGTGGATGACTTGGACTGATTGTGAGTGGGAGCTCGTTTCCCCCCGTAGAATCGAAGAAGGTGCGGGGTAATGCATCGTAGCGGTATTTCTGATGTCTCTTTCTTCCTCTCTCTCTCTCTCTCTCTTCTCGATGTTCATTCTTCTGACAGTGGTCCGATGGTGGGCTATTCATCAATCTTTCTCCGAACGATATATCGATTCAGTGCGCGATTTGTTCTGCTGCTCGAGGTCTCGTTGACGGCAAGCGCCCCGCGCTGTTCGGCTCTCAATGATACAGAGCCGTTTGCTGATTTTACCATCCGCAAATCGAAGAAGCCTGATTTGAAGGATGTATTGGGCCCAGTGCAGCAGCAGGCCGATACATCGGCTTTTCCCACGAAGAAAATGTGGATCCCGTCGCTCCGGTCACGAGTCTGTCTGCTCTCAGTCAGTCAGGCGGAAGATGACGCCTCCAGAACTCGTCGTTTCCGAAGCTTTGCGGACCACGTATCTGCATGAGCTCTTGACAGGTTCGGATCAAAGCGCTCGATTCGACGCTGAGGAGCTGAGAAAAACCTGTAAGGTTCCCATCTGACGAGCTGAGAGGTGAAACCAGTCCGCTGCTGGAAACCGTATGCGAACATCGCATACGGTGCCGTTGAGTACATCTTAGATGCCGAAAGTTTACACGGGGTCTCCAGAATTCAGAGCTCGCGGAGTTGTCGTTCGGACCCGGGTCCCGACATCGAATGAAAATAGCTTGGGTAGAATTTCCGAGATACAGACAATCAGGGACAATCTCAAGACCTGATCCGTCTTGGCAGGACCAGAATGCGGACTCAATCTCTCTGCTCTCTTGTAAGCGAGGGACATTGGTACGCTCCGGATTTTTCTGCCTTCCGTCGCTGCTCTCAGCCCTCGGACTGACTGAAGCGGACTTTTCTGCGCTGGCAGAAGAGTCCGGGCCGCGTAACGGTCAGCTTGATTTTTTTAGTACGACCTCTGAGATCCGCGGCTCCGATAGCTAATCAACGACTTGGCCATGTCGGCGCAAGAATCCAAACGATGCATTCGTACCCCGAGGGGGGAAGACTCGCGGCTGAACGGATCGATGGTCAGCCGGACCGGGTCCCGAACTGGCAGAGGAGCGGATGAACAACTTCTGGCCGCAGGCTTCGTGCCGACCGGAAATTAAAGTGCTTTAATTTGCGATCCGCAACTTATATTGCGAGCCGAACACCTTAGTCGAGCGCGGATCGCATTGTCCTTCGTCAGCAGATGCATTTTTCTTGCAATTTAACGACAACCCAGTTCCTTGACGATGTTTCGCTTCCTTCCAGGGGGAAAAATTTTCGCATCGCACTGGCGTCGCGTCGTCGTCAAGCAGCGTTCTCATCGGCAGCGAACACCGTCGAAATCCTCTTGCAGATTCTATAGAAGCTGGTCGGGAAGTAGGTCTTCCCCATCTCTTGCAGCTCGGCGCGAATGGCTCGGAGCTCCGGAACGAAAATTTCCTGTTGTGTCCCCTTACATTCGCTCGCAGAGTGCCGAGCAATCCAAGCAAACCTCTTGGGGATCTTTGATCAATTGGAGAATTCCAAAACGACCGGCCCGGATCCCAGGGAAGCGATCTCACTCTTATGCCAAAGGCTTCCCAGCTGGCGTTTGTTCATTCGCTGTTCCACACAAGAAAATAATGCTTCCCTGATGTGGAAGTTGGTTCGCTTACTCATCATTGCTACGGCCTACTAAAAATATCAGGCTTGAGTAAAAGCCTAGCCGGCAGGGCGACCGGCCAGCCGCTGTACAGGGGCGAGCATGTTTTCCGACGGTGTGACATCACCGAGCGCTGCCAGATGACGTTTTTTGTGAGCACACATCGTTAGGTGAAGTTTCATCTTATGTTGGTTCTCGTCGTACCAGGTCACCAGCGACAATAGCAGCAACAGCTTGTACGAAGCCTGGCACAGCGGGGATTGCAAGGCTTTAGTCAGCCGCGTTCTTATTTTCGAGGCGCAACGCAGTGGTATTTGCTTCATTGTGGAGCAATGCTGCATCGTCCGAGCTTGAGCCGCTGACTGTACTTCGCCCCACGAATCGGTTTTGATTGCGTAGCATTGTTGATCGGGATGCGTGACTTCGCACTCTCCGTCCAACTTGCCTTTCTATTGGCTCTATTCGATCCCTAACATTCTCAGATCTGTTACGTAACCCAACAGCTCTGGTTGCGATGCTTGGGTCCTAGGTTTGAGCAGTGCTATCCTGATCCTGGTCGCGAGCGCTCCATTGCCGAAGGAGGGTTCTGCATCTGACAAAATAGATAATGGATCCCTTCGAATATCGAGCTCGTGGTACAGGTGAGCAGGCACGGCCACGAGTGTCCTGAATCTGCTTACCTCGATTTCCCTATTAGCAGAAAAATTGACCTTGATGCTCTCCTGACACTCTATGTGAAGGATACACCGGCGGCATAGGTGGAAGACATCGAGTTTCTCAACGAGAACAGACTTGACCAGACCAAGCTCAAGAAAATGTTTACTGTTGGAAAGAATCACATCCATCAAAACAAAACATCCCATCAAAGTTTGTTGCCCTCGAATAGTGCATGTCCGGAACTTTTCTTTCCCGCCTGCGCGGAAGACCTCGATCAGATCTGTGATAGAGTTGCGTCGTTTGAAAAACTTGACCACGAGTCCATACACCGACGGAAACAAAGGCGTGGTTGTTATTCCTTCCTTTTGCTTTAACGGAACCATCAGACGTTTACTCCTTGGGAACTCCTCTCGGAAGCTCGATGTCTTTCGCCGAGATATTTTTGTGCCCGTCACCCAGGAGTCGTTGAGGGTCCCCCGATTGAGCACCTGTACTCGCTATGCGTTCATCAATCGCATGCTTAACATCGCAGTGACCCGAAATCTCGGGTCTTCTCATATTGTCCGAACCGCACGGAAAAAAAATACTCTCCAGTATCCTCCTCGAGCCTGTTTCCTCTGCTGCGAATCGAGAACCATGGATATTTAACAGACTGAGTAACAAGAATCTAGAATGAACACTAGTGACGTTGATGAGAGCCCGAGAATCCAAGAAATCTTTGAAGGACGCATCTGCTCGTCCTAGCAAAACGGCGAATGCGGAGAAGCGCTCGACACGTGAGCATGAAGGAGCTTCGCACGCATCCGTATGTCCGTTTGTCGGAATCTCTTGCCGAGTTGCATCATCACACTATTCTTCGGATTTCTGTCCATCTCGATGCGTAGGCCCGCTGATGCAAGCTTTCGCCCCTCGGCTTAAAGTGCCGCCGCTGAGAATGCAGCAGCAACTGCTACTCTAAATAAAGATCATGATCGCCTTCGTCACGTACACAGCGGCCGCATTCTGGAAACGAGTGGAGGGGACGGAAGATAGACAGCCGTATCCGCGTGACTTCGTGCAGAAGCTGTTTCCAAGCTGAGAGTTCTTGCAGGCATTCCTTGGTCCTCTTCCTGCTTCCTCGAAGGGAGCTGATATCGATGCCACTGCACAAGTTCAAGTTCGACTCCTACAAAACGAAACATTCAAAATGCAAGAGGTCTGGGCTGAAGGTTTTGCGTCAGGATCCAGAGTTCAGTTACTGTTATGGGCGGATCGAGAGGAAAGAGTCGGGAAAATAGATCCTCGTGAGATTACATACTTGGAAAATAAAAGCATGAGCCGGACGGAGCTCGATGCGAGTACGTCCGGCATTCATGAGCACGGCCTGCAACAGAAGCCCCGAAAACAAAAGATCCTGAATCGGAAGATCCTACAGTTGTGGGTTGACTGCGTGATGTGATTGCCGACCCTAAACATCGAAGCGAGGTCGGTCGAACGGGTAGTCACGGGCCTATTGGCAGTCCAAGGACAAATCAGACTTGCTGCTCAGTTACGGTCGCCGGAAATCGGAGACAATCAACGAGAAACAAAGGCGTTTACGCCATGAGACGACCGACATCCAACATCTACACTTACTTAGTTGCCTGGTTTCTGTCGTCGTCGTCGTCGTCCTCTTCCTCCGCCGAGACCGACTCTCGATTCGTAAGAAAACAGACGAGATCCGCCGACACAAACTCAGCTGGACAGCCATAGGCAGACGCACTCAGCTTAAGACGCGAGGAGGCGGAAAAACTGCGACGAGTCATACTGGCTCGGACGCACGAACGACTGATCCGTTGTGGCAGAGCATTCAAAGACTCTCTTCGTATCAAGTAAGTATTTAGTTTGATCTCCGAATCTGAGCGACCGGGGGCGCTCGGTCAAACGAGTTATCCTCTGAGACGCGTGTAAATGTGGTTTTCTATTTGCAGGTTGCTCTCCGTTCGATAAATCACTCTCTGAAGTTGTTATACAATCAAGTCATGGTGAAGGTACAACGATCCTGAAATTCGCTTTGACGACGCCGAGGGAGCAATCTAGCTATTGGGTAACAGAGGCGCAGAAGTAGCTTACAAAACCGCGCAGAAAATATCCTGAGCGGAAGTTTCGATTCGCAACCCCGGTGGCTCCCATGAAGTCGCTGACTTTGAAAACGCGGAACGCGACAGTCTTTGAATTGCGTAGAATCTATATGGAAACAATGCCGAAGCCTCAATACGCGTCAAGGATGTGAAGTCGGTCCAGGTTCCCTGGAATCCGAATGTCAATGAAAGCAAACTCGCTCCTGTTCCCGGGGAGCACGCAATTCCCTTGAATGGGTTGTTGTTCTCCACTGTCCCTTATGAGATCCGAATGGTGAACGTATTCAAAACAAGGCTGCGGCGCGGCGCCATCGCAGCGCAGCCATCCAAGCAGCCGGAAGGGAGGAATTTGAATACACCGGGGCCTGGAGTCGAGTCTACCGAGACATTCAAAACATAAAGTCAAAGCTAGAGGAAACTTGGCGACGCTTCGTGGAGGTCCACGAAAAGCGAATGCAACCTCACTGAAGTCGTGTCCTGCAATCGGCGACCATGGGTCGTCATGGTGTATATACCTCGTTCTGCGGGTCTCTCGACTCTCGTCGCCTACCTCCCGGCACAACTCAAACTTCCTCGAGATTCTGCTCTACGCTTATTTCTCCGTTCTCCATCTTCGTTATTTCAGTTCTCAACTCGCTCCTTGGAGTTCGGAGGAGTAGAGGAGCGCACAGCGGAGCAAAGCGACATGTGAGGAGCAATTGGATGATCGAATCTTGAAGTAGGCGGATGCCTTCAACGTCGTGGACCTTGGAAAAGGGCGGAATGGCGATTTGTACCGCGGTTTGCTTGGGAATGCTTGCTCCTCTGCTTTGTTGTGTGGTTCCTCTCGATTTTCTCGTTCCGTCCGTCGGTTTGTCGGAGGGCCTGCGACTGGCCGCGGTCTTTTTCGCCAGTGGCCGACCAGGGTGGCCGGCTGGGTGGCCGAGTTGCCCAATAGGCTCCCCTCAGTAAAGAACACAACCGCGGTGTTCTAGACCGAGCAATGTCGACTAGGCGGGATGGGAGGGGGGGGGGGGGGATGCGGTAGTGAAGAAACCACAACCCGCGCAAGGGAACGAAAATCTTGAAGTCGTTCTCCAGAGAGGAAGTTTCCCTGATTTTTTCTTTGGACTCCGTTTTTTCTTTTTTCTTGGTTCCGTTCGACTTCGTACACGGAAGGCAGCGGGAAATTCGAATGAAAAGCAAAGCTGAATCACTCTGAAGTTTCCGTGGGATTCTGTTTCGAACGCCAGCAATCAAACGGAGAAGGTGCTCTGGGACGCAAAGATGGCTCAGCGTTAAATTTAGAATCCGAGAATGATTCGGAAAAGATGCTCGATTTCACCTGCAATCAGGGAGGCAGCTCGAAAGTCAGGAGAAATGGAAGTATCCAGCCTTCGGGATTCGCCTCCATCAAATGGAGTCATGGTGCTGATAACGGATAGATATCGACTGCTCTTATCCATGTGCGTATATATACATATGTGAGCCGCGACAACGTACACCGAAGCGAATGAACATAACAACTATGCAGACAGAGGAGAATTCGGCCGTGTCCTTGGAATTGTTGTCATCGTGTTTGCGCCAGAGGAGCTGCACCTACTTTGCCCTGGCAATGCAATCCTCGTCTGTCCTGTCTGCTTGCTTCGGTGAGTATACGTCGACGAGAGAACGAGGCAGCTTCATTCGATCTTGTTGTTGGCGAATATTCCCAGAAGCCAGGGATTAAACTCGAGCTCTCTCAGCTGAACTGCATCGCGAAGAGAGGGGGGAAAACCAGTAGCGTCGCTTCCGGCGATTTTCGGAATGTTCGCTGACTGAGTTCCAAAATCTGAATCTGAAAACGACACTGGACAAAACGGAAGGCTTCAGCTTCGGCACAAAAAGTACATTCAGATCCGTCGATTTTTTGTTCATGCTGCTCGGGCGAGCAATCGGAAGAAGTTGTCGAAGCGGAGATAGTGTATGGCGGGTGGTCAGGGGAGTCTCAAGAGATGCCCGGATGATGCCTTATCGGATTCCCGAACGATTTATCAAGCGGTCGAGGCTTCTGCAGGCCCACATTTCCCATAAACTCACATCTGCTCATCGACGATCCGAGCGAACCCTCTCCGAGAGCTTTCAACTGTGGAAATATTTCAAGTAACGAACTGCCTGCGCAGCCGGTCGACTCTTCTTTCGGATTTTGAATTTATTGAGCCCTCGGAAGGGGGTCAACGGCCGAGGAAGGCTAAATGGAATAGCTTGCGCTCAAAACTCATGATTCTCGATGATCTCCGTGGAGTACATAAAGGTGCCCTCGAGGTGAAACGAGCTGATCAGGTTATCGAAAATAATGTCACGTGCCGGGGCCTGTTTCCATCGAGCAGACGCACCGAAAATTCGCAAAGATGGAGATTCGAATTCGAAAAATTCAGAATTCGGAAGCAAGCAACAAATGTAAATATGGATGGATAGGAGAACAGAAATTGTGATGATTTGTTTTTGAAGAAGTACTGCATCGCCGCTGGCATCGCGGAGGCGCGGTGTGCTGATTTGGCCCCCTTCAGGTGCAATACAGAAGAGCAGACAGGCAGTGACTAGCGGGGGCAATAGAAGAGCCGAGGCAACGGGTGGTGCGTCTTCGATCAGGCCATCAGATATGCCCCCGAGCAAAAACTACGCGGCCTCGGTACCCGCTGCCTCTTTCGCCTGTTCTGGTGTTGTCCATCTCCGACTTCGGCGATCTATCCCTCAACAGTGCCCCTTCCCCCCTTACACTCTTCCTTGAACATCTTCGTTTAGGAATGGAACGTCGCTGATTCAGGAGTTAACGCAAACCTGCGAAATCCGAATCGCTGAAGTTCATAAACGTTGCTGATAGTCTGACCAGTGCGAGTCACGAGGAAAAGGTCTGTCGCGGTGTCGTTCGACTCCGAACCACGGGGTTGACTCCAAGGTTTTCCTCTGAACAGACTAGCCGGCCCTATACGCCGCGACTCGAGATTCCTCATGACCTATGTTTGAGTTTGAAGTAAAAAGCCCCTAGGTGCCTCAGGACCGATTATTTTCCTTGCGGGAACCGTGGCCGGTCACGGACTCCGGGGTCGCTTTCTTGCGTAATTCTGCATAATGATGGCTTGGTTTCGCAACGTTCCGAGTTTCACAATGGTCTAAAAGACCTGAAACTAGTGATGGTCAGTTTCGAAACAACAATCGGCTAACTTCTCCATACGGCTCGCTGGCCGTTCGAGATTTCGGCAAAGCCATATTCCTCGAGGCTGCTCGGAAATCCGCAAAGTTTCTGAAGGACTTGGGGTTGAATCCTAGACTGAATTCAGTCCGAGACGATGTTCGTTGGCGCTCATGGCCGATTTCTCGGGAACAAACTCTGTACTCGTTGTTCATGACGCTCGATTCGGATCCGAATACGGCTGGTTGATAAAAAAAAAAGCCTCGCCCCGCCTTTCTACGGCGCTTCCATGACCATTGATTGGAATTGAGGACTTTGTCGATGATTGCAGGTCTCCAATGTTCGCTCCGCATATATTCACACAGTTCATCGAGCGACGACAGAACGTTTCGATTTGTACCCTGATTCGATAAGCGTTCAGCGACGTCTTTCCTTTCACGCCAGAGGTCAGTGGGACCGTATTGAGGAGCGAATAAGCTGTCTCGAGATGCTTCCCAAGATCACTGACCCGGATCGCTATAAGCATGCGGTTAATTAAGCACTTCCATCATCTATAAACGTCTGCGGTCGCGAAACTCTTGATGTCGGCATCATCTGCGTCTTGAATGGCTGCAAGAGCGTTCTGAACTGGAGTTGGAGAGACATTACTCTATTACGAGCACGAGTCCGGACGACGTCGTCTCTCAGCGAGGACGACTCATGGGGAAGAACAAGTTCGCGGCGCGGCGTTGATGGTGTGTCCCGCTGCTCGAGGCAGAAAAAGTATCTCCCGGTGGTTGGACAGCATGATTACAGTGTCATCGTTTACGAGTCTGTGATTCTTGAAGTTTGCACACGAGCTGGAACGCGAGAGTCCCTCTCGGGCTCCTCTGCGGTACTTTCGAATGATTTCCCACACACAAGCCGCCGCCGTCTAGATCTCCAACTCGTCGTCCGTGAACCGCATGAGCAAACGCATCACAGGGAGTCTTTGTCCATGCGTGATTGCGCTCAGACAGATTCTCCAATGCAACTAGGTGTGGACAAAAACCGATTGATCATCGACGGTCTTGGTTGGGAGAAAAAAAATCCGAAAATTGATGATTTCTCGCAAGCGCCGCGCCGTCCCCGAGGAAACACAAATATTAGTTTTCCGTCTGTGCAAGCTTCTCCGGCTGCTCTCGAGTGGTTCGCTCCAGCGCGCTCCGGGCTACGTCCTGTAGACCTCAAGCAGTGGTGTTCCGGAAACTTTCTTCATTTTCTAAGAAAAATTGTGACTTTAAAAGATTGTTGGTCGTAACTCGCGTTGTTTGCTGCAAAAAACGTGAGCTCTCGTGTGTTTTTCCATTCGTTCATGAAACTGCTTGCGTTGTTAGCCTGCTTGTCCTCGTTCACTCGCTCGCGGAGTTGGCTGCATGGCTTCTGGTTTGCCTCTCGGTTCGCCTTTTCATTTTCTCCCGCTGCTGCTTCTTAAGCCCTAACGCTCACTTCTGTAGACCTCCAGTGTTAGTTTGCCCGAGGCGTCTATTCGCCCCGATCGAGGGAGAATCCGAGGAGCTGAACGACAAGTTGTTAATGAGCTGCGGCTATAAGCTCTGAGCGTTTGACAGCCCGGAACGCCCAAACGATCAGCGTTCCCGGCGATTTCTCACCCACGACTTGCGTAGAACGCACAAACACACATATCACGCATGATCAGGTGATTTCCGGAAGCTCGATTGACGTTATGAAGAGGAACAAGTCTAGGCGAGTCTACGAATGGGAAGCAAGATGCTCTGCGGAGTCGCGTTGAGCATCATTGCCACCGAAAACAGACTGGCGACAGTCGAGCTTTCCTGACATGGACTAAAGGATGCGCGAGCAGCCCTGATCCACCGGCCGAGATAGTTCCCATTGTCGGCGACGCTATTGTTCATGTACCTCGGGGAGTCCTACGTGGCTAGTGGCTGGTGAAGTAGCCTCGGACTCCCACTCGCTTCGCTCACACCGCGCCGGAGCTTGCCGACCCCGGCAAACATGCAGCGTGTTGGATGCTGAGGAGAGAGTCCTTTTCATTCCGACAATAATTTAGGAATGCATTTTGCAACGCCGGCCGCTCTCAAGGGCGCTCGCTTGGAGAACGACAAGGAGGGAGAGATACGCCGTGTGATCTTGCGATGTGCGAATAAGGGGAACAGCAGCTAGATGACAGAGAAAAGAAGCAGACAGAGGGGACACCGCGGGTCACAAGGGCCCGGAACAAGCGTTCAATGTTATCTCCACTCTCAGAAGACTTTAAAGCATGCGAGCATCTCGGGGAGTCTTTGTCTCTTACGGCGTAGTTCGCTATCTTTAGCTTTATATGGAGTGGCGTAGCTTCTCGAGTTGCTTGGCGGAGTATTTCCAGAATGCAGGTTCCAACTCCAGAAATCCAATGAAGACAAGTAGCATCTATGCAAGATCCATCAGTTATGGGGAACTGGAGCGAAGGAGACAGGCGGTCCACCTTAGCGGCTGCAGTCCTGAACCGGCATCCTCCAGACATCTAGGCTCAGAGATGGAGACGCGCTGTATCTAAAATGTCAGTTCGGTTTTGTGTCTCTTTGAATAAATGCTTGGTTTCGCTCAACTGTTCAGGTGGGGCTTCACGAGAAAGATGCGAGGTCGCAATCAATTATTGGACACGGTGTAGCTATGCTAGTGACAACTCGTCACCCTCCCTTCATTCACAACACCAGTCACCTCGCCATCACTCAGGGAATCATGACCACCTCGACTACTTTGCTCTTCCAGAGATCCAGACAGATTTCCCCAGCTTCGCAAGTCCGGCCACATCCATCTGGGAATGTCCTTCTCCGGACGACGGCAATACGGCCGGCTTGAGCTACTCGTTGATGGACATTCGCAAGTTGATGGTCGATGTCGCCTCGGTTTCCTAGCTCAAGTGTTGAACCTGGACTGCGCTGCTAAACTATCCTCGCCATTTTGATAGAGCTCGGCTTTTTCTGCTTTCAGCTGTTCCCGCTGTTCGCGTAATGCTCAGACGAAACGAATTACATTCGCAAAAACACGGGTTGTGCGTGCTGCTGAGCCCAACAGGGTCAAGCGCAACGACTATCCTGCACGGATAGCGGCAACTTGTCGAATTTCCTGATCGACCGCTTGAAGACCTCTCATGCCCTGGGGGACGAGAGATCGGCTGAGGGCTAGCTTGCAAGTGTGGCCACGCTGGAGCGGGAAAAACTGTCGCAAACCTGTCGCCCGTGTATTTTTCAATGCTTCGGTCATCCTGCTTGATTCCTGGTCAAGCCGATGCTCGCATTCCGCAGTGCGCCGTTAGTTGGGTGATACGAAAGTTCCAGGTTTCGATTCAGTCACTATAGTGAGGCCAGGAGTCGCGAGCGGCGACAAGATTCCCCCCTCCACGGTAGTCGGGGGTCGCCGAGTTCTGATCGGAAATGAGAGACGATCGTTCCGGAGGAGACGCAAGGGAGACGGCAGGGACGATGAGGATTTGATAGTGGACATCAAGCGGAATACTCTGTCTCAGTGCCTTCCAGATTGTCGCTCCTTCTTCTCGAAAGATTCACTTCTTCTCTCCAACGGGGTTGTACGGATGTGAGTCATTCGATGGAACATCATCCGGACCTGAATGGCGCTCCATCCATTCGACCATTCATTCGGGATTTCCGCGACTCGCAGGCGCCACTGTCAGTCCTACGGTAGTTAGCTGGTATTATTGTGTTTGGACATTTCGTCTGACCTGAGACTCCGCTCAGGCGGACCAAGGTAACGGCGTCGAGGTTCCCTCGACTCCCCTCGCTCACTTTCTCCCTCTAGCGGATGGGCTCCTTCTTTGTCGTCAATCAGTCGATCGATGATCCTCCACAGCGGCCAGCCCCCCCGGCAGCCAGGCAGGCAGTCACTCACTCAACCGGGCGTCAGTCAGTTAGGAGAAGCTCCCGTGATAGGAGCTGTACGTGACTTCCATTTCATCTCTAGGTTCTCTCTCCGCCACGCCTCGCGTTCACTGTGCCTTCACTCCGACCATCTGCGACACGATTTTGATCTCGCTGGCGAGAGGAACATCTTTAGCGCCTTGTTCTCTGTGCACGACGGAAGAAATGCGAATTCAAGAAAGCACTGCAGTCCCTAACTGATCTTGAAATTGATGCAGAATGGGTTTTTCTTCTCATATTTCGCCGTGGAAAGCAGCCTTCGGTTGCGGGAACACGTTAGACCCCTATAAACCGATCCTCTTCGTGGTCCTCGCTGCTCCCTCTTACTTGCTCGTTCGGCCCGAAATCTACAGCTCGGAAAACGGAGGAATTTCCGCGGAAACTCAGTTTCCTGCTTGAACCGAGGTTGACGGTGAGGTGGGAGCTTGAGGATGAGGCCAGAAATTCCCCGCGCTGTCTAATGTTCCCCTCGTGCCTCAGGATATCCGTTCGCAGCCTGATGAGCGCGGCTCGAAAGTCTGCGCCGCCGGTCTCAGGTCTCACGGGTGAGCAGGAGAAAGCGGCAGTGGCGGATCCAGGCTGGCGGAAGGGGGGTGAGTTCCCCTAGAGTCTGGCCTCCCATGCGCAATATACGGATCAGAAGGAAGAACTTCATGAAGTATCTCGAAATCAGATAAATGTTTGTACTCACCAACCGGGATGATTCAATGATATCATCTCCAAAGAAATGCCAACCGTTCCTTTGTAAAGCTCATCTTCGACCACTTATCAGACTCAAGCGATTCTCGTCGTTAGGAACAATACGTCTGCAATAACATTGCTCAATGATCGCCGACGTTCCCGATGCTTTTATCTCGAATCCACATCAGGACGGAGAAGGCTTTCAACTCTTAAGTATCTCAGGCTCAACATCTAACTCTTTCAGCCCCCCTTTCACCCCTCGATCCGCCTCGACGGATGAGGTTCTACAACGGAGCCGCTCGGATCAGGCTGCAGGTGGTCGACCTCTGTTGCTGATCGCTGCCTGAGGCTGTTGCAAGCCGGAGATGATCCGACCAGCAAGAAACACCTCGGGTAATCGCTGGCGCGGCGTTGCGATCATCATCGTTGCCGATTTCCTCTCGTACAGTCGATCGAATCATCGCTTCCGACTGGAATTGCGATCGCGCGAGCACTACCGAGGGCTATGGAAAATGTTTCGTTATACATCTACGGGTAATTTAAGCGAGATATATAGAGAGAGAGAGAGAGACAACCGAACCTTAAGGCAGTACATCAACGATAGCTGAAGAGGCGAGAAGCGTCTCCTCGAGCTCAATGACCCTGACTCGCCGACTGTGAGAAGTCATTCCCTAGTTGAGCTCCCTCCCTGACCGTGAGATTGATAGAGTCACAGACATTCCCTGCGAGAGCATGTTGACTCAGGCCTCATGTCCTGGCGCAGTGATCAGCTGTTTTCATGTAAGGTCTCACCGAATCAATCACTCTCTGCAGGTGAGAGTGCTCTCGAGGAGGAGCCAGAGTCAGAAAGAATTTGCGCAAACAATCAGTGAGACAGACCTGCATCTAACATCAAAGGAGAGATACGACTCTGATTAAGCGGACTACTCGGATTCGCAAGATTTATGGCCACTACTACCACCGCCGCCGCCACCACCACCGGCAGCAGTTGTAGCAACGGCAGGAGAAGTAGTTCTTGTGTGCGTCGCTTCGTTTAATCAGTGGACCGACCTGCTGCTTGATGGTGTTGTCCTTGTTGTCCGGGCTGTCGCTGCCACTGTTGTCCCGTAGTTGTTGCTGCTGCTGCTGTTGTTGTGCATCCCCCGCAAGCACATCCAGCCTCATCTAAGTTGCAATCAGACGGACCTTATGCCTCCCTCCGAGATCCTCAACCGTTTGACAGAGAGGCCGGCCTACTTGAACGAATTTTGATTCGGAGCCCATAGCAAACGATCAGACATCTGCTACTGGCTCTTGCGACACCTGTTCGCTCTTTCAACTAACGGGCTGCTGGCAGCGTCTGCTCTTGAGGGAAAAGTGTACAACCTGCACACACGTGTGAAAAAGTTTTTGTATTTTTGCGCGCCGCGGCATTCATGGGAGTTCTGTGCCCATCTCTCGTGCCCGAGATCCTTCGCGAACGTTGAATTGCGTGGGCGGCGAGACCCTTGTTGAGTCCTGTGATCAATGTTTCAGAGGCTTGTGAGTGGCAGGCTGAGGGCTCCCAAAAGTGCTTGCAGTGACGAAGCATGTGCCGCATCGCACCCTTTAATGGCACTCCTGTACTCCTGAACTTGTTGAACCATTTTATGTTGGTGGCTGTTCCATTGCAAGGTCTCTTCGTATAGTGGCGACCAAAGCAATGGGATTAGGATCCAGATAGCGCCCAATAACGCGGGGAGTGCAGTTCTATCTCGATGAGCAACAACAGTAGGAATCTATTTGAAGTTCATCTCCTTCGGTAATCCAGCGGAGATCGTCTTATGATACGTTTCTACGGTAACAGGACTAAAACATTCGTTATCACGAGAAGAAGCGAGAAGATGCCCCACTGGGAAAAGAATTGCCCTCCGTTCTGGCGGGCGTAGGAATGTTTGTTGGAGAATCTTCTGAATTTTCAAGGAGTCCATTCATGTTCGATCATCGAGTCATCGGATAAGATTCGCACATTCGTTGGATTCAAGACGTCGGGGACAAGACGCGTTCATACGTTACTCCGGAGGACTGCTCCTTCCAAACCACCCTAATTTGAATTCATTTGATGTTTTCATCTCTCACCCGGAGCGGTTCCCGGGCTCTCGGATGTCTGGAACGCTAGAGAGCTTGGACGGGGTCGTGCCACGGAAAAAATATTTCTGGAATTATCTCAGAAGGAAGGCAGACAATGGTGTTCCTCCTTTCTCCGAATTTCCTCTCTGCGCTCATCCACATCTGACTCTTGCCATTGTCAGCGCAAAACGCTCCGGCTGGGCGCGATGGAAGCCACTATGTGGGCTAGCCATTCTTCCCGTTGCATTTTTCTCGCGAACCATCGTTGGTGGTGTGCTCTCTTTTTCTCTCATTCTTTTGTCCCTGTGTAACTCAAATACCGATAATTATCGATCCCCATTGCGGGTAGCGACAGCGGCGCCTGAAGCCGAAGTCTGTGAAGAGGGAGAACGCCTCGCTACCCGTGATGGAGCGTCTACGCTCGACAATCTGTTTGAAGACCGGTCAAGAGCACAGTCGGCGATTCTTGGGTATCGAGGGAACTCATCTAGCTATCGAAAGTAATTGAAAAACTCCGTGTCGATAACATTGGAACGGATACAAGTTGCTTGCGAGTGAACAGAAATCGAACGACTCGTACCCAACTCACCTGTTCTGTTGTCGCTCTTGCGCCGAATAGCAAGCTAGGCATCGTAATTGGCGTCAAGCCGAACACGTCGTAAGCGCGGCTTCAAACCCTTCCGAGACTTCTGGAAACGTTTGCCATGTTTTCAAATACGAAGAAGCAAATCCCGGAGGGTCTGTGTGCCTGCCTGCCTGCTTGCCTGCCGAGTTTGTTAGTGACTTCAGACGGGGGCGGCAAACAGCATGTGTTTGTCCCATCTGTGCTTCTTCCTCCCGCAGTTGTTCTAAGTGAGCGGAGATAGTGACCATCTGACGCCTGCGAACGCTGGGTCAACTTAACCTCACCTTGACGTACGCCGGGCACGTCAAAGTCGCGGCCCAATCAGATTATAAGGGAGCCACAAGCTAAGAACAGGGCCAATGTGGCAATCGTTAGGGAAACGTTGTGTGATCAGCAGGTTCCTATCCACACGTAGTATTCCCCAAGTCCGAACGGTCGGCCTGTCTCCCTGTAGGCCTGTGGGGAACTCAGTCAGTGTGTCCGACCACCGGCCGAAGACTTCTTGACTTGAACTTGTTAGTCGCTAATTCTGGAAGTCTGGTCACAACAAACTCGGAACTTGTTAGGTATTTAGCTGGAACTCTTGCTTCGCCTAATTCGTCGTTCGGCGGTCAATTTACTCAAGACCACGGATGCAACCTTGTAAAGTGACACAGCTTAGACGAAAAGAGGGCATCGACGACGTGTGACTGGCGTGCAGTAATCCACTCAAAGATCCTGGAATGATCAAGACGTTCGCTTCTACGTGAACCCCGTCGCAGCAGCTCGGTGACAGCTTCGGAACTTCGCGAGGGTTTCAAAAAATGTTCAAAAAATGTTCAAAAAATGATCAAATACTTACTGTGTTTTCACTGAAGTGATTGAACAAAAACGGAGAATTCCGATAACAAGACCATGCTAAAGGACGGCTGGAAGCGTAGATAATCCATAGGTCGACATGCACGTGGGAGCTTCAACCTGAGGACTGTGTCAGGAAAGGACAGTGTTGACGTCAGATAATTTTGAACGAACACGAGTTCCGCGAGCAAAAAGAAATTCATTTACACGATCCATCGCTTGTTGAGGGAAAACTATCGAAGTCTATCGCACTATCGAAGTCTTTCAGTGACCTGGGAGTCTGCCTGACCGGATTATTGCACGTGATCGGGTCGAATGGAATTGTGTGGATCGCGTACATTTACACGCCACAACGTGGCACATACATACGTGGACTTTCCTCCCGACATGCAACTCTCAAACAGTTGCCAGAACCACATCGAATGATCGTGTTTGTTTACTTCAGAGACAGATCGCGTACATTTACACACCACAACGTGGCACATACATACGTGGACTTTCCTCCCGGCACGCAACTTCCACGGCCGGCCGCTCTAGGCGGGTGCTTGGCCGCCGCTACGTGGACTTTCCTCCCGGCATGCAAGTCCCACGGCCGGCCGCTCTAGGGGGGTGCTTGGCCGCCGCTACGTGGACTTTCCTCCCGGCACGCAACTTCCACGGCCGGCCGCTCTAGGGGGGTGCTTGGCCGCCGCTACGTGGACTTTCCCCCGGCACGCAACTTCCACGACCGGCCGCTCTAGGGGGGTGCTTGGCCGCCGCTACGTGGACTTTTCTCCCGGCATGCAACTTCCACGGCCGGCCGCTCTAGGGGGGTGCTTGGCCGCCGCTACGTGGACTTTCCTCCCGGCCTAGACCGTCGACATAAACGGAATTCTCCGTTAAAAAGTAAGGAGTCGAGAGAATTTCACTGAATGTGGTTACGTTTTATCATAGTGCTTGACGCTAAACAACATTCTTGGTCATGTTTCCCGGTGCGTAGATGTGAAAGTCAGATTTGACAACTTGGGAACACGCTACATACAACTGAGCATGAGAGAAGCAATGCTTCTCCAAATTGAGACCGCACCTTTGTAATGATTGTCCAGTGCGATCAGGCTGGCCGCAGAATGCCCCCCACAGGCTTGAAGAAGTATAATCGGACCTCCCTCGGAATCGCTTCAGCAGGTTCCAAAAAGTATGATCAGACCCACCCGGGAATCATGGCCAATGGCTGGTGGCTTATGTCTGTCACGTATGGCTCCCCTACACGAAACACTTTTTTGCCTTTCATCTGTATACTAGATAGAAAATACACAGAAATATCTGCCCGACATAGACCAATGCATTGCTGGATGCTGGAGGCGCTGACGTAAATGTTCAATCGTGTTATCCAATCTCATCGCGAACCTAGGGGAATGTTTGTATGTGACCATCTGTTGGGAGCTAGATTGAGAAACCAGTTTTCAAAGGGCTCCTCGGAGACTACTAATGTTTGAGCTTGCCTTTGACAACCACAACTACTCGAGGACCGAGATCACGCGGAGGACTGGCTGCTGCTGATATCGGGTCGTGTGTGCCACGATGGAGATTGCAAAAAAGAGAAGAGGCAGACAAGAGGCAAAAGGGTCGAAGGAACCTTGTCGCGAAAAAGCCAGAAGGAAGGTTGAAGTCTATTGAGATATCCCTTCGAGTGGTATATAACCTGAGTCCACTAGTTTCGGAACGGCCGGCGTCTTTCAGGTTTAGGAATTTTATTATGAGTTCCTTTCCCTTTTGATTGATGTCGCAGACGAGAACATCGTTGTATCGGGAGGCATCAGGAAACAACTTCACTCCGAGGAGTCACAGGCAGCTTGCAATCGAATGTGAACACAGACAATCAACAAACGTTCGGAAGGGTTAGCATCGATCTCATGCGGTGCTGGTCGAAGTTTGACCGTTTTCGATTGTCGGAAAGATGCTACTTATTGAGCGGAGCCCCCTTCGGGAAGCTTGAGGTACTTCCCTGGAGCGATGTGTACCCGAAATCGTATATTGAAGGAAGTACGGTTACCGGGAAGTGAGCGGGGACTCCTGATTTCAGTTGACTTGATCGTCGACTCGTTTCTTCTACGAGCCCCGGAGACCGTCGTGAGTTCAGCGGAGGGGTGGTTTTAATTGCCATAGTGAACGACTACATCGACGGCAAGGACACCGTCGATAATTCAGAGTGACGACGACAATGACCGCCGAGGGAGAAAATGTAATTAATTGATTGCGTAATTGATTGGATGATCAGGCTGTGTCTTTTTCTGCCTCCATGCCCAGTGTCGTTTTCTGTCCGTGGAATGTTTCCGCTCCGAACGTGCTTGACAGCCTGGCTGCACGAACGACCCGGTCGAACGAACTCGAAAAGATCGCCAATAAACCAACGAAGAAATACCTAGGAGCTCGTCGGCGGCTCGCGTCATGAAATCTGGACCAGGAGAGGCCACCATCTCACTTGGTGCTTCACTCTGCTGCTCCCTCGCATATCCGACGAAATGAATAATTTTAGAGGCATCCGCTCGATGGTTTTAGATGGCCATGCGAACTCTTCTCCATTGCACGAACGCCAGAGGAAGACTGAGCTCGCGATTTCGGGGAGGAACGCCGACGATGTCCCGGCTCGGAAAAGAAACTGAGACAATGCTCCCAAAGCTCTCGAGCCGCGCTCCTAATCCGGTCAGCAGAACTCGATTTCGAGAAGAGACGGCGATTTAAAAATGGGAAAGGAGCAAGATGGATTTCGCCCAGTTCTCTTTGGGCACCGATCTCTCTTCGACTTAAGGGCACAGAACGACTTGTGAAGAAACGCAGCCAATACTTCTGCGTCTGCCAGCTTGAGTCTGTCCACGCCGGTTTAGCCAGGTGTTCTCTTCTCGAACAGCTGATATCAACTGCAATGTTGGGAGCCGCTGTCGCTGCCACCATCGATTGTCGCACCCATTCGCTTTCCGTGTCATTTTTAACCGTCGTTCCTCTTCGACCCGGCCTCGTCGTCTCCAGTCTGCCCATTGCGAGCGCTTAACAGATCGAGAAGCGGGCAAGCTGGTGAGCTTGCCAACTCGACAGCTGCAGGGAGTGTCACTTTCCCTTCAAGGTCTTCCACCGCCGCCGCCGCCGTCGATGTGTTCGCCGAACCAGGTGGGCCTCAACTTCGAAGTTCCCAGCGGGCTTCCCACCTGAGCTACTGCTGCTGCAGAGCTTCGGGAATCTCAAAGTGACCAGATGACCTGCACTGATTTTTGGTTTGAAAAAAGAGGGAAGAAAAGGAGGTCGGCGAGGAAACCGATTTTGAATGATCGACGCGTCTCACCTTCAGCTAAACACCCTGTTTATGCTCCTCACAAGGGCAGACAACTGTTCAACACTTGATTGGAAGCTTCGTCTGAAACTCCTTTGGTATCATCGGTTTCAGAAAACGATTCCGACGAGCTCGAGATCACCTCAAGAAAGTTTCTCCAAGAAGAATCGCGTGGGAGAATCTCCCAACCCGGCTTACCGAAGGGAGATGAGAGCATGTGCAGTTTCATTGAAAGAAGTTGACGTCCCTGATCACACGAGGCGTCTGCGAGGCTGTTATTGTTAGCGTACGGAGGAAATAGGGCACACACAAAGAGAGCAGCAGCGCGCGGATGAGCGACTCCGAGAAAGGAGTGGGGCTCGTATAGCTCATAAAAAAAACCAGACCAACTAACCAAGCCAGTCGTTAGAGGAATCTTCTATTCACGCGTTCAATAGTCCATCGACGGGAGTCTTAAAGCTGAGTTTGCAAGAAACTTGACCGGAGCCTTGTTTCTGATTTCCAACATCGATTCCGTTGGGTTTCCAGGTTATTGTTCTTTTCTTTTTCTGGAGAGTGAATCCATTCGCATTTGAATGCAAAGCAAAGCTGTTCCGAGTGAAAGATAAAAACCGAACCCGATGCGGGGGGACCTCTGTCGAGGTCCTTCCGTCTTTTTTTTTCTCGAGCGCAGGACGCCAGTGAAATCAGCCGAAAAGCTGTAGGCGAGAGACTTGGCTGCTTTGTTTAACTAGTTTGAGAGCCTCGGTGCTCGCCTGAGGGAGCGTGCGATCGATCGATGGTAGCTCCGAGAGTTTTTTGTGCCGTCGAGTCCCCTCTATAGGCTCTCTACGCGAAGTTCTTGCGAAGCGACGCTACGTGTTCTCCGCTCAGCTCAGCTGTTACCCCAGAAGGCTGCCACGATACCGTGGTACGCTGTTTACAGCTGAGATGCTTGAACATTTGCTTTGAAAGCGGGGAATACATACCTGCGACGAGCGGGAAACTATTTGAGGAGGGAAAAAACTTCGCGCCCAGAAACCAGTTTAGTTCATGGAGCGTGGACTACGTCGAGCCCGTGTTTCCCGCTGCGCGATCCGAATTCCGGGAGCGAAACTCTCGCCCACTGTTTCGTTTGTTTGTCAGGAGGAGCCTTTCGGACGTGAACGAGAGGCATGCTGAATGCTGCAACTGCCAGCATCATCTGTGCCGCTTTCATTCATGAACAATGCCATTCATTGTTCATTGTCTCCGACGGCCGCCGCGCCAGCCGTCACAAAGGCCCCCTGACGCGATTCCCGATCTCCAATTTTCCAGAACTCTCGCCCACCCCCACACGCTCCCTCTTCCATTCCGTTTTGTATCTCGGCGAGGCAATCATTTCAGTGTTCCGCTCTCTATTCTTAATTTCCTCTACCTCCTCGAACCCGCTGTTCCTGTCGGAACGGCGCGACGTCTCGACCCCCCTGCCCCTCGCGCGATTGAAGACCCCAGGGGAGCCTTCGCCGGAGGTTCGCTCGGGTTCCCTCCTTCCTTGAGCTTCCAGCTCCGTTTCGGCTTCGGATTTGAATCTTTCTCTGAAGGTTTTTCGTTATGGTCGGTGTCGCTTGGAACTTTTCACCCTTCACCTCGGCTGGACCTCATCCTAGTTTGCGTGTTTCTCGCCTGGCGTTTTCGTCGAGCTCGTTCTGCGCAACGCATTTCCGTTGCCTTCCGTGTCTCGAACATTTTCCGCCCCGCCTCTAAAATTTCCGTCGTTCAACGCCTCCATCATCCGCTGCAACCTTGTTCCTCTTCAAGATCCTCGAGCTCGTCTTTCTAAATTATCTCCTGGAGTTCGTCGGGTTCTCCGTGCTCCTCAAATGTACGCCAGTTCCTGATTCTTCCTCCTCTCTGTGTCGCACTTCCTTTTTCGTTGCTCCCTGGCTTCCGGGTGGACTTCCGGCTGAACGACGAAGCAGTTTCTACAGTCTCACGTGGCAGAAACCTTTCATACCGCTGGCACCGCGTCTCATGTTCTCCGTCCGTCGAACAGCCTCTGCTCCTCTTTGCTGAGCTCTCATCCTTATTATAGCTCTTCCTGGAGTTCATCTCGCAGTCACTGCCCTCCTCGCGGCTCCACAGCATTGTTTGGTATTGATAGAGCGGTTTTTGCCCCGGGCGACTCAGACCCGTGTTTCTAATCGTCCCGATCCAAACATCGAACCAAAGGTCGACCCACCGCGATTGGGCACGCGGCGTTTCAAGAGCATCGATCCGAGCAGCGGAATGTTCGAGAACATTCTCCTGAGGGGAATTCAAGCCTCAGGTACATTTCGAACCCTCCCTCCCCCGCGGGGATGCTGAAGGGAGTTCTCCTTGAGACTCCTGTCGAGCTGCCGTCTCTACACCAAGAAGGGGCGGAGACTGTCAACGGGAATCACCTCCCGGAATAGTAAAGCTCTACATACTTGCTGTACCTGATGTACACGTTGCGCTGTACCGAAGAGATGGATGCAGAAGTTTTGGGGCAGGGGACCCGCGGGGAGGAGCAGGGGAACGTGGAACAAAGATGACCGACGGACTACAACGGGAAAAGCTCGACGAAAATAACTGAAAGTCAGGGGTCAAAGCCGCCGCCGCCGCCAGCCGTGTCTTTTGTGTTCGTTCACAGTTCTGTGGCGGGGACACAAGCGGTGAGAACGAGTTTGGAGGTGTTGAAGAATGCATACGAAACGGGGCCCACGGGCTCGGCTAAAACTAGCCCAACTTGGAACAAGGTTGTTTGTCACGCACAAACTTTGCATGGTCTAGTTGCCGCCGTTTGCTTCTTTCCGAAACGAATTGCCAACAACGGAAACGACGCCAAATGCCACGAACACCTTGTGCTCGAGATGAATTACGCTTCGCCAACGGGTCGATTGGAGTCCAACTACGCACGGCACGGCATTCGCCTGATCCGTACACTAGCGAATCGTTTTCGGAAGCTGCCGGAAACGGGATGTGTCCACGATGCGAATCCTTGGGAAGACCAAAGGGGCTGACGGCAGGCGGGCTGAGATATGTTCGACTGGCTGACCTGGCGGACCATCCGCAGGGAGCTCGCTCGTCCGTCTGCTTTCCTGGAACAACGAACTGTTTTCTGCGCGGGATGTGAGCGAACAAGGCAGCACACTAAGCTTCTGCTGTTTCCGTCGACGTCTGTCATCTCGGGACGGCCGCGCGCGAATTCAGGACCGTGTTTCGATGCGCACAATGAGGACAACGAGGTACGAAGCGACTTCTGGTGGCTCTGACATCGGCGTATTTCCGTGCAGAATGCCCATGAGCTTTTCTTCAGTAGATCATGAACTTCACACTGACGAAGTTTCAGCGGAGTCGATGTGTTCACATTATGAACCTGTCCTTGTCAGACGCGATTTTAACAACGGCGGCGTCAGTCCCACCGAACACGTGTCGACGCCATCGCTCTCTGCGAGATGCAAGCTTCGGCTTTTCCTCGCTGTAGCATTGGGTTTTTCCGATTTTCTCCAAACTCGTGGTTAGTTTAATTGGAGAACATTCTCCCGGAAAACGTGGGAAGCGAAATTGATTTGCTCTTCTCTCCACGGCACGGAGCGGCTGTTCCCACGTCTGGACACGTCTGCACATCGCCGCTCTCTCAAATCAGACCTGGACGGGCTCTTACGAGGAATCGGGAACACTCGTCTTTGTTTTCAGGAGTGCAGGTCATCAAACTTCGAACGCGGGAGATCGACAGTCATATCGAATAGAACAAGAGAGCGAGAGAACACAAGGAAGTAACATACGGGAGCGGCACGTGGCTCGATGAGAAAATGAAAAGGAACGACGAGCACCGGGCTAAAATTGAAAACGATGAACTGAGCCGGAATGGCTCTTGAGCATGGAAAGATTCTGTCCTCTCGGCTTGGGTGAGCGGACCGAGGCCAAGATGTATAAAGAATTGAGCCGAGGTCTGTGCCAGGAATGAATCTATGGTTCTGCGGGCGTAGCAAGGATTATTCGTCTTCGTTTTCGGTAACAGGTGGACTGTGGCTTGGTGGGCGTATTCGCTGACATCAGGATCGAGTTGCCGTCCCAGTAACGAGGATTCGATCGAGGAATGTACTATTATGATTCTTCGGAATATTAATGGAGAGTAGAAACAAATATCGCCAATTCCAATGAGCCGCTCTCCAGTCTCTAGTAATTGCTATCCCGGTGTAACGCGAGCTGTTCCCAGATTCTCATTGGAATGTCTGGATCATCAACATGCCGGGGGAATGGAATGATTGATAATATCAACTCTTCATCTTTCCACTTGGTTCAAGTTTGCTGAAGTTGAGTTTAAGTTTCCCTTATCAGCTCCGTCACATAGGCCATCAAACCCGCAGAAACGACATTATCATCGCTTTTTCCACTCCTCGAAATTCTCCGGAGGAATTCCATGAGATCTGAAGAAGTTGTCTCACAATGCTTGATGTACCTGGCCATCGGATTTCGGAGCACCCTGTACAAAGCGAGACGTTGCGTGGCGCTATCCCAGGATCGAGCTGCTGCGCAGCGAAAGGAGTGCCGCAGTCGCAATCCTCAGACGCCACCCTGGGCACTGGCAACGCGAACATCACTTCAAGAGTTAATAATATTATGCGTCTGCGTATGACACGCACCCGAGAACCACAACATCAGCGGCATGAGTCGAGTTCGTTTAACATACAGGCCGCGTTTCCGTCGACTTCTTTCGCTGAAATCGTGTTTGTCGCAAGCACATGTTCTCCGAATTTCATATCCTCCCTCGCCTTCAGAAGCAGAAACTCAAGTTGCAAGTTGCAAGCACCGAACTTTGAGATCCTGAGAAGCATGCATTTCCTCATTGTTAATGTTCGAGTCGCCAAATCGGATGCGTCAGGAGGGGAGGAATCGCAATGTTTCGGCGCTTCCCGAGTCACTGATCACACAAACAATCTACACTCCTTTTCTTCACTGAACTTGACATGCTCTGATGAGAGCGCTCAACGTCACAGGGTACGTCTCGTCAGCAATCTCCATTCATCGATCCGACTGGTCCCTCTTCGGCCGTTCCCGTCCACGATGATAATTTTGTTTGCCCCAACCGAAATTCGCCCGAGGCATATTTGGTCAGCGTCGCTTGGCGGAAACTCGCGGATATCGCTGGGAGATTTTTCTTGTCCGACACTGGAATTGCGAGTGGGGAGCGGCTTTTTCCCCATGATCTACCTCAGAGGTCCCGAGTTTGGGGAAAGAAAAAACGTACACCCTGAAAACTGAAACACGCAATGCTCTCGGATCACGTGCCAACGACCTTCCTCGGTCAGGGTGCCATGAAGAAGCGTCGCACCGTCACAGGGGAGGAGCGGCAGCTGAAACATTCCACAAAATGCCCGTCGTGACTCGAATATTCCATAAATATTCATGACGAGAGCTTGAAAATTTTTTGATGTGGTCAGCGCTGTTCTTCGGGGGGAAGGGGTACTCGAAGTATCCAAATCTACCCTGAGGGCGAGTCAATCTGGACAGAAAAGTCCGAGTTTCTTGAATGTGATAAAGAGTTGCTTTATTCTCTCTCAACTCGTTTCAATAATGACACACGCTTGTAACCTCGTATTCTTAGGGGGAAAGGATAGTCGTTATGTTCGGAGTTCATCATGAGTATAATAACGATAATCAATCAATCATACAATCAATCAGTTCATCATTCAATCTGTCAATCAATCAATCAATCGATCAATCCATCAGCCAACCAATAGTCAAATACTTGTAGTTCGCTCTCTGTAGACAAACAAATTTATGTACTCGCAAACATTCTATATCGGTGAACTTAGTTCAGTGATTTAACTTTACATTGATATGTAGACGAAGCGAATTTGCCCATGTGGGATGTTGTTGTTGCTGCTGTTGTCGAATGTCGAGCTGTTAACATATTCGATGCGGCTCCGACATGCTTGAACTTGGTCGGCTTCCTGCCAGCATGTCGGAACGTTCCGAATGAGCTTTAAAAAATCTATATTCTCAGAAGTTTCAGCTATTCTCACAATTGGTTTCTAACTAGTGGTCGGTCATGGGCAAACACGGTCATTCGACTAAGCCCCGCATCTTGGGCCTAACTCAACATTGCTCAACACGTATTGAGATACCGTCAACTTCATCAGGGATCGCCACCGTCATGGTCATGATCGTCGTCTTCAGCTTCATATTCGAGTCTAAATTTCATGATCCTCGTCGGCATCGCCGTTTCTTCAATCACTGTGTCTACGTTTGAGACCGTTCCACAAAGAGCGTCTGACACAAATCTCGACGCTCATCTTTGTCAAACGGTGTGGCGTAAATCTCTGCTGCTCGAAATTAATTTCCCGTCTACCGCTTCGTCCGCCATCGGGAGCTCCGGAACAATATCCCGGCGGCGGAGTCGAAGGTCGACTCCGTCCCACCAACGTGTTAGGGCCTTGATTGTGCCCCACGCCCGAGCGGGACGGCTCGACAGCATTCAGGTTCACTCGTCGAAGTATATCGTCCTTAAGCACACTCTTGCTGAATCTGTTGTGCGTACCCGGTTCGCAACTGGCCGGCTAGACGTATATCATGATTTCATCGCCCTTCCACTCTTTCTGTGTCTCAATTAAGTTTATCTGTCTATCTCATACTCTGAACTCGTTTCTCTCCAACAGCTGGATCCACCCGCTTCCCTCTGAAACCGAACTCTATACACTGCTATTTGGTAACATTTCTCCCTCTTCCTTTCACTCTCTTCCTCTTACCTCCTTCCTCTAACACTCGAACGAGAGGGAAGGAGAGATCTGGAAACCCCTCCTGCAAACGTCCTCCTTGAAAATCACAAAAACTCAACACGCCCAACATCGGAAACCGAACTAGAAAACTTCCCCTCGGCGTATCTGCCATCAAACTCCGGAGATTGAGATGTTCCTCGCTGTCCTCGAGAAATCATCCCCGCTCTGGCAACAACTCTCTAATGACGTCGAAGAAATTCATGGGCGCGTGATCGGATCACCGTTCTTCCTCGGCTTTCCTCCCTTGTTCCGGCCCGTGGTTTGGATCGTAGTAGTAGTTCAAGAAACTTCGAAACGACATTTGTACTTAGTTCTTACTTATCGAGTAGAAGAATCTAAGCTTTCGATAACAAGTGGGAAGAAGTTCCAGCCAGGTCGGGGGAAATACTTTGAGTAAGACACACACTCACTACTCCTGTTTCGTCATCTATAGTTCGTCCGAGTCGACACGACTCGGACAGCCGGACCGTTCAACAACACGATCGATGATTCTAGCTGTTCGCTAGTCTCGCTTGTATGTAGATAGATATATATATATATATATATATACGGAATGTTGAACCGACCGTGAGAAGAAAAGGGTTATGACGAGCGCGCGGACCGATATGTTTTGTTCCTCGTTGAAATCTATAGACTTTTGAAGGCCTAGTCTGACTGACTGACTGAGTAAGCAGAATACTTGCTGACGAGGCAAACCTATCTGTCGAGTATACCCAGAGAGCTTTCTAGAATTCCCGTCCCTCCATAAATGATATATTCCAATGGATAAATGAACGAATCCATTCATTTAGCCATTACCCACCGCGGAATGAAAATCATTCGGTGACGTCTTGAGTGATGCTTTTACTCGCTTGTGCTGCAAAAGCTCAATTGTGGACAACAAGACCAGGAACAAAACATCATGGTGAGTCAACTTAGAGGGAAGGACAGGTACACGAGACGGACCTACATAGGAGGAATCCAGAACCGTGTTTTTGTTTTCGTCGTCCCAACCCTAACGCTTTGTACAAGAGAGGTTGAGAGCATTCTCTCACGACGGAGTTTTCCAGCTTTCCAGCCATCGTCCCCGACCCAAGCCTCCGCAGAATCGAAACCTCGTGGTGGTAACTAACGCGTCCCTAAAAACCGGAATTTCAAGTTGCCCTTGTGCTCGGAGCAAATCCAGGACGTAACCACGTGTGTTTTTCCTCTTGTCAATCCGAACATTTCGTTCGCCTCAATACCAAATGTCTTCAGTACCAAATTGCCGTATTAGGTTCGTATTAGTTCGCGTGGGGGTGGTGACGGTCGAGGTTGTAGTAAAAGTACCGAGTAATCAAAAATAAGAGCTATGTTGAGTGGAAAGGGATGGATTGTTGTTTTTCTTTTTCAGTTGTAGATATTTTGATGGATGGATGGATGGATGATTTTTTGAGAGGCGATTTGGAACTGAGAGTCTCAGTTTTAGCACGCCTCAATCTGAATCATGGTTGCCGCCGCTCCAGCGAGTGTCGTTGTGGCGTCTCCTGAAGTTGACGTTTCGTCGTCTTGTGGAAATCTCTGACTGAAACTCGTCAAGGGAACATAGGTTTCTCGAGTTCTGGGCCGTTTGCGACTCCATCTCCCCGGCGGGGGACGGATCGCTCGAGGCCTGTTCAAGTGTTGAGCCGCCTTCTGAAGTTCCTGTACTCGTTGAGAGCTTCGGTGATGGTTCTGGTGGGTGTGTGCCTGGCGTTCGTGAAACTCGTCCACGTACTCCGCTGTGAGCTCATAGTCTCCATCGATCGCTTCCTCTTCATCCTGATCCTCGTCGTCGTCTTCGTCGTCTTCCTCGTCGTCCGTGGGCCACATATATTCATTTTGTGTTGGCACTTGCTGGAGGACGGTTACACCTGGAAACACGAGGGAAGCAATGAATTCCAAACCACTGCGAGTTCTTTAGCGAATCTTGTTACATACTTCTGTGTTCAGGAGGCACCTTCGAACCCAGAAATCGGGGAAGATATCAAACTGCTCGTTTGTTCCTGATGAGGAAACATAAGCTTGGAGGATTTATGACCAACTCGGGAACAGCTACTGGATGTTCGGTGGAAAAACATTATTTATGGAGTAGCGTGTCAGGTTGTAATTCTCGAACAGGTTCATGATATCTGGAGGCGCTCAATCAACGTCTCATTTTGCGTTCTGAGTTTGCCATCATTCCCCGGAGGTTTTCCTTCCCGCAACCCCCTCTTTCTTCTTCTGCTCTTTCATCTCTCTCTCCTCATGAGACACATCCACCGATGCCGAAAGTTGGAGGATATCCTCACGATTCTATACCCAGCCACGGGACAGCCATACATATATGTTCGAATACCACCTGCACTCGGAACTCAACAAAGCCTCACCCATGGAATTGAGGGTGGCTCCGTGCACCGGAGGTGAAGGTTTTGTCGTTCGATTCTTTCGCGCGAATGATCTCGTTTATTGGATATTCGTAGACTCCAACTCACCATTCGGGGTGACTAGTGTTCCCCCGCTGCCAGAATTCGAGCGAAAAAGTCTCGCGGGTCGATAACTTCCTCCTCGAGCTTGATCTCCCGTACCTGGGTACCGCGTCGTCGACGATGTTGGCGTAGTGGCTCCCGAGGCCGTTGCTGAAGGATGCGTTCTTATCGTCAAGCGTCGCATGGACGGAACTGCGGGAGGCGAGGGATGCCTCGTGATTTGACCGACGAGTCTGCTGTCGCTCAAGACCACTTCACGAGTCACGGCGCCCTGCTGTGTCGAACAAGGCGAGTTTGCTGCAGACGCGCAATTCGAAGGCGAACTTTGAGGGCTGAAAGAAAGAGGGATTCTGGTTGAGTCCATAAATCTAGCCGGTCGATTGAAAGGACGTTCTAAACTCGAATCATCCAGTTCGGCGCGAAGTTCCCCCGGTCTCGCGTTTCGCTCAGTTTCCACGGCATTCTCATATTGTTGGGGCACAACGAGGTATGATTCAACCTCTTCAGCGGCGGCGGTGACAACAGGAGAAGCATTGACGCGGTGTAAGCTGATCCCAGTCAGAAGAGGATTCGGGGAAACGATGCGCGCGACAAAATCACATGCGAGAGAAAAACGCCCCGGAACATTAGCGAGCAACAGTTGCCATCGCAAACTAGCTTCCATCATGCGCCCAACCTGGAGGAAAAGCGGCTTTTCGGGCTCAAATAATTGCCTGCTTTGAATAACGCATATGTCTGCGCAGTTTCGTCGTCGTCGTCGCTGTTTCTTCTTTGCTTCGCGCATTCCGCCTCGTCGTTCTCGTCGTCGGCCCCTGCGAGCCTGATCGTCTCATTTATCTCAGCCTCTCACATTCTGTCTGCGCCGACAGACAAACATATAAGATGAATGCGAGCATTAACAGTTTGTTCGATGGATTGCCGCAATAACCAAATGCATGGCCCTCAATAGGATCTGCAGCGAACGGCGCGGCGGCTCAGCAGGCGCGCCATTCGATGATGGAATACCAAGCGGCAAAATACCTCGCTTCTCGGGGAACAACCTCGACCGCGTGCGAACTGACTTGAAACTTAATTTCAGTTTCGCCTGGCCTAGCGACGATAACATCCGACCCGGGACCTTGGTGTGGCTGTTTGCGCGGGATCGGTCCGCTCTCCGAACCCTCACCGCGACAACGTCTCACGATACTGGACCCAGGGGAGGAAAACAAATAAGAGCAGGTGGGTGAGGAGAAAAAAAAGACGCAGCCGGGAGAATCAGCGGAAACCCGAGGCCTCCCCCGTCCGTCCGTCCGTCCTTCCCGCTTTCCTCGCCGACTGAGGTGAGTGTCCCCAATACGCGGCCAATGTGACGGTCAACGGTCAACCACAGACCCGAACCGGTCATATAGTACACAATCACTCAGGATACGAACAGGGGCCGTTATTACGTGTACGTATCATCCGAGCGTGTTTACACTGACTGTGATCTTTGCATCAATGTCGTCGGCATCAATATGTGCAAAGTTATCGCCGTTATTGCTCGGCATCGCGCCACGTGGAGTCCAGACCCCGTTCGAAGACAGCAGCCACAACGGTATTCGTGGAGCTTCGTCGAATGTTTCTCCGCCAGACGCGAAAACATTCTCAATTCGTTTCGCGGCACCAAATAACTCGAGATCCCTCCTGGCCGTGATTGTTTCGGCGACAAATTAGCTCGCCGACACTCGACGAGGGTTGATGAGCACGCTTACTGGTTTCAAGTGCGCTTTTAATTTGAACTCAAACTTCTATTACATTCCTCGTCGGCGTCTTCGAGTTGATGAAGAAGCGCGCTTTCTCGGCCGGCAGGCAGGCAGGCTGGCCGCCCACCCTCCCGAACAATCACACACACATGCTCACTGATTAGAAAACTCTCTTCGAACGTTGGACAGCTTTCGATGGACTCGTTCTCCGAGCAGAAATTCGTGTTAGATCCTCCTTGGAGGAGTGTTTCCCTGGAATCGAGCGGTTTCGAAGCGACTTCGTTTCGAAGCCGCTCGGTACCGGAGTTCCCGAAGCCGAGCAGAGCTATTCTCTCGCAGGAAACGTGACTTAAGAACTCACCTGTTCAATAGAGGAGCCTGCGCTTCGTCTCTGGGCACCCGGTTGTGAATATGTTCGCAGTCCTGAAACTTGACAAACAAACACCGTTAAAAACAACACAAGCCATAATTTCATGTGCTCGATAACGTGAAGATTCGTGTTTCCCTGGCAGGGACGCGCAAATGAAGTTTTGTTGCGACCGTGCGAGTAGTACTCTGGCACGAGGATCCAGCAACGAGAATTTGTGGATCGAGCAAATCAACTCAGTCAGATGAGCGACTGTGTCGTCTAGTTCGCGTCTACCGCTCTTAAACCGACATGGAGGTCGCCCGGGGCGAAACGACGCCGATAAAAAACCATTGGCGCTGTTTTTTTCCTCTACTCATGACGCCCAAACTCTGGATACGTTCAACGTCGCAAACGTCGACTGCGTACACGTTGATATTCAACACAAGGTCACTGAAGCTCCAACGAAGCTGCACCGGTTTCCGAAAGTAGATAGTTGTACAGAAACGCTCTTATCTTCGCTCTGTCATCTCAAACAGTATTCTGTCAGCACCAGCAGGCGTCGATCTCGTCTGAATCCTCTCTCCATCAGATGTTGAGTGGTGTGTCGCCGTTGTAAATTGCCGACGCCCGCCGCGCCGTGCCGTGCTAGTATGCTCGGGCGTTCACAATATCCAGCCATTTGATAGCCGTGTTACAGCGGCTTGCACATACAATTCCTTGAGCTCATTAAAAGAGCTGTTTTACGATCTGGCCAGAGCGGACCTGATCAGATCAGATCGGATCAGATCGAACTAGGACGTCCTGACGGGTCAGCACAGCTATAAACTAGCGGGTCAAGTCGTTGAGCCGTTGAGAAGCAGCTTCCATTCAACGAGCTGTACATCCAAACACGCATCCACCCGTTTATTATTCCATTCGATACTCAATTAATGTGCGCATTCATTACCTAATCCAATACTCGAGTAATTCCCTTCTCGGCCGTTACCGCGCTCATTTGATTCGACATGAATTGACTTCTCTCTGAATACCATTCCGCACTTTCTCAACAGGAATTCCTTATTCCCGAGCTCCTTTCAAAATTTTCAGTTCTGACATGAGTGTCTCTTGAGGAGCCCCGCGAAGTGTTCAGCCCATCGCGCCTCGCTGCAGAACACAGCTGTGCGTCGAATTTCCAAAAAATCCACTTTTGTTGCTCTAAAATCATGTTTGCGCACTGGAAGAGGTTGTTGTGCCCCGCAGCATGGATGGATCTATGAATGAATAGTCACTTCAGCGAGCGGGATCGGCCCGCAAGAAAGGCAAGCGCGCACAAGGCCCCACCGGCAGGTAGTCAGTCAGGCCCCAGCCCCCCACCCGCCTTTCCGTTAGCCCTCCAGCCGCCAGCCTAGCCAGTTCGTCGTCTAGGCAGGGCATCGAGGTTGCTGTTCAAGGAGTTGCCTTCTCCTATATCAGAAAAAAACCTTTGTCAGAGACACTGAATGGAACCCCTTTCAAGGAAAGCCTCTCTCGTCGCTTCCAGCGCTGTGGCAGCAGCGGCAGTTGCAGCAGTCGCTACTTCCTCGCGGCGACGGCGGCGTCGGTCGTCGGTCGGTGGCGGTGGCTCTCTACAACGCGATTCAATCGATACTAAACAGATGGCGGAGCTCGCTTCCGTGATTCCATATGCAAACTATGGGCAGCAGTTAGAGTTTTCGAATCTCCCCAACGTCGCATACATATCCCATGAACTACATATGCGCAGGTCTGGTGCTGTGCTCAATGCTCTCGAAATCCCAATCGTAATCATGGGAACACCTTCGTTTCGAAAGGCTCTTTGGCCGCATGCAGCTCCAGCCGAGCTCCAGTTCCCTGCACCACGTAGAGGCCTTCAGCACAAACGTCGATGGCTTTAATGGCTTGTTATGTGTGGTCACGTATCTTGAACTGGCCACCGAACTAAAGAGCTACGTGAGCGAGCATGCGCGAGCTCGGCCGGACGGCCGACCGGCTGTCAAGCCACGCGCCCAAACATTCTCTCAGGTCCTTCGTAAACGCGGAAAACGGGGAAAGCGATGTTTATTCAGATGTATGCGTGCCAGTTCACTGCTTTGTACACCGACATGTTTACGTATTTGAGCACTTGTGAGAACGCACGCTTCTAGTATGATCTTGCATCGTCATGTTTCTCGTTTTCGCGGAGAATCACACTCGGATGTGAAGTTTTCCGGAGTTTCTTCTTTCGATTGTTCGCTGAAAAGCAGCTCATTCAACAGCGGTCGACTGTCGAGAGCAGCTCTGCGAACCCGGAAGCTCTAGAAGACCTTCCAACCGATGCTGGTTTTCAAAACAGATCTCAGTCTCGTGAAATGTGCTCGATCTCGCCGCTGCGTCTAGGGAGCGGATTGCAACGTGGGAACGGATCATGCCTGAAACACTAACCGCCCGTAGTCGCATCCGTCTGCTCGAATCCTCAGTTGCTCGGCCGCCCGCAGCCCCAGTTACTCGGCTATCTGCTCACCTGGTTCGGCAGAATCGATTTCCCAGGCTCGGATTCAGGTTCGCCGCAAATCTCGGCTTTCCCCTCCTCCGCGCACCCCTACCCCTTCCCCAAGTTTTGCTTCTTCCTTGCTCCAGATTTTCCTCCAAGACCCTCATCCGCTTCTTCTATCTAGACTTGGCAAACCTTGCGAGTTCTCTCCGTCTTTCTCCGTTAACGTTTCTGGAGTTGCAGAAATGTGCAGCGCAAGGGACGTCCGCCTCACGACTGTTCTCCTCTTTTCAGGAAGCCTCCTTCCCTCTTCCGTCTAGACTTCCCCCAACGCCTATTTTCTCGTTCGGAGTAGCATTCGAATTTCCTCTCATAGTGTCTCCCTTCTCCTTTCGGGATTCTCCTCCGGCTTTATTTCCCGCGGTTTGTTTTTTTTCCTCTCAACAAATCTCTCTTCGTATCGTTCACTTCGAGGAGGTTTCGAGGGCCAAAACCACAAACCGAGCAACCGGGATTGGAGTTCGAGCTTTGGCAGGAACTCGACGAAATAGAGAGTTTGACCGAATTTTGGGAAGAACACAACTAGCTATTGAAGAGAGGTCGCCTCTTCTGCCACGCAGATCGTCTTCTTCTCTCGTCCGTTCGTCGCGCAAGATTGTTGGCCGCAACCCCTGTTTGGATGACTGCTTATTTCCTCGTCCGGTACGTCGCAAGCTCGGTTTTCCTATGAAAAGTCGAAACTCAGGAACATCGGTCGCTCGAAGGATATCCCATAGCGCGCTCGTTCCGTTACGTCCACCTGCTCAGAGTACGTCGACACGGCTTTCGGCTGAGCAGATCGTAAATCAGGAGCGTCGAGTCCATGAAAAATATGAGGAGCAACTTCGCTCTGAGGACCGAAGCACTTAAGCACCGCTCCGAGGTGCGCTCCACAGGCTGACATCTACTTCTGCCATAAGTGTTGTTTGATCGCGCCAGCACGCTCCTCGTCCCAGGCCTCCCAATCCACAACGCAACAGACAACCCTGAAAAACTTTGAATACCCACTTTGTCTGCCCGAGCTTGAGTTCACTTCGAGTTCGGCGCTCTTGACCGGATTCAAAGCCCACTGTGCTTGTCCTAGTCAATCTGATATTGCTTTCCGAACACAGAACATCAAGTTACCTGTGATTTATCAGAAGCTTCTAAAAACTATCGCCGAACTTCCGGAGGATATTGGAAGTCGGCCGTCGCCAAGCGAGTTTCTCGTTTTCGACCGAGAAATAATCCGAAAGAAAGGTGGGCAAGGGTACGAGGCGATATTCTCAGATTTTCCGCTATGAGAAGTTCGCCACTCGACGAATGTCCGAGTGCGGGGTGCTCCACGTCATCCAGGGTCCGAGTCAGGTGATACGGTTCAGCAGTCTGCCGGTCAGTATTCATCCCGAGAGCTGAGCAGCGGAGATGATACAGTGGCAAGCAAGAGATCCGCAACCGCAGATAAATCAATATCGAGTGGCAGGCGGGAAGGCCTGCCACTAAGAAAAACGGGACTCCTGGAGGCCCTAAACACTGACTGCCGTTCGCGCCCACGCTCAAGTGCCCGCTTTCCCTCTCTTGGAACTACGATCGCGGCGTCGACGTCGTCAGTATCGAGCGCGATCATCGCCAAAAACCTCCTGGCCTGGATGGATGACCTGAGCGAGCGAGCGAGCTAGCAATCAGTTATTATCGCTCGATTCGTATCCTTGGTAATACGGTGTCAAACGAGAACTGGTACATGTCGATGTTTTCCTCGGTGCAGAGGTAGCTCCAAGCAATCTCGCAGACGTTCTTATGGCTCTCTCTCTTACGGACGTTGCTGCGGCCGGCTCTTCTTGGCTCTGGTAAACCCACCTCGTCGGTGCCGGGGATTCTTCCCCGTCGACCAACGTCGAGGGAAAGCCGCCGCGCCACTGCAAGAGACCGCGGCGGGCTCGGTGTTGGCAGCTCAATCGCAGGGCTAGCGATGTAATCCCTCCTTTCGGGAGGGCTTTGTTTGCCACATCGATACTCAGTCTTGTGGACAGCGATGAGCGATCGAGTGTATATGAGCGAGTCTGAACCGACGGACCCGCACACCCGTCCTCCCGTTCGCTTGCTTCCTCTGCCGTCCCCGAGACAACGACGACGACGCCGACGAGGACGACTCGCCTGCCGCCTGCCTGTCTGTCTGCCTGCTATGTTTGCAGTGCCGATGCTGTGGTATCTGCGGCCAACGTGACTGCACATTTACATTTACTCATCCAACTTTGCATGCTCCCGACAACCTAGATGGTCTGAGCGTTCGGAACAATGTCAGCACCCGCAAGATATATATATTCCGACACAAAAGAAGCAAGAGGCGCAGAGCGAAAAATAGATACGCTTTCATTCGTTGGACATCTCCGCGAGGCGACCGCGAAAAAATATACCGCGCGCACTGGGCGGGCTCTACGGCTGGAACTTGTTTTCGGGTCGACTTTGAACAATTCCAAAAGCTTCGTCCCTTCACGACTCTTCTCAAATCCGGAATGATACCAGTACCACGCGCGTTACCGTATCGGAAAGCCTTCTTGATCCTTTAAGTTGGCGAATACTATCGATCAATCAATCAATCCATTATTCAATTGATCAATATCGACAATGTCAATCATGCTAATAGGGAGATTATTATGGAATTCGATTATATCAACCTCGATCATGTGTCTTTGTGCCTTCCGCAGGACAAAACATTGGCTATCCCAGGTTGGGCCTCCGGGTCCCCCTAGCAGATACTGCGACTTGCGGGCCCCAACGTGTCCCGCTGCGGGAGCACCTCCATCATAGCGAGCAATTTTGACATTGATCGGTAATTGATATGATCGATGTAGGTTTGCACGAGTTGCATGTACATACAGTACATCACACCGTGTATTTATTGTACTGTGATGTAAACGTATGCACGAAGGAATGTGGACTACATTCGAGTATCAACGGTTCCTCCTTGAGCTGCTCAAGCAGGTATCCTGCAGAGATGAAGCTGTATTGGAGTTGAACAATGTGACCCAGGGCTCGGTGTCCTCGATAGCGAGCCGTGGTGTATAACAACGAATCTCTGCGTGCGGACTCTGAGGAGACTCTCTGTGAACACCGACCAGAAAATAGCTCAATCCATCAACTGCGCGAATGACCACCGCTCACTCACTCACCCAGTCCCTTCTTCACGTGAACCCTGCGGTAATTCCGTTGGGGAATTTCCCGTGGTAGATAGTCTGTCAGGAATCTCTCGCTCCCGTGTTCCATTCTTACCAGCAGTAGCGCTTATTTTTAGAACAAACCAGGCTGGTACTTTCAATCAGAATCCGAATATTTCCCTCCCGTTCCCACCTCTCCGAGTGGTGAGCAGTGCTCGTTTGTGGATGACGTCACAACTCCCAAAGACAGCCGAGCGAATAATCGGGCGATCATGGTCGGTCAAGGGGAAACCGGCAAATTCAAACTCTGCCACCGAATGCAGTAAACATCAAGCTTTGCTTTCATTGACGCTTGCCGTCGTTGAGCGTTTTCGATCAAGGCTACGCTCAGAGAATTTTCTTCTCAATCTTTTCGTCTTCGTCATCGACGGCGGGCTTCGACTGCGCCGAAAATCCAGCGGAGGGAACGCTCCGCTCGAAGAAACGAGCAACCTTCAAGTTTCCGTAGGTGAGTTTCGGTGGTTGGCAGATCCCGGAGGCGGCACGCGACTGAGCACGCAGACGGGCAGGCAAGCGAGCGATCGAGCAAAGGAAGAGGGGCATGAACGAGCGGGTCTGTTGATGACGGCGGCGTGTGCATGTCGAACTAACGGGCGAGCTGGCAAGCGGCAAGTTGGTTCACGCCCGGGCTTACTTTGCTTAGGGAATCGGGTTTGTTTAATGGCCCGTGTTTTATTGTTTCATCGGTCGCTTCCCGCGAGCCCGCTCTCTCCCTCTTTTCCGCAAGCCGGTGGGGACTTCAAACTCACCACCAGAACGCCCTGATACGCGGCTCCCTTGCGACCGCGTCGCACGGCCCGTGAACACCGCGACAAAGCACAGCCAGATAAGCCTGTCTGGCCAAACGCTACTTCCCCAACTCCATGATTCTCTATCTGATCCTTCTGCCACGATTCCAGTCGGGGCCTTTCTTCCCATCGTGGAAACTACTTGAAACCTTTGCTAAGTCAACATGTCCATCTAGACAGAGGACATGCACATTCGGAGGGTCGAAACCCACAGCCGTTCTGGTGGGAAGACGAGCTTCTGCACAAGACTCATCACAATACCAAGTTGCGCCGGGTTCCCTAGGCCAGGACTACGATTCGCGTTCTCCTCCGGTAGTTTTTTTTCTTCAGCATGCGATGCGGTTGTCTGCTCAACGATCGAGCTTGCTGCACGTCAGCTGAGGAATTTCCGTCCGGCACGGGCCCCTTGTTGCCAAGAACTCGAAGAATCGGATAGTTTAACCGAAGCAGCACATCGTGTTCTTCCACGTTCGAGACAATATGTGTAGCTTCTTCCCTGTGAACCGAGGAGCGGATTGACCGTTCGCCCGAGTAGACGGGCCACTCGTGAACGAAGCAGCGGTGTGAGGTCATTCAAGCGGAGAGACAACTCTATAGGTGAGCTCGGAGAGGAAAATGACGAGAGAAAACGCGAATCATGTATAGTGTCCACGGCTGGTGGAAATGATGACAGGGTTCGTATGTGCATATATAATACAATATACCTGTAGGACCCGTTGCACGCCACTCGCTGATGGTGAAACTATTCTTTACGAAGCCTGTTTTACATACTACCCTGCTCTAGACACGCAATCCCTGAGTTCATGTGGATGGGCTATATTCGTCTTCGCGCTCGTTTCTCAGCAGAAATCATTCATGCTGCCCCGTCGTCGCTCTCTTACTGCTTCTGCTTCCCGTACTCTTCGCGTTATCTTCCTTTGAGTAATCGTTATTCACGAAAACGGAAGTTGATACTCTAGTCAAAGGAGCTGAGTGAGCTGTGCAAGCACTCCTCTTGGTAATCGCCTAGAAATCGAGTTTGCCGTGGAGTTGGCTCAATTGATATCAACCCGGGAATGATCTCATAACATCAGAAGGACTCGTCGATCCGCTCCGTTGCTCGATTACTGCTTGATCTGGCGAGAACGCTCGGGTTGTACCGAAATAGGTTCTGATGAGTGGAACTCCCCTGAGAAGGTCACACCCACGACTATAAGAAGGAGGATTATTGCTGTGGTTCTAGATACTATTCTAGGCTGGACGGAACGCTCCGGTGAAACTGACATGAGATATCTGCGAAGATATGTCGATTCGTCACAAAATCCCATGAGTTGCGTAATTTGCCCAACCATTCTGATCCGAATAAACGAGACATCCGATGAACTGAAGTAAATTTGCCGAATGGGGGTTGTACCATGATCAATGCTCGGGCTCCCGAGCATTGTCAATGATGTACATAGTCTTGAACTTCCACGGTGCACTGAACTTGACGTCAAACAGTGGAGAAGCTCACTGAGATGAGGCTCCCCGCAGTGTTTCCAACTCCCTGGAAGCAGGACATCAGGAAAAACTCCTGAACGAATAGGGATCCAGTTTCGGTTCCCTAGTGGAGTATCACCGCGGTGCTTTGAGGACAACGGCCGCGTGGCAAAACAGTGATTTTCCTCTAACGATGCTTCGATAACCGAAGCTATGCGAGAGAAACTGCGAGGGAGAGTGTATGGAAACGTGAACGAAAAGCGCGACAGAAATCGATGATGGCAGCGCGCTAAGCCGGCTCCCTTCTTCTTCTTCTCTCGCTCACTCAGTGATGCAGCTCCTCGGCGTCATAGCTTTATCATCATCGTCGTCGTCGTCGTCATAATAATACGAGAGTCGACTTTGATCGGTCCAGCAAGTGTTCGCGATAACACCGAGAGGAATGAAAAGATAAAACGGCCGCAAGGAACAAGCCTCGCGCTGAACAACCCACAAACTTGATAGTGTGTTTTCGGTGTTCCTCGGGGAAACTTCCGGGAACGTTGACAGCAGAAAAAGGGTCTTTAGCGAGCATCGAGAAGAGGAGAAAAACGCTATTGTAGCGTTCCGTCGGCCATCACAGGGACGAGAGTCGTCGACCGATGGGCTTTCTCCTCGAAGCAACTTTCGAAGAACTCTCCGAGACTTTCCAGAGCGTAGATTTGCTCGGATCACGGAGTCGCAGTGATGCAAAAAGAGTCTCTGGCAGTTGGAGCAGCGGAGACGAAGAGAGACGCCGATCTTTGGAGAGCACAGGCAGCCCCACAGAGACAGCTGAGCATGTCATTTGATACTTTCCTGAAGAGCTCTTTGCACCTTAATGGCATCGACGTGCCCTCGAAAAAAAAGAGCATGTCTTCTACTTCCAATGCGTGAGTGGGCGGAAGGGCGACAGACTGGTTGGGTAGATGGGTTTGTTCGTTTGGCCGTTATGTTCGTCGTTTATGCCTCTCCGTGCCGGACTGCATGGGATCCGTCACCAAACTTCTGGACTGCATCGAGCCGCGTCTCGTGGGACGCCGGCTTACCCCGTCTTCAAGGAAGACGTTTTGGACAGAACCCCCGGGGGTATCATCTGCTATCTGTGAACTCGGTCCGAGAACCGAGCTTTTTGGAAAGAGGATTTCCCAAAAAGCTCCGTCTTTCAAAGGATATCCGAAGTCTAATGACCATCAAAGCCGTCCGGCGTCGAAGTTCTGGCTAGAGCTCCTCGAATGAGATTTGATCGGACCTTTCCCAAGGAAATCGAGCCGTCTTATCAGAAAGAGGAAAAGTTCCGGCATGCCCTCACGGCCGAAAGAAGCGGAGTTCCGTGAGCAAATGTCGAATCCTAGTGAACCTGGGGAACGGTCGACAATGTCCTCCGGATGATCAATTGAAGATCGTGTGATATGCTGAACGCGTCGCAGTTGTAGCGAACGCTTGACACAATCGATCCAAGGTCTCTAAGCTCGAGCCGCGCCTGAGAGAAGCCCACCGTCGGTCGGGGCGTTGAGTTTCCACCAAAGGAGCCATATCGATTCTCGACTCGGTGTTGTTTTTTTGTTAGCTCGATCAGCTTTCTTTCCCCTCTATCTATGTCAGGATCTTCAATGATAAGATCAAATCGATCGATAATAAATCGAAGGTACCTGCTCTTATCTGACGTAAATCAGAAATGGAACCGTATCGGAGGGAGCACGGTCGAACTTTCGTGGGCTCTGCGTCAATAGAAGCTCAACAACAATTTTGAGGAAAGCAGGGCAGTATCTCAATCGGTTCTGGAATTTCGCGGATCGTGATGAAGTGGAACAGAAGAGCTTTAGATTTGGAGCCAAAAACCCCGCAGTTCGATTGCGAGATTCGCCGCGGGGAATGTTGTGCTGCCTTTTCTCCTCCGACGATAATGGCAGCTCGGCTGCCGCCGCCGCGCAACCGAGATTAATATCCCTGGTCGTTGGAATTCCAGAAATGCCAAACCTGAAGCCGCAGAACAGAATCCGTTCCCTGACGCTCCAACGCTTTCGCCAATTCGAATCCAGCTCGACGGAGATGAAAGACTTCGTGGAATCGATTGTGGAAAAAGCGGCACTGTTTTCCACGGGTTCAATTCGCTCGGATCCGCTCGGTGCCTCTCTTACGTCTCCTTCTTCTCCTTCCTGGCTTGAGAGGCAACAATCTCGGAGGCCTTCGCGAGGAGTACAAAGGAAGAAGTAGAAAGGCCCTCCGAGATCCTCACAAAAATATGTGAGCTGTGGGTTGTCTCTGCGTGGGTTGCTCCCGCGAATCCACGGATCTCGACCAATGATCCATGAACGCTGGACCAAACCCGGTGCCGGTCAGGAAGTGAAATGGGCAGCGAGGACGAATGCAGACGGAGGATTTTTCCGATGGGGCGAGGGGGGGAGGCTTCAATGCGACGCAAGCGGCAGCAGTTCAGTAGGACACGTTAATTACCTTCGGTACAAGTATTGATCGTGGCTTGATCCTTTTTTAATGGCTGAGCCTCCCTCCCTCACTTCCGATCCTCATCTTGCCCTCTATCTTACTGCCCCTTACTCCCGTTTGCCCGTCCCCTTTATTTCTCTCTGGTTTTGCAGTTGCTCACTTTGTCAATCCCATTCCTTCCGGATCTCTCTCCGTTCTTTATTTTCCTCTTCACGCCTTACTCCGTCGTTTCCATTTCCCGTTTTGGCTTCTCTTCCTCCGTCGTCGTCGGCTTCCCCTGTTCCTCACCTCCTCATTCGGCTCTCCTTCCCGTTTCCATCCTTTCTACTTCGTTCTCCTTCAACCTCGACGGCCCCTTCCTCATTCGTATCTCAACCCTCCCCGCTTTCACGCTTTCAAAAGCCCAAGGTTCCCTCCTTTCCTCTCAGCCTGTGTACTTGTACGAGACCGTAGAGCCAAATCAAACGAAATCGAATAACGAAGCTTCTTTCTCCACCGTTGTTTCTCTCGGGGAGACTTACTGACTGACTGAGTAAAGGGACCGGCTCGAGAAAGTCGGAGAGAGGATACTCTCATCGCCCCTCCCTCTTTTTCTGCTTCGTTCCCAATCTGCTCTATACAAACATTCATTTTTGAAGAGAAGCTCCGTCTGTACACCCATCCCGCCGCTCGTCCCACCTTCTTCATCTTTGCATATTTTCCGAATATGGATTAGGTATCCACAGTGCATATATTTTTTCTGGCGGAATATTTCGTACACCGCACGAGTGGTACGGTGGCATCCATTACCTCATTCTCGTTGCTAGATACGCGTACATGCCAAACCGTATATATTGCACATGTACCCGATTTGAACGAAGTACTGTTACCTATATTGTTGCTGTATAAGGTGCATATGCACCACGAGCACCAATGATGGGTTTCCACCATGATCGTATCGATGAGGGATTGATATCGTAACAATCATCGTGTACCATAGGCACAATGTGTACATATGTCAAAATGTACATCGGGTAAGATAAGATTACTAGACATCACATATGGGCTCCTGGGCCTATGAGTGGGAGCCATATGCATCTGTGCCAGCATTCGATATTGTGGGCGAGACACGGGACTTCGGTTGGGCAGTAGCTCATACCGAAGTGTATACGGTGGGGAGGGGAGTTTGTCGTTGTGGTCGCCACATGGAACTCCCCGCGGTGTCACGAGACTGTGAATGAAGTCATTCCAGATACAGATGGTCATGTGGAGGAACATTCGGATGAACAGACGGCAATCAAAGAGTCATCCACCGCTTCTCCGGTCCAGTACTGTCGAGAACGGACGACCGGAGGGGAGAAAGAAGAGACAGAGCACGGAGGATAGCAAGTATCTCCTGCTGTGCGCATCTGTAACAGCTGTTCCTCATGGAGAAGAGCGTCTCAAGCACGAACGCAGGGAATCAGAGATAAATGGGGAGAGAGAGAGGAACTAGATAAAGAGAAGGTGAGAGAGGGAAAATGTAAGACTGTCCGGCGCTGGTAGCCGGCCGGCCGCCCGCTAGACCGGCTACTGTTGAATAGACCAGCGCTCCCCCCGTTCTCTCGGTGTGGTCCTCACTCCTTGCAACCTTGCCTTCTTGTATAATGGAAGAGGAGAAAAAAGAAAAAGAGGCGGCAACCGGGAGTAGTAGGAAGAGAATGATTGAGCAGGAGAGAGTACAAAGCAGAATGGATGGAAAAAAGGAGAGAAAGAGGAAGACGTTGGAATACAGCCGGAGAGGAGGAGATGCAGGGAGAAAGACAACTGCAGTATCTGTTCGAGAAGGAGAGTCTGAACAGCATTCTGAGCAGATGGCGCCGTTCCGCTGTTGCGCGTTCGATGTCAAAAATATGATGATGATGATGATGGTCTTCTCGCGGCTCATGGTGGTAGGGGAGGCCTTCTGCATTTGACGTCTGGAAGGTGTGTAGATCACAACGGCGCCCAGGCAGAACGTGAGAGGTGGACGCGGAATACCCCGCCCGCCGCGTCATAGTCATGAGTCACGGTTGATATTCGAAGAAAACACGTGAGGCCAAGGGCTGCCAAGCTGGGGCTCCGTGAGGGATTGGCGCCAACATACCAATCTTCCTGTTCCGTGATTCCCCCCCCCCCCCCCCCCCACTCTATATTACTTCCTTGGAGTGAACGAAATCCAGCGTATTATCCCCCGGTTTTATTGATACAGTTTTTTCCAGATCCCCACAAGTTTGTTGACGGAGCTGCGAAAACTCGTTTCCAGAATTTCGCCCGAGCGAAAATCCGAGATCAGAAGCGCGAACGAGTTGAAAGAGACATAAATGAAGTCGCGCGATGATGTCGACGACAGCAGCCACGACAAACAGTGATGTCTTTCGTGAGATCCCAACAGCAAACTTTCTGCTCGGCTGAACAGATCCAATCAGACGGGAGGTGTGTTCTGAGTGAAACCATGACGTGCTCCGTCCTCGTTCCTGCTTCACTATTTCAAAAGTTTCAGCAGCGAAGGGAAATATTCATGAAGCTCCAGAGACGAAGAACGATGACCGCACATTCGGTTCAATGAGCGGTTCCCACGGGAGTGGGACAGACCGAAAAACTGGAAATATTCCGTCTCCGGATCATAAGGAAACGGAACTTCAACACGTACTGTGTATCCTGGCCCCGTGACCGTTTGCGCGGCTTTCTCGCTCGAGTAGCTCTTCCCACATATCAAAAAATGGTACGTTATCGTGCCTGTGACACTCCCTGCGACCAGAATCATTCGAGCCTTTCGATCGCAACCAAGCGTTTGGTCAAGCGCGTGCATCACCGTGAAGGTAAATGGAATGCACCGTCGTTGATGCTCGTTGGTCCCAGTTCGGATAAGAATGGAGATACGAGAGACCATGTGCGACAACGCAAGGTCCTCCCACGAGGCTTGAAACGAGTTGAGCACAGCTTGAGCCCGCGTGTAATGATACATACGTAGCTCATTCTTCTTCCGCCTTCTTCAGTGGATCATTTGGCCCAAGTTGAAATATAGTGAACAAATTTCCTCTCTGATCTTTCCATGAGAACGGAGCCCCGCGGCAAAGTAACACACTGTACGTGTGTGAGCATCCGTTTGTTGAGGACTCCAGATCGGAAGGGAGGCGTCGTCGAGGACGGGACACCGTTCGTAGGAACGAAAATCTCATAAAAGTGTGAGGCCTTCGGAAATGGAGGAATCGGTGGGATATCGAAGAAATCATCCGATCGAAAAACCACAGCTCGTTTTTGTGCGTCTTCGAGCACTGCCTCCGTAAGGAGTTCCCGGTTCGATACACTCGAAACGCCAGCGGCGAGAGGATTCGGAGGAGCAGGGATCGCTGCATGAGGGAGAGGCCGTGTTTGTTTTGCAGGGCAGCAGCGGAAATTCGTCCAGGATCATGTTAGAAATCGGCGATCACGACGCCAACTCCTCAGAAACTCTGCGCGCGTATGTTCACCTCGTTCGGGCGTGTTCGCAAGGAACAACAAACGCAGGAATTACAGGAGAACTGAGGAGCAGCTCGAGATCTGTGTAAAGTCCCGGTGGGTTGAGATGGTCATGTCCAGTATTTGCCCATGAATGTGGGCGTTTTTTGCAGCGTTCATTCCACCGGGTTTGTGTCGAGGGATCCTTCCGCAAACCCTTCCGTCGTGAATTCGGCCGCAAGAGAGGAATCGAGCTCCTGGGGGCACTGCCGCATTCGATATTCAGGGCGGATGCCTTATGAAGCTCCTGTTGCGAGCATTGTGACTTCGCCTCTCTATCTCTTTCCAGATATTTCCCGCCGTCGTTCCCTAACGCTCCGCGTTTCTCTCTCGAACAACGAGAGTAACAGAAGCAGCCGCAGCATCGATCGACCAAGGGAAAAGCGTGCTTGTGGTAGGGGTCGGGCCTGATGGCTGGCGGTGTTCGGTGGTAGCGGTAGAGAGGATGGCTCTCTCCGGACGGACGGTCCGAAAGGACGGATGGACGGCCGGAGGGATGGATAGATGGATGGATGGACGGACGGACGGACAGACAGACGATTGGAGGGTGCCAGGCGAGGTGACGGCAGCTCCACAGCTCCGCTCTATTGAGGTCAACTCAGAATGAGTTCCAGTGGAGCAGCTCACCGAAAAAGCGCGCGCGATCGGCTGCGGAACTCTGTTGGAAAATTCCGGCTCTCGAGATGAAATCACCGCGCGTGAGGTTTTTCACTCGGCGTCTCCATTTTCAGCACCCGTTTCCCGTGCCTGTGGCGACGAGTCTTTTTTCCGCGGCAGGAAAACGGTCATCAATCTACCATTGAAGAACATCGCTGGAACATTATGAAGGAAAGCTTCCATTCAATCCTTGTTCCCAGGTTCCGGTCCGTGGTCTCGACTTTGATCACAAATAACTCCAGCAGAAAGCGCTCCATGCTGCTCTCTATTAGCCTACATTCTGCTCCCATTAGGCGCTCTCTCACACACATACACACACACCCATACCGTCGTTATCTATTGGCTAACATTTCCCTTGTTCCTCTTTCTCGATAAACGTATAAGGAGAAATAGTTTTCGTGGGGGAATAATTTCGATAAAAGTACTCAAACAGATTGCTACTTTGGTAGAGGCAGAACATGACCGGAGGGAGCTCCTTCGGGTACGATGAAATATTAGAACTTTTACCTAAGGAGGCCTCCGCCTGTGATAAATATTGACGACGACGACGACGCAACGTCATGATTTGGAGGCTTTCTCCACGGACATCAACGATGCCGTATCGATCGCGAGTTTCCCTCTCTTTCCGATTCCCGATCACTTTGAATGTGAGTGCTGAGCACCCTGCAGGCCCACCTGCATTAAGCCGCCGTCAAGGTTCAAGGTTTATGAGGTTTTCATCGGACGCAGCCACTAGGAGGGCATGGAATGCATTCACTGCTGCTGTTCAATGCGCGAAATCTTCATGCAGAGAGATCTCCGAGGGCGAAGACGAGTTTTTTTTTCGTCCTCTATTGACCAGCTTCCCCAAACTTCATTCTTCCTTGTTGTCATCTTTCGCAAAAAGAGGAAGAAGAAGGAAAAAAAGAAACCACACGGACAAAGGCACGCGCCCTCCCGCAGGCCCTGAGCAGGCCACAAGTTGAAATAGATGTCAAGGGGACTGGGAACGGGGCAAGAATGTAACCTTCCGAGGCTCTGTGAGGGATTTCTGTATTTGCTTAGCCGATCCCCCTTTCAGGCGGTGGCGGCGGCGGCGGTGGTTTTGACCCCGGAGCTCCAGTGGTCTCTCTTTTCATCCCTGATCCGCGGCCTCCACCACACAGTCGGTCGCTTGGTCCCTCTTCCCCACAGAAGCATCCGGTCCCTCTCAATACGAAGGTCGTCCTTTATGGAGCAGCATCGGTCGCGCGCACAGTGGGTCTTCGTAAGCTTCGCTTCGCCGACTCGGGCCGACCGAATTCACATAATTGTATCTTTGTTGATGCTCAGCGTCCCATTCATTATATTTGCGCCATACTCTCGGTTTCTCGGTTCGTCAATCAGCGTGGCTATCAGCCGACGACGACGACGACGTCTCCGCAAAGATGGAGGCTCGCCTTTGTTTGCCCAGGCGCCTTCAAAAGCCGTTCCGTCATTATCTGGACCTTGATCTTTGACGAGAGATCCTAAGCAGATGCCTGAATGGAAGACTGGTGTTCGAGCCTCTGGGCTCCGGGTCAGATATTGAGTTAGTTCCCCTGATATATATATATATTAAGGAGAAACACTCCCGACGTCATCGGAATCATCTTGGCTTCAGAGGCCGTCGCTCGCCCCTAGATGGTCTCTAGATGGGATGAGTATCAGAACCGCGTGATCTCCATAAACCAGCATATCGAACGCATCCAGAGAGACTGTTCGCATCCGAAGTCGCAGGAATTCTTCCACCATACCCGCCGTGCTCATGATGTTTCGCGTCGGATTCGTGCGCGCTCGCATCCTAATCACTCGGAGCGGAAATGTTCCACTAAAGACGTCCTAAGTGATGTTCCGTTTGGCCTGAGTGCAAGTGCTCGGAACGAGCGCGAATGCTTCAGACTCGATATATCACTCATGAATATACATACACACTCACATCCTGAGAAGCTATTTCAATGCATTTCCCCAAAGGTTGGATCGGTCCAAAGATAAACCAGCGACACCTACGACAGTTCCCACAATCGCAGTGGATCTACCGGGAGCCACCGCTGTCGCAGGTGTACCGTGGCTGCTCCAAAGCTACAGCTTTCACACGGAGTCTGAAGAAACTCGTGGTTTCAGATGAGCAGCCGTCCTCGCTCGCATAAGCCGCAGGACTCACGGGAACTGAAGTCGAACTCTTATTTTCACCTCTTTTTCCGCACGACCTTCCGTTTCGGATGACGGCGAATCTTTTGTCAAGGAACGGATGTTGGACGAAAATGAGAATTCCGCAACCGCCGACCTAGAAGTTGAGAAAGTTTGGCCTCGTATGGAGTGTCGAACTGCTCAAGGAGCCACACACAACGATGTAGACGACAAACATTGTCGTGTTCGTCGAAGAAGTTTGGGTCAACGTTTGGAGACGTGATTGTGTTTAATGTTTGTGCCGACGAACTTTGTTTAATTCCTTGTCGACTCAGAGCAACTTCAACCAGCAGCGGCACCGGAGGCAGGAGCAGCAGAAGCAGCAGCTCCTTAACAACAGATGGCAGCTAACAAAAAAAAAACCTTCGGCTCCCAACAACGTCTACCTCCCCTTGCCATTGTGTCTGTCGTCGCTCGGTTGTTCCATCATTCTGGATGGTCTTCGTACGAGAGAAGCGCAATCTCGCGAGTTTGGGGAGGCTCCACTGACGCTGCTGAAATCAGCAAAAATCCGCTGACATTTCGCGAAACCGAGGAATCGGATACATGGAGCATTCACCAACGACCTTCGGATTCTAAGGGAAAGAAGGCCTTCAGTCACTATAACTGGAATTCATTGGAATGGCGCTGCCGTTCGTCGGTCGTAAAAGACCGGAGAGGCTGCGTCTTCTTCCAAAGATCTCAGTATACATTTGTCGGCGTTCCTCCGTTCCTCTGCGAACATCTTTTCGGTTCGTCTTTTCCCTCTCTCTGATGTCGCCGTCGTCGTCGTCGTCTTCGGCTCGTTTCGCAAGAGTTCCAGAGCCGGATCCGACGGGCGGGTCGCCTCTTTTCGTCCTAATCTGACACTACGTTAAAGTTCGACTTGACGACACCCGGATCGAACACCGAGATTTTCTGCTTTTTCTCCTGCTGCCGCTAGTGCTGCTGTCGTCGCTGCTGCCGACTGGCGTTTCGAACACTTGACACAAAGGCGAGGAAGAGCGAAACGCCCCCTACTAGCATTGTCCGATAGCTGTCCCGTTTGAATTCTTTGCGGCGCCGCGCCGGCGTCCAAATGAAAAAGAGAGTCGAAATTTTGAAATGAGACCTTCTAGCGTCTCCCCACGCAACTCGTTCCGATATCGGGCCCGCCGCTCCGCCCGGCTCTTTCAGGGTTCCCGCCAAGATGCAGAACACAAAATGCCGAATAGAGGCTCTTTGACAATGGATCAGCATTGTCGCCTCGGGGAGTTCTCAAATCATGTCGAAATCAGACTTTCGCTGAAGTCGAATCAAATCCTCGTCGGATGATCTCGCGGCAGAGCCTGCCTACTTCGCCTATGACCCCTGATTTCGTTCGTAGACTTCTGGGGCTTGTTTGTCTGACCATGAGCGTCTGGTCCTTGCACCGCTCCGAGCGGAGTATGTCTACAGAAGTTTCCAAATGCCAGAGACTTCGATACGGCAACGATGGCAGCATTGACAACAATAACAATGAGCCTGCAAGCCTGCTCGATTTGGAATTCACCAGAACAAAGTTTCCAAGGTCAACTCCTCAATACACAATGACAGTCGAGGAGTCTGAGTCGAGATTGGCAACAATGAGAGAATTCCCGTTGGCGTTTGATTTGCCACGAGTGGAGAAGTCAAAGGTTCAAGAAGAGCCTGAACCATGTCCTCTCATACTTGTCCCTGCCACCTACAGCATTCAGAATAAAAAAAATTCCCATGATTCCAGATCCCCTGGGGGAAGAACTGGTCGGGGATCGTTTCAGGTCCTCGATCGGATGGCGAATGTCAACCCTGGGAATCGAGTTTGAGGATTGATTCCAACCTGAATGGTTGAAATGGGAAGCGGATGCGATGCACCATTCCGCATGCCGAAGCGTAAGACCGTGGATTTGTTTCAAGGTTTTCGAGAGGTTCGTCGATTCAATAGAACTCGATGGGACCCGCGCTCACGGCGCGGCGCTCTAATTCGGTAAAATCAGAGCTTTGGAACGGGAGCGATGGCTGAATCGAGTTTCGGTGGAAGCAATTGCTGTTCGAATGGATGCACACGGCTTTCACGCGGCAGGTTACGGGCCTCGTCGCGGGCTAAACTGTTAAAGACTAGAGCGCCCTAATGACTTTTAGCAACTCATCTGTATTCGATTACAAAACTTATAGCGGACGTGTCCCGTCTACCCCTCGTTTTGCCTCAGATAACAACGTTCCACAACCAGGGACCCTGGCAATAGCACACAAGGCATACCTCCCTAACATACCACGTCGATGCGCTCAATTTCGCTCTGAAAAATCCCAGAAAGCCCGAGGAGACGGCTCTTCCACTATCCAAATTCTCCATTTCCGAGGAGCTCCGATAGCATCTCGGCTCGCAGGGAACGTGGCTTGCGGGAGAGAGGGATTCCTCCCGATCGAGTCTCAAACTATGGAATTTTTCTCTGCCGACCAGCGCGAGTCTCGTCCCCCGTCCGATCGTTCGTTCGTTCGTTCGCTCGCTCGCTCTTTCGTTCATTCGCCGCTTCGTTCGCTTCTTCGTTTGCGGGCAATCAGTCGTTTTTATCGAATGTTTGGAAACTGCACGAAGTTTTGATGTCGTTCGAAGCTCTCCTTCTGACTTCTGCAGTGCAACAAACAAACGAACGAACACACGAACGAACGAACGAATGGACAGACGAACGACCGAATGAGCGGGCACACACACATTCGATCATTGAACACTCCGTGGGAAGATTTCAACTCAAAATCCGACGTCTGACAACCTTGTCCCGTGACGCTCACTGAATCGGACTCCATCGTCGGTCCATCGATTCATTTCCAAGCGGAGTCGTCCGAGCGAAATATTCAGTGACTCCCACATCCCGGCTCTTCCGAACACGAGTCACTACTCTCCGCAAAATCGCGAAGCAGACAGAGTCGAAGGAGGCACGTGAAACCGCTCGGGAGCTGTAGGTACTCTTGAATTTTCGTCTCGGAGTTTGTTTTCGGTGAGCACTTCAGCAAGCAGAAAACTTTCCGCACAAACCGGGAATCAAGTATTGGGTGTTGTCATGGGCTTGCGGAGACGGAATCCAGAGAGCTCTTCTTTTTGGAGAATTCACCTCGGATCCGGAGCGATCCTATTCCTCGGAATTTCTGAGCGAGGAACGACAAACGATGGTTTGACGAGCGCTTCCATCAGGAGGAGCAATGGGGGGTTTCAACCCTCAGAACACTCAGGAAGATGAATTGAATCATGACAGGTGGCGATCTCGGACGGAAATATGAATCAATCATAGAATCCTGGACCGTAGCCAAGAAAAACATGAATTCCGCCTTCGAGCGAGTCCATTCACGCTGCTCGCCCGATGAGGTACGGTGTGCACTTTGTTCGGATGAGAGGCTTTCGCAGCCGGAACCCTCGGCCCCGGCTCATAGAACATCCAAGGCATGACAACGCGACAGTGACTGTGTGTGTGTGTGTGTTGTACTCACATTATGGTGAATGATGAGGAAGCGTCTTGCTTGCTCGGTGTGCAGAATCCAGTAGAGACATAGACCGAGCGTAATTGCCACGCAATACACAATAATCAACATTTTGTCTTTTGTTGAGGTGAACGTCGACGTCCACTGCTGCCGGAGCAGCCGCCGAACGGCCTGGTCTGAGACGAGACGGGAATGAGGCTTTGTTTTGGTTGTTGCGACGATGGGTGGCACCGGAGGTAGTGCAGGTACTGCCGCCCTTGTGGCGACGGCTGCACTGGATTTTTGTTGAATAACTGAAGTCAGAGCGAAACTTTCGAATGCACGACGACGATGATGATGATGTAGATGAACAAGCTGCTAAATGTTCGTTAAGCTGCACGCTGGTTTTCCCGTAGGAATGACCGTAAGGCATGATGTTCTCGAACGGGAACAGAGCAGCTCCACATTCACAGTGTCACATCAGCTGAGCGACGAGCAACTGCAGGGTTTTGGCGAGCAGCTCGACTGCAGCTCGACTGCAGAAGTCAATCGGGGAGCCCTGCAGGGTTGTTGCTGGAGGTGGTGCTGCTGCCGCCGCAGAAGTCACTGCGGGATTTCCGCAGGAACCTTCTGCAGGGACTGTCCGCAGGATCTTTTCGGAAGATCTTTCCGCAGGGGTTTCCGCAGGGGTTTCCGCAAGGGTTTCCGCAGGAAGAGTCACTTGCCGGCCAGGTGGCCAGCAAGCCACCAGCCAGGGAACGACAGTGAGTCGAACTGTCGCAGAGCGCACGGTCGTCGTCGTCGTCGTCTACGTAGTGTACGACCACGACAACCCTCAGTCACTCACTCAGAGAGGCGGTGGTCCTGGCTGCGAGTTACGGCACGGTTTATACGTCGACCACTGCGGCGACGTCGATGGCAGGGACAGGGACGAGCGCCCGTCGACGTGAACCACTGGCCACTGCGCTTTGCGAGTCGAAGCTCCCTCGTAAAGGCACAGGACAGAATCGAACAGATCGGTTGATGTTGTTGTTCGAGTGTGCTTTGCTTTGGTCGACTGTCGACTGCACTGCATGCACGCCTCGACAGAACTGACATTCCAGGAGAACTCCGGGATAGAGGCAGCTAGCTCGAGCCGAGGACGGATTCGAGCAATAGCCCCTTGCGTGCGGGGCGCTGTGTGTGTGGTGTTCGGGAAAGGGGCCGCTACCTCAGCATGGCCCTCCGCCTATCGGAAATGTCGGCCGTAAGTGCCACGTTGGGCTGCTGCTATACTTGGTGGCGGTGGTGGCGGTGGTCGTCGTCGTCGCTGGTGGTGGTGGTGGGTCGGTCGGTCTCTCGTTCGCTCACTAGCTGGATGGCTGGCTGGCTCGCATGGCTCGCATCGGATGCTGGTCGACGCTGGTCCTCGGTCGCCGGATTGGTGAATGGATGTCTTCCCGGTGAATGGGTTCTGGGTCTTACTGCGAGGTTATGGACTGGGCGGAAGGCCGCCGCCGGTGACCGCCCTCAGCCAGTCCGTCCTCAACGGCCCCAACAAGCTCTGAGATCGAAGAACCGGATGACATGCTACCCTGCTAGCGAGCGAGCGAGCGAGCGAGCGAGCTGCTGCGTTGTGTGTCAGCTCTCCGGGTTCCGCATCACGGCAGTGCCACCAGTATTTAGCTTGCGTTGCGCACTTGCATTCGAGTGCTGTTCCGCTCACTGCAACGCTAAGACGAGGAGGTTCGCTCTCGATCCGGCTAACTAGACTGAGATCTTGTTGGATATCCTACGTATCAATTCCGATTCCCCGAGGAACCTGCTTGGCTGCGCAATTCTGTGGATTGATGCGAATCCGAGGATATCCCTTCCCTCCCGAGAGTTCTGAAGCAATTTACCATTCCGGAGCACTTGTGGACGGTTGGGCCGCGAATCCCGGCAGATACCAGCAGTTGATAAACATGCACTGGAAGATTCTAGAATGCTTCCGATTTTCTGTGCCGGAAATCGAGGAATTCTATTGCAAAAATTTACTTTCGCAACCGACAACGATTTCTCATGCGAGTGAATGACTCCTTCGACTCGAAGAAACCTGAATACCGCAATCCTCCCCAATTTTCTGAAGCACAGTTTACTTCCGATCATCTTACGAGGTTCAAACAATAGATTTCTTTGTGCCATTTCAGAAAAGGCGCCTATAACTTTTCGACACCTCCAATGGCATCGCCCTCCCGGAGCATCGCTCGCCGCGAATCGCCGTAGGCTTGACGTTGCGTATAGTTGGATCTCGTGAGACGGTGTGCTGCAAAAATCTGCGTCTCTAAGGGAATTTCTTGCTCACTCAAAGTTCCATCTCGATTATGTGGCAAAAACTGGCAGTGCAAAAAACGGTTTCCGGAAGCCACCGGCGACGGCGCGGTGAGAGAGTCTGGAGGAGTGCTTCAACTTTTCATCCATCTCCCGCTCACCTTCGCGGCCTCTATCTAGGCGACTCTATCTCTCGGTCGCGAGTTCCGAGGCGTAATTGCGTCCGGCCGTTGTCGACGCTGTCGTCGCTGTTGTCGTCGTCGTCCACCTAGTGTATCTATAAGGTTACGCAGCGGAGACGAAACCTGACATAGGATTAGCTCGGGATTACCTGATGAAATCGCGAAAGCTAGCCGCTCGCTCGCTCGCCCGCTCGGTGGGCGTACCCGTTTGGCCAACACACACTGGCCTGCAGCAGAGCCGAGGCCGCTCGAAGCCCATCCCGCCGCGGCTTCATCCACAAGGCCGAGGCTGAAGTCTATCCTGACTCCAGGTCAGGATACTGCCATACAACTCTGCCCAAAGCCACTTCATATGTATGCAAGCTCGTATGCATGTTTCCATGTCTGTCCGTTGGCCTGACTGCTCGTCCGCTTGTCGGCCGGCCGGTCGGCTTGCTTGCCCGCCCGCCCGCCGGCTCGCCAGGCCGCATACATATATTCATTTCCATATGTCGGTCGACCTCAAGCGGCTTGCCCGGCTCGTGGGGATGTTGTTGCATAATCCGATCATAATCCTCGCAGATTAGGTAAAACGGCTGTAATCTGTAGGCCAACTAGAAAGTGGTTGAGGCTTTCTGAATCGATCTGCCGCCTCAATACCAGTATCGTCATACACGTCGTCGTCGACGTAGACGACGCCAATGCTGCGTTTGAAGCAGTGGTGCAGAATGCAGAACGGCATTAGGCAGAATTCAATTTGGGCGTAAGTGTATTTGCATGTGCGCAGGGAATTACGCCGCGGATCTTAACTGCTAGACAAAACTTAGAAAACCCTGTGGTAGCGCCAGAATCCGACTTTAGCGAGGAGCGGAGTTTTCGTAGATTCTTTTCGACAATCCAGGAACTGACTCAGCAGATTGGCGCTCAAGGAAACTGGCCTCTGGAATGCTTTCAAAGATTTTGGAAGAGGGAAGATAAGTGTATAGCAGATGCCGCTCTTCGAGAGACTCGCTGCTCGACTTTTGCGCTCTTGTTGAACGTTTGTCGTGATTCCATGACTGCTGCTGCTGCAGCCGCGCAAGATGTATGCGAGTTTATCATTTGTTAATCTCGTTACGGTTGACAGTGTATCGCTATGCTAATTGGCAGATAAGGGCTCGTTGCAACGGAAGATGGATACTACCCAGAGTCGACCACAGAATTATGAAACCGAGCGTTTTGTTGCTCTGGATGACTCCGTAATATTATGTCCACAAGCGAGCCTGGTGGGCTTCATTTCTACGACCACAAAAACACGAGGTTGCCTTGATCAGTCACAGGACATGACTTCAAATTCTCGATCCAGAGTGAGATTGTTTCGTAGGACGCAAAAGTGAGACACGAACTCCTTGCGCATAGCTTGACAACCCACTAGATACCTATCATCGTCTCTTCCACTCTTGAAATGGTTGTTCCATGGCTCTTCAGGTTGAAAACTTCGGAACGTTGCGCCCTCCCGAGAGTTTGCGACAAACTCCCGAGGCTTCCGCAAGTAGGTTCGAACCGATGCAAAGCCCTGATAGACGTAAGCGCTTCAAAACAGCGGAAAGCAGAAAGACAGAAAAGACTGACTCTGAGCTGGAGTTCAGCAAGCTCGGCGTGTTATTCCAGCCTGCTGTATGCTTGCGACTGAGCGTTAATAATTCGTGAACCGCTTACATTCTCGGAAACCACAAAAGCTGCCTTGCTAGCCCGTTTGCTACCTACCTTCCTGACTCTTTCCCCGTCGCGTCGCGTCGTAACTGGCGGACCGACTTCCCAGCTGCTTGAGACCCCGCCAAACAGAACTCGGTTACCGGGTTGCATAAATCACGGGAAATTTGTCTCAACGTTCTGAGCCCATCCTATTCTTAGCCAAGCAGACCTCAAGTGGGAACGGAAGCGCCCTTGTACGACATTGGGAACACCAGAAACTTCCCATGAGCCCTATCACGTATCACGGGGCTTCCCCGTGCGATGGAACCCCTCTCGTCGCGACGTCTGTTCGGAAGTCGCGAGACTCTGCATCATGTGCGAGTGTGGGCTCTTTTTATGTTTTCCCTACTCGACACGAGTGGCTATGACTTTGAATTTCTGTGAATTTCTGAAGTATGTATGTGGTCGCCCCAAACCTGAACCGCTCCTAGGTGTGTTGATGCCTCCACTCCATCGAGAAGGTGCTCCGACCGTGGGTTGGCGGCTGCGGAGGACGTGAGTTTTATGCACTCAGGTAGGCATCATTACGTTTCAAGATGCTCCTACATATAACACCGCACCCGATGCGTTTCAGGACTACCTCGAGAACGTTTGGTAATGAAGATTATTCGTCCGATGGCAGGTGGAGTCAAAGCCGAATCCGACGTCTCGATTCGTGTACTCGCGACGACACGAATTCAGCGCGTCATACCCACTGATGAGAGCTCTTCCCTCTCTTCCACTCATGGAAAACGCGGGTTCTTGTTAAGAACACGCCCGGCGACTTATGGCTGCGCGTAAACACGCAGATGGCGAGTTTAGTGAAATCAATGCCGGAGCTGTTGATCGGTCTGCGGTAGCTGCAGCTGGGGCAGCTGAATTCCTCTCTACCCGCGAGCGTAGCGAGCGTCACGAACAAGCAGATGCCCGCAAGTTATCGCACCAAATGCGCACTCAAGTCGCCGCCTTGGCGTGTTGGCGTTTTGTGGGTCAAGTCTCCGGGCCTGCTTTTAACAAGTACCAAAACGCGTTTTTAACCATGATTCCCATGACCAAGCTCTCTATCCAACTTGCGGAGGGCCCGCGGCCACTCAACGCGTTCAAAAGCGGCTGGTCTTTGGTGCGATAGCAGGTCGTTCAGATGTTATCTCACAACAATTCTACGTATATCAGGCGTATCGTAGCTGTTAGACGCCTGCACGATATTGGCGGTGGCCGGACTCATCGGAAGACGAGTCGGTTGAATTGAGTTGGGCGAGGACTGGTCAGGCTGAGTGTCTCATTGGTCAGGCACACGAAATAGTGTTCCATGGAACACCGTCAAGGGAACCCTCTAACATAAGAGAGGCCGCGGTCCCGTATGAGATGAGGCTTCCTTGCTGCTTTCTACTTTCGTCCGCCTGCCTGCCTGCCTGCCTGCTTGCGTTCTTTCCTTCCTTCCTGCGAGCCCGGCAGCCGCTAGCTAGCCGGCTAGCCACATAAACACGGACCCGTAACGAGGAACATTTTTTCCCACCGTCCCGTCGACGAGGATGGCGACCGAGACGGCCCTCTGTGTCGTCATTAACTACTGGATTTGATGACGTTGTACAGTCCAACTTTTGATACTATCTCGTCTAGCGAGGATATCCCATGTCTCTTGCGTAGCGAACGGATCCTGGCTGACCCCGTTGATCTCCTGGAACTCCTCCGGCGAGAGGCAGCGCAACGTATGCAAACCTTTTGCTCTGGGTTCCACGTTCGTCGGATCCCGTTCCCGGACCGGAATAGCTAGCGCCGACCGGCCACACTGGTAATGATTTCGATGAAGTTGAGCTCTGGTTGAACTCGACGGACTCCGAGAAAGCATGAGAGAGAGAGAGAGGGCGAGTGGATGGAGAGAGGAATAGATAGCCGCGGACGGAATGAAAACGGGATCACCGGGGACGGAGGTCGATTGCGCGCTAGGAGGTCAGAATTCCAAAGATTTAATTTGGAGCGCGCCAACGTCAAGCTTCGCCGTACAACGCACAGTTTGCGGATGAGGTGACAGTGGTGGCAATCGGTCTGGAACCTCCGCTCCGCTTCCGCCAACGTTATTGCTCTATTGGCCTTGTAGCTGATTGCAAGATTTTCGTCGTTTCGCCCAAAGTCTGATAACGGAATTCAAAAATTGTCGCCGAACTTTGCGCCGAACCGTGGCGCCTGACTTCCGGAGTCGTTTCCGGCGCTTGACACCCGACCCGGTGGGCAGAAGCTGACGATGATCATGTTGGCCACCATCATGAACAACGACCACAAAACTTCCCACCGGAGTCAGATTTTCGGAACAGCGATAGGGGCTCCGCACAAAACGTGCGTAAGCTTTGAATTCCTCCCGAATAATTAAATTGCGCGACCAGGGGAGAGGTATAGAAGGAGGCAAATGGAAGCGCGGGAGCACGCGACCGAGAAAGCTAGAGATACCCCCGGCCAACCAGGGATCGGAATCAATGCCGTCTGCCAACGAATCCGCGCGTCCTGTGGGCCATTGCTGTCAACCGCTCTATCTCTATCCGTCCGTTCGTCCGTCCGCCCGTCCGTCTAAACCTTCGAGCTCCACAACGACGTCGTTTTCGGCATCGGGCGCGGGTACGAGCGGGTCTATTGGGGACCCATTTTCGAAATACGTATTGAATAATGAGGCAGCAGCATTCGACGGAGTCAGCTGGAGTGGTTTCCAACTTCTGAACACGGCCAACCAATCGTCCACCTGTGCCATCCATCCATCCATCTCATCTGCAGCTGGGAACCTATGCAGGTCCTAGACGCAACGCGGCTCTACATCTACAGGAGGCTTGAGAGCACTTGTGTTATTCCTGGCAGTTGACGTTAGAATGGAGCTCGCATTGGTCGCTCGATTACGGTGTTTGGATCGCGTGTTAATCATCGTCGACGGTCGGCGACTACCAATGAGACTCACCTATTTTGAGGTCCGGGACAACAACGCCGCCGCGCCGTCTCTACGATGAGATCCTGGAGTCAGTCGCACGTTTGCACATGTACAAACCTTTGATCGGAGCAACGTGGAAGCATCGGGAGCGGTTTGATGAGGATAACTCGCTGACGATCAATTCAAAGACGAGGCAGCGTGCGACCTCATTCAGAAACCATTGAACCTCCCGGAGAACAAGCGAACTCTGTCCAAAGTACAACCTGCGAGAAGCCGAGACGATTGCGATTCGAACGGTTCTGAGGAGGGAATATCCCAGGTCGAGGGGACATGCAAGTCGAGGAGGGTGGGGGGGGGGGTGATGTGAAGAGGGGAGAACGCGATTCCTCGGAATACCAGGCACACGTTTCGCGGGAAACAAACTGGAGCACTATCTGTCGCGGCGGAGACGAAGTATAGCGATTTGTCGGAGTAGACGACCTCCGGTCGAAGAAAAAAGCCTGGAAGTCTTTTGCGACTCCGGCTGAGGCTGACGTTCGAACGATGACGTTGCACCGGCTGTGTGAGCGTCGCCGTCGTCGCGAACAACATACATTGGCCAGTTTATGATAGAGAAGACCGAGTCAGCCCGGGAGCAGCAGCAGCAGCAACCCGCAAGTCAGCCACGGAGGACACCTATAACTCTTCATTTTGCGGTCGACATCTTTTTCTATAGACGCTTTTGGCAACTCGAAATCTCTTTCGATTCCTCGCCGCAGACACCCAAAATGTACGATAGCGTGACTGCTCCTCTTCTCGGCAGCGTCTTCCCGGGACTTTCCTTCCTCCTGCGCCTACCCAACCCCTCCTCCCCATTTCTCGGAGTTACTCATAGAATTTGTATGGGAACGGGTGAGACCGAGGAAGCGGAAAAATTGCTGAAAAATGACGAAAAAAGTAAGGATAGGTGACGAAACTTGATGGAAAGAAGACTTCTCTGCGTCTCGTCCGTCTACTTTTGTTAGAGCCTCACTAAGACGATGTCATTCGAACCGCACGAGATGAGGTCACGACGTCTCGTAATTCGGAGTTTGTCTTTCCCGAGTTCTCCCTTAATTTTCACAATCGCTCATTCAGAAATTGTTCGAGCGTGTTTTGTGGGCGGATCCCGACACAAGTGGGAATTTCTAATGCAGGGTTGCAACAATTTGGGTGCGTTTGCGAACCATTTCGTCCCGGGAGCGTTTGTGCCAGGCGTTCATGTGAGAAACCGCAACGAAGTAAGTTCCCTCCCAGCTGGACTTGTATGTATCCCGGCTGTGCGGCTTGACGAACACATGTCGTCATCTTGTAGGCACTTCACAGCCCACTGGAAGGAGCCAGCTGGCGTCTACCATCCCGACCCATTCTTCCCGGATGCCCTTCATCCCGCGCCCGAAACGCATCTTTCGAGAACACGCATTTTAGCTTCCGCCGAACGGCTTCGGCGATGTCCGCCATTGTTGCCCGGTCGGTCTTGGGAAATGATCATATTCGACCGAAACGCGAGTTCGCTTGCGTTTGTAGTATGAAAACTGTCAACAGTCTCGTTCCCTCCGAGTTTCGAGACTGTGTGGTGAAAGAATTTAAGGAAAATTGAAGTTCCGGAAGCTGGACATCGTTGTTGGAACTTACCGAAAAGGATTTGCCGAAGGCTTGCGAATATCAATTCCCGAGCATCTCCGTTGATGGGAACTGTAGCTCTTGATGAACGCGTCAACAAAAAACGTTCGCATCGGAGGGTTGCGTGGGTTGGCAACGTGGTGTTGTCGATCAAGACGCAGATGAAGGAGTAGAAGATACGCTGACGAGTAGTGGAGTCGTCGCCGTCGGTTGCAACGGAGGCGGCCTTGCTCGAGACTCGATGATGATTGTCGTCGGAACATGTGTCTTCGTCATTACGTGCGAACGTGTGACTGGGAGAGCACATCTTCAGTTCATTTTTCCTCCACATCTTTCACTCGTCTTTGATCATTCTGCGAGTATCCGTTCGTCGTTTCTTTTTCCAAATCCTGTGTAGATGAGACTCCGCGGTTTCTGGTCCCTCTGCGCCCGATTCTGGAAGTATGGAGGAAGCCGTTCCAAATCCAGCCCTTAAAAATAGAATTTCGAGAAAACAAGGTCATTTCACTTCGTTCCTCGCGACGATCGAAGTCTGTCACCTGTTCTTCCGAATATTTCTATTCCCGTCGACAATGACGTGTCTCTCCATATTCATATTCATGTATGGCAAACATACCTCAGCATCCTCCTCCTATCGATACGCTCGCCTGGCCATTAATCTCTCAATTCATTACTGTCGCTTTCTTTGATCGGCACTTTGACGACAGTGACAGCCGCATCCAGCATCCTTGAACGACAGCAACCTTGGCCCTCGCATATTAAGCTTGGCTCGCCTTGGCTCGGTATTCATTTATTAATGTGCTCAAACGTTGTTCCTTAAACGCTGTCGCTGTTAATCACGCACATCAAAAGTCAGCTCGGATGCCATCTAGTGCTCTTGAGACCCGCAAGGAAACTATCTCTCCCCACACAATGATGATGATTCCCTACAAACTCACCCAAAGCGCTTGTTGTGGATCAGCGAGGGCGGTTTTCCCTCCTCCGTTGTCATCGTGAGATGGACTCCCGACTAATTGGCTGTTTTCTGTGAATATTTTCGTTTTTCTACTTTCTGCTAAACGAAAATGGGATGTCCAGGCTAAGGTTAGGAGTCTGACCCACAGCAAAGTCCTGTCAGCCGAAAGGATGCGGCGAACATGCTCTCTTGTTCCGTTGTTCCTTATTCCGCTCAGAAATAGCCTTCAACTCGCCCACGAAAGCTTTTTCAGTACTTTACACGTTTCGCAAGAACAACGATGCGGCGTCCGGAACTTTCGTCTCCTCATTTCATCACGGAGAGGTCTCGGCCAGGGTGCATACTGGGGAAAGTCATACCTTCCGGCCTCGTGAAAACTACAATACGGAATAGCCTTAGAGCAACGCGAACGATTGCAGCATACTGCACCATTTCATTTTTTTTCGCTCAAATGGGAGGACTGAGGATTCTTTCCTCTTTTCGCGGGATTTCGATCATTGCGAAACTAGATCTACGGCTCTTGGAGGTGAAAGTTCAGAGCAAACATCGCTTCCAAGCTTTCGGACTGACAGCTCAATTATTTGGAGAAACTCCTAATCGCACCTCGGCGGTGGATCGAGGACTGAAGGATGAACTATTCACGCTTTTTAGCATATTTGTGGAGGCAAAGCCAACGGGGATCGGGCATCGGATTAGGCCCCGTTTTCAGAGCTCAGATATGAAGAGCAAACGTTGAGAATGGTTCATACGGAGTCGAGGCGCACGGCTGGCCTAAATAATTCCGGAATCCGAGGACGCCTCGCGCAGCTAGCTTAAAATACGGGAGCACTGCGAGACTGTGGCTTCGGATTTGAGAGAAAAATTGATCCGAGCTATTCTCTGCGTTGGGAGTGAGAGCAAAACATAGACATAAGCTCGCTTGTCAAGCTCCGACCGAAAGCGTACAAGTGTCAGATTACTGAATGGTTGGTCGAGTAGCTGGGCTGGTTGTCTGTCTCGTTCTCTCGTTCGCTCGCTCGCTCGTTCGTTCGCTGACTGACTGGCTAGCTCGCCTTACGGAGGGTGATTTATCAAGTTCGCGATGCTACGCTTCATAGGTTCCGCCGAACATCATCTTGTCAACGTGAAACGCAAAAGAACAAAGAATATGAAAGCCGCGACAAAAGAGTGGAGAGTCACAAAGTTAGAGACAACGTGGCCTGTCGGCTTGCACAGCCACTGCCTGCGCCACTTTGGGGAGACAGAGTATGGCGGCGGACTGGAAGCGACAAGCCTGGGGTGACGGACGGGCGAATGGACACGAAAACAACCGTGACAACGCACTAGAGCACAGACGGATCGAGAACCCGCGGAAACGGAATGCCAGATCGTAATGTTGTCATCGATGACTCGGTCATACTTTGGCCTGAATCCCCCTTAAGCTTCGAATTACGGTCTTGAAGTTGCGACGAAGGAAAAGTCTCGATACGGGATCTGGTTGCTATGCGGCGATTCCGTGGCCGTGGTCATAGCTCGTTCGCACCAAGAACGACTGCCTGACCGTCTGTCGCTTTTTTGTGCACCTGTCAAGGTCCATCCAGTGATCCCCCTCCCGATGATTCTGGGTGTCGTCGTCTCCTCGCTTCGGCTGAGCGCGTTTTCCAGTGCTCCGCGCGGTTTTTTCCCCGTACCGCTGAGATCTATCCGTCAACGTATCCTTCTAGGTACGCGGCCGTATGTGTACTTTCGTTTATCTGTCCGTGTACAAATAGACGAATGTCTTCACATCGTACAGGGGCCTCAGTGTATGTAGTACGGCGGCGGTGAAGGCCTCGCAAAACAGGTGCCGCCAAGGTTTATGGGACAACGTCGCGTCGTCGTTGTTTATGGCGATACTGATGAGCGAGCCCTCGGATGAATCCTAGGATGCAGACATAAATGTATGAGAGCACGACCCAATCTTGCCAAATGTGTTTGGTCGTAATCTTCATACTCGATCGCGCCCTACACCGACACAGCCACCTCCCGACCCCGGGGATCCCTCCTCACCTGTTTGTTACTGGCGGCTGAAACCAAATGCAGAACTCGTAGTTCCGGATACAACTATTCGTCTCTCTCTCTCTCCCAGACACTTTCTCTCTCTATCTATCTCACACTTTCTCGCGATTCCTCTCTCCATCCGCCTCCCCTTCTCCTTCCTCTCACTTTTCATTGCAAAGTTCCGGAGACCTTTTCCATTGCCTGAATTTCGGTGGACCAAAGACCCGCAAAACGGATCAGGGAAAGAACTTGTTCCCATCTTGCTCGGAGCACACATCTTCCTTCGAAAAGAAGGGAGCAACCCTGATAGATGCTTAGCTAGCTACATCGAAACGTTGAAGGATGGTTCATCTCTTTTCCTTGGAAGCGCTCCCATCCTTTTCTCAGAACGATCTCACTCCTGCTTTTGTCTGTTTTTTCATTCCTTTGGAGAGAGAGAGAGAAGAGAGTGAGAGAGAAAGAGAACGAACGAGCTGGAGAGAGGATAAACCCAAGCCAAATATTGAGCTGCAGAAGCAGCATCAACGAACGGAGAAAAGACCGGAAACGTCACCGGATATCGCCGTGCTGCAAGTGCATCGTGCGAATTGAATTTCAGTTTCGTCACTGGGTCGTTTGGGTCGGCAGAGAAAGCAACCGACGAGAGCAGTAGGAAGATCGAGAGCGAAGAAGTGAGAAATGAAGCGAGAGAAAAGGAGCCGCGCACGCAAAATGTATAGGTAATATAAAATTCTCGAGTGGAATCATTGGCGGGCGACGATCTCGGCCGATCGTCCGGCTGAAGTGTTGACCTTCATCTGGCCTTGGGAGAAAAGAGGAGGCACGAGTCAATAGATAAAGCCCTCGATCCTCCTAGAAGGTTAAGTTTGTTGACGCGCGCTCTGATCCCGACGAAACGAAGTGAGTTTTCCTCATTAGCGGTGTCCGGGGACCGAGAGGAAAATTGTCGCCATCTTAAGGAGCGGAACGGGAGCACGGGATGCAGAAGCGAGGAGAGCATCGCTTCAGCTTACCCCGATTTTCCGAGCCTATTGTCAAGGTCGGATGTCGACCGTCGACCCTGGACAAAAGGCGCGCGCGCGAGCGCCCCGAACACGCTGAAACTATTTGGCCTAATGACAAGGTGACGAACGCTGATTACGATTCTGGCGGCGTTAATGAGCTGTTAATTGAGATAGCAGCATTGGCCGTGATCGAGGGCACGGGCATGTTTTGCCATTGCACTCATTCAGGAAATCAAACTCTGTCGCTCGAGAACGATAATTAACATCAACGCCACGGCGATCCGCTTTTCGGAACGGTGCGGGTACGTAGCCTCCTCAAGCTGCATGACTTTCGTGCATACATCATCTATTTTGAGCGACGACGGAAGGGCAATACCAACAACAACAACAACTACAACAACAGTGGCAGCGATAGCGACATGGTCCACTATCATGGCGAGGAATCCTGTGATGTCCCGAACTAATGAAGCAGACGCGTGTAAATCCAACGCAGAAGTTTCATTCTCGCTCCATCAGAATTCCGGCGCCGCCGATTCGAATTTGAATTCTAACGACTCTATCTGATACGCATCGACGGCGCGGCGACATTTTTATCAAAGGCGTCTCGTCCGACCAAGCAAGCAAGCGAGCAAGCAGGCGAGCAGCGACTCTCCCAAGGAGACACAACTCACAGGCTCGTCTGGCTCGCTTGAAACTTTTTCCCGAGATAGAGAAAGGAACCTCGGTGTTTATCAACGACGAGGCTTCGCTCCAATATTACACGATGACGCGCTTCCTGTGATCCGAGCGTCCTCGATTCGATGGTCGCACAAGAGCACAAGAGGCTGTGGGTGTATGTACATGCACAAACCTCTCTGATTCCAGCAATTCCCTCAGTCGTTGCCGTCGGTCCGAATCGTTACGCCTCTACTGGAGCCATGAATGAAGATTTATCGACCACAACAGAGTCCTCAACAGAAGGATCACTTGTGGATTGATCCCAAGGACAAATAGTGTATTGATTGCAGCCAATCGCCTCACGCGATTACGGTACAGGTTTCAGATGAAGAGTAAAAGAACGAAAGACTGGTCCGTATCCCATTCCCACCGATGATCATCATGATCTACCGCAATCCACTACAGCGGCGAAGTGGTGCTCGAACATTCACTCCTCCATATTTCACTCGAAAGACGACAGAAGCCGAGCCCAGTGCGTCTTTCGGCGCGAAGCGAATGCACGCACGCACGCACGCGCGCGCGCGATGAATACGTCCTTGAAATCGTCGACAAGGTCGGAAGAACCACTCAGTCGGGAACAGCTACGGGACATCTACGTGCACACTTGAATTGCGATGATCAATGCTTCACTGATAAGCATCCACTCGTTTCTGATCTGGCTCCTCTTCCCAAGTCGAAACTCGACTTCGTCCCCAAATTCCCAATTCTAGAGTGAGTTTTTGAGCTCAAATAGATTCCAGCAGGAATGAGGGAACGAAGAATTCGGGCGAGGTGCTTGAGACGCAATCGCGTTGGGATGAATGTACGAATCGGAATGGCTCGCTGGCTTGCGCCAAACAAGACTTCGAAGGAATAAGGATGAGCCGAGAATAAATTTATGGGCTCCACACACCCGTAGCGGAGGAAAAATGAAGAGAATATCTCCCCGGAGTGTCTGTTCGCTGCTCCACTGGAGGTGGAAGAGCTCCTTAGGAAGGCAGAGTGGCAGAGAACACAGGGGGTGACGAACCGGGTGAAGCGGAGTCTGCGAGGTCAGGAAGATGAGGCAAGACTCTTTCGTTGGTCGACTCACTCACACGCGCGGGCGGCCGGGCGGGCAAGCACGCAGGCAGGCAAGCATCCAGCCACCCACTTGCTCACTCGGACTTGTTGAAAGGAGTCTTTCTCATTGTAATGAAGAGAGGGCCGAGGAGGAAAAATGCCTCCAAGCGACGGAAGACGGAGTTCTTGCGTTTTGCGGCTCTTAAATTGCTCGAGACGGGTTCGCGAGGAGCAGCTACAATGGTTTTGGATGTTTGCCAATTGCCAACGCAATTGCTACGTAAACGGATCCACTTACACACAGTCAACAGCGACAACTGTTGCTGCAGATGCTACTTCATGCATAACAACAATATTGATGCTCCAGCTTGCCATCCACTGAAACAGAGGCGACGTACGGCAACTTTCGGAGATGGAGGGTCGAGGGGGACCGGAGATGTGCAAAAGCCGAAACTTCAATCCTGTTCGAGGATGTGGTTTTTCTCCGGTTCGGTCTGCGCCGCGAAAAACAGGCACTGGAAGTGGGGTGGAAATGCGTGTTCGGTCTATTGCTCTCAGCGTTAGAAGAGTCGCAGAAAGGAGAGAAAGTCCTCGCCGTTCGAGAGAGTGGCCAGGTGGGGCTGCCCGGTGGAAGGCCAGACACGACAGAGGCGAACGAAGATCAAGAAAAGCGAAGGTAAAGCAGCCCAATAGAGAGGGGGCGCGGGAGCGTTTTGGCTTCTCTCGTCTGTTCGGCTGTCGTCTTCGGTCTCGTCTTAGCTCCTGTCTCCGGCCTCCTCCTTTGCAGGATCTGAAGTGGAGCTGGAGGGCGGCGGAATAAGGCCCAAACACGACAAGGGCCCTCCAGCTAGCGCAGTGAGTGGCCCTGCGGCCGCCGTCCCGTTGCTCGGCAGCGAGATTGGCCAAATCCTCGAAAAATAACACTTAGCAATGTCCCTTTTTGAAAGCATCGACTGAGGCTGGAGTAAGGACTTCGATCCCCATTCCCTCCCATCTTCTATCAATCGATCCCTTCGATCTCCATCGATCTATCTCCGAGGTCATTCAGCCACCGATTGATCCATCCATTCATTTATATCAGCGTCACAGCCTGGTAGATGAAGCTATTCCCCTCGCTGTTTCGTTGACTTTTTGAGCTCTTTCAAGCGGTGAGACGCGCGCCAGCTTCCGAGAACGCTATCCTCCCTCCTCCAAGCCCCTGATGCCCCCAAGCCCTCCGTGATTTAGGCGAAGGCACAAGCGAGCAATCGATACTGTCCTGCTTGTTTTCCCTCCCTATCACACTCTTCTGCTCTCGCAAATGTGCTGAGAATTCCAACAAAAAACTCGATTCTCACCTCGAACCTCGATGGAGTATTACTAGACTAACCTCGACAAAGCTCTGCATCCTAGAATCAGTGCCGCGCGGCGTGCTCTGGTGACTTCAGAGGGTTCTTCACTCAATCGATTCAACAACAATGCAGCGCTGAATGAATCTAATAAGTCGTAGAAGCCTCTAGGAAGCAGTTCATCATGTCGCGAATCTTCTCAGATTCATCCGTGGGATCCAGGCCCTCAAATGAACGACCCGACGTAGATGAACGCGGAGCATTTTTCGTGGATAGCCCTCGGCTCGGGCTTAGCGCCGAAGATCCGAAATCTTCGCGATCCGCATGAGCATTCGGAAATCCGAGCCGGCCGGAGCCTCGCCTCGATCTTTCTTTGCGACACAAGTTGTTGGACGATTGATCTGCAGTTGAAAACTCAGTGGAGCAGTAGGGGACGAAGGGAAATTCTGCATAACCGAAAGTTGCCGAACTGCAATCATCGATTTCAATTTTGGTCAATCTGAATGCCTCGGGCTCATTTCTGGAGGAAACGCTCCCAACCAGATCAATAAATCACATCGATTGATGAGCTATGAAATGCAACTCGATCGAATCTATTCAATCGAAAGGCAACAGAGCAGCGGCAACAGAAACGAGCGCAACTCACTCGGAGCAGAATGTTTTTCGTTTTGGAACAGGCGCAAAGCTCGTGTCTCGGAATTGTGGCATTCGATCAAGCACAGAAACAGTGCGGAACCGCGAGGCAATCTCCGCTTTTGTGGCGCCGCGCCGTAATTAACAGCGATGCATTTCAACTCGGGGGAGCTCACAGCCCTCGGATCGCGCTCCTTCTCCTGCGGGACCCATGTCACGGTGCGGCTCTGGAAATCGCGAGCGAAAGTTTCGATATTTCGATCAAAACTCGACTCGGCGATTCAAGTTTCGGCCTAGATTCCCCCGCTGAGGCAACCAGCGAAAATCGAACGTTTCGGTCCTCTTCAGAGTTCTCGGGGGGCGTGCGGTTGGTGGTGAGGTGACCGCTTTCGCGGTCGAGCTGTGGGTGGACTAGAATCTTGGACCTTGGTTACTTTGATCACTATCCTCACCGTTGGCCTAATGACGCGTATAGCGCTCATGCTCGGTCGAAACGTTAGCGACTTGGGCCTTCCGTCTTCTTCAAGTGTCCGGACGTCCATCAGCCTTCCTTCTTCTCATACCGCTGCACGTTGTAGCAGTCGCTCCGGTGGCAGTAGTGGTTCCAGTAGTTATGCGGCCGCCATACATAGAAGAACCATGTGAGAACGAAGCAGTCTGGTGCCAAACTTGGTCATCGGACGTCATCCCCAGACCAATTCACTTGAAGAATACTCCGGCCCCCAGCCTCGCTTGTTGCACCACAGCATGTGGATGAGCTCGTCGTCGTAGCACAAGCCTAGACGTGCACATTTCCGTGACTGGAAATTTCATCTCAACGATTCGCGACCTTCAGAAGCAATTCATGTTCACATGACGTACTGTGATTCGTTCTGAGAGAACTTACGGAAAACACAGACAGTGGAAATCCTATCAGACTTGGAGGCGAAGCTCCGACACCTGCGGGGAGTCACCTGCGCTTGCGAGTGCGCAGCGAGGTTCGGTTGCGCAAGCTCGTGATATTTGTTGGTGTAAAGATATTGAAAACTCGCGAGTCGAGTTTGTCATCAGGCGACTTTCTCAATCTCAGAGTATTCCAGGCCGAGTGCGAGCGTGAGGCCTCTCGAGGGAAATATGCCATATTGGCCGGCGACACATCGTCTTCAGTCGCCTCCTGGCTGCGTCAACAACAGCCAAAGCAACGCCGGCATCAGCAAGGGCAACAGCCGTAGTAGGCAGTCTTCGTCGCTGCTGGCTAAAATGAAGCTCGAATACAGCGGCTTGTGAACTCCACACGAGTGGAAATATGGACGCACGTCGCCGTCGTCGTAGCCGTCGCCCGCCCGATCGAGCGACCGCACTGGCTGCAATAGAGTGTGAGCCATCGACCGAAATTACATGGAAAGGCTGGTGGGTCGACGGCGAAGGATCGGCTAATAGTCTGTCGACGACGATTCTGCTTATGGCAACTGAACGGAAAGCCTCCATTCGAAAGGCACGCTCCTCACACAGTTCACTGGGCAACGCTGTAACAGGCCTATTGGTTTGCCGCTTCCTCGTAGGCATGCCTCCGTTGATAGCTTACTTGCTCCCCCGGCCTCCCGTCCGTCGGCCCGTCCGCCAGCCCGCCTACTTGCTTGCTTGCCTACGATGCGGGTCGGCACACTTGACTGTCGCTAAACGTCGGGAAGGCTGGAAGACCTTGCTAGGCCATCGACTTTTCCATTCAGGGTTCTCCCAACCGGAACACACAGCACATTAAACGCAACTTCCACCAACCGTCAAAGAAAGCGTTGTGGCCCATTTTCCTCTAATGACCTCCACAATCTTGAAGTTGATTGGGGTATCAGCAGTCCGTCTTCATTAGAAAGAGGCGTGTCATAGTCAAAACAGAGGAAGTGAGCGTTCAGTGAGTCCAAATAGTGAAGCGTTTCCGCGCCTTCCCGACCCTTATCGGCGCGGGTGAGTTTTCTCCTGACCGGGAAGCAGCAATTCTCAATCGATTACACCGAAGGAAAACGAAAAGGAAGATCTATACTCATCATTTGAATATTGGAGTTTATTTCAAAGCTTTCAACTTGAAACCCATGATAGGATTGATGATCACTCATCAGCGATATGCTCAGAACGCAATGACTCTGCAAAATATCCGCAATAGTCCACACACAATAAATACACGATCACAAACATGAGACAAAGCCGAGATAATCGCTTCGGGTAGCTGATATGAAAATTCACACATTCTTCAACAAAAAAGTGGTCTCCATGCTGAGCAAGATACGGCTCTCCCGCCGCTATTGAAGTATAGGGAACCTCTGAGCTTTCTCTAACGTGCATGTTGAGCATTGAATCAGTGTAATGGACGGATACCTCGATTGAGTTCACCATAGGAAATCACTAAAACAACTGCTCAGCCGCTCACAATGACTTTTGATGACACTTCTGTGGTTTTTGTGCGTAGTACTTCATCGATACATTTCTTAGAGAAGTTTAACTCGGCGATCGGTCAGAGCTCGATCAATGGAACCCTCAACACACGTTACTCCACCTGATTTGAACTATGAATTTGCCGTATTCGGAATGGCTTCAGCGTATTTGGAGGCACTAACAAATTGAGTGCATTGCGGCCGCGAGTCACAATCGGACTCATCGATTCGGAATACAACCAAGAGGAGTTCGGTGGAATAAGATCTGAATTTTCAGAGACATGCTCCGGGTACTGATTAAAGTTCATGAGGAGCATTCGAGGACCGAAACGCCGGCACTATCCCAATCAACGTTTCGCATTCTGAACCCAGCTCTGCATGGGCTGAGCGAAGTGGACGAAGTCATGTGGATTCATCTGTTGCAAGCCTTGTACTTGTTGGGCGTGAAGGAATCGCTGCACTTGTGCACCCTGGGGCAGAGGTTGCGGGTTCTGAGTGTGGTAGGGTCCTTGCGCGAATTGGGACGCCTTCTGCGCAGCTTGAGCCTGAAGCACTTCTTGGGTTTGCTGCAAGTGGTGCCCTTTAGTTTCTGCCGTCGCATGCTGGTGAACATGCCCTACTTGTTGAGATTGAAGGCCGTGTCCTGCCGCGGGAGTTTGTTGTCCCTGTGCTGACTGCGTCGAATGCACTTCTTCAACGTGTTTAGCTTCTTGCCCCGCGTTCCCATAGTGTGCTCCTCCTTGAACCGTTTGATGGGAATGAGCATGCTGAACTTCTTGCAAAGCCTGTCCGTGTTCCACTCCGTGCTGGACCTGGCCATGCTGCACTTCAGGCGCGTGGACCTGACCGTGCTGCTCCTCCGGCGCGTGGACCTGACCGTGCTGCACTTCCGGTGCGTGAAGCTGACCGTGCTGGCCGTCAGGCTCTGCGTGGACCTGGGCATCGTGACCGCCGTGAAGTTGGCCAGCCGCTTGCTCGTGCCCACCATGACTCAGCCCTCCAGAGTGATCTTTCACGATAGGCTGATGATATCCTCCACCGGAACTATGGTTAAGCTCTGGATGCTTCGCAGGCCTCTTGATGTACACCGGAACAGGCACCTCCACGACACGTTTCACAAATACTTCCTGATAAATGGGAACTTCGACGGGAACGTCGAAGTAACGGGGAACAGCGATCACCTTGTGAACCGGTACTGAATAATATTTCGGAACCTGGAAAAGTTCCATAATCCTTACAACTGCTGATATTGATCAACGTTAGAGACGGCTCTCTACGTGAAATTCGGATCCGATCGTTTTATCCTAGTGAAACCGTTGCTTACCTTGACGGGAACCCGAACGATTTTGTCCATTTTCACCGGAACCGCTTTGTACATCGGGATTTGGTGTGGACGGAATACGGGATACGGCAAAGGCAGTGAAACATGCTTTAATACAGGAACGTGCTTCGGTAGCGAAATCGTTTTCGGTACGGATACAATGTTCGGGAAGTGATGGCTCTAAGGGAAAAACGTCGACTTTAAGTATTTCCGCACGGAATCTAACAAAATTCCGATCAATAACGTTGTTTATAACTAACAGAACCAGATTCTCTCCGCTCGCTCCCCTCTTTGACGGATCGAAGACTCGTGGAACCGAAAGCGCTGCGTTTTCGGATCCGTTCGAACAGGACACAGGACTCTATGAGCGGTCCAGCCAATCTCGTTCCATGTGCCAGAATGAATTACCGAATTCGAGTCCATCGTTCTAAATGGGAACTCTCTTGTCGAGAATTAAGATTCAAGTGAGCAATAAGTTGGGGCAGTTGGGGAACGAATGATCCTTCGGAAAAGTTCAGGGCTCGAGGTTCCAGCCAGACGCGTAGCCTGGATTTTATTTTGGGGGAAGGGGCAAGACCAATTTTGCATTATCTTGAGGGGGGGGGGGGGCAACTGAGGTTGGGGCCGTCGTACGTTGTGCGGCTCATAGAGGTAAAAGTGGGCGACTGAATTGTATCAACCGATACTCCCGCACTGTCACCGACTTGAACGGTATTTTGAGCTCGAAAACTGTTTCACGGAATCAGCGTTCACGGGTCGAACCAGGGTCAGTCGGGCTCGTAACAGAGCACGCGGGGCCGTTTCACTCCTACGTACCCTTCCGAAATTCGAGAAAAATCCATGTTGTCCTCCGATGTAGGCACTCGATTGATGGGGCCGCACTGGCTCGACGAAAATCGCCACCAGACTTGCTGCGACGGCAAGCGTAGAGTATATCCAGAGCATGGCTTCTATCACATCGAGTTCGAACGCGCAATCACAATAACGAGACCGACAACCACAACCGTAGCTTCACAACCACTTTGGAAACGGCAGTAACGACCGAGAGTCAGGGATGGTGAAAACAGTTCTATAACTCCAATGTGACTCCTGAGCGCCCGCTTCACAGATATGGACTATGCGCGTTGTGAGTTGTTAAAGCGCCTCCGGGGAAGAACACGCTGAAATACACGGCGACGACCACCACAGCAGCGACCGCGACGTCGACGTCAACAACAACAACAAGAACCGCATCGATGGATAGATCCGAGTGAAAGTGGCTATCGGTCGACGCCGATTCTCCCGGCACTGATGCTTGTGATGCTGCCGGCGTTGGTATGAAAGAAGCACCGTTCGGTTTGCCGGCGGATAGCTTCAACTAAGCGAGCCGCCAATAGAATCTATATAGATAGGAAGGGGCAATCGCGTCGGCGCGGTAAGGCGATGGGAATCGGTCGACCCTTACCAACGTTCCACCAGGCAAGCAAGCAACGGACCGACCGACCGACGGACCGCGCTGGTAAAGAGGCGGGCAAGCGTGCATGCGACCGTGCAGTCAAGTAGCCATCATCGAATCACCCACTGTTTGTTTTCAGCAACTATGGATATGACCCCAAAATTTCTCGCGGCGAATCTCTCACCTCAACCCAAAAAAAAAAAGGCGAAAGCGGCTGTCAAACATGGAATTCTTCGAAAATTCTGTCATGGTGGAAGCTCAAAAGAGCGATGGTATGATCGGTGGACAGGGATTCCGATAACGGATTTTGAGGTTTCGCTGATTTCCTGACAGTTCGACCGTTCCACGTTTCCGCCCAGCCATCATCCCTCAGACAAGTGGCCAGGGATTCTGGAATACACGCGGCGCGTGAACAACGATGCAGTTCTCCGACTCGTATCCCATCACGGACATTCAGCTGATGTTAATGTACCAGCTCCGAGAAAATCGGAATCGTCGCAGAAGTCGATAAGGAGGTGTGACTCTCTCGTGATAACTCAACATATGAACATTCGATTCATATTGATCCTCAATAAAATGAATGTTTCGATCGCGTGAGTCACGAACTTGATTCCGGTAATGAACTGGAATCGTGGCTGAAAAGATTCCGAATGCTGCACTTCTGTCAACTGAACCGAAGATCCTGAGTCCGAACATCACGGCTTTTTTGTGGATTGAAAGCGAAAAGCCGATTTCACTGCAGAAGTACGCTTATCACATCAGGAAGACATCCTGAGCTTCGATGAGTTTTCGAAGTCCGCGTACCGCAATACAAACAGCCGTCTCAGGGATCGGATCCCGTCTTGGGTCTTCAGCGTCGTATGATTGGTTCCATTTCAACACGGTGATGGATCATTGAAACCATTATCAACGGAGAAAGATGAAAAAGAAACAGGAAATTCATTTTCATTTCGATGGAGAAGAGCGGAGGAAAGTCAATATGACGTCCCGTCTCAGGCAAAGATCAGTGTTCCGTCTTTTGAAATCGACAGAAAAAAAGGAATGGGGAGTTTTTGAATTTGGCAAGTGATTGATCTGCCGTGAAGATTCTGAGCGAGTTGGTCATCCAAAGGAGGAATCGCTTCCCCGCGGCTCTAACGGTCGAAGCGCACCATTTCCAGTACGCACTACCCGCGGCGAGCGGTTCGGGCTTTCTTCACGAAATCCGGATGTTTTTATTAGACGCGAGCCGTGTTATTTTACGGTGCCCGTGACTGGAGCTGTGGGATCACCACTCATCCAGATCTCGCTTGGTCGCCTGCTCGCTTGGTCGCTGACTGACTGGCTGGCTTGCCTCCACACACGAAACTGAAAGCTACCGCAAAATCAGATTACAGTAGGAAAGCGTTCGAGACGAGGCACTAAAGATCAACAGGCTGGTGAACTTCACGTTCGCTTTCGGATCTCTGTTGATGAAAAAAGGTGTCTCACCAACCACAGCGCAAAGAGATATACGATCTGGACCGCGCGTCATAAAGCCTGATGCATGCTTTTAAGGGCTTCGGGGTGGAATCCGATCGTGGAAAGCTTCTTAATTGCGGAAATCAATCGCCTTGGCTGAGTTTCTTCCGTAGGCGCCCTTCTTGAACCGAAGTATCTATCCGGCAAAGACAAACGCAAAGAGCAAAACAACGCACAGACAATGCCGTCTTGCACATTTCGCTCTTCATCGGGTCGAAGAGAGTGCATACCGAGGTATTTTGGAAGGACCTGGAGTCTGCTTGTAGGAGGACGATTGGCGGGAAAACTCGGAGAAAACTCTCTCGAGGTATCTCGCCTCAACTTCTCTTCAGTGGTGGAGGGCTTGGGCGTGGTGGAGCCACAGCTGACCGAAAACATCAATATGAGCGACGCTGTCTTCGTTCTGACACCGTCGAATTCTATGGAAAGTTCTCGGCACTTAACGTGTCCGACGGAAGCTATTGGACACCCGACAATCATTGCATCAGGAATTTCAGTCACCGTGGATGGATGGATGGATGAACGGTCGGGCGGGCCGGTGGACGACAATTCTTTTCCACGGAAACGCATAAAGGCATGCTGCGACCATGGAACGAGTGCCCTGGAAAGTCATTAGATGGAATCGTTCCACGAAATCAAGCCATTCATTGCGACGTGAAACGACATGACAATCCAACGCTTCAAGAGAGTTGCCGAGTGATCTAGAGACCCCGAACATTGCAACCCCCCAACAGTCATTCACTCTCAGAGTCCATCAGACCTGAAAACCTCCTCGACGAGAGTCCATTGTGAGGACACGCCACCGGACAGTTGTTTCCGCGAGTTAATTGTTTGTTCGCCCGTCGTTTTGTTTATTTTTTCCTTTGCTTGCTTGCTTGCTAGTTTCTGACTGCTGCTTTTGTTCTTTAGTTTTTCTTTTTGCTTCCATCTGACGAGAACCCAACGTCAATGACGCGACGTAGCGAGTCAGTTTTTTATTATTTCCGCCGAGAGAAACAGAAAGTTGCAATTAAGATGGTTTCATTTTTCGCAGCATGCGCCCTGTCCAACGAACCGGTCAAGAACGGCCACAACGGGATCACTGGCCTCGTGTTTCCTTCTGCGTAACGTCTCCCCTCTTGCAGTCCGAGCCGCGGATCCGGAGTGAACCCATGCGCCGGAAATGGCGCCGGTTGAAGCGGCCGTCGACAAGTCCGCCTGCTTCAGGAGCAGTTGCAAAGCAGCAGTAAGTTGCAAAGCTCCGAGAGCTGCAGATCGAGATCGTTTCGTGTCGCGAGTCCGTTTCGAAACTACGACAGTCGGCTGCAACAGAGCACTGCGTGACAGAATACATTCGCCGCATGTTGTTCGTTTATGTTGTTGTCAACCCCCCCGCGCTGGTCGTTGAATGATCGAGTCATGGAATAGAGCGAGGCTGGCCTCAGCTCCAACTCACCTCTGCACTTGAAGATTATCCCGGGTCCCTACAATAAACAACCGAATAAACAAAAGAGCACTCAGCGAGAGGCTTACGGTCAGCAAGGCAAGCTCTTTCGGTCGATCCCCACTAATTCGCTGGGATAGGAACGAAACTAGTTTTTATGTTATTCCTCCAGTCCACTCCTCGTCCCCTCTGCCCGTTTGTGCTGCCGATCCCGATCCTTGTGGTAAACGCGGTCAGGTGGTCAGGGTGACGGTGGCAGCAGTGTTGGTGGTGGTGGTGGCCGAGGTGCCGCCGACCAAGACTTGCAGGCACATTCTCCTTTCAAGCCTCAAAGTGGCAGACCGACCGACGCACCAACGGACGGGTCGTTAGAGAGTCTGGAAAAGTCTTCTCCATTGAGTTCCGCCGCGCCGCTAGCTCTAAAAATGTCACCCGTGTTTTCTCTAGCTCACCTTCTTCTAATTAGGGAATATTTCGGTGGCCTGAAGAAGACGGTCGTATAAACGGATGAACGCACGGGCGGGCGGACGGACGGCCGACTTAGCAGACTTCTACATTAAGGCTTATTCACGTAGCTTTCATGAGAACCAGCCTAAAAACCCTTATATTGGAGAGAGTGAGAGGGAAAATAGGCAGCAATACTTAACTGAGGATTCTGAAGGTCCGATGGAGAGACTGTTCGTTGACGATGTATTCAGACACGACAAGTCGGCCTACAGATCCCGACGCTGTTTCCAAAATGAGAGAAACATTCCGAAACTGGGGACCGGCGAAAAACTCAGTGGTTGACAAGCTCCCTCTCTCCGCAGGTTCCACCTGGGATTGTTTCAGACAGACAACGAACCTCCTGGATAACGAGCTGGACCGAGACCGCACCTCCTCGATCACGGAATTTAGAGAAAACAATCTTTGCCGGAGAAGTACCATTTACATATATTATCACATATACCAAGCTCAGCGGATTACGAGCTTTCTAAAGAGCGAAACAGGAAACTTCTAGTAGCGGACCATGACTTTGAAGTAATGCACGCGTCGGCAACCGGGATTGAAGCAGATACGATGTCGATAAACATGGGCTTGCTGTCTGCCGGATTCATTATATTTGCAACTCGCTGTCTGCCGCGGTTGTTTATCTTTCAAGTTCGCCATCCAAATAGTACGTTATGTTCTATGTTCGCTGTGTCCGGGATTTCGGGGGAAAGAAAAGCTCGTCACGAAGATCCGCGTGGGACCGCTAAGATGTCTTTGGCGAAACGAGAGTCTTTTCACTTTGAACGCCATGACGGGCCGGTCCACCAAAAATTTAACAATTCAAACTATGGTCTCATCCATTTGTTGAAACGGTAGCTGTAGTATGTGTTCGCTCGTTTCGCTGCATGCGTGTCGGTAGAAAACTTGAAAACACAAACTGCGCCGGCAGTCGATGCGTCCGACCAGCTCCAATAATAACGAGTTGTTGATTCCCGGGGTCGGTGTACGTGATCGTCGCTGATTGCTGTCAACATGCTTGCCTATGGAACATTATTTTTCATATGCTGGATGTTCCCGTCTCGTTCGGTCCATAAGTGATTGACTTGACGAGTCAACATGATCGGGCAGAGCTTCGTAAGCTCTAACTTTTGGCTATAGGCATCAAACCCGCGTCTGCCGCGACGATGCGGTAAAATGGTCTCACAAAATGGGAGGCTTCGAACACCGATCTGTAACTGAGGTTTCTCAGTTACGGATCGGTGTCCGAAGATTTCGGCTAGCGATGAAAGCGGTAACTCGTTACATCTTCTTGAAACTCGAGCGTGGCGGGGATTTCGCGCGATGTCGAGATCACCTTCAGAAAACCTCACGTAGCTGAAGTCGGATCAGGATATTGCTGTGACGTTTTGAAGCTCAAATTTGACAGTTTTGGACGGATTGGCGACCGGGTGGGATGGCTGGCTGTCGGTCTGTCTGTCTTGCGGGCGTTCGTGTGCGTTGTTTGTGTGCTTGTGTTTGCGATTGTGCTCCATTTCAGTCAGGGCCAATGATCGGAAAACGTTTGCCAGTACTTCCGCTTGCCAAGAGCGATGGGACGCTGCCGTTATTAAGGTAAAAAAAAACGAACGAAAGAAATAATAATGCCCGGCCGGGTGTGGTTACGCGGCCAAAGACGCGACGCGATTCGACGTCACTACACGGACCCACACACTTACACACACGCGTAAAGACATCGAAATTCCATGGTCATCACGGGTGATCGTCGTTCCGATCGATAACGTGGATACGCTTCGGTCGATGTCCGACGGGACTTCGCGAATCGACGCGGCGTTTGGACCAGGAGGTAATTCGTGAAGTGTCCCATTGACGCACCGGCGGCAGCAGCAGCAGAGCGGCGATTTGTTTTTGAAAGGAACGAAGTGTCAAACTGCAGATGGATCGCGAATAACCGGGTGGTAATAACTCAAAATGATGTCGAGTCCGTCAGAGAGAGAAATCAAAGTTTACAACCACCCCAATTCGGCAGCGGCGCGGCGTTGGTCGACCCGGTTCATCGCTTTCGCCGATTTGTAATTCGTGCCGAATCGATGCGGAATGATTTCGTCTAATTGTGTCGTTCATGTACACCTGGAATCGTGGTCGGAAGAAAACAAGAAGATCGCCCGGATTCGTTTCAGAAATACCATAGACGACCTAACCTGACTTTAGCCGATTCAGCCATATCAGTGTTGCCTCCTGATCCAACCTTCCTGACCGATTCGTTTGGAGCGAGTGTTTTTATTCTTAATAGTTGAACAATTTCTGTGATTTCGCTGTGGAAGACGTCTTTAGTGAATCTTGGAGCTTCGGACTCGACATGTCCGGCTCTGGGAAACACTGTATCCGCTCAGGGTCTTCTTAAAGACACATTATCAACTGCGATCAGAGCGGAGAAACTCAATTTCCTGTTGAACAAGTGATGCCCCGACTCGAGACGCTCCCCTCCACTGCACCGGGCGTGAACGGCGCGGCGGCGGGACTCGCTCTCAGCTTGCCAGTATAGCTCTCGCCAGACAGCCAGCTTACGAGTTCGCCGGCTGGTTCCTTGTTTGCTGCTGGCTGTTAGAGAAGATCTATTTTGATGTTTAATATTAACGTACTTGGCTGGCTGGCTAGCTAGCTAGCTCACTGGCTGGCAGGCAGGCAGGCAAGCAAGCCGGTCGGCCCGAGAGCTGGTTTGTTGGCAACCACGCAGACAGCCGGGTGAACTGGAGCCGGTCGACATGCTGGAAAGAAATTATTCAACACTTTCACTGGTGTTCTCTGCAACCAACAGGCGTTGCTTGGCATTCGCTACGAAAGAGAAACTTAAAAGACCGACTATCACTCGTTGTCTATCGTCTCGTTTACCCACTCGTCTGGATTCTCCGCTGGCTGCCGCTAACCGACCGTTTTTCGCTCACGCCGCGCCTTGCTAAGACAGAGAAGACGATCGGAGGAAGAAGTTGCTCCATCCGGGCAGAAGAAAACGCTCACGTTTCGCCGACGGCTTGACTTAAGAGGCTACCGTTTCCACTCCAGGGCAGGAATTGGTGATCGATTTCGATTCGTATCGATTCGCGTGTCGGTGCCCATCGTCTCTGTCGGTTTGTTGAACGGTCGGGAAAGCCTCGTATCCATGTTTGTTCGGGGCGAGAAACCGCAGATTCATTTGCTTGAGTTGTGATATATTCAATAGAGCTCGTCATAAGGCTTCATCTCGAGTCGCTCGGGACCAAATTCGCGAGTTTTTCTTCACACTCATGGCGAGAACCCCCAAGCCTAAATGAAGATTGATCGTGAGCCAAAAATCTGTCTCTGTCCCTCCCTCCCTTCCTCCCGCCAACTCACTGACTGACGGACTGACTCTTTCACGCACTTACTCGGCTTCTTCTTCTTCTTCTTGCAGCTTGATCAAGAGCGTCGGACAGCTGAATGGCCACACAATGGTCAGAGTGCAAGCGTCAGCTCGAATTGACTCGTTTACCGAGGGAGAGGAGCACGCTAGCCTCAAATCAGGGGCTTTCGAGGGTTTCCGCAAGGTTTCCACCAGGGACCCTGACGGAAACCCTTGGACGTCTACCTCTGCTGTTGTCGTCGTCACCGTCTTCATCATCAACTCCTGCTGGCCCCAAGCTAACTGTTGCAAGTGCCAGGAGGATCGACACAAGCGGCTGCTTAATGAACGAGACCTTGTCTAATGGACTACAATGCGCTACGGATTGCTTTGAGCCTCCACTGACCACCAAGCAGGCATCATCATCATGGCATGATTGCCTCGAAACCGTCGATTGTTCGGCCACTTTTGCTGTTGCGGCTAGTGCCAATCTCGAGAGACCGGCTTCCAAGTATAAGCCGTTTTTCCTTCCTGTCCTGACGAGGACCTTCCTCTTGAAGAAGAGTCTTTTGTCGTGTAGTCGTAGTAGGCGATTTCGGCTTCCGCGTCGACTCCTCTCGTTCACTTTCACCCGTGACGCCCTATGGCTAAACCCGAAATACCTAATCAAGCGAGCGAATCGAAGCCCCGGCACAAAGCCTCCCAACTCTCCCCCGCACCGGCAAATATGCCCAGCTCAGAGCTTTCAAGTGGGACGTAGGCTCAGGATTGGAATTCTGGGCTTTGCCCTCGTTTCAGGACACTTGACGGACATAGAAACTCCTGTCAGAGTAATCACGGCACCGGTGGACGTTGCGCAGGGTTTCAACCGGTGATGGAGTGACAGCTTCGTCAAACGGCTCCCTTCAGTTAACTTTTTCAGCAGAAAAAGCCGAAAAAGCCGAAGTGGTAGGAAACATACAATCTGCTCGGGAACCTGCTTCGTTTCTGGGATCGCACCCGTATCCAGCAGGTAGTACAAGAAGAAATATTGGTGATCCGCTCTGCAACAGCGGAGTGCTCTAGAATTAGACTTTCTCCTACTCGTCGTGAGACTGGAACCCCTAATTTATTTGAAGGCCGCCACCGTGTTGGACGAGGTATTGGAACGCGGTCCCAAAGCCGTGATATTCTATTGCAAGAGTGTCTTTCCCATGTGACTGATCCCGGATGAAGCACCTTGCAGAGGAAGTAGGTATGTACCTCGAAAACTGGACACCGTCCCACATAAAGCCCCTTTTCGCCCCTTTCGTGGGAGAACCCGATCCGGGGAACGGGATTTGCTTCGAAGGTCAGTCCCGACTGTATTTTGCAACGGAGGGCTTTTTCAGATTGGACAAGTCTTATTGATCAAAAACAGAAGAGACAACGCAAGGGCAACGAGAACGAACAGAGACAAGGTGAAATAAAGATCAGTGGCTCGAGTGGCAAAAAATATCACCACAAACGGCAGCCGGAGGCTTTCCACGCACCTACCACGGAAGTGAAGGGAGTCGCATAGTCTCTGTTCGCAACTCCGTTCGTAGGTGAATCATCCGGACCATTTAGCAGAGTTCCGTGTCCGACGCGCACACTCGAGCCTTTTGCAATACATCTCCCGGCCGCGCGGCGTGGCGGAAGCCTGCCTAACTCCAGGCAACAGAAGCCCCTTCTGCCTCCCGCTTGTCGATTCGATTTGCGAGCTCAAATCGGTGAACCGAAATTCGAGGCCTCAATTCTCTACATGCTAAATGTAGCATGACTCTATTTCAGCCCATACTATTGAGTACAACCTCAATAATATCAAATTGATGCTCAAGGTTGTAAAAGTCCTGACGCACCCAGTTTTTGACGATTGCACTGCTTGAATATGGTCCGACTGTTTTAGTGTTCTCCGACGGATTTTGGTCAGCGGTGACCGAATTTTTCCAGCGACGCGAGGGGTTAACCACAAAACCGTTCAAGCACACGAAGACGCTGCAGTGTCTGGTGGAATGCCTTGGCCGACGCAGGGCAAAAGAATGAATTGAAAACCAAAATATTCAATCGGAAATCGGCCGCATTGTGCAACTACTTAAAATATTCCGTCCATCTTCGGCGATGCCGGAGCGTCACATTAAGTCAACCAGCCAAGCAACAGACCGACCGACCGCTCGCTCGACCGATGCACCAAACCAGCGAACACCGGGATGGACAACGCTGACGCGATCAGACGTGGGCTTCCGACTTGTCCTTCAAAGCAGATAGAATGGGTCTTATTCATCGGGATATACGAGAAGGAAGACTCTTTCGCAGGAAAACGTGCGATAGGAAGCGGTCTGGCCGGAGGAAGATTGAGAACAACGTGGGAAATTCACGCCACAAAGCATGCCGATCACGGCATGACTCTTTTGATGGCCGATTGAAGTTTCTTGCGTGACAACTTCTCGTGACGACGCGGTGGTGTGTTCTTCTTCTTCCGACATCTCAAGATTTCGAGTAGGAGGGAAGCGTGAAAAAGGCCAGAGTTCGCAGCCGTGGAAAACATTTCGAGAATACACAATATGGTCATGAAAGTTCACGCTCAGAATCTGACTCGACGAGCTTCTTCAATAAACGCCACAGCGTGAGCGTTTGCAAAGCGCACCTCTTTGCGCCCCTCGATCGACAAGGCTCGCCCAGTGACACGCAAGTTCGCGACGCCAAAGATTCATGAACTCCATGAAGTTCTCTATTTTTCTCTATTTTCTCGGACTGATCCTGCCAGGGTGAGCGAGGGAGCCGTCCAATGACCTGCTCGACGGGAGAATATCTTGGAGGCGTGGAAAACTCGTTGAGAAGCTTCAGCCTCCCTAAGCCTCTTTGAAAATAGTGGGAGATTGTTCTGGAAAGAACCTCCCTCGACAACAGAAGCCCTTCTGATTGGTCTGAGGAAGCTGATTCAGAGCGGCAGACCCGGAGAGAGAACGAAATAGTCCGGCAGTTCAGAATTCCTGATAATATCCATCTCGCTGCGGAAGTAATTTCAAGATTGAATTCGAAAATTCAGCGACAAAGGGCCCACTCTGGGCCAAGTCGGTCGTCAATTCGCTAGAGTTTCAGACCGGCGGCGCCGGCGGTTCTCGAAGTGGCATTGCTCTCTCCGTCTGTAGAGAACTTGCAATTTTCCCATCCCGTTAGCGATCCTGGGATCAAAATTCTCAATTTTCTGTGCGAAGCGACGCGGCGTACCGCCTAACGAGGTCGACAAGGTATGGAGGCCGACATTTCGAATAACGAGAAACTCGAACGGCCATTCGTACCGATATGAAGTCAAAAAAGTTCCAGCGAGATCCGTGTATTCACATCAAGGTCTCTTAGGGGAGTTAACCTGCCGGAAGAAGCAACCTTACAACATGATCTCACTGATCCCACACAAGTCGGGTGAAACCATGTTCCAACCTAGAAAAACCCTGAAGACGTGTGAGCGAATAAGTTATGGTTACCTCGCCACGTAATAGGATCATTCCAATTTGCTCCTCCGCCCACGAAGCCGTCATTCCGACTTCGAAGGCGGAAACAAAGAGGGACCGCGGATGGCAATTGAATCGTCCTCAGATCTCAAAACGAGTTTTCAATGTGGAAAGCTCCCGTCAAGGTGGTCGGTGTGTTCGAGGGCGAACGACTGAACCCGGGTTGAAGGCGATACTCCTCAGCTGGGAGAGGAAGGCAGGACGGATTCCCAACATGGGCAGCGGGAGATGAGCATTCCGACAAATAGCTAGCTGGATAGATGGAATGATCCTTTCGAATTTGGAAATTCCGAATGGGATTGGATCTCAAAATCCGACCAGCCAGCTGGGTTTGGCGAAGTAATTTCACGCGGTTAGTAGATGGCAAAGAGGCATATGACTCAACATTCTTGAGTAGCGAGCTCACTACCTGACCGCCTCGGCTCGACCCAAGAAATAGCCTCGAGTGGAACAAGCGAACATTCCGGAGTCTCTCTATCGCTGTTTTCTCGTGTTTTCTCGCGGTTATTCACCTCCAAACGAGGTTTGAACGATTATTGCAAGAGGTGGGAACTACTCTCGAATTCCTCAACGTGCCATTGATCCTCCCTCTGTCGGGGCAGCAGGTTTGAACGATTCTCCAAGTTATGGGAACTGGCTGAATTCCTCAACGGACTTTCAACCCTCTTTCTCTTGAGGCAGCTCTCGATTACAGACGGGGAATAAAATGGAACTTCCGACCACTTAGTCCAGTTGATAACAAGCTGATAAGAACGTATTCCCCCCTCTGACGACCAGGAGGCCTCCATAGTGAGCTGCGCGTTGCTCTCAGTTCGTTTCGGAATCTTGACTCCTCAATGGGGTGATGCTCTGAGATGACGCCACATGGACAGTTCCACCTCTTCCGAGGAGGGATGACAATGGAAGACTGTGGCTCACGGTTTTCGATCAAAAACAGCGAAGTCAAGTTTGAGGTTGCAGGAGTATCGAAGGCGCCCGGAATCAAAAGTCATTCCGCACATAATAGCGCCCGCTTTTATTGCTAACTCCGTGAACGGTTTCCGTCATAGAGGAAGAATTGTGGCATCGCTGTACCGCTGTTGGCTTCGAGTGTAGGAGAGCTTTGGCCACCGGCCCACGGAGTGCACGTGTGGAAGAGAAGCCGAAACATTGACGGGCCATTAAAAGTGCTCCGATAACTACAGCCCTCATACTCGGCAGACTCCCTAATCTTATTGTCGAAGACTCACTAACTCGTCTCCTACTAGGCTCCACTCAACTCATCGGAAGAACTCGACACGCACCATAATCATACATATTCTCACCCAAGAAAATTGGCAATCAAATTTCCCACACTCACCCGGTAAAACCCAAATTTCCCACTTTTACCTCCGAACCTCTCACCTCATTTTGGTGGATGGCTCAGCGGTGGGAGTTAGTGGAGACTGACCCAATCCCATTGATATCTGATGTCGACAACCATCAAGTCGTTCTCTTGCAATCGGAAGTTGATCTTAGCGGCCTCAACGCACAATTTCTCACGACACAAGGCGTCAAGCTCCGTGCATATTCAATTCGTCGGCGCGACCGACCGTAATCATATCGGCGGTCTCTAGATACAACCTTGCGTCAACAGGAGCTCGGGACGGTCGGAAACTGATCGAGTACGACCTCGAAGCTGATCGACGTCATGGAGTTTCTGAAACTCCCCCCCCCCCCCCCCCCCCCCCCCTCGTGAGGATTCCATTGATAGGGCTGTATTCACTACGATGGTTTCCAACATTGGTTGGTGTACAGGAATACCTCGTATAGTGCGGCATCCGAGAGTGCGGATTCGCAATAGTGCGGTTTTCCCGTCACGTGATGACGTTTGTTTTTTTTTGCTGGAAATTGATTCTATCACCCTCAATATCATCTCTACGGCTCGGGAGGGCGATGTTGGCGAATTCACACTTCCGGGGTAGCTCGCTTGCGATTCTAAACTGAGTCATTTGACTCAAAAAAAGTTGGGAAGAAGCTCAAAAAAAGTGCAGAAAACCCGCTTATCATCGTTTCATCTTGGTAATTGACATCTATTTCCCTCCACTTTGCTCAAGAGATGTGAGCCCCAAGCTAAATCCATATAGCTCTGTATGAAATCATTCCGGAGTTCGACTTCGTTGAGGTTCTGATTTACATCGAGGTCACAGAATATGTAATGAGATCTATACGGCTAATCGGTCGTACAAAACTCTACATAATTATCAGAGTCAGAATCCGGAGTAGCTCCCGACTATAGAGGATCAGTGTTCACGGAGAAAAGCGAGATTCTGATTCAGAACCCCGAGATCCGATCATTTTCGCGCTTCGCAATATGATGACTCGAATAGTGCGGATTCGTATAGTGCGCTACCGACCACCCGCACTATTCGAGGCATCCCTGTATTCTCTTCCACGGTCTTCAAGTCCTAATCACCCACCCTTCGTATCATTTGTCGTAATGCCTTGTGGTTCGAGGTTTTCAAATATCTGAATCTGAGCGCTCAGACATCAATCATGGTTCAACCATCTAAGACGATCGTATGCATACATAAATGCTCTAAAATTCAACTCATGGATCGCGTTACATCGATGGCAACTGGGAATAATTCATCTCTTCATCTTCGACTACATCAATCTACTGATCAATTGATGGATAGCGATTAGAGGTATCAAAACTCGGTGGCGTTCCGAACTTTGTCGCCAACTTCTATGATGCAACAGTTTTACCATCGCATTTCAAACGTACTTTGAATGCCAAAGGGAATTTGCATTCCGCATGATGTGCATTGTCGGGATTTCTCTTGCATGAGAGTGACAGGGCAAGTTTCCACCATTCCGGTGAGGAGTAGGAAGCGGGCAACGATCCATGATCATTGAAGCTCGTGCGTTCATGCAAAAAGCATGAAATGCATGAAAATGTATACTTTGGTGCTTCGGTGACCGAATTGCATGATGTGAGAATCGTTGCATGATATTGCATAAATCGTGAGGTCGAGTGATGAGAATACCCCGATCTCAGCCGTCGACATCATATTCGCGAGAAATTCGTCGCGGTGCACATCGAGTCGCTTGTTCGCAACCGGCTGTTTGAGGAATGCCAAGGTCCAGGTACGAAATTTGGAATTTAGAGGTTCGAAATGAGGATCCACGCGACAAGTTCGTCGATGGGCGTCTGAAGTAGGAGACGGTCGATCCGCATGGTAATTGTAAGAAGTTGGTGCTCACGGAGTTGTTTTCGGGAGATTCTCTCTTATTCTTTGAAACATCAGACGAACTTTACATCATGTTGAAGCAAGGTACTACGCGCATGTACAGAGATTTTCGAGCGAATGATCATAGACTCTGCTATGGAGCCCTGGGAGCTATATGATCAACGTGATCGGGTATTCCGAGCATTCAACGGACAAGAGCGTCCTAGTTGAACCTCGAGAATATCCGTCTCATTCTGATTATTCATCAGAATCCGATTGCGCGAAGATTTCCTATTAGCGCTCATCCAGTAACGTTATGCCATTTGTCGACACACATAGAGGTCGCTCATCTCGAGGAGCACGGTCTCATTCGCAGGAGCCGTTTCCTTCAGCAATCTTTCGAATCACCGTTGCGCCCCATGAAACCCTCGCTCTGATTTTCGACAAGGTTTCAGGAACCAGAGCATTGTGCGAACGTTGACACCATGGCGCGGCGCCAACCCAAAAGACCCTACCCTCGGCCGCAGCGTTGGACCGTTTACGAGGCAGTTTACCGTGACATAACTTTTGATTCGATCTGAGTAAATGAAGAATGAATTATGGAGCAAGTTCCTCTTGGCGCGGCGCGGAACCATATTCACTCGGAGTTCATTCTCTCATTCGATAACACAACGTCTGCCCCCGGCAAGCGCAGCGCCGTGGTTGTCGTCATGCGACGAAGTGAGTGCGTGCAATCGAGATTGGCTTAGCAGCATTCGCCTTCGGGCAAAGAGTGGCTGAGTGTCAACTCGTTGGTGGGTGCGCTGACAAGCAACGAATTATTCGACTCGTTGCAAAGTTGGAAATGTTTTCGCAAAGCGAACCCAATTTTGTCCGGGAGTAAAAGCATTTTCTCCGCTTCTGGAAACAACACCAAAACGCTGTCAGACACAGACGCCTTCTTCCCGATTCCGCAGCAACCAGCGACCCAGGACCACGACCACCTCCCGTACAGCCATTTGTCCGCAGTCGAACACAACAAGAGCAGAAGCAGCAGCAGCGGAGGAGGAAGACGACGACAACGACAACAACAACAACAGCGACCCGAGCTCCAACATCACTGGAACAGCGGAAAGGCTAAAAACCCCATATTTACTGAGGTCAAAAAGCACCGGTCTCCCGGTCTATCAGGAAAATGGACCCCGTTCGTAGAACTCCGCGAGCTCCACTCTCTCGCAAAGAAGGAATTGTTCCGTTCTCGTAAAAAATGCTTGATGTAACAATGTTGCAACGGATTCGTGTTCCCTCCGCGGTAATATGAGCAGCTGAAATGCTGATATTCCCAGCTCAGGCCTGCTAGACACTACACTCGGAGGGCCTCCTCTCGTAACGGACGAAGAGCATATTCCGGTCTTCTCAGAACCTCATCACATAGGACTCGGTTTATGGAGTGGTACGTTTTTGCTTCGTTTCAGGAGAATGCGCTCCGAAGGATTGCTTTGGAGAGATCAAATGAATCACCAGCTTGTGTACAAGACCGACCTGCGTGGCATGATGGTTAGCGTGCTTGGTACAAGCGCGTGCTGCTATGGTGGATGCCATAGGCGACCGGCTGCGTTGTTCGGGAGGTTCCAGGTTCGAATCCTAAGGCATGGCAGAAGTTACTTGGTAGCGAGTACGAAAAAGAACACGGGCCGAATCCGCGTTGACTGACCGATGATTTGTGTGTCAACCAAAGGAGAAAAAGGGATGCATCCCATGGTGAGGTTTGTGGAAAAATCAGCGAACGCCACCAAAATGTGCGGTGCGTGGTGTGAACATATGATCGGCTGTAGACGCTGATCCTCGAATCCCACACTACGTATGTAAAGCACAGCACGCACGTTGTAGTAAACATAGGATCGACAGGATCGCTCCGCCAGAACTCAACGCTGCGTGTAGGCATGCATCGACCGGCTTTCGATGTGTCTGTCAAAGTGGGTTCAACGGTGTCCACTCTCCTAAAAACTGTGACCGGCGTCCGCAGAGCTTGCTCGCCCCTGAAGTGGAACGGTCATCCACACATGAGACGTAAATATGAACCATATTCCATAAGATCGAGACTCCTTGGAATTTGAGGGACGACCCTGCACAGTTTCATGTCATTCCTTCCCACAATTTTATCAAATACCAAGTTGTAACTTCGATTCAGCTTGTGAAGGTCGAACTCCATTTGGACCTGTCCGCTGCAACTCCACGCTGAAGGTTTTCTCTCTTTGGGAGTCTGTCCGATCGAGCGTGGTTCTGGAACCTTCCGAAAATACACGCACTAAAAATGCAAATCAACAGGATCATACTGTGATTCGAGCTCACCGTATACAGGTCAAAGCCAGGTCGGTTTCATGAGCTCAGTGCCTGGAAATATATCAGAATATAAACGACTATGACTAGTTTATTGCCCAACGTTCGGCTGGTCGGGAGTCGGGAGATGATGATTCTAGTTTGGGCGGCCTGGTACAGAATACCTCACTGCCACGTGGCCGAACTCGTTCAAGGGCAGCTTATATTGGGTAGAAACTCACTCTGAACGCGGTTAGAGGATATCTCGAACAAGGTCAGCGGCTTAGTGTGAACAAGCAGAAGAGTAAGTAAGTAAGTAAGTAAGTGAGTGAGTTGGTGATCTTTCCAATTAGTACGTACCGAAGGAGAATAATGATGATTCGCACAAAAACCCCTGAAGGGTGTACTGTGTGTGTGTAAAAATGGTATGGGATTGCGGATCACGGATTTGTCGTCCCTGTTTGAGACTTGGGTGTGGCCGAAAGCGCCGGCCAGCCATGGCGGACCGGCCTCAGAACACGGCTGTTGGTTTCGTGTGAGCTGATACTGTGTGAACTCATATTTTGTTACCTACGCAATTTCCGACAAGCACCTTCCTTAGGTGGGGTATCGCCTGCCTACCTGCCTTCCCGCCCGTCGTCTGTTTGCCACAAGTCACGGGTCATAAGCCTGCTCGGCGAACGGTGTGGTCTTGAGACAACGATCCCAAGCAGTCCAAGCACACTGGAATACTGTCCAGACTCATGTCTTCACTCGCTGCCATCGTGCGTTGGGGGAAATCACGCCGCCGCTGAATGAAAAAGCACTCACTTTCTGAGACTGGCTTCGCGGGCCCCATCTCAAACTGATCCCGATTCGAGCGTTCCATTTCCGTTTGGTGAAATATGAAGGGGTCAACGCGTGAACATCACTCCACGCCGATGATGAATCACATGGGGTCGGAGACCCGGTTTCCCAGAAGAACAATCGACGACGCGTGGTTGCATTCGCCTCAAGGACGACAACGATGCGACCGACTGATGATACCTTCTGCTAGAACCCCATATTGTGGAATGCTGGCTTCTTTGCGGCGGGGTTCGAGAATGGACAAGATTCCCGTCGAGCTTTGGATGCTTACTCCGAGGAATGTACATCTCTCGGATCAAGAAAGCTTCCAATCGCTCAGAGGAGCGTCGTGTCATTTGCCGAGAGTAAAAAAAAATTATAGTCTCATCTTTTTTTGTCTTTTTCTTTAATTCTTCCTGTCAACGCCCTGTCCAAAGTTTTATTTCTCTCGAGTTATTTCCGTCCCGCTCCGCTGGAACCTTTTTGCTTTCAGCTCTGAGCCTCTGAGCTTTCGTTCTGCGTTCGTTCGTAGTCATACCACCGTAGCCAAATCATATTTCTTCTTGTTTCGCCTGCGAGTGGAGGACTCGAGGCGTTTGTTGAAATGTGCATTAGGAGCGCCGCCGCCGCCGCAGAGATGGGAGCTTGGAGTGCTGCGACCAACCTACGCTCATGAGATCTCCATCTTCTTCCTTTCCTTTTTTTCTCGCCGTATTCTTCAGGCCTGGAGGGAAACGCGAAGTTGAGTGTTCACAGCAGTGTTTGCTATCGAGCAGAGTTGCGTGCCGGCTGAATATGACTTCAATAACGCGGAATTCCTTTTTGCACAAATCTGAACTCCAGAAACGTCCTCACGTCACCAGTTAGGCCTCGAATTTGCGTTCGGACTAGCGCGGTGTACGTATGCCGAATTCACGAACGTATTCAGCTCAGACAGCGTTGGTCGCGAGCCTTACACATATTCAGAGCTTCCTTTGGTGCAGGAGAACGCCTTGATCCTATAAGGAGTCCCTGAAGTTTTTGTTGATTGCTGAAGCATCACAAGGACCCTCCACTCGTTAATTGATCCGTACGTGGTGCAAAGCTTTCAAGTAGGAAACGATTGTTGAGAACGGCCCGTGATTAAGCTCGGGCTGGAGAGTGTGCCTCGCTCTGAATTTCCTCATTTCTCCGACGGCGCCGCGCGGCGTGTCGCTGAATAGCGATCGAGCGATCTGATCCTTTATACGACGATCAATGGGAAGAATCGATTCCAACAACACGCAGAGACGGCTTCACCAACGTATCGTTCACCGATGGATCCCAAGAAGTCGACGGACGACATCGAAAGCGATCCTAGATTTCGTCTTCAATACTTGATTCCTTACGATATTCTCCCCGTGTTTCCCGACAGGAATTATTGCTCCATCGAACGTGCGACCGTGAATCGGACCGTAAATCTTCTCCTGAGAAACCTTATCGCGTAGCGGTTCGGAATCACCACGGGCGGGCCCTAGTACGTGCCGATGGAAGTCATTCCAGAAACGGGTTCCAAGGAGACATTGAGGGAGCATTCCCATCCTTTCCGTCCACGAGCTGCCTCGTGCTATGGATGAGCAGTACCCGCATGTGTCATTCGGAAACTAATTTCAATCTGACCGTGTAATCACACCGATTCAGGAGGCTGGGAAAACTGGGAATTCCTCTGATTGCCGAGCTCTGGTCTTGTTGGGCTTCTTTGGAACGAGATCTACCGCAGTCGTTTGGAATTTTCAAAGATTTCTGAGCTTTTTCATGATCTTTCCTGGAGCCTGGATCCCGAACTTAACTCGCCATTTTGGTAGCCAATGAGCCGGCCTAACTGATTGTGGGCGGAGATCGGCTAGTCGAGATGCGGAAATCGAATTCTGTGAGGGAAGAGAAGGGGCGAAATTTCTTACGCCGGCGCCGGAGATATTCGCCAGTCAATCAAGGTCCTGACTTCTCATGAGCGCACCCTACAATTTTCGTCTCAACTCTTTCGAGAACGATTGAATGTGCCTGAGGCGCCAGAAAACTCATTCGACAAAGCGACGCATGAAGATGACGACGGAAACACAGTCCTCGGAAATATCATGATGACGAGCCCCGCTCTCTCCAGCTTCGAATCATCGAGGACGAGGCGTCGAAGAGGGTGAGGTCGGAACGATGAGAGCCGTGAAAGTAACTTTATGCATGTTTGTCCGATCTCCCGGCGGAACTATTCGGAATGACGATGCCGTTCGTTCAATTACGCTCCCGGGAGCTTATAGGTTTCCTTATTTCGTTCTCGACAAATGAAATGGATCGATTCTCACCTGATCCGAGAATCAATAGTTCCTCCAATGAGCTTGGCTGTGTATTTTATCCCCAAGGTCTCGCATGGACCCACAAGGGGTGAGGGGGAGGGAGGAATAAGAGGCGGAAGAATGATCAAAAATTCATCGACTTCCGATTCATTGTCACTTTTTAAGCGGAGTCACGAGCTGAGAAACCTCGTTGCCGTCGTAATGTTTGCCCTAGGCTCGTACAAATTGTTGCCAGCTACGTTTCCTCACTCGGAGCAAGGTCGAAGTCGATCGGAATCTCGGGAGACTTCGACGGATGATTCCGGCTTTCTCGCGTAAAAGGAAGCCTTGCAAACGCCAGCCAGGTTGGAACAGCGTAGCTATCGTGCAGCGATCCTTCCCGAGCCCGGGGAAACGAAAACAACCGATGCGACCTAATGTCTACATCTCTACGTTATTTCACGACAAAAAACACAGAAATCGGGAAGAAATCGCCGTTCCCTTATGATGGTATTCTGGTATCGCAGGACGAGGGTTAATTTTCGGAAAACTTCGGGGTTTCCTCTATTTCAGGGGACTAGAGATGTCCTGGAGGCGGAATGACGTAGAAGAACAGACATGAGTCTGTATGGAGATGATTCGGTTCCGCGGTTGGCCTGTGCTGAGTACATTGTCGTACGATTTCGACATGCCTCAGCTGACTCCGTTTCGGTTCTCTCTCTGTCCGAATTCAGGCGGCGGGAAATTCCAGAAAGAAGTCTACCTGAGATTCCGCCATCAAGCGACCGCCTCGACTTCAAAAGTCGCTCGAGTGGGATTAATTCCGAATCAAGGATTTTCATACGTCCGCCATCAAAGCCCAGCTGTGGAATTCCATACTCGTCAGCCCAGTCCACTCGTCCCACTGGCTTTCCGGTCCGCGGGAGCACTCGGGGGAAATCCGAGCGAGGACAGGGGAGAACGAACCTAGTTTCTGAAAGAATTTCCTTCATCACTGATTCCGTGTCGCCAGAACTGCTCTGTGAGCACTGCTAGGTGTATTTCAATGACCACGTAAAAGAGAGAGAGACTTACAGTCGCGAGCAGTTCATTTGGCGTGAACGAACGGGCGATGAAAAGGAAAGAACGATTCGTCTCTGGTTGATAAGGAAACTCTGACTTGCTATAGCCTTGCCGCTCTCATAAAAATGAGTCTGGGATTCATGTGTCCACTTATAACGGTCTCTCTCACTCGGCCCAGCTCGTTTGACGAGTTGGTTGATTTTTAATGACTGCACCGCACTGGAGGAGAACTCGGTCCTCGTTCTAGGGAGCCTTGGATGCGGGCTCCCAGATGTCCTGGCCTGCTTATCCGGCGGCGCCATGGATCCGAGGGGTTCCACTTTATATTCAAAACTGAAAACTTCTTATTCATCATGGTGGGTCAGCAGTCCAGCGATACGACTATGACGTCGTTCCAGCCATGGAGCGATAAGGATCGATTTAGGACCGATTTGTGACTACACGTCATCCGAAACTTAAAATGCTCTCGTTTGACGAGGGAAGTCCAGATATGCGGAGCTCCTTATCGAGACACTGTCTCTCGTTCAACATTTTCCAACAGCGATGTTCAGGATTCAGGATTCATGACTCTGACCCGCCGGCAAACTGGAGAAAGCATCATTGACGCTAGAAACGTTATTCACCATTGATCGCAATGTTCAAAAACATAGAGACAAACAGAACTTCGATCGCAAATATTGGATTCAGCAAAACTGGTTCGCTTTCCGTGTCTTTCTCGTCTGCTGTATCCCGTCGAGTTGGGAAACAACGCGAAAACTTCCTCATTGAAGCACTGGTTGGTGGTTTGGTTGTGCGGTTGTAGGGCCAGGCAAGTATAAGCGACTGTCGGTGTTATAATACATAAGAGCTCTTACAGAGCGATGCAGCAGAGCTATAAAGAACAACGTTAGTGGTCTCCGTAGCCGTCTTCTTAAAGAACAACATTAAGAGGAAGAAGACTACCGCATCAGCCGCGTGAAGAATGAGCTTTGTAGCTCGTTTTTTTTTTGTCTTCTTTCATCTGCTCTCTGTGTTGCTTCGTTTCGCGATGGCCGCGGCTGAAACCCCGTTACTAGTTGACACTCCAACAAAGAAGCCTTCGCAACGTCGTGTCGTGTCGGACTGGATCTTCCCGGGGAGCAGCGGATCACCGTGAATGATCTCCTTCCGAAGATCCGATCCGCCGACCCGATTTGGATTCAATAAGGAAGAAAAACATTTCCAATTCACGTCGATCCAATCTCAAGTAGGTCTAGTGTGCGGTTTGTGGTATTTCGCGTTTTTCTTTCCTGAGAAACCTCAACCCCCCTTCAACAGCTTGCGAATCGAAGAAGAGAGAAAGAAAGAAAGAATTTCACGTTGTAAAGGGGGATTTTCCGATTCGACGGGCATGAATGCCACTGTTGCTGGTTTTGCTAGCGCTCCATTCTCTCCTTCCTTCCTTCCTACCTACCTACGTACCCGCCAACCTACCCACCTTCATTCTTCACTTGCATCCTCCCTCCTCTCCCGATCGCCCGGGCTTTAGCTCGAAAGCTTGGGGGCTTTAACCGGGCTCCTCTGTCCCTGGCCGCAGATTTATGGTGGAATGGTACCGATGCGAACGGAAAACAAACAAACAAATCCTGTGGACGCATCCATCCGGACTCATTCAACCGAGCTCAACAAGCTCCACTGAGAATCGCAGACGCCGCGCCGCCCAGATATCTGGTTATCCGTCCCGGAATTCGCTTCAGGTTTTCGTGGCGCGCCGCTGGAGGCGGTGAAATCTTCTTACGAGGTCTCCTCGACGTAGCTTTCGGAATTATTCGGATCCTCTCCGGCAACATCCTCAAGTTCTTAAGTTTCCAGATTCCAGGATCGCAACTGTTTCCTGGAATTCGCTGCAGGTTTTCGTGGCGCGCCGCTGGAGGCGGTGAAATCTTCTTACGAGGTCTCCTCGACGTAGCTTTCGGAATTATTCGGATCCTCTCCGGCAACATCCTCAAGTTCTTAAGTTTCCAGATTCCAGGATCGCAACTGTTTCCTGGAAGAAGAACCGGAATTCGGTTTCGATGGGTTTCGGAACGAAGACAAAAAGAAATGAACGGAGGCTCACATCCGAAGTTCGTGTAAATCGCGGCAGATTGAAAATAACGTGATTCTCCCTCGAAGTCTCCCCGTCCGGCCGGCGTAATTTTCGCTCGGAGGATCTAGGCCTAGAGGCGTGCCACGATGTTTCTGCGAGCGTTCGTCGTCAGACAACGCGGAGAGTGTCGCGACGAGGAGGAGCAGAGAAAACGAAAGGAAAGCTGATTTAAGAGAAGGATTCACAACGAGAATCTCTTGATCCCTCGAGCTTTCACATCATCTCTCTGGAAATCTCCGCACAGACGCACGGCCAGCGAACCGCTGACGACGAAATGCGATTGTTTTTTTTTTCGCTCGCGGCTCTCATTCTCCGCTGTGCTCTTTATTCCCTCTTGATGGCTCGCTGTTAAGTTGTGTCTTCATTACATCTCTCTGCCGGATTTGTTCCCTCGACGAAGAAGCTGCTGTCCGTCGTGAGTCATGAGTCGAGTTCGCTCGCTGAGTTCCCCCACCAAGGACAAATAAATCTGGAATGACATGGACTCCCGTCCAGCCGGATGATGCTCTGATTCCGAGCGCTGTCCAGTGGAGTTGCTCCGAGTTGTTTCGCTGTCGGCAAAGGAGCTGCGAACCCGCGTGTGGTCCTTTGCATCGTTCCACGAGATCACCGTGTTGTCCTGAAATTTTGTTTCCGTGCATCCCCAAGGTACCCTACAACCGGCCACCCTATAACGAAGATGTTTCCGCTCCGCATCCTGCCCCCCCCCCCCGCCTTTTTCCTCGCCCCTGTGCCCCTCTGCGTTTCTTCCTGGAGTCTGTTTATCATCCACTGAGAAAATCTTCAACAACTTTCCGAGCGTTCGAGAATGGTCGGGAACCCTGAGATTGCCCATCCTCAATAACTTGAAGTTGGAGAGACCTCAAGTTGAAAAAAACTTTAGAGAGACGAAGTGTTTCGGAGTTCGGTGTCTTTTATGGAATGAAGCGTTAATCTCAGATTGTAGTGGAAAACTCCGAAATCATGGAATTGTGCCAAATCACGGGTAAGTTGAGATCGGGACCAAACGGAAGTCCGCTCCATCGACAGGCCGATCCTAAATCCGGCAGCTTGTGCTCTTTCTAGGGTTCCTATGTGGAGCACGACTGATCGGTGGGCTCCAGGGTTTCGGGGCCGACAGAGATCGTTATTTTGAGATTACAGTAAATAAAGCGCAGGGATTTCGAGCCCAATAAGTGGCCTCCGTTAAACGAGCAAAAGGCGATCATCCCTACGAAGGAACTCTTCCGCTCGACGACAAACAGGGAAAGCGACCGTCGTCGTAAGCCAGCGTGAGGGACGTCGGCCGGTGAGAAACGAGGACCGTCTGAGCGGCCCTGGTGGAGGTGAAATACATACAACTCTGAGCAAACGCTGAAGCTCACTGAACACAACCCAGCTTTGACCTTGAGATTGATGTAGGACTAACAAGGGAAGGAAGGTAAGTGTTGAGCGATTTCGGCGTCGATTTTTGCGTGATTCCATTGTTGTTTGGACAACAAATTCACCCTGAAGTTTTTTCCCACTTATGGCCATAGGCACCGATTTAACAGCCATTTCGAGTTTCAAGCCATTTTTCCCATTCAAAACCTGAAGGGGTCGTTCTCAGCGCTTTGCGTGGATGATAATTCAAGAAAAAACACATGTATGCTTCTATTGGAAGTGATAATTTACGAAGAAACACTTCACACACAAAACTTTCTTGCAGTATCTACTTTTATGAAGGGATAAATGGTGCATCCCTCGATTGAACAGTCATCATTGAAAATGAATAACATTTCTGCAAGAGCCTGGAAAGGGAGAGGAGGCACATCGAAGCCTCCTAACCGCCATCCGCGAGCCAAAGTGGTCTGAAGTCCTCATGTTGGAACTGATTATAGATTAATGATTGCAACTCCAAGACGTCGTTCCGTGTGTCAACTCTTATTCCCTGGACCGTGAAATCTTCTATAAGTCTTTTGGGGAAATCTTTCCACTGTATGAAACAGCAGAGGTCCAATGGCTGAAGAATATTTGTAGAGGATGCCGGGAACACTTTGAGGACAATTCTTTTTTCACCAGCCGTGTGAAGGCCTGGATCTTTGTGACCTGACCAGCGAACGAAGCTTCTGTTGGAGGAGAACCACCTGACAGACATTTCGTCAGAATCAGCAAAAAATTCGTGACAGACAGTGAGACCGTGAAAACCCAACTCGAAAGTGTTTTTTCGAACGCCCGCAATCTTCGAGCACCCGATTCCACGAGGGAAGAGACGCGCGCTCCAGGGTTGCCTAGGAGCCAACGACTCGAGCTGGCGCTAGAGAGGAGTGTTCCTCCAAAAATTATCGCTCCCATTAGAAGCATGCATGTGTTTTTCTTGAATAATCATCCACGCACAGCGCCGAGAACGACCTTTTCGGTTTTGAATGGGTAAATGGCTTCAAACTCAAAATGGCTGTTAAATCGTTGCCTATGGCCATAAGTGGGAAAAAACTTAGGGTGAATTTGTTGTCAAAACATCAATGGAATCACGCAAAAATCGAGCCGAACTCGCTCAACACTTACCTTCCTTCCCTTGTAAGTTGGTCTGTACCGAATGCCATAGAAAATCATAATGACTATAATGGCCGTTTCCGCACAATATGGTTTAACAATTGAATTCATCGGTTTTGAACAGGAATGGCTTCTATGAGCGACTGGATGTTGCCCGGCGGTATCATGTCGGGAGAATGGGGGATGGGCTGACGACTTTCGAGGTATTTTTCGAGCGCATACGCCTCTGAACGCACGTTTGCAAAATGTTTGTCGGTTTGAACTGGACGGACGGGCGGACGGGGAACGGAACGGCCTGTCGGAGGAACGGAGGACAGACAGCCAGACCGACCGACCGAAGCGACCAGGCAACCAGGCGACCGAGAGCTGTTCGAAATAGAGATTTGCCGAACACAGAGCAGCGGCAGAAAGCACTCTTAGCCGACTCAAGACGAGCTAAACTTGGCTTATCCCACTTAATTGGCGGATTTTTCGGCTGGCGAATGAGGGAACGCAAACTACAACGGGAACGATGTGGAGGACGCTTGCGAAGCAAACAGACAGAAGATCCAGCGGAGCGGAAAGAGGATGAGGAAGAGTAGACTAAGTCACAAAAACAACTCAATTATTCTCGAGGCTTCGGCTTCTGCGTTTCCGGGGAAGAGTGGAAGTTTTCTCGGGATTCCTGGAGAAGTCGAATAAGGTGCTGCCCTTGAATCCTATCGGGACGGCCTGGACATCGATCCGCGACTAAGCCAAACATTTCAGCCAGGAGGCAAGCATCGGCAAGCGAATCGTTCTCTCGGAGTTGCTCCCCAGACAGCCGCCCCGACGGATTTGCCGAGTAAGTCTACCGGTCGGTGCCCATCAGAACAAACGGCAATAAAGGCTCAAATCGAGGCAAACGGGAGGCTAGCGGTCTTACGCAAAGTCGCCAGCAGTGCACTGCCGTTTATTCCAGTAAGCGTTCCCGTATCACGGGATCTTTGTGATGGTCATCGTCACCTCCGCACCCAAAGGATGAAGCGTGCATTGCCGTAGTTTGGGAACTTTCCCCTGGAAACCAGAAGCTCCGAGACACCAAAGAAAGCGAGTCACAGTGTCGAACAGAGAGACCAGTCATCTTTGGGACCATTCGGCTGTTTCAAGGTTTGCTTTTGGTTTATAGTGCGTCTCATACTGATCAAAGTTTGATTGTCCATCCAGTCACACCTCCTCACGCTGACTGATTTCAAACTTGAAGCGCCTATCCCTACGCAAAAGAAAGGTTCCGGGATCCTGGCGGCGTATGAGATATTCAAGGTGCGTAAGACGATGGATTGTTTAGCGATCATCTTCTTGTATTCACATTCACATTCCGAATATCATAGAAGTCGCTTTTTTTTGTTACGTCCCATCCGTAGATGACCCTTTCACTTCAGGGGCGAGCAAGCTCTGCGGACGCCGGTCACAGTTTTTAGGAAAGTGGACACCGTTGAACCCACTCTCGACTGACGCCTAATCGTGTCAGTCGATGCACACCTTGGACGCGCTCTTGCACGTCACATGTGATGCATCCCGGCAGCAGTCGAGATTCGAACCACCGCCATCGAGTTTTTGGTTACAGAATATGCACTGACAATCGGTCGTTTTGATCCCTTTTTCGGACATACGGGTTGAATAAACTCCAACCAACGGTGCCCAGGTGAGGGGAATGTCCTTGCGGACACAACCCGACACCAGAGGGAACGATCCGAAATAGTCATCTGTGCTCCTCGACCCCAAATCTCAGCCCCGCCGAAGCACGGTTACAGTCCCATGCCAACGGGACCGGCGGTTTCTGAAGGAATCATTTTCACACTGCTCAGGATAATTTTGGTCACTGGAAACAATGGGGGGGGGGGGCGCGTAAGGGATCCGAGGTGGCGGAGGTAGTTCCTTCCTCCTGCTATCGATACTAACAACGAGGCCTCATGGACTACTTCCGATGGTCCCCAAATCACAAGGAGCCACCCTTAGATACCCCTGTGGAAATCAACACGAGCATAGCAGCCCTTACGGCGGCATATAGACAATGCATGGATGTCTGTTAAGTTTCGAAATCATGATTCCAGACAGTTTGGGAAAATTTTCGCGGCATAATTTAGGGTGACGTTTCGTGAGACACTTACCCGGTACGTCCCGCCATCATACCGTACGTTCCAGACGCACTTTCAACCCTCGGGAAGAAAATCTGGACCGAGAGACCGTAGAGAACCTGACGTCTCTGCCGGATGAGACGGAACCCTGATTCTCAGCCGAATTTTCCGAAGGTGGGAAGCGGCAAACACGCTCACCGGTCCACGGCATCAGTGTGGAGTAGAAACCTTCTCGAGATCATTCCGTACTGCGTCGGGAAACCGTGCCACGAACTCTTCAGAGCTAGCCTGTCTCCTTCCGCAAAATCCGCGACGGATCGAGTGCAATATTCGCAGCAATGTCATCCGAACGAGCGTCGTCTGCATATTTGCTCTGCATATGTAATTTTTGATGCTTGATTCCTGAGCGATTTTCAGTGACGAATGGTGTTCCAGCGTTACGAGCAAGTTGTCCGGCAGTTCACTCGATGCATCGTCGAAACATTGCGCTGCTTGACCCCAAAGTTCATGAGATCCCGGGAACGAAATTTTGTATTCTGATGCGGGCCAAACGAGACAAAAACCGAGTCGCTCGTTCGCTGGTTAAGGCGAGCAGCGGTGAGATACTCCGTCTCGGTTTCACTCCATCATACTGCATCAACGGATCAGATTCATCGCGGTCAAAATCTCCGGAAGACTGAAATTATCGAAGTCATCAAGCGTCGTTGTTCCGCATACTTTCATACCGAAGCCACTTCGCGAGTTTTTCTCTTTTTGTGAAAAGTGATCAACTTGACTGCAGACCAGCTGACGCACGCTCGTTCTAGTCACTGGGCGCGCGGGTCTTGATGAGATAACTTTCACTCGGCTCCGAAACGAAATCGACAGCAGATCGACAGCGGAAATAGATGGATATAGTTATTATCTTGGCAGGCAGCTCTGATGTATGACAGTGCTCCAGCCGCGTGACTAGTCTTTCTGGCATCATGGTAGGCAGAAAAGCTATTCATCATCTCCACCACTTTCAGTTGGAAAGGTTCCGAGGGGCGTTGATTTGTTGATGATTTTGTTTCGTTTCAAATTCAGATCCAGCTCCAATTGCATCCTGTCGATGAGCGCTGGAATCGCTAATTACGGCAGATCTCGTGCATCCAATCGATAAGGGTTTCGGATGGAGCTCGTGTGAACTCACTGCTTCTCGCACTCGAATTCATTGAGGCTCTCGATTTTCAGCTGCGAAGTTCGATGAGAACCAGCGAGGCTGCACGGTCGAATCCTTGAACGATGCAAAATCACGTCCGTCTCTGGGCGGCGAACTCGAGATTTCATGAAACTTCTGGCTTCGGTTTCGGGGCGGCGGCGACGAAAATAAGATGGTCCACTCGTCACTTTCGGAAGCAGTTTCTCTAGAAATCCATGCCTATGCTGAGTTGTCGGACTCATGCTAGACGACACAACGGTGAAAAGATGGGGACTCGGGATTGGAAAGAAAAACGCATTAAATCCAGCGAACGTGACGAAAATCTCACAATCAGTGGGCGCACAGGGATCGTTGGACCCACAGTGAGTGAAGAGGGAAAGGAGGAACGACAATCCAGCGGAGACGATGAGAATTAGACGGTTACCGCAGCCTGATTGAGAGCGAACGCGAAGCACAAATCGCCATGACATTCGAATAATCGCCGTCGTGTCGTATACTGAATCACTGCCGACTGGGTTCTCGATTCGGCACAGGTTACACAGACCCGGTTGATACGAGCTCAGACGAGTTGTCGCGTTGAATTGTTTTGGCACACAGAACTCTTTCACGCAGCGCTCTCGACGCAACTTGAGGATAGTGTCTTGAGTACTAATGTTCAACACGCCCCGGGGCGTTGATCTCTGCGCTCTGCTACTGACGATCCCTATTTCCAACAGTGGCAATAGACCGAGCTTGATCAACACCAACATTTTCGCACTGCGAGTTTCCAATAAGGTTGATTTTGAACATCCCTCTACTTGAACATTCCTAATCCATGTTTACTGGATCGGTGAAATCTCCAATCGTCGATGACATCGATGACGTTTTTGACGGTATAATCGACGTCGTCTCCTAGAATCTAGGATATCATGAGCTAGCCCCACTCCTTGGCCCTGAAAACCCCCGGAGACCATCCACGACACTCGCAGAATCTCCCTCGTACTGTGACAGGCTCGGGAGCCAGCCCACGACTCGTAGTCGTCTCTTCGATTCGGAGACATGGTTTGCTTTGGCGCTAAACCACAATGACGTTTCTCTCTTGCGCCGTGCACGGCTCGCAACTCCGCCTGGCAAACCTGTTTTGTGCTGTCCCTTAGAATCCCCGCTGATTTCTGTTGTTGTCGAAGACACGGTCAAGGGCCCGCTGCGAAGGGCAAACATCAGAGACCAGAGGCCGAGAAGAAGAAACGAGATCGCATTGAGAGCCCAGGACGATCATGTGCCCTGGCCGGGGCAACATCAAGAGTCACCGAGAAGAAAACTGAGATGGAAGCAACGAGAGAAAGAAGAAAAAAGATGATACAGCACAGAAATCTCGCGAGGCAGGAGGGGATCTGGCCGTCCATTGTCTCCTTTGTGGCCGGAGGCGATCGTGCAGCTGGCTGAAAATTACCAATTCATGACTAGACTCTTGCCCTCTTACTCTTTCTCGCTATTTTTCTCTCGGTGGGAGTCTTTCGTTTGCTTCTCGGTTTCCTCCTCGCTCGCTCGCTGGCGCGCTGGCTGGCAGGCTGGCCGCCTGGCTCGGTACCGTTGGAGCCTTGTCCCTTCGCTCTCAAGCAACGGCTGGAAGGGCCCTCAAACGAACAATGAAGAACGGCGGTGACGACGACCCTAGGAGGTTAAATTTGCCTCTCGTCCTCCGCTCGTTGTCTCCTCCTTCATGCTTTTTGCTGCAGGAATTTAGCCCTCGGCTCATTGAGCTCAAGAACAAGGCCCAAACTCAGGCCTGTCGTCGAACTCAAAGGAATTCTTGGAATTGTGCCCCACTGCGCACTTCAGACAAAATCGCGAGAGACCTCTATTCTACATACATCTTTCGTAGACTCATTGAGATTTTCCGGCTCGAAGACGGTAGCTCTCCCGTTGCTTCCATAACCTTGGAACGATCATCGGAGCTCTCTTCGGAGGAGGAAAACTCATTCATCGAGCGCATATCCGCCATGCAGAAAAAGGAGTCATTGACTCCTTATACAGAGCATCCTCGAACTTTGATCTATCCGGTTCGACGACCCGGCCGTAGACCGGAGGAAGTAACTTGCGAGAATTAGCTAACTTCACCTCGAACATGATCGTGATTCATGGGAGGTCTCATTGTCGGTGAGAGTAGCAGCCAGGCGAGGAACAAATTTCCTTTTTTTCGGTCGTGGGGGCCGAAAGTTTATTAATGGGCGGTGTCGGTCTCCTAATACTTGGTTGACCTCACGTGCACGACGCTTCAGGCACGCAAAAGGTCAATACCTGGATCAATGGAGGGACGAACGAGTGAGCGGGCGATGCGATATGCAGAAGTGACACACTGTGGATGAGTTTTCCGATTTTCGCGTAGTGTGAAGCTTCTGAGAACTCTTTCCCCGCAACTAGACTGCCTGAAATGCGCATCAAAGTGCGCAAATGGTGCGAACTGATGCAAGCCGACAGAAAGTTTACACAATGGAGAAAATTTCCGCTAGTCGGATTTTGGGAGAAGGAGGAAGGGGCTCGTTTTCTTCCTAAGGAGGTTACCTTCGAGGAATCCTCACGAATCGGTTGCTCGTTCGAAAGTCTCAATACGATGGGTCCTGAGTGGAGGAGCAGAGCCTGTTTGAGCTCCTTCCCCAATTTCAAATATCAATGCAAACGTCAGGAGCAAATTTTGGCGATTTGTCCTTGAGTTGAGCCAGCTCGACCACGATGAACTTTGATGAGAATGGCCCTTGGCGGTCGCATGTCAGCGGACGCCTCGTCCCCTTTGTGACCTATTCGTTTGGCTCTCCATTCTTCACGTCTTTTCCATCTCATGCTGCTAAATGGAGGTTTGTCAGGCGATGACCACTTTTCGGTCACCGTGCGCCCTAGAAGTGCACTCTGCGGTGAATGGCGAGGAATGACCGTTTAGCTCCAGGGGCTCAGCAACACCTTCATCACGGGATTGAGCCATCTCGACTAGTTCAAAGTCAGCTGCCTCCGCATCTGGCACTTCGATGGAGACGGGATTCAGTGAACAGCTTCCACGGGTTCGAAGGTTCGGGGTGAATTCTGCGGCGCGGCGCAGATTGCACTCGCCCAACAGGCCGATATCCATTCAAAGCTCGGAGCTCGGTGGAACGCAATACGCGTCCGAATTTCGAATGGCGGGGCTGGCGACATTGCGCCGTTCTGTGTCCCCTGCAATATCGAAGAGGATCGTAGCAACGGGGTCCTGCCTGTCGTGCGCTGCGAGAGCGATTCAAGTCAGTGAAGTAGACAGCGGTTTACCGTCAAGCTCAAATATGTTGCTCTGGGACGGGTCCGAGAATTCCACGGTGGGCAGAACGTCCGCCTGTCCCTCTCGTAATTTAGCGTTCTAAGCTGACAATTAACGGATTCACGTGCATGAAAGAAACTATCAAGCAACCCCGACCATCCCTTTCCGACGTTCTCTGTATCCTCCCGGACGAGCTCCCGCTTCCGTCGACGATACATAACCGTGAACTTGTTGTATTCTTCAACAAATATCTCTACCTCATCGACTTGAGCGGCTATCTCGCTTTTGATCGGCATTTCTTTACGAAAAAATTCGCAGCGTCACACGCGGATTTTTCGGGTTCAAGGACACTTTCTGATGTTTCGTCCTTCGGAGCAAACGAAACGCTGCAGATGCTGTTCTCCTTCAACATTTATCTCCTGGACGTCTTGCCCTCGACATCGGAGCGTTTTTGAGAGCATGCCTGTTTACTCAGCTTCGGAATTCCCGAAACGTTCATCGCTGGAAGAGTTTGCTTGTTGTCATGGATGCTCGAGGATCGCTCGGGACGAAGCTTGCAACTAGGCGTTCGACGCTAAATTTAGCGACGTGCTAAACTTAGGCTGCAAGTAATGTGATGATACGCGTCATGCTACTGAATCCACACGCCCAGATCCCACAAACAAAGTCTAAAATACCCCGGACACGGGGCAGACCTTCCGGGAAGGCGGCACACTTTTCCGCTGCCAAAAACAGCGACGCAGGCCAAGGCTCCACAGAGCAGAGAACGAGTGAAACTGAGCAAGGAATGGAGTGAAATCAATTTGAGCTCGCACCGCTAACAAGAATCAGCGAAACAACCTAGAATAGTTCAGGGGCAGGCGAGAGTCAACAGTGGAAGTCGGCGGAGGTTTTCCGGAGCTCATCAGATTTCCGGGAACATCTGACGTTCTCACTTCTTCCCGTTTTCACGTTGCTCGCGTTTCCTACCTTTTCGCACGCGGATCTCACGCATGAATGTATCCATGCGGCAGCTCGTTAGACGTCGGGCACCGAATTTATCTATCCATCCGACTGTCCCAGTTCTTCTTCTACCTTCCACCGTGTCCTTAAAGAGATCGACCGGCGGCGCGGCGTTGGAGCAGCGAAGTCTCCGTCCGGGAGGTATCTGCAGAGCTCATCACATCGTGCGAATCGCGGACGATTTTTTCGCCATTTTGGAGATATCGTCCTCGCCGTCGTTTGCTTTCTTCGTTCCGGAAATTCACTTCTCCTCGTTTGTCCACTGAACCTGAAACGGATGATTCGACAAACGCTCGCTCGGTCTGCACACATTGGAATTTCGCAGTCCTGAATGAACACCGAGGGTCCGCGTCCGGTCGAGAGCAGGATCTCCATTCCGGAACGTGCAACGACATATACTCTGACAAAATTCCTCAAACAACACAATTTCGACACAACTCGACGTCCTCGAGATTTGGAGTGTTACTTCGAGAGAGCGATATGAGCTGCAGCGAGCCGGAGGAGAAAATAGCGAAGTTGAGTCAATTTGTGAACCTTTGAAGAGGCCGAACTCCTCGGTTTCGCCCGGAATGGGAGGAAAAAGTAGGAGTAGGACTTAGTCATGAGAGCACTGTTAGCTCTTGGTCTTAGCCTAAGGCTAACTCCGGCCTTTGTTGAAGGAGCCGTCGTCTTTCTCCTCCTCCACTCCCTGTTTCCCAGATGCATAAGCTCGTTGAGTTCAAGATCATGAGGGCTCCGCTCGTCTCCGGAATTCTATCTTGATCATCCACGTCGTCGAGCCCTCACGCGGAATTTGAACGCAATAGGCGCTTCAATCCTTACCTACAGGAATCAAGATATGAGAACCGTAAAACTCGAAGCTGGATCGAGTTGGATATCATATATATTCATGTATCCGATGCTTCACGAGCCCTGAGATGCTCGTCTGATTGAATCCATCCTTCAATTTCCGCGGTGGCAATGATTACGACAAGAACCTCAGCCGCTCAACTCAGCGTGCCTAATGCGTGCCTCATGGGCGTTCGCAGAAAGCTCAGGTTCGCGTTTAGGTTGTTTACGAACTGCACCAGTGAGCTTTCCTGCGATTCCAATTACTTCTTCCGAGAGTTCTGTGGTTTTACAAAGTGTGAGGAGCACGAATACGGAGTAACTCGCGGTAGGAAGATAGGGAAGAAGAGGGAGACCGAATGTCGATTTGTATGCATGTCTGGTCCATAACTGGTCGGCGGTTGAGAACCCTTGACCAGTTATACCCCCGGGTTCATAACTGGTCGGCGGCTCAGAAGCCATGACCAATTAGGGAACATTTACCCATGGTAAATTTACCCTATGCGAGACGGTCAGCCCCGGGTATCGTTTGCGCACTACCCGCTATCTTGAATGGTCACAGTTCAGCCTCGAATTTATCAACCCTCGATTATATCGATTTCATGGATTCCGCCCTCCAAATTATATCGACGTCCCAAGTAATGCCGTGATAGTGACTTGAGCCGTGTTGGGAACTGAACCTTTCGTAAGATCTGTTATTTGCCCCAAACCTCCAGCTCCAGAGAGCGACAGATAATGATGATGATTCTCACAACGGGACCTTTTGGAAGCGACGGTATTCTGAGGGGAGGGGAGATCACACCCTTGCCTCGAGCATGAAGATTTCACACTGAGAGTTAGTTTCGCAATCCGCTGGTAATTATTATCATGATTCGAGGAGTTCATTCCCGGAAGGCGCTGAGCGAACTTTACTCGATTTCGGGGGTTCGGTATAAATCGCTCCTGAATCGGGTCCTGAATCCTATGCAAAGTTCGGTTTTGTGATATTCGCCCATTTTGTCTCCGTTTCCGCAGAGAACAGGCCACAACAGCAAATCTGATCGCTGGCTCTGACACCAACAACTAACTCGGATCCAGAAAATTATTGTGAAAAAGAAGTTTTCGATGATCCCATTCGAGGATCAGCATGCGCGATACTAGAGCCTCATTTATCTATTATCATACTTGTGATCTAACGCGGAAAAACCTTGCTTCGAGTGTATATTTCCAACGTCCATTTTCGAACCCCGTCAGGTCCAGAGGACCCTACCGCCCGTGTTTCCTTTGGTTTGCGCTGACTGATTTGCGAGCGACGGCCCATCGTGCTTATCGTCCTCTCGCCCATCTCAGTTTCGTATGTTGAACCGATGGATCGAATTCAGATAAACGGAGCATCTCAGCGCACACCGGCCTGTGTAGCCCTGCGCCTGCGGCGCGGCGTCCGGAAAACGCGCCACATCACGAGACCTGACTGTGAAGGGCCCGTGGAGAAGCGCAATATTATTCCGGGATTCATATGCAATGGAAGGCTAGTGGAGCTGCTGGTAGAAGAGCGTCAACGACATTTCCACGCAGAGAAGAGCCTACGAGTTTGAAGCCGCACGAATAGGCCGCCGCAGCGGCGGCGATTCACGATGTGTTCCCGTCTCGAGCTCCCGGTTCGCGATCCTGTGGATCGGATACGTCTAATGGTTTCGGTTCTACAATGGTATCCTTGGTGACCCTGAATGGTGGATAGTGGCTAGCAAGCGAGTATGTACTCGAGACACTCCTCTGAAAACACGCTTCATCTTGAGTTGGCTTGCGATGTGACCTTCGATCGAATGATTATATGCCACAATTCCTAAAACTCGGAACCCTTTCTGCCAAGTATTCCTTTTCTTCGTTAAAACCCGGTATCCCCAATCCAGGGATCCCTATACCCGCCATCCCTATAGCCCGATTGTCCCAAAATCAGTGTTGGGATCTCGAGGGGCCAAGAGCAGGAGCGGTTGGCATCTGACACGGCCGATGCAGACGAACGCATGTTGCGCGTCTAATGAATTAGATTCAGCAACTTGGATCTCAACTGTTCAATGCAAGGCTTGCGACCGAAACAGAGGAGGTGAAATAAGCCTTGCGACCATTCTTCTCGGTTCCCGGTTCCACTGTTCGACTTCTTACAATTAGCTTGTTTTTGGAATGCTGCATGTTGAATTCCCAAGTTTATGGGAGTCAGAGAACACCTCATGGGATCCCATTTCCGCCTGCCTGAAGTCGTGAAATGTGCCTTTTGTGGCATCATCATAGAAGAATAATTCACGATAAATTAGTACATTGTCTGAAGATTTCCGAGATCCTGTTTGGAAAGCTCAACCTTGTCTTGATTTTCGTCATGGCATGCGCATTCATTGAGATATTGAGTATCAGGGATGCCCAGTTGATGGATACCGGGCATTAGGGCTATCGGGTTTTGGGGATACTTGGTGCAAGCGGATCGAATGCCGGCGGCCTCCGATTTCGCGAATTCTGGGACGGCCTGATCGTGACCGCCCAGAGCAAGTTCCGAGCGCCGCCACTCTTCCATCATCGAAGTTGGTCGAGCAGATTGGGCGACTCTCTAGGAACTTTTAGGAACCTGCGGTCCTGAGACGTTTTCGATACCGCGGCTTCGCGCTCGTCGTCTATGCTCATGCTGTCACGACTCACGCCACGACGTCCGGCCTCGGTGAGTTGCCATGGCTTTGCATCATCTCGCTGTCGAATTGGATCATGAGATCTTACGAGCGTGTAACACGTTTCGAGTGCGCTTAGTGAGCAGGGCTCGGAGTTTTCGCCTTCCTGCACGGACGATCTCACACTTTGGACCAACAGAATCCACCCGCGGGGCACTCTCTCGCAGCTTTACTCAGCTGACAAGGGGTCAAGGATGGTATTCGCCGCTGGACCCGTTCCCGGATCCGAAGTGTGAATAAGGGGGTAGAAACGATTTGGAATGCTATCCGTGTCAAGTATTCCGACCATCGAAAGGCGGTAAGCGGCCATCGCGAGATAACCAGTGCAGATTTCCCGGAATTGGTTGCTACGGTGCGCCGGATCGCCGGTTCATCGGTGGCCGAAGCCGATTCAAGATGTATTCCGTGAACTCGATGAAGCGGCGACCGAATTACCCACGACCGAAGAGCCGCGGCCGAATGGTTTCTTCTTCTCCTTCCGAGAGTGTCCATCCGATGGAAAATGACCTGTCCTATGGGCGTCAGTGCGAGCCAGTTGCCCATAAAGGATGAAGGGGAATGACTACATTGAGCTGGAAATTCGTCAAGATTTGGGCACCGTATTTTATAGTTATTCAGTATTGAGCTTTACCATAGCCGGGCTCGTACTTTTGCATGAAGAACTTTTCATCACAGCTGCTGCGTCTGCAAATGCAGTTTCGAGGTTGAGGATTCTTAGCATTTATCGAGATAACTTTTTAACTCAGCTCGGAGATCGCAACCTCAAATCTCAGAATTCGAGCGATAGAAGCATTCACGAGTCTGCTGTCAGGAGGCTCACCTTTCGCAGTCGACGTTTTCGTAATTTCTGTTCAAACATAGCGTGATCCCGTACAGCAGCCTCCATTTGCGGATCACCTTCCCAGTGTGTGGGCGCTCTCGACATGCCAAGAATGGTCTTTTGAAGCCCCTTTTCTTGAGGAACTCATACAGATCTTCTTTCCGATTCACGAAGAGTCTATATTGATCGGGGTTAGGTTCTGGCCAATCTCTCATTGTCACTGAAGAGGTTGTATAGGATCATTGGTGTTACAAGGGCAATCCGGTAACAGTACGAATTTCAATATGTACTGTCAGTGTCACAAAAACTTTGGATTCGTGCCATCTAACTCCAGGCGTTCGGCTAGTTCGACTGTTTTCCTCAGCCATCCCATGAAGGTCCTCACATCGGCGCTAGAATCAGAGACAATCTTTGAGAGTCGATAGGCTGGGGTCTCCATGGGGCGAACGCTAGAACGGAGGTTTGGACGAGGCAGCGAAAATAATCCGAATGATGGATGAAACGACTGCTATTATGCTATTATATGATAGGGAAGTTATCTATAAACATCCATCCTGAGCTCGAGACGGATGGCCGTAGACTCTTGTGCTGGCTCCGATTGCAGAGGGAGTATTCCAGCGGGCTCACGAGGGTGAGGCAGACAAAGAACAACCGCAGCTATGAGAGCTCACTCTTACGGGCTAAACGATATGGCAGAGCTTTTGTTCAGGACGCTGCGCCGCATGTCCGACAAACTCACAACCAGTGTGCAAGGGCAATGGTTCTTTGAATGACACTCACTACATTTGGAGGTATTGGCCCCGGAACCGGAATACCTCCGCCAGAAGCGTATCGCCGTTTTCCAGCAAGGGCACGAAGTATTCACTCAACCTCTCGGTATATTCTCTGTATTCGGGGCCCCTGGCATCTGAAAGACGACTCGATTGGAATCTCCATATCGAGCTGCTTCAGATGCTCGGATAAATGCAGCTTGAACCTACATTTTTTGATCAGATCATCAGGCAGAACATTCATGTCGTCGTTTGTGAATTGAATTTGATCGACCTCCCGGTCGTATTCCGTTAGTCCACGGATCGAGTAGCTGGAATCAAGTCATCATGGGTGAGACATACAGGAGATTCTCTTGGAGTACTTCCGGAACGGACGAACATATCCTTCACTAACACTTTCTGGTGACTCATCAAATTGGCACAGCTGATCCCGTTTACGTCCTGATGGTTGTAACAGTAGCCAGGAATATGAAGATATGTAAACGTGAAAACCGGCCTGGAATGAAATACTCCGGATGAATCCATCTATGTACTACCGAATCATAGAATTCACAGAACTCCGATGCGTCCCTGGCTTCTGCGTGGTGGTCCCCTTCCAGGCATGTGATTGATCCGATTCTCCCACCGACAACATCTCAATGATAGCTGAATACCCAAGTGATGTCTTTAACGGAGAATCACCTGTTTCGCTCCACTACTTCGATCTGCTGCGTCGCCAGAAACAATCCGTCATCATTGATTTTCAGCGGATCGAAGCCCGGTTGGACAGCGAAACGTTGCAGCGACGGCGGAGCCTGCTGCGGACCGCTCCGAGCCCCTCCCGCCAGTTCGATACGTTGATCCATGAACTCGAAGAAATCCTTGGTAACCGGCACCCACTCCCTTCCCCAGTCCACTCGGACTCCATCCTCGTCATCGAGAAGCTGTCGAAGCCGATATAGCGTCACTTGTTCGAACCCGTTGGAATGCGGATCGAATACTTTCAACCCTCCTCTCTCTTTCAACATGACGTCGAATTGACGGATCAGAGAACAGATCGGTAGCATGGTATCGACATCCGCGAGAGAGTCACGAAGCAGTACACCGTGGACTCTAGCATGACTGACGCCGTCCCACAGGGAAACGTCTTCTTCCGGAACATGAAAATCCTTTGGAGTTGCGAAGATACGCATGTGCCCATCTATCGAAGAGGGTACCCAACCTACGTCTCCAGTGTCAGGCATCACGAAAATATCCGCTGCGTCGAATCTCTCGTATAACTCGGCATACTTGAATACAATATCTGCCGTAAGAGGCGTCCGGTTGGAGGATTTTTGGAGCATAAATACGTTCCGGCTGTATTCTTTCCATCTCTCGACAGCGATCTCTTCGATCTCCGTGGCGGTCATGTTCCGTTCCTCGGATTCATAGAGGACCCTGAGAGGCTTTGGTTCGGCGAACAAACCCCGTAGACGCGAAAAGAGTTCGCGGTACAGATTGCCATCGCGTTTCCGGGTCCGGAAAGCTGGATTTTCTTTCTTGACCGTGGCGAAATCCGTCGCAGAGCCTCCTCGGATGATTTCCCCGGAGTCCGTCGCGGATCTAGGAGATTCCAGGGCCCACATGAGGGCGCACGCCATTGTGGTGTATCCTAGCATTCTGAGACTTCCCGATGCGGTGAAGCCACCTCCACGCAAACGCAACTGTCTTACATCGGAGATGAGTGCATTCAGGTAACTATAGAGGCCTGCGGAGAAAAATTGAATTTCGCGCAGCATCACGAATCACGTAAAGGGATTCCTCAATATATTAACTTCGTTATCTTTTGTAAAACGAAAACTCTTTTAGAGGAACGGTGTAGACAGGCGCGATCGGAGATTCTGAATTTGATTGATTTTTTCCCCGACCATGACCGAAGCTCCCGGATGACTCATCATGAGATGAGATTCCTTGATCAAAGCTGACGCCCATGGGTAAGATCAGAGCATTCTCGGGAGGAAGTGGACCGGTTCGGACATGTTATCTCGAGACAAGGTTATACGTCCTTGTAATAGAATGGAGAACGTGGCTGAAGTAGAAGCTCGAGACAAGGTCAGTCAATGAAAGAGGGCTAAAGTTACGAGTATGTCCAAGTATCTGACTTACAATGAGTCATGTGTTCATGTGGCGAATGAATCGACCTCGGAGGTGTCACCGCATTCCGCATTCAACGCATTCCCCTATCTTCTTCGCACCCCCCCAAAAAACCCCCACGGGGAAATTGAGCGCTTCTGATGCGCTCGTCTGGAATTTCTTCTGAAGACTTGCCAGAACGTCTGGCCTCACTCATGACACCTGTCGCGTTGCTTGGAATGCCCGCCAGATGTCAACTAACGCCTTGAAGCCTCAGAAATCATACTATGACCTCTCAATTTCCTGATGTTCCAGGAAGATTCCAGCCGGAGAGAGTAAGATTGTTCTGTGAATTGGAGATATGGACGGAGATTCTAGAGTAGGGAGTGTTCAAGTAGAAATCTCAGGCGCGCCTGATATTTCCAGGAGGGGGTCTTGTTACGAAGGAATCAGTGAATTAATTCGTCTCATGGTTATCGGTCGGACAAGTTTGACTCCACTGAATCATGGCCTGGTCCGTTTTGGATCATCCCGACCGCTAGCTTCCTTACGACAAACTCTGATGTCACGCCTTCGGTTCTTGTGATCCGAACAGAATCAGGAATGCACAGTGATGAATTCTAAGATTCATAAGTACGCCACTAGTTTTGTTAGACATATCCAAATCATTTTTGTGGAAGCCGATGGTGAACTTCATCATGTAGAACTCGTCGCCACAGGAGCCTGCTCTGCAAATTCAATATTTGAGTGGAAAGTTTCGGACATTTCTGGACACCACTGATTACATCTCTTGACCGTCAATCAACACTCGATCAAGACCCTGATCTTGGATTCATACTTTCTGCAGTCTACATTTCAAAAATCTTTGTTGGTCAGAGAGTGATCGATAGCAGCAGCTTCTTTTCCCATCCTCAGCCGGTCCCGAGCCCACAGGCTCTCGACAATTGAAAGACGGAACCATGGAACCAAGGCCCGTAATTTGTTCAATGAGAGCTTGATGTGCTCGAACAAGTTCTCCGAAGGTCAGATGACGCACGCGTGTTAGAGCGCTATTGCGTCGTCGGGTTCGAAGCGCTGGGCTCTCTTCCTTGACCACAACGAAATACGTTGGAGCGCCACCTCTGACGATTTCCACGGCGTCGTGCTAGGTTTCGGTTGTTTCCAGAGATCACACGAGGGCACAAGCAACTGTCGCGTATCCAAATGGTCTCAGAGTTTCCACTGCGGCCAATTCAGCTCCACGCAGACGCAGGTGTTGGAGATCGACAATAACCGCACCCACGAAGTTGCAAAGTACAGTACAGCAAGCACGCTAAAGCCGACAAGGGTCATTCGAAACGCCGCGAACCATAACTGTCCAGGAAGGGTGGCCGTAGTTGATTCAAAATGTGTTTCGTGAACTCGTAGAAGCGGCGACCGAATTTCCCACAACCGAATATCCGCCGTCGAATGGGGTGTACCAGCTTCAGAGTGAGCCTTTCTCGTTTCAGCATGCGGAATCCACTCCAGGAACGATTCAGCCTACCAACGTTGACAGCGGCTAGATATGCTCACCCATTCACGAGTCAGACCTCCCGTGGATAGCGATAACCTTCTATTTCTCCTCTGCGGAAATTCCTTAAAGGGGGTTTCGTCGGGTTCCCACTTGTATCTACGGGGCGGTCTGTGAAATTATAAGCACCCTCCGAGGAGCAGCTCTGCCTGAAGACGTGTTAGGATGGATGGGATGCCTCAGCCGTATTCCTTCTCGCTGGATTTCATCTGCAGAAGCTCTATTCCCGTTGAGAGGTCGAGATCCGCTTCGATGTTTCTCAAAAACAGCGGCCCAATGCATCGTCTCCGATTCAGAGAGCATGGGCATGGCGCATCCGCGAAAAACACAGATCGCCATAAGCGACCGAACGGAACTGACGCGAAATGTCCATCCGATGGAACATGACATGATCAAGAGACCCTGTCCTATGGACGTCATTGCCAGCCACTTGCCGCCAACGGATGAGGAAGGGGAATGACAACATTTTGCTGGAAATTCGTCAAGATTTGGGCACCGTATTTTATCATTATTCACTTTGGAGCTTAACCAAAGCCGACATAGGGCCTTTTCATGAAGAACTCTTCATCACAGCTGCTGCGCCTACAAACGCAATTTCTACGTTGAGGATTGTGTCCATTTATCGGGATAACTTTCTATCTCAGATCGGCCATCGTAACCTCAGATCTCAGAATTCGAGCGATAGAACCATCCACGAGTCTGCTGTCAGGAGGGTTACCTTTCGCAATCGACGTTCTCGTAATTTCTGTTCAAACATAGCGTGATCCCGTACAGGAGCTTTCGGAGGGGCTCATCCTTGAATGGGGGCTCCCGACATGCCAAGAATGGTCTTTTGAAACCCCGTTTCTTGAGGAACTCATACAGATCGTCTTTCCGGTTCAGGACGTGTCCGAAGCGATTGAGGTTGAGTTGTGGCCAATCTCTCATCTCCACTAGAGAGGTTGTATAGGATCATTCGTGTTACAAGGGCAATCCGGTGACGGTACGAATTCCAATATGTACTGTCAGTGTCACAAAAATTCGGGATTCGTGCCATCTAACTTCAGGCTTCCGGCTAATTCGAGGGTTTTCTTCAACCATCCCAGAAAGGTCCTCACTTCGGCGCTAGAATCAGAAAAAATCTCTTGGAGCCGATAAGCAAGGCTCTCAAAAAAGCGAACGCTAGAACGGAGGTTCGAACGAGGTAGCCAAAATAATATTATGATGATGATGGGGAAATTATCAGTGAAGATCCATCCTGAGCTCAAGACGGACGGATGGCCGTAGACTCTTGTGCTGGCTCCGATTGCAGAGGGAGTATTCCAGCGGGCTCTTGAGGGTAAGGCAGACAAAGAACAACCGCAGCTATGAGAGCTCACTCTTACGGGCTAAACGATATGGCAGAGCTTTTGTTCAGGACGCTGCACCGCATGTCCGACAAACTCACAACCAGTGTGCAAGGGCAATGGATCTTTGAATGACACTCACTACATTTGGAGGTATTGGCCCCGGAACCGGAATACCTCCGCCAGAAGCGTATGGCCGTTTTCCAGCAAGGGCACGAAGTATTCACTCAATCTTTCGGTATATTCTCTGTATTCGGGGTTCCCGGCATCTGGAAGACAAGCTCGATTAGAATCTCCATATCGAGCTGCTCCAGGTGCTCGAATAGTTGCAGTTCAAACCCACATTTTCTGATCAGATCATCAGGCGGAATATCCATGTCGTCGTTTGCGAATTGTATTTGGTCGACCTCCCGGTCGTATTCCGTTAGTCCACGGATCGAGTAGCTGGAATCAAGTCATCGTGGGTGAGACATACAGGAGATTCTCTTGGAATACTCCCGGAACGGACGAACATATCCATTTCTAACATTTTCTGTTGTAGGATCAGTTTGGCACAGCTGATCCCGTTGATGTTGAAAAGTTTGTGACAGTAGCCGGGAATATGAAGATATGTAAACGTGAAAACCGGCCTGGAATGAAATATGTCGGATGAATCCATCTATGTACTACCGAATCATAGAATTCACAGAACTACGATGCGTTCCTGACTCTTACGCGGTCGTCCCCTTCCAGGCATGAGATTGATCCGATTCTCCCACCGACAACATCTCAATGATAGCTGAATACTTAAGTGATGTCTTTAACAGAGAATCACCTGTTTCGCTCCACTGCTTCGATCTGCTGCGTCGCCAGAAACAATCCGTCATCATTGATTTTCAGCGGATCGAAGCCCGGTTGGACAGCGAAACGTTGCAGCGACGGCGGAGCCTGCTGCGGACCGTCCCGAGCCCCTCCCGCCAGTTCGATACGTTGATCCATGAACTCGAAGAAATCCTTGGTAACCGGCACCCACTCCCTTCCCCAGTCCACTCGGACTCCATCCTCGTCATCGAGAAGCTGTCGAAGCCGAGATAGCGTCACTTGTTCAAACCCGTTGGAATCCGGATCGAATACCTTCAACCCCCCCTTTTCTTTCAACATGACGTTGAATTCAAGGAACAGAATAGGAAGCGGCAGCGCGACATCGACATTTCCAACGGGGTCATGAAGTGGTACCAACTGGTTTCTCACACGACTGACCCTGTTCCACAGGAAAGCGTCTTCTTCCGGAATTTCCAGTTTGTGTGCTATTGCGTCGATACGCATGAACCCATCCGTCGAAGGGGGTAGCCACGCTATTTCCCCAGTGTGATCGACTATGTAACACTGCGCCGCGTCGATTCTTTCGCTCAACTCGGCATACTTGAATACAATATCTGCAGTGAGAGGCGTCTGGTTGGAGGTTCTTTCGAGCGTAAATATGTTCCGGCTTGATCTTTTCCATCTCTCAACAGCGATCTCTTCGATCTCCGTGGCAGTCATGTTCCGTTCCTCGGATTCATAGAGGACCCTGAGAGGCTTTGGTTCGACGAATAAACCCCGTAGACGCGAAAAGAGTTGACGGTACAGTTTGCCATCGCGTGTCCGGGTCCGGAAAGCTGGATTTTCTTTTTTAACAGTGACAAAATCCGTCGCAGCGCCTCCTCGGATGATTCCCGTGGAGTCCGTCGGGGATCTAGGAGATTCAAGGGACCACATGAGGGCACAAACCACTGTGGTGTATCCTAGCATTCTGAGACTTCCCGATGCGGTGAAGCCACCTCCACGCAAACATAACTGTCTTACATCGGAAATGACTGAATTCAGGTAACTATAGAGGGCTGCGAAGTGGAAAGTTATTTCACGCATCATCGCGGTAAGGGAGGATTTCTTAAAATATGAACTTTGTTATCCGTTATACAAAACACTCTCTTAGATAAAGGTCGCAGATAGGCGCGATCGGATATCCTGAATTTGATTGAGTTTTTCTCCGACCATGACCGAAGCTCCTGGATGACTCATCACGGGCCTGCCGACGGAACTTTTCCTGTAACGACGCGACGTCACAATCTCTCGATCTGCGTTTGCGGATAATCCGACACGTTGATCCACCCCTCTTTCGGTTGGCACCTCGGAACACATCAGGAGGCCTTCGTGCTCTGTGTCCGGCGTCATCCGCTACCGGATGAGAGAAAAATTCAGTGTTTCCCACTGGAGTGGAAGGAGAAACGGAGGGGATCCTCGTTTTGCAAGGGGAGCATAAACCTCCGGGAATCGAGAACGCCGCGACGCCCCAAGATGGGGACTTGGCGTTGCGGGAAGTACAACCTGCCAACAACCAAAGACATCGCGGGAATCGCCGGCAGTACAAGCTTCATTTATGAACGAAAGTTGCGACTGGAGGAACATGAAGTTGCAACGTGAAAAACACAGTGTGCCGACTTGAACCACGAAGTGACAACTTGAACCACGAAGTAACGGCTTGAACCACTGGGTAACGACAAAAAAAACTCGGTGTGTTGGCCTAAACCACGAAGTGGCGATTCGAGAACATGAAGTGGCAGCTTTCAACCAGAAAATGGCAACTTGAACCACGAAGGGGCGACTTGAGAACATTCAGTGGCAACTTTAAACCACGAAGTGGCGACATGAGAACATCAAGTGGCAACTTTAAACTACCAGGTGGGGCCTCAAACCACGAAGTGGCGTCTAGAAAACACAGAAACGTTACACGAAAACGTAACGCGGAAACGTTACACTCAGAAACGTGACGATTTCCAGCGGGAGTGTGGGCATAAACGGATCCTCCGTTAAAAGAGCCATGTCGAAGCCAGGTGGTGAAGTCGCTGGGCGTCTCAAAGTTTGAATGTTGATTGTCAATCATTCGCAGAATCATCCCTAGGAAATCGATACACGATGTTTGGGAAACCACTCCTCACATTGCATGGGAGTCGAGAGATGGAGGGTTCGTAGAGGTGAATCACATGACAATGTAGTAGAGACGCCCGCATGAAGAGAGACTGCTTGGGCATATCAAGCTGAGGACTGGAAGAATGTGGTGCCTCCGAATCGGAGTTCAACCTCAAGATGCACTTGTGAAGGGTAACTTCAGCGCAGAGCAGTTTAAGCGGTTCCGAAGCATCGGTTGTGAGAATAAGCGGCTTCGTGAAGACTGGGAGCGCAAGCACAGTATTCTGCGTTATCTTCGCTTTCAGTGTATCGAATGTTTCTCGGTGCTCCCGTGTCCGCACGAACTATGTTCGGCATCTTAGAGCATGAGTCTCGACAGCGGTCTCGCAATGTTCGAGAATGCTCTTATGAGTTTCCCGTTGAGCTCTGCTTCTGATTTCGCAATTTACATTGAGCAGAAAAATGCAGTTCTCTTTGACGACTGCAAGGTAATAACCGAAAAACCCCGATTATTAGTTTAACCCATCGTTGTTAGAAGGATTACTGGAGCCCGCATCTTGTTCTTCTCGGAGCATAGACGATTGCTTTGGGCTTCTCCGATCTCTCCTCTTGTTCTTCTGGCTGAGTCGAATTTCGGACACGTGCTCGTCCTCGGCGCCTGATTCTTGTCGTCTGTGGTAGGAAATGTTCCTTTGCGGGTTGATCTGGCGCGATTGCTTGCGAGCATTGCTTTCTCCCTCGAGAAACTTGATCAAGTTGTCGAACTGTGACTCACTCGCAAAATCCACGTTGTGATGGAGAAGGAACTTGACTATGAGCTTCTCAGGAACAGCTCCCCTCATTCCTTGGAGCAGAAGAGGCACGTGCCCCGGGCGCAAAACTGGAGGGGCGCAACGTTCAAGAGGGCGCAAAGTCCAGGGGGCGCGGAAAGTAAGCTGAAGCCTAGATCCGCTGTAAGAGGAACTCCATTTCTCTCGTAGAACAAAATCGGGTCCCGGAAAGGTCAGGAGCCCAAAGCAGGGGAGACGGGAGACGGGCGTGACTGAAGTTCTATGATATTCGTGATTGCAGTAGGAATGCAGATCGTGTCGAGTTGCTGTATCGCGCCGAGAGTCGTTCAAGGCTTATCTCAGTCGTTGCCTAAGGTATGGTGTTTGCCATGTGATGGCCTTGCATTCGAACCGAATCGAAAAGTTTCTCAAGCAACCATTCCCTCCGAGCGGTAGAATAACCGGCTTGGGGTCTACGACTTCTCGTCGACGCCGTTTCGCTACCGCCGTTTCGTCGCGGGACATTTCGTCGCCGCCGTTACTTTTTGGTGCGAGTGTGTTGGAATCTCATTGTTCTTCAGAGAGTGATCGTCCGGAATGGCTTGATAGATCCTTTCGGAAGTGCGGAGCCTCACAAGAAACAGTTCTCCGAACTTTTCCAACTCGTTTGGAGCTTCCAACAAGGTTTTTAGGCTTGCATTCTCTTTCTGTGTTGGAGTCTTGCGGTCTTCTGTCAACTTGATATATGCTGAGACACATTCGGCAACATCCTCGAAAAACTCGTCTAGTTTGGTTCTCTATAGATCATTGTACACAGAGTGAAGATGAGCTCTTAATGAGCCTTGGCTTTTTCCGCTGATTCGCGGGTTCCCATGATCGGCCGCGCCAGGAGCAGTCGGGAGCTACGATTCGACGGATCAGTAAGTACTTCTTTCTACCTATATAACCTCACTGACCATTTCCTCAACGCTCTAGAAATCGTTTTGAGATCCCTTGATTTACGGATAATCCAGGGAGATTCTACCGGAAACGTTAAAAAGTACTGTGGGTTGGAGATATTGACGGAGATCTTAGAGTCGGAAAGGTGAAGTTAGGACGATGGAAGCATCTCAGTTTGCCGGGAGGGGGTTTTAATGACGCAGGGATTGACGCAGGGAAGAGAATTTATTCATCTCATGGTTACAGGTCGTACGAGTTTCCCTCCACTGGATCTTGGCCTGGTCCGTCCAGAATCCTCCCGACCGCTATTTTCCCAACAAAAACTCCGATGTCACGCCTTGAAGTCTCATGAACCAAACGGAATCAGGAATGCAGGGTGATAAATTACAAGTTTCATAGGGACGCCACAAGTTTTGTCAGTTATATCCACATCATTTTCTAGAAGCCAATGGTGCGCTTCAACATGTAAAACTCGTTGCCACAGGAGCTGGGTCTGCAAATTCAATCTTTGAGTTAGCAGTTTCGGACTTTATGGACACCGGTCAATGCATCCCGGAAACGTCGATCATCATGTCGATCAAAATCCCGATCATGGAGTCTTACTTTTCGCAGTCTACATTTTCGAAATCTCTGTTGAGACAGAGAGTGATCGTTTGCAGCAGCCTTTTTTTCGCCTCAGCCGGTCCCGGACCCACAGGCTCTCGACAACCAAAAAACGGAACCTTGAAACCAAGACCCGTAATGTGTTCAATCAGAACATGTCTCTGAACCACGTAGACTCCATGGCTATTTGCTGGGGATTCGACCCATCCTGACATCTTCTCTGGAAAAAAAAATCGGGAGAATAATTCGCTCGGTCACGATCTCGATTCGTGGGAATTTATTAAGAATTCCAATAAGAGCCCAATGCAACGGGAACTTGTCGCTCTCACCTTCAAACTCAAATCTTCCAGCTGATTCGAAAGTTTTCTGGAGCCAGCCCAGATAAGTCCTCACTTCGGCGCTGGAATGAGGGAATATCTTGCTTCGATGAGAGGGTCTCAGCGAAACGAATACTGCCACAGCAAATTCCAAGATCATGAGAGCTGCGCGAGCACACAAATGTTGGTCGATCCGGCCGAGACGCTACGGAGAGTGCTGAGAGCTCCCTTCCAAGGCACAATTGGGGCAGCAAGAGCTTCCGGTATACGAAGGAACTTGGCAATAGAGCGATAGCTTCTGAATACACTTCATTTCCGCGATCCATGGGGTCGCAGTGAATTAACCTCAAAACTGAACTCACTATTGCTGGAAATATTGCCCGCGTTGCAGAAATAGCTCGGCTAAGGACATCTCGCCTTCACCCGTCAGGGGGACGAAGAATCTCTGCAATTGCCCCACCAGAGTAGCGTATGAGGGGTTTTGCTCGTCTGAAAACCAAGCTCCGTGACTGCTGGGTACACTAGTATGCTTATGCAGTGATCGTCGATGATATTCGAACTCACATTTTCTTTTCAGAGCATCCGCCAGGATTCCCAGGTCAGGCTTATCGAATCGTACATCGTCTATTTCTCTGTCGTATTCCGTCAGTCCACGGATCGTATAACTGGAATCAAGTGAATACGTCGACGATGATCCATGGGTTTCCCTGATGGAGGATATCGGTGAGAACGTATTATTGCCTTCTCACCTCGGCGCATCCTGGGGTATCACGACACAGTCAGCTCCGAAAAAGCTCCTATGTTTATAACAGTAGCCCCGAATATGTATATAAGTGAACGTGAAAACTGGCCTGAAATGAAATTGCTTGGCTCCATGTATTTTGACCCTCGTTCCTTCAAACCTCCAACGAATCACCGAAAGTAACTTTTTCGATGACTCTCGTTGAGAATGATCGTACGAGATACCACCTGATATCCACAACGAAAGAGATACCTTTCACGCTCCAGAGTCTCCATACGTGGCGTCACCAAGAACATTCCGTCGCGATCCAGTTTTATTGGATCGAAACCTGCTGGCGCGATGAAACGTTGCAACGAAGGCGGAGCCTGCTGCTGCGGAGTATGTTCGTTCCTTTCCGAAAGTTCTATACGTTGAAACATGAACGTGAAGAAGTCTTGATTCACCGGGATCCAATCTTTCTCCCAAGCAACACTGGCTCTGTTCTCGTGATCGAGAAGCTTGTCGAGCCAGTACATACTCAAGATGGTGTATTTCCCCTCCAAGACATTGAAAACTTCGAAACCGTGGTCCTCTAAAAGGCCGTCGAATTCACCAACCAGCCCTTCGATATCAATTTTGAAGGTATTTTCAGACCCGACAACGCCGATTTCTAACTGGTCTGTGTCGTAACGATTGACCAAAATCCAATCCTGCAACTCATCCTCCGGAACTTCAATACTCCCTCCTCGAGTCGGGATAGCCATGAATCCATCTTTTCCTGGGAGAGTCACCAACTCTCCAACACTGTCGACGAAACAATGGGCTTCCGAAAGTCTGATGTCAATCGAGTTGTATTTCATAAGAAGTTCAATCGTGAGTGGGGTCAATCTTCCAGATCGCTCAACGATGTGCCAGGTGCCGGCTGCTTGGTTCCACTTCTCACGCGCGAACTGTTCAATTTGCATAGCCGTCATGTTTTGCTCTTGACCCTGGTAGCGGACCTTAAGAGGCTCCATAGCCGAGAATGTCGCGTTCATGTTCAAGAGGGCCTCGCGCCGCCGAGAACCATCGCGCTTCCGAGTGCGGAATATTGGGTTGCGCTTCCTGTTCTCTGCGTCTTCCGATGGGGCGCCACCTCGAAGGCTTCCAACGCTCAAGGTTTCTGATGAATCCAGAGACCAAATCAGGGCACACAGCGCCGCCGCGCAACCAGCTATCTTGACTGGTCTCACTGCCGCGAAGCCACCTCCACAGGGACGCAGCTGTCTTCGATGCAAAATGACGGCACAGAATACACTCCAGAGGACTGCGCGAAGGCAGAGGATTTCAAGCTGCATGGCAGCGCTTTGTCAAATTTCGTAAGTCTCTTGCTTCGTTATCCGTTGTCGAGATACATCCAGAAGGCGGTGTCTCAGTCAGGATGTGGCCAGTGACTCCGTTGATCTCCTGATCATTTCACATCTTGACATCATCTCCATGGTCTAGACTCCAGAGAAATGATGGTTCTCATCTGACAAAGAGAGAACGATCGAAAGGAGGCTACCCGAAATTGTGGAACTTGAGCGAATCGGTTTTGAAAGTCCGAAGTCTGCCTTCGTTTTGATGCAAGGCCTTCGAACCTTACAAGGAGAGAGTGTGAGGCCATCAGGGCGCAGACCTGATAAGGGAGGTACCAGAACTGTTCAGAACCGTTTCGGTCGAGCGAGAGCGGATCTTGTTGGTCCCACCGAGGGATGAGAAACGGCTGATGAGCTCCATCCTGGTGGGGCCCTGTTTCCGAGTACCTTCGGGGGGTAATGGGAGGTAACGAAGGGCAATGGCACCTCGAAGTAATGGCACCCTATCCGAGAGTGCCATCATAAACTCGGTATTCGGAAACAGGGGCCCACCAGGACGGAGCTCATCAGCCGTTTTTTGTGCCTCGGTGGGACCAACAAGATCCGCTCTCGCTCGACCAAAGCGGTTCTTGACAGTTCTGGTACCACTCTTTGAGATGTTCGACAGACCGATGGGCTCCAACTCATGCGAAATTCCCGCCGATTGAAGCGCACATGATCTCAGGCTTCTGAAGGCTCAAGGCCATGGGTGAAGGCCAACACTGTGGAAGCAGCTCAAGCCATCCTCACCCGTCACCGTGACCTCTAGCGGAAGTCCTCAGATTGAGCGATCGTAGCGGATTCATGACTCGAGCGAGTACAGGAGGTAATGGCTCTTCCTTGCGCAAGCACGCGGAATCGACAAAAGTAACGGCCGTTCCTCCCGACCCCTATGTAGTCCTCATCAGCAGCTCAAAGAGTAGCTATCCGGCGCAAGTGAAACGGCTAGTTGAACTCAAAGCCATTCCGAGGTCGACGTCTCAGGGATCCGACAGCGGGGCCCAGGGAACTACCGGCGCTGGGCCGGAGGCAAAGTGGTGTCTCTCTGTAGAGTTTTGACCTCCCGCCCTCCTGTAAAGAGGTTTAACTCATGGTCAATCAAAGTGAAGAGCATTGTGTCCCTTGAGATTCTGAGCTAGCTTCGCCCAGAATGCACCCTCTAGCTCTAGAGTGTACACATAGGCAGCATCCGGAGTTTCCAGATTGTCGAGATCGTTGGAACTCAATCTCGGAAACATGATTTTCTCACGAAACCAGCTCGAATCCACGCCGCCGACCGCGCGGGAACCCTGATGCACGTATGGTAAGTGGCAGCTGTAGGGACTTGTTACACTGAAACCACGTAACAATCAAAATCGTTACAACGAATTTGATTGTTAATACAACGAATACAACGCGTGCACGCTAGCGTACAGATCTTCAAAAGGTCGCTCTGACCGCAGACGCGAGAGAAAACGTTCGAAAACGTATTCGAACGGCTTTCCGGCGGTGTACTCTTGGTGCACCTTGTCGAGAGTCTATTGTGTTGCGCAATAAGCTGACTGTCCCCAATCACATCGCAACCGCCCCAAGCAAGAAAAGACAGCATTATACGCCTGATTTCACTTCTGATGGTTCTTGAGAAGGTCAATGCGATGGCAAAGAAGATTGATGTAGCGACATGTCAAATCAATCTCCGCATACAGAAGAACATTACGGATTACTTGAGAGCATCCGTGAAACACGAAACTTCCACCATGGTTGGTGGAAGCGTGATTCCAAAGAGTATTTCGTCAACGATCCAAATAAGAAGTTCAACCCATCAATATCATGAATCAAACGTCTTCATTGAATCGCATGCTGAACCGAGGTGAATCGGAGGGCGAAAAGAGTTGAAAAACAGATCGATCCTCTTTGAACGAGTTTTCGTTGGAAAGAACGGATTTCGCCGGTCCCCTATGGTTCGTTGAAACGAGTTTTTGCTCTATTACATATCCAACAACTGTAGAGTCCATTGAATCGACGTGAACGATACAGATCGCAGAGGAAGCCCGTCAAAATGCGGGCATCTCTTCTGGACGCCTCATAGCCAGATGAGGTCTTGGATTCCGACAGGCCTATATCTACAACTGTATGACATCATTCGTGTGAAGTAGGATTTTGGCATTTCATTTCGATTCCCGTGCGATCCTCAGTAGAAACCGATGGAGTACTTTTTGATGAAGAACTCGTCCTCACAGGAGCTCCGCCTGCAAACTGAATTAGTAGAGGGAGATTCTGGACATCTAACATCACCGGTTCATTAGTTTGAGCAAAATTAAACATCATGTCAACTGGGCTCCCGAATTTGTAAGCGTACATCTGGCAGTCTACAAGTTCGTAGTCCCGGTTAAGACAGAGAGTGATCAATTGTAGCAGCCCAAGCTTCTGCCAATCGTCTCCCGGGCCCACCGGCCCTCGACAGCTCAAGAATGGCTTCTTGAAACCGCGCTCCAAGATGTATCCGATCAGATCTTGTTTCCTAGTCTTGTAGAGTCCTTGGCTATTGGGATTGGGCTCCCTCCATCCAGACATCTTCTCTGGAGAACGTTCCCAACATTATTTCCAGCCTATCCCGTCAACAATCCGACCCTGATGTCCGATCGACGAGCATTCGAAGTCACCAATGTTCGCGGCTCTCACCTTGAAAATTGAATCTTTCAGCCAATTCTAGCGTTTTGTTCAACCATCCGAGGAAGGTCCTCACTTCGGCGCTGGAATGAGAGGCGGGAGATGAAACTCCAGAACGATGAACCATGCCACGGTGAATTCCACGACACAACTATGAAATGTTGCTCGCCGATCCGGTAGCGGTGCACACTCTCTTCGGCGAAGCCTCGAGAGTGAAGAGAGCTTTCCATGTCCGCAAATCTCTTGGAAACCTCACTCACTACATCTGGAGGTATTTTCCACGGAACTGAAATCGCTCAGCTAAGACTGTTTCGTCGCCTGCTACGAGGGGTACGAAATGTCTCTTCAATTGCTCCATGAAGAGATTGTATTCAGGCTCCCTCTGGTCTGGAACACCAAGTTCCGTGAGTCCCCGCTTACAAGCCGATCTTCATGAGATAATCGGTGGTATTCAGGCCCACATTGTCTTCTGAGAGCATCAGGCAGGGGTTCCAGGTCGGGATATGAGAATTGTACGTCATCTATCTCTTTTTCGTATTCTGTCAGTCCACGGATCGAGAAGCTGTAATCAAGCGTCATGCCTGTGATCGATGGATCTCTCCCATTCATTAAGCTCATTCACGGTCATGTTGGTTACGGCGAACACATATCCTCCTCACCTCGGCAGCGTCTGTGTGATATTCATACAGCTCACTCCAAACATGGTCTCTTGCCCAAAACAATGGCCAAGAGTATGAAGATAAGCGAACGTGAAAACGGGCCTGGAGAGGAAAGTCGCTAGATTGATCTATCGTGTGCTTTGTTTCCCTGAATTCTAAATCAATTTCCAAACTTCATACGCTTCTTCACTCTTTAAAAGAGTGTTGACCTTAATCTAGTCCGAATATTGCGTCACAAACCATGTCCTGAATGAAAGGGTTACCTTCTACCCTCCATAACTTCCATCTGTGGCGTAACCAAGAACAATCCGTCGCGATCTATTCTCAGCGGATCGAAACCCGGTTGCGCGGCGAAACGTTGTAACGGAGCTGGCGCCTGCTGCGGAGCCGCTTCATTTCTGTTCGATAGATCTTGACGTTGACGCATGAACTCGAATAGGTCAGGTGATACCGGGATCCACTCATTTTCCCAAGCCACACTGACTCTGTTCTCATGGTCGAGGAGCTTGTTGAACCAGAAGAGATTCAAGAGCATGTATTCTTCGGTCTCCTGATTGAGAACTTCGAAACCCTCCCTCCTCATGGCGTCATCAAAATATTCTATCAATCTGCGTAACGTCATGTCCACATAGAACCCGTCGTCCTTCATGAATACCTCTATCGTATCACGATTGAGACGATTGACCCTGATCCAATGGGACACTTCTTCGTCGGGAACTTCCAAGAACCTGTCGCACTGGATACGCATGTATCCATCTCTCGAATTCACAACCAACAACTCTCCCATACTATTAACGTAACACCGGGCTTCCGCGAGTCTGTTCCTCATACGGTCGAATTCGCTCAGGAGATCGATGGTGATCGGGGTGTAGTCTGTAGGTTGCTCAAATATGAGCCAGGTACCTGCTATTTCGTTCCATTGTCTACGTGCGAAGTCTTCAATCTCCACTGCCGTCATGTTCCGTCCTTGGTTTTGGTAGCGAACCATGTAAGGTCCCTTGTTCTCAAATTCAGCCTCCATATTCCGCAAGCGCTCGCGCTTTAAAATGCCATTGCGTCTCCGGGTTCGGAACGCTGGGTTCAACTTCGTCACCACAACGAAATCCCCAGGAGAGCCGCCTCGGAGAGTTTCCACGGGCTCGTTCACGGTTTCCGATGAAAACCGAGACCACATTAGAGCACAAACAGCCGTGGTGTATCCGAGTATTCTGAAAGGTTTGAGTGCGCTGAAGCCGTCTCCACGGAGACGAAGCTCTCTACGATTCAGAATCAAGGAACACAAGACAGTCCACAGCAGTGCGCGGTTGCTCAAGATTCCAGGAAGCATGACGGCACGTGACTAAATCAGTTCGCTCCTAGACCTCGTTATTTTTTCAAATCAAGGGACACTCTGCAGGCCATGAGAGTGTCCATCAATCTGAATGTGACCCACTGGATCGGATGTTCTCCGTTTCGCAATGCGGGAGGGGTCTCCAAACGCCAAGCGCTGTAGCTCACGCCTTCCAGCAAGGATCGAAGGCTTCGACATAGGTTCTCCGGATGGGCATCTCTCGTGAGTTCGAGACGATGATTTTTCACAGGAATCTGGGCAATCCTCGGTAAGGCGTCGAATTCCGTGGCGAGCTGTGCCTACTTCACCGAATCTGTACACGGAAACGAGTTTGGGCTCCTCGAGTGCTAGACTCTAGGTCCTAGAGTCCTAGAGTCTAGGACCCATAGCTAGAGAATTCCGTCTGACGGGGACAGGCTTTCATAGTATTTCGCGGCAAGGCGGCGAGAATGTGTCTCGAATTCATGAAGATTTGCGCCCCAATCACGTCGGTTCAGGAAACAGGCGACGAAGCATAAGTGAGTTTTTGGAATTTCTCGTTTTGGTGCCGTCTCAAAGCCGTGAGAGAAGCTCGAAATGAAGACCACAGAGGACTGCTTGATACTCGGTGACTCCATCGGCGAGTGTCGGTAGACAGCAGTAAGTGAACGAAGAGGTGGCGCAGTGCACGGATGTGAGTCGCTAGAATCGCCGTCGTTGATGGCCGATCACCCCCTAGGTTCAGCAGACTCTTAGGGAAAGTATGCGAGAGCCCACGCGAGTTGTTTCCGAGATCACCGGATTAACGTTGGTCAGTAGTCAAATAAACGACGGTATTAAATGTTCGCGTGTCAAGTCCAATGTCAGAACACGCGGTGGTGAGCCAGAGCGATGGAACTAAGTGGCCAATCCGATGCGATTGAATATGGTATTGAGGAAATCTCATCACAGCTGATCAGATGAATCTTCGATTAAAAGCTGACCTGGAGCTGGCGTGTGAGCGGTGCCTGGTTGATTTGATGAATCGCGGAACCCATGGCTTCGCTAGAGAAACTTTACTTCACGATCCATCTTAACTATCGTTTCCTCGTGTTTGGTTGTGTCTATCATTATTTAGTTTTCTCACCTCAAAACAAATCCGAAAATCCTTGCTGATTGCTCGAAGGGCTGATGAGAGCTCGCCAGTTTGAAAACTTATGTCAGGTATTCGATTGTGGTTCGGACGAATGCGACCGGTGAAGAGGCGTCTGAGCTCACATCTTTTCCCTCGTCTGCGTTCGTGGGCGTGGGCTCTGCGTCCGCTGACTCACTCGCTCAACCGAGCTTAGTACTCAGGCAAGTGGACGGATCGTTCGGGGAACTACTCCATTCTGGTTCAAGATGCCACAGCAGAAATCGCTGCTGAATACTTGTTGGAGATAATTTCGGTTCGGTTTTTCGGTTGATATGTTTTCGTTTTACACAAACATGAATGATTAACGACACGGCGAAACGCCAGGATGGACTCTGAAATTCTTCGGGAAACACCCAATCCACGATCCTGCTTGTATTGAGCTTCCCGGTTCTCATGCGAGTTCTTGAAAACAACGGCGGTAGGGGAATCTTGACGAAATGAGAATAGGAGGCTGGACTCGGAACCAGAATCAGTGCTTTCGTCTCGAATTCCGTTGAAAGCATAGCGCCCGCGTGACCTGAGTCTGAACCCGGGTGCGACCTTGTATGAAACATTTGAGTGGGCGTCCTTTTGAACAAACAGCAACCAAGCCAGCAACTCAGCCGAACGACCGATCGTCTGACAACCAGCTGTTGACTGCGGATCGTTTTCTGGTCATGCTGATGATGAGTTTTCGCGGTCCAACAAACGTGATTTCCGCGGAATGGCACTGAAACAACATCATCATGAGGAAAATATCCGGCCTGGGGTCTGAGTCGCGATCTTCCATTTTCATCGGATCCGGCGAGCAGATATTGGGATCGAAGACGAGCTCATCGGCTCAGGATATAATTTTTCTCCGTCTATTTGGGAACGATTCGAGCGTCTATGTCGCTCACGTTTCCCACTGGATCTGTGCAGAAAGCACGAGACTCTCAGTCGAATGCCGACGCACCAAAGAGACGAAACATCCACGTCGGAGTCTTGGCTCGCTGCCAGACCGAGAGAAAGCAATAGAACAGCCCAGATGCAAAACGTCGAATTTCCATTCCCTTAAAAATTGAGTTTCTTGCAGATCCTCGTAGCCATGGAAGAAGGCTACCTGTCCATGCTCACGGATTCTATCAGAAGACTATTTTTCTCATGCTGATTGAGGATTGAAAATGGGGTTCACGTAGAAAGCGTCCTAACCCCACCAGAGTTGTTCACGTTTTTCTCGAAAGCCCCGAAATTGCGATTACGACGTTCTGGATCTGGGCTCTTCAGGTTTACATGGCAGGTTTTGAGAAGAACGGCAGCCAGGAGAGCACTTCATGTCGACGATTCTCGCCGAAATTTCCCTCTTCAGGCTTCGCGCGGACATAGTTTTCCTTCAGTGAATGGTGACACCAGGGTGACCGCGGACTTCTGTCTTCCTACGCGGGAGCGCTGCGGAGGATCGAAATCATTGTCAAGGCAAGGTTTCTACCTCGTAACAGTATTTTCAACTTCGGATTCCGACCGTTAGCTCGCAACCAGCTGTAAGCCAGGCAAGCCGCTTGACAGCTCTTCCGAGAACTGTTTGCCGAGAATAAACTTCATAATCCGAAATCGCCAGCGTTTGCTGTGGCCTGCGGTGACTACTTGATGTCGAGCATTCCTAATCAAGTATGATATTCGCACACAGAAAAGACGTTTTTTATAGACTCGTTCCGAAGGACTCTTTGAAGCCGTCATTCTCACACGCTTGGTGATTTTATGGCCGAAATCGTCTTAAAAATTACCACGTTTCGCGAGCGGAACGGATTGAGAGCATTCTGAATACTATACGAGGTCCATGGAGTCACGATCGCGGGAGTGAAATTCGAGTTGAGACAAGATCCGCGATGCTCCGCGTCGGTACTGGCCGTTTCCGGAGACTCTCGTTCATTCTCAGACATCGACACGGAAGCATTGACGGGTTACGACTGACCACCTGAATGATCACAGACGAGAGGAGGCAGAAGAGATGTTCTTGTACTCGGAAAGAACAGGTAACAATATTCGAGGTTCGCGCGTCGAATGATTCAGCCGGGACAACTTCATATGCACCGCCCCTAATCGAAAACCCCCGAGACGATTTCTACCTGAGATTGGAAAGACAGCAAAAGTTCCGCCGCCAACTTCTGGAATCGGCCGGGCACAAAGAGCTTGACCATTGCGGAAAGTTCCGATGCAATTTCCGAGCCATCATCAAACCACCTCGTTGTCCCTCGCTTGGGGGTCCCTCAAGCTTGATGGGACCACGAGTCGAACAACCTCGGGGGGAGGGAGAGAAAACTAGTGAGCTCTGTCGTCTGGACGAGAGCGGCATTGAGTCGCGTGCCTCGGATGGGACGGAGTCGAACAGCTGTCCTCAGATCCTCGGTTACCCCCGGTCGGTCTCGACCCCCAGCCCACACCGCTAGGCTGACTGCTCTATGTTGCTATTGATGGCGATGGTGATAGTTGTGGCTGAGGCTCATTGTCCGATCTGGGGTCGAATCAGAGACTCACATTCTAGAGTAATACAGAGTTGTTCGGGATCGTCTACTTCGCAGTTGAAAATACACCCTCAAACCAGCGCATCGATATGCATGATGTATGCCTCCCTACAGGTTCAAGAAAACGGACACAGATGGCGAGACAGAACAAACGCTCGGAAGTTCTTCCTGATCTTGGTTGAGGAGGTTCCTACAAGGTGTCGTCTGCTGACTTCTGAAGTATTCAAGGTCGATGTGCATTCAGGCATCGTAAGATCGACAGGATGATGCTTCGAATGAAGATCGACACCCGTAGGCCAGCGGTCATGTGAGACTCCAAACTTCATGCGCTTTTTTTCGACAATTTCACTTTACACGATATTCCAGCCCCCGCTCTATGGCACCTCATCGCTCGAACTTCGTTATCGAAGCCGGAATACAATTCAGACACGTCAAAAGTTCGAAGCAGAGTAACGCGGCACCCCGCGGGAACCCATTGCAATTCGTGGATTATGGAAGCTCGTGGCGCCCTTTCCACTCATCTGCGCTGTAGGAGAGTCGAAACTGGGGAGGGTAACTGCTTTGGCAACTCAAGAGCCATACTGCGGCCCAGCAGCAACTTTGAGCAGACCACACTTTTGCCATGCGTCCTGCGGTCTGAACGAGTGCTTGGGATCTTCGAGTTCTTCTCTATCTGTTTTGCGTGCAGTGCATCCGTTGAACTCGCGTGTTAGCCGAAAGGTTGTGAATATCCCGTTGGGTCGTGAGGGTTGTTTCGTGATTCTTACTCGCGGAGTGATAAGCCTGTCATAGTAGTCAGAGTCTCGGCGAGATTCTCGTTTGGCTGTGCGACGACGACGACGAGCAGAGAGGCTCAAACGCAGGCAGGCAGAGCTCACTAAGCTTCTCCTAGTCGGCATGGGTGAGGCCGATAAGCCACTCACCCAGTTCGACAAGATACAGGATCCTGCCAAACTCAGCGAGCAAGAATGGAGAGATCGTCTCACGCCCGACCAGTTCTACGTCTGCCGACAGCGCGGAACCGAACCTGTAAGACAGCTGATCGCACCGTCCACCATATGACCAATGCGCTCGACGACACTATCGATTGACTTTGACATTTCATTCGAACCTGTACGGTTTCAAAAGGTCGTTTTGACAAGTTCGGTATTTTCGGAATGGCTAGACCGAAAATCTATCGAGATAACAAAGTTCTGTCGAGATGCACACGCCTTGAGCCTCGAGTGCCGGCCGGTCCGGTTGGCTCAGGCTCATCAGGGAACGCCGCAATTAATGGGGGTCATGATTCCGTATCTTTCTTTATGCTTTTTGTGGAATTCCCATTTTCATGTTCGTCTGAGACCGTTCTCAATATCCCTGCCGACACGTTGTTCCTGTGAGCCTTCACTTTCCCCCGGACCACCTTTTCGAACTCTTCAGATTGTTTCGCTAGCTTTTTCGATTCGGTTTTCGATTGACGGATCGTGGTAGGACAGTATTTTGTTTCTCCGTCAGCTTCCTCGGCGCCGAATCCACCATTGAAAGTGAAACATCTCCATCACTCGTCAAAACAACGTTTGAGAATGTGACCGCATGAATTGTCGTTGAAAGCTACCGAGACAGCCCCTTCGATCCGTATTTCACACTGATATCATTGTGAATCCTGGTTTCATGCGTGTTTCGATTCGCTGCTCGAAACATTTGGAAAGGTGCCCTTGCAGATAACGCCTGAGTTTCCATTGAGAACTCTCTGTCGAGCCCTTTGAATACGCGTTGGGAAAACTTCATTGAAACAAGTACCTTGACTCCTTCATCTGGGCTCCGGTATGGCAAGATTCCACTACGAACGGATCAGTCCTGAGTTTTTATTACGGATGCCTGTAGCCTGATTGCAGATCTAGAAAACGGACCCGATCTCGCACGAAAAGTCACGGCACCTATGATAGGATTCCGCTCTTGATGCTGGAAGTCGGCAACCCTTTGGATTTTGTCGGGCCATTCCTACCATCCCGTGGTGAAACGATTGTCGAAAATTGAATTAATCCACGTCTCTATTATTCGTCTTGCGGAACCACCAGAGAACGTTGGAGGTCGTCAAGTTTGTTCCAACGACAGGCTCGCTAGCCGTCTGTTCGTCTCAGTGACAGTCACTGTCATTCAATTATTGTTTCATTGTATCGTTGGCCTCTTCGAGACTCGGCGGAGGATCAAAAATACATGAGTTACAAGACACCGTGGCTATCATGATGATCATGATCAGAACGAAATGAATGAATTACCTCCTTGACGGAATTCCAAAGAATGACTATCAAACTATGCACCGATATCAGTCCAATGACCGTCAAAAACCCATCTACGACATGAAGTCAGAATCTCTCAAAACCACCCCTGAACACGCGTGTTTTCGCGTGAGTTGGAGTTCTTCTTCTCACGAAGCTGGCCGCATCCGGTGGCTTGCGTCATGTCTCTGGCCAAGGTCGGCTTCGCTATTCGCTCGCATCGGCCGCACTGACTGCACTGCTCACTGTTGGTCCAGTGAGTGGCTGTTTGTTTGACTGAATGCCTGCTCTGCAAGCCAGTCCGTCCGAACAGATGAATGTGCAGTATGCTGGTTAGTCAATGCTGCAACAATAACTGCTCGCTTCTTTCACTACGACTGAACTCTTGTGGATTTGAGTCTGACTCAGATTGAGACCATGAGTTTCCTATCGGTGTCCGTAATTACAAACTAAGACCCGGGAAGTTGTGGTCATCATCTACGGCGCCCACTGTTGCTCTCCGATCAACTGAAGTTGTGCCCTACTTATTGTTAGCGGCTTCCTCGAGATCGAAGACGATATTGGATCGATGTTTCATTTCACTAACTCCTGACACGAGCGATCAGGATCCCAGAGAACACATCCTGGAAAGATTGAGAACATTCGGGTATTTCGTCCTGTAGCTTTCTGCTCCGAGCGAGAAAGAAACTTTTTGAACGCGCAGCCGACTCTTCGAAATGAGATGCGCGAAAATTCCAGGGTGAAGCTTCACAGCACGGTCGATTCACGTGGAATTCAGTATCGGAACGGAGTCATCTGCGTCCATTGTGAATTTACTCTGGGACATCCAGCCTAATATTTGTCGAGCCATTTTCTTGAATCAGTCCAAGAAACCTTGGAGCCGACGTCGGTCGGTCGTCATTGCTAGATATAATGAGGTGGAGAATCACGGAACGAACTTCTCCCTGATTCTACTCGTTAAAGATTTTCACGAGTCGGTCTCGATTCCAAACCGATTCACGGAATTTTCGGAATTTTTCCCCCACGGCGGCTTCGCAAGAGATCGTCGAGCAGCGTTTGGTTATTGTCTGGACGATAATTTAGCGGTTCGGAACTCAAATCTCCCGTATGATCCGATCCTGGCAACAAGAAAATATTGACGGTAACTACCCTTCCAGGCATACATTGGGAGATACGTGAGGTTCGACAAAAAAGGAGCCTACCATTGCATGGCGTGTGACGCTTTCTTGTTCAAGTAAGTACCTAGTGTTAGTTACAACCGTGTGCCTCAAAGACAGCTTGCATTCAAAGCAACTCGAGCTGTTTCCAGCCTCAGAAGGCGTATCTTGATATCTCATCTCTACTAGGCATTTCTCGATTCCGGAACCGATTATTAGTGTCGACATTGACACAGCGATCATATTCATCCATTCCGTCATGGTCGCGTTCTTTCACGAGAGCTGATGAGATGCCAAAACATGAATTTCAATCCCGTGATCCTGGACGCCGAAATATTTCGTCGCGCGAGTAACCCAGGTCGAAGGGAGCAAACATTCGAAATTCGGAAGCACGATGGATGCTCTCGATTTTGAATTGAGATCGAGCGCTCAATTCGTGTCACTTGGTCTGGGCTTCGAGAGAAACACAAGCCAAATCCAGCCATTATAAACTGGGTGATCATGGCTGTGGCCTTGACATTCATCGAGATCCGCTGTCGTCCGGGTGTGCAGGTGCGGTGGTCCTCCTTTTGATCGAGAGTAGCGATCTCAATAGGTCACTGTTCCAGTCGATCGAACATCCCTTGAGGCAGTTTCTACCAAACAGATGTTTGGGATGAATCATCGGGGCATCCGCTGTCTTGTCGCTTACTCGTAACTTGTATCTACATATGTGGAAACCGATCGCGGTACGTGTTCCGAAAACTGTTTACGGAAGAACTCATGGCTACCGCAGTCAGATCGAATCAGCTCGCTCACGGGGCTGGTTCCTCTCGGAAATTCAAATAAATAACATCCTCAAACCGGAACAGGGTAGCGCTTGGAATGCTGCAGACTGTGCTGTCGTGCGAGGGCCTGCAGCTCTCGTATCTTGCTCTCTTAGGTTCCGAGGAGGGCCTGTGTGCGTTGTGTCTTACCTTTCGGTGCTGCCAAACTGACGGAAGGTGGGAAAAATATCGGAGATTTGAGTGCCGATTATCATTAGAGAGAAGGGCGTCATGAAACGATGGTGATAGATCAGGAAATCGACGTATTCAGATGCGACACGGAAGCTGAGCAGATTCGCTTCCATAATCACGAGCAGCTCATGATGATTCTCTTGCGGGCACTCGGTGCTGGTTTCGTCGGCATGCTCTCCGATCGCGTGGTACACACCAGTATCTCGAAGTTCACGGTTACGATCGGAGAATGCTCGTATCGGAGCGGCTATATCCGAAATCGTGCGATTATTCCGGTAAACGAAGAGCGGGCCTGCTTAGAATAAAAGAGGTGCGCCCTTTTTCGATCAATAAGCATTGCATGGAACTCAACGAAGAGTGTTGGGATCATTTTGTTCCGTGCTGTCGGTCGCATAAACGAGCAGCCATCAAGCGAGCTGAATCTTTGGAATTCGGCACTCCGAGAAATCAATCAATGGAGTGCAAGGACGCCGTCAGATATCAAACCTTGAGCTTGAGCGCGATATCTCCGAGTTCGCCGTTATTACGATGACCAGAAGGCAATGTCAGCGAGAACTTCCTCAGCTTTCGGGCGTGGGCGATGGGCTGAGTCTACGCTAGGGCGTAACCGCTGACATTGCCACAGCCTCCAGCATCAACAGCACTCGGCCACCGATCATAATCTGCCATGGCACTCTTCAATTTCCTTGCCCATGCGTGAGACACTCTCCGAATCGCTCGGTTTCCGCGTCTTCCTTTGGTCTGGAATGCTACACGTTTTCATTGGATTGTAACATCGTTTCATTGGAAGTGGAGCAGAAGATGCCCCGGAATCAGGCCGATTTCCGATTTTTTCCCACAGTGCGTTTTCGGGTGCGTGAGCGGGTGAGAAAGTGGTGAATTTCCGAAAAAGAAACTTTCGTTTTGATCTTCTCCGAACGGAATCACCAAATGGTGCACGAAGAGTTTGATCTCAATTCTTTTTGTGGCGAGGATTCATTCTTTTCGTGGTTCCAAGCTCATATCGGTATCAAACACCGTATATGAGGCTATCCGCCACCCTATGAGGCTTTTATGAAACGATCTCGTTCCTTTTTCTCGCGCAAACACCGTATCATAGCATGCGAATAGAGCATATCGTGGACCATTTCTGTGCGCCACGGTTTCTGTTGTCATGAAGCGTCAGGCATCGTTGAGGAGGTGAAGAGCACCGCCGCATGCCCATAAAACACCCACCTTTCTATCTTGCTAAATGTTCCCTCCGATTTCCCCAATACCTGTGATTTGCTTCCGAGAGTTCCCACGGGTGATCTCGCAAGAACACTCAAATAACAACTTTCCGCTTGTGACATCATGTGTTGATTGTCGTTTACGGCCCATGCGGCAAGTTGCGAGCCGTGTTCTCATCTCTTCGATGCGTTCGAGAGCCGATGTGGTTTCGCAAGAGATCATATATCGGTCATGAAGCACTCGTATTTTGATGGGCGGCTATTTCTGAAGGAGAGCATTCGATGCAAACTCATTCTCTTCCTCGGTCGAATCACCGCATCTACATACAAGATCCACTTCCGCGAATTTCATAAAGTCAAGAAACGTTCCCATGATCCACGATATCAGGCGCTGCAAGTTATCCCGCGACAATACGTTCAGCCGACCCTGAGAATTCAGACAAGACGTTCTTTTCTCGAATTTCTTGATGTCCGAGGAGTCTGGTGTTGGCAGTTCTTCAGTGCTGCCAGCAGGCACGCACGGTGGGTGGGTTAATAAGTTTCAAGCAGGAAGACTTGGCTGACTGAATCCAAGTTTGTGCATCCGCTGGAGGAAATTACGTTTTCATCGCCTTCTCGCTTTCATTCCGTTACCAGGTCCACTGCGAAGTGGATCATCCCGTGGAGCGGCTCAAAGCGTCTTCTCCGCTGACCATAGAGCCGCCTCCGGCCCATTCGCCCGCGGATAGCCCTTTCATTCAAATACTCCCAGCAGCATTAGTATCGCTTTGCTCATTATTGTAGTCTTCATTCTTCCAGCTAGGCGCCATATGCCTTTGCAGCGCAGAGTGGCGCGAGCTCGTCGTCTCCTATGTGACTTATATTGAAAAACTTGGCTATGTCTAGATACTTTGACATTGAGTAATCAAATCGATGCTTCGAGTGTTTGCCCACCGAATCGTGGAGGCGCCGAAAGGGGCAAAAGAAAAATAGAACAAAATGTTCCCGCTGGGTGTTCTTCGGAACGAAAGGCATCATAACTTGAACCGTTGATTTTCTTTTTTTTTGTTCGAGCAACTTCCCGTGAAACGAGTTTCGTTCACGGTTCAAACGGGGCTTTGTCCCTTTGCGTTCTCAATGCCGTGCACGGAAAAAAAACTTGAAAAGCTCGCTGCGAGCCGAGAGCGGCTGCGGGGGTTTGAGGCAACATTGATTCCTCTGCACTGTCGTGGGAATGAAAGTTAGATTGATGGATAGGACACGGAGATTTCTCAAAGTGAAATTTTCACCGTCATCATCCCTGCATCGACAAACTGACGCCGCGGTTCCTGGTGATGCATGGAGCCTCCTTACGGATAGAGCAACCAGTCCATTTCTTCTGATGACAATTCTGACTCTTTCTCTCTCTCTCTCTCATAAACTTCCAGGTCCGATTATAAATATGCTTCCAATTGCGGATGGCCGGCATTTTTCGCCGCGAAAACTGACCTCAAGAACGGAGACGAGACAGTCAACCGGAGAGAAGACAATTCCTTAGGCATGCAGCGTATAGAGGTCACCTGTCGAAAGGTAAGCGAATCGTGGATGCCAATATATCTCCAAGATACAAAAACACGACCTTCCAACGTGGAAAAAGCTGTTCTCATTTTTGAAATACCTCGACGGCCATTGACAAACATCTTTGTTTGGGTCATAAACATTTCTTCTTCCGATTCAATCTAACGCTCGCCACGGTGAAAGAATAGGCATTGAGCTCAGATTTACGTTGAAACATCATCGTAATGTTGGAGCTCCTATTCATTGCTCCTGCTCGGGATTCGCTCTCATCAGCGGCATGAATAAGAGAAGCACTTGGAAATGGAGGATAAGAGTCATTCGCAATGCTCCACTGCGCCAGACTGTTAACACCGTTGTTGAGTCAATCACAATTCTTTCTCTAGGATTCAAAGAACTCCCTCGTGTTATGTGCTTCCAATCGTTGCTTTTCCTTTTTTCTGCTTCCGGAAAACTCGGGAGTTTCGAAGCGTTTGTACTTTCCACTCCTCTCTCAAGAATTCATTCTGCACGTTGAGTGACCGGAAACGAAAGAATTCCACTTTAGAAATCGCTGCAAAATCTCAATCACGAGCGACAGATATTCTGTAGTTTCTGTCAGAGTCGCAACCAACTCGTTCCATTTTTCATGAAATCTCAGCCGGGCATTGGAACTCGGAAAAACATCTTGATCATCGTAGGCTACGGCAATCGCGATGGTTGGCCAATCGATGCACATTCAATGCAAACAACGAGAGAGATTGATTTTTCGAACGTAAACACAGCCCCGAACCCGCGCGTTGTCTACTGTGGAAATCTTCTAACACGTCTTCGTCTGTTACAGTGTAATTCGCATCTTGGCCACGTTTTCCCGGATGGACCGCTACCTACTAAGGAACGATTCTGTATAAATTCAATGGCCATCAATTTCCACAAAGATGCCAACAAGAAGTAATGTGATCCACCCACTACCTCACCGACTAGGCGGCTGTTCAGACGCCTGCATCTCTGTAACGCGTTTTGAATAACGCGATCACCTGATCATCCGTTGTGATTCATCCATTTTTTAGATAACACATCCAATTTGTTCGATTGTTCACCCAGCATCTCACACCTTAACATCTCATTTCGAAGGAGTTCGCACTCAACCAGTCCTGAGCGTCCTTAGCAGATTGCTGATGTTCCGCGATCACAGTTCCGAACACTTGTACCGATTGAGTGGCATCATATAAAATGCACCGCAACGCGAGCGGCGCACACGGAGCACCCCCAAAGCAAGCTGTCGTTTAAGGGGCGCACAAATATGCTGCTCATCGACAGCGCGGACTCCTTCGAGGTTGATAGCGAGGACCGCGTGTGGGAGAGGCGATGTAACTACACAGCACCTCAGATGCGGAAGGTGAACTACAGAGCCGCCCACGAAAGAACAGACAGATCTGAGATACACATACTGACTATTTACCGATGAACTTTGCACATTTGCTAGCTTGAAGATTCTCCAATTTAGTGAACTGAGGTACTACTATACTACGATCTGATATATTATGGTTCGCCCCGTGATGTAAGGACGGAAACAGGAGCAGAGGGAAGAGATTGGCAACATCATCTCGGAAAGCGTCTGTGTTTGAAGGAAATAACGGTACCAGAGCGGGAAACATCCGTTGGCGAAACCAAATCCTCACTGATTATCCGAGCCACGACTGTAACGTCGAGCCGAATTATCCTGAATGCAAAACTGGTTAAGGGAAGGATATTCGTTGGAGAAGACGATTCGGTTCGTTTCGATTCGCGTGAATGAACCCTGAGGGGAGTTCGGCGACGGAGATCGGAGACACCGGACATTCGATGCTAGTTGTATGAGATGCCAGTCACAACCTTCTCCTTCTCTTGAGCGTTCGATGAGTGAGATCCAAATAAAACTGTAATACGGTTTTCTCAGGAGTTTGGTATCCCTTCTTATGAATTTGGAATAGCCCCAGCGCAGCTGAGCTAGGTCCTGAAAGATGCCACCCTTCAACCCTCCGGTGCCAGTGGGCAAGTGAGTGCCAGGACCGTCCCCTAGGAAGCGTTGATTCAGCAGATTCGAAATAATTTCAACGAACAGGACGTCTCGCCATACATACTTTTCGATCGCTCATCGGGAAACTCACTCAAGTAACTTCAGATCCGCTAGCGCGTGGATGTGGAGGACGCAGTTTGAGATGCTTACGATCAGTTTCCATTCGATGTTCCATCGCCTGGTAATGGCCCATATAGCTCCTTGCGGCGGAAGTGTTCGCGTAAGGGTGAACTTTGGTTGGAACTCTTGGAAGGGATTCTACAAACGTACGTTTATGATGCGATGTTCCGATTCCGAGTGAGGCGGTTCGCATTATCCGGGCTGATCATCAAAAGGATACAATTTACGACGTTTCTCTGGATCGGGACCATATCGAGACGTCTCCCCCACATGTTCAGGAAATTTCGAGATTTCAAGTTCGAAGTGTGGATTTCAAGTATTCAAGAAAAAAATTCAGAATTTGATTGACTGCACGCAGTTCCTTCCTCCGGATTCTGATCGGATCAGTCGCATCGCTGGAATGCAAGATCTTCAGATGATGTCTCGTGCCTCATCGCACAGAGCATATCCTCGTTCACGTTGATCACCACTGCATTCAACAAGGAAGACGAAGAAATCCATCTCGAACTGCATAACCAATGGTTTCGGCCGCGGAATTTCGTTCCGTGGGCTCGTGTGAAGATCGGAGAACTTCACTGTCAAGTTATCATCATTGGTTCAGGGTGACCACCGTCTGCTATCACGGGATTTCTCCTCCTTAACGGGCGGGAAATCGAATGTACTTTGTTGATGCTTTAGTTTACGGAGCGGAATCCAATTTCGAATCCCACTCAGCATTGGCAACTACGAGAGCTGCAGTGTTCAACAGTCCCCGAAGAATACCGGATATTGTGCATCGAGGGTTTCTCCGCTGTCATTCCGATATGGCCTTGCCAACGCTCATATCACCCTTTCTTTCCGTATCGCCTGCGTGTTCAGTTGGCCCACAGAAAGACAACCTGGCCGACTGAACGCTGCTCAAGGTCACGAATGGCAATCTTGCGCGATGGGTCCGCTCCTCACTTTGTCCTGAGTGTATATGAGTAGGCTGTTCTTGCTGTCGATGACTGCATAACTAAAGCCTGGAATTCTGTAGCCACAGCGTTCCTCCGAGAATTACTCAATCCCCTAAAAATCGTTGGTGACTCATCCGTCAAAATCGGATTAGGAGTCATGGAGAGATTTCGAGAGGTTGTCTCATCGATTTGCATCGAAAGCAGAGTAATCGTGTCCGTCAGAACCCACTTGGCTCAATCGTGAGTGCCTTCAGTATCCCGAAGACCGCTCTGCTCGCGACATCACGATAAAGGCTGTGGAGAACAGCTCACGCGCACAGTTTTCAGATGAAACCATGGACCACGGTGACGTTAACGTCGAACAGTGGTCGACGCCATGTTCAGCAACACGTCGCAGTACCGTGAGCGATGACCTTAACAACTTTTTGAGCCGTCACCTCTGCCTCGGAGCGGTTGTGAACATCGATACTATTGGAGACTCGATAAGTCGTTCTTGAGTCACGAGCTCTTGGAGCCGTAGAAATGGAAAGCCTACATGTCCTAGATCTCGACTTCGAGAATGAAAAACATTCGATTCCCCGAGGACTGATTCGAACCTGAACGGAGCGGAGGCGAATCTTCCTGGGTCGCATCGAGGTGGAGCTTTCGACTTACAATGTGGCCAATTCCACGCGCATCAGTCTTTGATTCTACACCTACAACGTCTCTCCTATCCCATTCCACCCCAGGACCTACATATGTTCCGATAACCAGGGTGTGATTTTTCTAAAATTTTAGAACAAAAGCTCCCACGATCGTTCAGCACCAGTTCGCTTCCAGAAAACGATTACATGGAGGGGAAAACCCAGAAACTTCCCGGAATTCTGATTTCGCACCCTTGACGAACGGTCAGAAATGAAATACGAATCTCGAGCTCACTGGAGCAAGATCGTCGAGCTCGCTGCATGGTTTTGAATGCTGGAAAACTCCGTCTCAGTCAGCTCTGGGAATTGGGGAGATTTGAAGCAATGACCAACAGTCATTGCACCGATCCCGATGATTTGCTCAATTTATTGTCTTTGCTGCTACTTCTGGATAAGGGTTTGCATCCGTTTATTCTGAGCTTCGTTGATCACGCTGGGGAATAAGGTAGTGTCTCCTCACTCAAAAGCCTCTTAGAGGTCCCGCTCCAAATTCAAGAACATCGCGTAAGGAGTCCGGCTACTGCTCTCCGTTGCAGAGAGGGGTCCGCTATCTCGCCCGCCGACGAGCCAGCTGATTATGACACAGTATGAGGATGCTGGGCAAACGCCATGAGTCATTCCTCAACTTTGTGCGAGTCTCTGGATGTGTTAGAGTTAGCAAACGCTGTCACCAGGAATACGTTAGACTCCTTGGATTTCAGGATCTGATTTCGAAGCTCGGGAACTTTCTGATTTAGAACAATGTCGCATCAACCCACTCCGCTCATTGAACTGTCTACATCGATCAGAATGAGGCAGGGCAGGCGTTCCGGAGTTGCATGCCGTTTCTGATCTCATAATCACAGGATACCGTTTTGAAGCGCGCTCTGGATATCGGCGGCATTCTTCTGCGATTCCCTCCAGCAATCTCTCGAATGTTACAAAACAACCACACGAGGTCAACGAAAATTCCAGTCAATGGCTAACCGAGAGCGTGTCCCACAAAAACCCTCCATTCGAACGAGAAGTCTCATTGAGTGAAAGAGCAAATTACGAAACATGTTTTCTCGAATACACCGGCGATTTCGGGAATAGATAGATCTTGAGCTCAATAACGACAGAGGCCCGGATTGATTTGCCGACTTCAAGTGAGCTGAGAGTCGATCAGAAATGGAAGAGGCTGTCGCAAATTTCGTGATTCCCGTGAATCGCTCGGACCAGAAGCTTGTCATGTATTACCCCACATCTGTCATTTCTGGATCTGGAGTTTCACGCCGAACGGAAAAGGTTAGCGCGAGTGCCGGGCTCGAAAGGGCACCCGGGTAGCTCCTTCGAAGAGCCAAAGTCAAACACACTCATTTATCGTACCTAACAGCCTGGATGGCAGGCCGGCGGCCGCGAGCTAGGCAGACAGGCAGCCAGGCAAGCAAGCCCGGCAGTCAAGCTAACAGCAGCACCAGCAGTGGCAGCACACGATGGCCCTCGGGCACCGTTCGGTTGCTCCGCCTCAGCTGCGCGCGCACTGTCCCTGCTTCGAAAAGGGCGCATCGGGATAACCTACGTCAGATTTTATGGAACACAAGTGGATTACGCGCTTCGCTTCGTACTCTCAGGAATAATGCGGCTAAACTAAACGTAAGATCTATCAATTCTGATACTTTGACAATGATGTACGGTGAGGGCTGCGTGATAACCCTGATTCGTCCGGGACCGCTCATCCTGGGGATGCCCGACCGGAGGCTCACGTCGCTGAGTGCTCTCTCAAATGTATTCGGTGGCACTGAGGAGATGCAGGAGCAACCAGCTACGTTCTTATAGAAATGGTGGCGAGCCAAGGCGACGGTCAGCACGTCCTCATTTGCCCGGCGGCCGAGTGGCTTCAGCTCCTCATCCCGTTTCCCAACCGTGTCCCATGCTCCCCGAACTCTGGCTTGGTCCCTGAGCAGACCCCAGCCGAGAATTGGTTTCCAATCGGGTCAGGTGTTGGTGGCGGCAAAGCTTTCATCGACCAAACGATGAGCATCCAACGTGAGTGCGTGCGGGAGTTCACTTGAGTGTACGACAACAGCAAAAAAAACAACACCAGTCAAAACCACTTGCTCGGGATCGGCACGCGAGGTGAGTTAGGTTTCCGGTGCGGCGCGACGCGTCTCGGAAGTTACCGCGGTCAGAAATCCGTTGTCGCCGTCAAAAAAGTGTTTGCGGAAGAAAAAGTGGAGAATCAACCGGTTTGAAGGCCCGGACAGTGCTCGATTTTGTTTACGGTGCGTCAGGTGGACACTGGAGAAGTCCACGGAGGGATGTTCTGTGAAGACGAGTTGACTTCGAATTTTCCTTTCCTCGAAGTTGTTCGAAATCATTTCGCGCCACATGAGTCATCATCGAACGAAGCTTTCGCCTTTGCGGGTTCCGCTGACGCTGGTATAGCCAGCCAGTAGCTTCCTGCTTTCGACACCGTTCCATGCCAAGGTCTTCTGTGTGGGTGTTTGTATTTATAAAGTGCATCGCACCGATGCCTCGTATGCGTTGCTTGCATCTCCGCGTATATTGTATAGTAGAGTGTTGTGCTCCTTACGTGATATTTTCGCGCTCAAAGCGTGTGTGAGTGCGTCCGTCCGTCGCATGCCTCAGCGGGGCTCTGCGCGGGGATTTGGCCGACGTGATAACTTGATGGCTTCGTGATAGTTTCTCCGCTAGGGAAATCGGGAGGGCTTTATCAACGTATTATTATTGAGTGCGGAACTTCCAAGCGGCACCGTACTTGGTCCGTTAGCTCGCGAAACTCGTTCGTCTCTAGTTGGCTTTCGGGCGGCTGTGGTTGTGTATCCATCCCTCCCTCTGTCCGTGTGTCCGTCCGTCACCGGGCTCGCTCGACCTGTACCGTCACGTTTTAGCGATAGGCACTCTCGCTTCGATGGCGAGCGTACGAGCGCGGTACCGTGTCACAGGTGGTACGAAGAGAAATATTTCGCTCTGAAAACATTCACTTACACACCTGCCGCGACATAACTTCAGCCGCTACGGCCGCGGCTCAGGAAGTTTTTTTTTTCGCGTATCCGCATTCGTTGACAAGCGAGGTATCTGACGGACGACGGAGCGGTTGAAGATCCGGGGCTAGAATTTCGATGATCCGTCTGTTGTGAAGGATCTAGGCCGCGTAACTGTGCAAACGAATGTAAGGAATCCCAGGAGTGCTGAGCGCCATGCTCGCTCTCCGCGGACACCACAATCAATGTTCTCAAATATGTTTACACAGATTCAGCGGCATCCATTCGGATTCGGAGGGACTGTCGAGCTTCATTCTCGATAATTTGTTTGTGTGTGATTCTTCGCGATTGGGGACCGACTTCCAGGTTTCCTCGCTGGAGTGATGGCTCGAAAACGCTCAAGACCTGAAAGACATACTTCTTATGAGCGCGAGCAAGATGTCGGTCGGAACCTGTTGAAACAGGTGGATACATCGGAACAATATATGAAAGTGTCCTTAGGATCATACGCCGAGGAGGTAACACTCCAAGCGCGTGAACGGTAAATAACAGTGATGAGGCAGTGAAAGGTGATGCTTGTGATGAGCATGATCAAAATGATAGAGATCGAGATACCTGTGATCGGAAATGGTGCCAAAAAGGCTGCAGCGGCCGAGTTTTTTTTTCCTACGGGATGACTGTTGTGTTCTAGATCACACAGAGAGCAAATTCAGTGGCTGTAGCGCTCTTGGAGGATATCAGACTCTGTTGGATGAATAATAACACCAATTGCTGATTGAGAGATTAAAAAGCAAAATCCTGTCAGACTACATCGACGTAACCGTGGAACGTTATCAAAGTCTGCTTCCGCGTTTCCGTCCTTTGTGATCAATCGACTTTCTGATCATTTGCTCCGATTGATTCTTTGACGTCGCGTGAGATTCAGTCACAAACCAGAGCAGTTCTGCGCTTCTCCAGATCAAACCCATTCGTTGGAATATTGGAAGCGTTTTCGAATTCATCCGTTCGCGCGATGTGCCGTGGTTGATTCCGTTCCGAGAGGATTGGATACCATCGGTGAAGATCGGACTTCGGTCTCTGATTCGAGAAAACAAAGTCGCGAGTAACTTCACTTGTCATGGAATTTTGAGGAAATTTCTTTGTTTCGCACACAGCCGAGCGTTGTGCTCAGTCACTGTGACAGCGAGCAGAATATCGGACCTGCGGCTCCAGACAGTTTTCAAGGCAAGGCGCGTATTTGACACTTGACTGCTGAAAGAAGGACTCAGCCAGTCAGTCCGTCAGTGCATCCGTCCGTCCGTCCGCCATTGAGCGCGAGAGGACAGATGGACGGACTGCCGATGGCGGCGCGGCGGCGGTAGTTGTGTTGGTGGTAGCGGCAGTGGTGGCTCGCTGTTTCGGAAGATTTCTTCCTCCTCTACACAGGGCGAAGGCGACCGCAATTGACGCGATTGCTACTATGGCGTGCTAAGCAAATCCTTACGTGAGTCAGCCGCCAGTTGACTCGCCGCCGATCGGCCGCCGCTCAGCGGTGGAAGTGCCAGCACAATATGGCCATCATTCTAAACATCGATAGAGTCTGCTTAGCTTAATTGTTTCGCTTGTTTTGCCGCATTAGTTGATAACCACAGGCGCGCCATCTATCGACGAATGTTGCCGGTTGGAGCGTCGGTGGCAAAAAGGCACAGGTGTCCATCATGAGCGCTTCCTGTTCGCTACGTTACGCGCCTTATTTATGCAACGGTCGGGTGTCCTCACACGTTGTGCTCAGGAGGGTCCTGAGCACTGCGAGGACTCCCCGAGCGGTATACAAAGTTGAAAAAGTCGGAGAGCTCGAACGGAACAGGCACATGAAATTCTGGCGGGAGCTTGCATTTCTAGGGCAATAAGTTCCTAACGGAATCCTATGAGCGAGTACAACTCCGCTCAGAAAGCCCGACTATTCAGAAACTCTGTTTCCGGATTCTCTGGCGCTGGTTAGCAGCGCAGCGCTCGTGTGGCAGATTTAACGTTAGGGGGAAGTTTCGTGTTTCGGTTGAGCTTGACTGGTGACCTGCTTGCTTTCCGTCTTCATGGATGCTGTGCGGCCGGCGCGGAGCCAATTCACAGTAGCCTTTGTTGCTCGCTGCCTGCTTGGTTTGGAACCGCTAGCTCAGCTGATTCGGCTCGCTATCGCCGGATTTTTTCAGCACTGCCCGAGTTGCTGCGTGACAGCGTGAGATCTTGCGGCTTTCGCGGCCTGCACGGGAAAACCTCTCGAAATTCCGGACGCACTCGTTGGGGTGATTTTCGTACTCGATAGCTTCAAGGATTGTGAAAAGTCCTTAAATCTTCGCAGAGGAACTGCACGCTATAGATTCCGAATTATCGTTAGACAGTGGTTACAGAACATCGAAGAAGGGAAAACTGAGAGGAATCCCAGGGTAAACCTAGGTCGTATTGGATTTGGAACCTGGAAGTGGGCGGGATTCCGGTGACTCCGATTTTTATCGAATTCGGGGCGCTCGATCATGAGAAAGCAGGGAGTACTCACGGGGAAGCTGTGACTCTGACCACATGGCACAATTATGGTCCCGAGAAGAATGTGATCGTTGGTTAAGCGACAGCGTCAGCCTTCTCAGCTGCAGCGGAGTCATTGCGCAAGTCTGCCGGAGCCTTTCATAACCACAAGGCAAGCTATTGCCTCTATTTTGGAAAGACCAGTATTCAATCTTGATGAACTGTCAGTCACTCTTCCCCGAGGTCGCGATCCAATGAAGTTTCGTAATCCTCGGCACATCAATGGACTCGCGGGAGGCGTACTTCTGCGGACATACGACCGCCCAACTCTGAGCTAGAACTTTGTCCCTTGGTTTTGATTGACCCGGAATGTAGTGTCGTAAGCGAATTAGCCGGCCCTTGCCGATCAAGCTAACTTTCTGTTCTCTGTATCGATTGCAGGAGATCTGAACAATTGAGGCTGACCGAGGGCTCGCAACAGCAAAGGCTTCGAACGTGCCTGTAGCAGCACGGCAGAGCCAACACAGGCCGTCAAAAGTGTATTGGTGAACGGAATCGGGCGCAGCTAGCGTCCGCAAACTCGACCACAACGGCGGAACCTGCCAGCGTTCCTACCTCCGGGGTAGGAGGGAAGATATTCTCTCCGGTATACCACATATTCGATGAAGGTACGACCCACAAGGACCTACTTATGGAAACTAAACCCAGCGTCTCATCTTCCTGGTGCTCAATGAGTGTTTGGTATCGGGAACTCTGACGAAAGAAGCTCTACTTCCCTTTTAGATGCGAAACTCGGCTTCCAGAGCTTGATTGAGTGTGATGATGACACAGCCGACATCGTCATCGACGAATCAGAACTGAACAATGATTCGTCATCAACAACCGCCTCGTCTCAAGGCGGTTGCAGCCAAGGGCACATACAATCCCTCCCAACGTATGTCGATGAGGATATGGTCCTCATCTCTAGTCAGGACGAACAAGCCCCGTCGTACGCGAGTTTCGACACTTCCTACACCCATGATGAGGTAGGAGTCCCACCGTTGGGCTTGACTCGGATAGGACTTGATAGGATTTTTGGTGGGAGATTCGGTTCTAGAGAAAGGAATGATGATTCCGGCTCAATCACCATAGCTTCCCTGTTGTCCACGCTGAAACTCGATTATCCGTATCGACCGTTTCCGCCACTCGTACTCCAGTCTGAGAGAATCGCTTTTACAGAACTACGGAGTCGTTATGCCCATGAATGGGATGCAGACGACCGCAATGCAAGAGTCGGACGACGACGGAACCGCAGCTTCTAAATCTCAAACTTGGGATGCGTTCGATCTGTATACGTTCATTCGCAACCTGCCGCCGTTGACGGCTGAGATGCGCGCTCGATGTCCTGCGTTGCCGCTCAAAACTCGATCGACTCCAGAATTCTCATTGGTCCTCGACTTGGTAAGCAGCTACTGCCTTTTTGACCCGAAGCGTGCATGTTGCTTGGACGGATCAACACCAGCATCAGCCGATGACGGCGATCGGTTTGAGATCATTCACGAACGAATGACTCGAATTCCAGGACGAAACGTTGGTTCACTGCAGTCTGATGGAATTGGAAGGCGCCACATTCACTTTTCCAGTGCTTTTCCAAGGAATCGAGTATAAAGTATACGTACGCACACGCCCGTTCTTCCGAGAGTTCCTCGAACGAGTTTCCAAAATGTTCGAGGTCATTCTCTTCACAGCATCGAAGAAAGTTTACGCCGACAAACTTCTCGATTTGCTAGATCCCAAACGCCATCTCATACGGTTAGTTCAGTCAAGCCTAATTCTGAATCAGATATATCAACTCATTCAGGAATCCAGAAATGGGTTCTTGAATCAAATCTCGCAGCCGATGGTCTCGTTCCGACGATTCTCATCGTTGATTTCGTGTTTCAGGTATCGACTTTTCCGCGAACACTGTGTCTGCGTGGCCGGGAACTACATCAAAGATCTATCTATATTAGGTCGTGATCTTTCCAGAACTATCATCATCGACAATTCACCACAAGCATTCGGTTACCAACTCGAGAACGGAATCCCAATTGAATCGTGGTTCGTCGATCAAAACGATCGGGAGCTTCTGAAGCTTCTACCTTTTTTGGAAAGTCTCGTGGCGAGGAGCGAAGATGTCAGGCCACACATTTGCAACCGATATCACTTGGCCAACTTTTTGGCGCCTGAATGACATAAGGTAGGGCCCCCGGGGCCCGCTGCTTATTCTCTAGTCGAATTTGGCAATGAGCTGTCGTCAAACGATCAACCTTCTACACTGAGTCTTTGAACTCACTTTTGTGCTATTGTACTTTCCTGGAGATGCTGGATCGAGTTCATAGACCCACAGTACCGAGTGAATCACTGCGAGAGTTCATTCTCGCCCTCGGATCACTCTTCCAACGAGAGAGGAACTAGCTCCGCTCTCTTTGAGCGGGCCGGAAGCATATCTTTCTTACGATCGAACCTCCGAAAGCGGTCTCAGGTTTGCCAGAGTGGCGAAAGGCGATGATTCAACGACACAGCAGCCGATCAGACTCAGCATTATGAACTTGTAGATGTGTCACGTCTACCGTCAGTAGCTGGCGATCGAGCGTAGTCCATAGTTCGTGTACTCAGGTTGAGAACTGTATCCGTAGGTTGAGGCAATTTTCTAGATTAAATCTTTCGCTAGGACAAATCTCCGCTGCATGTTTCTGCCGCGATACAATTTAAGTTCGGAATAGGGGATCGCGAACGAGATGGTCTACTTTGGACCTCGAGAATTTCGGATCTTGAATCGTTATCCAAACCGTGTATCGCCCGTGGAGGTTTCGCAACATCCGGCGTTTCCTGTCGCTTGGCTGCGGTCGAGGATCAAGACCAAACAATGTGAATCGGTGCACATTTCGGAAAAGGAACCGTTCCACTCGTTTTTTAGAGGGAAATCAGGGGACGGGATTCCTCTCGTCGCTAGGAACAGAATATGCAAGGAAAAGTGACTTCATTCCGTCGGAGTTTTCCACATCGAACCAAACAAGGAGTTGAATCACGGAAATAGTTTTCCGAAGAATCCGACATAGACGACATCACCAGCCTTGTGTATATAACATACGCGTTAGTTGAGAGTGGCGCTTGTGAGCAAAAGCTTTTCAGATGGCAAACATTTGTATGAAAGTGCGTATTTATTTTTGAGTCGACGTCCGTTGTCAGAGGAATCCAATTTTCCTGAATCTTTTCGACAGGTATTGATTCCTGGTCAGAGAATTCCCGGACGTTGATGCAATTGTTATGTTTTTCGTTCGAACGTGGTTCTACTTAAGAACGATGTACCCACTTCTAAGCCCACATTGAGAGAATATGTCTTGCCGATCACACAGCATGCGTAATATAAACTTTATATATACATATGAAAATACGAAGATTCCAGTATATATATACACATGGATACATCGATTCGAAGCGACGGAGAAACCGACAGACTGATGTTTAGTAGGATTTGAATACGTACTTGTCAGCCCCTAGAAGAAGAAATAGAGACTTAGATCGAAGTTGCTGCGTCGAACAATATTATCAGCGCGTTGGGAGCTGAAAGACGAACGGTAGCGGGGATTTCTAGTCGTCCAACAACATGTTATGAGCACCATCCTCCATTGTGAGCAACTTTGTCGGAAGGGTCATTATGGTATTTAGTGCAGTATATTTTCTGTTGTTGTTTTATAGCCGTTAGAGTTTACACAATCAGAAACGGCGCGCGAGGCGATCTGCTGCGAAGTGAATCCAACGGCAGGCGGTCAGAGCGAAAACTCGGAAGGGCCAATCGGTGTCCAGCGGTTCTCGTTGTTTGATTGTATCGTGGAAATTTCGCGTTCGATGAGGGGACAGGTCGATCTTCTCCGCCAATGTTTACTAGCTGTGCAATATTTACCGTCGAAATTCCAGTTGTGAACCGTCGGCTTTGGTAGTTGAGTGAGTTTTCGAGAGACATGACCTTCAGCTTCCGTCGGATAATCAACACAGTGCGTCATCCCGTTTTAGTGGGAACATAGTTTCGGAGGATGCGTCTTTGTTAGGAGGGATTAAGCTCGGCGATACTCATGTCAGCCAAGAGCGCAGGGGTGAAAACTAGAGGGTGCCGAAATAGTTCGGACTTACACTGTTGTGCGATTCAATCAAACTTGTTCCGACACGTGAGATTTTGCGCATAATTTCGAGGGAATATCCTGTCCGATCTAGAGCTGGGTTGCAGTGTTTGCTGCCAGTTATTCGATGCCAAATGCACCGACTACGCGAGCTCGCTCGTTTTGTATGAAAGATGTTAGGGATCATCTCTGGAAAGCGTCGCTTTTATACAGACACATCGTACGAGCGAAGAAATATCCCCCCTCTCCCTTCTCCCACACTGTGCACAGAGTTTTCGACGATCCTACCCACGCCGTGGAAATCACTTTCTCCATGTACGCCACAGCAATGTGAAGACGTATCACCTTCGAAGTTTCTACAACTACCTAGCAAAGATGTCATTTTTGCCGTGCAATCACCAGAACAACCGCAGAAGTGGTTCTCATCCAACACAAGCTTTCGTGTGGGAAAACGAATTCTCGGTTGTCGTCTTTCCATTAACTGGAAGTTTCCCATCGAGCATTTTCCCAAAAATCAACTGTGCGTCAGTTCCAACAGTCCCAAACAGGTCTCTCACACATTGTAGAATCAAAATGATCATCGCACATGTATTGCTGTAAACTGAAACTGTCATCGAATGATTATTATAATTGTGGAGGAGAAAGAGATATACATATGAATATATACATATATATTATATACTGAGATGAATATATAAGTACGCGCATCATTCATGCGGCGATTGATGTCATTATTACTGGAGCAATTGATGTTACGACGATTATTCTAAATAAAACCAAAAGCTACATCACGAAGATGTTCACGTCGCATTTCTTGGTCCCTACTCAATATTCGCGAGCATCATCCCGGGAGCCTTCAGCTAGGCGCTTTGAACGATCAGGCTCGATGGCGATTCTCACTGCACGGAAACATTGAACCGAGCGGACCCGGAATCATAGGCAAAATTCCTTTACGACTTGAAAATGTGCAATCGGGCCGCATCATTAGTTTTTCCGGAGGATCCGAAGCTCTCCGCCTCGCGAGCTGAGATATCTTTGATGCGGCCGGGTGTCAGAGACTTGGATGTTGTCAAACTAGGTAAGGTTTCCGCAGAGCTTCAAATTAACGTTTCATCGTGACCCCGGTAACGCTACTCTGATCTAATCATAAATTGATACCGGAGCGGTTATTTTGCGAGAGAACTGGATTCGCTGTTTTCACTATTTTTCAACCCGAAAAATTGTTTATTCGAACTAGGAGCTTGTACGGACAACTACAAAAACGATGTCCATCCAATCTTCCAACTGAAACGATATAGAATGACTGCATATACAAAGCAATTCGATTAGAATCAAAAATATCGTCGAGGAAAACTCCGTGCATGACATCGAGTCACAAACGGCGACTCTGAGTTCGTTCACTCAGAGGAAAGTAGATGCCTGTCAGACCCATTCTGAGCTTTTGGTCCTCAATTCAGCCGTCGAGAAATCCGCGAGTCGTCGTTCAGCTTGAGAATCTCAACAGCTTGAAATACTGCGTCAATCAAGTTTGAATCATCATCAGAGTCTTCGTCGCTTCAGGAAACGCCGGTATGGCATGCAGACGAAAGATCGCCAGCCGGAGGTCGCCGTGGGCTAGAAGTAAATGATGAATGTCGGCTGAATACATCCACAGGTCATTACGGAGCGCTTCCCGCAAGATTAAATCCTCAAAGAGCTCCCAAACGTAGTGTTTAAGATCAGTTATCGCATTCAGCTCCATATTTGACTTGATCCAAGCTACTTACTTCCCGCACGCTGGCTGACGGTGTTTCGGAATGGTCCGCAGACCCACTTTCCGCACGAGCCTCCACAGTTCCGGGATGCTTCGACTCACTCTTGATTTGTGCAGCGACTTGCTCGTTCGCCGTCAAAGGCAAAGCGGGCACCTCTGCTACAAATAACATGAAAATCGATCAGTGCGACTCGATGGGTAGAATTCTGCGCACTTATGCCGAGATTATTCACTGATTGTCACTCGAATAGGGACAGCAAGAAGACCGATATTCTCACCGGAACAATTCCCAGAGTCAGGAGCGCGGACCTCCCCAGCTCCTTGATTGTCTCGTTGTTCTGCGAAGTCCGCCATTTCAGTTTCATCTATATCGATGTCCCAGTTGAAAGGTAAGGAGAGCTTCCGCTAAACTCAGAAAGGGCAAATCAGTATTAGGTAAATAAACTACGTCAATCAAGTTTGAATCAGAGATCAGATATCCGCTGCGTGTCACTTCGCAGCGATTGGTTGTAGGTTTGACAGGAAGAGAAGAAAATGGAAGTACAAACTTCGCCGCAGCTCGTTCGACAATCGTTCAAGCCGAGCTCGTCGCCGAGCGAGCTCCCGAGACTGAGTCCACGATTTGAGACCTGGAGATGGGGGATATTTTCAGTTTGAAATGGTATCTCTTCAAGAGATGGAATTGGCGTGATAACTGGGCAAAAACTCACTCCGGACAAACGCGGGAACTGCAAACTCGACTCTCGGAAATCTCGGAGATCTCTTTCAATAAGCTCTTTCTCTACCGTCAAGTATTCCACGCTGGCTTCTAGTGTTCTCCGGAGAGCTTTTTCTTTTGAAACGTCCGCAACGACCTCATCAAGCTGAAGGAACGACAATGAAGTCATTCCGATACCAAAGAAACAACCGTTGATTACTACATGGAGTTCGTTCAAGCTCTATCGAGACCTGCGCGGTTTTCGAGTTGAGCTTGCAGAGCAAGCGCTGATTGACATCAGACAAGCGTTCTTTCTCGTCATTCAGCTCTTCAATGGTGTTCATCAAGTCGAGTTTCTCAACGTCGGAGAGACGGCAACTCTCACAAGGGCCAGATGACCTGTTCCCACCGGCGATTTCTTGACTATATCTCGTGTTTCTCGAGGCCTCAGGAGAACAGCTTCCGCCTAGCTTGTACGACATCTCATCCGAGGAGCTTTCCTGCTCTGAGGATTTCTTCCGGCTTTCTTTGAGCTGTTGCCATTCGAGATCTTTCTGAAGTTGGCCGTTTCTGAACGTGAGATCACTCACTTCGGTTTCCAAGTCAAGCAACAAATTCTCTTTGAAAGCGAGAGATTTCTTGCAACGCTCGAGCTCAAACCTGAAGAACGCAACTCCATTCAAGTGAAGTGGTCACAGACTCATCCATCATCAACACGTCGTCTTCCCGTATCGACCTACCTCGTTCGTTGCAATAGATCCAGTGCGTCTTCCTTCGACAAGTCGTTGTCCGACATGATTTTTGGGAACACTTTTGGGAATTTATTCTCGGCGCGCGGGATCGTGTTTTCCCAAACACAACATATGGCTGTCGGCGTGTGCGACACCGCGAATAACACGTTTATCGCTGCTGCGCGACCTCATTGTACTGCATCGAGAGTTTGGAACGACATGGGAATTCAAAATCCGGATTCTCTGGCGTTCGCGAGTGGGTCTCATCAGACGCTCCCCCGGTGGATTGTGGATCAATCCGTCCGATCCATCAGACTAGGATCGAACATGGGATCATCCGCCATATTTGCCTATCCAGTGAGGCTGTTGTGATCAATGGAAGCCTGGGCTTCGAATCTATAATTGTAGTGTCGTACTGAACGAGATATTGTTTCCACGGACAAGCGGGATGGATTGACAACGATTTTGATGGAGTCATCAAAATCAGTCTCTGCGATGAGGGCGACACCTAGATACAGATTCGACTCGACCACTGGCCGTGTGGTAGTCGCGAGCAAAATCGCGAAAAAAGAGACAGATCTTCATTTACTTCGACGGGGTAGCTCCCCTACAGGCCTTGGCCTATGGGCATGGCATAACCTCAAGTAAGAATATGCCAAGTTATGTCTTCAGCACCGAACTAGTTTTCCCCGATCTTACTCGGTCACTGTTTCCTGGCCAACTGGCTGTGGTGCAAAATTTCTCCACCAGTATTCAACGATCTGTTCCTGCTTCGAACGACGTGTTTTCGAGGCTTCACAAGCTGTGGTGTCCGCCAGCTGTTCCCGCCGTCTGTGCAACTCCTAGGGCGTCGTTCAGGCATAACATAATATCCAGAGAGAATACTACAGGAAATCTGTCCTTGACGCTGAACAGGTTTGTCTTCGATTCCATGAGATGGGCGATCCCTATCAGAACCGGTGATTGTTTTGTGACTAGCAATCCAGGGTGAAACATCTGATTCCGCTGTCAGCGTTTTGCTTGTCTGATTTGCGGAACTGATTTAGAACAATCTCGTGTCAAGCTCTGCAAAATCCGCACCGGCGAATTTCCATGATATGATCTTCGTTGAAAACAGTTGACACCTTGGCCAGCTGTTCGAATTCGATATTTTAGCGTTTGGGGATGAGCAGACTGGTACGGAGATTGCGCGCGTCGAGCTCATGATTCAGGACTGACCACTGAATCACTCGAGTTCGACTCAGAACCAAAGTTTTCGGAGTGAGCATCCCACACCTGCGGCTCAAGATTTCCACGGCACCGTGACGGCCCTGGACTTTGAGGAACGAAAATGCAAATATTCCTCTTGAGCAGCGGTTCCCGAAGCGGTTGGGCCCGCAAACCAGTTTTGGTTGGCTTGAAGCCTGTGGATTGATATCTCTCGCGATAGCGGGATGGATTCAGACCCGTAGCAGAAGAGGATCTCATCAGTTCACGACCTGACAGAGCTCTTCGCATGGAGTTCGAAAACCTGGCCTCAGAAGATTCCCGATGTACCATAGTTCATCAGCTCGCTAACGAAGCGCCCGAAGTTCTTCATCCGTTCTCAGCGACCTACCTTTGCGAAGCGAGGTTAAGTACATGGTTGTCAATAAAAACAAAACACAGACCGCGGAGGGACCCCAAGGACAATATGCGAATCGCCATAAATGAGGTCGCACCTCACACTTCTCTCAATCTGCCCCGTATCCATATCTGGATATCGTAGGGTTCGGGTCTTCATTTCTGCGCCACATTGAGGATGCCGTAACCTGCCTTAGACCTCTTCATTCCGAAGCTTTCTGTGGTGTACACATTTAGAAGACATACATCCGTTTATTCGGCCGCAGGTCATTCATTGCATAGAAGACCGTATGAATATATGTGTGGGATGTCTCTACGGAAGACGATTTGTTCACTAGTGGATGGCATCTGTTTTTATTGATGATTGGCTGATTCATGGTAAATAATTATGAAGGTCAATGAAGAACCAGTTGACAACGTATTATTCTTATCAAATGACCGACGACTAGAAATGAGCTGATTGTGTCCTCAAGACTCAGAATCGAATCCGGATCGGCGGGGCTATCGAGGATGACGATTTTACATAGTCCCGAATGGAGTCAATCCATCTTTCTGATGTGAGACGAAGTGGGACTGGGTAGATTGAATGTTCCTGATCGAGTTCAGATTGGCGCTCTTTTCGTGTAAACGCTCACGAGAATACGCAGCGGGCGGGTTGGCTACCAGACGTGCAATATCCGTAACCGAATCCATGAGCCTTGCAGCAGGCTTTGATGTGTTCCGGGCCTCTTGGGCAAACTTCATTACAAGCGCTGATCGGAGGTCCGACGATACCTTGCACACAGATAGTGACGAGGACGATGAAGACTGCGAGCAAGCATTGATTGAATTTGGCCATGGTCAGTGTTGGTGTTGATCAAGCGTATCAACGAATTCTACGGACTTGCTTTTGAAGGATTTCGGATGAGTGCACGAGCGAGGGTTGGTGGAGAGAGAGAGGCTGAGCGGAGGAGTCTGGAAGTCGCATCTGTTACCGACTATCGAATGTGTCAAAACGTAACTAACAGAATCGCTTGTCCTTGGGGTAGTGACAATCTTTTTGTCCGAGTTTCGGCGACGCTTGGCACTGGCGAACTGACAGCCGAGCCTGAATACCTGTCAGTGTGCTCCCATCCAGAAACGGATCGTCTGTTCGGCTCTAACAGAGATATCCCTGATGAGGAAGAAAAAATTATAGCAAATACAGTAAAATCCCTTTAATTTCCCCTTTTGGGGAAAAACCCCCAAAAAAATTTAAAAAAAAAAAAAAAAAAAATTATTAAAAAAAAAACCAAAAAAAAACCCCCCCCCCCCCCCCCCCCCCCCCCCCCCCCCCCCCCCGGGGGGGGCAGCCTTTTTTAAAAAAAAAAAAACCCCAACCCACCAAACCTTTTTTTTTTCTCTCCCCCCCCCCCCCCCCCCCCCCCACCCACCCCCCCCCCCCCCCCCCCCCATAATCCACCACACCCCCCCCCCCCCCCCACCCCCCCCCCCCCCCCCCCCCCCCCAAAACAAAAAAAAAAAAACCCCCCCCCCCCCCCCCCCCCCCAACAAACCACCCCACACCAAAACAAAAAAACCCCAAACCAAAAAAAAAAAAAAAAAAAAAAAAAAAAAAAAAAAAAACCCCCCCCCCCCCCCCCCCCCCCCAAAAAAAAAAAAAAACAACACCCCCCCCCCCCCCCCCCCCCCCCCCCCCCCCCCCTTTCCCTTTTCCCATCCCCCCCCCCCCCCCCAAAACCCCCCCCCCCCCCCCCCCCCCCCCACAAACCACCCCCCCCCCCCCCCCCCCCCCCCCCCCCCCCCCCCCCCCCCCCCCCCCCCCCCCCCCCCCCCCCCCCCCCCCCCCCAAAAAAAAAACAAACCCCCCCCCCCCCAACCCCAAACCCCCCCCCAACCCCCCACCACCCCCCCCCCAAAAAACCAAATTTCCAGTATTCGGAAATTTTGCAAGGGGTGCGAAGCCCCGACAAACCAAAAAACAAAAAAAAAAAAAAAAAAAGAAAGAGGGGGGGGGGGGGGGGGGCCCGGGGGGGGGGGGAGGGGCAAGCTCTCTGTTCCGACGCGTCGCCAAATCGCATGGGTGGCCACGAGATCCGTGGCTCGAAACATCTACATTGCCCCAGATAAGCTTCCGCTCAAGGCCTCGACCAACTCTGGAGCGAACGCGGAGCTCAAGGGATTCGAAATAGGGAGACTGCTCATCCCAGTTTGCCCTGTTCCTCCCTCTGTAGACGCGTGAACCGCAGGGTCAACTGGCTGATCCTGGTGAACTTGAAACCAAGATCCATCATTCTGGGAACCGTCGGAAACCCTCAGGAAATCGCGTCCCTCGTAGAGATTCGCCGCACTGAATCTCCCACCAATCGAAACGAGGCTAATGATCCTGAGACTCGCCGTTCCTCCGAGAACCCAACTGGCGATCCGAGACCGAGCGACTTCGGAGTACAATCGCAACGGAAGGAGTTGCTCGGTCTACTCGATTGGACGCTTCCCCAAGTGCTCCGTGTGACAGTTTCCCACGTCGGGATGCCTCACATGTGCTCTAAATGTAATTCGGGTCCAGAGTTATTCGTGGCGAGGAAAAAATGCTCGGAACCTAGAGGAGCCGCGGACCCGATGCCATTCCCAACAGAGCTTTGGAAGGTTGGTGTCTGAGAGTACTTCATCTTTTTCCGGTGTTTCCACCAGGGTTGGAAATGAAACTCAGAACATATCATCGTCGCAGATGGAACGGTATTTTGGCAGTGATGATGACTACATGATTGAACGACATAAAGTCAGAAATGGAAGTGAACCCCATTTGAATGGAGTTCACCGAGAGCCGGCATTCCGAAGGCGGAACCCGAATCATTTGGAAACTCGGACGGACTCAGCCGCCTCACCTGACGCCATCCGCGAAACATTGAGATCAGTGTGTGAGATGTGAAGCAGTCGACTGCGGTCCCCTCGCTCCAATGAATTGTGCGCTTGATCTGCCGAGTTCACACCGCGGACCGATCACGGTCATTTTCCGGGGTATGTATTCTTTCGTTCGCGATCGCGCTCCAACTATGACACAAGACCACGTCAGATTGCACAGAGAGTTTATCTGCGAACGGATCGATTCTGCTTCGAATTCCGAGTGTCAGTATATTACCAACACGTCAGATTACTCTTCAATGCCAGCTGGTCTGGATATCACCCACATCAGTAAGCATTGAGTAATCTCTTGGGAGGTCTCCATGAACTTGGACAAGGATACATAGGTAGGAACGGGGCAGCCGGAACGGTCAATCCCAATGACTTCATTTCCATCCCCTGGGGATTCCATCCCCCCATTTGAATCTCAGCCAGGGACGGTCCCTCAGCTAGCTATAAGCATGAGAATACTGCGTGCGGAACAGAGTGTGACAAAAGCTCAACACTGGCCCTAGCTGCCGTGGCCTTTTGAACAAAGGCATTGGTTTCTGCGAATGCACGGGAACATATCTCTACAAACTGCAGGGTATGCCCGACTCAATCCTCGCCGGAGTGCCCGTGAAGCGGAGCATGCTCGACAAAATGACCATGCCCTATTATTGGAACAAATGCGGTAGATTGGACATCCGACACGTGAACGGACGTTGCTCTCCTGAGGGGCCTTTCATTCTATTCACATCAGACGAAGTAAGTGACAAGGTGATAGATCCGATCACATTTTATTCGTCTCGAACTCCAGTTAGAAGAGTCATCGGCGGGAACACTGCGCAATCCGGCCATAAGGGAAGCAGGTGCCTGTACGGAAACCGTGGGCCCTGCAGCATTGCTGGACATGAGCTATTCCTCTGCGGCACACTTTGTCACACGGGAAGACTCGAACCGCCGCAGTGCCCTGTAGACAGTAGGCGGCCGCAATCACGAAGATTAAGAGCAAGCCGCAAGTGAATTTGACCATGGTGAGGATGAAGTTGCAACATTGCAATGAGTATACGGCTTGTGAGCGCCTTTTTATGCATCATCAGATCGAAAGTGGATAGACAACAGAGAAAGGGTGGAAGAAGAGAGGGTCTGTCAAGATCCAAAAAACTGTAGAGTCGATAAGTATTTTTTATCACACATGACGATCATTGTTCTCATTACACGTCACAGTGGAGGTGGGAGCTATACTGCTCTGTTCGTGACCTAGCCTTCGAGAACCTTGACTCGTCTTCACATGCATTATAACAACGTTCACAAAGCGATGATGCTGGCGAGAGGATCTTGTACTCCACCTACGACGTCTCACTGACTGAGTAACCAGCGGACCAGCCTAGGACTTCATCCTCCAGTCCTATACAATGCCGTGGCTCACAGGCATTGGTTGAACTTGTCGTCCAAGAGAGATGCGAAGGAAATCTGAACGCTCGTAGTATTGTGATCTGGGCGAGGGAGGATCCTTTGACCCCCTCGAATCATGCACCTGAGCGCAAACTCGTATTGCGCGAAGCTCGACCTCATACTTTTGCTTGCCAAACAGATTCTCACGAGGATGTAGCTCAATTTATCCTTGCTCAATATCAAGATGACGAGATTGTTACTCAAGAATATACGTTACCTCTGACTAATTATTATTATCACGTGATTCCATTCTCGAGTGTCCTCCGAATCTGTTTTTACTCCCGCTCGTCGAACACATTCTCACAACGAGGACGCTGGTTTCATTTTTTTTGAAGTATTGCAGAGACCACCATGTATCCCGAGGATAGAAGTATTTGTGTCTTTTTGTCCCTCGTGCCGTCGGATCTACGAACTCCCAGCCGGATTGAGATCCAGATTTGCCGACTCTCAGAGGGTAAACTATAATTGGGAGTCATGATGAAACGCTACATGGTGTCCCAGCTCCAGGGTCGTTTGATCGGAGTGGGAAGATCGGAAGGGAGGTATTTTCCGTTTCGAAACTGTGTGAATCAGGAGGTCCTGTTTTGCGACAGAGGACCCCGGGGTCTGGTGGCGCAACGCGACCCGTACAACTTGACGGAGTGGAGAAAGAAGAAGATAAGTGTCACATCGACACCTAACTATATTCAGCGTCGTAACATGGACTTATAAGCTGAAGTCGGCAATTCTGATCCACGTCGGGAAGAACACATCTCAATGCTCTTGCTCTGAAAGTCGAGTTCAGATTAACTGTCCATTGGGGATCGGGAAGGTGTTCGACGTAACGTGGGAGAAGTATAAACAGCGCTTTCTCGGTGATGTCTCAACACGGTTCGCTTTCGTCTGTATTTTTTTTTGAAGGCTAGCTCCCGCAGATATGTGTCTATTGCTATATCCATTTCGAAATGGGACTCCTGCAGCCATGGCGAGATACAATATCCATCTTTTCTCAATCAAGGCCATGTTCGACATTTGAACATCTTGTAAGCGTCGGGCTGTCGTCGTGGGGCTTCCTCGATGGCCTCACGTACGTTTGACGCAGTACCGCGATCGCGATCCGTTGTGTTCCCAGGAGTGAGATCGTTCTCGACCCCCGAAAGCGAACAGGTGCAGAAGCTATCGCCACCGACTCGGTGCGCGATGGGGCGAGCACCACATCACTGAGTTTGTGGTGAACGATACAGCTACTAGCTCATTTTCAGTCCATAGCGCTGCCTAGAGACCATAATCGATGTTATCATCATACCGATCCTGCTGCCCATCAGCCCACGCTGGAGAGAGCATGCGATCGTAAGCGGAGATTCCGATCCCCTTGTAGCGAAGATGAGAATGTTGAGGGATTTCGGCCAAAACAGAAGGAATCAGCGGTGATCCGACCAATCCATCAGGGATCACTTTGACTATGCTCGGGGGTTAGCCCTCTTGAAAGAGAGAACGAGCGAGAGCTTCGCCGACCGTTCCAAACTTCGGCTTACGCTCAAGGAATCGCACTGAATCCGCAGAATCGCTCCTCGCGATTCTTCCTCGACCCTTTCCCACGAGAGCCCGAGCTCCGCCATAAATGCAACTTCCACACAGCAAGAGGCCACATGTTCTATTGCTCGATCCCGTTCGGTAGCTCACCTCTGCATCGCCTCAACTGCACCGATTTCTGCTGGAGCCAGTATCCGGATTCGTTGCTCATCAAACCCATCTCATCGCTTGCAATGACGAAATTCAGCTACCTCCTCATGTTGATAGTGGCGATCATCGCTGCCCTCTGTTTGCAAGGGACGGAGTGTGTGACGGAAGTTGTCCCTGCTTGTGACGAAGTCTGCCCCAGGGGACCGGAGCACATCCGGGAGTGCTGTCGTGCTCATGGTTATAATAACGGAGGTATATGCTCGCCTCGTAGGACACCAAGCGGGATAAGGGACGGCGCCGCTTGCAACTCTTGATCATTCCACCAACAATGTGCGAAAGTGAAATAAACTCAGTTGAAACAGAACTTGAATATTTTCTCTATGTCTTCGGACGCTTTTTGAGTGGAATCATTAGACCGATGCGCTCGACGCAGCTGAGGGCAAGCGCTCTCGTTGACCATATTTTGCCCATAAGCATCAGCACCGTCAGCACTGTCTATGTTTCGATCTATGTTCAGAGCCTGTTTTCCCCAACAAAGAGCCTCAATGGCCTTGGTCGAGATCTCGGAAGAGGCACAACCTCAGAAAACCCTCAGCGAGCAGCCATGAAGGAACGATCGAGATCCCGATCACTTCTCTTCGAGGGTCTGGGATCCTAATCAGTTCCACGATCTGCCCTTTTCACTGGGCTTTGCAACGGGTGTTTAACCGCGCTTTAAGACCGCAATAAGCGCGAGCGAATAGCGGTTTTGACCGCATTCAACTGCAAAACAGTGAGAGGATACCGCAGTGAATTTCCGCAATCCCTCTGAGTCCAATGAGATCCAAAGCTTCCGGGCACAAGTGACGCTCCTGGAAATTATACCGGTGTGTTTCCCTCCGGGGAAGATTCCTCCCAAGTTTTCTCTGGAGTCTTGGGCGGCGCACAGTGATCTAAACGGCTTCTCAGCTGGAAAAAATAATTTCTCCGAGTCTTCCGACTGAACGAGGTGCCATGAACACAGCACACCAAATTTCGATCGAAATCAACACTGGTGGCTGAAAGAAGTGCGGCGCCCCGAAGACTTGTGAGATCTACCATCCGCCGCTGAAGATGGTTCTTCATCAGTTGCTTGATGCGCACCAAACTGCAAAAGAACCAATTGCAGGCTCTGCTCGAAATTCCGTATCGAGTGATGATACCGTATAACCGCGGTTATTTGCGTTTATAGGCGCGATTACTGGTCAGACATTTGAGGTCAATCTCAATCGCGGTAATGGGGTTTGCGGTTATCGGTCAACCGTAACCGCGCTCATTCTGAAATGCCGTTATTTGCACAGCCTTACGGTTCAACCTGCCATCCACGACGAGGGGCGAATTTCGTAAGCCGCCGGCCCGTTGGGTGCCGCTATGAAGTTTTGTTCTCTGGCGAACTTGCGCTTCCCAATGGGGGAAATTTCGCGGGGTCGTTAACTCACTGGATACACTGCATGGTTCCGACCTCAATTCTTGAGTGATCGGAATCTGCGGTATTCAAACTTCTTCAGCCAACACAGGTTTACGCATAATACTTCATGCAACCCGTGAGTGCTCTCAGATGCGCTTCGTGAATCAGCCGTCTGACATCATATTGGTTCTGGCTTGGGTTTCTGAAGCATCCTGTGTGTCCGATAAGAACATGTGAATTACCCAGCTCTCATCGGCAGCTCTCATCCTCCTTTTCGAGACCAAACTTGATCGTCTGTTCTAGACTCCTGAAAATCAGAAGACGATCATCCAACCCCACGGAATTGTCTCTCATCATCCTTCCTTCGGGATGGCTCAAGTGTTGCCATGAATACGAGCTGCGGACTCCACAGCAGATCGCCTCCCACTCATCTGATCCGGCCCATCTGATCACCACTGCTACACCTCTCAGAGCTAGTTTTGAAGAAGTTTTGGAGAATATTGTTTCCGGATCCGTGTGTGATCTGCTTCGTTCCCAGCAATGACGAAATCGAGTAACTTCTTCACCGTGTTCTTCGCGATCATCGCTGCCCTCTGTCTGCAAGGCACGGAGTGTGTGACAGAAGTAGTACCCGCATGCGATGAGGTCTGTCCCGGAGGACCAGAACACATCCGAGAGTGCTGCCGTGCTCACGGTTTTGGGAACGGTGGTGGATGCTTGCCTCGTCGAACACCGGGCGGGATAAGGGACGGTGCGTTCTGTACCTCTTAGTTATACCGAAATTGGTCACCAACCATTTAATAAACTCAGAATTAACCAGAAGCTCACAGGTGTCTTGCAAACGATGAAAGGAACATTCCCCAAGCATTGAACCATCTGAATTATTCAGGCATCCTAATTTTGCATAAGAGGATACTAGTCGGAGATTTCAGAGTCTGGTCCCTGTTGGGCGTGCGGAATTCGCGGTCTCTTCGGCGATCGTCGCCGACGGAATGTGTAATCTCCCGCGCCGCCTGGAAGGTCTCTCCAATCATCGCTTTCCGAAATGGATCGAATTTCTTCCATCTGTCGTCCTGAAACGTCGTCGGAGCCGATCTACGGATCTACGCTCTAATTCTGAGATTCAAGGTTCCCTACCCAAGCGAAACTCGGTTTATTTTCGAAAAACGAGGGGTTTCAAGACGTCGGCATCGGTGTTTGCAAGAGTGGTGGATCCCCTCATGCCTTGATGGCTAGCTTCATGGGTATGATTCTGTTGCGGTGTTTGGATTATGAGTAGGCGCTAGCGATGCTTCATGATGGAAACCTTTTCGCCGAGTAAAATTCTTCCCCATGGATGGATGGGCAACTCGCTGTACCTTGTGGGACGGGGAAAGGATGGGGTCGAGTGCTGAAAGAAGCACAAACGTACTGCGGAGCGCTGACGTGTCTGATAACCCCGCTTCCGGCGATCTCGAGTCGGTAGCAAGAGCAGTTGTAGGCGAGCTTCAGCTACTCCTGAATCCACAGCTTGGATGCAGAATCTCGCACCCGGCAGCGTACTGCCTCAGAAACCGTTATTTCAGTGTGAGTATCATTGGCTCCTGAGCAACTCTCTGAGCACTGCCACATTCTTATTAGGAGGGGATTGGGAGGAATGATGGGGTCAGAAGATTGCCTCAGCCATATCAGAACCCGTGAAAGTCACTGTACATCTCTGAGGCTCTTCGAATTCGGAAAGCGGTCGAGGAAGTGGAATCCCCCTCCGAGACAGGGAACGCAGGGAGACGAGAGGAAGTTTCTGGGACCCGAGATGCGGGGTTTCGAGCCAAACTAGGTTCCATTTTGGAACATTCCCATTCCGGCTGTGAATCGTACTGCAATATTCTAGCTCAAGAGAGAGAGAGCGATCAATGTCAGTACTTTCTGAGGAAGCTCTGAAAACGAATCTCGAGGTGTAACGAATCACGCGGACCAAACCGAGCAAGGTGTCTGATGCCTGGCAAGAACAGAAACTCTCATCTAACATGTATGTTCACTGCACGCTGTCTCTGTCGAGACGATATCCAAATGATTCATTCGTACGATCACCAGTCATTATCCCGTGTTCCGATCTCCGAGATTTGAGCTTGCGGCCAGGTGCCTGCTCTTCATTCTACCATGCCGAGAGCAGCTTCCGTTCAGACCGAAGATTTTGATCCCCGTGGAGCTCCATAAATAATGTTATTGGATGTTCAATCAGGTATTAGAGCTCAGCACATGGAGACTGAAAACGGCACAGAAAGCTCGGTTTCTGCTTGCTTCGGGCGATCGGGATAGCCTCTCCCAGAGAGCGCGTCATCGACCGTTTCCCTCACAGCTTTTTCACTCGGTCTCTAGAGTGATTTTGCTATCCTCTTGCAACCCTTTCTCGAAACAGCTGGGAATCCGCCATAAATACGAGCTCTAAAACCACTTCAGCACTTGTATTCTGTTCTGCTGATACACTTCGCTTGATCATCTCTTCATCGGCTCGTTCACCCGTCTCGCTAGGACCGAACTCACTGCTCGTTGGACCCACCACAGCCAACGATGACGAAATTCAGTTACTTCTTCATCGTGATCATCGCAGTCATCGCTGCCCTCTGTCTGCAGGGAACGCACGGCATAACTCAAGTTGTGCCCGCCTGTGATGAAGTCTGCCCCAGAGGACCCGAGCACATCCGAGAGTGCTGCCGAGCGCACGGTTACAGGAACGGAGGTATATGCTCGCCCCGGAGAACGCCAAGCGGTATCAGAGACGGCGCCGCCTGTAATTCTTGATCATTTTGTTTTCAACACCCGGTTAGAGAATAAACTAAGATGGAACAGACGCTCGTTGAAGTTTTTAACCGTTTTCGGAGCTATGAGAGATGAGATTGTGGGAGACTGAATCAATCCGAAAGTGCTGCCGAGTGCACGGTTCCAAGAGTAGCGGAAGATGTTCGCCACGCAGGGCACGCAGCGGCATCGGGGACGGCACCTCTTGTGACCCTTGATCGTTCAACAATCAATATTCGAATGCAGAATACAGATGAAGCGGAACCTAAAAGACTCTTTTCTGATCATCCTGAAGATCAGATTATTTGATGGATTGAATTGATGCGATTCGATATCGATAGAGATCACCAGTCATGTACGGCCCACTAGCTAGCGGCAGCTACCAAGTACTGGGCAACTCACGAGTTAAGGATCACCTGATAGATATGTGTAGGCTTCCCAGCGGTTCCGGGAAACATTCGGAGAACTCGAACATCACCCTACAAAGACTACTTGATTCAGCTCAGCTGGGTCTTGAAGGTTCCGAAAGCCATAGAACATATGAAAGCGGGATTGGAAAGTGACGGAGCGCACATCTCATCCCCTTCTATTTGTTTCCAGTGTGATGAAACATGAGCATTCCCTTTGAAATCTTTCGTTTTCAAGTTTGATTCGAAACCTCGATTCCTTGCGGATTTTCACCGCGGTTCCAAGCTGCGGTGTTTTTGGGAACCGCGAAACCGGAACCGTTCTTTGGAAAGTCTAGATATGTGTCCTGCTAACACCGCTGACCGGTCCTCAAGCAGCTCCCAACAATATTCGTTTGAACATCTGAGGTCAAATAAGGAGGAGAGTACGCCTCGCCGCGTTCATAGGCTTTCGCGTGACGGCATGGGTTGGCTCATGGCTGATGAATGATGATACGTAATTGAAGTCTGGCCCGTCGATGGCGATACGAAATTCGTGCGCGTTCCTCTGCCAGAGTCTGAGTTCAGAGAGAATCAGAACGGTGACTCACAGTCGTTCTCAGTGTCACGACCCCTCCATCCGGACCTTTGTAACCCCAGTTTGCTCCCCAGTTTGATAACCTTCATCGAGTTTCGTATCTCGAGTATCAAGGATACACTGGCCATCTCGGCCGTCGATGTCTATGATTTTCAGAGGATGCTTCCTTGTTCGTATAGTTTGCTCGTTTCTATGTATGATGCTCTTGAGAATGCTCGCGATGGTTGCGGCACTCTGAAGATCCTCCGGTTCGGCTGAGTTCAGCCTTCTCGAGAGTTCTCTGCACCCTAACATGTTGTGCTCTGGATAGTGTGTGCTCTGTAGAACGAAGCTCTAAGCTAGATATTTTTTTCGGAGTACGTCTTCCCCGAATGCTTGGAATTTTCCCGAGTTTCGAGTGCTCACGGCTGCTTTCACTCCTGGAAATATCTGAGTTGAAGATGATTGCGGTCCGGAATCCGCAATGCCGCCGGATGATCGGAGGGCTGCGCGAAGCCGAGCTCGGCAGCAATCACTCTGCCCCTATGCGTAGATCCGCATATTCGAAGGATTGCGGTCAGGCCCGCGAGCCATTCGTAACTGTGGCTCTTGTGCTCCAGGACCCAAAAGCCCTCTCCCTTGAGGGCTCCTGACCAATGAGCGCTCGTTGATGATATGTCGGCTTCGATGCATCTCCGGTTTCCGCGATCATCGCGCGAATCAGCGCACGAATCTTGAGTCCTCACCATCAGAAGACGAACTTGGGGCTGCAACCAATCTCAGGCATGCTTCCTCGCCATGTTGCTCCAACCTTTCCCCAAAATAGCCCCGGGTTCGGCCATATAAGAGGAGCTAGTGGTGAACTCGAGCACACATCATCTTCACATCGTTCGACCCGCTACGCCTTCCCACCGGTTAGGACCAACGCAACGAGGCCATCCCGTTTGGAGCTTCCTTGATTCTACGCCTGTTGGATCCATCTCATCGCCAGCAATGAAGCTGAGTCACTTCTTCTTCGTGATCTTTGCAATCATCGCTGCCGTCTGTCTGCAAGGCACGGAGTGTCTTACGCAAGTGGTCCCAGCTTGTGATGAAGTCTGCCCCAGAGGACCGGAACACATCCGAGAGTGCTGCCGTGCTCACGGTTTCAGCAACGGAGGCATATGCTCACCTCGAAGAACACCAAGCGGGATCAGAGACGGCGCCGCCTGCAATTCTTGATCGTGTTGTATCCAAGACACAGACAGAGAATAAACTTAGATGAAAGAGACGCTTGTTGGAATTTTTTGAGCGCCTTCGCAGCGATGAAAGATCAGATTGGAGACTGAATCAATACGATAAAGTGTGCGCGAATAAAGATCGCGACAATGTGCCGTAGTATATATAACTCGACCATTCAGGTTGCTTGAATCATGCACAATGTTCCGTTGTGATATCTATCCGTGCCACGATGCAAAACGGACGCCAATCATAGAACCGTGCAAGCGACCGTCCTGCATTTCGAAATCAGAGTGTATCATGGAGCGGAGGCCTCCGCCGATTGAGTCTTGAGTTGAATCCCAGTCATCACTGGATCATCAGAAATGCTCCGTCGCGACGGAGCATTTCTGATGATCCAACCGACGCGTCGGTTAACTCGGATCGTAAAAGTCCCGCCGTCATCAGGTTCTCGGGATGTGCGATGGATCCTAGGCAAACGATCCATGCATTCACGAGGACTATAAGGTCTCTGGAGTGGCTTCCGAAAATCGTGTTCATCGTTGGGAACACCAAACATGAAGGTGTGCCCATGGCATCTCATCAGTGTCTTACTTTTGTCGTTCCCTCAATCGCTTGCGACGGATCGGACCACGGAACGCGGTGCAGGAATTCCGTCACGTGATAACCACGAGCCCCACTCAGCGAACGAAATTCCGATGACATTCTGCATTGGAAAGGAAAATTGCCCGCTGCTCGCCATGGGAAACCGAAAGAAATGAAAGTCGATATCACGGCCGTTGTAAGAAACTTGGAGAGACTATACGACGCATATCAAATGCTGGGACGGAGCGTGTCCTTAGAGCCACTCTATATGGACAACGTATTCTGCAGAATTCTTCATTCTCAATTGATGCACACATATGGATGTATAGCATGCTAAAGATTCTTGGGAAAACTAGATTTGCTGAACCAGAGCGTGAGGAATCTGGCAACTCTCTCAACAGAACAGGCATGAACCTGAAGATACAACGACTTTCACGCTTTGTACTTCTGTCTTCTTACTCCAACTAAGAGTGGTCGGAGTCGCCCCAACTATGATATCGAACTGCAGCGTTCAGCCATACAGGACTCCTGCTCATCCAGCAGCATTGAATGACCTTGGACGCTGTTGCGGATAGGACAGTATCCTAAGTAGCTGTAAGGAGTTGGAAATCAGAGGAGATAGAAAACACGTCTGATCACGGTTACAGTCGTCACAGCTCTCCCCTTTATTAGCCGTTAGAACCCTTTCCGCACCCACCTCTGGAGCCGGGTAGATTTGAATAATGCGACTGGGAGAATTGGGTGGAATGATGCTGAGAGAATGAGATAACTCGGGGTAATTCGACAGACGTATTTTCGACGGGAGGGTGGTTTAACCCACCGGCTCTGAACCCTCTTTCATGCGCTTGGGCTTCCTGGCCCACTTTTGATCGTGTCTCACCCACCCGAATATGGATATGAAAACACAGAACATGGCGGACATTGTTGTACGCAAATCATCACGGGGGAGCCTTGCGGCTTTCTAGAAGTTGTATTTTGCCCAATGACTTATCTGTATTTAGTATTCAACATCGGCAGGAGCGGGAACCAAGTATATACTGTGCAACGTCCCCACGATGTACATGAGAATTCACTTAGACTCGGCGTTCGACTCTTTTGACTCACCAAGATTCAGGGAATTCTTGATGAACTTGCATAGCTAGAAATACTACGTTGCAACATTCGTACGAATGACCCAAACTGGCTCGTTGAGAGTTCCCCTGGTCCGACGAGCGAACCAGCCCCTCTTCCTGGTGGCAATGCCAGATGTGAATCGTAGACCGTACCGAACCCGACAAATGCTCACGAGATGAATCCCGACGATCAAAAGGGCTGCTACGAAGCAGACATCGAAGAATAGCCTCATCGTCTCCATGCTTAGCGGCATCACGAAGGTCCCACTCTCATCGTTCATGCGATGAAACACGTAGAGATTTGCCAGTTCATTCGTTATATAATCTACGTTGCGTCTGAGCTTGTCCAAACTTTGACAGGCAGATGGGTTCACTTTTCCCGTCCAAAATTTCATTTCGTCGGGGTTTCTCATGTACAGCGACGCGTTGATATGATGGAACCTTAGGAGGCCATGCTCCAAGATTTCTCGGGAGATCCGCACGTTTCTCCAATGGTCGATTTGGCCTCCGTGTCCGGTTCCCTGAGAGCAGATAGCTTCCGTCAAGTTAGACCCGGGAATCCGCTCAAAAACCAGTCTCCTCCTCATCTCTATCAGTTGGAAATCCAGTAGGTCAACCGCATCGCAAAGGGTCGAATACTCGGTCAGGAATGCAAGCTTTGTCCAATTTACCATACCACTTATCGAGACGGCCCGCACGTTGCACCGTCTCGATAGATTTTTTCTAATCACGGCTCCCCGCGGGAGCGGCTGAGGAGTCAGGTGGAGAGAGTTCTGTTTCTGCGACTTATAGAACCAAGCCTTACGATATGTTATCAAGTCACAATGTCGAACACTGCAGTTCGACTTCTGTATCCGGTGTTCCTGCGTTGATGACACAACTAGTCCTTTCAGAAGGTTTGTTGGATATTGAATGAGCAGCGCAATCACGCCACTGATTAGTAATATGACACAGCCCTGCCGTTTGGACTCGAAAAAAGAATTCACCGAGTCTCCGGATAGGAGGTGGTAAGCGGCAGTGATAGCAGCTGAAGGGCGGAAAGCAGTACCATGCTGACGGACTTCCAAGATCAGCGGGAGAATCATCAGCGAAATCAGCGTCATCGGTACTTCCACCAGCAGGTATTTCCGAATCTCCGAAACGATCCGTTTCTTCCACGGCATCGGCATAGCAAGACGGACTGATGCGAAAGCGAAGCCGTGAACAAAAACCTTCTCGTCCTGAAAACAAAATCGGTTCTTGTAGCTGTGACCTGAGGCATCTGATGAGCTCCTCACCTTCGTTGACGATGTTGATTTGAGGAGCTCATTTTCAAAAACCGCGTTAAGTCCATTTTTTCGATTTCAAATAGATCGCGTTTCTACTGCCGATGAACCATTGAGCGCATACAAACGTTGAATTTTTCCCAGTCATTCTGAAGTGGAGCGCATGCGAGTTCCCATGAATTGATATTCTTTCATGAGCCACAATGCAACGGGGGCTCAAGGCGAAGATGGACTTGACGCGGTTCGAAAATGAGCTCCTCATTTGAATCACGGAATGAGATATAGGACACCTCGTGACATACTGAACACACTCAAGTCCATATCTTCGATTTTCACTCACCTCTGCGCAGCTTCGGAGCGGTATTCGGTCGTTGTAAGTGCCGTCAGGGAAGAAGATCGCAAATAAACTCAAACGGTAAGTGTGGTTATGGCTCGTTTCCTTCAGCGAGAAAATACTCGCCAGCGTCCTCGGAATTGTTTCACCTATCTTCACGGGGCAAACTGCGCCGCCAATGGATCGATTGCTCCGAACAACAGTTGTGCTGGAATGCAAAGAAGTTCCGTCTTCCGAGCGGATAATGATGACGGACCCCAGATAATTGAAGAAGAAACTTAGGGGTGAGGCGAATCGTTCTGACTCCTTGCGTATGATCGATCTCAGGAAACCTGCACTATGGGCGGCTGTATCGTTGCGGTTTGATAGGCGTCGTACTTGAACAATGATTCGTTTGTCGAGTTTGAGGTTGCGCCAAGCTTGGGTCTCGAGGCAAGGCCGGTATCCACATGGGATGTTGAGGTCTATGGTATCGAAAATGTGTTGCGTTTTCCTTGTTTCACACGTCAAAATAACTTCCCGGTCACTTGGTTTCAGAACCAGGGCTTTCCTCGATAAGTAAACATGTGATCGGAGCGCTGACCACAAGTATCCGACGACACCACATTTCTTCGGTGCTGAGATTAGCACAAAAACGAGGTTGAACTGAGTATGGCTGTCGTGGATCGTAGTTATGACGTGACGCAATTCCTCATCAGCGTTCCTGGGTTTTCCAGGCTCGCTTGGCAGAACGGGATTCACCTCGACGTTTAACACGATCAAATAGGGGACCAAAAAATGCATTTCTTCGGCACGACTTTCCGCTTCGGTAGACGCCCCAAGAATACTCCACGAGGCCCCTTGCTCTCGAAATGTTCCTCATAATTGCTTCGAGCAGTCTCCTGGGGCGAAGGGAGACCCTCTATGATCGCGTCGGTATGACTGCGATCGAAGACACCAACTCCCATATCGAGTTCTGAATGGCTACCCCGGGAGCAAAGTGTGGTAGGTTGATTGCCTTCGATCGAGACTCACGACGCGCGTGTGCTGGATGCCATGAACACCCCATCTAGCGTCCGATTCGTTTGCAACGAGCGGCAGCTCCGCCTACAAAGACCAATCTCGTTCCCGTATTCCACGAAAGATCAGCTTCCGAATGTTTGCTGCAAACTGCACGACACTAGGAAGATGTCATTATCCTGAAAAATCCCACGGTGCTTTTTTGAGAGTCTTTCAGCGGGGTCTCCAGCCAGGATTCCCGACGGAAAACTGAAAGAGGGACGTCGGGAGTCTCAACGATGCCGCCGTTTCAAAACTGTCTCAAGAACACAGATATAGCGGCATGATGGGTTGACCGCTGTGGAGATCACTGAGTTCTCGAGATTGCTGGATCGCTGATGGCTTACCGAAAAAATGAGCCTCCGGTTTGTGACGACGTTGTCTATTGTATGAGACAAGCTGGTTAACGTGTCCGAGGCTTCCCACCATACAAGATCGTCTCTTCGAACGATAAAAAGTACCGTCGCCTCAATCTGACCATTACAAAGAAGCGCGAGAAGTTTTCGTTCCTTGATTGGAACCTCAACAATACCACCAGTCAGTCCTTTTGGAATGGAAACGGATTGAACCAACGATGCTTTATCCAGGAGCTGCGCCTGAACGCCCGAAGATCAAGACATGGAGCGCCACCAACTCATCATTACCTGAGATCGCTCGCTTCGACCTACTTAATGAAGCTACTCTCACGGCAGTACGGCAAAAAAGTGAGCAGCCCGAGAATGCTCTCATTCTTCTCTCTTACAAGGGAACGGCAAGACATGATGAGCGCCGATTGAGCTGATATTTGGTGAAAAGGTTTGACCTACCGAGAGATTAAAAACCCGCATAGCCCCATCTGCTTATGGCCTCCTCCGTTTCAAAACGTAGCGCCCCTTAGCAGACGTCCTTAGCATTGGAAAACGCCCGTTTCGCCACGGCTTCGTTATTTCCCGAAATTCCACGCCCGATTCCGGCGCCAAGTTCTAAGGCTGGCGGCTGGTTTCGATGTCGCGATGTCGATCATCGCGCCATACGTCTGACTCATCGCGCATCAGACGTGTTTCGTCGGATAACGGAATCGAGTTCGAGTGATCACCGTTTGCCCAACGTTGAACCGAGTGACTCTGACCAAACGAGTGAAATGTCGGTGAGAGCAGCCGCTGTGATGTCCCTGCTTCGCGAGAGGTTGAATTCCATCAACATCGACTCTCGGCACGTGATTCAGCCGCGCGAGACCGAGATTCAGATGATGGGGGCTCTCTTCAAAGCCATAAAGTCTGCAAAAGCACTGCAAAGGGGCGCTACGTTTCGAAACAGAGGAGGCCATAAGCAGATGGGGCTATGCGGGTTTTTCATCTCTCGGTAGGTGAAACTTTTTCACCAAATATCAGCTCAATCGGCGCTCATCATGTCTTGCCGTTCCCTTGTTAGTGAAACATCCAGTTTCGGGCAGTCGCATTCGGCAATGTTTCGGGCAGTCGCATTCCGATCCACGGGATGAAACACTAAAGTCCAAAGTCCTGATCTCTGGCTCGCCCTACATTGAACTCTTCCGTCGGCATCAGCCCTATTGCTTGGACTCGGAGGACGGCTCGCGTAACCTTCGGAATCATCGCAGAGCTTGTCTGTCATCACGTGACTTTCTAACAGCGCATCGCGCGGACAGGAGAGAGGAGCCCAATATTCATGCCAACGTCACGTTCAGCCGCAGCAGACGGTGCGACGGTATTCGTAGCTGTTCGTGAAGGAACGGATTTCCGAGACTGCTTCAAACCTCCGGCTCTGTGCTACAGCCAGAAGCATTCGACGCGCCGGCGCCGCGCCGCCGCCGTCGGATCATAGCGGCTCCCTGTCGGCCGTTCCGCTAGAAGTCATGTATATTCAATCTTGTCTACCATATTCCTCCAAGGACGGGTTGTTTTCTTCGGAATGACCGAAGGTGGCTGTCAGGTGCATGCCCAGGATTTCTCGGGAGGGCCAAAAACACTTGGTCAAGCATTTGAAGGAGACCAACAGGTGTTTATGATGGTCCTTACAGGGAATCTCCATGGCCAGGACGGCGATTTCGGGGGAAAATTGGTCCCTTCGGTTAAGGGTTCAAAAACTCTATTTCCTCCAATCGGTTGCAATTGCTATGTTTATGTTGTACCCCAAGATGCCAAAGATAACAAACCGTTTTTTCAGCGAAAAAACGAAGAATGGCCCTATCAGATAACGAACTTGGCAGATGGCGAACTTCACAGCTAACGAATATGCCAGATAACGAACTGCTTAGATAACGAACCGCTTAGATAACTAACTGCACAGATAAAGAACACTTCAGATGACAGACCTCCACGAATGACTGTTCACCCTTCATTGAACATCAGCCAAGAAGCCGGGATTCGCCAGCATGGCCCAGATCACGGACCGTTCTTCCTTCACTGGGCTCAGGCTAGCAGGAAAACAAAATCATCCATGCATATCAGGGTACGTATTAGGGGTTATCTGACCAGTTCGTTATCTGCCAAGTTCTTTATCTGTGAAGTTAGCTATGTGTCAAGTTGATTATCTGTGAATCCCGCTACCCGACAAGTTCGTTATCTATGAAGTTAGCTATCTGTCAAGTCCGTTATCGGTGACAGCCCACCCCATTTCGCAACCGGCGTTTCGCCACCGCCGTTTCGCCACCGTCATTCCGCAACCGCCATTTCGCCACCGCGGTTGTCTTTCGGTTGGTGCCCGCCTACTTATGGCTGAACGTAAACACGCGGATGGCGAGTTCAGTGAAAGTAAATCCGGGGCTCTTCACCGGTCTGTGATAGCTGCAGCCGGGGCAGGTGGACTCATCTAGGTCCGCGAGTGTGGCGAGCGGCACCCACAAGCAGATGTCTGCAAACTATCGCACCGAATGCTCGCTCAAGTCGCCGCCTGGCGTGTTGGCGTGGCACGATTCAACTCGGCGGGCTTATTCCGAGAAAATTCCGCCACCGCTATTTCGCCACCGCCATTTCGCCGCCAGGCCATCTCGGCGCTGGCTGGGGATCAGTGTCGCTTTTGGTGCGCTTATTTCAAAACTTAACGAATGTAGCGCAGAGCAGTATCACCGCCTTGTGGCCAAAGCCATATCGACAACCTCAAACTGTCTCGATCGCCAGACTGCTCGCTAGCTTCGCTCGCTAGCCCTTCATTTAACCTGATTTCCAAGCTTCCGAGAGGGACAGATATTCAGGAGATATTTACGTATGCATGATCTCTCAGCACGGCGGCGAAATTAGCCGATGGCGAAATTGCCATCGGCGAAATATCCTGCTCCGATATGTGGAGCTCGCCATCTGCCAAGCTCGTTGTCCGCCAAGCTCGTTGTCTGCCAAGCTCGTTGTCTGAAATGTTTGTTATCTGTTGGGCTCGGTATGTGCAGTATTTTAGGGTAAATATGCTACGAGGGGCAGACCCAGTGGGCTTGTGCTAATCCGGCGGCGGCCGCCGACGCGACGCCGGCGCCGCCGCATTGGCCGCCGCGGCGCACCTCGCCGCCGCCACGACCGCCCTCCATTCCGCGCCTGGCTCAGAGCCCTGGTACTGATCAGTGTCGGACAGCGCCAGTCCATACGCCTAAGCCGACGGTGATAGAGGAGTGTCGTCGATAACTTCGAACAGCCATCGAGGTGAGTGATTCCATCATTCGGAATGGTATCGCATGACACTCAGACTCAGTGGAAACTCCGTGGAGTAGATCGGTTGCTCAGTAGACGGGTCTCACGGAGGTAGGTGATTCTTGAGCGCCTGCTCTTCCTACTTCAAGTTCAGGACCAAGTCATACATGAGACAAGTTCAGGCAGCGACTTGTGCAGCAAGAAGGCTTCTGACTTCCAGACGGGAGGTTCACGCTACGCTTGATTTCCGGCCTAAGTGAGATCACCGCTGGACTCCCTCACTGTGACGTACAGCAATATGGCGGCTGTGGATCATTTCTTAGAGGCCGACCTTGACAACCTTGGATTGCCGAACTGACCATATCTAACTGGACTGGAAAGATCCGACCTGTCTTCATCTAACGTTACTCCGCCAAATGCCTGTCTGGGTTGATCATTCCGAGCCTATTCGAGATCGAAGCCGTCATATTGTCAAGTCCCCTGAAGACTGACAGCAACTACCATCGGCTCCTTCTGTGTCACCGAACGAGCCCGCGCGCTCATGCCGTCTACACCCGCGACGGTGGGCACTCATCCGCTCGAAATCCTCGCCCGTTAGTCCGGATTCTTCGAAAGCTACGTAGGTGAGAGCGAAGATTCTATGCGCGGAGCGGAACCGCCGCGGTGGCTCCCCCGTTCTGGCTCCCTCTGGATACCTTGCTCCAGATGGTACAGTACAAACGTTGAATCGTTTCAAATACCAGCTTCATACAGAGGTTCGAGAGCCCATCTACGAGCGACCCCCGTAATCGTGATTCAGAAATTGATTTCTGGAGAACTTCGAATTTCGAAACATCAGGGAATAACTTCCCGGGGGAATGCGAATCCGGGCTGCCTCAGCTCCCTGTCAAATGCCACGAGTCTCTTCACTGGCTCTCGTATGACCGGGAGATACGACACGGCTCTTCTATGGCTGAAAGATACGAGATGGCCCGCGTATGACGACATCATTGCTCGCCAACTCACAGCGGAATTGAAGCTCAAATTTTTATTCTCCTCACTCCGGCAGACCACATTGTTGAATGTATTCTACCATTTGGAATGAATTCCCGAGCTCTAGGATTACTCTAGGACGGGAAGTCAGCGTCCAGCGATCTACCTTCCGGATCAGCGCTGCGCATAGAAGCCTCGCTAGCTTAGCGCGTACTCCGGGAATCGGGCAACTGGTCTTCCGAGCCGATGATTTCCAGACCAATGAATAATGAGCGAATGGGCTGTCATCACGGCGACGAATGGGGCGCCATTGTACGGCAGGGTGGGGCTCAGCCCACTGAAAATACAGCGGGGGACTCGGAGAAATCTTCGTGGAGTTTTCGTGGCTTCGAAAGTTCAATTGATCGCGATTCCAATCTCCTGCCATCGATGAAATGTCCAGTTTCTGCAGCCGCAGCGTATAACGACGCATTCTCGATCGGAAGCTTGGGGTCGAGTGCCATCAGGGATGAAATTCGTTGACGAGAGCTTGGATTCGAATTTCGTCACCAAAGAATTTGACTTTGAGTTATCATGCCTCGAGTCTGCTTTGAGTGATAGTTGAAGGTGTTGGTGATCGAGTATGCGGACAAATTGTGAGCGAGGGATCCTGGAAGAGTTCTCCGGGGACAACCTGACGTCGTGCTTGCCACAGATTAGAGGCTGCCATTGACGGCGACGGCGCACCATGGAACAAAACGGCATTTTAGGTGTGAAAAAGTCAACTCGGAATTTCGGGTCGCGCGATTAGATATAGGTTGTTAGATGGCTCGGAAGTCGGGAACCAATTTCAGTTTTGCGAAAAAAAACTCCCCGATGGTGGAGAAAGGGTTGGGAGAAACGTCAAACATGACCGGAGATTCGGCGCCAATTTTAGTCAGCCCCGGAATCTAAACATTGGAGAGACAAAACAACGGAGCAAATTCTTGAGGGTAAGTTAGAACACCCCTTCCTTGTCACGGCCGACTCAATTTCCGATCGTTGCGACGCCCCTCGATTTCCGCATTCCACGGCCGAAGTCTTCTCCCAACTTCCCTGAAATCGCCCACATTCGGGAGCTTGCCGTCGTGATGGTCCCGATTTCACCCCTTTGGATTTTGTTTTAACATGAGCACCTTCCATCGTACTTTCTTAATTCCTTTACCGGATCTTGCGCAAAACGCTAACCGAAATACACCGGGTTTTTCAGACCTCACAATCACATTATCGCGAAGGCGATTCTTCGATCTATCATGCTCACTCTATTGGCGAAGGAGAATGTGGAAACAACAGATGTACACAATTATTCCGATCTGAAGCGAAATTTTCAGCCAGCGCGCCGCTTAAGTCGGCGATATTTATCAGCGCGCATCTCGGAAGCGAGCGTCTTCCCTGAAGGACCATGCCTCCTGGCTCGAAAAGGACTCCACTTTTGCATATCAAGTGAAATGAGAGAACGTGGCAGGGAAGACCGGTCGTCCGGCTAAAAGTTTTCCTGAGTCAGGTAATAAGCCCAAAATAACCAAAGTGGCTCCGCTGCTGAACGTCGAGCCTGATCAACTCTTGTACGCGGCGCAGCCCTCATTGCACGCATCTGGTGACCGACTGAAGTCGAAGTCTGTGGAAGAACTTGCCGACAGGCCTTCCTCGTCGCTCTCGAATGGTTCGAAGACTTGCGTTTGCGCGAATTCACGAGAGTTTACGCAAGATGAAGCTTTGGCATTGTTCATCGATTGCCACTGGACAAAAGAGTCTTATTTTTGGTTGCGGGAGCGGTCCGAGGCGATCGGCCACAACTTGCTGTCGCCGTGCCACAAATTACAAGCGGCGAAAAAAGCCTGCTGCCCGTCGGAGGTGTACATTTCCGTCACAGGAATCGAAGCAGAAGTTTCTCTGCCGGCCGTCCTGGATCTGACGTGCGAACGGCTTCGCACAGCTCAAAGCTCCACCCTGGAGCGGATCGCCGAGGAGGAAAGAAACAAATAGATTCTTCCCAGTAAATGGGGATGCGACGGCAAAGGAAATCAGAGTCAGCGGAAGCAGAAATTCAGTGAGCCTCTCATGAGTGACGCAGCTGTGTTCATGTTTTCGTTCGTGCCATCGGAGCTGACCGTGAACGGTAGCGGAACCCAGGCCTGGCTGAATATCGTCCCTGGATCTACCAGATTTTGCAGGCCGATGAAGTTCCTGTTCCAAAAGGAGACAACGGAAACGATACTGACACAAACCGATCAACTCAAATCTCAGATTTCTTGAATCCGACCAACGTAATGGTAGATGGTGCAAATCTGAAGGTCACCAATAACCTGTTGCTGTTTTTGGTCGACGGTAAAGTACCCAATGCCTCGACTGGGACGAAGTCGTCCCAGAGCTGATACGTATGCCAGACCACGCCAACTCAGCTCAGAAATCGCTCCGAATCTCCGCCGGATATTATGGAGAGCTATCCACTCGGTCTGTCTACCTTACATGCATGGATTCGATTTTTCGAGTTTCTCTTGCGGCTCTCTCATCGGAAGGACGTGTATGGAGCGGATGAGAAAAAAATAACACTGACACCCGAGGAGAAAGCAAGAGTGGATTTGAAGAAGCGAGAGATTCAAGAAGAATTCAAACAACAGCTAGGCCTCACGGTAGATACCCCGAAACAGGCACTCGGCAATACCAATGACGGCAACATGGCAAGGATGTTCTTCAAGAACTCGGAGGCGAATGCCTGAAGCATTGGTATCGACAAGCAGCTCATTGAGCTATTCAGAACGATTCCCCGGGCTCTCTCATCGAAGTACATCATTGACGCCGACAAATTCGCTCATTACGCCCTCGAGTCTAAACAACGTTTGTTCAGTCTTTATCCATGATGCGAAATGACTCTCACGGTGCTCAAGTGATAAGGTATCACTCCGTCCCGATTGGAATGCTGACGGAAGAATCACAGGAGGTTCGAAACAAAGAAATTCGTCCCTTTCGTGGGAGGAACTTTCGCCGGAACTCGAGAATCAACTGAAATACCGATATTCTTTCAATACATTCGGTTTCCTCAGATCTCTTGGTAGCCGGTCTGCGGAGAGCAGCGAAACGTAATCATCGTTATTTGGATCCCGACCTGAGTTCTTTCGTAAGAGACTCAACGACCGAGGACGAGCCGATCGCGAGTCATCAGACGTCTATGATGGAAGATTTGGATTCCGAAACTCATTCGCGGTGTGAAAGCGATGACTACGGATCAAAGATCAGGCTTCTGGGAATGAAATTTTTAGTTACTTTGAACTTGAGGGGATGACTTGCCAGAAGCACCATCATTGTGCCTGAATAAAAGTCAGGGATTACATCGTTGTCTCGCAGGTGGCGAGATCTTGCGATTGCAGCCGGATTTCGCCAGATAGGACGGCTCTATTTGCTCCCAAATGTTCGATCCCACCTAGAAACGTGTTTTTCCTTGCTTCTGACGCCCTTCCAATAAAAAGGGAACGATAAATAATTTTTTCCATCTACGAAGTCATTTCATCCCATTGCGCGGCGTGCCGAAAACTCCCTTCAGTGAGGAAATCCTCGATCAATCCATAAAGTTTGCTTCCGGAACGTAGAGGTGAAAGGCGAGCGATCGGCTTCGTGAGAGTTTCACTTCGGAGGCCGAGTGGAAATCAAACATGATTACATTGGGACTGTGCCCTTCGTGCTGTTTATGAGCGCCCCATTTGGTCGGAATAGTTTCGGAAAAGACTCTTTCGGAATGTTGGTACGATGCTCGTGTTACGATAATTTTCGTTTGTCACTTGCGATGAAGAATCAACCATCATCATCGATTCCTGATGACATTGAAGAGGCTATAGACTGCCTACGCGATCGGGTGTCCGGATGTGGATTGGATACACGCACGTTCAGCGCTTTGTGTGCTCGTTCCTCGTCTCCGGTGTTCTAACTTCCGCGCGGGAGGGTTCATCGAGCCCAAATATGTAGATTCTTTCGCAGCTGAGAGTGACAGTGCCGTTGGGAAGCGGAGAAGTAGAGATTTTCGGACAAATGACGAAACCTATCCGACGAGCGGTTGGGAACGACGGCCTCGAAACAACTGTTCTACTGGAGAGGTACGTAAGCGAGCAGCAGTTCGACCGATTGCCAGTTGAAAAGCCAGTGTCTGAACCGATAGTGAACTAACACAGCCTCCAGCAAGGCGGCCTCCGGCACTCGGGAGCGATAGGAGTTTCGACGGCCGGATGCGACGAAATCTTAGAGAACGCTGGAACAATCGTGGTGGTTGCAATTCGGAGCGACGAGGCAATCTGAAGCCATCAACGGCCGCGATAACGCGGGAAGCGACAAGGTGTTGATATGATTAGCCCAGAACACACAAAAGCTTCACTTGCTGCGCATTCGAACTCTCCACCGGTTCTTGAGGAAGTTCCGGATTCGTTGACAACCGGCAACCGAGCGTACGATAGTGACTTCTCATTGTTCGGACTTTGTCTGATCCGAGGTGTGTTACGCGAAAGCGTCCTTGTCAGCTGACAGCATGCTCGTACCGCTTCATTCATGTCAAATTTTCCACAACGAGGTACGACCTCGACAGACGTACAAGTTGCACTGAACACGTTCTGGTTTTCTTGGGAAGGTGCCAGATTTACGGGATAATCTGCGTTTAAATTGAAGATCGCCACGGAAGAAGTGCCCTAGCCCTATGTTAAAGAATAGGGACTTGGGCACCTTTCCCGTACCGGGTTTCAATTCCTCTCACGCTCTGATCTCGGGGCGATGGTTTCCGATGGAGATTTATGACCCTCCCGTTGGATCTGAGAAATCCGTATGAGTAACCGTTTCATTCGCTGAGGGGGGGGGCGTACAGCAAACCGTTTTTCAGCAAACTGAGCAACACTAGGAGGCTCAGCTGAGATGTCACACAGTCGGTGTGCGAGACGTCCGATTCTCGAAAAATTCACCCGGAGCTCACCGAATTCCGGCGCTATACAAGGAAAAATCGATCAACAGCAGTACAACGAACATGGCGCTGACCGTTTCGAGCCGTCGAGTTCCAGCTCCTTAGATTCTCAAGTGATTCCTGAAACAACCAAGGTGGAACGAGCGGATTTTACATTGAAAATCGGAATCAAGAATTCCTCCTAGGGATTCATCACCGGAACAACGAAATCCAGATCGGGTTTCACATCCACCACCAGCAGAGGAAGCGCGAAGCAAACGGTGGCTTACAAAGGCCGTCAAAAGTGCCTGGGAATCCACCTACATGGATTACAAAAACAAGGAAGAAGAGATTCTTCGCTTTCGTGGCGCCGGCGCCGTACGTTGCTCCTCGAGCAGACAGTGAGCACATTCGAGATCATTGGATTTACGGTCCTCCACATTGGGGAATCGGACAGCTGACCCTGTCACCGCGCTCTCCCGGAACTCCCGACGGTAGTGTACCCGCACTACCTCTGATGATTTTATGTCTGGAGGAACTCAAGCCCAACATTCGCTCGGAATCGCGGACAACGACTCATCATAACTACGTTGATTCACGGTTTCTGTCGAAAAGCGAGTTGTCATATCTCCATTTTATTTCAGGAGCGCGACGTCTTTACCTGACCTCATGAATTCGAACAAGGAAGTTGGCCGAGGAGTCCCAGCGGTTCCGGAGCTCGAGGAACCCAGGAGCTCGGAAACTGCCAAGAGAAATCGCTTCCGGTGTCCGCATTGCAAAGCGAGCTACGGAGCGATAGGTTTCCTGACGCACCACGTGAGACTACATGCGAAGATGACTCAGTCAGGGAGCGAGAAACCAAGAGCGGAAGGGTCGAGGGGCAAGCATGCGGAGAGCACAGATATCGTTGGGAGTGAGGATAACTTCAGTTGTAAGCAATGCGGAAGAAGCTTCACTCAGAAGATCAATCTCGAATATCACATGCGAATCCATGAAGGACAGAGACCGTATGTTTGCCGCGAGTGCAATGCGGATTTCAGCCAGGTAATCAACCTCACGAATCATATGCGGGTACATACCGGAGAGCGGCCGTATCCGTGCAAGATATGCAAGTCAAAATTCAAGCAGAAGAGCGCCCTGGACAACCATATGAGACTGCATACCGGCGAAAAGCCCTATTTGTGCGATCACTGTGGCCGCACCTTCGCCCAGAAAAGCAACCTAGATTCTCACATGCGTAGACACGGAATCCAGGATCCGCCGTCTTCAAAGGAATGCAAGGTGCAAAGCAAAGACACCCATCCATTCGCTTGCGGAAAGTGTGCTAAAAAGTTCCGTCGCGAGGCTGCGCTCCTGAAGCACCGCAAAGTGCACTTATTGCTGTGATTTCATTCCCTTTGTTCGGCATGCGCTGTGGCATTCAGAGGGATAGGAGTTCCGACGGCCGGATGCGACGGAATCTTAGAGAACGCTGGAACAATCGTGGTGGCTGCAATTCGGAGCAACGAGGCAATCTGAAGCCAACAACGGCCGCGATAACGCGGGAAGCGACAAGGTGTTGATATGATCAGCCCGGAACACACGATAGTGAGCAACATATAACTTTCCCTGTGGGATGACATCCTTTGAATTGCCACAAACGCAATGGAATAAAGGGAATATTTACTCAAATGTCGTCTCTCTTCCAACTTCGTGATTTCTTCTCCGATCCAAGTCCCGACTCGGTGTTCAAGGGTGGCTCGATATCTCGATTGAAACTTCATGTGTTGAAATAGTGTCGCATTTCCAACTGAGCACGATTTTCAATCCCACCCGGAGTAGCGGGGCTCGACTGAAACGAGTTGACACTTCCTCTCGAACAAACAGCGTTCTCGGTCCGGAGGATTCAACTCCGGACCGAGAGGCTCCTCTAAAGCATGACTCCCCGTGGTAGGATCCCTTCATCCCGCAAGATGTCTTGGTGGCTCGAGATAGCTCGTGACCACTTCGAAAAAAAATTCCCGACGGCATTGTTCAGAAATCGAGATACAACATGCTGCACTGCACTTCCCTTGAATCTTTTCAACCTCTGCTTGAGAGCCGGGGAGCTCCTGAACTCAGCGAGGCGCGTGTATGAGCTCCTCATCGTATGAGGCTCCCAGAGGGATACCGCTGGGCGTTACTACAAAGTTCCTGTAAAGCAGTGTTTCTCAACCGGGGGCAAGTGCCCACTTTTGGGGGCATGGAGAGTTTTTCGGCGGGCATGGCGAGATCCAAAATATTTCAATGTGAAACCAAGCCTCCTATGGCTCCCGCGAATGGTTGAGCTGTAGATATACAAGTTGAAAGTGTAGTCGAGCTTGCGAACTAGAAGCTGGTTTTCTGCTGGCGAAAAAGAGGAGCAGGCTCAACATCACCACAAGGGGTGACCCGAGATGGTTGGTGACGGAAACCAAACCGAGAATCCTTGATTTGTGCGAACGAAAACAGGCTCAACTGTCACATTAGCGCTGGTCTTACCTTGAGATGTGGTGATCAACAGGGGCGTAGCCAGGATTTGATATTCCGGACACCGCAGTATAGGGAATCCACATGGGACGAAAAAATCCCCCCCCCTCGCTGCGCCCCTGGTGATCAACGGTTTCCATAATTTAGGAACGGGGTGTAATAAAATGAGTCGTTGTGTCACTTTTTCCCAGTAATTTCCATCGATAGGCAGAGGGGGGGGGGGCATGAGAATATTTCAGGCCTGTGACGGGGGGCACGGCCCAAAAAAGGTTGAGAAACACTGCTGTAAAGTGAACCTACAGAGCAGATACGCATATTTCATGACTGAAGTCATCGCATGGTGCTATGTGTGTACATAGAACCTTGTCATAACCGAGAGATTTTCCCACCTCTGCAGGATCAACGGGCGATAATCCCGATACTTTTCCCCGAGCTGTTGTCCCGACAGTCCCGATAACCTCTTTCGGATTCCCCAGGAAAGCACATGTATGATCGGAATGCGGAAATTGATTCTCGGTTCGGATTCGAAACCTCGAAATTCGGAACTCCGTGAATTGCACTTCGTTCTCGTAAGTCAGAGTTAGGTTTGGCGATAGCCGGTCTCCGGTGTCGGGGCTTTCCTTAATACCCCTCTACGTGGGGGTCTAAAACTCTTCGGCGCGGCGGAAACGGCGCGGCGAAAACGGCGCAGCGGAAGCGGCGTGGCGAATACGGCGCGGCGAAAACGCTTCCGCAGCGCCGAAAAGTTTTAGACCCCAACCGAGATATATTAAGATAATAATATGACTGTCCTCGTTACGCCTCGCCTTTCGTTGATCGAGAACGGAGCGGCTTTTGCCCGGTGAGGATGGAAGAGCCACAGGGTTATCTCATTCGCTCGTGAATCGCGGTGACACGAGGGTCTCCGCGCCGTGCGAGAACTCCAGTCCAGAAGTGTAAACCCACGCTCGAGACGTCTTGTTCGCGATGCAGAGCCAAACGTTCTGCATTTGAGCTTCCGCGCCTCTTTGTCTATTGCGCTCTCGCCCTCACTCACTTCTCTCTCTCAATCCAGCTGTTCGAGCAACGCGACAAAGCCGCGCGTGTTACGTGTGATCCGCAGCTGATGCGTTAGGCATTGTATTCATGGTTCATGGTGGTTAAGCGTTGGAAATCGGGGAAATTGCTTCACCCACTGAACCCGACAGACACTGCGGCATTTTCCATGGTCGAGTCAGTTGAGACAGCATTCCGAGATCGGCAAGTATAGCTTGCCTGCCATTGTAAGTAAGGGAAAAACACTGACTCGGTTTCGAATTTCAGGAATGGACGAACAGGATTGAGCGAGCGCCTGAGGATCTACATAGCTACCTGTAGTGAGTTTGGAGTTGACGGCTGTATCAAAGGGATGGCGGCGGATTTCAGAGCTCGTCTGAGAACTCGAACAATCGTGAAGGTGGAGCCCCTTGACGTAAAGGAGAGTTTCGAAGAAAGAGATGTGAAGCCAGACCTTGGACGCTTCCAATGCGATCAATGCGAATTGCGATTCAAAACGAAAGGCTTTTTGAGTCGGCACATGCAATTGCATTCTGTGAAAGTTCCATACTGCGCTCGATGTGGCGCTAGCGAAGCAGGGAAACTCTGTAAAAATTGCTCCCGTCTCACTGGAAACGGAGAACAACACAGTTGCCCAACCTGTGGGAAGTGTTTCAATCAAAAGATCAACCTCACCTGTCACATACGAGTCCACACCGGAGAGAGGCCCTTCGTCTGCTCTGAATGTAAGGCGGCCTTCAAGCAGAAGAGTACTCTGGACAATCACAGTCGCATTCACACTGGGGAACTGCCGTTTTCATGCAGAGAATGCGGATCGAAGTTCAGGCAACGCAGTCACTTGGACAACCACATCCGACTGCACAATGGCGAACGACCGTATTCGTGTGATCAATGCGAAGCATCATTCACTCAGAAAAGCAACCTGAATTATCACGTCCTCAGGCATAGTGCCTCAGGTTTGCGTCCCACCGGGAGGAGATACCGGAGAACCAAGAACTTCGTCCGTGAAAAACGCAAGAATCTTTATCGTCGACCATCTTCGCTCTCGAATCATTTGCGAGTTCGCAGCGGAGACAGGTGACTCGTCCCCGCGGGGCTCAAACAGGAACTCAAGCAGGAGCTTCTGACTGCTAATGTAGAATTCATGGTGACGGAGTGACTGGAGAGTGCCGAACCGGTTCATGACATGAATCTCTGACGACAGAGTATGCAATCCTCTGTTCCGCGCAAATCCGGTGACACTATCCCGCGGGGCTTGGCGGAGTTTCGGCAGAATCCAAGTGTTCAGATTAGTGTCTTCTTCTCGTGAATTGAGATTGTGCTCGTTGAATTTCTCGAAACTAGCGCGTACTGGGCACATCAAGAAAATGGAAATAACTCCTTGATGGCTTCCGTTAGGGGAACTTCACGTACTTAGACTCATACTTATGTATGAGTCCGATAAATATGATCGATTTTTATACGCGTTACGTCCACGGTTCTGCTAGGAGTGGATAGAAAACACACCTGACTCGAGTTTGTCAACTTGAAGTTTCATACTTTTATGGTCCATTTTTTGTCTAGGCAATGAGTCGGAATAAATATTGCATTATTGAGCTTATTATCATCATGCTTGATTCACTCACACGAGTTCCTTATAATAATCGAAAGCTGTCAGAGACTTTCCGGGACTTCGAGTCCTTAGCACTCCACCTGCGCGGAGACTGTGGGTCCTGTGGCGTCCGGCAAAGGGTCTCTCTGGGCGTCGCCGAGGGTCTTCAGGAACACATAGACGCAAGCTGTGGGGAAGACTGTGGGGAAATAGAAAATATTCCGCCATGATTCCGACTCATGTTTTCTAACCCCCCTTCTTTACAAGTCAAAGCTGCAGCTCATGGATGACTTTAGAATCTCAGAGGAGCCGTTCAATTGAGACATTCCGCAAGAACGAGAGCTGTGAAAACTTCGCAGGAATTCCGACATTCAGGGAAAAGTTCGTATCGCTGACAGTAGATCACTGGAATGCATAGAAGCCAAAACGCCTACGAGCCATGCGATCGAGAACGTGATGGAACGATCTGAGATTGCGATTGCGTCGGCAGCAAGCGGAGGGCATGGATCGAACGCTCCTCGAAAGAAATGCCTCCAGGGAGAAATAGACGACGATGGCGAGTCCAATGCACGAGAATGCAAGAACGAGCGTTTGTATGCTACGATACTCGAGGGGCTTGAAATCTCCGCCCCCACCGAACATAGCGTGTTCGTTATATCTTCTGCGCAGATCCTCGGTGATGTTTATCAATCTCGGTTTGATGTTTTTGAGGCTCGGGAAGTATTTCTTTATGGGGCTTCCCCTCCAAAACCGACTCTCGAATTCGTCGGCAGGGTAAAGCGTGTTTTGTACGTGATGGCGCTTCAAAAGATCGTGCTCGAGAATCTGCCGCGAAACGCGTACAAGCTCTTCAAACTGCACGTGACCGCCGTGGCTCTCGGGTAACACGCACATGGGCTGAGTAATGTGTGAACCGGGTAAGTGCTCGAATAAGAGCTTCCCGTGCCATTGGACGAGTGGCAGCTTCATGAGCTCGGGCTCGTTGCACACTGTGTAGTATTGCACAAGGAAAGCGATCATCGTCCAATTCAGCATACCACTGGATGACAGTGATGGGTGCGGACATTCTCTCTTCATATTGGCCTCGGTAACAGTTCTATTGGGGTTCTGGGTTTTCCATAGTCTACCGATATTGGGTTCCTGCCAATCGTCTTTGTAGAACCATGGTTCGCGAAAGTTTGTAGCTTCACAGGTTTGCACTCTACAAGCCGAAGGTTGTATCCGCTGCTCATAGCTTGATGAGACAACCTCACCTTTCAGGAGATTTATAGGAAACTGGATCACCAGGGAGAGAAAACCGCATATAAGCAAAATCAGGGTTCCTTGTTCGGAAGGACGAATCAGAGTTCTGTGCACGTCGCCACTGAGGATGTGATAAGCGGTTGCCCAGGTCATTTTCGTTGGAAGGAGGGTTCGATATCGAATGACTGAGAGCAACAACGGCATCACCAAGAGAGATAACATGGTGAGAGGTAACTCGATGGCGAGATAACGTGAGAGATTTGAGATTATCCGAGGCTCCCATTTGATAGGCACAGCTAGGCGAACAGGGAGAAAACCATGCCCGTAGACGAAGTTCGTCTGGCTCTGAAAGACAAAGGGTGCCGTTATGCGGGGCTGTTATACCACGAATAATCCTGGCGGAATCGCGTGGATGTAATCGAGACGGGGAGCGCTGTTGAGACGCTCCCCGCTGAGATCGTCGCTGTACTTGCCTGACCGCAGCTGTTGAGAGTAATCCTGTGCTGACTCTTGCCGTCAGGATAGATAATGTTCAGGAGCTCGAGTTCAAACGTCATGCTACGATTAGGGAAATTCTCCCTCGACTCAAGGATCTTCCCGACGTTCTCCACTTTGGTCTTTTCCACGGTGAGGCCCATGATGATTCTGCTGACAACGTCACCTGATCTCCGTACAGTAATGCTAGAATGTAGCCGATCTTCGCCTCGTAGCCTTGCCACCAAGAACGAGACACGAAATCGATGCAAGAAGTTTTTCACACCAGTATTCTCTGATATGGAGCGTATTATGCCTGCCTGGGTTCTCTTCGTGAACTCGTGAACGATATCATACGAAGCGGTGTTGCAATCACGATATCCGCAGTCACTGTAAAGATCCCAGTAAACACTGATTCCAGCATTCCAAGTATTGATGTCTCGTTCCGAGGAAATCAGAATTTCTCTGTCATTCGGTCTGAGGGCGAGGCTCTGATTCGACAAGTGCACGTGCGCGTTCGGGAGCCGCCAGAGAGAATCAAACGAGTCGTCATTTTTGCTGGAACGGAGTGTGAACACAAATGTCAATCCGGGAGCGTAGGAACAAATGGCGGAGCAAATCTTGGAAACCTCCTCTTTTGAACTTTTGAATTCGGACATCAGTTCGGGGAACATGAGATCACTCAGGACAGCTTGTGCTGCAGTTGCAAGCAGCAACAGACGAAACTCTGCGGCGGATTTCATCCCGATCAGGAGAGAGAGTTTTCGAGTCTGCAACGAAGCACTAGGAATCCGAAAAGTATCCTCCTGCACTCCTTGCATGAATCGACGTGCCGATGTTCAATTCAGTTCAGTTCGTTTTGAAGTATATGAACTCTTTGATTGCTTCAAATGGTCTGAGTTAGTGCGATCCTTCGATGGGGCTCCAGACTGGATTGTAACCGGCACTCCTGGGGGCAAACCTCTACTAGTACTCAGTTGCCCGCTCAAGCCTGGTTTCGACCCCGAAAATCTCGTCGAATTTCTCTAGAGCCATTCCCACTTGGAACAGGACGGACGCACGGCCGGCCGGACTTCTGCGAAATCCAAAATCAGTGCACCTGACCTCTTATGGATCATTGGAAAGTTCGAGAGCTCTTCTACGACTCGGCTATGATTGCACAGATCCTCAAAACATCTGCAAGAGCGCCTCCGTGATGCAGCATCGACTGCAGGATCATGGGCTTAGCCAATAATTCTCGTGATTGTCACCGTCAGGAAGAGACATGATAGCATCATGGCTCACACCGGGTTACAGGCAAACCTTACGGGAAATCCGAGCCACCGATCGCTGGTGTATTCGAATACACAGCGCAGTGCACTAGCGCTGCCACTTTTTCTCCCGGCGCAGAAGTTGCTAGTTCGCTGTCCACGTGGGTGACTAGGAACGCAGAAATCGATTCTTCACTCCAGGTCTGATACCATCCCCTTGCAAAGAATTCTGTAGGGCCGTGTTCTGTATTTTTTAGCATAACTGATTGGATAAACTTCACTTCAGATGGAAGCTTCGGTAGAGTTATCCCTGCCGAGAGCTACATACTTATACACGCTAAGGTGCTCTTGCTTTCCGTGTTTAAAACTCTAGCCCGTGGGCTCAAATTGAATTATTTACAGCACCGTTAGCACACGTGTAAACTGTCCCCTTCGGCTTCTGAGAGGGCGCTAGTGTTTTTTATTCTCCCGGCGCAGAAGTTGGTAGCTCGCAGGACGTTTGGGTAACTAGGAACGCGGAAATCGATTTTTCACTTCAGGTCTGATTCCATCCCCTTGTGAAGAATCTTGTAGAGCCTTGTTCTATATTCCCGAGCATAAGTGATTGAATAAACTTCACTTCAGATGGAAGATTCAGTCGTGTTTCCCTTGCCAAGAGTTACATACTTATTCACGTTTAGGTGTTCTCGCTTTCTGTGTTTGGGAAACTACGCATCGGGCTCAAATTCAATTATTTATAGCAATGTTTTTGCCGCTTGAGTTTCAACCCGCTTGAGAGGACCCGATCGCTCGGTGACATGGGAATACGACAAAAATACCTTCTCTCGTGTACCACTCGAGATCTTCCGAAATATTGGAGGCAGTCTCAATTCGCTAATTGGAATCTGTTACATTCCTGTTCGGAGTCGTATATTCGTCTGAACCGAGCTCCCAAAAAACTGATCGTTACCTCAAACTGAGTATATGTTATGGCTGGAGAAGAATGTGGTATACCCTCTGAACATTGTTTCGAGGTTTGGATCCGCGAGCACGAAATCTCTCGACTCCGGGTTTCCGCAAGCTTGAGTTCACATGATCCTGAATTCCTGCGAGCCCGAGAACTCTTTCTCCAAACTCACACTGGATAAAACTCAGCGAACCTTCTAAGCTTTTCGCGGCGCCCGGTGGCACATGCGCGCATGCAGCAGTCCTTGGAATGTTGCAAATAATCCTCTTCAACCGAGCTGAAGCGAATGCCATCCCGAGATCTGCGTCGCATCGGATCTGCGTTTTTCCATCCACCGGGCGCGTGCGACAACTATCGACGTTGCGGGAAAACCTCTTATTCTTGAAGGCTTTCAGCTCTTATTTCGATTTCAGATTTTGGTATCGTTGTGTCGGGGCTCAGTCACTCAGATCCCGGAGTTTCCGAGTGACGATTCCTCGCTGTGTTCCTCAGCGCCCCCTGATCGATTCAACATTCCATGAAATCATTTCCCCCCCTCTAGAACTAGCGGACCAGGAACATGGATCTCCGGATTGGAATGTGGGATTTAGAGGGCCTGCGGAAGGGACTCAGTGTGAAGACTACCGCAGAACTGAGGAATCGATTTCCAAAAAGAGTTGAGAACATTTTATGTATGCCTTTTGTGTATCATTCATATGTCGTGCGTGTCTCGAGAGGAGAGATCCCTGAATTTTCAGGGGAATGAGGTTGGAGGCGGAAAATCCCCGTTCAACGGATTGATTTTCAGGGACAGACGTGGCAAAATCCCATCTGACGATCCGCGTTGTGTATTTGTCGTGAGGTTCTATTGGTGTGATGCTTTTCAGGGGATGGTTGAGGAAAGAACGAGAGGAGATGGGAAGAAACAGGAGGAGATGGAGAGTTAATTATTTTGTGGGGCAGTTAAGTCATAAGTCGAATGATTTAGTATTGACCTGCGTTTCTAACAACGAGGTACTAACTCGGAACGGATCTCTGATTTAGTTGTTGCGAGGCACTAGAGTTCATTCGGAAAATCCAATGGCTTCCCCACGTGAAAAAAGTTTGAAGAAAGCCAGGTAGAGACCCGCTTCTTCTACACGTGCCTTGACGAGATATAGACGAGAACATGAAGAATCGGAGACAATTGCGTCTCTGACTTCATCAGCGACAACTGTCAATAGCCAGGTGATCGTTCATAATGGTCGAGCTCGATACGACGAAAAAGTCACTGCGTGATTTCCTTAGAGGGACGTTGAAGTGGTGACACCAGCTTCTTCCATATTCGGCCGGAAGGTTGCGAGCTCCTCTCAGAATCGAAGCCCTCTGACGTCTGCGGAGAGAGTTCGGGCTGACCGAGAGCATCGGCGGAATGCTTCTTCATGAGTATACTTATGCCCTGCTGGCCCGTCGACCAGTGGAACCCCTCCGGTGAATGAGGGCGACGACAATATCGCGCCCGTATAAGGATATTTCGCGAAACTTAGGGATTGAGTTCTGAGGGACTCCGAGTATGATCAGGTATGAAAACGCGCAACGTTTCAATCCTGACATAGTGAAGAATCAGCTCCATGAGCATGCATTAACTTGGACCGAGTGGGGCGAAGAGCATTGTCCATTCAATATTCCTTACTGGCCGATGAACCGCACACGTGTGCTCGAAATTCTCAAGATGCGCCTTCAGAGCGGGATTACGGATTTCTTCCAGTAGATGCCCGCGTCTCGATCCCGAAATATACATACAGTAGTGCTCCGTTCAACGAACCCGATTCGTACGTATTGGTTTGTCGTACAGGACGTTCGTTGAACGGAGCGCCGAAAAGCATTGATCGACAACGGACAAAAATCACCGAATTTCGCCGCCTATCGCATCGCTTGTCTACATTATTTCGATCGCGATCCTTTGGATGGAGAAATATTCTGGAAGTCCCAATCGAAGCTATTTTCGGAAAGCTTGTTCAACGAGCCCTCGGTTCGTTGAACGGAGCAGATGTGTGATTTGAAAAGCTTCGTTGAACGGGTTGTTCGTTGAATGGAGCACCACTGTATAACAAATAACAGAACTGCGGATTCAAGTGTTAATATTTAATATTATAGAACAAACTGGAATATTGTGTTCGAGGCGAAATGTTTCATCTCTTGGACGCCACTGATCACATTCACAATCGAAACCGTCGAATTCACGGAAAACGAGCGCAACTCGGTTATAAGAGAAAAACCGCGAATGAGAACTCTTTTCGATCTCCCGAGTTGCCTCTTATAAGCGTGGTCGACTGTAGTTGGCCGATAGATCGCTGTATTTTTGAAGCTTGAGAGCCTCCGCTCTGGCGCCTGCAACACCCGCCGTGAGGCTCCCGGCGTCGACAACCGTTCCGTCCCACACAAGGGCTTTTCCTCTCTCGAAAGGTATGAATGTCATACCGTCTAGCCGTCTGCCATCGCTCGCGCTAAGTCCCTGAGGCTCCCTGATGTTTGGTATCTGAGCGCTGCGCAGCGCGCGACTGAACGTCTCGTTGATCTGGGAATGACGAGACCATCTCTCGGCGCTCATTCTGCATGAGAGTCCGTGTACGCCGTTTGCCTCCACCGGGTGCCCGCAGGAGCAGGACTGGGGTGTGACGATCTTGGCCCCTAGACGCAGACCTGCGCAGATTCGCACCGTGTTTAATCGCACCGTGCACCGTGCACCGCGCAGACAGTGGAGCCACTTGCTTGCACCGGGACTGCTCACGGCCGAACCCTTGCCTTGTCTTCGGTTTAGAGCGGGCTGTTCCAGAGCTCTGTCAGAATTGGTCTTCCAGAGCCGACACTGTCGCAGAGAAGGACGAGAAAAGCCCTTCGTAAAGCAACTCCTTGAGCATGCCTCCCGTTGCGTGGACCGAGGAAAGAATGCAAGGGGCCGCGAGGTCACGCAAGGAGCGTATGCCAAGTCCACCCATTCGAACCGGCAGCTTCGCTTGTCGTAAGTGCAGCGGGTTGAGATCGATGTTCAGAATCTTCGCAAGCGCTTCGTTGTGCATTCGATCGATGCGTTCCAAGGAATAAATCGTCAACTTTTCTTGATTTGGGAAGTTCGTGAAACATGGATGAAATGTCTAGCTCCACGACACGAAACTCGGGGCGCGCCCCGACCGCTGCGGTCGAATAAACACTCGACGAAGTACCTCTTCCGGAATTCGTTTCGCTGGACTCGTTGAGGTAAATTATCAGACGTTCTCGGCGGGGCACCTCTTAGGCAATTTGACTGCCCTCTGTCGGATGCCTGTGGCAGCAAATGAATTGATTTGCGGTATCGCAAGGTGAAACAGCGTACACCTCGATATGGTCGACGAAAGAGGGTGACTGGTGGCGTCCCTAGAGCGGTTCCCATACTCGACATTCGACATTCGTTGCAAGGACAGAAGAATCTCCAGACTTGAGTCGGGGATCAGGAACGGATATCCTGCTTTCGGGCTCCTGGACACTGGACGCACGATGCCATGACCTTCGGAGGCTCGACTTAGACTTGACTTGAGTCCAGGCGCGTAGCCAGGATTTCATCTTGGGGGGGGGGGGGCGGCTCTATGTTATGGGGGGGGGGGGGCGATTTGATACTCTGGACACCGCGGTATAGGGAATTAACAAGGGACAAAAAAAATCATGGGGGGGGGGGCGATTGTTGCTCTGCCAGATTCGCGAACCGCGGAACATCACTCCAAGTTGTCATCAGGCGACGATCTAGAGAGGCGTTTTGGAGCCATCGGCGTCCGTGACTAAGAAAACCTAAGTAATGATTCAGGATTTTAATTATGAGGATTATTCCTCGGAAGTTTTTATTATGTAAGAGTGTCATTTTAATATGTATGTAACATGGAAAAGTACAAGGCAGCTCTCAGCCCCGTCGGAGCTACTTCATCGACGCAATCTGAACGAAGAATACGTAAAGGTGATCACGATAACATAGATTCCTTATTTCGACTGGTAGTCTTCGGCGAATTCGAGATTCCCAGGACGGGAAACTTATCGCAGAGACAATCATCGGTTGGGCAAAAAAAAATCGATAAGAAAGCCCGCTGCACCATAGAGTTGTGAATTACCAACTCCAGCCCCCCACGCGCTCGGAACACTGGCGGGTATGAAAACAGATTTTCCATATCCTCTGTGAAAGTCTCAGTCGATGTCCCATCCAATAGGCTTTACCGTGCCGATGAAGCTCTTCATGATGCAGAGGTTCCGACCAGGAAAACATGGAATTCGAATGTAAGCATTTTCGCCCTGGTCTGGATGCTTTGTATGAATGAAATGGATTGGCTTGTCTCCCCTGGATTGGTTCACTCGCCGAACTTCGTCATTGATCAAGGACAAGATTTCTGGGGCGTCCGATACCGGGTTCACATGGAAATGAAAGACATCAAGATTCCTGAACAAGTTCGATATGCGGGGGACGAGCATCTCAGGTTCCATCTGTCTCCCATCGCTCGATGACAAACAAAGCTGTTTAAGGTTAGCCTGGCAAAGAGCGTCCCAGAACTGAGGTCTGCCGACGCGCAGATTGAGACTCCCAAGCTTCAAGTACCGAAGATTCTTGCAAAGTCTGAGGAATTTCGCCAAGCCATCGAGATGGATATCGCTGAACCATCCCCCAATCGGGTTGATTTTTACCGTTTTCATGGAAAATGGTCTGCTGACCCGCACGAGAAAATCTTCTTGTGCAGCGACTTCATTCAAGATGAATTCGTCGAGATTTTGGAAGTCACTGATGTATTCCATGAACACGCTGGTTACCTGAAACCTGCTGCAGTTCCAACAAACCCGATCGTCGCATGTAGCTTGAACGTGGAGTTTTGTCAAGTCGAGTCTTTTCAATGCCTTGAGGATACTTCCGAGACTATAGCCCTCTGTGGGCGATGGGCAAAGAGAGCAGGAAGAGACCGCCAAAGCCTTGACAGCTGCTGAAGAATTAGCCAACGAGCACCAAGATTGTATAGGAAATATCAGATGACAGCTGGTCAAGTCCAGTTCCACCAAAGAACTCAAAGGACTCATGTCTGGCATGAAAAGATAGCCCTGATGGAATGAGAAATGGATGCGCAACCCGAGCTGCCCCGTGCCATACACATCCGGGAGCGCGAGTAGATCATGTTGAGTGAGAACTAATTCTTGGTAGCGGTGACTTAGCGATCCTTCCACAGGTTCCCGTCGTGTTGGGTCTTCCTCGTTGACGTATTCCTTTTCGAACCAGTATATGCCATCCAGGGTATTGCTTTGCAATAAACATCTATGCACGAATGCATCTGCTCCGAATAATCTGGAAATGACCACTTGATGGCTGAAGCGCTTCTGCATTCTTGTCGAGAGTATTATGGTCCGATAGCACTTAACGCGTTCAGCGCTCAGAATGGAACCATCAGTCGAACCTGAATCATCGGCGTCGCCGACGATATTCAGGTGAAGATATTCCACACCGGAACAAGCTTCCAGGAATCTTCCCACGAGCTCGAACAGTCTGTTACTTGGAGGAACGTCAGCGTAGAGCCTCTGAATTCTTGGATAACTTCCAAACACAACTTTGGACGAGCTCCTCTGCGTGATCGTTACGCTGAAATCTTCGAGCTTTTCCAGTGTGCCAAGCACGTCGCGTGTCTGTGCCAGCTTCAACGACGAATTACAAATGTTTAATTTAGTCACATTCCGGCATCTTTCGATCAGTGCTTTGAGGCTTCTTGCCTCCAACCAGCAGCTTGAGAGGTCCAGATCTCGTATGCTGAATGGGTTCAAGGAGACGAGGTGGGTGAGAATATCCTCTGCGGCAGCACCCTTGATTCTCTGAAGCGATGCTGATTTCCGACACATGCCCCGTAAACGGGGATGCGAGCTCGCGAGATTGTAGAATGACCTTTGGTCCAGGCGGTTCGCTATAAGCTCGATCACGTCGTCGGGCAGATCTATCAAGAGAATCCTGGAATGATAGAACGTGCATCACTGAACAAAAGCGTGCGCGGGATAAAGAGGCTAAGAGAGGCAATGGGAACACAAAACAGCGGTACTCACGATGGTCGACGGGTGGATAGAGATCTATGGCGCGTAGAATTGGACATCGGTATGTTTCCTCGGATTGTCACTCCTCTTTGTGTATCTGCAAACAGGAGTTTTTCAGTTCATCGGAGCGAATGCACGATACTTCAGGGGAAGAGCGGCATCCCTAAGGAACTCAACATTGGCAATCTATGGGGATCATCGGTCAGACCAGATTGTCAACCGTATCGAACGTGATCACGGCTGCCAGCAGTTCATGATCTTCTGATTCCCGAAAATCCGAGATTCTCATGCGGTTCGTCAAAGAGGTTCAAAGCTCCTGATATGCTCCAAGCCCGACGTCCGTGGTTCGGAACCTTTGCGAGGTAGCTAGGGATGAAAATTGTGCTCCAGCCAGACCGAAGCGTTGAGGCTCATGTTTCAAAGCAACCGAGCCCGACTCGTGTCGTTAAGAGACTCGGATGACTTTCCTGAGACACAATAGTCTCCCGGCTCGAGGGGAGATGTTCCCATCTAGAGCGGACAGAACGGACTTCGTGCCATGTGTTTTGCGCAGCAGGACTGGTGGAAGCAGACAGGTCATCCTGGAAACAGCATTTGCCTCAATCTCCATTCAAGGCACCAGATTGCATATCGCTCGACGGCATTCCTCACCCCAGCGATCCGCAGAACGCTACGCAGCTCGAAACCGGTCTGACGCGACGCGTTCAAGCCACAGCCGTAGGGGCCGAGCAGGATCTCCACCGAGTGACATTGTGGAACGCCTGACACAGGGCTTAATCAACCGCAAGGTCTCCAACGCTCGGCACGCCATGACCAGCATAAAATTGGACTGCGGGAACCTGGGAAGGGGGATGGAGGGAACCCGTGAAGTCGGCGATGCCATTTGCAAGTTACTCGAGGACCCTCCGATCGCCGACTCTTCGTCCGTGAATGGTGCGGGCATAATAACCTCAAAAGCCGACGGCGACCTCCTGAAGTAACCGGCGGCGTCGGGGGTGGAGAACTGTTTCTGGAGCTGACGCCAAGTTCCGTCATTCCTTGCCCGTCATTGAGACTCTATCCGCCTATAACACTCATCAAATCCACGCGGTCTCTTCATTGTTCACTCTCTGAGCGAGCTTGCAGACTCGTTGGGTGCGATTTATTGGTAGCCGACGACAACATTCCAGCGGGACACACCGGCCGCCCTTAGGAAAAGATCTACTCTTACTCCCCTAAGCAGAGAACCCACATGGAGCGCACCCATGTGTGGTTTGGAGCCAACGTCGAAATATCCGACTCTTGGAAAGGCCGTCATATATTTCGTAGGAGCATCGACGACGTTCTTCGGTGGTATATGCGCATCCCATGCTCACCCAGTAAGCCGCGCTCCGGCGGAATGCTCTCCGAGGTGGTCGAACGTCACCTCGATTCCGTAATCAGGCTTAACAGTTGTGTTTTATATTTGGTCATCGACGGAAGCAGCGTCGGCATGGCTGACAAAATCAGATGAATACGAGTAGCTTGCTCACCGCAATGTTCCATTCCACAGGAGTTTCTCGGACTATACATGGGAATTGTACAGAATGCCAGCGATCATCTGTGAAGTGCTTCAACAAACATTTAGGTTTCAATGTTTTTTCACACCATCTTCAAGATGGCGTCTTGCGCGCGTGGAATGAACAGAATGGCTCCTCTCGACCTGGTGGTCATGTCGAAGGTTTCTCAAAACGTCGGAATGTACCACAGCAGGCAAAGCCTTCCCTCGGAATTCTCGCCATTTAAAAATCGCTGCACCGTGGAAACGTCTCCCAAACAAGGGAGGAATACGGCAGGATCAGTGAAGATTTCCCGACGATAGTTTGCCTCAGACGGGAATGCACGATATCTGTGCATATTTCCCGATGCCCTAGTTCTGTTCGACATGTTCGTGGCTCCCAATTCGCTCGTGGATGGTAGCTGTCTTCGTTTCGCAGTTCTCCATGTCTCTCTGTCCTCTGAGCTGAGGTGGGTCTAAGGCTGCACATCCAGGACACCACGGATAAAGATCAAGTAAATTCGAGAGATTTTGAGCTCGATCCTTGGATTTCTTCTTACGTGGACTGCATTCATTCTACCGTATATGTGAATACCTTCGGTTGAAATGTACATAAATACAGAATGACGAAAACAAGCAACGGAATCTCATCCATTGACATCAATTGATGGCCGAAATTATCCCCTCAGCTCGATTCCGGCCTCTTCGCAAGCTCACCATCGGAATCGTTCTGTGGGCATACTACGGAATTGAGAGTCGTTTGCTCAGCAGGAATCTAATGAGCTCCTCTCGATGGAGTTTGATTCTGTATTCTCCCGAAGAGAATCCCGATTTGATGCCGTAAGTCCCCAGTCCTCAACATTCTTGTCATCCTCCCGAGGAAATCGAGCGAGACTTCGGTAAGCCCTGTTGCTTGAGGCATTTGGGAGAGATCCGAAGGTCCTTCATTCGCCAAGTCGTTCATTGAGCACGACTCGGCTGATAATATTTCCGTGGGATTTCAGAAAGGAGCCTGCCACAGTCGATAAGACTGAGAACTTCAAAATTCGAGCCCTTCCGTTTGGCATGAATTCTTTTCGACATGAAGGTATCGATTTTTTCTGACATTCAAAATATCTTGCCTTCCACGACTGCCTATCTGCCTACGTTATCAGGAATTTAGGGGTATACGGTGCCCATTTCACAATGATCCGAGCATTGTGACGCTAGCATCATGCGAGGCGTCTGCTTCTCGCCGCGAAGAGCAGTAGAAGCGAGGCTGTCGTTCGGGAGCGGAACGAAAGCAGCCCACGAGCTGCCTTAGTGCCTCGAGATAGCTCGTGACCGGTTCGGAAAAAATTCCCGACTGCATTGTTCAGAAATCAAGATACAACATGCTGCACTGCACTTCCCTTGTTTCACTTCAACCTCTGCTTCGGAACAGGGGAGCTCCTGACCTCAGCGAGGCGCGTGTATGAGTTCCTCGTCGTATGAGACTCCCAGTGGGATTTCACTGGGCGTAACTCCGAAATACCCTTAAAGTAGACTTACAGAGCAGATGCGCATATTTCATAAATGGAGTCATCGCACGCCGCTACGTGTGTAGAACCTGGACATAACCGAGAGATTTTCCTACCTCCGCAATATCATTGGTGCTCCCTACAGGGCGATAATCCTGATACTTTTCCCCGAGCTGTTGTCGCGACAGTCCCGACAACCGTTTTCGCATTCCCCAAGCGAGGCCATGTATATTTGGAGTGCGGACATTGGTCCTCAGGTCGGATATTGATTTCCAAACCTCGAAATCCGGAACTCCGTGAATTGGACTTCGCTCTCGTAAGTGAGAGATAGGTTGGGCGATAGCTGGTTCACGGTGTCGGGCCTTTCTGAATACCCCTCTACGTGGTGAATTGACCCATATATATAGAACATACATGGCCTTCCTTGAGGAGAATAAGTTATTATTTGAACTGGGAATCTACTTCCGCACTCCGAACTTCAGAAATCGATGTCTGGTCGTCGCTCGAAGTGCATGCTGGTCACGCGAAGTGCCATTGTTTGACCTTGGAATGAGCCGAGATAGACCCGGGCAATGATGGATAGAGATGCGGTTATTCGATCTCAAAGCGTCTGTGGCAGTTGCTGTGAACTGGCACCACTCCGTAGTTCACTGCAACGTCCTGGGCTCAGGGATACGGAGCAGGAGAACTCTGCAAGAGTTGCTCCCGTCTCACTGAAAGCGGTGAACAACTCAGTTGCCAAAGCTGTGGGAAGTGTTCCAATCAGAAGATCCACCTCACCTATCACACACGAGTCCACACCGGAGAGAGGCCGCTCATCTGCTCTGAATGTAAGGCGGCCTTCAAGCAGACGAGTACTCTGAACAATCACAGTCGTATTCACACTGGGGAACCACCGTTTTCACGCAGAGATTGCGGATCGAGCTTCAGGCAACGCAGTCATTTGGACAACCACATCCGACTGCACAATGGCGAACGACCGTATTCGTGTGATCAATGCAAAGCAACTTTCACTCAGAAAAACAACCTGAATTATCACGTCCTCAGACGCAGTGCCTCAGGATTGCGTCCTTCCGGGAGGAGGTACCGGAGAACCAAGAACTTCGTCCGTGAAAAACGCGAGAATCTTCACCGTCGACCGTCTTCGTGATGAGAATTCCACCATCACAGGCTCATAGTGCAGATCTTGTCGTTGATTTATCCGAGACGCCCACACAGAGAGTTTACTACTCAAATCTTCTTTTGTTAGTGACAACTAGTTGGTCCTCTTCCAACTGAGTGTTTTCGCCAAAAACTCGTAACGTGAAAGTCCGACGTACCGAATTCGGAATCTCACCCGAAAGAAGAGAGTATATAAACCGAGTGTGTGTGCCTCAATAAATGCTTGCTGCTGAACTAGTGACACACCGTCACTATGCCAAGTCAGTCATCCAACGTGTTGTTCTTCCCAGTGGTTCCCCAGTCTACCACGATCCTATTCCAGTGACTTTGCTCCGGTCTTCGAATTTATCTTCCAGAGATTCTAACATGAGAGCTGAGCTAGTAAAGCCCCGTTCTCCAGCACTTCGCTCTCGAATCATTTGCGAATTCGCAGCGGAGACAGGTGACTCGTCCCCGTGGGGCTCAAACGGGAACTCAAGCAGGAGCTTCTGACTGCTAATGTAGAATTCATGGTGACGGAGTAACTGGAGAGTGCCGAACCGGTTCATGGCACGAATCTCAGACGACAGGGTATGCAACCCCCTGTTCCGGGCAAATCCCGTCATACTATCCCGGAAGGCTTGGCGGAGTTTCGGCAGAATCCAAGTGTTCAGATTAGTGTCTTCTTCTCGTGAATTGAGATTGTGCTCGTTGAATTACTCGAAACTAGCGCGAACTGGAAACATCAGGAAAATGAAAATAGCTTCCGTTAACTCCGTGATAGCTTCCGTTAGGGGAACCTCACGTACTCAGACTCATACTTCAGTATTATCGGATTGTTATACGCGTTACATACACGCTTCTGCTGGGAGTGGGTAGAAAACACACCTGACTCGAGTTTGTCTACTTGAGGTATAATATTTTTATGCTCCATTGTTTTTCCTGGCAATGAGTCGGAATAAATATTGCATTCTTGAGCTGATTGTCATTATGCATTCTTCACTCCGAGTTCCTCATAATAATTGAGAGCTGTCAGTGAGAATTCTCTTCCCAGGCTCATTCGATTCGCTGACGAAGCTGTTCTATTGTCCGAGAGGGGTTTGGTCACGGGCACGAGGGCTGTGAAAACTTCGCAGGAATTCCGACATTCAGGGAAAAGTTCGCATCGCTGACAGTAGATCACTGGAATGTACAGAAGCCAAAACGGCTACGAGCCCTGCGCTCGAGAACGTGATGGAAGGATCTGAGATCGCGATTGCGTCGGCAACAAGCGGAGGGCATCGATCGAATGCTCGTCGAAAGAAATGCCTCGAGGAAGGACTGGACGACGATGGCGAGTCCGATGCACGAGAACGCAAGAACGAGCGTTTGTATGCTGCGATACTCGAGGGGCTTGAAATCTCCGCCCCCACCGAACATCGCATATTTCTTATATCTTCTGCGCAAATCCTCGGTGATGTTTATCAATCTCGGTTTGATGTTCTTGGGGCTCGGGAAGTATTTCTTTACTGGTCTTTCCCCCCAAAACCGACTCTCGAATTCGTCGGCAGGGTAAAGCGTGTTTTGTACGTGATGGCGCTTCAAAAGATCGTGCTCGAGAATCTGTCGCGAAACGCGTACAAGCTCTTCAAACTGCACGTGACCGCCGTGACTCTCGGGTAAGACGCACATGGGCTGAGTAATGTGTGACCCGGGTATGTGTTCGAATAAGAGCTTCTTGTGCCATTTGACGAGTTGCAGCTTCATGAGCTCAGGCTCATTGCACACTGTGAAGTATTGCACAAGAAAAGCGATCATCGTCCAATTCAGCATACCACTGGATGACAGTGATGGGTGCGGACATTCTCTCTTCATATTGGCCTCGGTAACAGTTCTATTGGGGTTCTGGGTTTTCCCTAGTCTACCGATATTTGGTTCCTGCCAATTGTCTTTGTAGAACCATGGTTCGCGAAAGTTTGTAGCTTCACAGGTTTGCACTCTACAAGCCGAAGGTTGTATCCGCTGCTCGTAGCTCGATGAGACAGCCTCACCTTTCAGGAGATTCATAGGAAACTGGAGCACCAAGGAAATGAAACCGCAAATTAGCAAAATCAGGGTTCCTTGTTCCGAAGGACGAATCAGAGTTCTATGCATGTCGCCACTGAGGATGTGGTACGCGGTTGCCCAAGTCATTTTTGTTGGAAGGAGAGTTCGATAACGAATGATTGAGAGCAACAGCGGCATCACCAAGAGACATAAAATGGTAAGAGGTAACTCGATGGCGATATAACGTGAGAGGTTTGAGATTATCCGAGGCTCCCACTTGATAGGCACAGCTAGGCGAACAGGGAGGAAACCATGCCCGTAGACGAAGTTTTTCTGGCTCTGAAAGACAAAGGGTACCGTTATGCGGGGTTATTGTGCTACGAATCATCCTGGCAAAATCGCATGGATGCAATCGAGACGGGGAGCGCTGTTGCGACGCTCCCCGCTGAGATCGTCGCCGTACTTGCCTGACCGCAGCTATTGAGAGTAATCCTGTGCTGATTCTTGCCGTCAGGATAGATGATGTTCAGGAGCTCGAGTTCGAACTCTATGCTACGATTGGGGAAATTCTCTCTCGACTCAAGAATCTTCCCGACGTTCTCCACCTTGGTCTTTTCCACGGTGAGGCCCATGATGATTCTGCTGACCACGTCACCTGATCTCCGTACAGTAATGCTAGAATGTAGCCGATCTTCGCCTCGTAGTCTTGCCACCAAGAACGAAACACGAAATCTATGCAAGAAGTTTTTCACACCAGTATTCTCTGATATGCAGCGTATTATGCCTGCCTGGGTTCTCTTCGTGAACTCTTTCAGCGTGAGCTCTCGGATCTGTACCAATATACGCCTCTGCGTGTGAAAATGCTCGATATCATACGAAGCGGTGCTGCAATCACGATACCCGCAGTCACTGTAGAGATCCCAGTAATCACCTATTTCACCATTCGAAGTCTTGATGTCTCGTTCCGAAGAAATCAGAATTTCTCTGTCATTCGGTCTAAGGGCGAGGCTTTGATTCGCCAAGTACACGTGCGCGTTCGGAAGCCGCCAAAGGAAATCAAATGCGTCGTCAATTTTGCTGGAACGGAGTATGAACACAAATGTCAATCCGGGAGCGTAGGAACAAATGGCGGAGCAAATCTTGGAAACCTCCTCTTTTGAACTTCTGAATTCGGACAGCAGTTCGGGGAACATGAGATCACTCAGAACAGTTTGTGCTGCAGTAGCGAGCAGACAAAGACGGAACTCTGCGGCGAAACTCATCCCGATCAGGAAGGAGTCTTGGAGGATCCGACGAAGCACCGGGAATACGACAAGTATCTGTCTACACTCCACGATCAACTGACCTGAAAATCTTGCTTGATATGCATGAAATATTTCGACGTTCCGCGACGCTTGATTCACCCTTGAGGGCCTTCAGAACAGAACGTTCATTCCGCAAGGTATGAACGCTTTGATTGCCTCGGAGGGTTCGAGTTGGTGCAATCGTTCGATGGGGCCCCAGATCGGATTGTGACCGGCGCTCCCAGGGGCAACCCTCTGCCAGAACGCCGTCCGCTTAAGTCTGGTATCGGAATCGACCACGAAAATCTCGCTGAGTCCCTCCGGGGCCATTTCCATTTTGAACAGGACAGACGGCTAGACTTCTGCGGAATACAAAGTTAGTGCAGCTTACCTCACATGGATTACTAGAACGTTGGAGAACTCTCCTGGTGTCCGGGAGCTCATACCGAGCGATCGAAAATCTCACCCATGGGAACAGCGATTGTGATCAACGTACGCCAACTGTACGCCGGTTGTTCTGAAGACTTTTGTAGCGTACAATCTCAACCAGGCGTGCTCAGCTGACTTTCTCGGCAGGTTTTGTTCCTTCGTCGGCAATTTCCCAGCCCCGAGCAAGCCCGAATTCCCTGAGGTGAAGCGTTTCAGACGGAATCCGGAAGAGCAGATGAGTACGTGAGTACGAAACGACCATTTAGCACCTCAGGGTTCAGAGGTGTCTGACAAAGCGCTTCTGCTATCAACAACAGGCCTTTCGCGGTTGGATAAGCATGCCTCACCAACAATCGATGAGACATCACTTTCCACTATTTCGGCCCTGACTGATCGCTTAATTATTTTGGCATTTTTGAGCCCGTAGAAGTGATGGATACATTCGCGCCAGAGGAGCACATGACCCTGAAATTCTCATCCCATCATTAGCTATGATATTAGAGCAGAAGTATCGTGCGGGAGCGGGAGGGGATCTTTCAAGGGAGCAAATAGAATGTTGTCGGGATCACGCTTATGCCGATAGAGCTCGAACTAGGCCTTCCAGCGGTTCTTTAACCGCGGTTATTAATCGTGGTAACCGCAGAATTTTCGCAATTATTGGCGGTACCGCGGTTCTTTCTTGCGGTAACTGCGGTTTTCTGCGATTAACCGCAGTTTTCCCGGTAATTTTCGGTTAACCGTAAACCGCGGTTTTCGAGAATGCGGTTATTTGGAAGGCCTAGCTGGAACATGACTTCAACACGGAAAATATCGGACCAGTGAGCTTCATCTGATGTTCATTCCGGGGGCCTCGGAAGAAGTAACCTTGGGGCCCATGGGAATGATAGCAGAGTCGGTGATTTCATCTTCTTTTGCTGCTCATGAGCTGTTTCAGGGTGGCTCTGATCATATTCCCGGACCCCAAGGAGAGGATTTGGAGGTCGGTCCAGGAATGGTTCTGTGGAGCGACAGCCTTCAAAGGAGCTGAGAATATGGATGTTAGGTTTCGATATATCGGGGAGATAGAGCGGATCGTTCCACGAATTCCCTGGCGGCCCTGGAGGACCCTGGCGGCCCCGAAATTCCGCTCCAAGAAGCAAACATTGGGGCCCGCGTCATCTTCTGCGAGTCAAACGCTTCTGACGCGAGTCTCGCTCGATCCCTTAGTGTTCTCCGTGTTCTCCCGGGTGCAATCTCTCGGTGCATACAGCTCCATTATGACGCATCTTCTGTCGATATCATATTTTTCAGAGTGACTTCCGAAAGCGAGATCGGAAGAGTAAAGATTACACTGGCTCTTGATTGAACTCTCTTCATTTCTCTGGCTAAGATTATTATGCTCTCTATACGCGCTCAACATCTCCTGACATATGTAGACGAACTCAGTCTAGAGGCTAGGATAAATGGGGCTGGAGAGATTCCTTGATACTTCGCGAAGTTCCAACCGCTTCTGCGAATGCGACGCTGATCTTGGGTTTCAAAATCGACTCCAAACAGAACTTTCGCTTCTCCAGAGTGTAACGCAATCATAAGCACCAAGGAACGTTGCTTTCTTACAATGGCAACGTACAACGAACATGCCTACCGCGGACTTGGGCGTCGGCGGGTCACAATCCGGGTGCTCAATTCGAAAGTTTGAGAAAGAGCTACGCACAAAATAATCACCACTAGAAGACCGAAAAAGCCGAGGAATGCTTCCCTCATTCCTCGCAGTCCGATTACCGCGATGTTTTTCTTATTCCTGAACATATCATACTTCTTGTATCCTTTCTTGAAAGCTTTGATTGCTCCGGCTACTTTCGGTTTTATCCGAGCTGCGTTAGCTTTCGTGTCAAAAATCTCCGTATCGTTCGAGCTCCTTGCCACGTAATGGTCACTCCAGAAGCGCACTTCCTCTCGATCGGGGGCATGAAGCGTATGTTTGACATGCGGATATTTCAGGAGGTCGTGTTCCAAAATTATTTGTGCAGCTCTTCGATGTTGTTTCATGTCTATCTGACCGCCACGGCTTCTCGGTAAAGCACATATTTCTTGGCTCCCATCTGAGGTCGCGAACTCCTCAAACAGAAGCTGCCGATCCCACTTGGTGAGCATACGTCTCATTAGATCCGGTTCATTGCATATTGTATGGTATTGAGCGAGAAAGGCTAGCATCGTCCAGTTCGTCATGCCGCTCGATAAGAGTGAGACGGTCGCACATCTCTTCTGCAGGGTGTATGTTTTCAATGGATTCCTCAGCGCGCTTTTCCGCTCCAGGTTCCCTATGTTTGGATGCCGAATCGATCTTCGAAGGAACCACGCACTTCGCTCTCCAATAGACAGACAGACAGCCAACCGACATCTGGAGGATTGAATGGGCTGATCGTAGGCCGAGGAGACGACTTCGCCCTTCAGTAGATTTATCGGGAACTGAAGCAGGAGCGATATAACACCTCCAGCGAGTAAGACAAGAATCGTTTGCTTAGAGGAGCATATTAGAGAGTTGTTGCTGTTGCCGCTGAGCAGATGATTGGCAGTAGTCCATGTTGACAGCGTCGGAAGAAATCTCCGGTGACGCCGAATTGAAAGACAGGCGGGTAGAATGAGAAGAGCTAGAATTGTCAGAGGGACTTCCAGGAGCAGGTATTTGTGAAGATTCGAAATGAGTCGAGTTTGCCACGGCAGAGGGAGTGCCAGACGGACTGCGAGGAAACCATGACTGTATACGAAACTTTTCTCTTCCTGCAAAGAGACTCCGTTATTAGCCCTGTCGAATGCTCAGAACAAATCTCGAATAACCAGTTGATGGACAGCTTCAAGAGAGCGGCACAGTGATCATGCTCTGCGAGAACACTCACCGCATGGCAAAAGTTGAGAGTTACGCGGTCCCTCAAATCCCCATCGGGGAAATGAATGGCGAGAAAGTCGAGGAAGAACACGTTGCTACGGTTAGATTTGATTCTCCGTGGCTTGAAAACGTTGAGAGCGTGTTCCTTCTTGAATTCGTCCACTGTCAGCCTGATCACATGCCCGCCGATGACCTGGCCCGTTCTCCGCACCGTGTTGCTGGAGTGCATTAAATCTTCGTCGTGCATTCTGAGTACTAGGAAGGAGGTACGAAATCGTTGAAGGTACGTCATTTCACCGATGTTCCGTGTCAAATGATGTCGGAGTTTTTCAGGAGAGATCCCCGAGAACTCCTTCGTTGTCAATTCTCGTATTTGGATGAGAACTCGCTTCTCGAGATTATGGCATTGTAGGTCTCTGATTGCCCGACTGCAATCACGATATCCGCACGCACTTGTCACGTACCAGTATTCATTCAACGCCATGTTCAGAATGTTGATGTCACGTTCCCATGAGATCACGATTTCTCTATCGTTCGGTTTGAGGATGAAACTTTCTTTCGCCAGGTAAACTTGCGTGTATGGAAGCTTCCAGAGATAGTCGAATGACCTTTGATGTTCCTCCCTGGTACGAAGAGCGAAAATCAAAGTCAAGTTGCGCTGTGACTTGGCTATGATTGCACAGATCCTCGAAACTTCTGCGTGAGCGCCTCTTTGATCCAGTATCGATTTTAGGATCATGGGCTGAGCAACGATGCCTGTAATTGTCACAGCCAAGAAGAGACATGAGGGCATCATGGCTCACACCGGGTTACAGGCGAACCGCACAGGAAATTTGAGCCACCGATCGCTGGTGTATCCGAATGCGAAGCGCTACGAGCTGGATGGAAAGATTGAAACTTCCAGGCCCACCCAGGAGTTCTCGGCGTTCTCGGTGGCGAAACATCACCCAACTCGGTCCGAATGAGGGGAACGTTAGCACAAGCTTAGGTACTCTCGCTTTTCATGTTTGTGAAAGTAGCCGTCGGGCTAAAATTCAAATATTTACGGGAATCTTTTTGCCGCTAAAGGTTCAATCTGCTTGAGAGCACTCGATCGCTCAACGACATTAGAATACGGCAAATACAGCAGAGGTGGGCGCGCAAACCCCGTCACGATGCATAAGGGTATTGCGAGGTCGTCCTTGGCGTCCTCAGCGTGAAGATTATTCCAGAGTTGTCTCGGCTCACACTACATGTTATGGCTAAGGGAGAACGTGGTCTTCCCTCTCCCTTTGATGGAAACCGGCGAACCTCTGGGCTTTTCGCGAGGTACGGTGGCACATACGCGCCTGCACCAATGCAATCCTTGGAATGTTGCTCATAGTTGCAAATCCTCAAATTCAAACGAACGGAGGCAAATGCCATCTCGAGATCTGCGGCGCATCGGATCTGCGCTCTTCCATCCACCGGGCGCGTGCAACAGCTATAGATTGTGTGGCGGAACCTTTCATTTCTGAGAGGCGTTCGTTTATTTCGTTTTTCAGGTTTTTGTTTCGTAGTGTTGGGGCTCGGTCACTCGGACACTTGGGGCTCCACGCAAAGATTCCGTCAACGTGTCATGATTTCTAGACCCAGTTATGCAGCGCGTCTGAGACCAATCATAGAAACGCGATCCATGCGAAAACGCGGAATGAATCCGCGAGCCAGATAACGCCGATTCAGAACGATAAGAGAGAAGAGAGAAAACCGCTGCAAGGCCTAGCGCAAACCAAGGGGAGACGCTCTCTCGTGGCCTAAACTCTGTCCGTCGGCGAAAGTTCGAGTCGACGTTGACTCGTTTAGATTAGGCACGCCTGACGCTAGGTCGTTGCGGAGTGGCACCTGGGTTCGCACGCGTGAACACTCCGTCCAATTGCTTCAAGGCTGCTCCGAGGGAAGGATATCAGAAATGTATCGTCAACTTGACCTTCAGTCCTATGGAGAGCGGAGATGTATGCCGAATGAGGCTTTCACCCAGGTGGGGTCCACAAAAGGGAAAAATCTCCCGCGAATTCTCGTACCGTCTTAATTCAGCCATGTCTGATTGTTGGAGTCATACTAAAACTTTGTCTTTTTCTAGACACAGATACATCAGCAGTCCCTGTGATTCGCCTCGCCCACTCGTGCCACTAAGCAAATCGAATTCCTCGAGTTCGTCGACAGCTAGAAATCTTGAAAAGCCGCTCGTGATAACAAGAATGTTATCCTGTTCCTGATTCCAACTGGATGACTCAGAGTTCGCGCAACGAACGGGCTGTATGTTCCTTCGCTACGCGCGAACCTCGGCATCTCACCCAGGTCCTTATGTAGCCTGGTGATCGTTACCGACCAGGAAGGTGCACTACCTCAACCTGGAATTTTTCGACTAAACTTGCAGATAGTCATGGGCTCATGTGCCGAATACTGGGAACGTGTGCAAAATCGGCTGATTCTAGCTGAAAATTTCATCATTCGTAGCAATTCCAGCCATTTTTGCGTAGATGCGCCCCGAATCGTCGATTTTGGGATCGCAGGGAATACTTTTCCTCACATATTTGGCCGATTTCGATGACGTGCCTGATATCAGTATACCTAACCCGTATCTCTGTCTGAATTTGGCCGCGAGAATCCAGGGTTGAGGTTGAGCACCTCCCTTGTGAGCAACTGAGATGCTCAAGAACTTGTTGGAGGTCCAAAGTCCGGAAGATTCAGAACTTGCCCGACTGTTGGGAGATTCGTGTTCTGCAATCTTTCTCCGATGCAGGGGCGAAGGATGGAGCATGAAAATCCAGAACATGGGTTTCTAATCAGCCACCCAGAGTCTCGAACCCTCTTACGTCCGGAAAGAGGGCTCTCCACGCGGGACTTTAAGGTAACATCATTCGTGTGCGGTAAACTAGGTTCGTGCCTGAATATTCCCATCGCTTTGGAAGCGAACTTGTTCTGAACTCGAGTGCCTCACGCTTCAGACTACATTAAATCAAACCAAACTGAAACCTCGGTCGACTCAAAACCTTGTTCCCGATTATTCTTAGATTCATGTAGCATTGAACATGCTAGAAACAACAGAAGCTCGAGACAACTGTCACGAGAAACGACTCCGAGAATCGGAACCCTGTCGAAGTCACGATAGTCAACCGCTACGATTCTAGATTTTTTTTGTTCAACTCGGAAGACAAAACAGCCGATTCAACTTGAGAGAGCTCACATGTTGTCGATCGGCTAGCCAACTCAGATCTCGGCGTTCCGGAGACCACACTCTCAATATTCGTAAACAAGCATGAGACCCCTGGTATTACTCTTCTTCGTCACGCTGCAAACACTATCTGTCGATGCGGGCGGACTCGTCTGTGGCAGACGGAATACACCCCTGGATGGACGAGCTGTTATGAAACCCATCATCGGTGGGAAAGTGACCTACAAAAATGAATTCCCATGGCAAATCGCTCTGAGGGTGAGTACCGCGCTGCCTTACAATCCAAGAACGGTCGGATTCAGATTAATTATGATGAATGATGATGGCTCGGTATTCTGGGCGAATCATTGGAGAGTCAGCCGACAACAACTCAGAGCCATGGGAGAGCTCCGCATCGACAACTCCATGGACGTCCCGTTTGCCATCATCAGCGGAGATGGCGACAACTCAATATCGATTCGTCCTTGGCGAAAGACTCACTGTCGAGAGCCCAGATCGATCCTTGAGCAGAAACGTTCCGATCGGCTCCAGATGAACAGCATAGTTGGATCGAGTTTTCTTGCACGTCTCGACACATTTGAGGACGAGCTCATTAACGTGAATCAGGAATATCGAATAAGCGTTGATCGATTCCGCAGATCAAGGCAGAAAATCAATGGTTCTTGCATTGTGGAGCCACGTTGCTCAACGCGCAGTGGATCCTAACAGCGGCGCACTGCTTTAGGAACCCTCTTGAGTTGGACCAGTATCAAATCGTCGCAGGAGCCCAGAATCTCCTCGAAGGCGAGGACTCAACACAATACCGCGGCCTACGACAATACATTTTGCATCCGGGTTGGAATGCCACGCTTCTCATGGTGAGCCCTGAGTTTGATGCTCCCAACAAAGTCCTTGCGAGAATTGCGGGCCTGTGCAGTCCAAGGCCCCCATTAGAAGATGTGACTCTGATGATCCTCGTTTTTTTCGGTTTCAGAATGATCTCGCGCTCCTGAGAACGGATCAGCCCTTCAGATTGACTCAGGAGGCCGTCGCCCCCGCTTGTCTGCCAGACGAAAACGGCAGCGATGACGAAAACGAATTCTGCTATGCGACCGGTTGGGGAGCTGCCGGGATGGATGGAGATTCCCCGATCCATCACAATGAGACACTGCTCTACAAAACGAAAATCCCATTGATCCCAAGGTTTGTCTCTGATGCTCTTTTCTCGATCACTCATCTGAGAGCTTGTCCATCGTGTTCTTAGCAAGATCGCATCCGTCTCTCGGGATGTTCTCTCATCGGCCAGTCCTCACGGGAATGTCTGTTCTCTGTTCTAGATCGGAATGTGATGCGCGGTACGTCAAAAGATACGACATCAGGATCTCGTCGAAACAACTCTGTGCCGGACGGAACAAGGACAGTGGAACTTGTGTCGGTGATTCTGGAGGTCCCTTGTCGTGCGAGACGGGTGGCACATACAAAGTAGTCGGCGTCACTAGCTTTGGAGGGCGACATTGCAACACGAACGTTTTCCCGGATGTTTTCACGAAAGTCTCGGCGTATCGGAGATGGATCGCAGACCACATTGGAGGGGGAGGGAACGACTTCTGATCATTGTTGATAGAGCTGAATCAAATCATAATATAGTTGGAAGAATGGGAGTCGACCCACTTCTCGTTGCTAGCAAACTGTTCATCTGGCTATCCTCACTCGGCCTCGAGCTTCCAGCCGATTCCGAATCTGGCCCTGCAAACTCAAACAGAAATCGTGCCGCAGTATGAATCGAAGTCCGAGGGCGTCTAGCATGACTCGATTCTACGATGTTGATTATTTCCAAACATGAATATTGGAGTCGCGTCCTCGTTATCTCTCGAAGCGGTCGCTTTCAACGATTCCTTCAATCTGAACTACAATTTCCCCGCAACTTAAGTGCTTTGTCTGAAGAGGAAAACATCGCGATACCGATATGGCTGAAATATGCCCGGCCGCAGTTTCTCTCATGAGCATACGTTTCGGGACCCACAATCCTTGAATCCAATTTTCGCGCTTCGTTCGGGTACAGAGAACCTACAATAATGTCATTCTATTTTCCCAATTCATTCCAAAAAACAATGATATTCCCCTTTTTCCCCACAAAATTTCAAACCATGTCGGTCACGATCTCTCACAATCAGTTTCTCATGATTACTGTCGATTCCTAATTGACCGGCGAGAACTGCGAAGTCTTTCAATTCCTCGCTCGTTGAGCAACCTTATGTATGTCGGGTCACTTCTGGGAAGGAGTCCGCTCACGCTTGATCGGGGATTGATAGTATGTACTTTCAGGTTCCGGATTGAACAACTGCGCAGTCTAGGCAGATTGTTAGCAAGCGAGCCTGACAACCCGGGCGAAGTTTGGATGATGGGCGCTCCCCACCTCCCACTCATCCCCCGATCCAGGTTCGAATGATTGCATGCGCCCCGCATGGAGTTGAGTTTCTCGAGAATGTACCCTGCCACTCCAGCTGCAAGGCATAATTTCATATGCATCAACTCGTCAGTCATTGCATAACAATTAACGGTCTTGAGATGAGACGGATGAGACTCCGAAATCTCCGAAGCTACAGAGCGACAATCTCTTGACGTAGGAAGACGATCACCCTTAAATTTCAGCGCCGAGTGATCTCCTTGTGACCTGTATGCTCTGAATTGCTTATCCGTCACAGTTTTCCGACTTCACTCCGTTCAGGTGTGAGAGACGCTTGCACTGGTTCCGGAGGGGTGATATCTCGGTGCTCCGGCCTCACTCCGTGGATATGGAAGCAAGTGGAGCATGGACTACGGTCTCTTTCACACTCCCATCGTATAGTTTTCGGCAGAAAAATTTACATCTTTCGACCCAGTCTTCAACCATCTATCCGTCTCATATGCTTACTCAGTGGACGAGAGCATCAGCGATGGAAACTGATCCCATCGACGCGCTTCATCATGCGTCGAACTGGGCAGCTTCGATGCTGAATCTGGGACTGCCCCGACCGCTTGTCTTTTGAGCTCTCCCAAATACAGTCGAATCCGGTTTATCGGCCCGCTTCGGGACCAAACGCTTCGGGCCGAATAACCGGGTGGGCCAATTATCCGGACCCCCTTTGACATTAACTTCGATAGGGAGGAAATATTGCGGCGCGAGAATTTCGGGCCGAATAAGCGGGTTAGCCGTTTATCCGGTGGGCCGATTAAGCGGATTCTACTGTATTTGGATCGGACATGTAACCATCGCAATCCCCGTTGATGAGCAGGAAATCTCAATCGTGAAATGTTCTTCTATTCTCATTCTTTCGCTTCTAGATTATCTTGTAACCGGGATTGGCAGGGAAGATTAGATGTGGCTAGAAAATTTCATAATCACGTTCAGATGACGTCGGGCTCCCATAAAGCTGTCTGAATGCACGCAGTACTGCTCTCTGCCCAGGTGCGTAGAGACCCATGAATCGGTCACTTAATCGCAATATTGAACTAAATCCTCTCGGTGGTCTTATCGGAATCCTCTCCTGCAGATCGGAACTTGAACTCAAAGCGTCACAGTTGAAATGACGGTGACCGTGTAGATTTCAATCCGACCCGGCGTAAATCATCGATGAAGGGATTAGATTTGCCGCTGCATTGACTCAAGGACGTGAACTTCTAGAATCCGCGTTGCCCAATCCATTCAAGTCTCGGATTGTCGCCCTGCAAATCATTCGAAATCCAAGTCAGATAAGCTTGTATATAAGGTGGACTCGCTACGTTACAGCATCCAGTTGAACAATGAGAGCTCACCTAGTGCTAGCAGTCAGCTTGGCCCTCGTGGCTGGGGCCTCCGCTCAGGAGTGCGGCAAGAGGAATTCGTATTCGATGTTCATGAATGCTCTGCAGCCCAACGATTCGCAGTACATTGTTGGTGGAACCTACGCGATCAAGAACGAATTCCCGTGGCAAGTGTCAATACAGGTACGTGTGGACGTGAACTCGAGTCGATGGCAGAACATAGATGTCCAATCAATGAACTGCTGGTCTCCGGCTCGAACCCGACTCAGAAGCCTTCCATCCTTCAGGCCGATGTCAGGACCAGCTGGTGGCGAAAGACGAGGCAACACATCTGCGGTGGTTCCATCATCAACGATCGATGGATTGTTACCGCTGCTCACTGCATCCTGGATGATGTGAGCAAGAGTGACTACAGCATCGTCGCCGGTGCGCAGTTCGCCATGGACAAGGAAGACACCACTCAGACACGAGGCGTCGAAAAGATCATTGTTCACCCAGGTTGGGATGTGGAGTATGTTCAGGTAAGAAGGCTCAGGCTGGAGCTAGAGATGCTCGAATAAGCGATTGTACGGAAGCCGCGGAACGACGGAATCTCAAAAGACGCTTGGAGATCGGTGACTAAAGCTTCGATCGCGAGTCAGAACGACAGACCCCAGTGAGTAACGGCTCCTCCTTTCCACAGAATGATATTGCTCTTATCCGACTGGATAGGCCGCTCAAGATCAAGCAAGAATCCGTGGCACCGATTTGTCTGCCAGAATCCACCGACAACGCAAACACATTCCTTGGAAAAACTTGCACTGCTTCGGGCTGGGGAGCCGTATACAACCAGGGGCCAGCTTCGACCGTTCTCTTGAAAGTCGACCTCCCGATCGTTTCAAAGTGAGTTGACGGTACCTAGAAAGCTCCATTGAAAGGCCACGTTTCGTCAAGACCTCATTGAAATCGTATGGATGACATGCAGCGTAATCATCATTGAGGACAAGTTCTAATTGGATTCCCGGCATTTTCTCCAGCAACGTCTGCGCAAGCCGTTACAGTATGGTGCGAAACGCTCGAATCAACGAGAACATGGTGTGCGCCGGCAATCTCGTGCGAAGCGGAAGCGGAACTTGCCAGGGAGATTCTGGCGGCCCTCTCGTCTGTGAAGAGGACGGTGTATACTACCTTGCTGGTCTAACCAGCTTCGGCGTAATCTGTGGCTCCAACCAGTTCCCCGCTGTGTTCACAAGGCTGTCCTCCTTCCGCAATTGGATCGATGCGAACACCTATTGAACCTCTTGATTAGGAATAAACTCGCACGCTTCAAAACGCAACAATCGATGCCCGGTCACTAGGAATCAATCAGATATTGTTCAGATAGGAACTTCACCACCGCTCTTGCTGATGAGTGAACGTGAACGATGAGCGGATCGCCTACCTCGAGGCCGCCATCCCAAATTCCCTATTCTCCGATCTCGAGCTCCGCCAATAATTAGCCGATCGTGGTCCGAGCTTCTCGACGAAGTGGGATCAGCGCTCACGCCCTGATAGGATCTCAGAACCACGGCGATGACCAGAAGGTCGTAATTGAGGTCTAAGGCGAGCCTCTCGAGATCCTGAAATTTCGGTATGAATACGTCTCCTCCGCCTCTGAAAGAAGATGAAACGGGGTCCTTCCTTCGAGGGAACGTGCAACACTCCAAGCGTCGAGCTAGGAGGAGCTCTCAAATCCTAGCCAATTGTGGTGACGAACGATTCCACATTCACACAATGTCAGAGACTGATCCTGCGGAGATAATTTGGGTTTGCTCGAGAAGTTAGATATCGCACCTTCCAATCCTATGGGACATTATATTTTTAGGTGGTCGATTTCGGTTAGGGGATTTGAGACAGAACTGATGCGAGAAAAATAGATATGACTTACCGGGCTCGACTGTAGAAGGCAGCTAAACAAAGCCCGACTGAGTTTAAGATGCGACGAGTCCGTCGTTCGAGCACCGGGTGCATATTCGACGAACCGCAGAGAAAATTTCCAGTTCATTCCATTGAGAAAAGGTTCGGTGAAACTCACTGTCTTTCGGGTTGCACTCTCGAATTCGATAGAGGGCTCGTTTCTCACGATTCATTTGTTCAATCTTCTCTTTCGCATCTTCACAATCACTGTGACGACAATTCCCGAGGAGATCCCAATACCGCAATATGGGCTGATCGGAATGCTTTCTGTCACGCTCCCAAGAAATGACAATCTCCCGTTCGTTGCTTCTGAGCTGAAAAGGCTTCCCGCCATATAGACGTGACAGTTCAGAAGCACCCAAAGGCAGCCTAACGATTGTTGGCAGTTTGAAATTTGGTTGAGAACAGATCGCCTCACAGATTCTGGTCACTTCTCAGATGGCGCTTCCATATTTCTTGCTCGCTGGACGATTCCGGGAATGTCTGAGAGATCCATGCAGCAAGAGAAACAATGAGTACAAACCGAGCTCCCGTGAATTCATGATATCGCAGAGGCAAGCTTCCACGAGTTTTCCTGTCGCGCAAAGGTTGTGGTTTTCTCCCCAATGGTCGGCATTCGTGATGTTCCGAAACACTCATCAGAGCGTATTGCACCCCAGGGGCTTAGACACAGGGGTGGTCGTGTTAGATAGCCTTGGAGAGCTGTGTGCGCAGAGCCAATCGCCCAACTTACAAGGAATGTCCAAGACTTGATACGCGCCGATCGAGCTGAAACCTTTGTAGTCTTTCATATGTCGGTGAGTGTAGGAAAACCCTAGGATATCTCGTCCCCATAGCCAGTAGGAAAAAAGTAATCCAACTTCGAAATACTATGAAATTCCCCATTGAACCCTATTGCGTATGGGATTCCCCGGCTACCGACCTGCATAACGAGTGTTCAACATGACTCACGAGGGTAACAGTGAATGCTCCACGCTCCGGTGAAATTCGTCACTCAGAAGCATCATCGTGACCAGGAAGCGATGGAAAACCAGGCAGTGGAGCTGCTACTGGATTTCGCGGAGAATGTCGGACCCCATTAGGATCCGACCGAAATCTTCAACACCGATGAATCCGGTTTCACATATATAGTTCATACGAATCGAACTCTTTCACACACCGGAGAGCATTCGACCGTGGCCACTGTGAACGCTACAGGACCGCTAACGCACAGCGATACGATTCAACCCCTTCTGAACATGAACGGTTGCCTCGTAGGTAAACTGCTCGTCAACTTGAAGGAGGCGGCGGTTGAATTCGGCCGCCGAGTGGCTGAATCCATGCCGAACTATTCGAATCTTCTCGTCACATGCACGAGATCCGGCAAATTGAACAAGGGACTAGTGCGAAAATGGAGCGAGCAAGTGCTGGGTCCCGTCGTCGATCGCCTCCCTGAGAAGAAGTGTGTGCTATACGTAGACTCATGGAGCGGTCATACAGATCAGGGCCTCTACAGGATGGCGGATAAACAGATCGCGGTGAAAATCTTCCCTCCCGGATCAACCAGCATCTTGCAGCCACTGGATGTGTACTGCTTCCGGCAGTGGAAGGACTTCGCGAAGAGGGTGACCGAGCACTGCCTCTTTTTCAACTACCACGTGGACACACGCAACGACATCTTGCGGCTTGCGGCTCCAATTCCTGATCTTCAATCAATTCCAACATCCGAACTTCCGGCCACTCTGGCTCTGTGCCTGGCGTTTGGCTGGCTTCAAAACGCCTGAAGTCAGCTTCAAGAACCTGAGGGAGATGCTATTCGAAGTGGACGAGGACTGCTGAACGGCCTCGTGCTACTATGTACCGTTCATCAGGTGCATCTATTGCTCAAAAGCTCTCTGTATCAAGTGTTTCTACATTGATTATCACTTCAGCAATAGTGTACCTCAATAAACATGCTCCGAAGTTCTCGTCTGAGCGTGGAGCATTCACTGTTACCCTCGTAAGGCATGTTGAACACTCGTTATGCAGGTCGGTAGCCGGGGAATCCCATAGGCAATAGGGTTCAATGGGGAATTTCATAGTATTTTGAAGTTGGATTACTTTTTTCCTACTGGCTATGGGGACGAGATATCCAAGGGTTTTCCTACACTCACCGACATATGAAAGACTACGAAGGTTTCAGCTCGATCGGCGCGTATCAAGTCTTGGACATTCCTTGTTAGCACTATTCTGCACAGCCGACACGAAGGCAAGGTCGGGGACGTACTTGACTTTTGCAAGAGAACGACCTGACGTTCTCTACCCTTCGTCAAAGCCGCCGTAGCGGGGCTGTCCCTAGAGACGACAGACCACTCGTCATAACCTGAGAATCTTTCAAGGAGTCTGGTTCGAAGTAGCCAGAGCGTTAATGGTTCGCACAACTTTGAAGTCAAATTGCAGCACAACTGCCGCGCCCGTTGCCACAGTTGCCATATACCTCATCAAGCTTTTCACACTGAACGCAAAAGTCCCAACCTTGAGGCTGTCCCAATCTTCTCGATAACGAAAACAATCAAGGAGTCCTCCGATCTGAGCGATTATCCGCGGATCGTTCTCCCTTTCCGAACGCATCAACAACTGCTTTTCCGTCCTGAGGCATTGAGACATGATTTGAGACGCTTTCCAAGCCGTAAAGCAAATGAGCACGAGGAGACTCACCGTGGTCGCCACCAAAGATAGCCACCCCCAAGCATTGAGCCGATTGGCAGCGTCTCCGATGAGAAATGTGGCCGTGAAAAGTACCGCGATGAAGATTTGCAAGTAATGCAGCGACAAAGGGAACGCAAAATACGAATTCGCAAGCTCCATCTTCTCGCGAAACTTTCGTTTTTCAAGCAGCAGGACTTCACGGCAGATCCGAGGTGCTTCACACAGCGCGTGGAGATTTTCCAGCTGAGTCAGCAAGCAATCGATGATAGAGACGTAGATCATGAAGAATGTAGCCATCGAATTAGTGAAATTGGTGTAATTTATGTAGCCGAGGAGAACTTCGACCTTGGTTATCGTGCTGAATGAAACGGCATAGAAAATCACGTAGGGTATCCAGCACAAAATGGGTACGAGTACATCTGCGCAATTCCTGATCTTGCTTGGAAGAAGTTCCTCAACTTTTGCGCGTCTTGTGAAAAATATGAACACAGTAGCAAATGTGGACAGCATGAAATTGAAGAGACCGAGCGTACTCATCACAAGACAAAAGTTAACGGGCACTGTCGTGGAAAGCGTTATGGCATTGAAATATGCCACACATGTGAATGGGGCGCTGGCCGTGATAACAAACCAATAGATGCAGCTCATGAACCTGACTTTCGGGAAACCGGTTTGAAGACCGTGACACGCGCAGAAGACCCGGAAGACGTAGTCACTGAGTTCCACGAATCGCATCTGGGATCGAGACTTCCAGAATTCATTGTTCATGGTGATCGCGAAAATTCAACGCGGACAGCGTAATCCGTCCTTATTTAGCGCGACAGAACTGGGTTTGTTTCCTGCTAATCGCAGCCTGTCACTGGAACGAACGAAGCTGCGACTGAATTCTCGTGAAGCGCCAACGATATTCATCACCCTTCGTGAGGATCGATTGACCTCCATGGCTTCGAATAAGAGGGCAAATGGCGACGGATTACAATCAGTGCCTCCAAGACCGAGCTATCGATTCCTACGGCTCATTGGAGTTGAACTTATGACATCAGACTTCGTCGGAGGTAGAGATGCTTGGGGGCCATTGTGTTTTACTGGACTTTTCCGCGGATCGGTCAGGATCTCTTCCGTCCCGGGCGTACCAAATTGCGGTCCTCAATGATCCTGTTCATTCTCTGATCGCCGGCAAGAAACGTAAGAACGTTTTCCAGAGTTTTGAACACGACCGTTCTCATTGCGGAACCCCTCGGGCGTAACATCCTCCCACCAAGCCTTGGGAAAGACTCCGCTTTGCTTCGATTCTGGCTTGCAATCCTCGCAGATCTGGATTCATGAACGATCTGGACAAACTCTGGTCGATTTGCTTGGACGTGTCGTCTCTCGTCTCTCCAGAGATTGTGGGTTTGGATGTTGATTGAAAACACGAATGAAGCAGGAAGAGACGTCCTCTCACTCTCAAGTCTCGGATAGGTCCATCTGAAAGGTGGCACTTATCAGAAGGAGCCGGACTGGGCATGGTTCAATCGGGCACGCGTCAGGATTTGAGGTGCCAAACAACACTGATAAGCGCGAAAGGGGGCTTTCACTCGCGTCTTATTGGTACGCAGCGACTCTTGTGTCATATCCAGGCACTCAGGTCTCACAGCCTGGACAAGGTCACGTAAAAAGCTGAATTCTTCGTAGGATCGGGGATTTCAACAAAGTCATTGCGGCTCCCAGAGAACTTGATAGAATTATAGAATCAATTTGATCGATACGCATCCAGGAGCGCAGCCTTCGTTGCTCTTTTGCCACATGAATGATTCAAAGTTTCTCTTTGTACTGACTAGTGTGAGTAGCAGTTGTGTCCAAACTTGTATTTGAACTTGTCGCCGGCGGATGCCTCCGATGATTTCAAATATTGTCTGATCCCTAACCGCGACATTTTCACGGTTGGCCACCAAGCACAGCGATGTCTTCAAGATGCCACCAGACGACCCTAGCCACCATCGTGTCATCGGAGGAACTGTTTTTGACGTGAACCTCTGAGAACTATTGATATTGCGGTGGATTCCTCGCGTCTTTCGAGAGAAAGGGGACGAACTCTCCGATCGAGGTATCAGATTTCAGTTTTTATATGCTAAGTCTAAGATACCCCGCCAAGCCATTCCCTGACCATTTGATCCCATGTGACTGCTTGCCGCAAGCGGACATCTTGGGCAATAGAGGCTCCCTTTAAATGCGTTTTGGAAGTCTCCGCAGTCTCTGGCACCGTCGCAAACAGCGTTGCCGGGGTTTCAATTTGATTTTCTCAAAATTTCACTTGATTGGCATCACAGCTGATGAGGCATCATTGGCAGTGACGTAATTAGTATTTTTCTATGGACGCGGCTCCATGTTATAGGGGTTAGTTAGCGACTGACGACACCCTTTCCATCGCCGGTAACCCCCTGTCATATGTCAACCGATTCCAATACCTAGGCATCGTGATCCCATCGGACGGCGGGAGTTTCAGGAACCCTGTTCTGGAACGGAGTCGAAAAGCCGCACTCGCGGCGTCCACGATCGAAAAGCTCCAGCTACTCCCCCTGAGCACGGCCATCGCTCATTCCAATCTCAAAATCCTACCGATTGCGACATATGGTCTGGAATCGATCGGGGAGCATCTGTCCGTCCATGACCTCGAGTTCCTCCATCGCCCGTGAACGTACTTCCTCAAGAAGGCGATCGGCATCAGGTAGGCTAGGAATGCAACGTTCACCACAGAATGGACCAATGCATGGCCCAATCACGCCCGGCTTATTTCCAGAGTCGTGAGGACCTCTGCCATAAGCGCGTCAACGCGGAATCCATCCATCGGAACTTGTAGGGCCGTACTTCATCCGCGAGACGTTCAACAGCCCTAGCTACAGAAAGTTCATGGAGAACACTGTGTTCTAGGAACACGACGGTCACTGATCTGGATGCCAGGCGGTGCGCCCGCGCACAATGCCGTCACGGGCGTGGCTTTCCAAGAAGGAATGTTCCCCGGGCGCCTGCTAGTACCACTAAGGACATCCGATGGCCTGCGGAGGACATACGACATATAGTATATGATCGTCCCGAGCTGACCGGGATGGAACTTTGAGAGTGCTTTCGCGCCGGCATCACAGAACTTTTGAGGCACGAAATTTATGCGGCCACTTGAAGTATCATCTGAGGCTGCCGCTATGGCCCAACGTCGAGGGCGCCTATTCCGAGTATCTCATCATATCGTTTATTCCATCTCTTCTGAGATAAATACATATTCAATCTGGTAGGAAAGAGCATATAGATATACAGCGCTGATTCCAGTCGGCTAATTCTCGTGGGAGTTTTCAAAAATGTGTTGCGCTCCAATCACTTGCGCTCCAATATTTTGCGCTCCAAATACTTGCGCCCCAAAAACTTGCGCTCTAATAACTTGCGCTCCAATCATGGAACCCGTGAACTGAGTACCTAGTGATGACATGGCGGTTCGTCCTGTTGGCTGCCTTCCATTCTGACCGTCGGATCGCCTGAGTCGCGAAGAATCCGGGATCAGCTTCGGCCATTTTTCTTTGTTGGGACTCGAGAAACTCTAGGCACGAGGGGGTGGCGGCCAAATCGAACCTTCTCTTCAGCTCTTCCACAAACAATGGCGTGTCGGCCAGAAGGTACGTGAGACGGTTCTTCGTTGATACATGGAGGCCGAGGGCTCGTTTGAGATATGCAGCCTTCACTCTCCCGAGTTCGGTGAGATTCGCCGAGGTGAGTTTGGGCCACAGCAGGGGGACGGCGTACGAGGCGCTCGGCGAGTATCTGCGATCACGAGTCATGATTCTCGTCTGTTCCTCAACACCTCTTTTTGAGCGCTCATAACTCATTTATCTGCGCTCGAGCAGCTCACCAAGATTCACGAATGAACTCGCTTGTTCTGTGGTCGGAAGCGACGAGCGTCCTCTGTCGACCTGCTAGGCACCAGATAGCGCATGTACCGAGGATAGCCGCTGCGAGGCTCTCGGGCTTCTCGAATAGTCTCGTTCACCTTCCCCGTCTGCTTCGCACGGAAAACGCTCGATTTATATCGGAAAGGGGCTTTTATTGATCTTGCGACTCGTCGAAATAGGCGTCCAAGCTGCGTCTGGTCTCCGCCAAGTTCGCCGTGACGCTAGCGTCCTCCAGCAGCTCGGAGATCTCGCGGGCACCCAGCAGTGCCTTTTGATGGGTTTACAGGTTTCAATCCGATAGCTACAGTACGGTCGGGCTAAGTGAAAACACGTCTTGCTAGAGTCAGGTGATGTTACTCCCCCTTGTTTCGGGGACTCTTTATTCTCCTTATATACTCGACAGACAAAGCACAGAGGTGAGGGCTGGAAACACTGGTCACTGAACTAGAAGAAGGGTTGAGTGAACTAGAACTAGCTTATGCGAACACTGTGAGCAATTACTGAAGACAAAGGGTGCGCTGACCTCTTCGGTCAGCCAAGCATAGACGCAGTGGACAATGACCCTAAAGGGGTAATATCTCATCACCTTTTGACACCAAGCTGGGACATTTTCTCTGACCTGGGACATCTACCCAAGCAGCACCCACTACGAGGCTACAGCGTTGCGGGTGCACGTCAACTGGGCCCCAGCGTTGCTCCTCCTCCACTGTTTGAATCGGGAAGCATTATCGATCCAAGGCTTCGTTGAGGTAATGTAGATCCAGACAGTCGCGGAGTTTCTTACCCTCGCGGCGTACTGGAGCGATATTGCTAACAACCTCGGTAGGGTATCAACTCTTTCTATGATCCACGCTTGCTGCTTTCCTTCAAGGCGTTGGATCAATGGATCCGCCGCCGCTACCGGCGTTTTTCAGAGGGGTGGGGAGGTCAAGCTGAAATTGCGTTATTTCAACACGACCATCAAAGTTCACGACGACAAAGGATCGGGAATTTGCAGGTACCCCTGCATTATTGTCTCCAATTTCTTGTTCTGCTCTGGGGATAGGTAGTTCAGAGAAAGAGAGAAATAGGTTTGATGATGATGTTTGTGATCCGAGTGTCCTACTGATGCTCTGATGACTCTGTCTCCATCACTGGATTTCATTGTATTCACCAAAACACTCTTCCGCGTGTTCTGCCCAATAAAAGGTGCAACTGCCGGGCGACAGATTGATATGCCTCCGAACTTCCGGCTTGGAACACTCCTTTTCCGGGTTCGTGCATGCACACACGTGCGTTTTCAATGACTCGATCCTCCTGTGCCACGTTCCTTTCTGATGGGTTACCTCAAGCCCTGAGGCTGCTCTCAAGTTTCTCGCCATTACCTTGGAAGCTGGCCTGTGGAAATCATTGCCGTCTCGCACATAATGATCTTCGTTTTCGGTCATCAAATGGGCGTGAATCATTCCGTGCGAAATGGTGCCCTTAACCTCCCTCCATGATGGGGGGTCCCAAAAGAACCGCCACGCGGAACCGCGGGTATTCCCCTGGCGGCGGGTGATACCCGCGGACTGCGGATTCACCTCAGAACCGCGGGTGATAACCGCGGAGCCGTGGGTACCCGCGACCTCCGACCTCGATTTTCGGGTTTCCGCCAGGGTTTTTTGCAGTGAAAACGGTGGGGATACCGGCCGGGTGAGCGGGTTACCCGCGGGTTTTCGGCGGGTACCCGCAACCTGTGGCTGGAACCGCGGATCCGCTTGGCGGTTCTTTTGCGATTCCTACTCCAGGGTATACCGGTGAGCACTTTTCTGGTGAGCTTTGGAGAACATCGCGGCGCCCTTTCGGAGGTTGTCGAATATCTTTCATACCGAGTAAGCTCGGTACCAAAGGATTACTGGTTACCATTTGCAAGCTCGACCCTCTCTTTCAGTTTGCTTTTGAAAAATCTGTGGTCTGGGTCAACGGATCTGTGGTCATGTCTTTTAGTAGTGCTGAATGAAATCGTCTCCGGTTAACTGACTCCCCCACTTATGTAGGTGTACAAACGAATCTGGACAAAATCAATTGATGACATGTACAAATGTATAGGTACACGTATCAGGTTTCAAAGCAGCTCACCCGGATGCACAGTCGTCGGTCGTTCCCCTGACTGCGCGAAGAAACTGGGGAACACGTGCGACCAGTCTGTATCACTGACGCACAGTGGCACCGGCGCAAACCTAACTGGAAAGTCATATGACGCGAGGTTACTCTGCTGTATTGTGTCGCAGCGGCGCACCGAACGGATGGTTGGCGCAGCAATCTGAAACGGGGGACTCAGGGGGCGATACTTCGCGAAATCGTTACCACGAATCGACGGCCCCTATGGTGGTCATGGTCTCTCGATCCGCAGCGACTCTCGGCCCGAACTCCTGAATCCATGTTCTTTTCTACGATTTCTGAGAGCTACCTTGCGGGGCGATCCCCTTTGGTGGAGTTCTGAGCATGCTATGTGCACAAAGATGAAACCATCGGTCCTGTCACAAGTGGCACACGGAGCCAACAACTTATTTATTATGGTAACGGTGCGGACGACATCCGCGCGAGAGTAAGAGTGAAAGCGAGATTTGAGAACGTTGAATTTGAGAGGACGGCGCGAGCAGCCGTCTGCCAGCGCTGAGATCATTGAGAGATTCCTAACAGTCCACCAAGCAGACTTACAGAGGGAGTCTGCTTTCAACGTTTGACACAAAGTAAAATACTAGCAGAGATAAGCAACGATACTACTCCCGAACTACCTCTAGCGGACATAGCATCTGCGCGGCCCGACGGGCCTCATAGCCGTTAGAAAATCTCACAGTGTAAGTTCGAACATTTCCGTCGCGTCCCTGGTGCGCTTCCTGGACGCGGACAAGATTCCAACCGCTCCGATGTTTTGAATCATCTCTCAGCAAACACACATCCCCGATCTTGATTGTAGACTGTCCACCAGGAGCCGTCTTCCCTACGTTTCGGAGCTGGGTGATGTACTCGCCTCGCCATCGAGCAACTAGAGACCTGTAGTAGCTGGTGCGCTTGAGGACTTCGGAGCGCATTCGCTCCTGGCCGAGCACGTCGAGTGTGGTTACCGTACACAAAGGCGTCCTTCTCGGAGCACCTCGCAGGAAGTGCGACGGCGTGAGCGGTGTCATATCATCGGGATCGCTGGACACATACGTTAGCGGACGAGCGTTGACGGCGGCGGCAAGCTCAGCGACGATGGTTCGGAGTTCCTCAAAGGATACCAGACTCCTCCCCAGCGTGCGTTTGAGCGCAGCCTTCACCGTCCCGACGACTCGCTCGTAAAAGCCAGCCATCCAACTCGCTCTTGGGCACAAAAATTTCCATTCAAGACCTCGCTCGACCAACAGCGCACGCACCTCAGGGTCCTTCGCAGAATTGAAGAGTTGCTTGATATCGGCTGCCGCCTTCAGCAGGGATCGAGCGTTGTCCGAGATCAGTGCGGTGCATTCGGGGTAAAGGCTGAGGAATCTGCGAAGAGCCAAATGGGTCTGGGCGGTCGTCATCGCCGGCACGAGCTCCAGGTGAACCGCTCGAGCGGTTGCGCAGGAGAAGAGTGCGATGTAGCAGCGCTCCACGTCGGAGCCACGCCGCGTCCGGAACGGTCCACAGAAATCTACGCCAGCAGTCTGAAAGGGAACAACAGGGGATAGACGGGACTCCGGGAGTGGAGCCTCGGAGATTCTTAGTGTAGAACCGTGTTGTTTTCGGCAAACGATACACCTTCCGAGAATCGACTTGATCCTCTGGCGAGCGCGCGTAATCCAATAGCGTCGGCGAAGTGACGCCAGGATCGTAGAGACACCCAAGTGCGCGCTCATTCGGTGGTCGTTCACGATGAGCAAGGAGGCGAGATGCGATTCGCCTGGGATCACGATCGGAGTCTTCTCATCGCTGGTGAAGTTTGAGCTGGCATGAAGTCGGGTCTTCACGCGCATGAGTCCATCAGCATCGAGGAATAGTTTGAAACCCGCGAGTTTCGACTTCCGGGGTGGATCATCGTCCACCGAAGCGGCCTCAACTTCTCGGGGAAAGAATTCGCGTTGCGCACATCTGATGAGGTAGTTTGCCGCTTCGACTCGACGTTCCGACGTACTTATCGATGGGCGCTCTCTCATGCGGCGAACGGCCTCGAAGACGTACTCGACAACACGCAACGCTTTTCCAAGAGTGCCGAAACGCCGAATGTCTACTAGCGGACGGCACTCGGCATTGACAACAGCGGCCGTATAGGCGGTGTTCCGAGCTTCGCTCTGAATGGCATCCGGAGATGGCGCGGCGTCCTGACCAGGCTGGGAAATCGGACGATTCGATTCAGCAAGGTTCAACCAGGCAGGACCACGCCACCAGGACGGATTCCGACAGAGATCCTCGGCGGAGATGCCACGCGTTGCAAGATCGGCGATGTTCTCCGAGCCAGGTAGATGATACCACTGCTCTGGCGACGATGATGCCTGGATTTCCGACACTCGATTCGCGACGAAGGTCTTCCACCGACCGACGGAAGTCGAAATGCACCAATAGTAGGTGACGGTTGAGTCGGTGTAGAATGTAACTCGATCCACCGGGAGAGCGAGCTTGCTCGTGATGTAGTTGCCGAGACGAACGCAGAGAAGAGCTGCCATCAACTCAAGTCTCGGGAGACTCTGTGGCAGACGAGGAGCCACGCGTGTCTTAGACATTATGATGGAGGTCTCAGAAGTTCCGTCTTCAAAGCACGATTGCAGGTATCCGACGGCGGCGAAAGCCAGGGGAGAAGCATCACCAAACAAGTGGAGATGGCGGTTCATTACCCGAGCGTCGCGACCTGCGATGCAGCGTGGAATGCGTATGGAGGATAAGGACGGGATCTCGCGCGCCCAGGCTAGCGTGCGCGTCGCGAGTGCAGTGTCGAGGGGGTCGTCCCACTTCAGATCGGTTGCCCAGAGGTCGCGCAGTAGCAACTTCCCACGAATCAGAAAAGGGACCAACCAGCCGAGCGGGTCATAGATTGACGCGACCAATCTCAGCACCTGACGCTTTGTCCGGAGACGCTCATGAACAGCTTCCCGGACGATGTGATCGAGAGCGAACTGGAGCGTATCTTCAGCTGGACACCATGAGATACCAAGCACCTTGAGAAGTTTTCCGGCGTCGAGATTTATGGCGGCTTCAGAAATTCCTTGACGGGTAAGGTGTGCAGCGAGAGAGCGCGAATTGGTTTTCCATTTCGCAAGCTGCATGCCTGCACTCCGCATGCAACTCCGGACGGTGTCGGTGAATTGCTGCGCAGCGTCGACTGTTGGGAAACTACGCAGCAGATCGTCATGGTACAGCGACTCTCCCACGCGCAGCTCAGAGTCAGGGTCCAGGCGGGAAAAATGTTCCCGGATGGTCGCGGCGAGCAGAAACCCACTCGGCGCAGCTCCCCAGGTGACTTTCCTCATCTGATAACAGCGGATAGATTCGTCTTCGGGGCCCTGCCAGAGGAAGCGAAACAACGGGCGATCCGCCTCACTCAGGTTGATGCACAGGTAGGCGCGAGCGATGTCAGCAGACAGCGCGATTGCGTGAAGACGGAAATTCAGGACGATTGAGATCATGTCCGGATTGAGGTCAGGACCAGGTAGTAGGAATGAGTTGAGCGATCCGCAACCGCGCGCTGACGAGGAGCAATCAAACACGATTCTCCATTTCTCCCCCTGGTCAGTCGGCGTGACGACACTATGATGCGGCATTACATAGAATCGCTCGGGATGTCGAGAATCATCGATGCGGGAGTCAGATGAGAATCCGACGATCTCCTCCGCGTGACCTTGGTCAACGAAAGTCATGATCTCCTGGTGGTACTTGGCGTAAACAGCTGGCCGATTCCGAAGACCCTTGAGCTTGCTTCGGAGGCGATCGACGGCTTGAGCGAGGTTGGGACGAAGTCTCTCGATACCGGGTCTTTTAGGCATGCTGACGGTATAAGCTTTCCCGTCGTATTGAAGACCTTCCTTGAACTGTCGTAACGCCTCAAGTTCATCGGAGCTGAACGACGACGCTGATTCGCTCTCAACACCGATTGCCTCGACTGTCCACAGCCTCTCCAAGTCTCTTGCGCTGCCTGAGACACTAGCGACACAACAATGGACGTTGGCTTGGATGAGTTCAGGACGCGGATCACTCTGTGGACCGGTAGCGCCACCGATTATCCACCCAAGAATGGATCCACGCGCAACCAGCGATCCCTCGAGTGTCTTCTCGACGCCAACCTTGGCGATCTTGAAGAACTGGTCCCGTCCGATTAACAGCGAGACTGGAGGACCAACGGAGTTGAATGTTAGCGCGCTGTCAGCCAGCGGGTGCTCCATAGCGAAAACTTCGATGAGCTGGCGGTCTTTGGCTGAACACTGCGGCGCGGGGTCCACCATGAAGTCATACTCGAAAGCCTGTATCGTTACGCGCGTCGAGTCGCGCGTGCTCTGAAGTGTCAACTCGAAGCGTCTCGAGTTGAGGTTCTGGTGAGCGGAGAATGATGTGAGACCAAGGCGAGCTGATGACACTGGTTTGCAGTCCGACAGAAGAGAGATGAGGTTTGGTGATACGAATGTGAGCGAGCTTCCGCTATCGAGAAAGATTCGGATAGGGATTCGACGGCGACCATGGACGACGAAGGCGCTTGCAGTGTGGAGCAAAACAGCTGGTAGCTGTTCCTCAGCTGCCTCGACCGCTGCGACTGCCTTGTGGGTAGTCCCGATTTCGTCTGGGTGCATCACCGCATAGTGCTCCCGGGATTTGCATCTCCCGCACTCCTCACGTGGCCCAGGACATTTACTCGGATCCTCGTGGCGGAACCGGAAACATCTGTGGCAGCGTTTCAACTTGTCGAGGATGTCGGTGCGCTGTTTGAGACCGAGATTGGCGGTGCACTGAGACGGTTTGTGGTTCGGCTGCTTGCAAAAGAAACATGTCCGGGCCCGGGTGGTCGATTGCGCAATAGCAGAGACGGTTGACGGGGCCGAACGTGCCGCCGGGGGCGCTCTCCTCTTCGCCGGAGTCTTGTGTGGAGCACTGGTTTCTCGATCAGCTGATGGTTGATGACGCTGGAGAATCAGCGATGTTTTCTCACGATGACTGGCGTACCGGCGAAGATAGTCTATCAGACTGGTGATGCCCTCGGCTGCCTGGACTGCGAGAGTACTGGACAATGACGCGTTCGACGTTCCCGATGAAGTGCTTCTCGCTGAGTCTGGCGTCGATTTGCTGGTGGCCTCCGCGAAGTCAAAGATCAACTCGTGGGGAACGGAGGCATGGAGAGCCGGCTCGATTGCGAGAGCGTATTCTGCCAGTGGTGCGCCGAGAGCTTCCATACGCTGCACTGAGGACTGTACGGTGTTCAGGAGACTTCTGAGATTTGTCAGGTCTGAAGGCGAACGCACCCGGGGCAGATTGAAGAATGACGACATGATTTGTTGTCTCTCGATGTCAACCTGCCCGAACGCTTGCTTGAGAAGGCCGACAGCGACGCTGTAATTCGACTCCTTGATCTCGAGCGAGTCGATCAACGATTTCGCCTCACCACGGAGATGCTTCCGGAGAACAATGAGCTTGTCGAGTGGTGTCAGCGTCCGCTTTCTGTCGATCCAGTTTTGGAATTGCGCCATGAAAGAACGAAACTGAAGTCTGTTGCCGTCGAACGGCTCTGGGGTGACGTCTGCTGTGTTCGAAGTTCCATTGCATGTGGGTAGCGGGTCCTCCGGAGGCAACGCGTTGGAAGGTGATGACTCAGGCTCGCGGTTCGTTGGCGCGACGTTAGGCCTAACGTCATCCCGCGGGAGGCAGGCACTCAGCTTGGCAATGCACCCGAGGCCGAGCGTGCGGTTTACCTCGTAGCTGTCCATCTCACGGTCCAAATCCTCTTCGCGCAAGTCCGCATGACTCAGGATCTCATCATCGAGCTCCGAGATCCTTTCGAAGTGAGCTCGGGCTTGGTCGAGGTTGAGCTGCACTTCACGGGCATCGACGTCAGCGGGCTCCCTGGCGAATTCGGAATCAGCGAAACGGGCGATCTCCCGAAGCTTCTTCGCCTCCGAGGTTCTCAGGCGTCTCACAATAGCTAATGCGCGAGGCATTTTGACGGATCTTGAACGATCAACCGATGGTAGCGCTGCAGAAGCACTTCGTGTCAGCGGGCCCGAGGCGTCGAGATCACCTTGAGCTTGCGGGAATCGGCGGTTAGGCTAGCTCTTAGACGATCGACAGGATATCGGGCTATCCTGGTCACGGCACCATGTTCTTTTCTACGATTTCTGAGAGCTACCTTGCGGGGCGATCCCCTTTGGTGGAGTTCTGAGCATGCTATGTGCACAAAGATGAAACCATCGGTCCTGTCACAAGTGGCACACGGAGCCAACAACTTATTTATTATGGTAACGGTGCGGACGACATCCGCGCGAGAGTAAGAGTGAAAGCGAGATTTGAGAACGTTGAATTTGAGAGGACGGCGCGAGCAGCCGTCTGCCAGCGCTGAGATCATTGAGAGATTCCTAACACATGTCTTACTCACTTTTTTCACCGATCTGCTCAGGACAACGTGGAGACTTAGACAGGAGCTCATCGCAGAGGTCCTTGACAACTGCCAAGACAACCACCGGGAGCCACTTCAACAAGAACCAACGCTTCCCCTCAGCAATCGTAGAGACGAGAGGCATTCCAGAGGTCCTGGGATTGCCAGGTCGGAGGCGATCCTTCCATCCCAGCCAAATCTGCCTCGAGTCAACTGCTCGCAAACCCCCTTGAATAGATACAGGAGGAGTTCCTACTCTCCTTCGAGGTATACTGTGTTTACAGCGTTGGTATGCCGCGGGTTGGAACCAAGGTGGTTGTCTCGGGTTGTGGTTGTGAAACGGCTGTTTCGAAGCGGGGCTTCTGGGTCCGCTGCCACGATGCCACTCGCCTCGGTGTCCCTCCTCGTTGCATTCATTGCAAATCTCGTGGGATGCGGGCAAGATATGGGCGCTTGTTCCAGCGATGAGATGAAATGATAACGCGTCGAGCTCCGAATATTCCTCTCTGAATCAAGCCTCCTGGGCTCTTGGACTTTTGGATGAATCGTTCCAAGTACGAGAATGTCTCCGGGAGTTTGCTTAGCTTTGTGTCGAATTCGCAATTCTCAACTTCTTGGTTAATCCTCTCGAAGATATCCACCCGTGTAATGCTTCGTCCGATGAATTATGTAGTAAAGGGTAACTATTAGATCACATTCTTGTGAGCTCTGGATCGCTTCTCAAGTGCTTCGATGGTGGCCGTCAGCTGTTCTTATGGTCTCAGGCCCGCTTGATCGTCCTCGACCTGCCCGACCTCTAGGTTTCTGATGATCGATCTGTTCTCCTCACCAAAAATAGATCGAAGCTTGGCCACTTGAACTTCTGAGCTCTCTTTGTAGATTTTATCCACCGGAGCGAAACCGGAGCATTCCGGACAGCGCCGGCGTCGTAGAAGTCTTGCCATCGTGTGGAGCCGTCTTCGCCGTGGATCACTTCCATGGATCGTGAAACAGGCATCCATGAGTCGCGTGGAATCGTCATGTTTCCGCTCATCACTTGGCTCTCAGTTTTCGTGGCATGGTTGCGGGTAAATCATCGTTCTTTTATAGGTTTTGCGTACTGCGCCATGTGAAGATGACAGCGGTTGGCGGAATGATGACTGTGTTTCATGAATGTTTACTTCTGATCTGGTCGAGCTCCACTGCACGCGGACTCGGCTTCCGCTCGATGAATAATTGAATTGTCTACGGAGTTCAGCGAGAAGTTGAGGGAGGCTATGCCAGTTCGAACCGTGCGTTCTCCCCGACTATGGAATTACGGCATACCCGTGCGATGCCGCACGACGTCGGCCAGGAAAATCGCGACCTCGCGAGGGCCTCCATTCGGTGGATCCCCGGGTACGCGTTGTGGAGCTGTTGCAGCGTTGTTCCGTGCAAGGAGACAGAAAGAACCACGCGTTCGTTGGAGACCTATGGTGTTCGTTGTGTTGAATAACGCCAGCAAGAGCCGGTGGCCGGTTTGGAGGATGAATTGTCGACCCCAGATGAACTCCCAGAAGCGCTCCGCCGCGGTGGCCAAGGCCAGGGCTTCTTTTTCCACTTGGCTATAGTTCCTCTGAACCTTGGTCAGAGACCAAGACCTATGCAATACCGCTTTCTCGTTGACATCTGGATGGCGCTGAAGGAGAACGGCCCCGATTCCAGGCTGGCCTGCGTCGTCCGCTTTCACGAGAACTTGACGGGGGTCTCACAATTAGTGCGATAAGAGCAGCAGCCCCGATTCCCCTGATCCCGTCAAACGATCTTCGAATCTCCGTCCACTTGAAGGGAGCGTCTCCCATTTGGAGAGCTTCCAAGTCCGCCTCTCATTGTCAGCGACGCAGGTTGCTGACGGTTTCGTCGTGGTAATTTGCCCATCCGGGAAGAGACCTGACCTCTTTCTGGTCCTTCAGCGGTCTGGAGTCTTGATCACGTCGAACCGTCGTATTTTCCCCTAGATTTCTCCCTGTATCCCTTGAGCACTTGTTCTCCTGATCGGGCACCATTCGGATCCAAATCCTCGACGAAACGGCGACTACTCTGAGAGCGAGAACGGAGGATGCGTTTTCCGAGAGTCACCAAACCTTCTCCACGAAAGAAGACTTAATTTCGTCCAGTTGTCGCAAGTTTTCTGTTGAGAGACTTTCCGATGTTTCCCATGTCGCCGATGAGGCCCGTCGCTGCTGCGGCTCCGACTTCCCTTGACTCAAGATGTTCCATGTGGAACAGCTTTGGGGTGAGTGGGACCCCCAGATGATTGAAACGGTTGACCAGCTCAATGTTCCCATTTTACAGTTTCGCTTGCTAATCTTGCTCTGGGTAGGCACCGCCGTTACTGAATCGTATCCATGTGCTTAGGATGCGAGTTGCTATTGAGGCGGACGGGGCCTTTGTCAAGGACCACGAGACCTTCTGCGCGAATTGCGAATATAGCTCTACTAAGGGCATCTGCGAGACCTACCACTTACGGCACGGAGTTCGTCGCGCTGGCTCGGTGTTCCCGGGCTAAACCTCGGGTTTGTCTGACGTCAGCCTCCGCGGGGGATGACGGGTACCGGAGAAAGAGCCCAGGTCATTCTGTGACTTGATCCCAATCCGTCCGTCAGTCCTCTCTGCGATTGAGGAGAGCATGCCGCGGAATGCGGCGGTCAAGCTTTATAAGTAAGACAACTGAGCTTCATTATCATGGTACGAAGAGCTGACGGGCTGATAGGGACTTTTTTATTTGAGCATGAACAGAAAATTAAGAACTGCGACACTGTGCGCGTGACCGGGGACGTGGCGTATTGCCCGTTTTGTTGTTCGAAGAATTCCTTACGAAACTTCTGAGACGCGATCGCCGTAAGACTACACGTTTCATGACCAGTCACCGCTTCGTTATCCTCACCGATTCCTCCGGACCCAGGGATTGCCCCGACTCCTTCTGATTGTGAGCCTCGACCCTCTGACCCACCCGAATTAAACTCCACGGAACCATCACCATGATCCTCCGGACCTCCCCATATCCTTGATCTCACCTTGTTTGCCGATGATTTCTTGAACGTTTCGTTCCTGAAGGACCTCCAAGTTCAACACTCGTCGCCCGTCGTTCTCCGAGTACCGTATGACCCTCTTCCTCTTAACGCTAACAGCCACTCCAACGAGCGATGACATCGCTCTCACCCGACTCGGCAAGTTTCGCCTCTACCATGAGTCGCCATAAGTTGAACTTCGCTGTCGAAGTCAACAAACGAATCCCAACCACGACTCACACACACCGCCGAATAAGAAAGTCTCACAAGCCCTACCGGTTTCTTCAACAAAACAGAACTCCTCGGAACACAACCCCGTACCAGAGCCGGATTTACCGTTAGGCTAATAAGGCTATAGCCTCAGGCGGCAGATTTTTCATGGGCGGCAAATTCTTATAGGTGGCGGATTTTGCTTCGCTGTCTCATGGAAATGTTGGCTCCGATTCCGAAAGCATCATCCATCCATACACTAAATAAAGGGCGCATGTCTGTCGCCAAAAATGTGCTCGAATATCGTTCAAATTGAGGTGCTCGCAAGAACGACCACCCAGGACCATCCGTCGTCCTCCTTGGTGGGAACTTCAGTCGGCATCCTGAGTTAGGATCTCCTGAAAGAGCTCCCGATGGATGGCGCTGTCTGTTCAACATTCTGAGCGCGTCCTTAGAGGGCGCGGCATCACTGCCCATGACAAGTCGATGCTGCGGGTCAGCCGGAATGGGATGCCACCGCACTAGAATGCGGCAATATCGATTCCGATGCATGATACACGGTTGGATCACTGTTGTTAAATTGAACGTCCCAATCAGTCGCCTCTTGGGACCACGGCACGTGGCATGAAATTGCCGTCTGCTGCACCATCTCCGAACAACGCATTCAGTTCCAGCCACGTGGGTTCCACAGCCGGTGCGGTATACCGATCGTTCGAAAAAAGAGAACGATGTGCCGATTCATCAACAATGATGATGATATGAGAAGTGTCTGAGAGTGTATGAGAGGTTTGAAGTTATTGACTAATAACGCAAACTTCTCCACCGCAAACGAGTCCTTGCCAGTTACGTGCAGATCTCTGTTGCAGGTCTCTGTTGCCAGTTACGTGCAGATCTCTGTTTCTGTTTCAATCCGATTTTTGATGAGTCACCCGCGTTAATGTGCACAAGCCATTGGCGAAACCCATGGAGAGGAGACACCCATCCTTGCTCCCGCCGTGATCCCCGGCATTTGAGGAGCTCATTTTCGAACCGCGTTAAGTCCATTTTCGCCGATTTCCAGTTTTCAACGGGAATGTGGTCTCCGTTGCATTAGGCCTCATGAAAGAATATCAGTTCATGGGAACTCGCATGCGTTCCACTTCAAAATTATTGGGAAAGATTCAACTTCTGTATGCGCTCAATGGCTCAGCGGCAGTAGAAACGCGATCTACTGGGAATCGAAAGAATGGACTTGACGCGGTTTGAAAATGAGCTCCTCATTTGTCCGAAGGTGTTCCGCCATTGGAGCGCGTGATATTCCACCTCTGGAGCCGCACACGGTACCGCTGGAGCGACGCACGGTACTTTTCAATCTGTGGGGACCGCGTCTGAGGAGCTTCCTCTTCAAGTCAAAACACCACACCATATTCCAGATATCGATTGAATTCCACACACTGTCAAGCCTGCTCATGATTTCCGTTGAGTTCCCTCTTAGCAGCGCCTCGACAGCAGCACCAGCCGCCGGAGCGGCCGAAGGCCGCGGAGGTGGCTGGTCGGACATATTTGATGACTCGTCAGTCCAAATGAAACGATTCATGATTTGCTTTTGCCGGGAACCTTTGTTTCATTTTTGGACAATCCACGGCTCGGGTCCAGCGGAGTATTGAGAGAATTCTTTTGTCTCGCTGATAGAGCTCCATATCGATGCACATCTCCAGCCACCATTGCCCCCCCTCCAGATAGTGCAAGGATGGTCTTGTGCCCCCCCACACCCCAAGATGAACGTGGCCGGCCATAGGGCCGCGAGCGAAATGGCGGCGAGCGGACGGTTTCGAGGGAGAGGGGAAGGGTTGGCTGAACCACCTTCCGGGAGAGCCTACGCTACTCGAATGACGATCGAGGGTTGTTGAAGGCATCGGGTCCGACACCGAACGGCAGAAGCTGCTATGAGTTTTTGGGGAGAAGATTGATCAGAAATTGAGCAGCGTGCTACATGTTGACCTGAGCAATCAAGAAGAGTAGTAACATCGAATAGAGTTTTCTTCGCATCGAATGAGATTTCTGCTGGGGTACTCCTAGAAGTTCTTCCTATGCGCGAGGTTGGGTGAATAGCATTATTAGAGCTGGGCAAAATATGCATAAAAAAAAAGGAGAACATGCATGCAATATGCAGGCAAAATCAGGACCAGGGATGGGCGGTAATTGAGATTTCAATTACGAATTAATAATTAATTACTTTTTAATTGCTAATTGGTAATTGTGGCAATTACGGGATCTTCCGAGGTAATTCATAATTATCAATTAATTACTCCGGCTTTTAATTGATCACGATCAGCAATTACTTTTCAATTACTTTCCAATTACTTCCTCCGGAGACTAGTGCACCGATATCTCAAAGGAAAGCGATGCACATCGGTAAGATGTGCTTGCATCGAGAAGTGTGACGCAACGTCGCGACGTTCCATCTTTCTCGAGACGGAACTTGCGGACATGTCGCAATTGTGCTCGTGTGGTTTTGTTTGGCTACGGTGCCGGCGTCCGATCTCGAGGGGTCCGTTGGAAGAACCTCGTGGCACGGTGCTACTTACAACGGTTGTGTCAAATTTCGTGGTTTCGCTGTTCATCTCAGCAAGTAATGGGAATAAGCGTAATGGCATACCATGTTTTTCACCTGCTGCGTCGTCGAAGGCGTCAGGATGAGAAAATCAACCCCGATGCTGATTGATCTCATATTGTGATGATTCCCCGCTGAGTTTGATCGACAGTCGCGATAAACTACAGTTCACAGCCATCCCTGCACCCACATCGAGGGGATCGATATAATACTTCAATGATTTCAGAGTACCGAGATGAGTTCCTCAGACGAAATCGAACCTGGACCTCACAAAGATGAAGTTCAACCTACATCTCCGAAAGCAGACGAATCTACGAACTCGCGTCCCCTGCCCGCTGTTCTGAATCCTAGAACACAGCTTTTCGAGGTGGTTTCGATAGCTGAACAAGCAAATGAAGAGACAGGTAGAAGAGCAGCAAGAACCTCTGTGATCGCCAGGTGCCGGTGTTGCTTGAAAGCCATTTCGGGCCACGTTGAAGTGACATCCAACTTTGTTACCCATCTAAAACGCATGCATCCGGAGAAGCTCGACATGTTGGAACAGCAAAAGAAAGTAGACGAAAATCGGAAACGGATGAAGGTGGAAGATCACGAGAGCCAGCCTAAGGTGATTTCGTTCTTCAAAAAAGCTCCTCCAGCGGTACAGGACAAAGTCGACGCTGCTATCATGAGTTACATCGTTCATGCTCGGTGTCCCCTCAGTACGGTGGACAAGCCGCATTTCGTCAACTTGGTGAACGTGCTGGCCGCGGTTCCGTCCATGAACGTCAGCGTTGTGTCGCGCCGCGTAGTTACTCGGAGGCTGGACTCGCGCTTTGAGGATATGAAGGACCACATACGGAAGAAAATCGCGGCCGTGGATCATGTTGCATGCACCGCCGATATTTGGAGCGCCCAAGGACGAAGTTTCATGGGTATTACCCTCCAATTTTTCGATGAACAACTTCAAAGGGTCCGTCTTGCGATTGCCTGCAAACGTTTCAAGGGCAGTCATACTTTTGACGCTATCGCCAACTCGATCGAAAGCATCTTCGAAGATTTCGGATTGTTGGTCTCACGTGTTAAGCTTCTCACAACCGACAACGCGACAAATTTCGTGAAGGCATTTCAAGAATTCAGCTCAAGTTCTTCTGACGGCGAGGATCTCTCGGGCGAAGCTTCAATTTCAGAAGCGAACGACGGCAGCACAAACGAAACAGCTGACGTAGAAATTACGCTTATGCCCGATTACACCCTCGAACAGTCGTTCCGATTGCCTCCCCATGAACGTTGCGCTTCGCATACCTTGTCTCTGGTTGTAGTGAACGACACGAACCTCAGACACTCCACCAGTGCAGATGAAGTTGGTTTCGCGGACATCTGTCGCAGCGCGCTGGGGAAATGCACTTCCTTATGGAATAAGATAAGCAGATCACACCAAGCACGTGAAACGTGTGAGCTTCTCCTCAAGCGGATTCTCGACACGCCAAGTCCGACACGTTGGAACTCGCTCTTTGATTCGCTCAAAGATCTTCTGAGGGACAGACGAGAGGATCTGAACAATCTGATGATGAGACTGAAAATCCGGAAGTTTTCCGTGGAGGAATACAAGTTTCTGAACCTCTACAGAGATTGTGTGGAGCCCATCGCAAACACCCTGGATGTCCTCCAGGGCGACGAGACCGTCGCTTACGGGTGTTTGCTGCCGGCAATCCGCCAACTGTGCTCGCCGTGGCAGCCCAAAACAGCGCTGGGCCAATACCGCGCTGGACCAGAACCGCGCTCTGCCAAAACCGCGCTGAACGAAAACCGTGCTGAGTCGGTTTGAATTCGAAAAAGGAAGAGGACGACGATGCTAACGGTATCACAAAACCGAGGAGGCTAAGCCTAGGAAGCATGACTAGTGAGGCAAGCAACATGGCACAGGTTGTGCGCAGTCAAAAAAGGACAGATCTGCTTTGCTACGAGGAATTCTGTTACCGCGCGGATGAAACGTGCTCGGTGAGACGAATCTGGAGCTTGGTGCGAGGCAAGGTGGGAGTAAGGCTCGGTTCCCCAGTCCAAGTCATCGCATGGTAAGCAGAGCGAGCCCTAGGCCATCCTTTGGAAGCCTCTCTGCGAAGTAAGGAGGATCGCTCCCGCGTCGGCTTCATTCGTCTGGCCGGGGCCCCGCCGCCGGCGGCGGCGGCGGGGCCCCGGCCAGACGAATGAAGCCGACGCGGGAGCGATCCTCCTTGCTTCGCAGCGAATCCTCCACCATGCGATAGCTTGGACTGGATCACCAACCCTTGCTTTCCCAGGCTTACACGAGACGGGCTGTTTGGTGGCGAGCGCGGTTTCGGTCCGGCGCGGTTTCGGCCCGGCGCGGTTTTGGGCCCGCGCCTGTGCTCGCAACTCCGGCAACTTAGAGGCTCCGTCGGAATATGTGAAGTTTTACGTCGTCGCGCCTTGAACGCAGTGGAGAATCGTTTCGCCGATCTACTTGACGCTAGTTCGAGTCGCGGCGAACGAGCGCTGGTGGCGGCAGTAAGCCATCCTTTTTTTAAACTAAGATTCCTGGCGCCACATGAGCGAGAAAACGCGAGGAACCGCTTCACGGCGGCCGTGAAGAACCTGCGTGGTCCGTCTGACAACGCTTCTAGAAGTAATTTGCCCGCAAAATCTCCAAACTGTTCTAAATCAGGTCCGCTCGAGAGCTTTTTTCAATTCGATGAGGCGGGCGAGCAAAATAGTACCAACGAATTCTCTGATGGCGATCTCGAGGTTGAGATTGCAAAGTATCTTGCGGACGACCAATCCGACTTGAATAGCCTCCGCAGATATGAAAACATTTCAGAAGTATTCAGAGTTCTCAATGTCGGGCTCCCATCATCCGCACCTGTGGAGCGTCTTTTCAGTTGCGGTGGATTGACGTTGACCGATCTGAGAGGGCGCCTCAGCGATTCGCATCTAGAGATGCTTGTGTTGTTCCATTATAACAATTACGAGTTTAAGTAGACGAAATCACGGTAATGCGTCGGCGAGAAGAGTCACATTAATTAAAAACCTGTACCGATGATCACTGTCGGAAGTTCCGACAGAATAAAAGAAGTTGTGACAAGTGGGGTGTTGTCACTCTTTGCGAGCGGGAATTAGCATTGCTTGAACTCTTGAGAGTAGTTGAAAAGTAATTAGAAAGTAATTGAGAAAATAATTGAAATTACCGGGTAATTAATTTCATTTGCTAAAAGTAATTTGTAATTGTAATTGGGCTGAAATTTTCTATCGGTAATTACTAATTGGTAATTTTAATTACTTTGTGATGTAATTATGCCCATCCCTGATCAGGACAAATATGCAGTTAGATATGCACAACATTTTTTTTTAATTAGGAGGTTGGTTACAAGCAATCACAACGTATTTCTTCAAATTTTCAAACAGGAATGAGTGTCGGTCGTCTCGCAGAATAGATTTGTATTGACTGAAGGTTCGCTCGACCTAGCATGATACGATTGGCGCAAATTTGAGCAACAAGGCATCTTCCGGAGATAATTCCGGTCCACTCTCACTTGATTGTCCCCCAATGAAATCTCGCATTCGACACAACTCGTTGAAACCGTGGTTGCCGTCGACCACACTGTCGAACTTTCTGAGAACAGGCTTTAGTACCTGCGGCACTTCCTCCAATCTCTCACGCAGACTTTCGATTCGTCCGCTTGCTCCTTCCAATGTCAGTCCGTGTTCTTCTAGGGCTGTAGTCTAAATGCTGGCGATAATCTGCACCCGTGCATCGTGCGATGAATCTCCAGCGCGTTCTGCGCGGCAAGTTCGGAACTTCGGCACTTGGCTACGACGTCTTCCAGCGATATATCTTTCGAGAGGAGCACTTTCTGGAGTGCTCTTTCCTGCAGACCGATGATGATTCATGACCTGATGAGCCGATCCGTCACGTCACCGAACTTGCAGACTCGGCTTTTTGATCGAATTCTTTCGTAAAAGACATCGAATGTTTCGCCATTTTCCTGATCGAGATCTCGGTTGAAGAACTTGAGATCCCGGAGCGTTTGTGTTACTGTCGCGACACATTTGCCTCCAATATCCTGCATGATTTCCTGAGCTGTTTTCGTCTTATAGTCGATTTGTACAGCGTCCATCCAACACCGGGCTTCCTCGCCGAGGCACATGAGGAGCATTGCCCGTTGATAAGGCACCGGCTTTATCGAAAGCAGCTCACTAGTAAGTGTCTCGTAGATTTTGAAATTTGTTCTGAACAGACGCCACGACTCGACCATGTCGTCAGTGGTCGTGTCAAAGTTGCGCGGGGCCGCGGCTACGAGGTATGTACCCACCGTTCATGGCGGGGCTTTGCATTGTAGTACGAGCGGTGGGGAATCGTGCACCGGTGGTTGATTTGACGCGGGCAGATTGCTGGCCGATGGCTGGTTCGGCGGATCGGTGGCCAGTGGATCGTGCATGACAGGCATGGCGTACTGTGATGACTCGAAACTGAGTTCAATCTGACACCATGTAATAATGGCAACGTTACATGCCTTGTGACTCTCAAGAACCGAGTGATGGGTTTATTATTAAGCTTGGCAGACGGAGCTTCACAATCGTGACGCTTCACACATGACATGCACTTAAACGTCACTACAGGATTGAAACTCAACAACCGGAATCATTTGGATATATCCCCAGCGTCTGCTAGAGCGGCTGGTCAAGGCGCCGCACTGGCGAGTTGGCGACGAGGGGAGGGGAGGAAAAGGGAGAGGACCGACCAGGTCAGGACAACACACGCGTTCCCCGCGCGGGAACTCCTCCTTCGGAGAAGAAAACCCAGTCAAACTGAAAGAAGCCAAAACGATAAAACTCACCGAGCACACGCTGCAAGCGGACAGCTATGCAGCGGACACTAGACTGGAGGTAGAGCATACGTATGATCTGAGTGCACGGAGGGAAAACGAGCAGTACGGTCACGTTCTCTCAGCCATGGCTCGGAGAATGGCATCGAAAGGCTCTCCGTCCCGGAGATTGTACCTCCACAGGAATTCGATAAGATATGAATTCAGATTGCCCCGATCCCTGCCGCGCTGCCGCTTGTTCCTGACTTCCACCGATCTCCAAAGTCTCTCGATTGTCTGTGGGTACATTCCTTTTGTTGGGTCCACAAAGTTCTTCTTATGGTTCACAGTACGATTAATGTACCCCGCTTTCTTCAAATCCTTCGTTATATACCCCCTCCAGCAGTTAGAATGGATCACAGAGCCGGGCTCAATGTTGTCTTTGATGGCCCGGAACACAGTAGGAGCGGACCGATCGGCCACACTCATCACAAAGCACTGCTTGGAGCCCTGACAAACACCCCCGAAAATCCACTATTAGGGCAAAACCCGGCCGACGTGGTTCTTCCTCCGAGTAAACATACTCTCGTCCACTTCCACGAACTGATTAGGACCACCAATGCGCTCTCGTGGCCGGGTTTGTAAGTGCCCGAAGCAAAGTTCTCTGAGACCGTTGTTCCAGGCCGCAACATGGTCAGAAGCCGTCCCTAGTTCGCGATTGCACCACTCCACAGACGTCGCCTCCGTTGCCCACCCGTAAACGAAGCGCAAGACGGTAACGAGAGGAAGCCTCGTCCGTTCGAGCCAGGTTCCGACTCGGAGAGCAATCTCTACTCCACACCGCGCGCACCTCCAGCGCGATTGCCTCGAGTCCACTTGAAGTTCCATTGGGTGATTATTGCTGCATCTGCGATCAGGGTCCAGTACCCCTTTGTCTTGCAAAACGACGACTGCAGCAGGCTCCGTGCTCGGAAGATGAAACATGACGAAACAGTACGAACAGATTCACAGCACGAAACAAACTCAAAACAGCTATCAACATGACGGAAAAGACGGAGACAATGTTCCGAAATCCGCGTGAACGGTCTGGAACACCAGACGTTCCACAACCACAACACAAAACCACAACCACGACACCCATTTCCAATGGCCCAAGCGATGCTGCGTGGTCTCGAAATAGGCTCCCAGGAGATGATCCAAGGCAGCCTCTTGCGTCGTGAAATGCCGGATGGCCTCTAGCAGAACACTCGCGTCCTTGAGGTGTCGTAGTTCTGCACCGCCGACCGCTCTCGGCGGTACGGTCACGGACTCGATCCTCATCGGCGGTGGTCGTGTGCCGCCCAGCGGGGCTTTCCACATTGTCAGAAGCGTGCGGTGCTTCGTCCTCGTCAGAGGAGTCCTCATCGGACGTCTCGCTCACCTCTGGCTTGGTAGCCTGCGTTCCCGATTCGTTTGCCTTGGAGGTTGTGCTCGGGGGGGCGGCTTCCTTCTCGGCGAAGTACGCCTGCCACGCAGCTTCGCGGCGCACTTTGCGCACAGCTACCCCTGCGCAGCTTCTGAGCATGGCCTGGACCTCGTCCACGGTTGTCCTCGTCCGTGTCGTTACGAGCACGCACCAATGGCCCCCTTGACGGGTGCACAGGAGGCGTGCGCCGTTTGGTTTCCGCAGCGTTGTCCGTACCTCTTCGTAGATGGCCCGGATCGTGCGGACGCTCTCGTTGCCCCGCAAGCGGGACACGATGCGTTGTCGTTCTGTTCCGCTGCCATCGCCGGAAATCGTTACGTGGAACATCGTGCGTCGGTTTTACCTGAAATCTGTAACGATACATGTCAAATACTCGCTCCGTCATCGCTCTCCGGCCCTTTAAGCCGATAAATGTATGGTTTAATAGCACCGTTCCACGTTAGAACTTGCAACGCGACTTACCTCTTCCTCTCGTTCGGCTCGAATGAGCTACTGCGCCGTTGGAGGGGTCTAGGACATTTCAGTTCTCTTTCGGTTGATCCTCTGGCGATTTATGGTTGAACGTAAACACTCGGATGGCGAGCTCAGTGAAACTATCGTCAGAGCTGTTCATCGGTCTGTGATAGCTGCAGCTGGGGCAGTTGGAATCATCTACGCCCGCGAGCGTAGCGAGCGGCACGGACTAGCAGATGCCTGCGAGCTAATGCATCAAATGTTCGGTCAAGTCGCCACCTCGGCGTGTTGGCGCGGCACAGTTCAACTCGGCTGGGGATCAACCGAAAAAATTCCGACATTTCATCTAAAAACATGGCGGCGCTGAAATGTAAACAAATCATGACCGGGGTGCCTTTAGCGGAGAGGCGCTCTCAGGGGTACCCGCTCATCATCTCCTCGAAACAAGATGGCCGCCTGGCAGCAGGCTCAGCCGGGGAGAGGAGGAAATGCCGGCCTATATTTGTAAACATCGGGAGAGGAGCGCGCGAGGGTGCTAACCGGCGGTGAGCTCGTACGAGAACGAGAGCAATGAAGGGAAATAGTTGTTCTGAGCGGGTGCGCGATCAACTGCAAACGGCTTGGCCTCAACAACTTCTCAAACAAGACCTAGCTCTCATACAGAGATCAGTCGAGTCCATCGATCGATGGAGCGCTCGTAGGTCTCTCTCAACGCAAGAAAACAGGCTCGTCAAAAGTGATTAAAGGATTGGGTGTGAGCATGTACAGTAGAACCCCGTTATAGTGGACTCCTCGGGACCGGCGAAAACGGTCCACTATAACCGAGGTGCACTATACACGAAGTACCTTCATCAGTGGAAAAAATCACGTTCCCATGGATCGTGGTCGACTTTCAACGCTTATTACATACCAGCCGGCCTTCGGCCGGCTGGAGCCGGCCGCTGCCGCGGCCTGGCGTCGGTGCGCTGCCATGGGTAAGCTGGCGGGAGCGTCGCGAATCTCGACCACAGTGAGCGGAGCTGTTCATTGAGGCAAGCCGTATGCTGACTGGATCGACAGGTTGTTATGTCCACCTCGGAGGCGGAGTCCCACCATGAGTTTTATCTCCAGCTCAATCTCCGAGCGCGAGTTTGATTAGGAGCTTCTGAAGGTTCCCGAGATCATGTTATTCCTGTAGCTATACACACAAATGTGCACACAAATGGAGCGACATTCGCGAGTTCGCGTTCTTCACGGTGTCGAGACGTCGCTCAGTGATCGAAGCCAAAATGGGGAAAACTATTACGGTACAGGCCAGCTGCTTTTCTGGATGCGTCATGGCTCGGAGTATTATCCACCATCGGTTTCGGTAGTTGCATCCATAGTTCCGGCATTTCTGGAGGCGAAAAACCTCTAGAACACACCGATGTCGAGGGTTTCTAGTCAAAGCCCCCAGCCGCCCGAGTTCCTTGGGTGCATATCGACATGGGCTTCCACGTCGAATAGCCCTTCCTCCTTGCTTTGAGGATCCTTGTATTTTTGGGATCGAACCACGCGACCTCGAGGGAAGTCTTGGTGGAGATCGATTTGAGTCCTTTCTTCCGCGCGCTTAGTACATTCCAACCTGTCGAGGCGTCGTCATCGCAACTTCGGAGGTACCGCTCTATTAGCACGATTTCGAGGATTGCTACTGTTGCGCTCCATTGCGTCACCGAGTTCACGACGGTTGAAAATTTCAACGCATTCGATAAGGGTTCCTCCGTTTGCGATCACCCTTAGGCTTGTGATCAGAAGTGTCAGTAGCTTCGAAAAGTGGACGAAGCTCAATCCGAAGCGGCCGCCAGCGCGCCCTGTGACGTCATTTCCTGAGTTTTCTTCAGTCAATAACTGGAGTTCCTTCGAAAAGTTTGCAGCGAAAATTAGTAGTCATCCATGAGACCTCTGAATCTACCCACACACCGGATTCCAAAGCAATCGCGGCTCTTCTTCTGGCACTTGCCATAGACTTTAACGTGACAGACGCAGTCCGCCACCTAAGCCGTTTATTTGTTGTGTGGATTTACAAGAGCTGGGGCTTCGATTTAAGGTATCTTGCAGCTCGATAACTAGCGCTCAAGATAACTCTCCATACTCATCTGCCGCATCTCTCAGAAGCCCGCTTGGAACGCAATCAGGACAGCTATTCATTGGTCCTCGAAAATCTCTTCACAGACTCTCAAAAATTAAGCTGACAAGAACTTCCTTCGGCTACAGTGGTCGATTACCGATGGAATTATGGGCTGTGAAGGATTTCCAGCGTGCAGGAGCCACGAAAATCAATCATGACTGCCGCCCTCGCCGCGGATTTCTGTCCACTATAACCGAGGCTCCGAAATCACGGTCCACTATAACCGAGGTTGTTAACATGGGAACTCCCATAGGCTCGGCCGGGACCGAGAGACGAGTCCACTATAACCGAGTGTCCCTTATAACCGTGTCCACTATAACGGGGTTCTACTGTATTGTGATCTTTGAGCATTCCTCCAAGGAATCACGGATCATAATTCATTATATTAAATTATCATCGTTATTGGCACGGACAGTGATAATTACGCATTTCTCGCAGTAAACGGGAATCGATAATTTGATGTGAGCATTGAGTGTTATCATCGGCCAGTTCCGAGAGGAATCAAGGCTGCCTGTAGAACTTCAAACATCATTCGTCTCCTGATTTGGGGCATGTCACCCTGATTGAAGTCGATTTCTGCGTCTAGAGCAGCATAATTGGCATAGTTGAGCGCGAACGGCCCGCAGTCGAATCCATTGTGTCGATGTGGGAGATTATGGTGATACAGTACCATCCACTCGTCGGAATCAAGTCGACAACCCTTCTTATCTGTGAGCTATTGATCCAGGTAATATAGCAACTTCAAAAGACATTCATCGTTCTGGCCGTCCAGTGAATCTAAGTATTTGATGACTTTGTCTCGCATATCGATCACCGCCGTGCACCAGTGGTTGTTACTATGCACGGGAACTAGAACTATGTCGAAAGCGAAAATATCTTCTCCTTGAGTCCATCGACTGACGGAAGCATAGTCCTTGGGACTGTCGATCTTCAAGAAGAAGGAATCGAAAGGCATACTTTTCAAACTCTTCGAAGGAGCTATCAACCGAGGCCGGATTGTGGAGACCGTGATAAACGCTTCTGCTGACCCTGAACTCACTGCCGAGAGGCGAAACAACGACCCTGGCGGAAAACATACTCCTCTGACTGAAGTTACTGACGCTGGAGAGTCAGACTGACTACAAACCAAAAAGCTTAGAGTCGTGCATCTTAACGCTCGCTCACTTCGTCCAGTCTACAAATTCGACCTACTTTCTGAATATTATGCTGAAACTTATGATGTCATCTGTTGCGTTGAAACTTGGTTCGCCCTTCCCGAGGCAAACACGCACAAACTTGAAAACTATTCCCACTTTTTCGCTTGCAGAAGCTCCCCATATGGGGGGGTATCCATTTTCGTTAGAAAGAATGTTGCGATTCTCGAGAGCAGACCTATCCAGACCGAGGATGAGAGTATCCAGGCGGTTGCACTCCTACTTAAGGTACTCAACAAGGTATTTTGGCTTATAGCGGTGTATTCTTGCAACTTTCAACTCGCTGGTTCTCTCCTTGAATTCATCAAAAGCTTTGTTTCCACCTGTCGCTCTCCTATCATCCTAGTGGGTGATCTCAATGTTGATCTTCTGTCATGTGCACCAGCTGTCACTAAATTTCACTCAGCACTTTCTGACCTTGGACTGTATCCAACTCACCGTAAGGTCACTCGCCCCTCCTCTGGAACTTGCCTGGACCACGTATGGGTTACCAATGATGGCTCCCTTGAAATTCTCAACACTGAGATCCTACCCCATCCCGAATTCTCGGATCATCTTCCGCTGTCCTTTGATATCGCTCTCCAGACTAACAAACTTCCAGCCCCACGCATTGCCGCTTCTCGCAGGAAATTTAGCTCGTGTAACTTCAACAAATTCTTTCACCTCCTAAATATTGAGAACTGGAACTCACTCTACTCGTGTACCGATGTTGACTCTGCATATACGCTATTTTCTTCTCGCCTCTTTGACATTTATGACTCCTCCTTCCCCTTATGTCCAGTCCCATCCTCCGAGACCACTCGCAAAACCTGGTTCACCAAAGTACTAAAGCTAAAACGTACACGTCTTCGAAGCTATGCTAGAAAATTCTTCGTACAAGGACTAGTTTCAGCTAAGTCCCGCTACTATACCTGTCTTAAGGAATACAGGAAACTCATACTGATAGAAAGGAGAAAGTACACATCTACTCTTCTCTCTCGGGCTGGCTTCAGCGCAAAGAAGCTTTGGAAACTCATAAATGACTCATCCGGCAGAACAAATAAGTCGCAATCTAGTGCACTATTCACAGGCTCGGATGAGAAGGAGACGGACTCTTCTCTCAACATGCTAGCTCACTTCTATGCCTCTATCGGCGATCAAGCCAGCTCTAAATGTCCTCTTCCTTCTGACTCCCTCACTTCCATTGCCTCCGTTCTTGACTATCATGTAACGTCATCGTTCAGAATCAACTACATCGACCCTATGTCACTGCCATCGATGTGCAAGGGTATGAAGGTTGACTTCTCTCGTTGTCATTCCGAAGTACCTTCCAAGGTTATCGTAACTGCTATTCCGCTTCTCGTTATACCTATAGCTTTCATTTTTAATCTCTCTCTACGACTCTCAACCTTTCCTACTGCCTTCAAGCATGCTACTGTCGTGCCCATCTATAAAGGCAAGGGCGACCCGACAATGCCTGATAATTACCGCCCTATCAGTATTACCTCCTTTCTATCCAAATTGTTCGAGAAGTGCGTTCACAAGCAACTCTCATCCTATATTGAGTCCACTGGCATCTTCTCAGATCACCAACATGGCTTCGTTAGGGGTCGTTCTACTGAGACTGCACTGTTAGACATTACTCAGTTTGTGTTGGACGGCTGGAACTCTAATCACCAAGTCATCGCTCTCTTTCTCGATCTAACCAAGGCATTCGATTGCCTAGACCACGCTATCCTATTGGAGTCCCTCTCGAAATTCGGCGTTCACCAAGATTCGCTAACCTGGATCGAGTCCTATCTTAAGGACCGAACTTTCTGTGTCACAACAAAATCTCGATATTCAGAGACCTGTCTGATCAACAAGGGTGTCCCTCAAGGATCTATCCTTGGACCATTTTTTTTCATCGTGTACATCAATTCCCTCCTAAAATCTGTCAACTCGCTCTCACCGAAACTCGCCGCGGTTTCTTTCGCTGATGATACTACACTCCTATTCCGCCTGGACCCTAGAGAGCCTGAGCGGGAAGTCTCTAGGCTTAATGACCTGCTTGTTGAAGTCTTCTCGTTTTTCTGCCTTCTCCGGCTTTCTATCAACACTAACAAAACAAAACTCATGTGCTTCAGACGTAAGAGAACTAGGCAGGTCATTGCCGATGATCTCATCGTGCTAAATGGTAATCCGTTGAACTTTGTTTCCTCGACGACTTGTCTTGGAGTCATCCTCGATTCTGATCTGTCCTGCTTTGCCCATGCCGCTAAGCTGCGCAATACTATCGCTTCTCAATGCTATTGCCTCCACAGGCTCAGAAGACTCGGTTTTCCCCGATCTATCCTCATACGTGTGTTCCGAGCTCTTGTAAATAGCTCTATCCTCTACTGCATAGTTCTTTGGTACCCACTTGCACGAGCTGAGTCCAGGGCTATGGTTCAGGTCGCCCAGAACTGTGGTCTCAGAGCAATCTTCGGAACCTCTGTCAAATCCTCAATCTCGTCAACTTTCTTCCGCTTAGGCATTTACAAGGTCAACGTGCTGTTTGAATATCGTGTGTCACTTCTCTCCTTCCTGTCCACTCATGGTATGCTTGTCCCTACCCTATCGTGCAGTGATAAACTCAGACGCACTGGCAGAGACTCCCGTAGGCTGCTGGTCGAGTTGCCAAATGTGTCGTATGAAACCTCTAAATTAGCGCCACTCTACATCCTCGGTTCAAAATGGAATGGTCTTCCGCTCGATATTCGAAGCTGCGAATATGTGTCTGCCTTCAGAGGCAAGCTTAGATCTCTTCTCTCTAATACTTAAATGTCAATCACAGTGTAAATGAGCAGCCCATGGCTTGCGGGCTTTAAGCCCAGTCGAAGTTTATCAATAAATGAAATGAAGCGTATACTTTCGGGAAAAGAGGATTCGCTGGAACAGCCGATTGAGGTGCGGATTAATTCGTTACAAATGTCGTTACTTGCGGACTCCAAGCTTGGTCGACGCGCTAGAGAGATTACAGTTTCTCCAAGGATCATTGCGTTTTATTGAATGTTTGCGTTCTAAAAACCTTCGAAGCCGGGCTAGGTGTCGGGAAATCTGCTACATCTACCGGTAGCTCTCACAATCCCCATCGCCAGCCCCTGCTCTACGACGGATGTGGGGGCATACGAGCCGATCTGGACTCGTGCGTCTCTGAATTACTCATCTTGCTTATGGTCTCGGCGCGTTTCCGTAGCCACAGCTCGACATGACGGCAAGCTCTCCCACGGAGGGCAGCTGAATAAGTTGAAACTTGTAATGAGAGGAACCCATAAGGGCCATTCAACCAGGGAGACCGATTTCCCTGATTGTTAAGACGGATCCCTTCCGTCCTCACAGTCCCGTGATGTTCGGAAGCATGAGTCTACGAATCGCAGCTTTTGTACGTCGATCTTCCAAAGAAATCCGGCGAACGTTGCTGCACGCTGCCGGCTGTTCCACTCGTCATCGCGGCGTCGCTCCATCGAGCACCTTACTCTCGGCCCCAATTTTGAATATGCGCGCTCAGTTACCCATAGTCAGCGGCTTTATTTCGCCCGCCGATTTGGGGGTCGTGCCGGCCATGTTTTTCGAGGAGATGATATGCAGTCCTCTCAGGACCTGAAAGGGGAAACGGCCATCGTCCCGCACAACAAACGAAGAGCAGACGACGAGCAGTAAGGATGAACGCATGCCGTCGGAGGCGGGCGGTCGGGGGCACGGAGAAAATGTCGCTATTCCAGAGAGCGAGCCCGCTATGTCAGCGGAGAAATCGCGGCGGTATGCAGCGTTCTTGCGGTGGACTGTAGGTAGCGCGCGCCCTGCGACCTGCGACACAGGTTCATAGTTGATCTTGATGGATTCCGCGGATCGGACTAGCTGCAGGAGCTAGTCCGATAGAGTTTGGGAGCTTTCAGCTCCCAAACTCGCCCAACGCGTCCAGTTGTGGCCTCGGAAGTGCCCCATCCCCCCCCCCCCCCCCCCCGATCGGTTGCTGCAGGGTCCCATCCGGTCACAAACCTGCACTGAAATAACCTCTGGATTTTCGACGAGCGATGGAGCAGCCAGGTTAAGGGTCGATCTTCACCTGATGAAGATCTTCCCAAAGGCTTGGTTGGAGCCCCCACAGGTTCCTCACTAATCGCCAGCGTGGTATGCCACCCGGGGATGCCAGGCTCTACTAGTGAAGGATTAACCTCCTTCTCCGTCACCCGCTTCCTGCAGCTTGTTCGATCCACGGAATCCATCAAGATCAACTATGAACCTGTTTCGCGGGGCGTGCGCTTCCTACAGTCCACCGCAAGAACGCTGCACACCGCCGGGATTTCTCCGCTGACATAGCGGGCTCGCTCTCGGGGATGGCGACGTTTTCTCCGTGCCCCCGACCGCCCGCCTCCGCCGGAATGCGTTCATACTCACTGCTCGTCGTCTGCTGTTCGTTTGTTGTGCGGGACGATGGCCTGGACTCTAGACTCCCTGAAAGAGCCGAGCTCATGATGGGAAAGGGAGAGGTGAAATCCGGAGGGTTGACGGCTCTTGAGAGCCGGTGGCTCCAGTACATTTCAAGGCCGAGCTCCGAGAGCGAATCAGTTACTGACTGATGATAATCCAGGGGCGGATCCAGGAATGCCTCGAGGAGGGGGCGGTTAAAAAATTTTCAGTGTCCCCGGAGTATTTTTCCCTCTTCAATGATTCGGTTGAATATTGAATTGTTTGTTCGACATTTTTACGTACAAACATCCATATAATTCTTAGACGTTTGATGAAATTCGACCTGCTGATTTGTATATTCCGCCCGGGATCCCAGACTCGGTGCGGGGTGATTTCAGCGCGGACTGATTTCAGCGCAGGACTGATTTCAGCGCACGATTGATTTCAGCGCACGATTGATTTCAGCGCGATCGATTTCAGCGCGGATCGATTTTAGCGCAGTCGATGTCTTCGGCGTTCGACGATGGTCATTTGTATCCCATTTTCCCCCATTCCCCCAAAAGTGTCGTCATATCAGTCGAGGACGCTTTGTGCGCCGAGAGCCTTCAGGTATTCAGCGCATGCGCCGCGCATGAGATGCGGATCCGCGATTCCAATCCCTCGTATCTTGAACAATTCCCCTGTGTGCCACCCGGTGTTCAACTACCGATGATTCAGACTCGTCAATATAAGCAGACCTCTTTGATTCCCACGCATTAACGAAACAGCTGAGCGTTTCTCTGGAACGTCATTGGTTCTCAGCCGCGTTTCTCGGAAGAGCAGCCGACGGAAGTTCGAAGCCTTACCGTCAGGGCGGCGCCACGGGCGATTACAGTGTTTTCGGGAGAAAGGAATGAGAAAGGATGCCCATCAAGCCTACAGGGTAACGGATCACGCATACGAGTTGACTTTGAGTAAGGTACGTGAACCATGTAGCAGAATTCGAAAAATCTACAGAAACATGAGGAGATCATGAATGATGGACGTCCGTTCCATGTTGACAAAGCCAATCTAAGAATACAAAGGATTTTCCAGTGGAGCAAAGTACTCTGCCTCCCTGATGACGCCTTACCTCCGTTACATACAAATATGCTATCTATTGGACAACTTCACGGAAAGGAAATGAACGCCGTCATCGATCTCATCGCGGTCCTTTTCGAAGTGGGCCCAATACATCACATCAACTGCCAAGACGGCCGAACGAGACCAAAGAGGAATGTCACTCTCATGGACGAATCGTGCAAAAGTGTGACTCTGGGCCTCTGGCCCGACTTTACGGAAAAGCTCAACAATCACGAAGGTTCAGCCATAATGTTCCAAAACTTGCAAACTCGAGAATACAACGGGAAACTCATGCTGTCAACCACAACAAACACGATCATCACGACTGACGCCGACCACGAAACCGTGCATGAACTGAATCAGTGGTTCGTAAGTAAAGGCTGCGCAAGCTCTTACGAAGAACTTGAGTGGACAGGGTCGTCAAAAACGTTAAACGAGGTACGTCTAGGGACGTCCATGACGGCGCATTTCCTCCTAGCTTACGTGGTGCCGAAGATACCGAACAAACCTCAAGCGACAGCTACGAACTTCACGTATTTCCGGAGTAGAGAGGCCAATAGCCCGATCCGCGGTGGCACGTGGAAACCTCCTAAGTTGAGCGCAATAGAAAAAATCTTGAGGGGTCAAGCCAACCTCAGCGCCAACCTGGGAAAGAACTGAAGTGCTACGTGCCACGGGATGGCAGATAACAAGCCGTCGTCGCCCGATCCGTGAAAGCCCGCGGACAACACCAAGCGTAAGAATAAGTCTACGGAGCCAGATGGTTCAAGCTACCCATATATCGAACCTGCGAACGAAAATAACGAGTAGCGAGGCAAGCCACCGAGCAACGGGATAAACATACATGAAACACCCACGAGAGGCGCAAGCGCTTTCGAAGAATTGAAACACCATCGACGAAAACGGTGAACGAGGTAGGTCACGGGGTTTCTTGGATATATTTCTTCAGCCAAGGTTCGTGGTGCAGCGAATTCTGAACACACAAAATACGGCTGATACCAATACTCCGTCTTACAGGTGAAGACTAACCTCAGGTTGGATCCGATAAGGTACACGGACAACCCCTAACGTCAAGCGGAATGAAACAGAACCAGAGGGGTTGAACCAATCCTACCGTCAACTCCGTCAACAATAGAAACAATTGTAAGGGAAGAAACTTCGACGGAGGTCGAGCCAACCATAATACGATCAATCACAATAACAGCACCCGCCAGGGATATCCCTTATCATGAGACGATTGAGCCGAAATCTACACATGTCAAGGTTACACAGGCAAAACTGATTGGAGAGTCTCCCGTTACAGGCATCAAAGAATTTAAACGTCGCTCTACGAATTCACGCGGATTGTTCTGACGTGGACCGCAAGTGGACGATTCCACGGAAGAAAAGTCGACCAACCATCGACGCCACGTCGAGTCTGAGCACCGAAAATACCCGCGGACTGTCAATCTCATATCGTTATCCCTCAAAGAGTCGAAACCCACGATCCCACGAATCACTGTCCAAATATTCATGGAAGAAAACCGCGTGCAGCTTCAAATCCAGCATCCGATTCTCCAAGAGATGTCCATCCCCTCGATGGTCAGATACATTCCTCACACGGACCGCTCCACGCGGGTGCTGCCGACGGACCCGCGGTGGTGTAGAGAAGGCCGCCCGACCTGCCCAATTGTTCGATTATAGCGGGTACCCGGAATTATGGATCAGAATCAGAATTATGGATCGATCGCGGCTGAGCGGCAAGTCCAAACGGACACAGAAGGAGGGAACGCGACTAATCTCGGTGCAGCCGTTCCCGGGAAATCCTGGGAAAACGGACTAGAACGGGAAACAGGACCTCCTTCGAGTAAGCAGTTACCGGGAATCTCGGAGAAACACAAAGATTACGAGAACCGGATAGATGGACCGCGGCCACGTAGTACTTCATGACTGCTGCATTACATCACCAACTTCGCTCTCTTGCAAGACGTTCAACGCCGCTGCGAAGCGCGGCCGGGTACGCTAGTTATCAATGAACGGGTGCCAAGAGGAACCCGAGAACTCGCTCAGAATCTAGTTGAATCAGATATGAGTGAATGGTACTACCTGGAAATGCTCAAAGTTTTGGGGAGCTAGCAGATGTACCTTCTGTCGAAAATCCACATCGCGAAGAACTTTCGCGACCCTGATTGGGAGAGAGTTTCTAAGCCTAAACTCCCGCCAAATATTTAGTTGGTGCTTCCCGTGCAATCTTCGAAGCTTGTTGCGCTCTAGTCATGTCGCTCACTTTCATAGAATCTCGCCGTGGAAAGTCTCTTTTGTGCGTTGACCACTATCTGTATCGCAAGGAAAGCTGTAAGGCACGAATTTATACGGAGAACGACGATCACAACTGAAGTACGACGGTCATTCGCATTCACGTTCTCCCTCAGATGTAAGTCTAGCCCTCACCGTGCTGTGATGATTTCCAGGCTGTACCAGAACATAAACATGCACCTGACCCCATTGACCTGAAGATGCGTAAACATCTCAATAAGTTACGCGCGGCATGTCTCCAGGAGAGGAGCATGAGACCGTCGGCTGTCGTATCTACTACCGTCGCAACAATTGACTCAGACACGGTCATAAGCCGAATGCCGCGAACGAAACTTCTTAGGCAGCAAGTGAACTACCACAGGGCTCGGACCGGGCCGTCGTTCCCGTTGAATCCCCAACGTCGCGAAGATTTTGAAATGCCCGACACACTCAAAGTATGTAGCGGGGTCCATTGCGCTCAACCATAAGTTTCTCAGACTCAGATGAACCAAACTAGACCGTAAACTCTCCTAAATCATTGAGCTTCAAACAGGCCAGATATAAATTTTATGTTTGACCATGTGGCCTCCGCGAATATTCCCATTCAGCATCTCCTCGACCTCGAAATTCCATTGCTACCCTCAATTTATCAGGTCACAACACGTGGAGAACAATTCGTGTTGCACGACTCCGGTCAAGGTGACGTGAATCGAATTCTAGTACCTGCCTCACCGAGCAGTATCCAGCTCCTCAAGGACCGTAGATCTAGACCGTAGATCTAGAAACCGTTGAAAATGTAGTATTGACTAGAAACATCGTAAAACCGGCGATTTTCGCGAAAATACCAAGAAACCGGACAAAAGAACAGGAAAAGGATATGTCCGCCTAAATGATATGGAGCTTGTGTTCGGCAACCTTGTCTCGTAAGGGTTCAAGTCAATTTTTCATGTCATGTCCGAGTCTTGTTCTTGTGATGGCTGCGGTAATTTTTCAGCCCTCGTTTTCGCGCGTTTTCGATCGTTTTCCTGGTTATTTTCTGCGTTCTTCAACGTTGAGGTTTTTCGATCGTGTTGTTCTTCGCTTCGGACGTTTGATGGTGAACGGGTTGTCGTTCCAGTGGCGTATCCAGGATTTGGTTTTGGGGGGGGGGCGACCCTATGTTATGGGTGGGGCGATTCGACACTCCGGACTCAGAGGTATAGGACTCCAACAAGGGAAGCCCCCCCCCCCTCCCCTGTATGCGCCACTGTGTCGTTCATCTGAAATCTGAAATAATTCCTGTCATGATGTGTTTAAGCCAATCGATGCCTTGTATTTAGTTAATCGGTTGATCTATTTTCTTCCAAATTATGTATCCATGGATGAACTCACTAATGTTGGGCGGTGGCCTCGAGTTCTTCATGAGTGGTTTGGCATCCGTGGTTCTCAAACCACGTTTGAATTTGATTTAATTATTGTATTCCCGAACTTTTGGAATACGATAACTTCTCCTTCTTGGTCATTCAGCTCATCCGTGAGGGCTGGCCAGATCCAAAGGGTGACCATCTTGCCGGATTCATCTACCACCGTAATGCTTTCCTTCCGTTTGGCTTTGCCATCTTGGCAATTGATGATCTGTAGCGGGCCAAATCCGTACAGAAGTCGACAACAGTGTTGCACTCCTTTTTTCGAGATCCTGGATGGATGGGAGTTGTGTGCCCAGTGCTGGCAAGTTGGTACTAGTGCTTTAGGCACCCATCCCGAGGGAGAGCAGCCGTGGAAGGCGTCGGCACACTGCGCGAGGCAGCGAGAGCGGCGGGGCTTGGAAACTCAGCGGCCGCGGGCGCTCCCGAATTCAAACGGTAGACGGGCGCAGGCCGCAGTTCGAATCGGGTTCATGGAGCCGGGAGAGCTGCAGTTGGGGCAGGTGAAATCAGTGAGGCCCGCGAGCGTAGCGAGCGGCACTCGACTGGAAGTCGGTGGACTTGGCGGGTTGGATTTCCCAACCCCGACTCCACTGGAAGGGAGGATTGACATTCAAATAACGTAAATCTTGAAATAGGAGCCCGGGCTTCTATTTATTTCAAGACCCGATCTTGGGGGGCTTTTATTTTACAAGGGCTTCTATTTCAGAAGGGCTTCTAATAATTCAGACCAACCGAATTCGAAGTTGAAAGCAGAATCAGTCATTGGTACTCGCAGTAAGAAAAATTCCATAGCAGTGACAATCATCGCTAGTTTATTCGATCGATCGAGTACCGTATTACCTATAAATTACACTTTCAGTTGTCAAGCTCATCAAGGAGAACTATCGAAGCGTCACTCTCATTGTCGCTCCCGTAAGAGATTTCTGCTTCGGATTCGTTAAGAAGTCTCAAAGGGCGAGGCTCAGAATCGTTCTCAGGATCAACTACTTGCAAACTTACCTCATTTCCCTTATGGCACGGGAGCGGGGCGGGGGGGGCGAATTTCTATTTTGGAGGGGGGCTTGTATTTCAGAGAAGCTTCTATTTATTTCAAACGTTGCCAGAGGGGGGCCTGTATTTCAGAGGGGCGACTAATTTAGAGGGGCTTTTATTTCAAGATTTACGGTATTTGTCATTGGGATCTGCTTTGTGACGATCATTAATGTTATGCTTCTTCAATTTCGGGACTACCTTTGTTAGCGTGACTTCGCACGTATAGTCGGTTATGCTGTATTGCAGGTTTGCGGCTGCAATTTCCTTGACCTTGGTCATTGTCACCTTATCGCAGTCGCCGACTTTCACGGTTCCGAAGATGCGCGAAGATATTGTCGAAGACTATCTGGGTTCTCTGAAATGCGACTTGTTCCGTTTTGCCTCGGAGCGCCTGCAGAAGAACCCGGCTACAGCTGCTCACTTGGAGCCAATCCGCTCAGCTTTTGGCAAGCTGCGGAAGGAAATTTGGACCAACAAGCGGGGTCTAAAGTTCGCCCTTCTGGCGACGACGAAACCCTCAGGTTTGAATACGTTGGGCTACGTCACAGAAGAGAGGGATCATCACGCGCCGATTTGCGTGTATTGTAGGAAACAAATCAGGCAATTCAAGAAAAAAAGTAAAGAGAGAGGCCATTTGCGGAATCGACCAGGCTCCGAAACAAGGCCTCGATAACTTCGATGGCATCCACCAGAAAGCATTTGCAAGTTTCAAGACGAGATGCCCAGACTACAACGGCGCACTTCTCCCAGTCGCCTTTGGCAATATGATCCTATCTGAGGCGCCAAACATGGAGCAATGGGCAGGGGCAGTCCTGATTGCAAATACGGATTGGTGAAGCTATATAAATAAAAGTCAAAAGGCTGTCTGTTTGTCTCTTGGTCTGTTTGTCTGTTCGCGTGGGGGAGCCATCCGTGACGGACATAGGCCACCCACCTCCGCCAGCTCTTCCTCCTGCCTCCTCATTTTTCCGAAAAAAGAAGCCATTAGCCTATCTCTGATAGGGATAAATGCCTCTCGTTGCAGCCCCTCAATGAAGGCGATTACTGGGCCCAACTGACCAAACTTTTGGGAGTCCATGGAGGCATTCGGGGGCCGGACTGATCACACTTCCCGAAACCGATGAAGGCGTTCCAGGGGCAGTCTGATCATTAGAGACCGTACCTTCATGCACTAAAAAGAACGGAATTATGCATGCAAATATGCGCTCAAAAGGGTCAAAATATGCGGTGAAAAATTGAAAATATGCACTACTCAGATGAACCATATACAGGACTCATTCGGGGGATAGCAGCTCTAGTTTCTGGGAGACTTGTTTCTTCGCCAGGAATAACCCACCGCGCCATTATGTTGCAGAGGTATCACGATAAACGAATGAAGTAGCGTTCACTGGTTCTCGAAAGTGAACTTATGTCTGCGATCATTCTGTGTGGCTTTGGGGACTGATGTGAGAGGGTCCTCTCAACATCAACCGAAGTGATCGGTGCATATTTGAATGATGCGAGTTCAATCGCATTGAAACCAAAATCGGTTTCGGTCATCGGACGGCATATCCGATACGCCTCTGAGTTTGTCGAAATCGGGATTTCGCAAAAGTACCATCTCACATTTCTTTCGCAATCGCTCCTCTTGGGAACCTGGTGTGTCCTTCAGGTTCTCCACCAGCTCATTGAAAACGGCCAAACTCTCATAGAGAGGCTTGCTACGCATTCCGAGTTTTAATAACATCGGGGAGAAGCCCGGAATGCGATGGCAACTAACAGACATGCTTCTTGAATGTAGAGGACTAATTTTGAGGTGGAGAGCCCAGTGGAAGACGTTCCAAAGGCGCTTTGACATGGGTCACTTCCATGCAAAACCACGATTTATGCAGATTTATGCTCTAATGACCGTTTTATGCATTTGGGCCAGAAAAGTGTTAAAATATGCATTCTTATGCAATTTATGCATTTTGCATGAAGGTACGGTCTCTACTGATCATACTTCCTGGAACCCATGGAGGTGATTCTGGGACCATACTTCTGCGAGTCTATGAGAGTGCAGGATGGGCATTTCGAAGTCGGTCACATGATACTTTTCTGAGACCATGGGGCGAACCCGGGTATTTCATAATCATACGGTTCTTTTCTGTTAGGCGGGTGCCGAGTTGAGGCGAGCCGCAGCAGACGGAAATGCCTCGCTGCGCTGACGTGCGACGAGACGCGTTGATTCGGATGGGGATGGTCGCTCTGACAAGTTGCGGGTCGAGATTTCCCGGGGGAATCGACGCGAGTGAGCAGCCCTGGCAGCCAGCGCGCTGTTTAGCGGGGCGGGGGGTTGGGAAGGTTAGGGGCGAGCGAGCGAAGCGAGCGAGCAGCCCTTGAAGCCAGCGCATAGGAGAGTAGAGTTGCGTAATTTATGAGTCTGGGGTATTTTAAGGCTTTCCTAGCTCGAGGTTATCAAGTGATCCCGAGCGTAGCGAGGGACACGAACTAGCAGGAGTATGGTAGCTACGAATCGATTGCCACAAAAGCAAGAATGGGGCTTGAGCGGGCTCACCAAAAGAACGGGTACCAGGGGCAGACGATTCAATGATGATGAAATTAGCGGTTGTTCAGAGATTCAAGTGCGCAGTGATTTCTGTTATGTCCCCCGTTGAGTCGTGTCGTGAATTTTCCATTGAATTGTACAATGTCTGTGTATTTGTCCAATTTACCGGCGACAGAAGCCGACGCGATAGTTTTCTTGCGGGAAAAAGGCATTCTTGCAAGAGAACGTCGATGTCACCTCGGACATGAGATGAACTTGAAATTCAAAGGGACCGAGTTTTTTGGTGGTGTGATACGTGCAAAAGTAGGATCGGATTGAGGAGTGACACTTGGTTGGACAATACTCGGCTTCCCTTTGTCACGGTGATACGTTTCTTGTATGCCTGGGCAAACAAACAGACGTCGCTATCGTGGTGCAGGACTGGGCTCGGCATGAGCGCGGATGCTCTCAGTGGTTGAGTTGGGCGCTCCGAGACGTCATCTTCAGATTTTTCCAGGAACGACCACAAACTAAAATTGGTGGTCCTGGGGAGGTTGTCAAGGTCGATGAGTCCATGTTCACAAAGCGCAAGAACCACGCCGGACGCATTCTTCCCCAACAATGAGTCTTTGGAGGCATATGTCGTTCAACGAATCAATGCTTCGTCATGACAGTGCCCGACTGTCAGGTTCTTAGAAAACCTTCCAGAGCATTAGCGTCGAGTCATGGTACTGTCGACAGGCGAATGCGCTGTCCTTGCGAAGGAAAGCCAGTCCCATCAAGCACAATGTTATGTGATCGGGAATCAGAATCTCCCCACTGTGAAATCTATTCGTGACCTAGGTATTGTTGTTACCGCCGATCTGGATTTTGAGGAACACATAGTGAACACAGTTAACTCGGCGCGATCTCTTGTCAATACGATATTTCGTAGTTTTATTGTTAAGCGACCGGACTTTTACATCCGACTGTATCAAGCTCTTGTCCTTTCGAAGTTTTTGTACTGTTGCCAGGTCTGGCTTCCTTTTCGAGCCAAGCACACCAGAAGTATCGAATCAGTTCAAAGATATTTTCTCAGGAGACTCCACATAAGATGCTCTATCCCTGTCGGCACCGTTACTCTCCAACCACTTATGACCATTCTATCGGAACAGGACGTTCGTGCACTGAAAAGAATCGTGTATCTTAATGACGCTGATCACTACTTTGATGTAGAGAGGAATTCTCTTCGAAGCCAATGCACGGTCCGTACGAAGTCTGTGGCCAGAACTAATCCTATCAAAAATGTATTCTCGTGGCGAGTTTGTACGAAAATGAACGAGGGGGAAATCCCCCGCGATATACTTTTACCTACCCTTTTTAAATAAAGCGTATTTGAATTGAATTGAATTGAGTCATATCAGCTATTGTCATGTCCAGGGTATTCATATCGACCACCTTACAATAAGCACACACTGAGTCTCCGAATCCTTGTGCCTGGTGCATCTCTTCCACGAAAACCTAACAAACTGGCGACGAGGATCCCAAGAACTCACCCCCGAAAAGTTCAATCAGTGTTTCAAAAGCAGGGTCTGCTTTGAAGTCATCGGAAGTGACAACAAACCACGATGCCGGATCCAGCGCAAAATCACGTGCACAACCCATACAGGCTGCCTTCGTTTGAAAAATTCGACCCAGCGACCGAGAAATGGACGGCCTGGACGGAAAGGTTGGAAAATTACTCCGCGATGCATCAAGTTGTCGAAGCAACAATGCGACGGAACGCTATCTTCGCGTTCTGCGGAGGTCAAGCCTACACGCGCTTAGAGGAAAAAGTGTGTCCGGAAAAATCACCGAACGATTTGACCTACAGTGAAATCGTAGAAACTCTCAAGAATGCATATGAACCAGCTCAGAACGTCTGGACGGTTCGATCGAAGTTTCGAGAGGTCGCTCAGCTATCAGGTGAATCTTTGAGCGACTTCGAGCGGAGATTACGCAGTTCGGCAAGAGATTTCAAATGGGAAGGAAGAGCCCTGCAACTGAACTTGATCGAGCAGTTCTTCAACGGCATGAGCGACAAGAAACTCCGCGAGGCAGTTCTCGTGAAATGTACCACCATGACGGAATTTACAACTGTCATGATTGAGGCTCAGGTCTTGTTTTCGATCAGAGGCGAACAGGCGACATCGAATGTACTGAAGGTCCACAACGAATCCATCCTTAAATCACGCCGAAATCAGCAGAAGAACTATCCACAATCGAACTCGAAGAAACAATCGCGTTTCCCTGAAACGAAGAGTTTCGCGTGCTACCGCTGTGGCGAAACATCGCACATGGCCGACCAATGCAGGTACAAGTCATCGCGATGCTCAAACTGCGATAAGCTCGGTCATCTACGCTCGGTATGTAGGTCCTCAAGGAACCTAAACGTGCTCAGAGACGAGACGTTCCATACGATAACCTCAAACTCCAAGAGGGATCCGTTCGACATTGTCGTGCACATAAACGAGCGCCCGGTATCAATCGGAATTGATACGGGAACAGCCGTGACGACGATTTCGCTTGATAATTTCAAGAAAATAAGCCCAAATCATCAGCTTTCTCCGAATGTTGTTACGTCTACGGCCAGCTGATGGTGAACCACTGGAACCATTGGGTTTTGCTCACGTTGAGGTGAAGTACAAGGGACAAACGAAGACCCTCCGAATCTACGTTATCGATCGGAAGGATTTTCCATCACTGATCGGTCGCGAGTGGTTGTCAGAGTTGCCCATCAATTGGCACGAACTGTTTAGTTCCAAAGGTTGGAATCTATCAGGTTCTGCACCCGCTCGAGACCCCGGATCACTGAAGCAGAAGGAAGAGTTGCACCAAGTACAAAGAGAGAAATTTTGAGACGGCAGCTGAGAACCTCCGGAAGAAGTACAAGAATCTCACAGAGGCCGGAATCGCCTTCGCATCAGCAACCACGAAGAAATTCTGCGCCTACGGTATCCGATTCTTGCATTCGCCGGTAAACCACCCCGCCTCGAACGGTCACGCAGAGCGATTTGTGGGCGACGATGTCCTGTGCGTTGTCGCTTGTCGTTTGACCTCCGTCGCTGTCGATCTTCGCTAGCTTTTCGCGGTATTCGACCAGGTTGATATAGGAGGTTACGCATTCGCCGACATCCTCAAAGAACCCTTCCTGTTCTGTTCTGACAATTGTGTCCATGCAAAGGTTCAACAAAGCTTCTCTGTGAGCTTTGCTATTGCTCGCGGAGTTGCGAGTATTTACCATTGCGGCTGCGCCAGTAGAAGACTTGGGTGCCTCAGACAGACTGATGAACTTCTTTATTGCTATGACTTATATAGACTCTCCACTACTGCCTACAAAAGTAAAGGTGAATTCACACTGTTTCACTTTGGAGGCGCCTCCGCAGTGGAAGCTCCCGTTCACTGGCGATGAACGGACGGAATCGCTTTCATCGCGGATGAACGTGGTGGCGGCGATCGAGAGGGTGGAGCGAAAGATTTGGGTGTTCCAGCACGTTGTACCTAGAAGAGGACGAGGAGCCCAAACTTTCCGCCGGTAGGTAGGTCGACGGACTGACTCAGTTTGAGCGTTCTAAACCTAACCTTTCCTAACCTATGCGCTGGCTTCGGGCTCCCGCTAAAACGGCGGGCACTCGAGGAAGCCCGCCATCTTGATTGCGACCGCGAAAGATATCAATCCACATGCTTTTGGCCCGCCAAAATTGGCTTGCGGGCCCAACAGGTGGGCCCGGGCACCCCCTTGAGGAACCGCTGGGATAGCCCGTCCCGAGAGTAGTCAAAGTCCCCATGACCTATCGGCAGGTGGGGTCTTTGATAGTTTGATTGGGTCCTTGCTGTTCGGCCACATAGGGTAGCGGGTCAATTTTCTCAGGTGGATCGCTCCATAACATATGGTTGTCCACCACCTAGACGCAGAGAGCGGATCAGTGTCCAGGGTTCATTCATGCTTCGAACAACGTAATTCGAACCTGAATCTAACACATGGGCATACGCACTTCGAGATAGAATCGCGAACATTGGTGCTCTCAAAATTGGTGTCCAAAGCTCAGAAGTGACCGTTTCGATGACTCCGGAATGAAGGGGCTGGAGGTGGATGACTAGACAGAAGACACTCAGATAACGATTCGTTGTCGGTCTCACTCGAAGACCGGCTTATATAGTTTATTTCCAGCGACGCTTCTAGAAGGTCCCTACAGTTCCTCCCTTCTAAGATAGAACGTATCTACCGGAGGCCGAGAAGCGACCTGAGCCTCGAGCCACCCTTACACGCGCGCGGCGGCTGCTGTCTCCGGCCCGTCGATTCCGCTTCTGCTCCGGGAGCGGAGCTATCAGCTTGAGTCGGCTCGGAGGATTCGTCAGCGGGTATTTCAGCTTGACCAGCCTCGGACGAAACGGGTACTGCCGTTGTCTCGCCCGACTCCGCGTGAAGACTTTCCATTGAGCCGAAACTGGTGTCACCCGATTCGGATAAAGGAGCCGGGACTGGAGAGACTGGATGCAAGGACTCCAAAAGCTCGTCCTCGAGCGCGTCGGGATCGACCGCTCGATCCGGGGTGCCGTCCCTGTGAACGTCCTCCACGTGACGCTTCCAGAGTTGGTTGAAGTGCCGGACCATCAGCTTGTCGCCGACTCTCACCCGAGCCATGGATTTCCCCATGAAGCTCACGATTGTTGCCGTAACCCGGCGTTTGTCCGATAACACCGTGGTCACCTTCTCCCCCACAGAAAAGCGGCGTTCCCGGGTGCCGTGATGAGTATCATACTGGCGCTTGCAATTGTCCTGATGAGTATTGAACGCCGGGAACTGCTTTGTCGGTTTGTAGACGTCGAACGGAGTCTTCAGCTCTCGTCCGAAGAACTGCTTGTTTGGCGTCGATCCATCGAGCTCGCGGTTCGGCGTGAAGTTGTACGCCTGCACGATCGCATCCAAGGACTTGGAATCGGAACCCTCCAAAGACGACTTGATCGTGCGCACCATTCGCTCTGCCATGCCATTGCTTTGGGGCATACCCGGCGCGCACCTCAGGTGCACCACATGGAGCTCGGAACACATTCTTGCAAAATCGAGGGACGTGAATTGCCCCCCGTTGTCCGTGACTATGGTGTCTGGAGGCCCGAAGTGTCGAAAGAGTAGCCGCAGGTATGCGACAACAGACGCTGCGGACGTTGACGCGAGCCACTGCGCGTCGACAAACTTCGAGAAACTGTCGACTACCACGATGAAGACCGAACCCTTCTTCGGCTCCCCAAGATCGACGTGGATTCGCGACCAAGCCTTGCCTGTATTCGGCCAGGGAGTGAGTGGGACCTTGAGAGGCTTGGCGGCATGTTGAATACAAAGCGGGCAACTCTTGACAAGGGACTCGACGTCGTTCCCCATCTTGGGCCAGTAGAAGTGTAGGCGCGCGAGACCCTTCATGCGCCGTACTCCCGGATGTCCTTGATGTAGTTCGCTGAGGACTTTGTTCTGCACCGACTTTGGAATCACGACTCTGTCACCCACGAGCAGAAGGTCCCTCACTTGACAAAGGGAATCCGAGAGGAGGTAGAACGGGCGAAGCAGAGGATCGTTCTTATCCTCATCTTTCCAACCGTCTCGGACCCGCTTGAGAACTTTGGCCAGAACGGGGTCTTTCTTCGTCTCAACAGCAACCTGATGTCGGATATGCTTGCTCTCACATGTGAACAAGTTGGCCTCTAGGGCTGCTTCCTCCCCATGCGTCAAACTCGCGACAACCTCGTCGAGATGTTCGTCGGCGCTCGACTTCTTGACCGCTGCGATAAGACGCGACAGTGCGTCTGCCTGGCCGAAGGCGTCTGTCTTCACATACTCGATCTGGAAATCAAACCCGACCAGGCGTAGAGCCCAACGCCGGAGCCTGGCTGCGGTCCTTTCTTGAAGACCTCTCGTGTTCGATGTGCGAAAGAGTGCTAATAGCGGCCGATGATCGGTCTGCAGTACGAAGTGCCTCCCCCACACGAACTTTTTGAAACGCTCTACGGCTGTCACCAGTGCTAGAGCTTCCTTCTCGATCTGACTGTAGTTCCGTTGCGCCGGTGTCAGGGACTTTGCCATATGGAACACAGCCTTTTCAGTGCCATCTGCGTAGCGTTGGAGTAGGACGCCTCCGATCCCGGACTGACTGGCATCCGCTGCAACAACCAAAGTCTGTCGGGGATCGTAATGAGCCAGGAGTAATGGACCACAGAGAATTTGCTTGATGCCCTTGAACGCGGCTTCGTGTTCACGAGTCCATCGGAAAGGTGTGTCTTTGACCAGCAAGGCTTCCAGCGGGGACTTGAACTCGTGCAAGTTCCTGACGAACTTCCCATAATAGTTAACCATACCCAGGAGTGAACGAACTTCTTTCTGGTCTTGAGGTTGCTTCATTTTCTCGATGACTGCGATCCTGGCTGGGTCAGCTTCAATACCTCGGTCAGTGACGATTACTCCGAGATACTTGACCCTTGAGACATTGAAGTGGCACTCCTCCAACCTTAGGCGGAAGCCCCATTCTTCGAGCCTGGCGAGAACCTTCGACAAGCGTTGATCATGCGTGCTTGAGTCAGGTGCCATGATCAGAATGTCATCTAGGTAGACCAAAACTCCATCGAACCCAGCTAGAGCCTGGTCGATTGTCTTCTGAAAGATCGCTGGCGCTGTCTTGAGGCCAAAGACCAGTCGGGTGTACTTGTAGAGCCCTCGGTGTGTAGTTATGGTCGTCAGAGGTTGGCTTTCTTCATCCAGGCGTAGTTGAAGATAGGCATCCGCAAGGTCGAGCTGTGAGAACACCTTATTGCCTGTGAATTTCGTCATTACTTCTTCCATATTAGGCAAGGGATGCTCTATGTCCACCAGCGCATCATTCAGGCCTGTTGAAAAGTCGGCGCACACTCTGATTGCACCATTGGCTTTCTTCACTACAACGATCGGTGTTGCCCAGTCTGAAGAATCTACCGGGGCCAGTGTACCGTTCTCCAAAAGTCTGTCCAGTTCTTGGTTGATTGGCTCTTGTAGAGCGAGTGCAACGGGCCTTGGTCGAAGATGCACCGGAACAGCGTTATCGCGTAGCTGTAGCCGGACCGTCACCTTGGAGCAGTTTCCTAGCCCGGATTCGAACAATCTGGGGAATCTTGCCGCCAGAGTTGAGGTGTTGATCTCGTTGACAGATATCTCGCCATCGTTTAATTTCCAAGTCATCAGATTGAGATGCTTCAGTAATCGACCGCAAAGGAGATTCTGCGTGCCCTGTTCGAGCACCAATAAAGGCTCCTTGATGACTTCACCCTTGTACTCGAACTTCGCCAGAAGAGAACCTTTGATCTTGATTTGACCACCGTCGACATGAGTACAGGAATGTTCGTATCTTGCCAAACGAGGGGATCCGAGTTTCTTCCATGAGCCTGCCGAAATTGTGGAGATATCTGCTCCGGAGTCGGCACGGAAAACTAGGGCTTGGTCGTTGACATTCACTGTGACGAATGTGCGGCCTTCCCGAAGTTGCTTGAGGTCCCGTATGTGATTGATCTGAACGGAATTGGACCGGACTGACTTGCACACCTTGGCGATGTGCCCTGTCTTCTTACACAAGTGGCAAACTGCGTCTCGGAATTTGCAGTCTTTGCGGAAGTGTTCTCCGCCGCAACCCGCGCAAGCAGTAGGGCCTCTGTGTTTCGATGGTTGAGGTCTGCTTCCCTGCTTCTGCGGTTTCTGGGGCTTGGACGTGCGTCGAGCCGTGTTGGTACTGAATACCGTTGTTCCTTGAGGTACCGATTGAGCTCCCGAGTCCATCTGAGCGTCCTCCGTCCTGGTCTCGTACCTTTTCATCACCGAACGAAGGTCCTCCAACGATATATTTGGTTTCTCGTCGACAGCCCTCATAATCACCGCTCTGAGATTCTTGTAAGAAGGGTCGGAGAGTTGCAGCAACATGATGAAAATGTTAAAGTTTTCCATCGTCAGGTTGTTGAATTCGAAGTCGTCGCCAGCTAATTTGGTTGTGTTGACGATTTCTTCGGCAAGCTTCCCGGGGGCATGACGAGATACGAGGAGCGTGTCGTGTCGTCTTCGGAAAAGAGACCGCGACTCACCGAACATGGTTTTCAGCAAGGTACTAAGATCCTCGTAACTTTTGGATTCTGGATCATCTGGGGACGTTCTCCCGCGTAGTTGGTTATACTCCTTCATTCCAAGTGCCTTCAGCAAAATTTGTGCTCTCTCCTCGTCCGATTTGCAATGTGACTTCAGATATGGTTCATTGCGACTGAACCAGCGAGCGAAAGTTGAACCGTTGTGTGGGTCGTAGGTAAATGTGCCGACTAAGGATAGCACATTGTTCAGAGCTACGACTCTGTCATCGGTTTGTTGTTTCTGCGTTTTCTGTGTGAGCAGCTTCAACGCTTCGACAACATGTTTCATCGTCGTTTCCATGTCGATTCCGTCGTCACCGTCTGGCATATTGCTTCACAGATTCGATAAATAGACTGCGCCAATTGAAGGGGCTGGAGGTGGATGACTAGACAGAAGACACTCAGATAACGACTCGTTGTCGGTCTCACTCGAAGACCGGCTTATATAGTTTATTTCCAGCGACGCTTCTAGAAGGTCCCTACACGGAAGACCATCGAAGGAAGGCTCTCGGTTGCATTCCCAAACTTCTCTCGAATCGTAAACGTCAACATCGGTCCCTGGCTCTCTTTTCCCCGAAGAGTGATAGTCAGGAATAATCTTTCAAGCAACAGACTTTGATTGCGTTCAATTGTGAGTTCCCAAAAATCAATCTAGTGTGGGAATACAGTGTTCGCCAGTGTTGGAATCAGCAAAGTTCTCTGTCTCTCATCGACGGCTCTATCATATTGCAAGCGCCAATGACCGCAACCTGGAGCAATGTATGCAAGTTCAGAGCGGCAAATCCGGAGACGTGGATGAGCGTGTCGTTAAAGATTGGAGGGCGAGGCTGCCCGATCTCATCCAGGACTACGACGCAAAGGTCATATGGTCGAGATAGGATTGTTTCTCAGATCTCTGCCGAACAAATCAATCGTGCGAAAATTGAGGGATTGTCGAGGCGGAAAGATGGCGATAGATCGGCTCTCTCTAGTATTTTGCTGAAGCGCTCTCGCGGAAAGTTCAAACCATTGGCCTCTGGAAGTCTTTGAGACCTCGTTCGATCGAAGGACAAGACGTCAACCGCATCGGAGCGTACCGGGAAGCGAACTCCAAGGCGTGGATGACCACGAAGATATTCAGGACATGGCTCGATAAATCCAATTCGCACATGCAACGAGGGAACAGACGAGTTCTGCTGCTGCTCGATAATGCCTCGCGTCATGAGCGTCCGGCCATGAGCAGCTCCAGCCTCTCGATCACAGCATAACCCAGTCGTTCAAGCTTCAGTATCTCGGTTTGATGCTAAGGTGGTTGCTGACCCGAATGGACGAGAGCGAGAGCGCAACGGAACCAATGGGTGAAGCAAGCATGAGAAGGTGTAAGGAAAGCACGATTGTGAAATGTTTCACTCGGTGCGATACAGTGTATGTCAGAGATTTCAAATAACGCCGCCTTACGATTGTGTCAATAAATGACGGCAGCAGGCGGTTCTGTTGCCGCGCACAAGTCGGTGTCCCGACTCCAAAAAGTTCGCATGTCCTCCTTTTCTACATTGGATAGCTTCCTACGAATCGGCTCCATTCCACAAAGCTTAGTGTCGATCGGCGAATAGGTGACAGTCCGCTGGACGATGCTGTCATAAACATAGTAGACGGAAGTATTTTGGACTTTTGCAACACGATTGGTGTCGACGATCCTCTTTTTGAAGAGGAAATCGAATGCCTCGAGGTCGGCAGTGTATCAGATCATAATACCGAACTGGGAAATTCCCCCGACGAGCAAGGAGGAGAACCAAGACTCATTTTTTCCCGCAGATGAAAACATTAACACATCGAGATTTTGAAAGCTGTTCGACGCAACAATAAATCAATTGTGTTCAGCTTCCAAAGCATTTGTCTCTCGTCATTAGTCGGGTCGAGAAGGTTTGGGGAAAAATTTTTGCGCGATGAAACTTTCACCTCTGTATTAGGACCATCTTCCACGATACCCGCAGTTGGTCCCATCAGACAGGTTTCACTGTGTCACATAAATATTATTCAATACTCCATTGGGATGCGGCTATTAAAAGAGCTGTTCCGAGGACTGGGTGTTTTTTCTAATGTATAGTGTCGAATGCATCCCGAATTTGTCATGAACCTCAGGGTATTTGACATGGGTCGGGTATCGATTAACCCCATATTTCCGACCTGACCGACGGACTCCTCCGTTTTGACAGTCAGTTCAGTGGATACCTGTGGCTTTTTTGTGTAGAGCAGGGTTTCCCAGAGTGGGGCGTACGTCCCACCGGTGGGGCATGGCGAATTTCCGGTGGGGCACGGGGCCGTAAATACTTTTCATACTATCAAACCTCTCTACCCGGAGCGTGGAATTCCCCACCGAGAGTTCTCACAATCAGTTGCAACTCGCTCAGCCTTTCCTGGTAAGTTCAGATGACGTTGATTTTGAATACTAGGAAGAGATGGTAGAACTCCAATGTAATGATTTGAAGGAAACGGTGTTCGAGACAAAGGTGTGCTCATGTGGGTCGATGAAGATAGATTCCGACTTGACCCGGAACCGATTCCCTGCGCCGCGCATATGCTGGTACATTTCCCGTCCTCATATCTCGTGGAGTGTGGGTTTGGTGCCATGAACCAGCTCGTGTCCGATCAGAGGCATCGGCTCGAGGTAACAAAGAGGGGACCTCCGGCTGAGGATCACTGCGATCACGCCGCGGATAGCAAAGTTGTGTGAAGCTCATGTTGCGCAATTTACCCATACAAACTGAGGGGCATTGGAGTGTTTGTCTGAGATGATAAATCTTCGAAATCCCGCCCCGATTAATCATGTCATTTTGATTCTGCTGATTAGATGCCGAATCATGCGACTCTCCCTCCAGAAGGCGTCGGTGGGGCATGAGGAAATTCTGGCTCAAAAAGTGGGGCACGGGAAAAAACCTCTGGGAAACCCTGGTGTAGAGGGATGACTGTGGTATCGCGGAGCTCCCTCGGGAACATTGCCGTGATTCTTGACACATTGAAAATTTTTGTTTTCGGTTCTGCCAACAATTCTGCAAAATCACGGACTAGCTTGTCCGGGATCCTCGCAGCTCCAGACCGCCAGCCCGCTCCGGTACTCTTGAGTGCCTTGTACGTGTCAAGACTGTCAATCCGAGGAATGGAATAACCTACCCCCGTGTCCCTTGGACCATCCAGGACTGATGCAACGTCTCCGTTGTTTTGTCACCCACCGATGAGAAATGTTGATTCAGAACGTCGACGATATCTCTCGGATCCGTCACCTCGCCTCCATCAGTGCACAGGGAAGCAGGGAGGTTGATAGCACCATTTCCCCTCCCACAGGTTCTATTCATCAGCTTCCACATCTGCGCTGGTTTGAGGATCGGTCGCCTCGTCAAGTTCGGTTCCTTCGGCAGGGATTTCAGCTTCCTCTTCCGAAACTTCGAGGGGGAAATCTTCCTCGTTGTAAACGTCCATCTAAAAAAGCAGCGTGTAAGAAGAATGCGAATCACGCGAAACGGGAATAATCCCGTTAGGGTAAGGAGCGTATGGCACGACAAGGGTTCGAGAGTATAGAACCGTTCGGCATCACGGCAGGTGCGTGGCATCGAGCCGGAGGAGGAGGCTCGGCATCCATTTCCAGAGGAGAATGGGCATCGGCAGGATAAAACCAGCCGGAAGGTATACCAGGCCCGCGAAAAGCGCGGCGGTCATTGAGCACGTGCGGAGCACGTGGTGCGCGAAAAGTACGGTCATGAGGACCGTGGAATCGGTGTCAATCGACAGAACCTGAAACGAAGGGGCAGCGACTTACCGTAGAGATGAGGTGAAACGCACACACCAGAAATCAAAACAAAACCGAAAATTCCGAAAAATTTTCGTCACCGGCGCGGAGACACGTACGTAACCGCCGGGCGGAAAACAACAAGTGAGGGAGGGCACCGGTTTCACGGGTCTACGTCAAGTGGTAGTGTTGTGGTAGTATCGAGGCCGAGATTCTAGAGGGAGAGGAGGTTCACGAACGGAGGCGCTCTGCGATCTCACCTGCTACGGGTGTTCAGTGACTCAGCTTCGAGCGTTTTAAACCTAACCTAACCTTTCCTACTCGATGCGTTCGCTTCGACGTCACGCTACAGCGGCGTGCAAGAGCAGAACAGCACTCTCGAACCTTCTCATCCTCGAATTCGTCTGCCACGCGCCATTTTGAATCCTACCACTTGGCGCTAACCCTTTCGGGTCTATGCGAGATCGCCAAACATTTCTACGGATGGATGCATTCGGGCGGTCGGAGGAAGGGTGGTTGGCGTCCATTTTTAAATGGACGCTGGCTCCCGAGGGTGCTCGCTCGCTTCGCTCGCTCGCCCCTAACCTAACCTAACCTTCCCAACCCCCCGCCCCGCTGAACACCGCGCTGGTAGTCGTACAGCACCCTGAGAGGACATTTAAAAAATGGCCGCCAGCGCTCCTTCGATCGCCCGGATGCATCCATCCGTAGAAATGTTTGGCGATCTCGCATAGAGCGACCCTTTCGGGTCTAGGCAAGTAGTAGCGCCCAGACTGTTTACATAAATGATGATGATCGGTCGATGATTTTTGCTGATCTTTCGGAGAGCTGCGCGGACGGGTGGCGGTCAAGTGTTCGCATGTTGTGATCGCATGAGCAGACGCTTTTAGAGGGAAAGGAGTTCACAGAAGCGGAGTTTGGCGCAAGAGGAGGACCGTTTCGAGTGTTTCAAACCTAACCTAACCTTTCCTGCTCGATGCATTTGCTTCGACGTGCGCCGAAGTGGCCGGCAAGAGCAAACTTGCGTGCAGTCCTATGACCGTACACCTCCTCTCCCTCGAATTCGTCTGCAAGGTACCACGTCAACATGCGAACACTTGGCTGCCTCCCGCGCGGACTGCGGAGGAAAGCAGCGCGGACTGGAGCAGGCCGGCCGCCATCTTGGAGATTCGGAAGAACGTAGAAGCTCGGAGAATGGCGGGAAGAAACAGAGCCGGCGAACAAGTAGGGACTGAAATTGCCGTTGGAGATCGAACTGAGTGCAGGAAAGAGATGCAGGACAATATGCAGGGATCCCGCAAATTGCTCGGCATCTCAACTGCTTTGCGGATATGAATGGAGGCTGCGACAACCGCGTAGGATGTGAGAATACGGGGTGGAGTTGGCTGCGGGCTATCGATGTAAAGTTGGAAGCAGCAGGGAAGAGGATGCTTGAGGTAAATCTCGAGGATCTTGAGGTAAATCTTGAAGATCTTGAGGTAAATGCTTGAGTTGTTGTAAAGCTCGAACCAGGCGGCCCTGAGAAGGGCCCTTCAAAGGCACTGGTGAGCGTCGGGTTGAGACATTGCTTGGGGGTTCGATCTTGTACGTTTTTGTGGCCCTGAAAAGGGCCTTTTGTTACGAGCAGAACATTAGCAGCATCCATCCAACCAACCAAACTGTAATGTTCTGCTCGCCTGCATGCTACATGCTAAAATATCACATGTGCTGGTGGAAGTTTGAGCGGCAGGCATAACGGTGGCGATCAGAGTTGACACTAGCCCAACGGCATTCAGAGACACGGAAGTTGAGTCGGGGGGACATTTCCCGAGTTGGAAAAGTTTTACGGTGGAAGCGGATCAATTTGGTGCAACCACACTGCTAGGCCGGGGTCTATTTGCATCAAGGCGTCGTCGGCAACGTTGGCGTTGTTTGCGTTGTTGGCGTTGTTTGCGTTGTTGGCGTTGTTCGCATTGTCGGCGTCAACAACGTTGTTTTGGCCAACGTTGAGACGGAGACTGTGTCTGTAAGCTGTACTCCCCACTCTGTATTTAACTTTGTCAATGAATTCTATAGGTGTGAGTTCCCCCCTGTCAAGAAGATCCCATGAATCGTGTATGTTGATGTCGGTGAGTCGCGTCGCTCGACTCGGCCTTGAATTCACGTGTCGTACCCCGTTGACTGTCCGGATATGGTGGCCCAGTCGTACATCTTCGGTCATTTCCAGTATGACCGCAACCAGCGACCAGACAGGTCCGTTGGCACCGAGTCTACGCTTCAACAACGCGTTATTCGATTCCACGGAATTATTCGTCCGTGCAAGAGCCCTATACACGGATAGCCTGTCTGGGCCGATTCGCTGTATCCAATGAGAGCGGATGTACGTGATCAACGGGGTGAAATTCTGGTGGACAGCTACAGCTTGTTGCGAATAATGTTCGAATGCTGGCTGAATCATGGCTGCTGGGAGGAGGGGAAGGGCCGTAAACGGCAAGAACTTCATCATGACTTCCCCGGGCTTCTCACGTCCCGCGCACGACCGACTCTCGATTCGCTTACTTTCTTAAGCAAGCACTGAGCGTAATGAAATAGGCATCCGAGGATGTGAACATTGGGAAATCCCGCCTGAATGGCCGCGCGCATGGCCAAGTCCCAATCTCCCATATATGTTTGAATGTTCAGTCCCGGTACTACTTGTTTCAAGCACCGGAACACCCATCTGTACGAATCGGTGTCGGAATCATCAATGCGCACGCTACCATTCCAACATAACCGTCCCAGTTGCCATGTACAGTGAACAACTGTTTGCAAAGTTTGTTGGGGATCACCTTATATGTTGCATCTGCCTGCATCATGTCTGCTTCGTTCAGCAGCCCAAGAGTGCGTGAAGTTGTAAGCACAACTATTCCTCTTTCGGCATTGTGGAAACTAAGCAGGGGGTGTCCGTACCGAGTGGTAGTAAAATGAGGGATATCGTTCACCAAAACCAATTCGTGTAGGTCCAACAAACTGGTCGGTGGCCGAGGTCTCCCAAAGGAAGCGTGCAGGCGGGCAGTTCTGTTGTGACTGGCTGGCACGACTTGGCAAGCGGCCTCGAAGGTCATCGTATTCCGTTCCAAGCGTATGATGTCCGCCGGTGACATTCGAGGATTCTGTTCCGCTGCCGTTAGCCAGTTGCTCCTCGCGTTGCGGACAGCGGGACCCTGACCAGCATACTCAGGTAAATGATTGTGGACACCATTCACCCGAATAGCATGACCGTTAGCCCTTATCATCGCCGTCACTGCGCAACCAGCTTTGGCTGATTTGCACCGCAACTCGAGGAGTCCGCCGGGTCCGTTGCGCCTCTTGACATGAAAGGAGAAGGCAGCGGAACCTTCGACGTTGTCAACAAGATACTGCCCCCTCTGATCGCACCAAATCGCGGCGCGCCCGTGTTTCAGGCTAGCAACTTGCTCGAAAACGTGGGGCTCCGCGTTGGCCATAATTCTTCTCGCTCAAAATTCCACGACGCAAGAATGAAAAATAACGCAGATATATTGCACAGACTTATCACATGCGATCAGTCCCTCGGCATTCGACAACCGTGGGCTGATTCGGGACTAGACTTGAACCTTAGGATTGCCTAAAAGTATCACATACCTGATTGCGACGCACGATCCGGCCGCCACCTCTACCTGACTAGTTAAGATTGAAGCGCGCGCGGACAAGTTCTAACGGCTTTCGGAAGCCTCTTTCCCTTTAAACTTTAAAGCCGCCGAGGACGCCCTCTGTGACATCATTGGACATGGTTTCCGCGCTCATCAGCGTTAGGCCTCATGATGGCTCTACTACGCTCCGAGCATCGACGTCAAGTTCCCGGGGGTCCTGTTATCTGTCTCGCGACACTCGATTTGGCAGACCATCGTCACGCATCATCGAGAACCCTTGAGCCTTTGAGTGGGGCCTTTGAGCAGATCCCACTCAGGGCTGTCCGGTCTGAGATTTACAACACTGCTAACAACCTCCTTGAGGACAAATTACCCCGGCCCCCCGCGAAACATCTCCTCCAAGCATCCTCTTCCCTGCTGCTTCCAACTTTACATCGATAGCCCGCAGCCAACTCCACCCCGTATTCTCACATCCTACGCGGTTGTCGCAGCCTCCATTCATATCCGCAAAGCAGTTGAGATGCCGAGCAATTTGCGGGATCCCTGCATATTGTCCTGCATCTCTTTCCTGCACTCAGTTCGATCTCCAACGGCAATTTCAGTCCCTACTTGTTCGCCGGCTCTGTTTCTTCCCGCCATTCTCCGAGCCTCTACGTTCTTCCGAATCTCCAAGATGGCGGCCGGCCTGCTCCAGTCTGCGCTGCTTTCCTCCGCAGTCCGCGCAGCTCTCCGAAAGATCAGCAAAAATCATCGAAGCATCATCATCATTTATGTAAACAGTCTGGGCGCTACTTGCCTAGGGTGCATGCCATTTGGCCTACGCTCCAGAGCGGATGGATGCATTCGGGCGCTGCGCGCAGCGCGGGAAGTTCAAGTTCTGTAGGGTGCTGCGCGGATTAACGTCGTAGCAGACGTGGAGCGGCGGAGCCGTGGAGTACAGTCGCGATGGACGCTTGTAATTGGGTCCAGACGAAAAATCTTGGACAATATGATGAACCTAAAGGTGGAGGAAGTATCCACCTGCTGAAATCAAGGGAATAGGGCCATGGAATATCTCTTGGCACGTCGGTTCCACATGGAGTCTAACAATCCGGAGAGCCCCTTTTTGGGGAGATGGCATGAGCGCGATGCCTGCCATATGGTTGATGCTGTGACTGAGTATGCGGAGTCTTTTCAACCGCGCGCATAATCGGAACTGTGCCGGCTGGTGGTTTTGATGATGATCGCGATGGTCAGCTTTGAGCAAGCAACACACATCACATGATTGAAAACGGCTTGGTTCCCTATTCTCCTTTCGTGGTTGATGTTAGTCAACATTTATTCCCCTCTCTCCTAGAGCAGCTCCATACCATATTCCATCGCTCGGTACAGATATTCTTCTTCAATTTCCTGGACAGGATCGTAGGCATAATTATGGTCGCCTGCCGTTGTTAGCCGTGGAGTGATAATCTCTGCCTCGTTATCCGAGATGGTGTGGGCCGGCGCTGGCTCCATCTCTTCCGGGGGTGGCTCTTCTTCGGAATGGTGGTCCTGTGAGGTTCGCTGCCGTCGAATGAAGAGCTCTATCTCGTCGTCTGAGATGGTGTAAGCCGGCGCTGGCTCCATCCCTTCCGGGGGTGGCTCTTCTTCGGAATGGTGGTCCTGTGAGGTTCGCTGCCGTCGAATGAAGAGCTCTACCTCGTCGTCTGAGATGGTGTAAGCCGGCGCTGGCTCCATCTCTTCCGGGGGTTGCTCTTCTTCGGAATGGTGGTCCTGTGAGGTTCGCTGCCGTCGAATGAAGAGCTCTGCCTCGTCGTCTGAGATGGTGTAAGCCGGCGCTGGCTCCATCTCTTCCGGGGGTGGCTCTTCTTCGAGATGGAGGTTCGACGAACTGGGCTGGCTTCCTTCGTGTACGTTCGGATCTGAGTCCGTACTCACTTCGGAGCCGTCCGTGGCGGTGTGATGATTACTTGCTCCGGAGTTTGAAATTTTTCAGCATCTTTACGAGCTAGCGATTTAACTCTGAGTAACGTATCCGATTGAGACGAATGTTTCTACGTGGAACTTACCGGCACCAGTCAAATGCCTCAGCTTCTTGATGAGCTCTTCTGGCGTGATCGATCCCCGATCCAACAAGTCCCACGCTTCCTTGATCTTGAAATTGTTCCGTAAAGTGACCCGATTCGGTCGTGATCGAATTCTTTTGTGACCGATAAGAAAAGCATGATAGTCTTGGTAGACGTCCTGGCTTATCTGAGTGATGACAGCTGAAAACCAATTATCACGTTTGATTTTTCCCGAATGCGTTGTACGAGCGAGCAATAATCGTCTGAGCTGAATCAATGACGCTTACCGATCAAGTCCCACACCGGACCGTGGACTTTTCTGACCTGCCTCAACAACAGAGCGTTATTGGATTCCACATTGTTGTTCGTTCTACACGGGGCCCGGAAAACGCTTATTCCTGACGCACCGATCTTCTGCATCCATTCCCTTCTCATGTATCGTACGAAGGGCTCGAAACGGGTGTCTTGATTCAATGCTCTCGACGCAAGGGATTCGAACACCGCCGGAATGTGTCGCTCCGGGAGCAGGGGGAGGGCTGTGAAAGCCAGGAGTAGCTTCCACACCCTACCTCGACGGTCGAGCTGTTTGGCCAAACCTATTGTAGTGTTCGCCGCACTACGTAATGACCACTTCTCAATTCATCCGTTTCACTTCGTTTATTCTCCACACGTGCTCTCAACAGCGCGCGCTCTCGACTGCGCCGCGTATCATTCTCACACACACACTCTTCGCTCTCTCAACTTCTCCGCTGAAAACGTCGGAACTTTCCTCTCTTTCCAAATGTAAACAAGCTTTTCATATCCATCTCTACAGTTCGGTCAATGCTACCAACTCAAATGTCCTCATTTGCGTCGTTTGCTTCCGACGGAATTCAGAATGCTCTCTATTACAAGTGGTATCTCAGTCTTGACATCTCATTTCTGGTCGTTTGCTTTCGGCGGAATTCAGAATGCTCTCTATTACAATTAGTATCTCGGTATTGACATCTCATTTGTATTCGTTCCTCAAGCCTGGTTTCCAGCTAGCTTGGCTGCTCCTTGACCTTTATGCCTCTGTTGGGTAGCCTCTTCAGGCTGACGTCGATTTGTTGAATTCATGTCCGCTTCTGAATCATCTCGGTCCCGCTACCTCAACAACGTCCTCGTTGTTCGTAGTGTCCACTCATTCCGGGTATCTTCCTTTGAAGTGTGCAGTCCTCTCACGCTGAGGTCTTTTCAGAACTTTATCTTTCTGTTGCCTCATTTGGTCCGAGCTCAGCGGTGTCGACTCAACTGGTCTTCTGCCTGTCGGGTTTCCAACACCGCGATTGACGACTTCTACTTGTGGCGGTCCAGCCTGATCCTTTTTCGATTTCGATTCGTCGATGGTACAATCGAGGTTTTCGAACATCATAGAGAGTTCGTCCACATCCGCTGTAGGCCGTTCGTCTGGTTGTAATCCCTGGCTTGCTGTCGCTCCTTCATTCGTTGGGTGCTGCTGAGGTGCTGACGAGTTTCCACCTGCCGGGTTTGTCTCTGAAAGCTCAATGGATTCATTGTCAAGTGGATCGATTCCATCCTCTTCATCGCCGTGTACCCTATACCAGCGTAGCTGTGAACAGTGGGCCGTGCATGTGTACTGGATCTTTTCTCCAAGTTGAGCTAATCGGTAGCTATCATTGGGCAAAATTTCTGTGACTACTAAGGGGCCTCTATATTTCTGTTGTAACTTTGTGGGATTCCCTGTTGGAACTGGCAGCCTCTCTACTACGACTATGTCTCCGACTTCGAATCTTATTTTATGCGGTCTCCTCCGCTTGTCGTAATTTTTCGCGTATTGCGCCTGACTCTCTTCCAACTTTTTCCTAATTTCTGCTTGAATCTCCTCTGGCGGTCTCCAAACGGAGTCTTGTTCCTCCTCTACAATTTGAACACAATTATCGATCCGCGGTAGGTAGCCATGTAGCACCTCGAATGCTGACTTTCCTGTGCTCCTTGATGGTGCTCGATTTAGATGCATCTGAACTTGCGGGATCATTGTCACCCAGTCTGACTTGTCCTCTTTTCTACATAACGTTCTCAGCAACCGCGCAACCTCTTTGTTAAGTCGTTCGACTTGGCCATTCGCCTGAGCATGCTGAGTAGAGATTTTTATATGTCTAACACCGCGGTCGATCAAGAATTTTTCGAATGCCTTCGACGTGTACGCCGTTCCGCGGTCTGAAACTAACTTTGACGGACAACCATACATCATGAACGCTTTCTCCAAGAATTTCAGGACACTCGCCGTGTCCGTAGACTTCACCGCCTCGAGCATGACGAACTTTGACAAGCCATCTACCATCACGATCACGTGCTGTTTTCCGTTCGATTTGATCAAGGGACCCAAATGGTCAATGAAAACCTTCTCGAATGGCCTTCTTTCGGGCCTAATTGGATGACAGAAACCTTCTTTCTTGCCATCGTTCTTCTTATTGAATAGACAGTTCAGACAGGCTTTCAGGTGGTGTTTCACGTAATCTCTCATATTTTCGAACCAATACGACCGCTTAATCAGATCCATAGTTTTTTTTTTTTTTTTTTTTTTTCACTGATGAGAAATTTATTATATTGGAATGGATACATATGGCTAGCCAATGCCGGCTAGCTGCTCCCCGGATGGAAGCGTTCCATTGACCGCCGCGCTGTTGCCTTTTTGAACCTCGATCGCAATTCTCTGGAGCAAGAACTCGGCTGCCCGCCTGTCCCCCGATGCTATCTCGATGCGTCTTCCCAAATCCATGAGGAAGGCCTCCGTTGACTGGCCCAAGACTCCGAGAGTCTCGATAGCCACAGGCTGGACCACGAAGCGGTTCTCAAGCTCGCGATACTTTGAGAGTTTGTTCTTCTCGGCAAGAGCGGCAACCGCACCAGCCTCGCGAGCTGCGCAGGGCAGGTGTGACGGAGCGACTGTGTCCCAGACAGTGGCGTCCCAGATAAGCGATTTCCCGGCCCTCCACGAGGAAAGGGTGAGACCGTCCGGACGTAGAGCTGAGTTTCGTGACAGGCCCGGGGGCTCCAGTTCGTTGGCGATCCCGGCAGACCGAAGCGCGCATGAGATGACGGTATTGAGAGCTCTGTGTCGTGGGTGTCGGCCGCTGCTCCGAGAACAGCTAAGGCCGTGGTGACCTAGAGGAGAGACCACTGAATTGCAGCGAGCGCAGAGGTGAGGGGAGCAAATCGCCAACCCCAACCGAAGACCTGCAGCGATGCGGAGGGTGTTGTTGTCCAGCATCGTGCCGATCGGTGGGGAGGGAACCGCATTCAGCCATTTACCGCTACTCGGGTGGAAAGCGGCGTTGAGTCTAGCCTTTTCCCGGACGTCCATTGCATCTCGAAGCAGTTCCGCCCGTCTGGTCGCGGTGACGATGCCGTCCAGGCTGGCCTGGGTAATCTCCTCCGGGAAGGTGCCCCATCGGGTCTCGAATCGTCGTGACAAATTTCCCAACCTAGATCCGAGATGGGCTGCGACGTCAGCTGGTGAGAAGCCTGAAGCCAGGTCTCTGAATTGGCACAGAGAGCCCAGGTGAGCGCTGGCTGCGAGATCAGTAACCGAACGGACGCCCAAGCCGCCGGAAGACACTGGCAATGAAGCCTGTTTCCAGGAGTTGTCAGAGGAGAGGTTCAGGTTCAGAACCTCGGTCAAGCAACGGCGCATCTTCTCGTCAAAACGACGTAAGGAGTCTGGGAAGGCGTCTGTGTCCGAGCATCGGAGCACGTAGATAAGGCGTGGAGCCGAGAGACTGCATCGGAAAAGGAACAGAGCTGGGTGGGCGTCGAGGGTTGGCAGCCGAGAGCACCAGAGATCCAATAACGCCATCTTCCTCGAAAGAACTCCCTCCAGGGATGAGTGGTTCAGAGGTGCACCCAGTAGCTCCAGCTCGGAGGTGTGCAGCAGTCGAAGATTTGGAAGAAGATGGCGGACAGCCTGAAGGCAATCGGCCCGTACAGAGGGACTCTCTGAGAGAACAATCAACTCGCACTTGACATCGTTAAGCTCCAAGCCCGAGGCACCCGCAAATTCCTTCACCTTCTGAATGTCAGAAAGCACAGAATCTAGGGGGCCCCCCAGCGTGCCGTCGTCCAGGTACCAGGGCCTGAACTCCGATTGCAAGGATGACAGCAGCCGATGGAGCGCGATACAGAAGAGGGCGGGCCCGCACGGGTCACCCTGCTGAACTCCATTTTTCGAGAGGATCACCTGATTTTCCCAGAAAAGCTTGGACGGGAGTCTGTAGGCCTGGTGGATCATCGGGTAGAGTTTGGGGAAATCAGCATTGATCGACGCCAGAATGAGGTCCCTCCGGAGCGTGTTGAAAGCGTTAGCGAAGTCCAACTTGATGAGGATCTTGCCGGTGTCTTTGTTCACTTCGAGATAACTTGTCGCAGCGTGGACCGCCGCCTCGCAGCCTCCCTTTACGGCGAAGCCAAGCTGAGTGGGAGAAACATGGTCTCGGATGGGCTCCACGAACTTGCGGACGGCCACCTTTCCGACGAGGCGTCTCAGCGTATTGCCAACTGCTATCGGCCTGATTCCTCCATCTTTCTTGTGGAGCGCCAAGAGATCAGCCCCGTAGAACGTATCAAGAGCGAACTCAGGTACCTTGCCGTTGACGGCTAGGGAACAAAACTTCGTCAGGGCCGCAAGCAAGGGACAGGAGGCACTATCCTTAGAGATGAGGTCCTTGAGGTGGCGGGGCCGGAGTCCATCCGGGCCTCCACTAGAGCTATTTGGAAAACTGAGAACGGCCTCGCGAACTTCTGCCTCAGAGAGCCTGATTTCGTCGACTGCTGCGGGCGGACGAGGCCTGGGAGGGTAAGAAGCCGATGAAGGCATATCAGGATGCTTTAGCTCTAGGATCTGACGGGTTTCATCATCAGGTGGGGCTGTGACGTCTGTCGAAAGGAGAGTGCGCGCGGCGGCAGATACATCACCTTGAGCTAACTTGAGCTGGACCAAACGGGCAGTTGTGCCTGGGCGAGACACGGCAGAGCGCCTGCGGGCGCGAGCTGTCGAAGGTGGGCGGGCTGGGAGGGTTTTCTCCCGGTGAAAGCGGTTAAGGTTGTCACGGATCAGAGCAGTTAGCGATCTGCCATGAACTTTATCAAGAGGAATCGTGAGAACTGAGGTGGCGAAACTAAACAGTGAGGACCAGGCCGAGAGGTCGTTGGATACGCATACTGTGTTAAGAACTTCAATGAGCTCCCCCGCGACGGTGGTCCTTATGCTACGAGGAATGATCGAGATGAGCTTGGACTGCTTCCGGTAAAGATGGATGCGCTCAACGATGGAGGTGAGAGACTCCGGAGTAGACTGAGGAATGGCCGGTGCGGCCGTAACGGAGGCGGATGAAGTTGAGGGCCCGTTATCTGGGATGGGAGAAGAGCCACTCGTCGCGGTGGTTGGAGCAGAACGGTGCGGGTTTTGCTTATTCCAAAATGACCACTTTTGTCATGCGCCGTTATCACCATGAACTTCCTCAATTTTCTCGGAATCACTAGAAGCCTTCGGTCTCCTTTTTCCTTATAGAGGATTCCCTTTCTTACTACAAAACCATTGATCAGATTTCTATCTCTCATTGTTCTGGATTTCTCTGGCTTATTGAAGATTTCGATTCTCTCCTTGATCTTCTCATCGGTCGTCTGAATCATCAATAGTTCGTCATAGCTTGTCATTATGGAGTATATTACCGCAGGCTTTGAATCTACCGGCAATTCTTCGTCACTCTCTACTTTCTCGCAATCTTCAACCGGTTGTCTACTCAATGCGTCTACATGCTCCATAGCTGTCCCAGCTCTGTGCTTCACGTCGAAATTGAACTCAGAAATCTTGTTCCACCAACGATTGAGTTGGGGTGAGCCGCCCAGAGACTTCAACGACATAACCGCGCTGCAGTCTGAGACCAATGTGAAGTGAACGCCCAGCAGATAATGTCTGAATCTTTCCATCGCCCAAATTGCACTCAGTGTTTCAAGTTTCGTTGAGTGGTAATTTTTTTCCGAATCTGAAAGCTTTCGACTTATTGCGTAGATGATCTGAAGCTTTCCGTCCACTTTTTGCAGCAACATTGCACCTAAACCTACGCTGCTTGCGTCGGTATGCAATTCAGTTTCCTTTTCGGGATCGAATCTCCCCAACACGGGGTCTCCCAACAATGCCTCTTTCAAGCGTTTGAACGCGTCTTCGCAATCCGCATCCCATATGAACTCTGCGTTTTTCTTCAACAGTAAGGTCAACGGATTTGACACCGTTGCGTAGTTCCGGATGAACCTCCGGAAGAATGAACTCAACCCCAAGAATCTTCTTGTCTCATGCACATCCTTTGGTTTTGGGAATTCTTCTATCGCCTTCAACTTTCTCGAACCTGGTTGAATTCCTCGCTTTGAAACTTTGAATCCCAGGAATTCTACTGTATCCATGAAAAACCGACATTTGCTCAGCTTCACCGTCAATCCTGCCTTTTGTAATGCTTTCAACACTCGCGATATCTGTTCCAAATGTTCCTCGTAATCATCTGAAGCCATGATTAAGTCGTCTAAGAATGGATGCACCTGATTCGTTCCTACGACTTCTCGGACTTGCATCATGAGGTCTTGGAATACGCACGGCGCATTCGTTAGCCCCATCATCATTACTGTAGGTTGGAAGTGTCCATCCGACGTGACAAACGCCGCTTTAGCCGCTGACTGCTTTGCCATGGGTATTTGGAAATACCCCCATGCGAGATCCAGAGTCGAATAGAAGCGTCGTCCACCCACTTCGTCCAGAATATCGTCAACTAGAGGCAGTGGATAATTCATTTTTACTGTCTGCTCGTTCAAACGGCGGTAATCAATAACCATACGCCACGATCCATCCGTTTTCCTGACCAACATTACCGGACTGGCGTACGCAGAATGCGAATTCTCAATCATTCCTGCATCTTTCATTTGATTCAAGATATCCTTCAAAGCCTCTTTCTCCAACTTCGATAGTCTGAACGGTTTGGATCGAACGGGCTTACTATCAGGAATTTCCTCAATTTGGAATTCGGTCCATTGCGTACGTCCCAACTCTGACATTTTCGTCGCGATCACGTTCCGATGATCATTGAGAATATTCAACAGTCTATTTTTGTACTGGAATGGTACCTCCCTTTCTATCTGAATCTGGTTGAGCTCGATTTGCTCCTGCTTGTTCGATTCCAGACTGCAAATTTTTGCTTCTTCCGGAAACAATCGATAGTACTCTCCACCCTCCGCGGTCAGTCGCCGCCCGTGAGCAACAATCGTTCCCGGCTTCAATGTCACCTCAAGTTTCGTTAGATTCGCTAGTGGCAGCACAACTCCATCGTCCTCCACCAAGTGTAGGGTTTCAAAGTCAGCAAAATTCCTTACTGCGAGCAATCCCTTCTCGCCGTCCGACGGTTTCACCTTTACAAATTCTACCGATCTTGGTTTCAATTTGACATTATTACCTATAGTGATGTCAATTCTGTTCGATTTACTCATCAATGCAAAATCTACTCTGGGATCTTCATTCGGTAAATATCTCCTTGCCAAGTCTTCGAAGATCTCCTTCTTTAGAACCCAAGAAAATCCGTCGCAGAAGACCGTGACAAAACCATGATTGATGAGATCTTTGCCGATTAGAATCTCTTGTCCACTCCAAAATTCATTGGGAACAACTGTTAATGGCACGTTTTCCACTCTCAAATCATCCATTCTCATCAGGACCTCTGCTTGTCCCAACGGTTTGAACGGCTCTCCGCCAGCGCCTCTGATGCTTGTTACCTCTGACGGTCCCCACACCAAATTCAACTCGCGTGCCGCCTTCTCCGAGATAATGCTAACATCAGCTTCTGAATCGATCTTCGCTGACCAATTTCTTCCGTTGATCAAAACTCCTTTGAGCGCTCGTCTTGCTGTTTCTTCCTCATTCACGTCGATCGCCAACACATTATTGGGAATCTGATTGATCCGCGGACAATCCCGCCTTATGTGACCTTCCTCACCACACCTGTAGCAATTTATTACCCTTTGTCGATTGATCAGTGGCTCGTTTCTTGTTGGATGAGTTGTTGTCGGTGCGTTTGCTCCGCCCGACGCGTCTGTCTGCGATCGCGATCCACTGGGCTGATTCTCCCTGGGTCTCATACCGCTTCTATCCTCGAGCTGCCTTCCCGGCGGAGACAAATTAGGTCGCGATCCCATTCCTGCATTGGTATTGAAACTCCACATTCCTCCTCTTGCGTCGCCTGATTTTCGCCAACATTCCGACGCTCGATGACCTTCCATTCCGCAATCGAAACATGTGAAAACTCGCCCTTGGAAATTTCGTCCTGTACCCGAAAAATTTCCGTGAAGTCTATTCTGATCGTTTCCCATCCTGGGCGGTCTCACATTTGCTCGAATATCTCTTATCAACTCGTCCGTATCCGCATGTTCCTTCATTCGCATGATAGGGACCAGCCATGCGTACTCTCTCGCTAAGCCTTCTAGCACTTGCTCCTTCACATCGCGCTGAGTCATTCCCAGACGCCTTCCTAAACTCTCGGTTTTCCCGACGAACAAATCCAACGATTCGCCTCGCATTTGACGACACGCCAGAAAGGATTCAAGCATTTTCCTACGATCTTCTTCCGGCATGTATTTTCGTTTGAAACGCAGCCTCCACTCAGGAAAAGTTTTCCACTCAGTCACATGGTTTTGGTGCCAAAATCTAGCGGCCCCAACAAGTTTCGTCAACAGAACGCCCTTAGTGTAGGAATCTGACCACCCGCCAGTTTCTTTCGCCATTTCTAACTGTGCCAGCCACAATTCCGACTCTGTCACATCGCCACCGGAAAATTTGGGTACGGCTACTGAAGTGTCTGGTAACCGATCCACTGACCTGTTTCCTCCAACCGAGCTCTCGGACGCATCCTCCTTCTTCGTGCTGGCTTCCGCTTCGAGGCGATCCATTCTATCCATCATCTTCTGGCAAACTTCGAGCATTTTGATTCCAACGCTCGGATCCATCGCTAGAAGTTGATCCTCGTGGCTGTCGATCTGATATTTCCAATTCTTCAGGCCGTCAGTCGGGGAACACCGGGATTTGTCACCCTCAATTCGCCACAATCCCACCGCTGCAACTGTAGTGTTCGCCGCACTACGTAATGACCACTTCTCAATTCATCCGTTTCACTTCGTTTATTCTCCACACGTGCTCTCAACAGCGCGCGCTCTCGACTGCGCCGCGTATCATTCTCACACACACACTCTTCGCTCTCTCAACTTCTCCGCTGAAAACGTCGGAACTTTCCTCTCTTTCCAAATGTAAACAAGCTTTTCATATCCATCTCTACACTATCTTCGCGAGACGCGCGTATCTCAGGACGCTCTGCGAGAAATGGGAGGCGCAGCCATAGAGATGACACTGTGGGAACTCGGATCTTACAGCCGATCGCATCGCTGCATCATAGTCCCCCATGTACTTGGTCATGGTCCAGTCAGGAACTTGCGTTTTGATACACCGGAATACCTCTGCATAGGCGTCCGCGGTCTTCAAGGTCATGAATGCGCATGCGATAAGCCCAACCTGTGCCCCATCTTCTACCTGGAAGAAGACATCGGAATCAGCATAAAATTATTTTCTCAGGGTTGCGGGATTCACTGAATCACAGAAGACTCGATAACGTCACCTATCTCGAAAATAGTGACCGACATCACATACGTTCACAGTCCAGTTCGCGTGTATGCAGAAGAGTTGCGACGACAATTTCGGCGAGTTAACCTTATAGGTCGCGTCGGCGTGTATCATGGTTGCCGCGGGAAGCAGATCGAGCAGTCGTCTCGTCGAAACAACTACGCTCTCGTATTCCGAACAGTACCAGCTCAGTAGTTTTTCCTGATCGGGGGTCTCCGTATAACCCGGATAGGCAGCACCGTTGATCTGCTCATTAAGCTGACTCAAGAGAGAGACGGGCCCGGGCCTCATCGATGCAGCGTGCCGCTTGGCTGTGCGCACCTGACTCGTCGGGACAATTTGTCGAGCCACCTCGAGGGTAAGACGGCGTCGGCTCTCCAAGATTATATCGGTGGGATTCGCGCGAGGTTGGGCTCTCATATTGCCAATCCATTCCCTCCGGGCTTGACGGACTCTCACGCTGTGACCGCCGAACTCGGGCAGATGGCAGTGGCTCCCATTCAGATAAGCGACCGTCCCATCTAGCTGGATCTTCGCGCTCACGGAACACAATATGGGTCTGGAAATTGAGAAAAAAAATTGTTATCACATTAAATGGAAATCAACGCCGAGGATCACTCATGCTTCTGAATCCGTGGTCCACGGAAGTGGCCGAATTCTCTTGACCAGGCCTCCGAATTCTCTCGGAACACTTCTGATTCAATCTCAGTAGCTTCTGAAGACATTTGTCGACCCAATAATTTCATAACGGAAATCCTATCAAACTCAAGCCCTATACGCGGGAACATAGCACTATAAACCCCTTTGCTCATGTATCTACTGTAAATTAGTACACTCACTCTCGGGAAAATTTGCACCGTAAATTGATGAATGCTCCACACTTGCTCCTTCTCACGATCTTGAAGAAGAAATTCCCCCGTCCTTGAACTTCTCCGGTGGTATACTCACCATTCTCATCAGCCCAGACTTGTTTGTCGACGTGGGCTCCAGCCGTCAGTATGAATCTATCACCGCTCCGGTCCATATTGAAAAACTTATGCCGAGTGGAAATCTCGGGCAACGCAACGGGCTCACGATGGTCAATGAACTCTTCAGAGGACTTAGAATCACTCCCATCTCTTGGATAAGGAAGAAGTGATTCATTGGCGAGTTCCGTCAAGTTTGCGCCAATTTATTTCCTCCAAAGTGCGCAGCTCTATGCGCCGCTAGACTCAGCCGATCGGATGGCCGCAGGGTTGGCGCCCTCGATACCAGCATGACAACGTCGAGAAAGCAAAATGCGCTCTTCATCAGTCGTCTCAAAATTAATCGCTCACTCCCAGGGAGGACGATTTTCCCAGATTTCGGAGGGAGTTCTCGGCGAAAATCGCCGCTGGTATATGTGTTTTCGCAGCGCAGCCATGTGAATCTGTCTACACTGGTAGCACCTTCCAAAAGCGAAGTCCCTACTCTTCTGGAAGACCTGAATATGTGAAGAATATGTCCAGATAGACAGCCTCACCAGGAATGAACCTCCGTCTACTGATTTAGGCACCATTCCCCCGTGTCTTCGTTGCGTTGCGGAGAGGTTATGAATTCGCCGTCTTGTGACCAACACATGAATTGACGCGGTACGGCTTACAATTAGGAGAGCTTTGAATGAAGGGGAAACGTCAAGCATCATCAAACGGTGATGGTCTCGGAGAGGCGAGGTTTTGTATATTCGGTCTATCATATAAAGAAGAACACTCACACACTGGTAAGGAAGACTCCGATGTCGAGGTCGGATTGAATTTAATTTATTCTATTTCTCAAAGGACGCGCGGAGGAATTATGTTAACCGAAGATTTTACGCAGCCTGTCGTAATATCAGCCGACCGTTCTGGTAAAAACTTGGTTGCCTACATTCATCGGACAGATCTGAGCGGCTATTCTGCATGGCGGCTGCGACACGACGGTAACCTCTCAGCGCCCTACAGAATTTGAATTTCCCGCCCTGCGCGCAGCGCCCGAATGCATCCATCCCCTCTGGAGCGTAGGCCAAATGGCCTGCACCCTCGGCCATAGGGACGCAACCAAGATGGCGCCCATCGGACGGTTTCGAGGGAGAGGGGAAGGATCGGCTGCACCACCTTTCGGGAGAGCCTGCGCTGCTCGAATATGAGGGTTCTTCAACAGCGTTTTTCCGAAAGCGAACGGTGGAAGCTGATACATTGAAACCTCGTTACAACGAACACCATTTCAACGCAATCCTCGATACAACGACGAGGTTTTGTGCGCCTATTCGGCCACGCTGCCATAGGAAATAACAATAGATGACTCCTGTTATAACGGATAACCGTTACAACGAACGAATTTCCAGGTCCCGCGGGGTTCGTCTTACGGGGTTTCACCATATGAATTTTCGGAGAGTAGAATGATCAAAAATTGAGCAGCGTATAACACATCGACCTGAGAGATCAAGAAGACTAGTAACATCGGATGAAGTTTTCTCCGCGTCGGAGGCGTTGATTACGAGTTGGACGCCTCCAGTTCAATCGATACGGGGAAGGCTGCAGCTTCCATCGTAGCTCTTAAGGGGGAAGAGCTTCCCTCAAGCAGCTATTAGAGTAAAATAGAGAGGCCCTGAAAAGGGCCGTTTTTTTTTCGCTCAGCGAGCAATTCAGCTGTCACAACCCGCGGCCGTGACGATTTTTGAGTTCAGGATTTCGTACATCATTTGATTCCTGAAAGTAGGCACATCGCCTTGCGTGAACTTGATTTCGGCGTTCCGAGCGGCATGATCCGCATATTTCAGGGCGAACATCCCGCAATCGCGCAAGTTTTCCTGCTGTGGCAGGATCGGGATATTCTTGAAACGCCATCCTTCGGGATCGAGCACCTGCGCAGTTAGAATCGCGCGGGCTCTCCCTGACGTTGGTGTAGCCAATCCTTCCCCTCTCCCTCGAAACCGTCCGATGGCCGCCATCTTGGTTGCGTCCCTATGGCCGAGCACCGTGAAAGGGTGGGTCTAGGCAAGGGGTGCATGCCATTTGGCCTACGCTCCAGAAAGAATGGATGCATTCGGGCGCTGCGCGCAGCGCGGCAAGTTCAAGACTTGTAGGGTGCTGAGCGGGTTCACGTCGCGTAGCAGCAGCCGTGGAGGATCGCTGCTCAGATTTGTCCGATGGATGTAACTAATCAAGGTTTGACGCGAACTGTCGGCTAATATAATTCGATTGGCCCCGTCAAATCTTCGCCTAACATAATTCCTTCGCGCGTCCTTTGAGAAATGGAATAAATGAAATTCGAGCAATGAAACATGGAATGGAGCTGTCCAAGAAGTGTAAACAGATGGGAGAACATGAGATACGAACCGCAACCTTCCATAGGCGGTAGAAGTTGGAAAAAATGTTGATTGACGTCGACCACGACAACAGAATACGAGGGATATAACGGAGTCGTCGAGTTTCGAGCCCGCTACTTTGGCGGAGAGCGCTGGTTCAACCGCGCGGTTCTTTGACGCAGCGATTGCTCGCGCCTTCGAACAAGCTGGAGAAGGACACCAGAGGACAAGTCTTGGCTACTCTCCTTGATACTTGGTCCGGACATGGATTGACGTAATTAGGTACGCCGGCTCTGAGCCTTCATCGTTTTCGAGGGCCTTCGACTCCTTGTGTTCGAGAGAATCGGAGGTTCGCAACTCATATTTACATCCAGTGAGATCGTGACGATACAGAAACAGTCATGCTCTCTGACACGATCAAGCTTGACCTGTCTCTGAAGGTCATCGCCGTCATCGATTATACGCTGAGGCGCCCGAATGCAAACGAAGTCGGTTGCAACAGCAGGCCGCAACCAGCAGCAATCATGTCTTGTCTGTGCTGAGGGGAATAGCTCCCCATCCGACCGAACGCAGATTCTTCGCAGATTGTCAGCGGAAGACGAGAAGGAACTTCCCACCGTAATCGAGGGAGTTCTCTCTTCCGGTCCGTGAGAGGTGGATTGCGCTATGCAGCTTATCCGCTTCGGATTATTTCAATCAGTAAGAGCTCGCTTGGAGGAGTGGTTTCAAGTTCAATTAGCCCTTTAGAGGTTTCCATCCCTCGCGACGTGGACGCTTGAACTGTGAGGAACATTTTTTTTATGGTTCATGGTTCGCTGCAGCTTCATTCCAGAATTTCTGAGCGGAGGATCTCGTAGATCATTTTCCGGCGAAGATCGGGCGTGTCAGCTCGGCTGAAGTCAATTGGTGCGTCTCGGGAGGTATATTCGGCGTACTTGAGAGCGAACACTCCGCAATCTGAGCCATTTTTGCTGCAACGGGAGGTTCTGCAGATTTCTGATACGCCATTCTTTCAAGTTGAAATCTTTAGCGCCGTGCGCTGCCTTTCGGGTCAAAAAAGCGGAGAGAATCGTCGAGCACTTGTCGTTTTGACGTCCGAGAGAGTCCATGAATTTGATCTCCTTTTTCCGGAAATCAACCATTGCCATGCTCCGGTGATGATTCTCATATACTGGAACGAGCAGGATATCGTATGTGAAGATATCAACTCGTTCTGTCCACTGGCGAGCTGCCGACGGCTTCGATTGGAGGAACATTAGGAAGACAACGTCGAAAGCGTAAACTGTCGGTAGGCGCAGATCTTCTTTGCTGCGCTCGACGATGAGAGCCAAGTAAGCATTGATTATAACATCGTTGAGCCAATTCAATCCTACCAGAGTTTCCAGAACTCTGCGATGAACTGGCTGCCTCGATACGCAAGCGACAATTTCGTCTGACGCTCTTTTCAGTGCTTTCTCAATTTCTAGACGCATTCCATAGGGGAGGGACTCGTCTAGGATATCGATAGGATTCTGAGGGTAATCTTGAAACTTTGCATATGTGTGATCCCCTAAAGGATGTAATGATTGAGAGATATCGCCTGGATCTCTGACTCCAGAGGCTGAGGCTGTGCTGTCTGAGTCCTCGTTGTCCTCGGCGCATTGGGAGCAGGATCATTGGCTTCCGGTACCCTCGTTGTCGTCCGAAGATTCTGCATCGAGGGCGGGATCCCCGTTTGTATATTTTACGCTTCCTTCCTTCAGCCATGCTTTCAGCACGGGATCTTCCGTTTGAGGGATTCCAGACATGTGGAGTGTGAGGCAGTGATTTTTATTACCAACTTTGAACTTGATGCGGTCGATGAATTGTACGGCGCTGATGACTCCGTCTTCTAAGAGCTTCCAGGCTGCGTCGACTCTGAGCTTATTAAGTTTGGAGTCCGAGGGCTCGTTTGAGATATGCAGCCTTCACTCTCTTGAGTTCGGTGAGATTCGCAGCGGAGAGTTTGGGCCACAGTAGGGGGACGGCGTACGAGGCGTTCGGCGATGCCTTGATGTCAAACAGCTTCAGTTCTGTCCTCAATGACAGTTTCCAGGGGACCTTCACCGAAGTGGCGGCGACAATACCCTTTCGAACTCGTTCCTCTATGTGCTTCGTGAAGCTTCTCCCGTACAATCACAAATCGTCTGCTCACAGGATGACCTTCACAAACGGATGTCTGGTCGTGGTGACATCCAGTAGGTCCGAGATCAGCGTGTTCAAGCATAACGGGCTCGGGTTGTTACCTTGGCTGAAACCGCATGTTTGTTCCAAGCTTCCCTTCTCTGAGACACCATCGTTCACAGTCAGTAAATTTTTCTGACGAATGTCGGCAATCAACCCCAGGAGTTGAGGGCCTCGAGGCATGAAACCGTATAGCCGCGGTTATTTGCGGTCACAACCGCGGATTGCAATCCGATATTTGCGGTCAACTCCGATCGCGGTTATGGGTTTGCGGTTTTCGGCTAGCCGTGACCGCGGCTATTCTGAAATGCGGTGATTTGGCAAGCCTACTGAGAACCCGGCAGAAACAAGATTTGGATTGGGCTGTTTTTGAACTCCGGGACCACCGATATAGCTTTCCGACTGTGGCCCTCTCAGACCCTTGAGCTCAGCTGCGAAACGGCAACAAGATATCTGGGTACTGTTCTGAAATGCGCCCAGCGACTTTAACCACAAAATGCCGGCGGTGCCTCGAGCGCGGACTGGGTGAGGTAGCTGGCAGGCAGCTGCTTGTTTGTGCCGCTCGCTGCGCTCGCGGGCAGAGAGGAATCCGGCTGCTCTAGCTGCAGCACTCACGGACCGATGAACAGCTCCGGCATCCGTTCCACTCAACCCGCCAGCCGCGTGTTTACAATCCGCCATAAGTCGCCGGGCGTATTTTAGAACAGAACCGAGCTGGGTTACCAACGCTACCAGTGGACAGCATTGATCATAGATCTCACTGAATATCTCACTGGAGGAACCGAATGCCACATCTGTGTCATCCATGCTCACAATGAAACGAGGACTCCGGCAAAGAAGAAGCGGCGAACGAAGATTATTCCTCCCCGTTCCAATTGTGCGCATGACTATCAAGCGAGGAGCTTCGTTGTTGGGGAGGAAGTGTCGGGGAACGACTACAAAAGGTACTGGAGTATAAATCACGGTGTTTTCCGGTTAGGCGTCAGGCGAGTTAAGAGTTACAGCCAAGCCTTCCCATTGCATGAGTCGGCTTAACTGACGAATCCAACCCGCGCAGCAAAACCCGCACAGCAAGCCGGTGGTTCGGCAGCGGTGGGCTACGAGGCAGGAAAGCTCACGGCTGAACGTGAGGCAGAGGCTGGCTTCCGCCGGAGCCCTTGATGTCCGTGGGGGCTGCAACAACGGCCCCGCAACTTCCGCTTCCTCCAACAACGGCCACGCGTAAGGATCGGGGGACCGGGTCGCATCGTCGAGATCGACGAAACCCTCTACACTAAGCGGAAGATTAACGTCGGCCGCATTCTCCCTCCGCAATGGGTCTTCGGTGGTCTCTGCAGGGAGACGAAGGCGTGCTTCATGGTCGCCGTCCGTAACCGCACGGCCAGCACCCTTCTCCGAGCCATCATGGAGAACATCGAAGTGGGCTCTACCATCTACAGCGACTGCCCGGCCGGTTACAAGACCAAAGAGTTGGAACGCGCGGGCTACGCCCACAAGAGCGTCGACCACAAGTACAACTTCGTGGATCCGACATCGAAGGCGCACACCCAGAATGTGGAGCGCCTGTGGGGCACCGCGAAATGGCGCAACAAACGCCATCGCGGCACCTCTCGCTCGCAGCTCAACTCATATCTCGTAGAGCAGTGGTTCCTAAGCTTTTTCACTCCGCGGACCCCTGTTGGGGGTCCGGGGACCCCCTTTGAGTCCTCGAGGGGGTCCGTGGGGACCCCTGGTCCACTTTTGGTTCTCAAATCGCCTCATCTTAGGCAATATTTTGACGCCTAATTCCATGAAGAAAAAGATTTGCATAGCTCACCCTTATTAGCACACAACTTACTCTTATCTAGGGCCGGATTTGCCATTAGGCAGTTCAGGCTAGAGCCTAGGGCGGCACATTTACAGGGGCGGCAAATCAGACTCCAGATGAAGAGGTGATAAAAATATTTTGTCATATGGAATTCAGACGCAAATTGCGAATCAAGCAGCGCCCAATCGAGCTTCATGAAAATCTGAATGCCGGAATTTCATAACGCGATGAGATCATTGATTCTGGACCTGCTACGTAGGGCGGCAGTTTTTTCTCGGACATGGGGCGGCAAATCTCCGCAGCCTAGGGGCGGCGATTTCTTAAATCCGGCCCTGCTCTTATCCAAATCGAAGCGCAACTCGGAGTTTAAAAATACTCATACGAAAACGTGCAGATTTCCCTCGATTCACACTCACAAGGAATGTTCACGAAGTGCCCCCCGCCGATTTTGAAAACTGATAGCGCGTCTTATAGTCCGTCCCGAGAGTAGTCAAAGCCCACATGACCTATCGGCAGGTGGGCCCTTTTTGATAGTTCAATCGAAGTTTCAAAACTCAATCTCTATGGGGCTTCAACATGGGAAAATACAACGACGCCGGACTTCCCAATGCGAACTCTGATTTCCGCTTCTTTCGATGGACGGAGGGCTGGCTGTTTTTTTGGAGGGCGCCACCAGCATTTTGACGGCGGAGTCGTCCGTTCGAATTTGGCGCCATGGATGTATGTTTCTGCTTTGTTTGTTTCGGTTTGGCGCGGATTCCAAGTGATACATATTGTCGCGCTCACAGCAGCACGTGCTAGAGAATTTACAGTGTCTGTGACGACAATTCATTGTCAGATTTCGTCTTCGAAATGTCGATTCGGACGAAAACTTTGCTCTGCTTGCTCCAGAGAGAGCTGTCGGCACTGAATCTGGATTCGACGGACGCCGACGCCGCAAGACCGATCGAGAAGCAAGTCGCGAAAAGCTTCTTGAAGACTTTGGGAAGCCTCGACAACGAAGATTTCGTCGAGCTCGACACCAGCGAGGAATTGTACGACTCGCAATACAAAAGTGAAGAATTCGATCCCGTGTTCGAAGACTGTACGGCTGGCCGAGCTCACGAGTCTTTTTCGTACGAGTATATCTGCAAGGTGCTCGATTTCAAGGAGGCTCATCCGCGGTATAGCTTCGCGAGCTTACAGAACCAGTACAAAAGACTCCGTGATAAGAGCTATCTGTCGAGATTCAGAGAGTACCGAGCCCACATGGGTACCAACAGAGAACGTTATCGACAAATCGCGAAGTATTGCCCTTTATCCGTTGTATATATTGTCAAAAGGTTCTTTGCATTCATTGTTTCTACGTCCTGTTTCACATATGTAACAGATAAGGTTCTGACTCGTGCATCATAATAAACCTGAGGCGATCGTGTAATCAGAGTTCGCATTGGGAAATCCGGCGTCGTTGCATTTTCCCATGTTGAAGCCCCATAGAGATTGAGTTTTGAAACTTCGATTGAACTATCAAAAAGGGCCCACCTGCCGATAGGTCATGTGGGCTTTGACTACTCTCGGGACGGACTATAAGACGCGCTATCAGTTTTCAAAATCGGCGGGGGGCACTTCGTGAACATTCCTTGTCAGTAGGATGGATGCGCCTGTAACTGCTTCGCAATCGCGGCGAAGTCTGGGACTCTTTGCGAAATTTGAACACTTCTATCATGCTCCGTATCGAGGCGGTTCCGGTGCTTGGTTTTTGTTGATGTGTATCTGGAGAATCCGTGTTCGCAAAGATAAGTTCTGATGGAGGGGACAAGTATACGTAGGGCCGATCTGGATAGTTCAGGGAAAATCATCGCGAGCGAACACCAAAAGTCGGCCTGCGGCATCTGGCTTGAGCTTTCTTTCAAGTGGGCGCTTTGCTGAAGGTCAATCAGCTGATCTCTCTGTAGGCCAGAGAGGTGATACTCGGGCTTCACAACGGAAGGATTTTTTACCCATACTTGCGCGGTTTGATGCTCAAATGACTCGGTTGAGAAGTAGGCTTCAAGGTTCGCATAGAGCTGTGGGCGAAACGAGCTTCAGCCGAAGCATGAAGCATCTTGGTCGTAGATCTCCGCGGACCCCCGAAAAGAGCTCGACGGACCCCACAGGATCCGCGGACCCCAGTTTGGGAACCACTGTCGTAGAGTTCGCCTGGCGACGGCAAGTGGATGGCAAACCGTTCGACGCGATCCCCGCTGCGATCGTCGCCCTCCATCCCCCTCGCCCGCTCTCCTCTCTCAACATCTAACTCGCCACGCTGGCGTCTTAGCTTTGGCGCGAACCACGCCGCCTGTCGCCTATCCGAATAGAATGCTTCTCATATTGTCGTGTAAGGCCTACGTGTCTTGTAATACTGCAACTTTTCTTGTCCCTCTTGCTGGTCTCATAACCTGTTGGAGCCTTGCGGAATACGCTGGATTCGCGATCCACACATTCCAACTTGTCCCACACACTGCGGGCGGCGTTCCGCAGGGTGGAGTAGGGGATACCGAGAAACGCTGACGTTGCTTCCAGAGAACGGAAAATTACCCCGAGGGCGAGCACTCATACTGCGGCATCCTTAAGCTTTGAAGTCACTCCACGAATGTCCTCAGAATGTTCAGCAGGTTCGATCTTGGTCTCGAGTTGGGACAAGAGAAGTCGGAAGCAAAGTGCGCGAAGTCGGCACCGTCGGGAACGTCGAACACCTCCAAAGTCGGGCTTCAGGCCCGGAGAGGAGAAACAACACGCGAACTCATCGATTGCACCAAACGCGCAAGCGGGAATTCTGGAGATCGATCCAATATCAAGAGAATTGTTGAATTTTGGAGTTCTTGCTGATGAGCGCACTAGCTGTAGGTTCAGTTCAAGCACAGGCACAAGACACCTCTCTAACACTTATACGGCAGCAATGAGAAGACTTGTGCGACGTACAGTGGGACAGTAGTTGTTTATTGAGCATTGGGTTGGTTATTTAGATGAGTGACAATACATGTGGGAAGGATTCAGGAATTTCTACCGAGCAACCACTACCCAGATCGGAGCTTCGGCGTACGGACACAATGACACAGCTGGAAACACTGGCCAGGACCCGATGCCGTAGCTCCGTAAGCTATCTACTCTGTATTGTGTCATTCTAAGACGGTGGCGCCAGAGTGGCGGAGGTCCGTCTTTCGTACGGTTCGAGTTTTCACGATTTTCTTTCGAGATGCGCATCCTGCATGATCGCGTCACATCTCAACAAGAATGAAATAGGAAAATATGAAACAATGTCGAATGTACATGAGAATTCGGCCGGGAATATGGCGCACTCTGAATAGCGCTTAAACAAGCGCGATAATCAATCTAATAAGTACCTATGGTTGGTCCGAGAGTATACTAGAAATATATTGATGAATGAGAAATAAAGGAGTCGGCACGTCGTGCACGTCTCTAGCTCGAAGGTCCCACCGCGCATGCGCCGGTGGCGGTGGACACCAGCAGCATGCAACATCCCTTCACGCCGCTTGCAAGAAAACGCAACGAAGAGAGCAGAGACCACGACGGCTTCGGAGGATATTCCAGATTCCTACTACCTAAGTCTTTTCATTTTCCAAAGAAATACCGTATTTCTCCTATTAGACGGGCATGCCCGTCTATTTTTCAGCCCTCTGGTGGGGCGCCCTTCTATTAGAAGGTGCCCGTCTATTGGAAGGTGCCCGTGTATTTTTTCGATCGCCATCACTTGCTTGAGAGGATCCCCACGAACACAAACGTACCCGCAACTCGAACCGACGCGGTAGGACCTCAAACTAGGGAGGAAAACGGGAGAATGTTTTCGAAAGCATTGTATTACTGCTTAGGTCTATTATCGTGTGGTTCAAGAGCGATTTAGGATCTCCGAAACGTCTATGATTGAGTCGTTTGATGAGTCGTGCGCACTCTCTCCATCCTCGACGTCGAGAACGGAGCTACCTTCACAAAGTCGCGCTTCCGAAAGAAGTTGCTTGCCGGACGGAATTGGTCCGTCGGCTCGAAAACATAGAATTTCGTGGTCTTCTGAACCATCAAGAGCCACAGTGATACCACAATTCTTGAACGATTTAACGATGAGCTCACTAGAAAGATCCTTCCAGGAATCTGCAATTCACCGTAGGTAGATTTCCATCGGTGGTCCCGCCATGTTGCCACCTCTGGTCAATGGTTTCTCGCCTTCGATCATCTTCCCCCGTTCTTCATCATAACCCCGTGAAACTTGAGCTCTGGGGGTGCCCGTCTATTAGAAAGTGCCCTTTTATTTTTTCAACCCACGTGTGGGGTGCCCGTCTATTAGAAGGTGCCCTTCTATTAGGAGGTGCCCGTCTAATAGAAGAAATACGGTAAGTCCAAACGGTGGTATCACATGCCCTCTTGGTCATCCCATTTCCCGGTAATTCCTCGAAATTCGGGCGCGAATAGAGGGCTTTTGTCTGGCGTTCCCGGCCAGGAGCTCCGACAATTTTTCGTTCTTCAACGACCTCATCGGCAGGTTGCCGTCCGGAATCGGTTCCACCCGACCTAAGTGTAAGATTAACGTGTCCTACGTTGACTATGGAGTTTCAAACCATAGTTGCCATATTAGGACAGTGAAACTCTCACTCCAGTGAGCTGCAACTCGTAGAGGTGAGTTGTGGGGTTGTCACAGGGGTGCGCTCTCTTCGAATCGCTTCCAGAACGAGAGCCAAGATTCGACACTGCCTGTAAACTTCTCAAGTTTCCGAGTCTGAAGTTTTCGCAGTCGCTGATCTGTGTCGACCCGTTCGACAATTCGACTCGGTCGTTGAGCGATTGTCTCCATAGCCGTCACTGTGCACTCGACCTCGATCTGCTTCATGTCAAGCTGCGGAGCGTCGTTCCCGAAATCTGCTTGAAAATTTCTGTATTGGTCTTCTGCTCCAAAATTCTCAGGTTTCAGGATGGTGGCATTTAGCTTCGCCATGTGCTCTTTACGCCCTCTCACCACATCAACGTACCCCTGAAGCTGGAACCTGTTTCTCGTGCCTGTCCGAGCCGCTTAGAGCGCGAAGTCTGCCATCTTGTTGGCTTTTTCCAGCACGAGCTCACGCTCCTTGAGCACACTTTCTTAGACATTCAGCACCGAAATTCGGACTCCTTCTCCTCGCTCCACGGGACCAGTCCAGCCCGATGCCGCTATTTCGTTTTCATGCATCGTCGGCGGCATTCCACTTTTCGGGTCGCGATTGAAGTATTTCGTGACGAGTCTGGGTAATAGCGCCCCACAACAATTGGCTGTAGGCCATGAGGTAGCATATTCTGGGCGCTACTTGCCGAGACTCCATATCACGGCCTCTCCTCATGGAGCCGATTTTTTCGGATCCGTGTATTGGACAAGGAAATATTGACTTCGTGTTTATCTCGTCGGATTAGAGTTTCGGTGTTGCCGTTTGTATCGGTTGCTGACTGATTCCAGATTGCGAGAACCCTAGGATAGAATAGGGTACGAGAACGATCGATTCCACGACCGATTGTTCTCAAAAAGAAGCTTGTGATCAGATTGTGCGTAAATACATATATCCTCGTACAATCCCGTCAAAGACGAAAATCGGCTCAATTGCACCTCGACATCAGTTTCGACTTTTAGAGGGGATGACCCCTGCACTAATTGGAGCGTGTCAGGAGGAATTCTGCTGATTACTTATCGGATTTGAGCCCGTCTGTAGTCTAACAACGATCATGAGTAGGGCTAAAGACTTCATGCGCCAAAATATGCTCGTAAAATATGCGGGTATGCACCAAACTATGCACCAAAATATGCAGATATGCACCAAAATATGCAGATATGCACCAAAATATGCAGATATGCAGGAAAATATGCGAGCATGCAGGAAAATATGCGAGCATGCAGGAAAATATGCACCAAAATATGCGGATATGCAAGAAAATATGCGGATATGCAAGAAAATGTGCGCCAAAATATGCGGGAAAATATGCGGATATGCAAGAAAATATGCGCCAAAATATGCGGGAAAATATGCGCAATAATATGCGGTTATGCAGGGAATATGGTGATATGCAGTAAAATATGCGGGTATGCAACATGCATACGCAGTATGCACTCAAAAGTAAACCTTCACTTATGGTATGACGCAAAGCCGGGCCGGAGCGATTCTATCCGGTTCGTTTGCCAAAAAAAACATGAAAGAAAGTTACAGTTCCGGCCAAGGTTGTTTGGAGATTTAGGAGCGATTTCCAGAAAGCTCTGATTCGATCGGAGTCATGTTGCGTTCTTTCCAAGACGGCATAAATCGGCACCCTCTTGCGCGATTCTGGGAAACTTTTTTTTGCCTGGAAGCTGGAGAAAATACGCATCGTTTCCGACCCCTCCCGCTTGGGTCGGGCGTTTCCCCGACGTCCGAGGAGAGGACGAAATTCCATAATTTTTCGAAACTTTCAACGAGAGGAATCCTGGCCAATCTTGGCGCGATGAATAATTTCGGGGAAGGGCGCGGAAATTTGGAGACAGAAGATTCATTAGCAAACGAGGTGACCAGTGTTTAAAAAATGGAGGCAGTCATCATTTTCCGCATTGTCGCCTGAGGTTTCATTGCGAGAGGAATGATTGTGACCTCGAGGATCGAAAACCGCGGCTTTCTGCGACATTCGAGAGCTTCACTGTGATTGTTGCCGTACAGCGGCTTTGGCGGGGGGAAGGGCGCCATATGAGATTCTGGCATCTCCGATTCTGGCACCTGATATTCTGGCATATGAGATTCTGGCATCTGAGAACATACCCTCAGATCTCGGGAGAAAAGTACTGAGCTCGTGGTGCATCAACGTAGTGCATACTGCAGTCTGCATACTGCATATTCACTATAATAATATAATTCACCGCATAATGCATATGCAATATGCAGTTTGCATGAAGTCTCTAGCCCTAATCATGAGTGTTTTGCTAGAGCAGAAACATGACGAAAACGTCGCGAACGTTACCAACCTCACGGACTCGATGGAGTTGATATCGATTCTCATTCAGGATCCGTCGCCTTCCTCCTCAAACGACGACTCAAACCCTGGCGGAGGCATGGAGCAATTTCGTTTCGGTGCGAAGTCCGGGACGGCCAGGAGTCTCCGGCAGCTCCTTGTCTCGGAAGACATCCAGCATTCGCGGCAAGGATGGAGGCTCTCGCGACTGTCAGTCAATCGATTCAGATGTCAGTTTTGACCGTAATCAGTCGGAAAGAGGGTGAACTGCAGGATTTCGCACATCACGCGATGCCGAAAATACTGCGCGTTGGTCTGGCTGAAATTAATCGTCGCATCACGAGCCGCGTAGTCTGCGAATTTCAATGCGAATACGCCGCAGCCGTTCCCATTCTGTTGCTGCGGGAGATTTTCAACGTGGATGAGGCCCCATTCATCAAAATCAAGCTCATGATGCCGCTCGTCGTCCAGCTCTTGGGTCAAGTAGCCCAATATCTACTCAAAGCACGGTTGATTTCGGCCCCCCATGGAATCAACGTATTTCAACTCATTGACGCGTAAATCTGCAATGGAAATGGTCCAGTGCGAGTTCATAAACACGGGTATAAGAAGAATCTCATTATCGAAAATGTCGTCGTGCTGCGTCCATCGGCGGACAGTACCATATTTATCTCCTTGGTGAATCTTCAGGAAGAAGGTGTTGAATGCAAACACTTTCGGCACGAGATTACTCTTGCGGCCCCGAGTGACAATGAGGCTCAGATACACATTGAAAATCACGTCCTTCACCCAGTTCGCACCGTCGAGCTGAGCATTCTCGCGGAGATCGACAGTATCTGAGCATTCGACGGTTCGTCCTGGATCGAGTTTGAAGGGATGTTGGTGACTCTCACATCGCACGGTGGCCCAGAATGCCGAAATAGGGGGACAAAAGTGAAGTCTGCAGATTTATCCCAAACATGTTGGTGCGACGCGCACGGATCGACCTCGTCGCAAAGAAAACGGTCTACGGTAAGGAAGCGACGGCTTTTGATGTGTCAATCCTTCAACCATCCGATCCCGTTCCGAACGACAATCAAGACCAGGATGATATTGCTGACGACGACGCCATTGACACCAATGTAACGGGGGACGCCCGTGAAACATATCAAGCTGAAGACAATGCAGAGGACGAGTTGTTTCCGCTTGAGACCGGAGCAGCAGTGTGCCTCGGAGGAGCGCTCGAGCGAGTGCGAAAAGCTGCTCGTTGCTTCCGAAAAAATTGACGGCTCGTGGAGACTTTCATGGCAGGCCGCTCATAGTCAAGCTTGATTGCCCGACCCGCTGGTATTCGTCACTGCTTATGATCGAACGAGCGTTCAAAATCCTTCCAGTAATGAACTATGTCCTCTGTCGTGACGCAAATCCAATGACGACCGATGATTTCCGAGCGTTGAGATGCGAGTGGAAAGAGTGGCCTCGCCCCAAGCGAGCCTGCGATTCTGTTTCTCTGTGAAAATATATCGACGCTTGTTCACGCTTGCCGAATCTTCAGTTTGCTCCTTAGAGAGCTTCAGAAATTGGGAACAGAGCTAGCAGACATGCGTCGCGAAAAACTGAAGGAGGAGATTTCGAAGCGTCGAACGATACTCGAACGAGAATCCCCGGCACGACTTTGGCTTAGAAAGAATATGCGATCAGAGAGAACCGTCAAACGATGACGAACTCGATGTACTCTCGCGCATCTCCGGCGCGAAGTACCCGCCGCCCGGGCAGTCGACGATGTCAGCGCGCGTAGCTCGGTAGGTTTTTCGACAGGGCTTGAGCCACAACATGGATGTTAATCATGACCGCTAAATTTTGTTGTCTCGTTCAGAGAAAACACTTGTCTATTTCGTACTGCCAGGCCAACATCACCTGGGAATCAGTTTTCAGCGATCTAGATCACCCTGCCGTCACGACTGCGCCGAATGAGGCGTGCACGAGAGAGAACTTGAGAGTGGAGCTCGACCTTCACAAACGCGGAGGCGGTCGTGGTCGTTGCCTGGATCGTTGTTCGGATGCATTGCGCACTGTACCTCCAACGCCGGCTCAAGCGGAGCGGGATTTTAGCTTAGTCAGAATCATGTAAGGGGAGCATCGCGGAAGGCTGAAGCCGGAGTTTCTGAACGATATATTCATCGTACCGAAAGCTTTCCAACATGAGATGATCTAGTTGATCCCTGATCAGGACATTGTTACGTTAGGAGGAAGATTACGAGATTTGTGATATGTCCATCGAACTCCTTCGGCCCTATCTAGTCAGGGTCGAGTTGTGAAAATACCGTTGTTTGTGAAATGTATCCTGAGATCTCGTAACATCGGTCCATAAGTTATAAAGCCATCTCGAACAAGTGTTCTGGAAACCATACGGAGCTCTTGCGTCTCAGTGGGAAGTTTCGAGTGAATTTGGGGAAGGCATCGGGACATCTTCGCTTTATCTTTGGAATATTCTCGCTGCAAACTCATAAGGCACGGAAACAATGGCTCCAAACGTGTGACGGCTGGATTGCGGCCGCCGAACCGCCGCAGCGCAAGCATGCGGCTGAGATCCATTTACAATGAGCATCTCAAGACAGCCGTCTGCATCATCCCGTACCTCGAAAAACTGTTCCACAACTGTCTCGAACGAGGCACTCTTCCGCTTTCGTGGAACAGGGGACTAATGGTCGTCGTTCCCAGATCGAAAGGCTGCCCGACAGACCGGAAATCATGGCGAGGAATTACGAAGAAGAGCTGCATCCTGAAGCTCTTATCCGAGTTAATTCTGAGACGCTTGGTGCCATTCCTGGACGTACGGGGAATCATACCTGACCAACAACATGGATTCAGAGACGGCAGATCTACACTCTACGCCTGCAGATCCCTCCCAAGTGACACACACCAGGCCCCCGAACGACACCCGCACCACCTGCGTGAGGTTTTCATCGATTCTAGCTCAGCTTTCGACTCGGGGTCCAGATCCCTCACCCTGGAAATTCTAGCGAGGGGAAGCGTCCCGGAAAAAATGCTGACATCGACGACGGAGTGACCATATTTGAGGGTCCCGTGCAAACGAACGGCTTTTCGCCAGGCGAAAACACAAGCGCCATCCTGTTCTCTGTCCTCTTCGGTGAGCTCCCGTCAACCGTCACATCTAAACACCCAACCGTGAAGTTAATCATGTACGCCGACGATGTCATCTCCAACTCCGTAAGCGAATACCACCTGCAAAACGCCATCTTCACACTATCGCGCCACGTGAAGGAAATCGGCCTCCGCATCAACAGGAGTAAGACAGTAGCGATGGAATTCAAGCCTGGAGGTCACCTCGCAAAGAGCGACAAGCTCACCCTTGACCGCAAGGAAATCCGATACGTGAACAACTTCACGTATCTGGGTATCAACCTATCGACCACCGGCAGATGTTTCACAAAACACATCGAGGACCGAGTTCGCAAGGCCATAATCGCGTTCACCGCGATTCCTGATCCACAGAAACTGTCACTGACTACCTCAGTCAAGCTTTTCCACATGAAGATTGCACCCATGGCCGAGTGGAGGTCGCAATTACCCGGATACCCGGGTCCGGGTAATAGAACTGGACCCGGTTAATCGCGACCTTCACACATCATTGAGGAAGCTCGCAAAGACCATGACAGGAATCCTCGGCGATTCCAGGAGCGATGTCAGCAGTCGGGAATCAAACTCAACCGCGGAAAAGCCGCTCTGAGGGCAGACAATACGAAGTTTTCAGTTTCGTGTTGATCGTGGAGGGCATCCAGATCGATCCGAGAAAACCGAAGATGATTGCGGAGATGCAAACCCCTATAGACAATGTGGAACTCAAAAAGTTCATTGGTACGCTTTCCCTTACTTCCAGAATAGTGTCAAGCCTCGTGGGAGTCATCGCGCCTATGAGACAACTGTGTCGACAGGGGAGGGAATGGCGGTGGATAGATGAACACCAGAGATGTTTTAGGGAAGCAACCAGGCTGGTTAGTGAAAGCCTATCCCTGGCATTTTCCGATACAAGGGCTCCAATGGAAGTCGAATGACACGCAACCAAGAACGGATTGGGAGCAGCACTCATTCAACACGGACGTCCGGTGTTTTCCGCAAGTCACGCTTACTCGGCTGCGGTGAAGCAGAAGGAGGAAAAGGGATACATACTTGAGCTACAGCGAAAGAGCATGGTCAAATCATATTCGACGATGAGGAAAGCCACGGCTCAGAGGGAGGACGAGAGACCAGCCACGATGTGCTTCAGGTCAAAGGTTCAGAAAAGGACGATGAGGACACACATCCGACTGAGCCACAGTCAGCAACGCTGATTCGATGGCTGCGAAACTTCTCCACACTCAAGCAGCCCGATAGATACGGCTACTCAGCAGAACAATCAACAAAGTACAAGCCATCCGCGTATATCCAATGTCAGACTCAATAGTATATTGATCTCCATAAAACAATCCTAGCTCTTGAAATCTAATCTCGGTAACAATACTTCAAATCAGTGTTTGTCAAAGTGGTCGATATGGACCCCTTGGGGTCGATGGCCGACCCCCGCATGACCGACGATCTTGCGTGCGATCGTGTGGGACTCTCGTTCACCCTCTGGGCTCGATATGGACCTCCTAGGGGTCGACGGGTAGGGCGAGTGTGAGAACCACTGCTTTGAATCATCGGCATCTTAAACTCACCAGAATCTTCCCGGATAATGGTTGGGGGGTTATAACTAGTTCCTTGTAGTTTAGTGGGTCGCTAGGCTGTAACCAAGTCTACAGGTAAATGGTCGGGTAGAAACGCATCCTGGGGGGGTTCTCGTTCCAACAAAGAGAGATGTCAATGATGGCTCTCGTGTGGTACGAAACACTACCACCCGTCCTAAATGATAAAACGTCATCAGCAGTCTGATGCCGGTCGCCAGCCAGGCACTATCGTGTTGTAACTGCATGAACCAAGCATACTTACATCTCGACTAATAAAGTTCGCTGAAATTCCGATGTTGGAGGGCGACTCCTGATTCGTCTCCCTGCTCCTCGTACCAGCATCATAAGTCATCGTTCAGGCAGGAAAGGTGTGTGATAAGGAAAATAACGACTGAATCGTACTCAGCGACCCAGAAAACCCCGGAGACACACGTCCTCCCTCTACTTTTCGCTGGTTCTCGGGGTATTTTTGTATGATTACCTGTAAAATACATTATGATCATGAATTTGATTATGATGACCTTCAGGTTCAGTTCGGCTCTGGGGTCAGTGACCTTTGAGGCCAGTGATTCCTGGGGCCAGTGACCTCATGGATGGCTGAATAAGCTTGTACGAACAGTTGAACAGTTGAGGATCAGTGGTCGACGATTTCGAAGATCGGTGCCCCGATGCTCGCCGACCCCGAAGATCAGTGCCCTGATGCGACCCCGCGACCCCGCGACCCCGCGACCCCGCGACCCCGCGACCCCGTGTTTGAGTGACCCCAAGGGTCGTCGAGCCCCGGGATCAGTGACCCTGCGGGGCGAAGAAATCGGACCATGCTGTCTCTCTGGCAGATGCGAATCTACTCGTACCGGAACGGGTCTAGGAGGAGTCTATGTCAGATGGTCGCAATCAATATGGCGGCCCGCCGCTGTTCTAGCTGTCCGGCTATATACACAACTGAAGGTCAGAGCGCTCCGCGCGTGAGTCAGGCCACGAAGTGCTCAAACCCATCAGCTCTCCAGTCTCACGTATCACTTAGGTCGACGGACTGACTCAGTTTGAGCGTTCCCAACCTAACCCAACCTTTCCTAACCCATGCGCTGGCTTCAAGCTCCCGCTGAAACGGCGGGCAATCGAGGAAGTCCGCCATCTTGATTGCGACCGTTTGACGCATCTCCTCTAGGAGAGGGGCACGATCATTTGTTCTAAAAAAATGGCGGCGTGTTGTTGTAAACAAGCAGCGAGCGGGAGGCTCTTAGCATAGCAGACACCCTCAGGCGGCGAGAGAAAAAGACCGGCGATGTACCCTTGATTTGAAAATTGAAGGTTCTTGGGATTGGATGGGTCTAGACTCTAGAGTCGAGACAGTCCGAGGCAGCACGGCCTCGTAGATGCTTCGCTCGCCTCGATAATAACTTTGATAAACCCCTGGAACCATCCTAGTCGCATCCTTCCTTTGTCGCCGAGAAACACCTCCATGAGATTAAGTACTCGGAAATATTGTCAGGAATGAAGAGTCGCGATTGTAATTGGCCGAAGGTTGGCCGAAATTTTGCATGACGAATATTATTAAAGATTATCTGGAATGGGACGACCACTTAGTGCCGGAACGGCTTTCGCATAGAATGAGTCCGGAGTTGGTGTCTCGATGAACTACTTGACAGCAGACTTTTCAACGTGGTCTCGTTGGAAACTCATAAAAGTTTGAATGCGTTACTGATGGGAGCACAATGGACTCGCACCGTTAAAAATGTGATACATGAATAAAGCAATGAGATCTCCCCGTCCTAGCGCCCACCGAGGTATCTCAACCCCCCCGGTGGGGCCCATGGGGCCGCGCCCTCCCCATGGGCCAGTATGACCCATCCAGGTATATATACAGCTTGCTCTATGAGTCGTCACACCGCGCCAGGAAGGGCACACAATTAGCAGATGCGATGCGGGGGCTTCAAGCCAGAACTCTATTTGTCTCTATGATTTGATCGGAGAAGTCGAGAGTCCAGCTTCGAAATTCTTGAGAACTCGCTGCGATTCTTGAGAGCTCGCTCGTCTCGCTGCGATGTTCCGCGATTAATACGGTCTGCAGGATCTCACTCATCATCCGAAGGCGCAACTTTGGCATGTCGTCCTGGGTAAAATCAAATTCAGCGTCCCGCGCCGCGCACTCCGCATACTTCAAGGCGAACATGCCGCAATCAGATGAGTTTCGCTGTCGAGGCACGCTTTGAGCGTGGAGATAGGGCCATGCCTCGCAATCTTCCTGGACGTTCATCTTGCTCCTCATCTCCTCCATCAAGTACTTCTGCACCATTTTCAAGTGCTCGTCCCGTCGGAATCCAAGCGAATCAAGGCATCGGATCCACTTGTCTCGCATATCCACAATTACCATGGACCAATGGTGGCGATGGTGGATCGGAATGAGGAGGAGGTCATGGGCGAAGAGATCCGATCCTTCCGTCCATCTGCGGATGCCCTCGTACCCGTGCTGCCTGTAGCAGAGTAGGAAGTGCGAGTTGAATGTGAAAACTTTTGGGAGGCCTTTGTCCGTCCTGCTCCGCTTTTCGATGAGTTTCAGGTACGCATTGATGACTGAATCATTCAGCCAATTCAGACCACACAGCGTTTCAAGATCGCTGAGCCTCACTACCTCGCCCGAAACTTTTGCGACGATTCGATTCTTCTCTTCCCCAAACCTCTCATGGATCCCCCTGAATATTGCTGCCTCGGACAGAGCGACATCTTCGGCACTGAGGCCTCCGTCTTCTTCATGTCTTTGGAATTCTTCCACCAGAGGACTTGTCGGAGGAGAGGCATGGGGCGGTGCATCGACGGACGGATTTCGGCCTCGCGCTGTATTCTCTTCGGGGTCAGCTGCGTAGGAATGATCCCCGGAATGTGGTAACGTTCCATCAAAAGGAAGCGCATAATTGTGGTCGGCGGAGAACGTTGTAGTGCTGATCCGACGCTCATTCTTCTTCTTTGCGGCCTTGAAACTCTTCCTCAGTCCGTTCGCCGTTCCATTGTAGGCCCCTTTGTGGCGAAAATGTTTGTGCTTCAGCACGGCTGCAATTGGCATTGGCAAGCTTAGGAAGGGGTGACGAAAGAGTGGCGGAAGGGTTGACATACGCTTTACAAGAGATTCAGAGGGATAGGGGACTCATTCCACACGGAGTACTCACCACCGCCGACCCGATACTTCATGCGGTCTATGAACATCTTCGGGGTGATCAGGCCCGCGTCAAGGCGATCCCAGTTGATGTTGAGACTGCGCTTGTTATTTTTCGTGGCTCGATTGGGTTTCGATCTGACGAACTCGATCCCCTTGTGCCGGATGCGGCAGTTTACGACGTCGTCTTGACAAATCTTGCAGAGTCGGGCTGTGGACGTTCAATCAACTCGTTAAGTTCTTTTGTGTCCATGTGATTCTGGATTAGAACGCAGGATTTTGTATCGGTGAACTTCGAAGTGCACCCACCGATGAGATCCCAAGTTCGACCATGAGCTTTCAAGTGGCGATTCAGGAGAGCGTTATTAGCTTCTACGGCATTGTTCGTGCGACAAGGTACTCTATAGAGGGACAGAACCTCAGCTCCGATTGTTTCGAGCCATTGAAGTTGGACGTAGTCTATGAAGGGCTGGAACTGTTGAATGTTTCGAGATTAAGATCCTGCTCTGAGTTGCGAATCTGATTTCGATTCAAATTGGTACAGATTCTTTGGAGGTTTAACTGGGCCGTCGAACTCACAGCATCGTTCGCTCGCCGGGCGTCTGCTGCGCACAGCCTGAATGCCGGTTCTATGTCGGCTGGCGGAAGCAGGGGCAAAGCCCCGAAGGCGAGCAGGGCCTCTAGCTCTGGGCCAGGAGATCTGATCGCGCTTGCGAGACCAACTGCGCTTGAGCTCGCGTATTTCACTATGCATTGGGCATAGTGAAAAAGGCATCCGTGGAGACGGACACCCGCGAACTCAGAACGCATTGCTGCTCGCATCGCTCCGTCAAAATCGCCCATATAGCGGGGCACGCTGACACCTTGAACCTTCTGAGGACCTCGGCGTACGCATCTTTGCACTGCTGTTTCATCAGGGCGAATGCGATCAACCCCACCTTCAAGGAAACGTATAGAATTATGAGGCAGCAAATTCATTCTCCCGAGGACGGGCGGGTCAATAACGGGTGCGATGGAACGATAAGCGCTTTACGAAGAGATCAAACTTTGCTTACGTGGTCTCCGAACCAATTCCCATGCAAAGTGAACAGCTGAACTGCAAGACCTCTTGGTACCACCTTGTAGGTGGCATCAGCATGGAGCATGAAAAAGGATGGTAGGCGGAGGAGCTCCAGCTGCCGTGACGTTGTCACGAGCAGGCTGTCATGATCGCGACAGCGAACGCAGATCATTCGCTCGCCGTCTAAGGTAGCTGTGTAACCTCTTATATTCTGGGCCGCTATGATTTCGTGAAGGTCGTCCAGGGTCTGTACTTTGCGCGGTCGACGCTTCGCCGCGTGACGTCGCGCACTGCAAGCATGCTGCGTCGGTGCAATCTGGCTTGCCGCCTCGACAGGTAACCTGAAAAAGAAGCAGTGTTTGCAGAACTCTTCGCGTAGGCTTGGGACGGGCTGAAAGGATCTCAACTCTCGCTTTCAGTAATATTGAAGAGTCTTACTGCCGGCGTTCATCCATGAGGGCTTCGTGGGGGGCGACACTAGGATCATCTTCCAACTTCCTGAGCCAGTTCCCTCGCGAAGTGCGTACAGCAAGGCCGAAGCCCTCCGCTTCTGGGAGGTGGTTGTGAACACCCCTCAGGTACTTGATAATTCCCTCTCTTGTAATCTTCGCGACAACCCGGCATTTGACGTCTCTGCTGCAAAACGCCAAAGAATGGGACCTTGAGCCCTTCCGACCTTCGGCCCGCCAGTTTTTTCCTTGGAACATAGTAGTGCCCGATCGAACTACAACGGGCAATGATCTGACTATAATCAAGAATTTCTCACGTGGCCCTCTCTTTGCAGCGAATGTAGATATCTCCTTGCTCCATTTCCCTGTTGCGACAGAAAAAAAACACCGACGTTCCTTCCTCTGGCATTCCGTCAACGCGATAAGCGCCTCGTTGGTCACACCACACTTTCTTGCCAAACTGCTTTCCATCACTCGCTATTAATTCTTCACCATAACGATCCATATTTGCACAAAATAAGTTCGAAGTAGGTAATTGTAAACGCTTTTGATCCCGCGCGTCTTTCTGCTATATTGCTTCGAGTTCGACGATGGAACACTCTTGAGTGCCGGATGGTGTGCAGCCTTCCTTAGGCTCCAACGTGGCTCCGCACCCCACCCCCCGGAGAAACTCCATTGTCTCAGTCTTACTAATTGCGAGCATTTTGATTTTGATCCTACGGATTACTATCTTTATTCGAAGTAAGTCTATCCCATGGATTTCTTCAACCAGCTCGAATGTCAATCGAGACATTTTATACTGTCAAACTCAATAAAATTCAAATTATTTAAAAATTCAAACGCCGCATCGGTATTGAGGGAGAGGGTATGTACTGTGCCGTGGTTGACATCGTGGAATCATTGGGATTGCCGTGTCTCAATTCGAGTCCTCTGGGACAGTGTTTCTCAACCTGTGTTCCGCGGAACCAATTGGTTCCGCCGGAGATTTCGTGCGGAACCCTGAGGTTCCGCAGGGCCTTTTTCCCGTTCACCTGTGGGGTCCTTCCGAAGCGGGGAGAATTGATGAAGGCCACGGTTAATCGTCCCGCAGACTTGACAGCCCCAGTTGACTCCACTTGAGTGACGCTCAAAAATCTCCTAATCTACTATCGATCTGAACGCATGTCATTTCAATTATTCAGCATTCGTTCTGCTAGCAGCTCAACTTCGTCATCCTCCGTCCTCCGGTACATGGTTCCGCGAGCTCGTATGAGGACCCAAATGGTTCCGCGGAACGAAAAAGGTTGAGAACCTCTGCTCTGGGAGGACGCCTCCTGAGGCTAGTAGTATATTGGGCGCTCTTCCCAAGGCGACTTCGGATGATCCAGTCCGGCGTTGATGGCAGTTGGAAGAGCTCATCAGACAAAAACACCGGCCATGGACAAATCTCCGTCTCTGAGACTGCTCTCCCAGATGATGACTTTGAAAAGCTCTGGCTTGTCAAAAGAGGACGATCCAATCTGCGATCTCTATTGAACTAGAGTCAGTCACAAATAATCTGTATACATCCGTCGCTGTGAATCTTCGCCCGGGCATCACTGGAAGCTTCAACGCCTCTTCAAGAACTCTGGAAATTTTGAATAGCGCGCCGTTGATCTCGTCATTGATTCATCATCATCGAGCGCCGTCATCTTCTACCCTCCTCTCCCACGAGGGCGGCCATGTTTTTAGAACAAATGATCTAGACCCCTAGGAGAGAGTGCCCTGGTGTTTACATCGAGGCGCCATCTTGCAGGGGGAAAGGGAAGATGAATTCACCGACCAATTGAGTTAATCGAGTCAGTTTTGAGCGTTTCTAACCTAACCTAACCTGTCCTAGGCCATGCACTGGCTCCGAACCCCGCGGCCACCCCATGAGCGGGTCCAGTTAACGCGCTGCGACCCAATGATTCAGTTCCCCCTCCCTCTTCGAAATGGCGCCTCGATGTAAACACCAGGGCACTCTGACCGCCACCCATGGGATCGCGGGGTGTCTTTCGGAATGCGCCCGCCGACTTATGGCTGAACGTAAACACTCGGATGGCGAGTTCAGTGAAACTAAATCCGGGGCTTTTCATCGGTCTGTGATAGCTGCAGCTGGGGCAGGCGGAATCATCTAGGCCCGCGAGCGTAGCGAGCGGCACCCACAAGCAGATGCATGCAAGCTATCGCACCGAATGTTCTCTCAAGTCGCCGGCTTGGCGTGTTGGCGCGGCACGATTCAACTCGGCGGGCGTATTCCGAAAAAATTTGAAGGGTTAGTGTACAAGGCACTAACCAAAGAGAGGGCGGGGAAACGTCGGACGGAGGAGATAGGGACTCGGGTTCAAAAACCGCGGGTTGGGTTGTATGACGTATGGACTTGGGTCACTTCGTCGGTGTTTCGATGGGAGATGGTGCGTTCCGTGGAACGGGAAAATGACTTCGTTCATCTCGAGTTGGTTGTGACAACGAGAGGTGAATACGGTCGACGTGGTGACAATAGGTGGGGTAGAAATAACCAGGTTGGTGTTTGATTCGTGTAAATCGTGGTTGGGATGTTGTCAGTGAGATGGTGGGGTGCAGGATTTGGTAAGTATTGTTTTGGTTCGGTAGACGGTTGCGGAGTAATAGTGTGAAAATCCGTGTACCAATGATATTTTCGGTCTTGGAACGGTTTCCATTGAATTTTGTGGGTATTGGAAGGGTCGCTTAGGTTGAGAATCGCTTTTTCTATTCTCGTAGGTGTCGAGGCGGAGGAAATTGTGTACGGGATCGGTGTGGTGAGGTGGTGGGCAGTAAAGATTCCGGGGGTTTGGTACGGTGTCCGTTCTTGAAATTTTTTGGGGATTTTCCTTCCACGTAGTAGGGTTCCGTGGGAGGGGTGTCCCAGGGGGCCGTACCCGTCATCATTCTCCGTCGGTTCCCCCATGATTGGGTTTTTTTGTTGGTTTCCTTGTTTTGAACTGAGTGTGAGGGACCAAGTCGAACGAAGTGTTTGATTTTCACTAAACTCAGTAAAGACACTCGGCCACCCTGAAGAACCTTACACCAGTGAATTTAATCCAAGCAAAATCTTCTTTATGTATCCTGGGTATCTGTGGAGAGGGTTGACTGTAAGCATCCCCTTGGTGCTACCTGCGTAAGCCGTTTACTATGACAGAGCCACGTGAACCTATATTTCAACAGCCCCCTTTCGCGGAGTTCTGTCGTTATGTATTTTCTTTATAATCTGAATGCCGTCACCAAAAAGCGAAAACCTTTTCCCTAACATGAAACTTTCTTTGAACATTCTGAACTCTTCTTGAGTTTCCAAGATTTCTGTTGGTGAAATCGATCCACTCCGGAACAGGCTGGCAGTTGATCCATTTCTATCCGGGGTGAAAATTGATCCAATGCTGTCTCTCTCGAGCTGTTCCTTTTGGAGTTCGCTTGTAGTCGAGAGTTCATCATTTCTCGTTGAGATTTCGTTGTGAACACTCAACCATGATGCAACCTTTTGATGGTATCGAGGAACCTCAGGCGGAGCGCAGCTCCTGTTGTAACCTCATGTTTAAGATCCTGCGTTACCTCACGATATCTGTGTTGTGTTTCCTGATGGTTTCACCTCTGGCCATCGTCGCCTGGCATCTGATTCAGCTTTACGGTGGGTATTGATTTTTCATGGTGATTGATCTGGTTGTTACGATGATTTCTGAGTCTTCTTTGCATCATCTGTAGGACATCCTGGGAGCACTGTTGTTCATCAGGTTCCTGACGTTCTGGTTTCGGATACCGTCAAACCGTCGTTCAGCGTTGAATCAGGTACCGCTGAGTTTTCGTCATCATTCTCGTCATCAGTTGCGTGAGACTCGCTTAGTCACACCTCCTGTGTTCGCTTGGATGGAGAAGCATCTTCCGTCTTGAAGACCGAATACTCCGATGTCTCATCAGCTTGGATGCCCGAACTGGCCTCCAGCATCAAGACAATTTCGACGAAAACTCCGCTGATGTCACTTTCCGTTATGACGCCCTCCATTAGCGTGCTTCTGACTACGTCCAGCATTTCTTCTCGAACAGTTCCTTCTTACACTTCTGTAGTGTCTTCCACTCGAGTTTCTGCCTTTTCTTCCACTCGAGTTCCTGTTGTTACTCCTGATCGGGTTCCGTCGAATCCCGTTCCAGATCTGTCCAGGATTCCTCGTTGGCGGGTCCGTCCTTCGCCTACCTCAACTGGGATGCGCTATCCTTTCCCAGGAGAAAAACCTGATTTCTGGGGCTTTGTGCTGGTGCCTTCCTTGAATTACACTGTTCCTACTGTCACTTCCTCGCGTACTTTTTCTTCTACTTCTCCTACAACTTCTTCGAGAATCAGCACTTCCTCGTCTACTTTTTCTTCAACTTCTCGTTCTACTTCTTCGAGAATCCGCACTGCCTCGAAACGAATCGCTCCGACCAGAATTCGTAGCAGTTACATCAAGTCAACCAGGGTTTCTGTTTCCATTCGGACTACCACGTCTTCTCTATCATCCAGCATCGTTTCCATTTCAGCGCCTGTTTCTATCTCATCCATGAGATTTACATCTTCCAGTACTCGAACTCCGTACCTCCAGAGCTCATCACTTGTCCCGAGCTCTGTTAGCACTTCCATTTCTATTTTATCTGTTTCTCCTACTCCCATCGTGGTTCCAATCTCCCCCTCAACTCCAGCTTGGGACCCTTTCTCGGACATTGATAGGGACGCAGAGAAGCTCATGTTCAAATCATCTCATTACATATGCATTGAACATTCGACATTATTAGTATGTAGTTCTCACGAAAACTTTCGTTGCTTATTGGTATCATTGCAATCTCCTCTCGCTGACGAGCTAGTGCGGCCCGCCGCGAGGGTTCTTTTGAAAACGATCAGACCAACTTCCGGAGAACGACTTTCAATCGAAAAACTTTATGGAGAATTTGCGGCTTGTTCAAATTTTGAATGGTACTTAGTTATATCTTGATTTTTCTTTGCCATTCTTTTCTTTGATTCCTCCGGAAAATTGTATCTTTCACATTCTGATTCAAGCAATCGATTTGTAACTTATTTAGCTTGAGACATCTAACTCTTTCTTGAATTATTTCACTTTCCTTAAAGCTTTATATTCTGTGATCCGTCATGATCTTATCCTTTTCCTGTTGGGTTGTTGTGTGACTAACTCACTGCATTTCAAAGTTCTCTTCATATCAATCGCAAAGTTATCCAATCCTTCCATGCTTCGACGGTGAGTTGTTTCATTCTTTTTCAGCTATCATTGGTCGTGCAAAACCTTTCCTTTTGTTATGTTCATTATCATCATAGGAACCCTCTTTTCCTTTAGCACTCTGGGCCACGACGACTTGCCAGAGAATATTCTTGTCAGCAAGTGGATTCTTCGCCGACGCAGGAACGCTTCCAGCATCATGACGAGGGAGCCGCGAATCAATGGGAGTGACGTGCCGATAGTACCCATCGAGAGCATTCTAGCCCCAGGGGAATTGGCCAGCACGCCTGAGCCGCCCGAGAGCCGTTCGCCCCCCAATGGATGGATACCAGTTTTGAGGATTATCCCCCTAATCCTTTTCATCATTGGAATCCTGATATGCGGCATTATCGCCGTAAAGCTCTATTCCACCGCCGGTGAGATACTGCTGCTCTATCATCTGGCAAAGTTCCTGTTCAATAAACGACGTGCATTATGCTGAATTCCATTCGTTGTCTTTTCAGAGGACCTGTATGTGCCTCGTGATTTCTCCATTGACACACCCGCTCCGGCCCCGAAAAATCGGCGGTTTGCTTTCGTTGAAGCCTACGCCGCCAGCTTCAAAGCCAATATCAAGCGTGTGCATTTGTCACTGCTTATATGCCGACAGTTTACATCTTTTAAAATGTGCTCAGGGGCCTTTCAAGGTGTTTGTGTAATCCGCCCGCAGGGCGGAGATTCCGACACCGGAATAGTTCGCGCCCGTAGCCTCCCCAGTGCAATGATAAGCCTGCTGTCGAGCGACGCTCTCGCTGGCTGCCAAAATAAAGAAATCCTCATTAGTGGGGAGTAAAGATTATATCCTAGCATTCATTTCCATCTTATTTGCTTGTGCTTTGTTCTTTTCTTTTGTTTGCTGGCGCCTCAGCGCTGTTTGAATTTCGAAGCAGAATCCAGAATTTTCCCTTTCCATCATGCTTTGTTTTGTTGTCATCAATCAATCGCGATATGATAGACAGTCCTTGTGAATCCGGGTGCGCGTTATTCTGGTGGAATTTCTTCTGTTGTAGGCATGTATGGGTTATCGATGCTGCTAGCCGTCTCCTGGATTCTCTCGTATTGCACTCTTGCTCTCAGTTTTAGAATCCTCTTAGCAATTATTGTCGAAACCATCACCGCAGTCATCATGCTTTGTGCCAGTGAGAGCATCTGCCACATTCTGCAGTTCACCTGTGGCCTCGGTTCAGGCGCTGGAGGCAATTCTCTGTGCTTGTATGCCTGCCATAACAGCCTTCCTCCGATCGTTGCCTTGTCTTTCGACACGCAGGGCGTTTCCTGATCCGACTGCAGTTCGCAAGCCTTTTGCTCCAGGCATAGCTGGGTAAACATTCCACCTATGGTCTGTATTATGTTGCAGGATAAACCTTGTCTTATGCATTTCTCACCACAATCAGGATAGCTAAAATATGATTCGATAGATATAATGTTGAGTGCAAAGATTATTATGATGAAGCTTCTCTGACCTCTTAGCGCTTCCATGTTTCCAGTCCTGACAGGGCTCTTTGCTTCAGGAAAACTCCGGTATTGCAGGGTTTTGTGAGCCAGTCGCTCTTCTGTTCTGAAGTGGGTATGTATTCGATATTAATCTGTCCTTTCGAGTCCCTTTTATCGTTCGTCGATAAAACTGCGGCTGCTTGATGAGCTTGATTGCCGCCATGTTGTCCATATATATTGTATGCTTCTCATGGATGTCTAGCTCGCCTAGGAGCTTGTTCAGCCACATTGATGCCTTGAGAGTTTCAGCAGCAGCTATGAACTCTGATTCGCAAGAGCTGTTGGCCACATTCGACTGCTTGGTCGTGTGCCATACAATCGGGCCTGCTTGTCTGGTAATCAGGGTTCCAGACATGGATTTTCGGTCTTCTGGATCTGATCCGAAATCGGCATCTGAATATATCATAGTTCCCTCTGCTGGATCGCTTTTGTATGTTATGCCAAGCGATGGGCACGATCTCAAGTATCTTAGGACTCTGAGTCCCGCTTCCATGTGTTCTGGGGTGCATTTGTCGAGGTATCGACTTAGATACGAAGTCACGAACGAGATGTCAGGCCGACTCCTAGTAGCCAAGAACATAATCGATCCGATCAGACATCGGAAATCTTTCTGTGATCTCGGGCCTTGACTTTTGATTGAGTACAGAGAGGGGTCACATGGGGTTCTTGCAGGTCGGCAATCCTGCATCTTGAAGCGTTTCAATACTTCTTCTACATACTTGGTTTGGTGAACGTGAATGTTGTGATTCTTATCTATTTCTATTTGCAAACCTAAGAAGTATGATAGGGGTTTCGATGTAATCTTTAAGTGCCTTTGCAGGTTTTCAAGAAACTCCATTGCCAATTCTCGGGTTGCAGTGGCCAACAAACCGTCGTCCACGTAAATGCAGATTATAGTCCTTAAGTTGCCATTACGAGCAAAGATGCAAGGATCCGTTTTTGACTGATCATATCCCATTGATATGAGTATATTCGTGAGTTTTTTTGTTAAACAGATTGCTGCTTTGCTTCAGGTCGTAGATTGCACGCTGCAGCCTGAGTACCTTCCCTGGTGGCATGTTTGACAATCCTCCTGGTATTCTTATGTATATTTCATCTTCTAATTCTGCCGTTAGGGAAGCTGTACCGACGTCAAACTGGTGCAAATACAGCTTCTCCTGGGCTGCAATGCTCAATACTGTTCTGAGTCCTTCTGTTCTGGCAACTGGACTGAATATTTGGTCTGCTGAATAGTATTTTCCTTCTTCTTGAAGAAAACCGCGAATAACTAAACGTGCTTTGTAAACTGTTGTGTTGTTTTGTGGGTCAACCTTTTTGCGGAATACCCATTTGCTTTGTATTGCCTTTCTGCCGTCTGGCAGATCTGCCAACCTCCATGCTTTCAAGTCTTTCATTGCTTGAAGCTCTTTGTCTATCGCCTCCATCCAAAGCTTCTTTTGTGGGCTTCTCATCGCTTCAGTGTAGCTAGAAGTCACGTTCTGGTCTGCCGCTTCCTGCACGGCGTTGCCTTCAGTGTTTCGGTCATCGTCCGCTTCGTGAATATTCGCTTCAGCTCTGTATCTCAGCGGACGTCTAATTTGTGACCTGGGCCTCAACCACTGGCGTAGCCAGGGGGTGGGGGGGCCGAGGGGGCCATGGCCCCCCCCCCAAGATTTTTGGATCGCCCATAGGGCTCCATGTTAAAGCTCAGCATCATCGTCCGTTGGCCCCCCCCCAAGACAGTGCAGAAATGGTCTTGGCCCCCCCCCAAGAAAAAATCCTGGCTACGCGCCTGGCCTCAACACTATCTCATTTTCTGCCTCTGTGTCCGAGTCGCTTAGCTCTGGTTGTTCTCTGTATCTGAGTGGCGCTCGGATGCTTGACCTGGGCCGCAAGTTTCTAATATTCTCCGGTCTTTCATCCGGTTCTCGCATCTCGCTTGCCACGGGCTCATTCTCATTATGCTCTGGTGCTTCTTCCGCCCCAGATTCATTTGACTCGTTGTGTTGAGTGTAACGAACCCCAGAATTCTGAATCTCATTGTTCTGCAGTTCGTTGGCCTCATTTTCTGGAACCTCACGTTCTCTGAGCAATGGTGCTTTCAAAAATGTTACATCTTTCGTTGCCACAACGCTCATGGTTTCTGGGAACCAGATGCGGTATCCCAGTCCATGTGGGAGAAAACCGACGAGTTTTCCGAAAATTCCTCGTCTATCCAGCTTGTCCCTGATGTTATGAACAGAGGCGTCAGCTCCGAAAGGCTGAAGTTTGCCTACTTCTCTCTGTAGAAAAAACTCTATCTGTAGAAAATCTCGTATGCAGTCTTATTCGTTTCCTTGTTGATTGTTACAATGTTCAGTACGTCTACGCAATAATTTACGGCCTCTGCCCAAAGGAACTTTTTGGACTCCAGTCCGGCACCGATCAGAACTGCTCTCGCCAAGTTGATTATGGTACGATTACTTCGTTCGCTTTGACCATTCTGTCTTGGGTTTTTAGGGCATGAGAAGGTCTGCTCGGCACCGATTTTGTTTAGTAAAGCTTTTACTTGTTCATTCATGAATTCTCCTCCTCCATCAGAGTGGAATCTTTCTATTTCTCTGTCCATCAGGTTCTTGAACCTGTTCACGTAATTTTCAATGCATTCGATGGCTTTATCTTTTGTTTTGAGAAAATATACCCTTCTGAATTTGGAGAACTCATCCGTGATCAACAAGAAGTGTCTTGCATTTGCTATGGATGGGGTCGACGGACTGCACAGATCAGCAGTTACCGTGCCAGGCCTCTTGGCCTTTGCCTCAATGGGCCTACTATGGTATGAAAATCTTGTTTGCTTCGCTGCCATGCACGTCTGGCATTGGCTTAGGTCATCATAGTATTCTATTCTCTGTAAGTCGATAAATCGCTTTACGTAATCCTTATTTATGTGAGCGAGCAATTCATGTATTCCTTTAAGACTTGGATTTGACTCTTTTTCTTTTGTCTTCCTGCCAGTGATGCTGAATCCTTGACCAGATTCCATCGGGTCTTCCATTTCTTCATCAGGATCGCTTGCTGCGATTTCATCCTGGTCGCTCGCATCATTTTTCTCGACATTCAGTCGATAGAGACCATTCACTTTGGGTACTTTTATCTTCAAGTCATTCTTGGTAATTGTGAGTTCATTTTCGCGAAATCCTACTTGGAAATTCTCATCCGTAAGTTGGCTTACCGCTAGCAAGTTTTTCCTGATTCCAGGAACGTAAAGGACGTTTTCTAACTCTAGATCTACGTTCTTCCTTTCTCCTCTAACGGTCAATCGAATCGCCCCCTGTCCGAAGACTCGCAGGCGTTGAGAGCTACCCAACTTGACCTCCCGGGTGTCAGAGTTATTAGAGAATTGCGTAAACCATTTCTTAGAGTTTGTAATCGTGTGACTTGCACCACTGTCTACCAGAAATTGGTCGTTCTTGAAATCTTCCTTATGATATTGAGTTAAGAAAGCTTCCGCCACGTTCGCTCTTGGTTGTGGTGGCCTCGAGGTTCTTGGTGGACCAAAATTTCTCCTAGGTCGGCGACAGTTACTCTTGTAGTGTCCTCTACCTCCGCAATTATAGCAGCGTACATTTCGCCTATTCTGTCCGGCATTACTTGCACCTTGAATATTTGCTCCTTGACTACTTGTTCCTTGATTGCCTGCTCCTTGTTGGTTCTGAGTTTGATTACCTCTGTTGTAATGAGGTCTATAGGAACCATGATGCCTATAGGGCCGCCGACCGAATCGTCGGTTCGGACCGCCTCTATTGCCTATTCTCATTTGAGAGAAAAGTGCTGTAGCCTGGCCTACTTCTTTGTCTGGTCGTTGACGAACTGTTTCAGCTCTTATTATTTCCATCAAACTGGAAATGTCTTTGTCACCATCTGATCTTGCTGCCCAACCCATTCTCAATGGTTCCCAAGATGCGGGTAAGGCATTTAGCAATTGTTCTGTCTGGACTTTCATGTCCATGGTAACTCCAGCTTCTACGAGATCCGTTTGCAAGCTTTTGAATGCTTCCAAGTTCTCATCGACGGTTTTGTTCTTCGCGAACCTGAATGTCATCACCTGGGTGATTGCTGTTCCCTGACGCAGGGATGCCTTAGTACCGAATTTTTCTCTAATCTTTTTCCATATTTGGTCAGGAGTGACAGTTTCAGTTCTACCATAGAATAGCTGAATGATCAGTTTGTCAACGATAGACGTGTAGAGCAAAACTCGACCTTCGTCTACTGCTTGTTCATATTTCTCTTGCAGAGGCTTTTGATCATCTTCGAGGGCTGTCTTGCCCGTTCGAATCTTTTGCGGAGTCAGCGTGCCATCAATGACTTGCCATACGTTCTTATGCTGTTTTAAGAACACTGGCATCAAATTCTTCCAAGATACATAGTTATTTCCATACAAATCCAGGACGACTGGGCAAATTGAGAACTTCGATTTTTCCGAGGCCGTCATTGTCCTGGAGTATTTGAACTACCTGTTCAACAGCGATTCTTGACTTACTCTATTTTGCTGCAGATTCGATGCTCGTGCTGATAACGTGTTTGATTTTCACTAAACTCAGTAAAGACACTCGGCCACTCTGAAGAACCTCACACCAGTGAATTTATTCCAAGCAAAATCTTCTTTATGTATTCTGGGTATCTGTGGAGAGGGTTGACTGTAAGCATCCTCTTGGTGCTACCTGCGTAAGCCGTTTACTATGACAGAGCTACGTGAACCTATATTTCAACACGAAGGACGAACGAACAGTTTTTGGGTATTGTCCCCATGGCAAATAATCTCTATCGTTGGATATAGACCGTGACGAAGAATTTGATTGACGAGTTTATTGAGTTGTTATGTTATCCGGGACGGATGGAGGTACTTGGTATGGGAAGGTCTCCAGTTATAGTTCCAGTGGTTCTAAGTCCTTGACACTGCCTTCGGAGACCCACCATTGAAGTAGGTCTGATGTAGTGGGGTCTTTTTCGGGTGTCTTTATCGTAATGATTGAATCGGTGCCGGTTGACAGGAAGTGATGGTCTCCGATAGTTTGCACCATTGAAGTAGGTCTGATGTAGTGGGGTCTTTTTCGGGTGTCTTTATCGTAATGATTGAATCGGTGCCGGTTGACAGGAAGTGATGGTCTCCGATAGTTTGCACAGTAAGGTTTTCGAAGAGGACGCATTCGCCCTCACGGGGATCCAGGACGCCTATGAATTCCCCCCGAAGGGTGATGGTGGTGAATTTTTCTGTTGTGGTGACAAGAACGACTGGTTGGGTGTCTGGAAGCGTGGGTAAAGAGTGGTTCCGGTACTGAGGATAAACCTTTAGAACTAACGCGTGGATCGAGAATTTGTTCTCGGATATTGTCAGAACGTTAGGGGTATGATAGGTGTCGGGTATATCCGAACTTCGTTGTGACGAGGAATGGGATGGGTTTTTATATCTTTGGGTATTCGAGGTGGGTTTCCATTGGACAATTGGGTTCTCGGTGTCGATCGCGGTAATTTGGAACAGCACGCGACCGAAACCTTGTAGCGAGCGCAAGGTCCGGGGAACGGTTTGCACGGATCGAGTGCAAGTATTTTCGCGTGGTGTCCGTGTAGCGTGGTTTTTGTTGGCGCGGTGGTCATCGGTACGGTTTTCGTCGGGAGTGATTTTCGGGGGTGGCACCCAGGTATGGGGGCTCCCTCCGTAAAGATTCCGCAACGACCTCCTCTGAGACTGAGACCTGAAGTTGGTAGTGTCTCCGACACTACCGTTTGGGGGGACGGGAAACCCCCGCTTGGGGAACTTTGATCGGTGGGGATGGCTGTGACACGAACGGGATGAATATCAGGAATGAAACGGGAACGAAAGGGTTGGGGAGAATGGTGAAAGACGAGCCTGTAGAAGGAGTGGGAACGATGTGTTGAGTTTATTTATCTCAGGTGAGTGGGGTCGCGGGTTGAACTTCGATATCGTGGAATTCGGTATAGATGCCCTTTGTGGACCACCAGGTGATGAGGTCCGCTGATTCTTTGTTGTCGGTCGAGGTGGTGATGGTTATACGGGTCGACGGGGTGGATGAGAGACCCCGTTTCCCTCTGAAATCTCGTATTTCGACGTTCTGGAAGAGGGCACAGTGGCCTTCATTCTCGTTGATGGTTCCGGCAAGGGGGTCCCATAGCGTGACCGAGACGGACTTTTCCGTTGGATCAACCACTGTCAGCAGTCGTCGTCGACGGGTTTGACCGTCCGTGCAATTGATGTCTGAATCCGGCTGAATATCGCATATCACGACCTGAACTGTCACTAATTTTTTTTGTGGCAGGGGTTGTAGGTCCGCAAGGGCGTGTTTGATGATCTTTAGGGGAGGAAGGCTCCCATCTGGGATCTGATCAATTCTCGTGAGCTGTAAAACGGGTGTGGGAACCTGGTAAGCAGGAGCGAGAATTTCCGTTTTCAATGGAAGGGATACGGGTTACTGACCTTTTTTAAGACTAGTTCGTGCGGATGGTCAGTAGGGTTGAACTTGTGGTTTGCTGTGCGGACTTCGAAAATTGTTATAGCGATGCACTTTCCGGGTTCGATCTGATCGTACAGACCTTCAATTTTTGATGGGTTTCCGGCGGCGACAACGTTTATCGCGCCTGTTGTGTCCTCGATGACAAAATTGAAGATTTTTCCCGTTGCGTACTGACGGAGGGGGCTTTTTGTCGAAATCCTGCTGTGGATGATTCCGCCGGTAACTTTCGGGGTGAGGTCTGCAATGTGACGCGTCGCTCGTGGTCGGTGGTCTCCGTCGGGTGAGGATGGGGTTACGGTGGGACAGTCGGTGGCGGTGGACGGACCGGGTTCATTTGTGGTGGATGTTGCCTGGGGTTTGATCCTCTTCGGCTCCGGGGATGATTTTCCGACGAGGAGGTTTTCCAGAGTGGATGGAATCGGGTGTCTCTTATTTCCGGGTCGGGTGGTAGTGTCTCCTTGTTCATGTAAGCGAGGCAGGTCGTGATCTCCTGAAGGATCCGACATATTCTCGGGGATGTGTGTCTACTCTTCGCCGAGACAATGAGAGACTTCGTTGTGTTTGGGCTTTCGTATTTCAATTATTCGGGGATGGGGGTGGTCATTCTAAAGGATCATGGAGATAGTATGTAGTAGTATTGATGGGAAACAAATTTTTGAAATTAGTCTGTTGGGAGTGAGGGAACTGACATGACATACGGAACGGAACGGGTTCGAATAATATGTTTGGAGTGACTACAACTTTGATTCACAAGTTGTGATTGTTAAACGACGAATTTCTGTAATCTTTTGTCAGCAAAATGCCGCCCCCTCGAGAGTGTCGACCGGGGCGGACCGCCCTCCCGTCCCCCCCTAGTTACGGTGGTGAGTCAGGACGGCAGTTGTGGAAATAACTGAACTTATTTGATTATTTCGATCATTGAAGATTTTATCGCTGGTTGAGCATTTCCATGTTATCAGTATTTTAGTTGTGAACTCGTAGGCTTTCCGGGTTCTTCCGGTTTCTTGGTGGGTAGAATTCGGTAGATGGAAGAGGAAAAGGCGAGCGTGCCTGAGTGCCGCCCGGGGCGGACCACGGAAAATTTGGAAAATTCGAAAAATGCCGCCCCCTGGAAGCAGCAACCAAAAAAACGACCCGCTATAGGGCATAAGTCAGCAAAATGCCGCCCCCTCGAGAGTGTCGACCGGGGCGGACCGCCCCTCCGTCCCCCCTAGTTACGGTGGTGAGTCAGGACGTCAGTTGTGAAAATAACTGAACTCATTTGATTTATTTCGATCATTGAAGATTTTATCGTTGGTTGAGCATTTCCATGTTATCAGTATTTCGTTCATGATCTTATGCAGATTCGTATTTCTTATATGATATTTTATTGAATACCGGACGGTGATAAGAGAAATATGAGATGTATGGGTGGCACTCCAGTGTTATGCCTCTTGAGAATGTCAAATCAATGCATGTTCTCCAAGAGTTGTTTTTTCGTCGGTATTATTTTTCAATTCGAGTTTCCAGTGTTTCGCAAGAAATTTGATAAGTTTTGGTAAGGTGAGATCCGTTGTGTTGAAATCCCCCATGACGATCAAGGGCAGATTGTTACGATCTAGAGGTATAGAATCACCGTATTTTCCTATGCTCTGTTTTAAATAGGATTTCAGTTCCCGGTATTGGGTTTTAACATGGACGTACACCGCCACGAGAATGAATTCTGGTCCGTTCGACACTTTGATTTTGGAGACCGATATGTCTGCCACGTGAGAGGTATTCGGTGACGAGGATCCGAGTTGGGGATGATCGATACTTTGTATTTCCGCCGTCAACGTTGGATCATTACGACGGTATACGGCAACGCCACCTGTCCGCGATTCGCAAGGTTGTTGATAGAGGAAATGGAAGCCGCCAATCGTGATCGGTGTTCTGGTTTGGAGCCATGTTTCCGTCGCAACTAATATATCTGCTCGTGATAGAAGCGCATCGGTTGAAATATCATCTGCATGAGCTGTATGCCTTTGTACGTTCATATTCACCAGAATGAGTGACGGATCGTTCCGGTCTTGTGGATCCATAAATTGTTGGATTTCTTTCGTTATGGTTGCCAAGGGATGATTCGCTAATCGTTTATATTCGTCCCGGACTTCTTTCGTCTGCGGTGATTGTGAGCCTTGGGCATGGTAAAACGGTAATATTAGTAAGATATAGTCCTTCCAGACTTGTTACTCTACTGAGGGCTACGTATAAAAGCTGTTGTTTATGATTTTTGTGGTAATCGTAGACGACCTCGGTGAACGTACCTCCCTGTGATTTATGAATGGTGAGGGCACATGCGGGTACTATTGGGAAATGTAGTCTCCGACATTAGATATTTAGTGTCACCGGCACGTTACTTGACCGAACTTCGATTGGTACCCATCGTTCACTCAATATTCTTGGCTTAGTACGAACATGTGCTTTGTACTGCAGTTCCAAAGTACAGCCGATGTGGTCCGCGTCGAACTCCAACCAAACACGTCTTGAGTCCCCATCGCGATTCGTACTTGAATAGTATTCCATGTGACGAATTATACCGATAGCTCCGTTGACAAGACCATCCTCTACTTTGATATTGACTGTCAGCATATATGGATAACCTTCCGCAAATTTTAAACAGTACGGAAAACCACCGGTCTCTTTGGTGTCCATCTTGTGTACTTTTGTGATCGCTTCCCGTTTTTCTTCATCGGATTTGAATCCCGTGTAGGTGTGGGAGGCCAGGGATTGAACGGTAGTTTCTATATCTGGCATCACTGTGGTGTTGTGGTTATCGACGTCTGAATTGCTGAAATATAATCTGATTGTCTTGGGAGATAGATTCTCACTGCACCAATCGCGTGTTCTGAAACGAGACTGAATTACACCTGTCTCCTCGACGGTCAATGGATCCCCAGAACCGATTTTCGTCAAGAGTGTTGAAAACAGTAAATTATCCTGTCGCATGACCCTCGCGAGGGGGAAATAATCCAGGGTTCGCCATAAGGTTATTCCTCCGATGGAGTTGTGGATCGGGGTGTAGACCGGGGCTGCTCGAACAGGGGGGAGTTGTTTCAAATCCCCACAAGCAAAGATATCCATACCACCGAAGTACTTTTCGAAGACCCCTGTCATCGCTTGCAATCGACTGTTAATAGAATTGAAGATTGATGAAGTGCACATACTTATCTCATCAACAATTACACATTCCACATTTCGAAGAATATGCCTACATTGCTGTAAAAATTCTGAGGATAATTTATGTGTTTGTTTCGAGATCGTTAACCGAAACGCAGCGTGTACCGTGACGCCGTCCAAATCTACTGCAGCTTTACCAGTTGTCGCAGTTGCTATGTATGCATTATTTATAGAGTTATGCTGTGTGCAATAGCGATTATAGGTCTCCATCATGAGCTTGAGTGTGAAAGTTTTACCGCAACCCGCCGGTCCGGTGAGGAAAATCTGAATTGGCTCTCGATGGGTCGTGTGTAACCGATGTATGACTTCGAGAATTAATTCACGTTGTCCAGGGTTGGTCTTCCGCATCGCACACAATAATCTTCCTTACTGAGAACATTACTTCTCCGTCTCACGGCGCTCATGGGGCTGTGTACTGTAGAGTCCAGTAAATCATCGTCGTTGACAGGTACGTCGGGTACGCTTCCAAGATCCGTCAGGTCAATAGTGATCTCTCTTCCTGAATAATTCCGTTTAGTCTCTATCGCGTTTATGAGTTCATCCATATCCGGACTCGCCTCGAATTCTTTCCTCCGTTCCTGAATTATTTGTTCGTTGGCGTCGTATATCTCGATGAACTTATTACGATCGAGAATGTCGACCAACTCGTTGCGGAAGGGAATATGCAAAAGAACCATTTCACGTTTCCGATTCAGTAAATCACTTGTATCGTAATTGCGGTACCGTAAGATTCTGCTGATTTCTCGGAGTCTGTACTCCTGAACTTGTGTTCCATCGACAATCCCATCATTCTCGCCATCGTCAACAGGATACATATCGTCATCAACCTCCATATCGTCTTCCTGTTCGATCGTTCTTCTTCTCTCTTTCCGGGCGTACCACGCACCAAATTGCGCCAAAGTGACATTCATTTCATTTTTTTTTTCATTTATTATGGTCTATGCAAGTGTAGACAGCTTATCGACCGTTTGAATTGTAATATCACAGGCTAAGTAAATAAGTCCTGAGCTGTCGCTTGAAGCCAGGGTATGCCGAGGTGGAGCGAATCTCCGTCGGTAAGGAGTTCCAGGCTAGGGCGATCTGGCGGCAGGGCGACGACTCGGCGAGTCACCGAATGGGTCGCCCAAGTGGGGGAGTAGCAGTGTTGTACAATAGCAGATTCGGGAGCATGAAGACTTTGCTCGCTGACGATGATTGTGTAGTGCTGGAGGGAAGAGACCTCAACGTGGTGGCCATGTATGTGAAACCACCTCAAAATAATGAACGTACAACCGAGTTGGAGGAGAAACTAGTTCGTTGCCTACAGCTGGTGTCGGGAAAAGGGAAAACGATCCTGGCCGGCGATTTTAACGTGAGAATCGATCGACCTGACGAGTCCAGAACTCTTGTCTTCCTGGAAACACTGGCAGAGTTTGGGTTTTGGGTTGCAAGCGACCCCGACTTCCTTACATTCAGAGGGCACATGGGTTCGTCAGCTATCGATTTATTCGCGGTGAATCTGGTTGCGGCCGAAGTCGAGTATGTTCGAGACGAGCATAGCCTGAAAGAAGGCGGACTCCTCACAGCACATTTGCCCGTGTGTATACGAATCCGATGCCCGCCCCGAGCGCCCCGGCCAGTACAAAGGAAGTCACGGCCGTCGAGGAGGGTTGACCGAAACGGACTGTGCGCATCGATTGCTCCTGAGAACATGATTCGACAGGATGAGAACATCACGGTATACTGTAGACGGATCGTCGGTCACCTCCGTGCCTGCATAGAACCCGCTGCACCGCGGAGGGGCCGTCCATGGTGGACTCAGCAGTGCTCAGAGGAGAAACGGCGGCAACAACAGGCAAGGATATTGTGCGAGATACAACCATCAATGCAACCGCTGCTCGCCACGACAAAGAGGGTCTACCGGCAGACTCTGCGGCAGGCAAAGATGGACTATCTTCAGATGAAAGAGATGATACTCCTTGAGCGAGCGAGAAAACAACCTTATGTGTGGCTGAAGCATACAACAGCGGCGAGGCCTACGTGCCCGGTGGAACGCGATCTGCTCCAGTCCCATTTCCGGGACATATTTGCTGCGAGGGACACGACTCCCAGGGGGCCCCCTGTATCCGTGGAGGTCTGGCCGGAGCCGGTTCAACGCGAGCGAGAGCTGCTCGGATCGGACTTCACGATAGCCGAGGTCTATGACACTGTGATGAGACTTCCTCGAGGAAAGGCGTGTGGCTTTGATGAGATCTTCAACGAACACCTCTCCGACGCAACAGTTCTGATCCCGATCTGGACGGCACTCTTCAACGAGTGTCTTCGGAGAGGCGAGGTGCCTGTGGACTGGAGAGATTGTCTCACCGTCGTCATCCCCAAGGGGAAGGGCTGCCCCGCGGATCCCAAGTCGTGGAGGGGAATATCGAAGAAAAGTTGTGTATACAAGCTACTATCAAAGCTACTTTGCCAGCGATTGACTTTCTACCTCGAGGAACAGAGCGCGATCCCTGATGAACAGCACGGTTTCCGGACCGGCAGGTCCACCGAAAGCGCTTGTGAGATCCTGTTGAGCGAAATTGAGAAAACCCTGTCAAAACCCCGACAGCCGCTCTATGCCTTATTTGTCGACTTTAAAGCAGCTTTTGATACGGGTTCGAGAACGCTTGTGATCCAGAAGTTGGCAGACTATGGAGTCCCGACGAATATCCTCAAACTTCTATGTGCCATATTGCAGAAGAATAGGATTTTTGTGGACGATGGTGTCACTGTCCGGGAGCCCATCGAACAAACAACTGGGTTCGCCCAGGGCGATAATTTGTCACCTTTGCTCTTTGCCGTTTTGATCGGCGACCTCCCAGAGACCATCACGTTAAGACACCCATCGGTCAAGGTCTTATGCTATGCGGATGATCTCGTGATGTTCGGGAGAAGCCGATTCCATCTCCAGCAGGCGACAGCGACTCTCTCCGAGTATGTTGCACGGGTCGGACTGGTGATCAACGAGGCCAAGACTGAGGCCATGAAGTTCCGTAGAGGTGGCAGGTTGGCGAAAACCGACGGAATCAGATTGAATGGAAGCGACGTGAGATATGTGAATCATTTCACGTATCTTGGTAACACGTTTACTCCATCGGGTGATTGCTTCGCCAAGCACATCCGCGATCGAATCAGGAAGACGCTCATCGCCTCCTCATCGATCGAAGACCCGCACAAACTGTCCCTTGAGACGGCCATCAGGCTTTTCGCGTTGAAACTGGCACCCACGGCAGCGTATGGCATTCGAGTGCTCTGGGGGCGCCTCACATTACGCGATCTCCGGGAGATCGACCGAGCTAAGCCGACGTTTCTGAAGCGTGTACTGGGAGTTCACCGAAGCACCAGGAATAGGCTGGTGTACCTTCTGGCGGACACAAAAAGCTTCATTGAAGACCTGGTGGAGACCTTCGGTCTCAGTCCGACGTCTGCATTCAACGACTTCAAGGCCGAGCACATGGAGAAAGCTCTCAAGGTGGACCCGGCGTTTTTTGAGACTCCGGCTATGACAGACCCAAGGTGGAAGGAAGCGGGTCGCAGCAATCGACACATAATTGTCAAGTTCTCGGTACACGGTTACCACCATACAGTCTGCACGACAGAACGCTTCCACGAACCGTCAACTGATTGCTCCTGTAAATTTTGCGGAAAATATTGCGAAAGGTACCACGCAATCCATTGTATGTCGTTTCAATCTCTTAGCCAGTTGGATAACGCGGGGCGGCGTTAGACTTTCACAGAGGAATGTATGTACGAGACTGTATATACTGAGTACTTATGTATTTTAAACTAGGTATGCAACTACGCAGTCTGCGTGAATAAAACTATATGATGATGACTCGGCGAGTCGCGTCCTAGTCCTCAAGACTTTGAGATCAAGTGGCTTGAAGCGGCGCACAGAGGTGACCGTCGGAGATGACAGGCAGAGGAAGGGGGGCAGTTGGCCCCTGCGCCCGAGGTAGGCTATGCAGGACAGACGGTAGACATAGAGTTGTTGCAAGGACAGAAGACCAAACTTTTTATAGTAATGGTATACGGACGCGCGGGGTGGTATTCCCAGGACGGCTCGAAGTGCGTTTTTCTGGATTGAGTGTAGCGGCGCAAGCAAGCTCTTAGGAGCTGCACCCCATGAGCAAATGCCATACGTGAGAGTGCTCGTGAAGAGAACACGGAGGACGAGTAGGAGCTGAGACCGGGCAAAGCCCAGCCTGCGCAAACGGTGGATACAGAAGACTACAGAGTTGAGTTTTTTAGCAAGGGCACTGATGTGGACTTTCGAGGACAAGTCAGCTGCTAGGGTGACACCCAAACACTTGGCCCACTCGGAGGGGACAAGATCAACACCGTCCCATCTAATAGGGAGAATCAAGGAGGGCGTAGGGCGGTATTTAGGCGAGAAAAGGACTAGCCTGGTCTTGCTCGCGTTGACCGAGAGTCTGAGAAAGCGGAAGATAGAGGAGATTTGCTCAAGATTCTCCAGCGAAGGAGGACGCTCCTCATATTCTTGGATGAAGGGTTTGACCCATATATTTGTACTACTATCCTGGGGCAGATTTTCTGCCTCCATAGTTGATTTTCGTTTTCGGGCTTTGTATCGTTCGTGAACATTCATAGTGAGGATGGAAATTGTTTTTCGCGATGCCCAACTCATAGGTTGACGTAATAGGTACCACGCCGCTTCTTGCGCGGACATTTCCACACTGTTAAGAACTTTGATACCGACCCTTGTCATGAGTTGTGTTTGATCGTATTCAGGATTTTTCTCATGAATTTTCAGGAGCTCTCGATGAAGCTTACTCATCCCTCTCTCTGACTTGTTAACATAGTCGACAACGTAGGCCGCACATGAGAACGAATCGAGTATAACCTGTAGATCCGTGTTAGAATTGAATACGGACGATACCCAAGGATGAAAAGTATTGATGAGAATTTGTGTCATGTCTCTCTTGAAGATCACGGTCGAACGTTTTAATGTGGACCTGATCAGGTCCATGTATGAGTCGTAATCACATCGTATATCTTCTAAGAACGAATCAATTGAATCGAGTAACAAACGGTTTATTTGCCAGTTATGGCGTCTTTTGGTTTAAAATATGTATAATTCTCTTATATACATGTTCAGAACGGCTGTCTATCTTTGTCCCAATCGATGCTGTCGGCTCGTGGGCAGTCATAAAGGTGATACTCTTCACAATTTCCGAGACACAGAGTGCACTCACAGTTTTCGTCAATGTCGTGGTATCTTCTGCCTCTGCTACATATGAGGAAGTGATAACCATGAATCGCACCTCTCGCAAGACGGCTTCTTTTCTTGCAAGCGGCGGATTTCCACCAATCCTGAGACATCGCTGGGGTTCTGAAGAACTTCTCGGGGATCTCTGCTCTCTTGATCGCGTGGATTTCTCTGAGTTTCTCGAAGGCGGCTGTTTTCCTAAGCTTGAATCTCTCGTACAGTTGCTCCGTGAACATTTCTGACCCTGATAGCATATAAACAAGTCTGTTTCTCGAGGTTCGGTGAACCCCAAGTGCCCGTTTCAGATAGGACGCTTTGAGTTTGTCGTATTTCTCAAGTTGAGGCACTGTAAGGTGATCCCACACGATCTGAATGCCGTAAGAGGCCGTGGGAGAGATCTTCATATCGAAGAGTGCGAGAGCCGTGCTGAGCGACAGGTCAGTTGGCTTCGGGATCGAGCAGAAGGCAGCTTTGGCCTTCCTCAGCCGTTCTTCCACGTGTCGGGCGAACGCCGTTCCTCTCTTGGAGATCTCAATTCCCAGATAACAGAACCGGTCGACTTTCTCTATCAGCTCTCCGCCGATGGTGAAAATGTCGCCAGCGGACGAAGGACCTCCGTTTCCGAATTTCATGGCCTTGGTCTTTGCAGTGTTCACGATTAGTCCGTTTTCTCTCGAGTATTCGTTGAGGGTCGCAAGAGCTTTTTGCAGATATAGGCGTGATCTTGAGAACAGAACGCAGTCGTCTGCGTACAGAATGGATGATACAAGGTCGTGTTTGGAGGTGATTGTGCTTGGTAGGTCACTGAGAAGGACGGAAAACCAGAGCGGTGATAAATTGTCGCCCTGGGCAACTCCATTCGTTTGCCGGAAGGGAAGCAGTTCGCTGACTCCGTCCTCGATCGCCACTTCGCCCTCCTGCAACGTCTGTGCGATTAGTTGCAGCATGTTCCCGGCGATTCCGGCCTGGGCTAGCTTCTCCAAGATCTTGGACCGCGGGGCTGTATCGAACGCCGATTTGTAATCCACAAAGATGGCATACAGCGGGTTGTTGGGCCGGCTTGTTGACCTTCTGATGTTGTCGAGTAGTATTTCACAGGCTGAGATCGTGGAGCGGCCTGGCGTAAAGCCATGTTGCTCTGGAGGTATCAGGTTCTTGGATTCTAGGAAGTCGGAAACACGGGCTGCTATGAGCGTGGACAGTAACTTGCTGAGTGAGTTCCTTTTCGCAATCCCTCTCCAAGCCGAGGGGTCCGTCAGATCACCTTTGTTCTTCGGTATGATGGTCAGCGAGCAGTTTCTCCAATCAGTGGGAATCCTTCCGGACCTAAGACATACGTTCAGCAAAGCCCCGATGTGGGGAATGATCGCTCCGCCCTGCTGAAGATGTTCGTTCAGCAGACCATCCGGTCCGGGGGCTTTGTTTCTCGGTAGACGGGCGATCGCATCGACCAGCTCCCGGGTCGACCACGGGGCATTGAGCAAGTCGTGCTCAAGTTGCTCGTCCTCAGTTCTCACCCAGTGGATCGCAGGCACTGTTTTTGGGACGGTGTCCAGCGAGTTGAACATGCGAGAGAAGTGAGCCCTGAGAACTTCTGATGGTATCGGGCATGCTCGGGCTTGACGATCACGTTTCAGCCACAGGTAGGGCTTTTCTGCCGCTTGCACGATCAGCTTCGCCTCTTGAGTTTGCTGGTACTGCTTCCTCTTGCTTCTGAGGAGAGCTCTGTAGATACTTCGTCGTGTTTGGAGCTCGTCTGTGACGCCTGTTTTCGTCGAGTCGATTGTTGTCTTCCTGAGCGCTTGAAAGGCTTGGTAGCAATCTACGTCGAACCACGGTTTCGAACGTCTTGTCTTCTTAGGGCGGATACTGTTGCGCATGGTTTTTGCGATCACGTCGTAGGCTTCGTCCACGCTCTGTGTTTCTTCGATGCTCCGAATCGGGATTTCCTTCGCGTAGGTCAGGAGTTTTTCTTGGTCGAGGGTCGGGTTCGGCCTTTTCTTCTTGGGCTTCGCTTCCGTCGAGTGAGTTGCGAACGAAAGAGCGATCGGGAGGTGAACGGTCGTGCCAAACGTCTGCAGGTTTCTCTGGTAGCCTTCGTATGTGGCTGCTCCGTTCGTGATGAAAACATCGATGACTGATTGACCTCTTTGAGATAGAAACGTCGGGGCGTTGATGTCTGTGTGGACGCGGAGTCCCCAGGAATCTAGGAATGACATGAGGGCTCTTGTCCGTTTGGCTTCGGGCTTGTCTATTGGTGCGTTGAGATCGCCACAGATCACAGTTGTGATGTCGTGGCGGATCCAGCTGGAGATGCTGACTAATCTGTCTTCAAAAGCTTCCAGGGATTCAGTTGGGCTTATGTACATGGCGATGAGGGCACAAGTGTCGGAGTTGATGACTACGGTGTCATCCTCCGCGTAGACGCACACTGCATTTTCCAGTGTGTTGTTGTATATCACAGTCACGCCCCCGCTGGGGCGACCTGGGCCTTCTCTGCTCCTCGCGAGAGACTGGGCGGTGTGAAATTGAGGAATCTGGACCGGGTGGGTTTCCCAAGATTCCGTGAACACAAAAACGTCATATGATTTCAGGCTGTCATTCGTTAGTATGGAGAGTTTACTGCGCAGTCCTTCGCAGTTCCATAGGCCAATGGTGCAGCTCGTCCTGATTTGTCTTGCTAGTTCGTCTCCATGGTGGCGGCGGGCCCGTTTGGGTCGTCCGCGGATATCACGGTCGTAGACAGCGTGCTGGTTTCGCTGCTGTCGCGTTCTGGGGAGAGCGCCGTTTCAATCTGTTCAGGCTTGGGTTGCCCTCCAAATGTTCGGAGTGCTATCCCTGGAAGCCACTTGTTCGGGTCGCATACTTTCTTTCCTTCTCCGAAAGCGGTCTCTATGACGTACGAGGAGAAGGTGGGATTCGGTGAGCGGCTTTTCAATCTGATAACTCTGATCACTTTCGTCGTTAGCGTGGATACGTAGCTGAGTATGTCGCGTGGAGAGGTGGTTATGGCCACTCTGGTCACAAAGATACGTTCGGTTTCAGGGAGTTTCTTCTCCGCTGCTGCGATAGGAATTGAGATGCCATCGGCTGCTGCTCCGAATGTCATCTTCCGCTTGTTCGGGGTGGAGTTTATTCCGGGGCGAGTTGGTTCCGGTCGACGGGGGATTTCTTCCACGCCAGACAAATCGGCCTGCTTGCCTGCCTTCGCGAATTTGGTCTTGAATTCGAATAAGTGCGCTCCCGTACGCTTTCGCGCGGTAGCCGTGCTTGGAGTGTTTGCTGTTGGTGGTTGATGACAGATGGGCGATGCGGCTGGCGTCTGAAAGAGGCCAGAGGTTCGGATACGAGACGGCATTTTGGGCGTTGAGGGGGTTGAGGAGGTCGGGAAGAGCACTCTCTCGGATTTGAGAAGCTTAATCTCAGCCCTCGCGTCCGAGAGGTCGCCCTGCAGGTCGACAACCAGATCAGTTAGGAACAGGACGCGCGCCATGACGCAAGCGAGCGTGGGTTCCGGTGGGACTCGGGAGCCCTTACCAGCGCAGTCTGAGCATAGTGGGCCTCCTGTGGAGTTTTCTGGGTCCGGGGCGCATGATGGGTGCAAGAAAGCGCCGCATCCCTGCCTGCAAGACCGAACTTTCTCGTTCTGTTTCACCCTTCAGTGACACTGATCGCACACTACCTCTGGATTCATCGTCGATCACTCGTTCGTTCGCTTTTGACTTAGCGAGTTCGGGGGGCCTGTCTCGGGGGTTGTTGCTCCTGGCGCTGGGCACTAGGTGTCAAGTTTCCCCGGAGATTTTCCAGGGAATAAACGGGATAAGAGCGGAGATGATGTCACCTGTTCAAGCTGTAGCAGACGACACTCCGAATCAATTGAATCATACTGCTTAGTTTCGAGTCGCGAACGAACATCCCCAACTCGTTCTTGGTACAGTTTGATTCGGCTGTCGTCTTTTGCCAACGGTATCAACACTCTGGTGCTTCGAGCTGGCCAATACGGGATATTGAAACGGCACTTTTCTTCTCCTCTCTTCGTACAAGTGAACGTGTGAACATGAGTATGATTCTTTATCATGTCGGGATCCTTCAGGTCAACCTTATTGACGCTACATAGGTCATTGATTAACTCTACGGTCCGTGGCATATCCTCGCTCAATGTCTCACAAGGGAAGTGTCAGACGCTAGGTTGGAGTTCCGCAACGAGAGTTGGAGGATGGATGCACACGACCTTCTGAACTGACATGGCGTCATCATTTTTTTCCAAATACATACGGGATAGAAAATATCTTGGTCGAATGAGTCTGACTCTCTATAGAAACCCCCATAGACAGAGCGCTCAAGCCGACGACGAAGTTAACCCATAGGAACTCAATGGCGCGCTCTATCCGGGATTCACTCATATATTTTCTCCCGCATTCATTTGGAGAAAAATGATTGGATCATGAGAGTCCGAGAGATCGTACGAAGTCATCCTGAGAATTTCGTTCCGAAACTCCAACCTAGCGTCTGACCCCTCCCTTGTCAGTTGGAGCGTTTTCAAGCCACAAGAGAATATGAGCGTGCGGCGAACCTCGGTTCTGCCACTCCATACGCACGAAATAATCCACTACACGGTGCTTTCCGAAGGGATTGTAGGACTTCTTTGTTTTGAGCATGGTCAACACAACCTGAACGAGCTTGTAGAAGTAAATGGCACATGTCACCGGGTCTTCACCCACCAGAACCGCACGTTTGTATCCATCGAGCTTGTGGAAAATCTGGTCTTCCCCTATGTCTGAACCAAGCTCCTTGAACACGGTAGACAGTCGATATGATATTCGCAACAAACGAGGCCACCGCGTCTCATTGGCACTTAGTGTCAGGAATACCGTGGGTTTACCGAGTTGACGTATCATCGCAAAGAGATCCCTCTTTCTGGAAATCCAATACTGCACCGAATCGGGGATGGTTTTCAGAAATGCCTGATTCAAGTCGATCAAACGTTCCACGAACTCACGATCCTCAATCATTTTTCTGGTAATGGATTCTGTCCCTTTCAAACATCGAAACATGTTTTGAATCCCATCACGGACGCGGAGACGCAGTATTTTCATTGCCATATAAAGCACGTGTTGAGGTGTTACTCCCCTCCTATCACTCCTCCGGATTTCGGACATACATTTCGTGTGCGGCGTAGACCTGACACCATCCAATATTTCACGACCACATCCGAGGTATATTCCTGGGAATGCCAACTCCTCTGAGTACCGATCGGATATCAAACTCTCTGGCCTTCGGTCTTGTCCAGGAGCGATGTCAAGACAGAAATCTTCATTGAATAACATCGTGTGCTGTCTCGCGTCGATCAGCTCCGATTCAGATGCAAGATTCGTATCTAGATATTCAATATTCTCATCACAACCGTCCGTGACATTACTTTCCTCGACCGTGTGTCCAAACACGGTCCAATCGACCGTGATATTATAAAGTTTGTAAAGGGGCTGATTGACAAGATACCGTAACCAAACCTCAACGGTCTTTTTTTTCACAAATCCACTGATATAAGATGATTTGTGAATGATATTCTTTTTCAAATTTACATTGAATACCTGATCATTTTCTAATGACCGCGGTAAACACCTCACCATACTGTCAACATCCACGGGCACATTGATCACCTGACCGACGATACCGTAAGCTCCGACCCACCGCAGACGTCGAATTTGCATATAAGGCCATCGTGGTGATATCAGTCGCTCGGCTATCGGATCCAATTCTGGTAACTCTGATGGTCTCTCCGGATATGCATACCCGTTACTCTTACTCATGGTCGGTATTTTGTTCCCACGACAAACTTTAAAACAATTAGTACATACCCGGAAGTCGGCCGTATTATCGTCAGGAAAGTGAACACCCAAGAAGTTCGCCATAGGGACAGTTACTGCCCTCAAATCATTCTTCATCCAGAGCCGGTCACAAACATCACATTTGTGACCAAACTCGTTCCCCAAAAAGACTTTCTCGAAATGACTGGTCGCAGACCACCAGGTGTCCCAACCTCGTGAATTCGATACCCTGTTCTCCATCGACACCTCACGACGTCGCCGACGAGACTCAGCCTGCCTTTCTCCCGCCGTTCTCGCTCGTTTCCTCGGATTCTCTCTTGCCTCAACCCTCGCCAATCGCCGTTTCGCGTTTCTGGCAGCCGGTTTCACCATGGTACTCAGATGTACCCAGACAATTTGACGATCTTCGTTATCACCCTCAGGATCACCTCGATCCTGGTCAATCTCTGTTGACAACGAAGTACGACCGAATTCTAGTGATTATAGGGGTCCGAAAAACGTGTCCAAACTACTACCCCCGCAGTCCGGTAAACGTGTATCCTCCATGGCTGTTTTTCGCTTGGACTGTACTTCAATAATACGTGCCGATTTCGGTTATGAGTCCAAGAATCCCGGAGATTTACCCGTCCAAAGTTGACCATTTTTCGTGACATCCTCCCATCGATCGACCCCTCTATCCGATCTTAAGGACGTTTCCCCGTCGAAAATTCCGGATCGCGTTAAGGACCGTCAGCTCGTCTGCTTTCGGCGTCCGTCCTAGCGGAGGGTCGCAGTGAACGTCTGGAGTTAGGACAGGTTAGGTTAGGTTTGAAACGCTCGAGAATGAGTCAGTGAACTCCACTGCCAAGTGGGGATGCGACGCGGATAATTTAGGACGCTTCGCGGCCAAGCCGACGTGCTCTGCGCTCCACCTGCCTCCGACGCGACCAGATCTCCCCGCTAAAACGGCTGCCATGAGCAGACCCCATACGGTCCCACGACGCCGACGTAGACCCACTCGGAATCACGCCGCCATCTTGCTCGCGGCCCAATGACCGAGCACCATTTGTACGAGTTCACTCTCCAACCCCCTTTTTCGCTGGTTTCTCCCCCCGCCATGATAGCAAGCGTTCGGGCGCTCTCCCCAGTGGCGTATCTAGGGGGGGCGGAGGAGGGGGGGGCGCCCCGGGCGGCACTTTCAAGGGGGCGGCATTATGAGCTTGTCGTGTCCACTGTCAAACTTGAATGGGGAAGAGCGATTGGGATCTGAGCTCTGAAGGCGTCAGCGCGGGTGAGTAAGGCTGAAAGAAACTCCCGGAAGTCGCGGAAAGCGTGGGAGCCGCAATTTTCAGAGTCCGCCGCGCTCTCCGGCGTCCTCTGCAATTTTCGACGTTCCCAGCGATGACTGAAGCGCACGAGAATTTGGACGTTCAGAACCAGGTGTCTCGTCGATGCCTCTCATTGTGTCGCTCTGTGAAGCGCTCTTGATCCCATTGCATGGATCGGTTCGATAGAGTCGCGGTAGAAGAAAATTGAGAACCGTTTTTGCGGCATCTCTGATTGAATAGCCACCTCCGGATTACCGCAGTGGCTCATTCGTCATCGAACATATTCACTGGTTCGAAGAAGACGATTTGGCGAAGGCGGAGCTCAGAGTTTTCTTGACCTCAATCAAGAACCTCAGCAACTTCAGTCATCCTGCAGAGTTTTGGCTTGCCTCGGCCCAACGATATCCGAGGTTTCCTCGAATCGCGCTTATTTGTCTCATGTCAGCGTTCCCGTCGCAAGTTGCGGTGCCGAACGCTCCTTCAGTCCTCGCTCGAAAATATTGCGAGATGATCGCCGAGGCATCGCCAACCTCGGATTGCCAGTCTACGATATTGTGTATCAATACGCCGGAGCATTCTAGCTCTGATGCAGGCGCGCCATCTTTGCGCAGATCGTGCGCACTCGGAAAGCTCCTCATTTCCCGATGCGTACGAACCAGGATCTCGTTGAAAGTTGAGCTCATTCCAGTATAAAGGAAGATTTCATGATCACTGAATAAGTTTGTCTCTGTGCCTCGGAATGATTGCGGTGGCACAGCTTTGCATCGAGATATCCGTTCTGAACGAGCTCGCTGCAAAATTTATATGATCGCATCACAATCCGCGATTCGGAGCGATTCCCGCAGTTTTCGCGATTCCCTGATCCGTTGCCGCGACTCGTCTGCGACTCTATCATTTTTTTACCGCGTTTTCGCGGCCCTGTTAATGAGTTCATGAAAGAGCGAAATTGACTACGTCACTTCATTTAACAGGCTGCCGAGTGAGATCATTACGACACAAGCCCGACACGGTTATGAGAGCATCGCATAGAAATTTTCCGCATTTTTCGAAAGAGGGTTTATGGTACTTTGTCCAAGGAAGGGGGCGGCAACCCAACTCTCCGCCCCGGGCGGCACTCTGGCTAGATACGCCACTGGCTCTCGCCCTCTATGTTTCGAGTGCCGCCATCTTGTGAGTTGTTCATCTGGCGCATTCCCCCTTGCGAATTGTTCATCCGACGTAGACCCGAAACCTGTGAGGAAACATTCTCCTGAGGGGGAACAGTCCTACATGAATTCCCAGATGTTTCGGAACTCATGGATCTTCGAAGGATCGCAGAACTGCATCGCAGAATCCCCTCACTGTCTTGCGGTTACAAGCGGTTGGAGCCGCGATTCGATTGCGGTCATTGCGATCAATAACTGGAAATTTCTTGCGGTGATGAACCGCGGTTGAATAACCGTCGCAAAGCCTAATTGTGACCAGCCACCTAAAAAGTACCCGACGCCATCTCGCAGCAACGAAACCCGACGTCGCCGACATTTCGACTGTGCAGGAGCTCTATGAGGCTATCGAGACCACGGATTTGCCCCTTTTCACACGTCGGAGGGACGGCCAACGGTTGCCGATTTCTTTCATGCCGATCTACAAATTGTTCTGCCCACAACGAGCCTTCTGATGCAGCTGTTCAGCGGAGCTGATGGCATCCACGCAGATGCAACCTATAAAATTGTTCCCATGAATCTTGCAGCGAACGAAATATGTCGCCAGTTATTCACAGTACATGGTAGTTGGGGCGAACACGTGGGCATGGTGACGAGTGCTCAAATGAAAGCCTGTTGTTTGGAAAACTGGATGCGAAGGACTTTATCGGTCAGCCAGTGCTCTCAGAGTGAAGACGCGTTGGTGTTGCGGGTTGCCGAGCCAATGAGCTCGTGTGCCGAGTACACGGCCTTTTATTCGTGAGTAGTAAACTACCTCTACGCGACTGTACGTGACATTACTATCACGACCCTGACCGGGCTCGTGACAACGCCCAAGCATACAATGTATCAGTCTGAGCCGTAGCTCAAGGACAACGGGAAACTCCAATCCTCAACACCTGTGATCGGGCATCCCATGAATGTACCCTGGGGCAACTCTCGCCAAAATATCGATTATGATCTGGTGGAATTACCAACGGAAGAAGGATGAGTCTGTCGCACACGACTAGGTAAGAAAGACACGTAGGGCTGAGGTGAGCCTCTTCACGGACGGTGCGACTTGCCCGTTCCAACTCTGTGGAACAAGTGACTCGACGAAGTGGACTCGGATTACTTATATCCGAGCCAACGGCGTCGTTGTCTCTGTGGAACGGGGAGTCGACCACTCCTCTGGGCTTTTATTCAGGGAATATAGAAAAATGAACATCGTGAATTGCAATCTGCTCGCGACAGAGTCATCGATGGAGCTTTCACTCAAACCAACCCCCATCGTTCTCAAACACGAGTTGCAGCCGTCTGGGGAAGCAGCGGCAAGCAGCTTTTGAATCATCTCTTCGCACGGTCGCGAACGCTTCCCGAATGTCACCCTTCAGATTTGGCTTCGCGAAGAAGACCGTTGAGCACGTCGCTCGCGAGTGGCGAAAACTTCGATTGCAAAGCCTAATTGTGACCAGCGAACGTTTCCAAAAAAACGCATTTTTGAAAACCGCGGTTTGGGGATAATCGCAAACCGAAGAGGCAAAACCGCGGTTAATATCCGCAGAAAAACTGCGCGTTCTGGAATATTTTTTTCTGCAAAGCAAAACCGCAGCGATAGATCAAGGAGTCCCATACTCGACATTTATCTACGCTACGTTGTTTTGGAATGTTTTCCTTGGGATGAAGATTGCATCCAGGGTCGACGGATTTAGACGAGCTCGCTGCTCTTCAAGTAACAACTTGACAACACTGAAATCTTGTTCTGGGCGAACATACGTTGGGGAAATGCTCAACAAGACATCGCGGCTACGAGTGAGAAAACGACTTTGGTCTCCCCCGTCCTTGTGGTGAGTGAGCTCTTTCCTCAAGGTTTCTTTCGTCGACGAACTGATTTTCTCCCTCGATGTAGCTGTTCGAATCCTGAGCATTGACTCCCAGGTGAGAGGAATCTGAAAAGAATGGGATTTCCCATGTTTTCAAGATTTTCCCTCTCGTTCGGCCGGCCAACCACAAGAAGTGCGAACAACCGGATACTGCCGGCATCTCTCGCAGATGTGCGGACACGTTGCGTAGAACGTGCTTCGAGAGAGCTTTGACAACATTTTGAGAGACTGAAGACATGAATATTGTTGGGGAAGGAACAGACAACGACGCTAGGTTTAGGGAAGATCAGAATAGATGGCGAATGACGCCTTTTATTGATAACGAAGAGCCTCGCGGAGAGGGCGAGACCCAACATTCCTCCCCGCGAAGACATGAGCCCCTAGAGGCCTAGGAGACCCCGCAGGGACGTCTTGCAACGCCGCGGCGGCTGTACTCGGCGTGATGGCTCGAGTGCTTCATCAACCGCCGGGCTCGGCTCAGAACTAGCCAGCTCGGAGTCTGGAGGAGCTGTGAAGTTTCCTTCAGCAGCGGCGCTTTCAGCAGCCGGCTCGGTGGGTTCCGGAGATTCTTCGGAGGCCAAAGGCGGAGTGACAAAACCGTCAACAGAACCAGAGTCTCCAGGAGGGCTGCGGGAACGCGGGGGTTCCGGCCAGCTGTCTTCGAGGTCCTGCGAAGCGTCCGGTGAAGGGGCGGCGCGAGACTTCCAAACTTGGTTGACATGGCGAATGACCGTCTTGCCGTTGAGATCGACTTGAACCATCGCCGCTCCCTGGTACCCCGTGACTCGGCCGACTACCCGGTTTCCGTTAGAAAGCTCGACTATCACCGCCTCCCCCCGACGGAAAAGACGGTGGCGCGCACCATGGCGTCGATCATACTGTCTTTTGAAATCTTTTTGATACCTTGAGAGGGGCCGGGAAACTCTGTCTTGCGGCCTGAGAGCATCAAATGGTGTCCGGACCTTACGTCCGAAGAAAACTTCCGCCGGCGACCTGTTATCGAGAACGGCGGCCGGTGTGTAGTTATAAGCGCGTACGGCGTCGTCCAGTGCGCTCAGAGGCGCGGCCGTTTCTAGGGACGACTTGATCGTACGGATCATCCGCTCCGCTTGCCCGTTGCTCTGGGGCATTCCGGGAGCACACCTCAAATGTACGACGTTGAACTCGGCACAGAGGCGTGCGAACACGGCCGACTGGAACTGACGACCGTTATCGGATACGATCGTCTCCGGCGGCCCAAAATGACGAAAATATGAGCGGAGGTAGGAGTCAATCGATTCTGCCCTGATATTTGGCAACCAATGGGCGTCGACATACCTGGAAAAACTGTCCACAAGGAGGACGAAGTTCTTCCCTCCTGAAGCCATCCCCAAATCGATGTGGACCCGCAACCACGGACCTTTCGCGGCGGGCCAAGGGGCGAGCGGCGCGCGAACCGGCTTCGCGGCTGTTTGTATGCAATGTTCACACTTCTGGACAACGCCCTCGACATCACGCAGCATCTGGGGCCAGAAAAAGTGCTCCCGCGCTAGAGCCTTCATACGGCGGATGCCTGGGTGCGCTCGGTGCAATTTCTGCAATGTTGCTGCCTGGAGAGACGTCGGCACGATGACGCGATCATTGCAGAGTAGAACCCCATCTACCTCACAGATGGATTCAGCTCGGAGGAAGAATGGCCGCAACAGAGGATCGTTCTTGTCGGACTCTTGCCAGCCATCTCGAACCCGTCTCAAAACCAACTTCAGTGTCCGATCTTGAGCGGTTGCTGCGGACAATTCTTCACGTGGCGTGCCTAGCGCATGCAACAGTAGTCCTTGGAGTTCGACCTCGATGGCGAGCACCTCGTCCATATCGCTACCAGGTCCTTCGACTCGGGCCTCCGAGATCAGGCGGGAGAGGGCATCAGCTTGCCTGAAATCAGATCTCTCCACATATTCAATGCTGAAGTCGTATCCGATCAAACGAAGCGCCCAATGTTTGAACCGGGCAGCAGTTCTTTCTTGGAGACCTCGCGTGTTCGACGGGTTGAACAACGCTACCAGCGGCCGGTGATCCGTCTGTAACACAAACCGCCTTCCCCAGATGAACTTCCTGAAACGTTCAACCGCGGTCACTAGGGCTAAAGCCTCCTTCTCAATCTGACTGTAATTACGTTGCGCCTTGGTCAGTGACTTTGACATGTGAAAAACGGCTTTTTCATTCCCGTCGGCATAACGTTGAAGTAAGACACCTCCGATTCCACTCTGACTGGCGTCTGCGGCGACGACTAGGACCTGTCGTGGGTCATAGTGTGTCAAGAGCAATGGTCCTGAGAGAAGCTCCTTGATTTAGGCGAATGCCTTCTCTTGAGTTGATGACCAATGGAAAGGAGTGTCTTTGGTGAGCAGGGCCCCCAGAGGAGCCTTGCATTGATGGAGGTTGGTCACAAACTTTCCGTAGTAGTTGACCATTCCTAGAAGGGACCGGATGTCCTTCTGATCTTTCGGGGTACGGAGGTTCTTGATGACGGCTATGCGCGACGGATCAGCCTCGATCCCTTTCGAGGTGACTATCATGCCGAGGTACTTGACCTTCTGGGCATCGAAGTTACATTTTTCGAGTCGGAGCCTGAATCCCCAGTCTTGAAGGCGCTGTAGCACTCGATTCAGGCGGAGGGAATGTGTGGGCGCATCCGGTGCCATCACCAAGATGTCATCGAGGTATACCAGGGTTCCCTCGAGTCCGGCCAACGCTTGCTCGATAGTTCGTTGGAAAATTGCGGAGGCGGTTTTGAGTCCAAATACGAGACGCGTGTATTTGAACAACCCACGATGCGTGGTTATGGTGGTCAGTGCTTGGCTTTCTTCGTCTAACCGAAGCTGTAAATACGCGTCCGCAAGGTCCAGCTGGGAGAAGACTTTGTTGCCAGTGAATCTTGTCATGACTTCCTCCATGTTGGGAAGTGGATAGTCGACATCCAACAGCGCGTCGTTGAGTCCTGTAGAGAAGTCTGCACACACTCTTATAGAGCCGTTCGCCTTCTTGACGACCACGATCGGCGTTGCCCATCCTGAATGGTCGACCTGCGCGAGGGTGCCATTCTTGAGCAACCGATCTAACTCCTGGTTGATGGGTTCCTGAAGGGCCAGCGGCACGGGACGTGGACGGAGGTGCACCGGCTTGACATTGTCCCTGAGGTAGAGATGCACCACAGTTTTAGAGCACTCACCAAGGCCCTTCTCGAACAGTTGCGGGAATTGCCCTTGCAGCGCGGTCGCAGAGATTGCGTTGACTTCCAACGGTGGAGCGGGCTGATCGATCTGCCAACGAAGCATCTCGAGGTTTAACAGAAGGCGACCACATAGCAGTGACGGCGCCCCTGAAGCAAGCACTAAGACTGGTTCCTTTGCCTTGAGGTTCTTGTGGCGGAACTGAGCCTGGAAATAGCCCTCCACACGCACTTCACCACCATCCACGTGCTTACACGACTCCCTAAACTGTGTCAGCGTCGGGGAACCTAGTTGCTCCCAGATGTCTTTGCCAATCGTGGAAATATCAGCACCACAATCTGCCCGGAAAGTGACTGGGATCTCGTTGAGTCGTACCGTCACATATGTGCGACCCTTGATGAGTTCTGCCTTCGTGAGGAGGTTGTTCACAAAAATTGAGTTAGCGGCGACACTTCGACAGACTTTCGCGATGTGTCCGACTCCATGGCAGAGGAAACACTCGGCTTCACGAAATGGGCAGGAGCTTCGCGGATGGTTGTCACCACAGCCTCCGCATGCCTGGGACCGCCTGAATGCCGTAGGCTTTCCTTCTTTTTTATTGGGCCTGGGACGTGGTTTAGACTTCGGGCGGGTCTGATTCTTTTCACGATTCTTCGGTTCCTGTCGTCGTCCTGCTTGCGTTCGAAGAGCAGCAATTTCTGTATGCCTTTCGCCTTCGATTGCAGAGCTGTTCACATCGATCCTTGCGTCTTTATTCCTTGTTTCATGTCGCTTAAGGATCTTACGGATATCGTCGACTGTGGCCTTCGGGTTCTCGTCGACCGTCTTCATGATGAGTGACCGTTGAGTTTGATACGACGGGTCCGGAATCTGGAGTAACATCACGAAAATCTTGAACTCTTCTAGTGTAAGGTCCTTGAAGGCGAATTCGTCTCCCTTCAAATTTGCACTGTTCGTGATCTCCTCTGCTGTCTTTCCGGGGGGCAAGTGTCCTCGAAGGAGGATATCGAAGCGACGGCGGAAGAGTGACTTTGTACTCCCGAACATTTCAGTGAGTAGTTTAACCAGCTCATCATACGGCAATGACTCGGGCTTCCTCGGTGAGGTTCGGCACCTCATCTGATAGTACTCGCTGGCTCCGAGAGCTCGTAATATCAGTTCGGCTCTTTCAGCGGGCGTACTGCAATGCGATTCGATGCAAGTCTGGTTCCTATCGAACCATTTTTCGAAGGTGAGGTCAGTGTCGGGGTCATAGTTGAACGGGCCGACCAGAGCTAAGACATTTTTGACGACGGCTGCTTTCGAGTCGATTGCACGCGTTTTCTCGGCTGTGAGTAGCTTGAGTGCTCCGATTATCTGTTCGAGGGTTTTCACTGAATCTCCCGTCATTGGTTCGGATCTCGGCTGCGCCAAATGTTGGGGAAGGAACAGACAACGACGCTAGGTTTAGGGAAGATCAGAATAGATGGCGAATGACGCCTTTTATTGATAACGAAGAGCCTCGCGGAGAGGGCGAGACGAGGAATGTTGGGTCTCGCCCTCTCCGCGAGGCTCTTCGTTATCAATAAAAGGCGTCATTCGCCATCTATTCTGATCTTCCCTAAACCTAGCGTCGTTGTCTGTTCCTTCCCCAACAAATATGATGTCTTGCGAGATCTCTCCTAGCCTGATGCGCTATATCTCCGAACGAACGCTCGATACAAAATTGCGGTCATTTTCGCGGATAACCGCAAAAATCTTGCGATTACCCGCGTATAACATCCGCTGGAAAGCCTCGTTGCGACGAGAGCTGCGAAGGCACACGGAGTTCGGCGGGATACACGCGGATCGTGGATTGGGTTCGCGATAATCTCGGAGACGGTGAAGTCGATGAAAGTATGGTCAGGACGGTGAGACGAGGACGTGATGGGGAATCTACAGACGTAAGAGGAAAATTCAAGGGATCGGTATTTGTGCCGCAATTGCCGATCTTCCGGGAGATTACACCGATCAGCGTAGAACTCCGTTGTTCGGAGGAGGATTCAGGACGGTTCGGAGACTGAAGAGTTTGACTAAAACAACGAAGTCTGAGCCAGGTGGTTTTGAGGGTCTAGGGTGCTTACCTGATCAATGGGAAGATCTTCGAAGCCTTCCCATGTCCCCGCGGCGAGTCGAACTAAGACGAGAATGCCAGCTCCAAGACCACTTCTCCTCTGTATCGGACGATCACGCTGTGGAGTCTTTTGTGTCTCTAGTCTAGGCAAAAGGGTAGAATTCAGAATGGCGTTTCAGTCTGTAGGTCATAAGGTAGTAAACAACGCAGCAGACGGCCGAGCATCCGAGCGAAAGGAGGCGCGCAACTTGAATTACGGACGGTTTTCCGGGAGAGGAGGTGGCAGGTGGCTGTCGAGACGGAACTGCTGTGTAGGGGAATCGTTGATCGAGAACATCGATATCAAATGGGAGACGGAATTTTCAGTCTTGGGAAGCTTGGGCTCTGATATGTGCTTACTTCTCCGGCGATTCAGATCCAATCTCCATCAGCCCCACGGCCGCGATTAAGACCGCGGCATTGAGAATCATTGGGAACATCGCGCTCTCCGTCACTCATGCGTGAAAAGGTCTTCACCAAGACCGGGAACAAACGGTCTTCCGCGAGGCCACCAACATCGGAAGATCGGCAGGCGCGTAGCCAGGGGGGGGGGCTGAGGACCCGTACGCGCCCGAAGATCGATCCTCAAATCGGTCCTACCCCGAAACCCGGGTATGAGAAACCTCCTGCTCCCCATCGGCCCCATGTCCGAGGAAAACTTCTTCCTCAAAGACTTCGATGCAAAAGTTCCTCATCTGATACATTCCTTGTACGCCCGATTTCTTGGTGGTTCAGTTCACCTACATTTTTCACTTTCACAGTTCACGTACAATTCACCTACATGCGATCTGTCATGAAGTAGGGCAGGCTCAATGGTCTCACCGCCATGTGAACTCATAGGGAAACATCGATTGACGTCAACGACGTTCTCGATATTCTCTCGACTCGCTCAAAGAAACTGTTGAGGTAGTTGAAAGATCCCGGGCTCGGGACATCAAGCAGACAACGTAAATAATAAACATCAGTCAATTGTGCAGGCTCACAACCGTCATAACGGTGGGTACTTGTTTAAAACAGGCCCGGCGACTTGAACCACAAAACGCCAACACGCCAAGGCGGCGACTTGAGCGCGCATTTGGTGCGATAACTTGCGGGCATCTGCTTGGCGGCGGCCCCGCAACGGCGCAGGACGGCGCGCCCCCGCTTTCCGGGGTCCGCCGTCGGCGCCGAAAATTCGGCGCGGCGCACGGCTCTGGCTCCAGGTCTCCTTTGGCAGCCGAAGCCAGCTTATTTCCGACCGCGGCCGGTTCCACATGCATTGCTACCGCTCGTTGACGAAGAGTCAGATCATCTCGAAAAATTCGGTGTCATCGAGAAAGTGGACGCGAGCGAATGGGCGCACTCGGTTGTCCCCCGGGTTATCGCTCTTCGCGGCGTATCCGTGAGCCTGTAGGCGCGGTTACCCAGAGTCGCCATGAAGAAAGCCGTCTTACCGAGCCTTGGCAGACCGTACACCCAGAGAACTCTGTCGTTTGCCATCGCTTTTTCCCATGCTGCACGAAGCGCCAATGCCGCCGGCGTGTTGAAGTCTGTCGGTGAGAATCGTAGTGGAGGTCTCCGTGGCAGTTCGGCGCGGATCTCTTCAAGCCCCTTCTCCTTGGCCAACTGCTCGATATGGGAATCTAGTGGCTGTGTCCAGGTGAGCGGGATCGAAGGAAGTCTTCGAACCGTCACAGCCGACATCGCACCAATACGATGACAATTCGTTTTCCGGTTGTTTCGGCTCCATCGTTTGATGAAACTTGCCTTCAACCCCGATGTTTTCTCGTTTCGAAATTTATAGTGCTATTATTTTCATTGATTGGCGAAATACTCAAGTGTTTGCATCAGACGGATCGGTTAGAGTGCGCGGCTACGTGCCCAAGATGGGCCGAGGCACTGACTGATTCGCGCCTTCTCGAGGACGTTTGGGTCGTGCTGCATGGCCGGAAAAGAAGAATTCAGCGGGCTTTCTCGGTGTTGAGCAAGAGCAGCCGAAATTATGTGAATCTACGTCTTTGCGAAGGTACGTGCCGTCGTTTTTGTATCATCGATTTTTATATATATATATAGATGATTCGATCGACGATTATATGTAGTTGTTGATCGAACGAAATCTTTGTTTCAGTCGATTTGCGCAAGTTCACGCCGGTCAAATTCTGGCTTCGGATGGGCGGCAATTTGCGTCGGTTGGAGCTCGTTCGTTGTGTTTGGTCCGCGCCAATCCTCTATGGGATTTTATTGCAATGTCCGAATCTCCGAAAGCTGAAAATCAGCCGTGAGTTTCCGGTATACCCGAATGCAACAAAAGATTTGTTGGGATTGTGAGAACCATACGTTGTTGCGATTAGAGTTGGAATGGCTCTTCTCATGAGCAGGTTCCACGTTCGCGAGAACTACGCTTGATGACTTCAAACTGCCAGAGGAGTTCGACCCCAAGCGATCCGCGGCGCGATGAGCCAGCTGCAGGAACTTCATCTTGGCATCCCATTAACGGCTGAAATTGACGACTGTCTGCTCAGTTGGTTGCCCGTGAGGCTCGGCATTCATTTGTCGAATATGTGGAGCATGTCACCTGCATTTCTGTTTGCACTGCCTCAGAAACTCGGCCCATCGCGGAAAATCACAGGGCTTGACTCTGGCGCAACGGATTTTCAGAGTGCTGCTGTCATCGATCTTCTGCAAAAGTGTTCAAAAACGGTGGAGAAACTCCACGTATCTGATGGCAGGAGTGCATTGCCGCGGGAGTTTTATGCCTTAATGAGCGAGTGTAGCGAGCTGCGTGAATTATCCTTCATCGGTTGTGCTCCCCTTCAGGACGAGGATTTGCGTTGCGTGCTCTAAAAGGCGCCGCATCTCAAGTCTCTTGAGGTTTACAACCACAATTCGCTGACTGATTACGGTTTGATCGCTGTATATGATTTGAAACGGTTGGAAACATTCTGTTTGGGAGGTCAGATAGATGTTGCGAAGAACACGTTGTGCAACGTTTGGCAACTTTCGGTCAAGCTGATCGACACCGAATGGCATCAAGTCTGCACGAACAGGCTCAGACAAGTAGCGACAAACTCAATAACGACAAATACCATAGGCGATTCGAGATGGGAATCGGTAGCTCAAAACGAGAGCCTCTATTCCAAATATTCTTCCTCGAATACTTTCTGCTGAATATTTTTTGCCAAATATCTTCCCTCAAATATTTTTTGTCAGATATTTTTCGTCCCATATTCCTTGCCAAATTTTTTCTATTTTCAATATTCTGAAAGTTTGTCACATTACAGGAATGGCGCCGAGAAGGAGTCAGAGAATGAGGAATGAATCAAGCGACCCCCTCGAGGGACACGCTTGCCGCAACCGGGCGGTTAGCCGTCCTCGTCGCATTGGTGGAATTTGGCCGGCCCAATTCGAGCTCCTGCCATGGCTCAGGAAGCACTTCTTCCGAATAGAGCTATTGCAGCCGGCCTCACCGTCTGCGTCAAGCCTAGACAGCTTGAGTTCGATGGAATTCGTGTCCGAATATATCCATTCGATTATATTGGCTATTTACAAATGTAACGCGAAATTTTCTTTAATCCAGCTATGGCTCCCTGCACGTGACGATACATCGCAAAGCACTGCCTCAAGTGCATCCTCAAGACCGTGTGGCACCGAGAAATGTGAGTTTTTTTTCCAATTTCTCCATTTTACTATGCTTGCGGTGTTTCCCCTGTCGACATGAGTCAGCAGTGGAGTCATATATTTCCTGTGGCCTCATGCGACGAATTCGATGACCAGCTTTTTTTGAGTTTTCAGGGTGCGCGCCCGTGTCTTTCACGCGATACGTCAACCACGGCCAGTAGGAGGCCTGCTCTCTGACGGGCATAGGGTGGTTCCGGGGGGACGATGCCCCCATAGAGGAAGTCGAGTGGGAATACGCTTATGTTAAGCGTGAGCTTCTCGAAGAATATTCGCGACCCTATGTCCGGTTCGGTGAGTGATTTTCTTTGAATTGCATATCAGAATTATTCATTCATAGCTTTTATTTCACGCCAGACGGCGTAAGTAATACCTAGTTAAGTATGTACATCGTACAATATAATATGTCGATCAGTCAGGTCGATGAGGTCTCGGCCGGCGTCCCAGCTCTCCGAGGGAGGGGCGTTCCCTGCACGTGCCTGCGTGATACCTGGTGGCGTGCTGCCCGCATAAGATGCAGCGGCAGTCTGCGGATGGTTCGTGGAAGGGTAGGGTGGCGCATATTTGTTGGTGGTATCCATGGATAGCGTACCGGGTCCAAATGTGGCGATTGTCTATCCCAACATCCTTCCAGTATTCCGTGTTCATCGCCGGGGTGTTGAGGAAGTCCGGTTCGATTTGTCCCATTTTGTCTTCCAATTCTTCAATGAATTTGTTGAAGGCGGGAGTCTTGTCGAGTTCGAAACGCTGCTTCAGGTCTTCAACGAACGACGGTTTCGCGATCAACAGGTAGACTAGGCGGTTTTTTGTGGAGGCGTGCAGGCCTAGTACTCTTTTGAAGAAAGCAGGTTTGATTTTGTCGAGCTTTTGTAGGTCTGCGACTGAGAGGTCGTTCCAGATCAGCGGCGCTCCGTAAGAAGCACACGGCGCCACTTTGATGTTAAAGAGTTCGGCTGCTGTTTCCAGAGACAATTTCTGGGGGTTCGGGATTTGGGACATGGCAATTGTGGCTTTACGTAGTCTCTCGGCAATGTGCTTGCTGAAAGAGCTGCCTTTGGTCGTCAGGGTCACTCCCAGGTACGTGAAGGAATTGACAAAGCGTAGGTCGACTCCGGACAGTTTGAGTTTGTCTCCTCCTGCTAATCTGCCGCCTCCGCGAAATTTCATTGCTTCTGTTTTCTGCGTGTTTATCTGAAGTCCCAACTCTCCTACATAGTCGTCTAGTTTTGCCAGTGATTTCTGCAGATGGAGCTTGCTTCTGCTAAAGAGCACGAGATCATCTGCAAACATAAGCGTTCTGACGAAGCGGTGACCATGTGATTCGGTCACTCGGCGAGGAAGATCTGCTACCAGCAACAGAAAAAGAAGCGGACTTAAATTATCGCCCTGGGCGAAACCGGTCGTTTGACCGATTCCCGCGCTCAGGGTGACACCGTCGTCTATTTTGATGAAGTTTTTTCCCGAGTATGGCTGTGATCAGTTTGAGCAGTCTTCGCGGAACACCTGCCTGAGCGAGACGCAGAATTGCTATTTCCCTGGATCCAGAATCAAACGCAGTTTTGAAGTCCACAAAAACCGCGTAGAGGGCCGAGTTCGGTTTCGAGGTGGTCCTCTTGATTTCTTCCAGGAGTAGTCGACAAGCGGAGAAGGTGGAGCGGTCAGGGCGAAATCCATGCTGTTCATCCGGTAGGATATCTCTCAGTTCGATGAACGGGACGAGTCTTCGGACAATCAGGCTGGATAACATTTTGTAGATGGTGCTTTTCTTACATATCCCTCTCCACGAGGATGGTTCGGTCGGGATTCCTTTTGCTTTTGGGATGACAATCATAATGCAGGACTTCCATGGCTCGGGTAGTTCAGCGTTTTGCAGACATTTGTTGAAAAGTTCCGTCCATCTCGCCGTGATGCAAATGGCGTCTTTCAAATGTTCGTTGTATATCCCGTCCTCGCCGCAGGCTTTTCTCAGGGGCAGGTGTTCGATGCAATCGTAGACCTCAGCGACTGTGAAATCCGCGTCGAGATCTTCTCGCCAACGTTGGTCCTCCTCGGTCCAAGCGGCCTGATAGGTCAGATCTATCAGGCCAGAATATCAGAATTATTGAATGGCGATTAGCTTGTCTGCTCAAGACAAATATATACATAATATATTCACATTAGTGTGACGTTTTTCTTGTTTCGCTCACATTTCGCTGTTCTCGTTCAGGACCGGTGAATCGGCCAGATGATTGGCCGTCGTCGGAATCGTCGAGGGAGTCGTTCGGTGAGTGTGGAATTTTATAAGGAGTAAGCTGATCGTAGATACATGAAATTATTTCTGCAATTAGAATACTAGTACGATTTTCATTGAATACTCATAGTGATAGTATACCTTCCCTCGTCGACGTCCGCCGCCGTAAATGTAGTTTTAATTTTAGCAGCTTGCTCTTTCACTAGTGTAAGCTGGTGCCGCTGTTTGGGTAGTCGATATATGTTCATTGTGTTAATTTCGTTCGAGGGCTGGGTCGTTCTGGTTTTCCCTTTTGTTTTTCTTTCTTCCTTATGCGTGTTCAGCTTTTCACGATAGCTCTTCGTAGCTCTGGAGAAAAGTTTCGCGCCAGAAGTACAAAGATTCCAGCACTAACAGGTGGGCTTGCAAATGCAGATGAATTCGACAATCTGATTTTTGCATACTTGCATGTAGGCATGCAGACTCACATGCTTGCCTGAGTCGTGCTCGCGTTTGTTTCGCATGCTACGGCGACAATGTTCTGTGTTGGTCATGATCCCCCGTCATTCGATATTGTGTATGCTTATAACGTTTCGAATCTATGTACCATCCCCTCGTGCTCTATTTCTCTGTGGACAGGTTTGAAAATAGGCAGGTTCTTAGTAAGTAAGCGTCCTATTAGGAAATATTATTAGGAGGATGTATCGTCAACTGTAGTTCAGTGCTCTCCTAGGATAGTGTCGTCGTTCTATAGGCTAGGATCCTAGGTCAGGAGTTTCTAAGTTAACAAGTACTCTCACTCGGTCCCCGTCTGCGTGCAGTAGGCGCAAGTAGCCATATTTCTTGTATGGCGCGGTGGATTGAGCATGACAGTGCGTGGTTAGCTTTTCAGATTGTATTGGAGCTGACGAGTTTCTTATCTTTTTCAGCCAGATGGATCATTGTTGTCCGTATCAGATGGCGCGCGTCGCCCACCACGGCGTTTGGATTCTTGAGAGCATGCCGGCCGGCCTGGTCGGAACGGATGATGCCGTGCTGCAGAGATGATCAAACCGCGCGTTTATTCAATGCCAGGGGAATCTGGGCGGCGGTTGTTTTTCGAGGCGGCTCGACGTTTAACGAGCATTTCCCTTGCAGATTCGACGAGTTCCGTCCTTTCCTGCTTCTCTAAGTGAGTCATGATGATTTGAGTGTTTTGATTGTTTTTTGCAGATCTGGCTCAGACGAATGCGGCCAAGATGCCGCCAGTACCGCAGCGTTGGGAGGGTGAGTCGAAATAAGCAGTTTTGAAGGCTTGCAACCTACTTCCGTGGTGTATTTGGTTCTCTCCAAGTAACACAAAAGCACTCCCCTCTATGTGACTTCACTTTGGTTTGTTGTTCATCGGCTGTTTGTTACTTAACGCCCTTGGGGTATTCATAACCTTGTATGTTTTCTCGTTACAGAATATACCAACATACCAGGCCCGGCGCAAACGCCCGGGCCGTCGTCGGCTGGCGGGGCCGCTAGTGGAGTGGGTGCGCCGAAGCGCAAATTCGGTACCGCGCTGGAAAATGTTCCAGCAGACCCGCCAGCAAAGCGCCCGAAGGCGGACTGAGGTGTTATTTTTTTAAACGTTCATCATCTTTATCTTTATATAGTTTTCATCATAATCCTCTTGGACGTGTCGGGGCTTCTTCTCATCTAAATTTTCTTATCTTTCAATTCCATTCTTTCATTGTAAATTCTTTCATCTTTTAATTCCATTCTGTCATTGTAAATTCTGTCATCTTTCTATTTCATTCGCTTCATTCTCAACTCTCTCATTTTTCAATTTCAATCGCTTCACCGATTTCTTGCTCTCTTTCTCTCTAATTATTTCATTCGTCTCTCAACAACAGCCCCGACACATCCAATGAGTTTATATTTTGAGTTTAGCTGACCATTTTTTTTAACATTGTAAATTCCGTAATATTAGGCCTTTCTTTCAACTAGTCATTGTAAATTCTCCCATCATTTTTTAATTAGCTCTCCTGGGAAAACTCATTTATTATTTATCATAAAACTCCATTATTTTAAGCGGTCAGATCTTATCACTGTAAATTCATTTGAGCGCAATATGTATATTCTGAGATTATGTAATTCGGCCAAAAACCTCATGAATAAAAAAGCATTTGTTCATGAGATCAGTAACGTGTTTTTTTTTTTTTATTTATCTAGTCCGTTTCCGAGTTATAGCGTTTCCCGAGCGGCCATCAAGATCAGCGCCATCGAGGGTCACTCATTCGTCGGGTGTCTGAATTGATAAGATGTGCTGAGCTCTTCATGAGTGACGAGGCGCACGGCGTGCTTTAGTGCTTAGAGTTCGCTTGATTTCCGTGTGCTTTCAGGAACGCTAGCGACGTTGGCAGTGTCGGGCCATCATCTCAATGGTGTATATCCTTCTTGTTTGTCGGCGAGGGCTCAATGAGGCGAGAATGCTCCATTGAAAACAAGTTCCACGACGATTCAGAATCGCTGCATGGGTACGGCAATCGCGCGATTCGGTTTCCGACCTCAGACTCAGGTCTAAGCAGCTAGAGTAAAGGGAAGGCGGGCGAAGGCGATCGAGCACATGCTCAAATTTTTTATCAGGGATTCGGACCGTTTGTTGGCGAAATGTCGCTTTGAGGTTTCAAGCGACGGTAGGAACAGCTGCCTCGTTTCGTTCGGAGAATTCGTTGGTAAAGGTGCCATTGACGTCATTCGAAAGTCCCGGTGGGGTTGACGAGGCTGGGAACCGTGTTCACCGAGTCGCGTCTAAGATTTCGAGCGATGAATGTTGTTTCTCGAAGAGAAGTCTAAAAATTGCGCATGATTGCGGGAAGGTGAGCTCGAAGATGTGGGCGATTTTTACCGCGTCAAGGGCTGTTGACACAGCACGGGTGGGTCGGGTGAACCAAGTCCAAATCCAATGACATTGCTCCACCGAGAAAGCGAGTGCCATCTGTGGAGCCAAAGCGCCGACTCGGTGATATGCGCTCATGTTACTGAAAATTGATGTATGAAGCGGACTCACGTATAATCACCATCACGATCCCGATGTCGTTGAGTTTGAGAGTGAACGAGCCTAATAACTAATTGGGATGTTGACCCCTCAGGGACGTTCTGACCGCGCTCTTGCTGGCGTCTGTTCTCACGAACCCATTGCCAGCTTACGGAGCGATAAACGTCTGGCGTCACCTTTGGGTACTATGCATGGCTGTCTGCCGCCGTTTAGAGCGACGCTGATCGTGTTCACTCTTCTCTCTCTCACTCACTCAGTCTTAGCTTTAATTTGAGAGGAGGCCGAAGAGGCGGGCATGTCTGGGAGAGAGCGTTATTTGGGCGAGGACGCTGTGCGCGCCTTTGATTGTGGCGCTCGTTGTGAGAACCGTTCAAGTTTTCGACGGAGTGAGTGTGTTGAGCGGCTGTTCGGCTCGCGGCTTCTCTCATTTGAGCGTCATCGTCGATTCACGGTATGAATCAGTGTGTGAGTCACCCGTTCGTGGTGCGTTCAGGTTGTTAAGGCCTAGAGGTTAGAACTCAACAAAAGTCGGTTGGAGCAGTAGACGAAGATAGGAGTCTCAAAGCACAGTGGATGAACTCGGACTGAGGGAGACCTGCAACACAAGAAATGAAGACACGGTCGGGCAGAGTGGTAGCTGGGACAACTAGCAGCAGAAGCAATTTATTGAAGAAGCGACTCGCCTTATATACCCTGATCGTGGTTTGAATTCTGGTAGTAACTAGCCTTGAAAGAGAAACATTGTAACCAGTTTGGTTCATCGCACTGGTAAGAAAACCAGTCGGGTTCAACGTTCTGTTAGAGAACGAGTTTCGTTCGACGACCCATTGGATACATGCCAAATAACTCTTCTAGTCTTGAATAACAAAATTGATACAATTCTTCTGGCAAGGCGTCTCGTAAATACGAAAATATCATCATAGTCCCCCTTTCGTATGAGAGTAAGCCTGTTTATAAAAAGACTGCTCGTGTTTACCTGTTCAGTACCCACGAGGTAGAAATCGAAAACAGTTCTGAAGATGCGAATCGACGTTCTCACCGAGAAGGCGAACAACGACGACTCTGCGCCATCACCGAGAGTGTCGGTTTCAACACAAACCGATCTATGGCTAGATCCGTATCCAGAACGAATCTTACGCCGAGGTTACTATCGAGAATTGGAGGAACAGCTTTGCAATCTCTCTCTGTACCCGGTTCGACCAGTGAGTGGTCTGAAAGAATATACCACCACTATCTACTACAGTCTTGGGCTGGATAGTATGCGTCAAGCCAGAAAGATTGCACGTTGCATTTGGTCAACAAAGGATGCCGACTTCAAAGCTTCGTTTCGCCATCAAGCTTTGGCTAAAATGGAAGCCAAATTAATTGAACACACTCGAGCAGCGAAACGCATTCTTCGAGAATTGAGAGAATAAAGAATATTTTTGAATCGCATCACACTTTGTCCTTTTTCTAGTTCCTGATTCGATGGAGCTGGATTTTAGGATCTAGAATTCTGTGTTCGAGAACTGCGCAGTTTCTGATTCTCGAAATTTCTTTTCGTGACGTCAGCGAGATCTCATTGCATCTTAATTTGCACCTGTGTTCGCATCTTGAATCCCTTGTGCACGTCTGCAGGATTCAAGAAGAGACACCGGCTTCGAGAGTCTTCTCGCTGAGGACCAATGGTGTCCTTTGATTTCAACGCGCAGTAATGAACGACCAATGCACTGTTCGGAATCCGCGATGATATGCACGTTTACCATTGCGTACCATCACTGGATTGGTCGACACGCTGTCTGTGTGAAGCACGACGGCGTGCACGGAGTTGTGCTCGTTAGGTATCGCACAGCTCTTGGTCATTCGTTCGTTCGGTGCTCTTCGAACAGTGTCTCCTGCTGCGAAAAACTTCTGGACCGATTCTTCACCGTCAGCAAGTTCTCAGTACTGCGTGTTTCACTCGAACTCTTCCGAATTTTTCAGCCTCAATTGCAATGGAGTTCGAGCAGGTTCTTGCGTACATGAGAGCCTTCCGCAGCATGCTAAACGAGAACGATCCAGCCGCTGTTTCGCTCGGGAAGAAGTGGGACTTGACGATCGCGCTAATTGAGTATATTTCCCACTACCCGATTACGGAGACAATTCGCGACAGTATAATCTTGTCCACAGTATTCCGGTTTCAGAGTGCGATACCTCGATCGGCCACGGAGATTGTAGACGGTCTGGTGGATGATTTTTGTTCGGACGTCAGGGGACTTCAAACAAAACGACAAGTCCAACTCAATGCTGACGTATCGTGGCAACAACGGTTACTGAGTGGTAAGAGAGTGCGTTTCAATGACCACATTGAATATTACAACGCCTCTAACTGTTCCAGTAGCTCCGACGAGGAGACCGATGTGCCACTTGATCCGAATCCCAGACCGGAGGAGGCTGTTAAGTTCGAAAACGTGGTCGTACCGAGCTCGCCAACCGGAGTGGAATACTGTGCTGTGGACATGTACCAGTTTGGCGAAAAGAAGAGCGGCAGTGAGACGGACTCAAATCACACGTACATCGAGATCGACTCGGACTCATCCGTTGAAGAAGCGATCCCTCTGAGGATGATGGGCCTTGAAGCCTCGTGTGAAGAGCCTCGTTGCCTTCAGAACGAGACTGTTCGAGATCGATTTGGCTCCGGAACTTCAGAAACGACGTTCCAGTCTCGAACAGTGACGATGAGGAGCACACGAACCAGAGTTGCGGTGTGGGGTGGTGCGTCCGCATCAGTTGTGATAGGGAGTGAGTAGACTGGCCTTTCACATGATCATTTCCGTATCCGTTATGTTCGATTTCATGCATCCAACGTCCATCCGGTCTCTGATGCCTGGATACCTTTTTCGGTCCAGCATTTTGACATTTCGGTTTTTGTTCAACAGCGGCATTCACTTTGCTGTTGTTAAAGGGCCCGCAGCTAATGGCGACGGAAACGGCTCACGTCGGTCAACCGACCTCGAGAAACTCGGCGGTGGCAGGAACGAACGTGGTCAACTGGATCCAGATTACGTCTCCAGTTTCGCTCCCTCGACCGACAGTGATTATTCATCGCCCGTTTTCATCACAAGCTACGCCGTTAGCAGTCCCCGACACTCCACAGGCCGGAACGAGTTTCGATTCTCCGAAAACTTCGTTCAACTCTCAACAACGGCCAGCCGCAACAACAACGCCATCGGCAGTGGTCAAAACGATGAGAACTCCGCAGAACGTTTTGACTCAACCAGGATCAATTACAACATCATCCTTCAGTTCGCCGAATGGTATGCCGACCATTTTTCAAGTGACGACTGACTCGACCAAACGCAGAACGGAAACAGTTGAAGTGCTCCCCTTTGCCACCTTTAGATGCATCTGGATTTCCGTCTATCTATGTTATGAATCTCAACGGAATATCTGCATGTTTAGCCAGGTTAGGCCTTCAGCAAATAGGGTAGTAGTAACAAGCACAACTGTTCCTATGTTCGAGTCTGAGTATTTTAGGTCGCAGTTTCTTAGGTTTTGTAACTCGGCTCGGCTAGTTAGGTTTCTTCGCAATGCTTAGGATTTTTCAAATACTAGGGTAACTTAACAAATTTTTAGGTTTGTAGGCTTGCGAAGTTTTATGAAATAAATCTGCCGAGAACATGAGAAGAGAAAATGAGAGCAATAGTTCTGAGGCTTTAAAGAACGAAAATAAAAGTGCATTTATTGATCAAATCTCTTCTGTGGTTGCTTGATAGGGACCTGAGCTACCTAGAGTCGTATAGTGGCGTCTTCTAAAGAATTGATATCCGAAATAGCCACCAGAGCCGGTTGCAGCAGCAACAATGACACTGACAACGACAACTGCTGCGATGAGCAATGAAGACATCTTCCTTGGTGTCGGGCTTGGCTCTGGATGCGGACCTGGTTCCGGGTGCGGACCCGGTTCCGGATGCGGACCTGGTTGCGGAGTTGGAGCGGGCTTAGGAGTCGGCGGAGAAATTGTGGAAGCGTTGGGATGTTTATATCGATCGTAGTCGTTCCATATCGCTGAGCCTCCGATAGGAGACCCACTTGGTCTCAAACAGACGACGTACGAGTTTGCCTCCTCGATGCAAACTTGTTCGTCTCGGCGACACTCACACGAGAAATAAGTAGAACTTATTTCCCGTATATTGCAGCTCTGGTTAGTTGATATGCAGTCTGATGCGCAATCCAGGTTCCATTGGAAGAAACCCGTGGTCCCGGACTCGAGGAGAACCAGACCAACGCAAATGACCGCCCAGAGCTGCATGTTCTGGAAAGATTGAAAACTTGATTAGTCAGGGCAAGCCCTAACTCCGATCAATTCTCTTAGCCTGAGGAATGCTGCCTTCAAATTCGGCTTGGTGCAAATGTCGCTAGCGTTTTTCTCGGAACATACATAGTCCAGTTTCAAAACACCCTCTTCGACTAATTGGCGAATCCAGAGATCGCGCGCCGCGATATGCTTGGTTCTCTTGTGGAAGTTGTACGACTCCGCCAGTCTGATTGCGGCGGTGTTATCCATCAGTAGCGTTGGTGTCTGGTCGTAGCCGAATTCTTTCAAGAATCGACTTATAAAAACGGCCGACTGAGCTGCAGAGGTTGCAGCAATGAGCTCTGATTCTGCACTGGATAAACTCGTAGTCTTTTGCAAAGATGAATTCCACTCAACCGGTCCCCCATTCGCGAGGACCATTGAACCAGAAACGGATCTCCGAGTGATTGGGCAGCTGCCCCAATCAGAATCGGAAAAATAGTAGAATTTATCGTCACCAGTCTTCTCATAGCCTATTCCGTGTGTTTGGGTTCCGCGTAGGTATCTCAATACGTGTTTTGCCAAACCCCACGTTTTCTGTGTAGGTTTCTCCAAATGACGGCTCAACCAAGACACGCTAAAAGCGATATCCGGCCGCGTGGTTTGGTTCAACCACTGGAGACTTCCTACAACTTCGCGGTATGGAACGTCGATGACTGGTGTATTGTCCTCGGAGTAAATATCTTTCAGAAGAGGAGTTGAAACGGGCTTTGACTTTGACATATCGAACTTTTCTAAAAGATCAATGATATACCTTTCTTGATACAAGAAAAGCCCAGCATCTGTACGTCGAAATTGAATTCCCAAGAAGAATGAAATGGGCTGGTATTTTACTTCGAAATATTTTCTTAATTTTTCGAGGAACTCCTTCACAATATTCTCAGTCTTTCCGAGGACAACTAGGTCATCAACGTAGCACGCTACCACAAGCGCATCCTCCTCTGATCCTTTAAAAACACAAGGATCGGTTGTTGATTGAGACAACTTCAATTCAAGGAGGATGGACTTGAGCTTATCGTGCCAGCACTTCGCACCTTGGCGACTTCCATACAACGCTTTCTTTAACAGCAGAACATTTCCCTTTTTGACCGATACACCTTCTGGTGCTGCCATGTATAGTGGCACGTCAAGTTCTGCGTTCAGATAAGCATTCCCGATGTCTGCCTGATAGATCGTCAGGTCCTTTCGAACTGCTATGGTGAGTAAAGTTCTTAGGACCTCGAATCTGATGACAGGTGAATACACCGTGTCAAAATCGAATCCAGGCTTTTGGGTAAATCCCCTTAAAGTCAAACGGGCCTTGAACTTATCGATTGTGTTATCAGGGAGATACTTGGTTTTGAAAACCCATTTGGATGAAGTTATTCTGGCACCAGCTGGAGGAGAAACTTCCTCCCAAACCTTAAACTTCTCCATCGCAAGTAACTCCTGATTGATGGCTTCTTGCCATCCAGCTTTCTGGGGTGAGTTGAGCGCCTCAGTAAAAGTTAATGGATCTTCTGGCTTCTCCACATCACAAGTGTTCGCAACGGCGACTTGTGAATCGAATCCATAACGTACGGGCGGCTTCAACTTCGAACGATCACGTAAACGAGCTTTTCTATCATCACTCACCACTGGATGTTTCGTGGATTTCTGACGACTAGTTCCAGGTTGCTCATTGACTGTTGATGCTGATCGTGATGGTCCCTCCGAAGGAGAGGGTTCCGTTTCTTCCACGCTCTCGCCGTCCTCTGGTGGATGTTGCAGTTGATCGGCAGGCTGGTTGACGTCGTCCGGCGCTTGGTTGATGACGTCAGATGGTGGTTCCTCGGTGATGTCATCTTCTGGGTCCTTGAAGATTTCGCTACTTTCTTCTGGGGCAGGGTCTTGTCATTCCAGCGGTGCTGACTTGGAGAAAATCACGTGTTTGGATTGGATGACGGTGCGAGTTCCTGGAACGTACAGCCTGTAACCGAAAACTCCGGAATTCAAACCAACCAGTTTCACAGCCAGTGCTTTGGCTGCGAACTTCGGGAGCTTCTCACGTTGATTCAGCACTGTGCAGTCAGTGCCGAAAGCTCTGAACGAACCGAAGTAGGGTCGAACTCCATGGAAGATTTGAAAGGCTGAAGTGTTGGTGGACTTGTTGATTGTTATTGCGTTCAGGACTTCACAGGCGAATTGAACGGCTTCTGCCCATAGGCCTCTGGGTAGTTTGCTGTCGACCAACATCGTCCTGGCCAGTTCCACCAACGTTCTGTTGCTCCTTTCCGAAACTCCGTTTGCCGGTGGATCCTTCGGATCGCTGTACGTGAACTCACATCCGATGTCAGCAAAGAATTTCTCCAACTCGGCGTTGAGAAATTCACCTCCGCGGTCGCTGTGGAATCTGTAGATATGACGACCGAAAACTGTATGGAACCAGTTTGCGAATTGCCGGATGTATTCGGCTGCCTCGTTTTTCTTTCGGAGGAAATAGACCCGGCGGTATCTTGAGAAGTCATCACAAAGACACAGGAAATACGATTTTCCTCCGAACGAGGGCTCCGTGGCCGCACAGGTATCCGCATGGATGTAACCTGGTTTGGTAGCCCGACACTCTGCGGGCTTGTCTCGGGATGGCTCCCGGTGCTGCTTGGCGAGGTTGCACGGAAGGCACGTATCCAAGTCATCCTCGAACTTGATGCCACTTCGCCTGAGAACTTGTAGGACCTTTTGTTTGCCAATATGTCCTAGAGCTCGGTGAACTTCTCTGAGACTCACCTTAGTCTCACACTGTGCCTGCAGGGCTTCGAATTCACCAATGAACGGATCCGCGTGGAGGATGTACAGCCCGTTTTCGAGACGGGCTTGAGCTCTTGTTCTCCGATGAGACATCACAATCCTGTTGGGTTTCACCGTGACTTTGTAGCCGTCTTTCGCTAGTTGACTCAGCGAAATCAGGCTACAGTTCATTTCGGGAACCATGAGGGCGTCCTTCAGCTGCATCATCACTGTCCTGTTTCCCTGTTGGATGGCCAACTCAGCCAGACCGCATCCCTCGACTTTGAGGGCAGCAGAGTTGCCAAGCTTGACCTCACGTGAATCCTCGGGGGATTTCAGGGTGACGAAGAATCTCCTATCGGCGATGATGTGCCGATTGCTTCCGGAGTCAACGATGACTCGGATCGGAGAGTCGAGTGATCGGGAGAAACCCTCATTTTCTCCCGACTCCACCTTTGTAGCATAAGCTACGCTGAAGTTTGCCCTCGGTTGGGGCTTTGGCTTGCCCTTCGATCGATTATTCGGAGCCTTCCTTCTTGGGCAGGATTGTGTCATGTGTCCCCGTTGTCCACAGGACCAGCACGTCACTTCAGTCGTCCTGGAATATGACTGTTGTTGAGTGGTGCTGGACTGCTGTCTGCGTTTGTAGTGGAAACGCCTCTTCCCGAAATTTCTCCTCCTGATGTTTGTCCGGGCCATGAGTGCGGTGACATCGCCAACTCCTTGGTCCACCTTTCGACGCACTGCTTCAGCTTTGATCAGGTTGATCAATGAGGACATGGTTTTGTTGTCCTCATCGCGTGTGGTCCAGGCTTGTTTGAACGCATTCCAATCAGCTGGAAGTGAGGAAAGTAACCTAGAGCCTAGTGCTGGAGCTGGGATTCCCGACTTACTCTCGGTCAAATTGAACGTGATCTTTTCGTAGAAGTCAAGATTTTGTTCAACCGTCCTTGATGACGAGAATTCGAACGCCAGCCAGCTTGTGATCGCCTGCTCTCGGTACAGTCCAGATTCGTTCTGAAAACGCGCCTTAACCTTGGCCCAGATGTCTACAGCTGACACTGTGTCCGAGTCACTGTAGAATAAGGAGAGTACGATGTTGGGATGGATGATCGCGAAGAACACTGTTCTGGCATTCCGGTTGCCAATCTCCCAATGCTCCTTCTGATCTGGATTATCTGGTGTGATCGGGTTGACGGGTCGAATGACGTCCCAGGCATACAATTCACTTTGCATGTAGTTTGGGACGAGCGTTTTCCACTGAAGGAAGTTCTTGCCGTTTTCGTCAAGTACGAGAGCGGTTCCGAACCTGACTTTGGCTGAACACCCTTTATCGTCAGCCGTGGGGACGACGCCGACAGCGGAGAGATCCGTTTCAGACATGACGGATCGAAAACTATCACTCGCAGTCTTGCGCACACAGGAAGTCACTGAGTTTCACGAATTGTTAATTCACTTCACTTGGTACTTTGGTATTTCTACCAACGTCTTACGTCGTGCTGATAACGTCTGTTAAGGCCTAGAGGTTAGAACTCAACAAAAGTCGGTTGGAGCAGTAGACGAAGACAGGAGTCTCAAAGCACAGTGGATGAACTCGGACTGAGGGAGACCTGCAACACAAGAAATGAAGACACGGTCGGGCAGAGTGGTAGCTGGGACAACTAGCAGCAGAAGCAATTTATTGAAGAAGCGACTCGCCTTATATACCCTGATCGTGGTTTGAATTCTGGTAGTAACTAGCCTTGAAAGAGAAACATTGTAACCAGTTTGGTTCATCGCACTGGTAAGAAAACCAGTCGGGTTCAACGTTCTGTTAGAGAACGAGTTTCGTTCGACGACCCATTGGATACATGCCAAATAACTCTTCTAGTCTTGAATAACAAAATTGATACAATTCTTCTGGCAAGGCGTCTCGTAAATACGAAAATATCATCACAGGTGTCCTGGGTGTTTAGTTACTCAAGTGACCATTGTAGACGAGTCATTTTCGCAGGGAACGAGCAATCACTCGCTTCGGTGCTCAGAGTGCGCGTGGAAAATTATTTTCAGGTCGGAGTCTTCCTGTTGCTGACGCTGGGTTTTCTGCTTTCGAGCGCAAGGCTCTCGAGTCGTCAGTCGGCGGCGGCCGAGTGCGAGGATCGATGACGGTGACAACGAACCGATACGTGGAACGAATCAGGTTCGTTGAACGGAGCACTACTGTACACTGCTTTTCGTTCCTCACCGCGCCTGCACAGACAGACTCGTAGTAACCCACTTCGTTCCCCTCGTCCGTCTCATTAGTGTCACCGCCACCTCTGCCGACCGGGGTTCCCCGTCAACCCAAACGGTAGTGTCGGAGGCACCACCAATTTCAAGTTTTTGGCTTGAGTGGATCTTGTCCGAGCTCGTCTCTTGGCTCGTTGGAGACTTCTTGTTGTCGGGCGCGGAATTCCGATGTGGAGCGAAGATCATCCGGCGGAGATCGACAACCGAGCGAAGGGAGTCTGTGTCCACCAAGAAATCTTCAACCGCCAAACAAAATCAAAAAATTTGCGATGCTAGTACCAAGGGTACTAGCGAGTAGTTTGGCGGGAGAACGTCTGGGACGGAAAACCGGTGTTGTGTTGGGGGAGATTTCTTATTGTTTACGCTTACTGTCGTGTGCTATGTTTGTATGTTGCACGTGCTTGAGATGAGTCTGTACTGCACCGGTGGAGACCGGTACTCTCAAGAAGTAATCTCCGACACGATATTTACCAAACGGATTGTGAGTTTTCTTTGTACCGACATTATGATATGCACCAGCTTATGGAAATATATAGAGCAAGATACGGGATCTTCCGCAACCAAGCTAGCCTGCTGATCCCGAGTAAGACGTTCCAGAATTCGACTCTCTGGAATATCGTCTCCATGTGACTTGAACTTATCCTCAGCCGATATGAAACACGAAGTAAATGTGGCAAAGGCGTCTCGTTCGCGCTCAATGTCGAGAATGCAGTAGGCTTGCCGAGTTGCCGGAGCATTGCAAATGAGTCTTCCTTTCGACCAGCCCGATACTGCACTGAATTCGGATTAGTCTTCAGGAATGCCTGATTAGTATATATCAACCGCTCAACGAATTCGTGATTCTCAACCATATCACGAGTAATATTCTCAGTAGATCGCAAGCAGCGATACATGTGCTGTATCCCGTCGCGCACACGGGACCGTGGAATTTTCTTCGCCATGTAAAGTACATGATGGCATCACAACGCGGCGGTCTTTCCTTCTGATCTCGGACATGCACATCATGTACGGTGTTGATCGCACGTTTTTTGCATCATTGGATCGTATTTCACGTCCCACACCGTAATCTATGTATGGAATAGAGAGCTTCTCTGCGAATTGATCCACTTTGGGCCTCGTCTTCTGCAATGACGACTCAATCAGATGCCTGTCCTCCACGAACGCACCATTCGCATCTGACCACAGGATAATCACCGGAGCCCGTACGTTCATGCAAAATGCATAATAATGCATACAGTCAAATCTCGTTATAGTGGACTTCGAGGGACCGGCAGAAATGGTCCACTATAACCGAGGTCCACTATAACCGAAGACCCCCAGAATGCACGAATTTTGTGCAAAATGCTACATCCAAATTGCCACGAAGCTCCACGTGAAGCGCAGGCTCGGCCTGGAATGGCGAACTCGTTGTTAGAACACGTATGAAAGGTTCGGTTTCTTTTGAGTGATGGAATACCCTTCATTTAGGAGCCGCCGCTCACTCAAATCCTGGAGCCCGCACCGCGTCTGTGCGTGCACCATGGCGGAGCTGGTAGTCAACTCAGAAGATCAACGGAATTCCCGCCAAAACTCATCTGCTATCTTTTCAGCCCAAATTTTTTGTCCACTATAAGCGAGTTTTCGAAAGTTTTGTCCACTATAAGTGGAATCCTTAACATTGGGGGCCCCATAGACTCCGCCGGGACCGAGCAAGCAGTCCACTATAACCGAGTGTCCACTATATCCGGGTCCACTATAACGGGATTCGACTGTATTTTGGTACTTTATCGACAAATCTGCATAATTTGGAGGTTGTTGCATAAATTTGCATAATTCCAAAGCTGGACCCGACCAAAAGGTGAATTCGGTCGATGAACAGCATCAAAAAGTGAAAATTGATCCCAAATATCGGCGGTTCGACTTCTACTAGAAGATTTTCACCGCACTGTCTCTCGCTCTGCGCGTGTGCTCCATCGCGCATGGAAGGTAGCACGACGGCGCGGGCGTTGAAAAGCACGTCGTCCACGAAACGTCCGTGTCAAGTGGAGCGGGGAGGATTCTCCTCTGAATCAGATAGATTGTCAGTGAATCTTTAGAGTTTTGCGTTCAAATTCGTATTTTGAGCGTGTTTAGTGCATATTTTTAGAGTTTTTAGTGCATATTTTCAGAGTTTTTAGTGCATAAATGCATGCATATTTTCGAGTTTTTTAGTGCATAAAGGTACGGGCTCTGATAATCACTTTCTCCGTCGACGTTCCCGGTTCCGGAACCTGCGCCGTAACGACTGATAACGGGGATTGATTCGACTACAGTAAAGGTGACTACGAACTGACCAAACTGAACCTCCAAATCACCAACTGGTACACTTTCTTCAGCAGCTTCGACAATGTGAACGACATGTATCAGCACTTCACCGAATATATTCGGACGCTGCGGCAACTCTTCATCCCACGCATCCGTGAGGGCAGAACGAATCTTCAGAACCTCGACAACAGCATACGAAAACTTCTTCAACGAATGCACACCGAAGAGAACCCGTCCATCCTCGCCACACTGAGGAAGAACCTCCTGAAGGCCACAAAACGTAAACGTCTTGTAGGTCTCGAAATTATGAACATTTTGAGACAGAGTTGAGCCCTATCGGACCAGCCGTTCACTTTTCGTCGGCAAAAAACCGAAGCCCATTGGCGAAAAACAGCCCGAAAAGGGAGCCCAAATGCCGCGCGGGGTGGCGCTCCAAAGCTCGGAACACCATAGATCCGAGTTTTAGGGGGCGTTTCGGCTCCTTTTTCGGGCTGTTTTTCGCCGATGGGCTTCGGTTTTGGCGCGAAAGCGCCTTTAAGTTCATCCCGGAGGGGCGGTCGAGGGTTAGGAATGGCCGCAAATATCTCCGGTTCGTGGGGACTGGTGAAACTGATCTCAAGGATGGAAGAAGAGGAAAGACGGACGAAGGTTTCTGCGGAATATTGGAGTTACCACCACGGGCCTTCTATGAATTCTCGGGGTCCTCCGGAATAGGACTGAGGGGTTGGGCACTTCGTTATCGGTCGGGGGATTTGAGAAAGATACTTTTCCCTCGAAAATAACGAAGCTCCGTTCACGGGCGCACCGACACTGAGTTAGAGACACTCGACCACAGGGATGGGGGGAATGACTTCGCAAAGTAATTGAAATTACCAATTACTAATTGCCCATCGAGAATTTTGTAATTCGTCCAATTACAAATTACTTTCATCTAGAGTAATTAATTACTATTCGGTAATTAAGATTACATTCCAATTACTGTTCAATTACATTCCAATTACTTTTGGAAAAAAAGACATTTTACAAGAATGGCGACGAGTTTTCTCGTGGCGGAGAGTGGTCAATGTCGATTGCTCGTCCTTTGTTATGTACAAGCAGTGCTACGCGCTCACTTGTTGGGCATAGAACTTATTGGTTTCCACAGAGGTTCGATCTGGCATGGCGATGGCTGATATCATGTACAACGTTAGCCTCGAAAACTGAAACACAGCTCGTTCTGCACAAGTTCATACGCATCAGATGTTCCCGGCTGAGAGAGAGCATAATGGAGAAATGTGCAAACTGCATACGTTCCGTCGAAGAGAGCATCGAATGTCGCGGAATCAACTGACTCGGCCGTGTTCGGTTGAGCCATTCTTCCCGAAAACATGGGGCCTATGGGGCACGAAAGGTCCTTTATCTCCCAGACTTTATGGTAATTGGAAAGTAATTGAAAAGAAATTCAGATTACGGGCGAACTACTCCGGAAAGTAATTAATTACAAATTACCGGGACGAGTCACGTAATTGACGCAATTACTAATTACCGATTGGGAAGTTATCAACTAGTAATTTGTAATTGAAGTCCGAATTACCCCCATCCCTGCTCGACCACCAGGCAGTGGCGGCGACAGCGGTACGCTTTACCCGCTTGAGCGTACCGAATCTCAAAATCGGTACGCTTAGCGTACCGATTTCTCGAAAAGTGATCCCGTCTTAAATGACGATCCCGCAGTCATGCATAAAGAGATGGTTCACCAAAAGGAGGGACTCGAGCTGTTCAGAACTCGTTTCGGTGCGAGTTCGCTTGCCCCCTGAGAGATCGTAAAAGAGGGTCGCGGTAACGAGATTGTCGATTGCGATGCTCTTTTGAATGAACTTTGATCTTTCAAAACGGTCTTCATGCTGGTGATTTTGGATAACATCCTCGACAAAGCCGATTCTCTGTCTGAATTCCCCGATCCTAACAGCTCATCCTTGTGAGAGCCGGAGGAATCTCACGAGCAACGACCTCTACCTTGGATAATATGAGATCCCGCGACAGCCTCGATCGGTTCTGAGGAATGCCCGAGGCGATTGTACAAGTCGAATCAGCTTCTAGTTCACTAATCCAGAGTTGCCATAAATCTGTTGAAGAAGGGCAACTTCCGCGAGAGATTTTCAAGGTTACGTCGCGGAATTTTTCTTGAAACCTTGGGGTTCCGCCGATCTTTTTTCTTCATCTGATTCCAGGAAAGGGATCATATAGTGAACGCGGAAAACGACATGCGACTCCAGATGTCCGAAAGGACTAAAAATTCAACGAGATATCCAGCACGAGAGGGAAGTTTTAATGAACCCAGGTGAAGGCGATCATAAGGTCCTCTTATCGAGATCGATTTACCAGGTGTCTTGACTCCACGCGGGGGGAGAAGGGGCGAGCAGAAACTCAGAGTTCCGCGGGGAGCTTTGAGGAACCCCTCGGGGCTCCTCGGGCCGAAAAAGGTTGAGAACCACTGCTCTAGTGCACTTGCTACCTCTGGCAGCGGGCATAGACCAAGTGATAACATCTTTCCAGCTCGTGCTCTCATCCCCCTTATGAAGCGCATCCTGCGAAGCTTTAGCGCGCTCAATGGAATCAAGACGTTTCTGCGGACCACAACGAACGATCAACGACAGTCCAGTTTGGCATTGCTGTCAATCGACAGTGAACCAGCCGACGACGTGTATCGGAATGCAAAGTTTATCGAAGTATTCGTCGTTAGGAAGGATAGGACTCCTATCATAGGAGGCCGTCTCTCCTTTGGAGCCCCCAAGTCGCAACAAACTCGCATGGATCAGACATTCATTGAAATGTTTTCTTCACATCACTGCTGAGCGAAGAGCACCCCTTTTTTTTGCTCGGGAAATTCAAGCGTACCGGAAAAAAATTCCCGGAGGTGTCTGTCCCGGATTCTGGAGGTGTTGCCGGTACGAGAATACCGGTCATATCAAACCCTCAAATGACATCAATTCAGTACTGCGTTTTCGCGCCCCCCTCTCCCAGTAGTGCTTGATGCACTACTAACTCCAAATTTTTTTGCCGATAAAAAGTGAACGGCTTGTCGGATCGGGCTCAACTTTGTCTCAAAATGTTCGTAATATTGGGACCTATAAACCACCAGGGAATTCGCGGTGTGGCTCATGGTTTTTCTGCTATCAGCTGCAGAAGAGCCAGGTTCCCGTCATTTTTCCGTCAAAATTCAACTTCGATGACCTATATCTCGGAGACCAGTGCACCGAACTTCACGAAAATTTCAGCAGAGATAGTTCCCCGGCTGGTCTACTTGCCATAAAAATTTCAAGGATCTAGCTTGTCGTGGAGCTGAGAAAAAAAAATTCTATCGATGAAAGAACCCGAAAATCACAAAAATCGATGCAACTCGCTCATACGATCAGATAGAGAATTTCTGCGACCAGATTCGGAATATACGACCTCGAAATACCCCGAAACTGATCCCACCTTCTCTGTTGCATTTTTGCTGTAGAGCAGTGTAGGGAAAGAGTCAGAGGATAGTCCATCTGATGTTACTATGAGGGATCTACCAGATAGGTAGGAGCGGAGCCAGAGGATAGAGTTTTCGTCGAGGCCCATAGTATGGATTATACCAAGAAGGACATCGTGGTCGAGGCAATCGAAAGCCTTTGTAAGGTCAAGGAACAGTCCAAAGACAAAGTGTCCAGTATCGCAGCAGTTTCTGGCCTATCAACAGGATGATCATCTTTATTTCAATGAGTCGATAGAGCGATCAGCCTGTAGAGCGATCAGCTGGCAGCTAAATCAGCTGTCAGGTGGATCAGCTGAGTGCCACCCTGGGTTTGGAGGACGTCTCTCCACATTCTGGTTCGAGATGGCAGGCTGCAGTCCGTGCTCGTATTGGAAGGAGACGATGTGATCGGCTCCGAATAGACCTCATTTCCCGTTTTACGGAAAACGGGAATTGATTTCCCGTAAACGGAAAAACGGAAGGTTAGGGTTCGGCATCTCGAAAACCCGCTATCTCGAAAACCCGCCATCTCAAAAAAATTACCCGGGAGCTCGAAAGCTCTCTCCCCAAAAGCGGCTTTCGTTCGATCTCAGCGAACCTTCTACATATGTCAGGGCTTATGAGAGCCGAGGTTAGGTTAGGTCAGTGGTTCCCAAACTTTTCTTGCCGACGCCCCGCCTGTCAAGGATCCTAGTGGTAGCGCCTCACCGTACGCTGATAGCTGCCACCAACCTCCCACGTGTCGCAGTAGATTTCTCCGAACCCCACCAAGAACGTCTGAAAATTCACGAAGCGCTTGAGAGTATATTATATGACTAGCGCAGCTACCCGTGCTTCGCCACGGGGTAGTCGAGGTGTCAGGGGTTGGGGAGGTGGTGGTCAAAGTAGGATCTTGAGGACGATAGTTCCTCCCGGTGCGTAGATGTATAGGTTATTTGGTGAAGGAACGCGGGAAAGGGTGACGTAGAGTCGGCCATGAGAGAAACATTACGCATCCGAGTTCAGGCCGCAGACCTGAATCGTTTGACCTTGTGACTTGTTGATAGTCATCGCATAAGCAATTTTCACAGGAAGTTGAAGTCGTTTGAATGAAAATGGGAGTTCGGATGGGCTGAGTGGTATTCGTGGGATAAAAACCGTTTCTCCAGCACCAATCCCCGTGAGTATATAGTTGCTTTTACGAAATGAGGCATGAGGGCTGTGACACACAGACGGGTTCGATTGCAAAATTGTGGAGGCTTAAGGTTCCGTAGTAACATGACAGGGCATCCAATTTTGAGTCTCAATAGGTGTGGTGGGAGGCCGGGCGGATTCAAGGAGTTGAGGAATTCGACCGGGTATGAGACGCCGCAACCCGGTCGGGTTGCGGCGTCGAGTCTTCAGAAGCGGAGATGGGCAGCGCTCCGTTTCTTCCAAATGGGCGAGCTGCGCCTCGCCGTTTTTGATGACAGACATGAGTAAGGATGACAAGAACGTTCAAACGATCACGTGGACAGACACTTCGTTTCTTTGCAATGATAGAGTTGCCTGGTTTATATGGCCCTGCAGAGACCCCGAGTGCCTGAAGCAACGAAGTGCGACTGAAACATGAAATTGTCCTACTGCGAGAAATCCGGAGGCTACGGACATGCGGAAATATAGGGATAACGATTGTGAACCTCAGAGGAAACCTTTGGCACGAAATTTGGGCCATTTGCGTGGCGGAACACGATTTCTATGGCGGCCGTTTGGACTTTTTCTCTGCAAACTCCCATCCCCATTCATGGGAAATCATGACACTCTCGATGCGAACAGAAAATGCAATCGTGGAGCGGGAGGTCTCTCGAACGGGTCGTGGGTCGGGAAGAGTTCAGCTCATTCGAGTTGCGCTATATTTACCCATCATCCGTTGTATGGTCGTCTCGACTTTTCGCGCTGATCGGGAACTGGGATGAATCTCGAACCGTTCGGCAGGATTTTTTTCCTTCGAATAAATTTGCGCGCCCCACCAGAAAAGTCCTCGCGCCTCAGCAGGTGAGGCGCGCCTCACAGTTTGGGAACCGCTGGGTTAGGTAATTCCCTGTATGTACTGCGGAATGAGCATATTCGAAGTCCTATCATGGAACACTGACGGAATACAGTGAATGAGCCGTGGATCGACACCCGCACGACCGAAGGCGGCAAAATGGCGCGTTAAAAAAGCGCTACAATCAACGCCAGGCCCGTGCACTGTCTTCAGGATTTCGGAAATCCAACCCGCCATCCGCCAACAACGCCAACCGCCTACCAGAAAAGAACCGGGAAATCTCCTCCGGACCATCACAATTTCCGATTGACGACCGACGTTCTGCTCACCGACACCGGCTCTCATGAGCCCTGACATAGAAGGTTCGCTGAGCTCGAGCCAAAGCCACTTTTAGGGCGAGAGTTTTCGAGCTCCCGGGTATTTTTTTCGAGATGCCGGGCATTCACCAAACGGAAATTATTTTCCGTTTCTCCAAAAAAACGGGAATTGATTACTTCGGGAAACTTCGTCGGACAGATGACTCCACACCCGCGAAGCCACGCGCACGCGTTTCTGGGTGCAAATGAGGGTCCTATGCCCCATTGTTTGCGCCCTATCAGTTCGTTTATTCCCCGTTCTCGGAAAAACGGGAATCTAGAACATCTGTAAACCTCATATGGGAGTTAGTGTCACCCGTCCAGGGCCATAGACCTCCCCTTCTGGCCACCAAACCTCAAAATAAGGCTCCAATCGCCCATCGTTCACCCCCGATTAGTTCTTTTCATTTCTTGAATTTCCGGTTTTGGTTTATCATCGATGGATTGTATATTGAAGTGATCAGCGTAACGAGTCTATGTCAGACGGTCGCAATAAAAATGGCGGCCCGCCGCTGTTCTAGCTGTTGGGTTTTATGCCCAACTGTAGCTCAGAGCGCCCCGCGCGTAAGTCAGGCCACGAAGTGCTCGAACCCATCCGCTCTGCAGTCTCACGTATCACTTAGGTCGACCGACTCACTCACAATCAGTTTGAGCGTACTTAACCTAACCTAACCTTGCCTAACTCATGCGCTGGCTTCGGGCTCCCCGCCAAAACGGCGGGCAATCGAGGCAGTCCGCCATCTTGATTGCGATCGTTTGACGCATTCCCAGCGTAACAGATGGATATCATCATAAGTTTAGTGACTAGCGTATCATATGGATGTTATCATAAGATTCTCAGATTCGAGGGGATATATGGATAAATTGGGGATCTTGTCGATCAAAGGCTACGGCTCACTTTTCTTAAGAAACTCGACCCAGGGCTCCCTCTTGCTAAATTGATCCTTAACCAGCATACGGTCTTCAAATCTATCATCTCGTAGACTCTCTTGAGTGTAATTTCTCGCTTTTCTTGCTTTGCTGAACACTCGCTCAGCGGGCACGCTTGTTGGTTGAAGGACCGCCATTGTTTCGTACAAATCCGTCGGGAACGGCTCATCGCCCCGACTGTGGGCCAGCATCAGATCTCCTGGGCGCTCGCTTATCGCGTGCCTCTTCATCTTGATGCTTCAGATCTCCGAAGCGATTGCCTGTTCTCTGGAAAACTGGCGGAGCCTTCTGCCGAGCCATTGTATTGATGAAGCAGCAAGCCTCCATTGAGTTTCGGACTTTTCCTACACCAATGAATCGGCCGACTACTCACAACAAATTATTGCGTCAGAAGCCTGGCTCTACGATTGACGGAATAACCTCCTTCTCCGTCACCCGCTTCCTGCAGCTTTTTCGATCCACGCAATCCATCAAGATCAAGTATGAACCTGTTTCACAGGACGCGGGCTACCTACAGTCGGGTATAGGCAATAAGGCCCCAATGTTTACATCGAGGCGCCATCTTGAAGAGGGAAAGGGAAGATGAATCCACCGACCAATTGAGTTAATCGATTCAGTTTTGAGGTTCCTAACCTAACCTGTCCTAGGCCATGCGCTGGCTTCGAGCCCCGCAGCTACCTCACGACTAGGTCCGCTTACCTCGATCAGACTCTATGATTCATATCCCTCTCCCTCTTCAAAATAGCGCCTCGATGTAAACATTGGGGCCCTATTGCCGTCTCCGCCTACAGTCCACCGCAAGAACGCTGCACACCGCCGGGATTTCTCCGCTGACATAGCGGGCTCGCTCTCGGGGATAGCGACGTTTTGGTTCTTGTGTAGAACGCGCCCGGCGACTTATGGCCGGACGTAAACACGGGATGGCGAGTTCAGTGAAAGCGATGCCAGGGCTATTGATCGGTCTGTGATAGCTGCAGCTTGGGCAGTTGGAATCCTCTCTATACGCGAGCGTAGCGAGCGGCACGAGCAAGCAGATGCCTGCAAGTTATCGCACCGGATGCGCGCTCAAGTCGCCGCCCTGGCGTGCTGGCGTTTCGTGGTTTAAGCCGCCGGGCGCGTACTACGCAAGTACCGACGTGTTCTCCGTGCCCCCGACCGCCCGCCTCCGCCGGAATGCGTTCATCTTCACTGCTCGTTGTCTGCTCTTTGGTTGTTGTGCGGGACGATGGCCGTTTCCCTGGAAAGCTTGTAGCGGATCGCCAGCCGCCGTCGTTGATGCCGGACTTGGCAACTCCGCGTGTGGCAGCGCGTTCGGGAGCGAACCGTGAGCCGCAGTGCACACAGCCTGTTGGGATAATATTGTAGTTCATCGCCGCGTTCTTCCACATCTAACTTGTTTCGGGTCTAGACAGCGGTTATTGGGTTCATCAACCTTCGGTCAGACAACACTGTGAATGCAGTTATTTGCAGTCCAAGTTGACTGAACTCTAGTGTAGTTCATTGTGAACCGGTTTCTTCGAGCCCCTTCAGTGTTCACTGACCCTAGACTATATAAGCACAGTATTTCGAATAAATGAACACTCTGGCTGTAACCCTTGGTGGAGAAACGTTCTTGTCTTTATTCTGGTTCCCTCAGTAGCTACGACTCCGACATTTGAGAGTACCCGCATCCGACCGAGTTAGTGCCCAAAACTTCCAACATTTCGTGTATCAGCACGACTGCTGTGACCAGTGCTCCATCGGAAAACCGAAACAAGTGACAAATTCGTGAACTGACGATCTAGCTACGTGTCACCAGAAAGACATCAACATGGCAGTGAGCCTAAATGCAACAATTACAACCGACCAACAATATCACCGACCCAACAGGGTCATTCTTCGTGACGATGGGAAGAACTTCCTGGCTTGGAAGGCACTACTGCCCATCTACCTTCAAGGAAGTCCATACGCCTGGGAAGTTGCCAACGGTGAGATCGACCCAGTCACCGTGCCTGGTGACAAAGAAAAATATGAGATCGGAAACAAAACGCCCGAGAAATCATCTTCAGTACCCTCCAACAAAATACTGTTCTGAAATTATTCTTCGAAGATTCAGCAGATGTCACCGCAAAAGATGCCTTACACAGACTCAACAAGAAGTATACTGGAGTCAGCGCCATCTTTGCAGACATCGCCGTCCAGAAATTCACCAACTTTCGATACAATCAAAACGTCTCTTGTGAAGAAAATTTGACCAAGTTTCATGAAATAATCTACGAGCTTCAGGAAACCAACGCCGGAATCACCGCAAAAGGAATTTCATCAAGACTCATCAACTCACTTCCGGACAGCTGGGATGCCTTCAAACAAGGATGGGGTTTGAAGTCCGAGAAGGAGAAGATATTTGACACCCTGCTGGACCTCATCGTCGCAGAAGATGCAAGGAGACAGGCAAAAGGCTCACAGGGCAACTCGACAGCCCTAGCAGCCAGAGTCGGCGGACGCAGACCATATCAAAGGCGTCCTTTCCACAGATCAACAACCAACATGAAGAAGCAGGAGCAATCGTACCAGAAAACAACCGAGATCATCTGCTGGAACTGCAACAAGAAAGGCCACAAATCGTTCCAGTGCAGATCAAAGAGAAGACCAAACAAGAAGAATCAACAAAGAGAGAATGCGAACGTGGCAGTCTTCGCTACCAGCGATCTTCCTCCTCAAGCTGAGGGAGCAGAGGTAAAGGAAACGATCACATTTCTAATCGATTCTGGAGCAAGCTGTCATATTCTTAACAACAGAGACTACTTCACCAACTACGTCACGATTGAACAATCCCGGGAAGTGAGTCTCGGCGATTCCTCAACCATACGAGCACATGGAAAAGGAACTGTCGAGATCACAGTTCAGAGTGACGACCGAACGGTGAACTTAATACTAGAGGATGCTCTGTTCGCCCCTAAAATGTCCTGCAATTTGATTTCTCTAGGTCAAATTCTAGACTCAGGGTTCCGGTGCACCGTCCGAAGCGAAGGCATGATTCTGTCGAAAGGAAAGACCAGAATATTCGCCGGACGTGACAGCGCGCTATACAAGATCAGAGGCAGTGTGGCGAGAACAGCGATCAATGTGGCAGCAATGGAGGTCGCTGAGAGTCCAATCAGTTTGAAGGAAGCACATCGCACACTAGCCCATATTCACAAAGAAAAAGTTCGGCAAGTACTTTTGAGAACCGGAATACCATTTGTTGATGATCTGACCGATTGCGCATCCTGCATTCAAGGAAAACAATTTAGATCCTCGTATAGAACAAGACCCACATCATCAAGAGCAGCTGCGATTGGAATTACTCATGGAGATCTCTGCAGTGTCACGCCCCCATCACTGGGTGGTCACAACCATTTCCTGGCACTGACCGATGAATACTCAAAGTTCCGGAGAGTATTCTTCATCAAGAGGAAGGATGAGACAGCCTCATGCATCCGTACATACATCAACTGGTTCAAGAACCAGACAGGGAAGAATATCATTCGCCTGCATACGGACCAAGGCCTGGAATTTCTGAACAACGAGATTTCAGAAATGCTCAAAGAGATTGGAGCTGAGCAAACAACATCCTGTGCCAGAACACCGCAACAAAATGGAATCGCAGAGAAGACAAATCGCACGTTGCTCGACCTGGCGAGAACACTCATCATCGACTCGGGACTCAACAAAACGCTTTGGGCTGAGGCAATTCAATACAGTAATCAGATTCTCAACGCCATTACCTTCAACAAGTTGGAGAACAAATCAGCATATGAAATCATCTACAACAAGCCTCCATTCTTGGGAAAGGTTCACCCATTTGCATCAGATTGCTTCGTCCTGGACCAACGCCCCAGTCGAAAGAAGATGGATCCCAAGAGTATCAGAGGACTTCTCGTTGGCCTAAATGATGGTGTTATAGGTTATCGTGTCCTCATCCCAGGCACTCGGTCTGTTCTAACTTCTAACAACGTTCGATTCTTCAGAAACAGTCCATTCCGGCACTCGCAGCACCAAACGCCTTCAAACGATGATGCACAGGCCGACGGGCCTACCGCTACTCCAGACAACGAAAGCACAGAACAGGACTCGCCCAACAATGAAGATAGGAGTGCACCGGACAACTCGATGGAAAGTGAAGAAGAATCCATAACCAACGAAGCTGGTGGAGCTAACTCATCATCAACACCAGAAGACTCATCATCAACAGGGCAGTCGCTTCAGACATCCGACGCGACGCAGCGACCGATAGGGCAACAGCAGCGCCACTCCGAGCCGCAACCAGACCCACTAGCTGGACGAGAGTCAGGAGAGGATGGTCTAGCGTTGGATCAGCGGCGGCGTTCGGGTGAGCGGCAGCTGAGCTCTTCAGCGGCGCAGCAGCGGCGCAGCTCGGTGGAGCGATCGCCCAGCGACGGTAGTCAGCCACAACAACCAGGTAGCAGCATGCAGATAGATGAGTTAGGTACTCAACCAAATGATCGGAGAAGAGGTAGGAGAGGCAGAGGAAGAAGGCCAATCATCACATACTCAGATTTCCCAGTTCAATTCAGAGATAGATCAGATCTTCCAAGACCCGACAGGCTTGAGGCAAACGCCGCTATTTCAAAGGATAGCGATCAAGATTTGCCAGAAACACCTCAGACTTACGAACAGGCTATGTGCTCTCCATTCAAGGAAGAATGGTTAGAGGCAATGATGGAGGAGATCAGGAGCATGGAAGCGCTCAATGTGTACACTCTCACAAAACTCCCGCCTGGCAAGCGTAGTCTAGGTTGTCGATGGGTCTTCAAAGAGAAGAAAGATGCTTCTGGCAAGACAGAGAAGTTTCGAGCGCGACTTGTTTTGAAGGGCTACCTCCAACGAAAAAATTTGGATTTTCAGGAGTTGTACTCCCCTGTAGCGAAGTTCGAGACCATTCGAACCGTACTGAACATTGCAGCAAAGGAACGCCTGTTCACTTATCAATTTGATGTCAAGACGGCATTCCTGTATAGCGAAGTTGACCAAGAGCTATACATGGATCAGCCCAGCGGATTCTCGGATAAATCAGGACGTGTGTGGAAATTGAACAAGTCCATTTACGGTCTCCGCCAGTCGAACAGGATGTTCCATCTCAAGATCAAGTCGATTTTCTTGGAGTTAGGGCTAATCATGAGCCAAGCAGATCATTGTGTTTTCTACAGCACAAATACCTCAAGATTATCGGTGTCAATTTATGTGGACGACGGTATTGTGATGGCAACCTCAGAGGAGGTTATTCTCGAGTTCCTTGGCAAGCTCAAGCAGAGCCTAGAGATCAAGTACAGGCCGCTTGACTACTTTCTTGGACTTCAGATCACAAGAACACCTAGCATGGACGTAATCATTCATCAGAGTCAATACATCAAGGATGTTCTCGAAAAATACGATTTGATAAACTCCAAACCCGTTCATATCCCGGTCGGCAAAGATATCTACTCAGTCGATGATTCAGAAGCAATTGATGGGACAGCTTACCGTGCTCTTGTAGGTTCAATTATGTATATCGCTCAAGGTACTAGACCAGATATCGCATTCGGAATTTCTTTCTTGTCAAGATTCATGCACTGTCCAACCAAGAATCTGTGGAACACAGCGAAACGCTTGCTTAGATATCTCGGCTCGACGACTAATTACGGGATTCATTATGACGGTGATAAAGACGGAACATTTCAGTTCTTTTGTGATAGTGATTACGCTAGCTGCCCAAGGACTCGACGAAGTGTCAGTGGAATGGTGATTGTTGCCAACGGCGGCCCTCTCTTCTGGGCAAGTCGGAAGCAGTCCACCGTTGCGCTTTCAACCTGCGAATCAGAAACCATTGCAGCGACAGAGTTTGCGAAAGTCGCGATCTGGTTCCAAAGGCTTGTCGGTGAGTTAGGATACACTCAGACACCCAACATTCGAATTGATAACTTGGCAGCTCTGAAATTGCAACAAGAGTCTCAGTTGAGTCGAAGAACTCGCCATATGGACGTGAGGTATTTCTTCCTTCAAGAGAAGATTGAGAGCAAGCAGTTGGAGATATCTTACGTCCCTTCGGCCGAGAATTTAAGTGACATTTTCACGAAACCGTTATCCCGCCAAAATTTTCAGAGGCTTCGTAACTTGATTGGAATCAACCCTTTGGGTTCGTCTCGAGAATGTCAGACCTCACAACCATCGTCCTCATAGCCATCATCGCTCAGGCAAGCAGTTTCTTCACTTACGAAGACTGCGACGACACTTGCAGATCAAAGCAATTCAGTTGCATGATCTCAGAGCAATCGAAGCGTTTCTTCATTTGTCGTTGTTTCAAAAGCGAAACCACCTGCGAACTTCTAGCATCTTCCATGGTCGTCTGCTTGAGACCGCAGAAAGAAGCAATTGGTGGAGAGGGAATTTGGAATGATTTCGAACGTCTCCACCCGACCACCACGACAGCTCAACCAACAACTACCAAGCCTGAACCGTTGCCGCCAGCACCGAGGAGACTCGGCTCGCTGAGGGCCTGGATATTGACTGTCATGACGGTCATCATGATGGCCTTGATCCTAGCTCTCCTAGCCAATATCATACGACGGAGAACTGTACGAGGAGATTATTCAAGAATACAACCTAGCAGTGACTCGCCCTATCAGAGAACCGTCGACAATCTTCAAGAAGAGACGAGCTGATTGCATCAAATCAAAGAAAGAAACATTGTGTCACAAAGTAACTCACGAGAGTAACAACTCAGTTTTATTCATCTCAAATAAGAACGAACTGACAAAAATCTCAGTCTCAGGCAAAGATCAAATCAATTAAAACGAGATCTCCTCAAAATCCACGTTGAGTTTCTGGCTACACTTGCGATTCAGCACGCGTTTCTCCTGGGGTGTCTCTGGTTGCGGAGGTTCGAGCTTTGAGATAACGTAGATCCGCTCGGCGTCCGGAACGGCGGTTTTGAAAAATACGCAAAAATTCGTCGAGCGATGAGAACACACCCACTGTTTTGACAAAATGTTGCAGGCGTAATTCTGGAAATCAATGATGCTGCCCACAGGCCGCTTGGGTTTCGACTTCTCGACGGCAGACACATTGGTGGGAGCCGCCTCAGTAACAACTGGAGCCGCAGTGGATGCCGATCTCCGATGCTCCGGTTTCAAAGGCTCATCGTCGGTGTCCGGCTCAATGGCTTTCCACTTCTCAAGCCCCAAATCGTAATACGGCTTGCCATCCTCATGTGGATGAGTGCGTTCCCAAATTTTAAACGCAGGCGTTTCGGGGACTCCGTTCGGCTGCATTTTCAAAGCGGGATGAACCGACAAAACTCTCATCAACTCTGCGAGCTCAGGGTTTGCCCGGTCATGCAGCACTAGAAATTAGATGAATAATCAAGATTAGAGTGTTACATGGAGAAGACAGTCAAGATTTGTTTGGATTAGTTGAGATTCTCACCCTGTAGCACCGATGATGAAACGAGAGAGGCAATCGTCAAAAGAGAGCCGGTGGTCAAAGCGATTTTTAGTCGAAGACCCATGCGGACTTTTGCACTCGGATGATTTGCTCCAGCAAGGAACCCGGTCTCCACTTGAATCAGTCGATCGGCTGAAGAAGTTGGCAAAACTGGCGGATCTTGCACCGTCACGATCGTGTGAGAACTCTCATTGGAATCGGAACTCATTGCGCTGAAACGTTTTCTTAGGAGGAATCCTTCTTCCCGACGACAGAGCGGTGGAGTGGATCGTTGAAACCCTCTCATTTGATGTTAAAACGCACCGTAGGAAGATCCTCTTTCGCAGCCGGTCATCAAAGATCACACAACGACGAGACGACTGCACTCGAACGGTGAACAGAGACAAGTGAGACACCGTCGAGTGGGTGCCGTTGCCGTCGTGCGTGATCAACATTGCACATTCCAGAAAGAGCAAACGTGCAACATGGAAACGAACGTTTCATGTGAATCTCGCACCATTCAGATATCGAAGCGGCTTGAACTAGGTGGAGTATGTTGGGATAATATTGTAGTTCATCGCCGCGTTCTTCCACATCTAACTTGTTTCGGGTCTAGACAGCGGTTATTGGGTTCATCAACCTTCGGTCAGACAACACTGTGAATGCAGTTATTTGCAGTCCAAGTTGACTGAACTCTAGTGTAGTTCATTGTGAACCGGTTTCTTCGAGCCCCTTCAGTGTTCACTGACCCTAGACTATATAAGCACAGTATTTCGAATAAATGAACACTCTGGCTGTAACCCTTGGTGGAGAAACGTTCTTGTCTTTATTCTGGTTCCCTCAGTAGCTACGACTCCGACATTTGAGAGTACCCGCATCCGACCGAGTTAGTGCCCAAAACTTCCAACACAGCCCATGACCTTGGTAACGAACCCGAGCACTCCGCTTGTTGCACCGAGTTTTGGAGTGCTGATAGCGGATCGCCAACCGTCGGCATTGATGCCGGACCTGCGCGCTTTGCGTGTTCGAGCGCGCTCGGGAGCTATTCGTAAACGTGGTCCATGCAGCCCCCCACCCCCAAGGGTGAGCTGTCCCATGCCGCTTCCCATGCTCTGTAAACGAGAGGTGAAGCTGCCCGCGGGCGCGAGAGCGGCCCTGTGTTCCCACCTCCGGGGCCGCTCTCAGGACTGCTTGCTGGTCTCACATCGAATTCCGAACATTTCCTCAAGAATATGCGTCAGTAGTTAGAACTAGCGTTCCCGGTCGCGCTTCGCGCGACTTTTTCGCGGCCCGACGCGACGCGAAGTTGGCGGTACGTACTTTTTCATGGTTCATAGAACCTCATTGCCGTTGACGGAGTTCGATCTCCCATTCGTGCACATCGAGTACTCTGTGTCCGGCCGATTCTGTTCGTAAAAATCGCTGTATCAACAATTGGGAGACTTCCCTCGGCGCCTCATAACATATCGGACTTATGAATATGAAAGGCAAAACGTCACTGTCACGTGCGGGCTCGTTTCCGGGAAACCGCCGAGGTATGGGTTTTACAGGGACGGTTTCATGAAAAAGAAATGTCGTGTAGAAGAAAGGTCGAATTTCGCTCGACACCTTGTCGAGCGGAGTTCTGTTTATTCACTACTTTCGACTTGTATTTCAACTTCAACTTGTCGACGGCAAGAGTAGAATATTTTACACAACTTCGAGCTCTTCGTAATCGTAAGAACAACCTTCTGTTCGGAACCGTTCGTTTAGCGCAATCACGGTCTCGTGCGAGCCGTCAGTATTGATAATGGTTACAACTTGTACTTCAAGGCGAATTTGTCGGCGGTAAAAGTAAAATGTTTTACATGAGTTCGGGCTCTTCCTAGTCGTGAGAACAGACGTCTGTTCGGAACCCTTCGTTTAGCGCAATCACGGTCTCGTGGAGCCGTCAATATTGATAAATAATAGTTTCAACTTGTCGACGGGATGAGTACAATGTTTTACACGACTTCGAGCTCTTCGTAGTCGTGAGCACAACCTTCTGTTTGGAACCATTCGTTCAGCGCAATCACGGTCTCATGCGAGCTGTCAGTATTGATAAAACTCTTGGTCGTGGTGGAGAGCATGATTCTTCCAAGGTACTCTCGTACCTGAAGATTCTGAAACATTACCGCGGTTCCTTCACAATTGTTCAGCGTTTCGGTAAAATCTGGCCAGAGTCCAAGTAGGACGGACTTGTAGGAATCGTCTATGAGTGTAACATTTCTCTTCTGTCTTGTTCGACCGTCTTGACAATTGATGATTTACGATGGACCAATTTCAAAGACGACGGCGCATAAGTCGATCATGGCATTTATGACTTTGTCTTGCAACTGAATAATCGAGAGAACGTCGCTTTCAAGAGGAGGAAGCGCATCGTCAGATAGCTTGATGACGGTGGACCACTGAAAAAAGAGGAATCGAGGTCAAAATAGTTCCTGTGGTGCTACTCAGGATTTTCGATGTGACCATGAGTTTCATGTCCGGAAGACTGATGCGCACATTTGGTATCTGTTCGTGTTTACCTTTGTCAGTGTGAGCTCTAGTTTATGCTCAGTAACTTTGTGGATTTGGCTGGCGAGGGTCGTTTCCTTCGTCTTAAACATTGTGAGGCGGTAACAATCGCCTACTTTGATCGAGTCGTACATTTCTTTGGCCATTTCATTCCAAACGTTGACGTTGATTTTTCCTATTCCATCCTGAATCACGAAACTGAAAACATTCAGTGAGTCGTTCTTTTCCCTCGAACGCTGCCGAAACGTCGTCTTTAAACGAACCCGGCCGTCCAAGCATTTTCCAATCCTGTTCGGCTGAAGACTGTCTATTTTTTCTTGGCTCGCTGCAACGGCAAAGATGGAGTCAGATGAGACGCGGCTGGCTCAGTTACTACTCCACGAGTGCATAAGATCCCGTCAGACTCAATCAACCATGTCGAAACTCAATTGTACTTTGCAAAATCCACCTACGAGGTTGGAGCGTCAGTGATTGGGTCTGGGTCACGCTTCGGCTCTCCTTTGTCACGCTTGCCGGCATTAAGGCGGATGTAGACGGCGTGTGGAGATCAGTCAGGGATGTTCTAGACGTGAGGCCATCTTCGTGGACGCCCGGAAAACGGAATCTTCCTTCCATCCTCAGCTCTTGCTGATTCTCTCCATGCTGCGCGCCGTCCCTAAACTCAAAATGTCGCAGTGACGACAACCTCCACAGTGAAAGAAACCGCATTGCCGAGCTACGAAAGCGTGGTCTACTGAAAAAAGCATGGTCGAGGTCGAGTCAGGGTCAAGTTTGGGTCTGTTGCGGATCATGATTGGGATCGGGTTGGGGTCGACTGCAAGCCATATTTACGATCAGCAGGCAGGTCTGCTATTGAAGTGCACGTGGATAGACAATATTTTTCGTCTTCCCATTCTGGACCAACACGAAGAGATCAGCGGGTTTTCCGACGCGTGAACACGCTACATACAGCTGTCCATGAGAAAAACACGGGTCAGCTAAATGCAAGCCACAGTGTTCTAACGATTGTCCTTGGGCTTTATTTCTGGTCATGGCGAAGGCGAGCCTTACCGGAAACTGCAAGCGCGTGAACTCAACAGCAGCATCATTCGGCTTCAGGGGTATGCGAGGCAACAGCACGTCATCTCCGGAGTATGCACCAGTCAAAATTGTCGCTGCGATCACATTGTTGCTCGGGCGCTTGACGGCGAGGCGCGTTCCATTACAAAGCCGGGGCGGATGAAGGTTTCGGAGCAAGATGATGGGGACGCCGACCTTCAAGTTCAAGTTGTGAGGAGGGAGCCCTGGAAAGTCTCGAGAACTAAGAAATTCTGTAGGGAAATTCACAGCCTGTTCCGCTTCAAGGACCGTATCGATGGAGTTATAAGTTTTGGGTTCGCCAGGAATGGAATCGAGAATGACATGATTGATGCCTTTCGCCGCGCTATTCCTCGCAGCCAAAATAGCACGGCCACTCAACCAGGAATGAGCAGTGTAGTTCAGGGAGAGATCGGGGAAAACGTTGTAAATGAGCTCCTCTTCACTTGCAACAATAGTACAAAAGTCGGCGGCCAACGTTATAAGCTGCGTTGACGGTTCTGTGGGTTCCTCGCCGTTGCCGATTGCGAGTAGCTGCTTGACAAACTTGTCTGCGGTCGCATCGTTTTGCAAAGCAACCCTCATATTTGTCTTGAGCGTTACTTTGACAACATGTCGCCACAAAAGCGATGATTTCAGGCATGCTTGCAACTCGTCAGCCGGCGTCGAACGTGGTATTACCGCAAGTGTTTGCCGAAAATCACCCGACAGTAGAAGGAGTGCTCCACCGAATGGTCGACTTTGACCATTTGAGCTTTCGAGATGCCACAAACAGGCGCTTCCAAGTTGTGCAAATTCAGTGGCAGTTTGAATGCTGAATGAGCTGTTCGACCCCCATCAAGAAGTGTTGCGGCGATTCCGGGAGATGCGACGGCGAGAACGGTTTGATTCCGTGAACGAAGCACGGCCAGGATTAGAGAAATGAGAAAAGTTTTGCCGGTTCCACCGGGAGCATCGAGGAAGTAGACGCCACCATGGTTAGCCGTAACAGCCCGCAGGATCGTGTCGTAGATGGCTCGTTGTTCGGGTAGCAGTTTGGGCAGGTTTTCTTCAACGTATCGGTCCAGAACATTGTGATCGAAGTGCGTCAGCCCACTCATATGGCCATCGATTGTTGTTTGAGCAGATCGATCAGGTGCGCACATTGCTAAATCCGCAAGACGTTTGTTCGCCATCGCCACACACTGATCCTCAATCATTATCAACGCCTCATTATAGATCTGCGTCGAAAATGACAATTCAGGATTGTCCATAGCAAGGCGGCAACGATGAAGAATGTCGTCACTCATTGAATCCTTGAAGGTCTCCCAGAGGTTCAGCGGATTCGATGGAGCGCATGTGCATAAGATGATGGCGAAGAGGGTTCGTATTTGTTGGGGCCGAGCGGTGCTTGCAGCTTCGGCGAGTGTAGCTTCCCAGTGGCCATCATGCTCGAGCAGATTCAATCTCTGACACGCTTCCCTATACGATGCACACAATTGCCCGTCGACCGTTCTCAGTTCTTGGAAGGACCTCGGACTACGCATGTTCACCAGAAGCAAACGTAAAGAGAAACATTCATGGTCATTCGGGTGAACTGTATACAGGCGCCCGAGTGCGTCGGAGGCGTACACAGTCGGCTGTCCCTCCACCGGTCTACCTTGCTTTCGACGGCAGAATTCTCTCGTCTTCTCCTGCCAGACATAGTATGTCGGTACCTCCGAGTAGAGTAGAGTTCGGCGAAAGCATCGTGCGAACACAAGGTGAAAAACGCGGTTAGGATAGTCTGAGGTGGCGTCGCAGCTCTTTCATGCAAGGTGGCGTTGGTGAAGTAAACGCGCTGACCATTCTCCAAATGAACTGCTAAGTGAATAACAGTTGGATACCGTTCATGGATGGCAAACGAAAAAATTCGCCATAAAGCTTCATACGTGGTAATGTAACGACCAATCTGGAAGAGCTCAATCTCATCATTAGCATTGGTGACACCGAAAACCGCCATGTCGCTTCCTTTGTAGACATACTTACATATGTACTTGATAGCTTTGACTGAATTACAGTATTCGACATTGATGTGAGCTTTGAATGTTTTCGAAAGAAAGGGCGAGTAGGGCACTACCCAACGATTATCGACTTCCGTCTCGGCAGACGTCGCAGCAGACGTGGGATCGTTTGAGGCATGATTTCGGACTCTCAAGATGAAGCATTTGCCGCCATCCTCAAGCGATCTTCGACGGTACAGCGGGTAACCATCCTGTCCCGTCACCGTGTGGGGAGTGCAGCTTCTCGGAAACCGTTTGGTACACTTCCCCGCCATCATGCACGGAGAAGCGGTGTTCAGTGAGCCGCAAGGCCCATGAACCATGTGTCGAGTCGGCGCGTTATACCGGCCTGCATGTTCGCCAGACGGTGTCTTGTCTTCTAAAGAGAAGAACAGACAGACTCCCGATCATAAGAGTCGAGGGCCACGAGGTCCATCTCAGCAGATCAGCCAAGTATCTAGGAGTTCACCTACAGGCAGACGCAAGAGGAGTGGAGCACGTTGCGGCAGTTGCAGCCAAAGCGGCTAAGGCAGCAAACTCCATGGCTCGAATCCTCCCTAGAACCCACGGAGCATCGGAAGCCCAGAGAAGAGTACTAGCGACAGTTGCAGAATCCATAGCGCTCTACGGCTGCCCAATTTGGGGCCCGGACGCCATGAGATTTCAGAAGAATAGGGAACGATTGAAGAAGACACAAAGGATCATGGCGATTCGGATAACGAGGTGCTACCGCACCGTCTCCACTGCGGCGCTCCTCGTCCTCGCAGGGATAACGCCTTGGCCGCTCCTCATACAAGAGAGAGCAGAAATCTACAAAGAAAACGAAAGAAGGAATCAACCATACGAAGGCGGACAGGAGGAAGATGGAGATCAACCGACGAGGAAGGACGAAGACATCAAAATGGTTACGATCCGCCGATGGCAAGCGGAGTGGGAAAACGTGCGCACAGGCCGAAGAACGTATAACTGTATTCCGAAGATAGAAGAATGGCTCAACAGGAAACACGGAGAGTTAAATTACTACACAGCCCAGGTCCTTACCGGCCACGGGAATTTCCAAGCATTCCTACACTTCATTCAGAAGGCACCCTCACCGTCGTGCATCCTCTGCACCTCCGGAGAGGAAGACGACGTCGAGCACACCATACTAGCATGTATGGCATTCAGAAGACAACGCATGGCGCTCCCGCCCGGAGACATACCATCATTGGTGCGTCACATGCTGAGAGACGAGAAGGAATGGGAGAGAATCACGAGAATCCTCTCCTGCATCATGAGGAAGAAGGAAGCCCTACTCCGACAAAGGGAGATACGCTTCCAAGACACAACGGACGTGCGCACCACAGGGGGCGTCGGCCCGGCGCCCTCAACCTCGGCGCTGCCACAAACAGTGAGCAGCCAGAGAAGCACGGCATAGTTAACACAGACCCCTGACAGCAGGGGACCCGCTGAAGCGATCCCGTCCAAACAGCATTTGATAGAATTTCAGAAGTAACATCCAGAAGCCGTCCGCCTGGCAGAAGTAATACAAATACGGGAAATTTTTTCCGAGTTCCTGCCAGCCGGATCCGAAACAGAGGAGTGCGGTCCGGGCTCAGTCCCGGAGGGTTAGTGGGTATTCTCGGCCTCCAGCCGAGCGAGTCCCACACTACCTGGGTTTTACCCCAGGTGTGCGTAAATGCATTCCCCGGTCAAACAACCAATGACCCCGAAACCTCTATAAAAAAAAAAAAAGACGGTGTCTTGTCGGGGCGTATAACGACCACGTCTTCATCTGTGGGCATTTCATTCTCAAGGGCAGTACGGAATGTACGAACCCACTGGTTGTGTGTATGGAAAAAATCCTGCAACGCAAGCACAAGAGATTGCCTAGTGCCGCTATTGAACTGATAACGCTGGGAGGCTTCCTGCTCTCTGTTCCCCATGAAGTAAAGAAGAAACGTCGGCTCGCTTTCAGGAACCGGCAGTAATGAACCCACTTGGTGGTAAATTTGACCCTGGACTTTGAACGTCGGCATGAACGTGTCCCGAATAATTCTAGTAGCACCGAATGACGTCATTTGAAAACATGAGTTGTACTTACGGATATTGCTGAGGAAATGCCTTGAATCCGGAGTCTCCCCAGCTACGAGGGACGCCAGAGGATTTGGCGGCGGATGCAACAATGGCAGGTCCACTTTACCGTTAAGACAGCAAAGACCTTTAGGTTCCCCCGGGAATCTTCGGGCACGACAGAACCCGCAAATCTTGTCCATTCGCCCGATGCTCACCCGCGAGTGCGCTGCATAATCATACTCCGCTGAGTAATTGAAAGCAGCATGAATTAAATCCCTCGGGGGTTGGCGTCTTGGCCTCGAACGTGAATCAGTCCCGGCGCTCACGGTTCGTGGCGGTTCCGGCCTGAGATGTAGATCGTCGTCAGTTTCATTCTCTTCGCAACCGACGTGGAGCGACTGAGATTCGACCGTTTTCGGCTAGACATGACAATTTTCGGCCACGTGCACTTCAGGAAACAGTTCGAAGCTGAGTATCCACAGATGCGCGCACCAGCGAGTTCAAAGTGCACCCTGGATAGGCACACGTGAGTGTGACCGTCGGCGCACACGCGTGAAGTCAGCAGACCGCGAGTCGGCGGTCGCCCGTTGAACAGCTGACGCCGGCCGGAAAAGCACACGTAAACATCACGAACGCGGAGCGGCGGCCGACGGCGCGCGTTTCGAATGGCAGTATTCACGGTCGAAAGGACGACAAAGTTTTTGAGTTTTTTCGAGATTGCGGCCTCTGGAGGATCTCCAAGAGGATTGTATGTAGCCTAAAGCCGACCTCGCCACGTTCGGCGGCTTTGAGCGAACTTCCCGCGAAATCCGAGCCGTGGTTTGGCCGTAAGGTCCGAAGAATAGAGCGTCCTCAGGTTGTCTTTTTATTTATTAGATTCGTGCTCCCAAATTACGTCCATCGGAGCCACTAAAATAATTCGCTACGATTATTTGCCAACATTCAAGTCTCAAGGACAGGTTTATCATACGGTGGGTTCACTCTTACCTGTGCCGGAAGGGCAACCAGCGTTTCTTCAAATTCATCCCATGGGAAACCAGGAAGAAGAAGCGCGTCAGCAGCGCCGATTCAACGATGATACTAGACAACCAATCGTTCTTGCGCTGCAGGATTCCCTCCATGAGCATAGTCATTGGATCCGTAGGTTTCGTAAAGCTCTTGAAGGCGAGATGCCCACGGTTGAGTATGTTGTCGTGCTCCGCCTCGATAAAACGGCGGTTGGACAACCTGCTGTTATCCACCGCCGATATGGCGTTGGAAAACGAATCCCTCCCCAGCGGATTGCGGATACGAATCGCGCCTATGATGCCCCACAATACCTGCAGTAGCGGCGCCAGCGGGAAGCTTGGGAAGCTCAAGCTTCCCAAATCGAGAAAACCGGGCAGCTTAGCGTCCCAAATTTCGGCAACTTCCTGTGAGGTTTTTATTCTGGTGCCAGGAGTTCTCGTATCGGAGTCCAGAACACCAAGCGTGTCAGCTCAAAACCTTCTGCGGGACCAAAACCGTGATGCTCCGCTTGAATGTTTGGAATTTGATTGAGTTCGGATTCGATGATCTCATCAAGGTCTCCAGGATGGTGTCAACCTTTCCGGTCACGAGTGCTTTATGTGCGAGAAGCTTCAGTGTACTGGGAAGGATCAAATCATAAGTTCGAATCATTTGAAGGACGGAAGGCTGTATGCTTTGGCTGTGTTGTCAATTGAGAAGGACCTCACGGATAACCTCAGCAACAACCCAAAACAGGTCGTCGATGCGTTTGCAGAAAGGAAAGACCGCGAATAGTTTTTCGCGTTGTGAAGAAGTTATGATCGAATGATATGCGACATGCGTTCCGGTCGGAAAGGTTGATTGCCCACGTTGTGGCATGCTTGTAACCATTGATTTAGATCAGCGAGAGGTTATCGCTGTTTCAATCCTGGTCTGACGATAGAAATATAGAGCGATTGAAATCTTGCGACGCAGTCTCTTCTAGTCCCTCTAACGCGGATGTTGATACTCTGGTGTGTCCTCTTCCTCTTCCTAACCCCGCCCCCCCCGCACGATGTTTCGGCGGGGGCTCAAGCGTCCCAAAGAAAAGAAGCTGGCGCCGCCACTGAATACCTGTTGTTATTTCGGCGAGGTGAGGACGGATACTCTTTCAACCTCAGAATTCGGAATCCCCCTACCAGTGATGGAACGAGCCTGAAGGTGAGTTCAATGAATTTTTTTGCGTGTTGCCCAATGGTCTGTGACAACCCTGACAATCACCTTCTTAGGTTCGGCCAGCTTTTTCATCAGTTCGACGTCGATATGTACGTGAAAATCGAGAGCGAAAGACTCCGCTTCCTCCGGCTGAATCGAGCAAAGCTCCGATCAGAGAATCACACTCAGCTGCATCATGCCATTGCTTCTGATACGACTCTTAACGCTGACGACTTAGGCCGGAGTGTGATGCTTCCAGCTACTTTCACCGGGAGGCCACGTCGTATGCACGAGTATGCTCAAGATGCTGTGACGTATGTTCGCGCGTATGGTCGTCCTGACCTATTGTTAGGTTCTATCTCTCTCCATCCGTTCGAAAGATACCGCCATCCGCGGGCCCAACTTCACTCCGAAATAAACGGAACCACTGGAAGTCAGTCGGAATCCAGACGTCGATCCGAACGAGCCTCCAGTGTCGTCATTGCCTAGCCAGTGAATGTAACAATCTTGGCGACGAGGCTGTGGAATCTTCGAGTTGAAAGAAACTCATTTTCGAGAAAAATTCTCTGCTGTGCGAAAGTGCAGTGACGTTTCAAGGCTTCAACGTTCACCGAGAGGTTCCGGAAAACAATTGTACCATGCCCGACTTGATCTCAACACACGCCACTGTACCTAATTTCGCCGGTTTTGAGTCATCGCCGGGAGAGCTCCCGGGAAGATCGACTCGAGAATCATCTGAGTTTGCACAATGTGGTGGACGGAGCGAAAAAGAAGAATGCCATAATCTCCTGGATGGGCCCGGACGCCTGCAAGAAGCTCATCGACCGAGTCCAGTCGGAGAGAAAATTGAAGGACCTCAAGTTCGATGACATCATCGACACGCTAAGGAAGGTGTATGAACCGTTGAAAAACAGATGGTCAGCGAGAAGTGAGTTCCGAAAAGTGCGACAACAAGCCGGTGAGTCTCTGAGCGTTTCCGTAAATCGGCTGCGTCACGCTGCAGTTGATTGCAAGTTTTCCGAAGCACAGCTCCAAGAGAGACTCATTGAGCAGTTCACCGAGGACTTGGAAGATCGATTGACGACTCAGAAAATCCTCATGAAAGAGGGCGACCTCACAAAGCTCTCTGAAGTTTCTCTGCTAGCGAGCACGTTCTTGTCGATTCGGAGTCTCTCACGTGTAATCCTGCATGGGAAATTCGGGCAAAAGACGCCTGTCCAGAGTTTGAAGCCAACCCGATTTCCGCAGGAAAAGTGTATCGGAAGAGGGTGGGATGCAGTGGCGTAGCGTGCCTGAGTGCCGCCCGGGGCGGACCTAGAAAAATTCGGAAAATCCGGAAAATGCCGCCCCCTGGAAGCGCCGTCGACGCGGAGCGACAACCAAAAAAACGACCCGTTATAGGGCATAAATCAGCAGAATGACGCCCCCTCGAGAGTGCCGCCCGGGGCGGACCGCCCCCCCTACGCTACGCCCCTGGTGGGATGCTCAGTTGCTGCGACCATGAAATGACGGTCGAGAGGACAAAGATCAATCGCAAACAGTAGGCTATTTTTCGAGGAAAAATGGCGAAATTTCCGACTCCGGGTGCGAAATTTGTTTGAAGCCACCCAACAAACTTCGTCGTCGCCTTGGCGCCACAGATCTCTACCGCAGCCCGTCTGCTTGCTGGGGGTCTAGGACAGTGGTTCTCAACCGGGGGGGGGCGAAACGGTTTCCAGGGGGGCGCGACCCTCCTGGTCAGACATGAGCTGCCGTAGTACGAAGTACGTCCTGTCCCCGTACTGGATCGATGCGGAGGTACGGACTGGTACGGAAAGCCTCTATTGATGTCTTTGTGGTGAAATGAACTCCACTGTGTCAGAGTAGTCTGCCCGACGGGGAAGTACGACGGGGGTTCGTACTTCGTACTACGGCAGCTCATGTCTGCTCCTGGTTTTCTCAAATGGAGGATTAGAATTCGATATCGTCCACGAGGAGATAACTGGTTCAAGATCGCGAGACAGAGCGCCCACCAAGAAAGCTATGCTATTGGCCAAACACCAGCAACAAGCATCCAATTGAAATCACGGAAGCAATGAGAAGAAATTGATGTCACTTCTGTGTAATCGATGATGATATCGAATCGTACAGCTGTGGAATGACTCGGAAAATCGATCTCCAATTTATAGTCAGGCACTCTTGAATGAATTCCGTGTATTTTTTCTTCTATCTACTAGAGGGGGGCGCGATCTGATTTGAACTCCCATAGGGGTCCGTGGGGAGAAAAAGGTTGAGAACCGCTGGTCTAGGACATTCTCACTAAAAACATCGCGGGCGCATAAACGTGAGCAAGTCTTCACTGGGAGGTCTTTGAGTCGGCGACTGGTGTCTCTCATGGAAAAGAGCAGCCGGTATTTTTCTAGTTGGCGCCGGGATTCGGTCATTCGGTGTTTTTGTGTTAGGCGGCTTAAAAAGTAAACACCGAATTCAAAACACGCCGGCCTGGCGACTTGACGGTTGGGAGAGGAGGTTAGGAGAGAAGGATAGGAATCAAAACTTACCCGCGCTAGAACTCTCGACGAGCGTAGGTATGATCCTGATGTTCTTGGATGGGAGGTGGACCTGAGCACGGTGGATGGCACAGCGCGATGTTCGCGAGAAGGGCCTCGAGGGCCGGCTCACCATTCAGGTGGTGTCGCCACATGAACTCAACTAAATAGGAATCCAGTTGAGAGCGCCGGGTCCCGCGGTGCTTCTTGTTTCGCCACTTGGCTGAGCCCCAGAGGCGTTCGATGCCTTGAGTGTGAACCTTTGTCACCGGGTTGACAAAATTATACTTGTGGTTCACCGTAAAATGGCTATAGCCGGCCGCTTTGAGGGCCGCGGTATTATAAGCTCGCCAGCAATCACTGTGAATCGTAGATCCTGGCTCGATGTTCTCCCGGATGGCTCGAAGAAGCGTGGGGGCGGTGCGGTTGGGGACTGCTTTGACGAAGCACTGCTTTGTACTCCGGCAAATGCCGCCAAAGACCCACTGCTGAGGGAGAATCCGCCCCACATGGTTCTTCCTTTTCGTGAACATGCTTTCGTCGATTTCGACAATCTGCCCCGGACCTCCGATTCGTTCCCGCGGTCGGCGCTGTAAGGATCTGAAGCAGACTTCACGAAGGGAAGCACTCCAGCCATGATACGCCGCCGAGCTCATTCCCAGTTGGGTTTCACACCACTCCACAGATGTCATATCGTTTGCCCAGGCATACAGAAAGCGCACAATCGTCACAAACGGCAAGCGCGTACCCTCCAACCACGTATCTTTTCGGAGTCCTATCCTCGTTTCGCAAATGGGGCACCACCAGCATAGTCGATCAGTCGCGGTCCTCACAAAAAGTCTGTGTCCCTGGTCACAACGTCGCTCTCTTGCAAGAATACCTTTTTCTTGAAGAAAAGCCACAGCACCTGCTTCGGTGCTTGGTAAATTGAACATTGAATTCGACATGATTGCACGAGCTACGAATTCTCAACTGGAAACAAAGCTCAACTACGCAGTTTTCCCCAGACTCCATGTTTAAATTCCCTCCGAATTCTCCAAAATGAGCGAATGAGGATGAAGTTAGGCACCGGCTCCGACGCGTTTGCTAGTTCGTGTCCCTCGCTACGCTCGGGATCACTTGATAGCCTCGAGCTAGGAAAGCCTTAAAATACCGCAGACTCTGAAATACCGCAACTCTACTCTACTATACGCTGGCTTCCGGGGCTGCTCGCTCGCTGCGCTCGCTCGCCCCGAACCTAACCTAACCTAACCTTCCCAACCCCCCGCACCGCTAAACAGCGCGCCAGCTGCCAGGGCTGCTCACTCGCGTCGATTCCCCGTGAAATCCGAGCCCGCAACTTGAGAATACCGCAGACTCTGAAATTACGCAACTCTACTCTACTACGCGCTGGCTTCCGGGGCTGCTCGCTCGCTGCGCTCGCTCGCCCCGAACCTAACCTAACCTTCCCAACCCCCCGCACCGCTAAACAGCGCGCCAGCTGCCAGGGCTGCTCAGTCGCGTCGCTTCCCCCGGGAAATCCCAACCCGCAACTTGTCAGAGCGACCATCCCTATTCGAATCAACGCGCCTCGTCGCACGTCAACGCAGCGAGGCATTGCCGTCTGCTGCGGCTCGCCTCAACTCGGCAGCCGCCTAACAGTAAAGAACCGGTCATTCTTTCGAAAAAGATGGCCGACGTCTCAAAGGAGAGGAGGAAGTGAGGGCGGAGCCTATTGCCGGTGAAATGTAAACAAACACAAGCTCGAGTGTTCGAGACTGCAGGACTACAGCCGCAGTCAAAACGAGCCTCTTTCCGTAAGAAAAAAATACCTTACCGGGGGGAATTCTTCATGGGGACGACGGTTGAGCATAGGCGTGGTCTCCGCTGAGCGGATAGACCGATAAATAGTCGTTATCTAGTGATGCAACTTCCTCGAGCCATGTGGCCAACTCCATGTTCTGATGTTCGTCGCCCTCGAAAAGATTGTGCCGGAACGCAGCTGGAAATATCATATCATCTCGGGATAGCAGATAGAGAAGGTACGATGGAGTGTACGGATAGCTCAGGGATGACCGTCTGACTTACCGCCGCCGACTCTGTACTTCATCCGATTTATGAACCTTCTCGGAGTAATAATGCCTGCATCAAGGCGGTCCCAGTTCGCCTGCACATTGGCTTCATTGAGCCTCCTTGATCTGCTCGGCGTTGACTGAATGTTCCGAATGTTTTTCTCGGCATGGATTCTGTGATTGATGACGATGTCCTGAGCTGTGTTGCAGAAATTCTCTGGAAAAGCTCAAACTTGTTTCACTCGCCGCATTGAACACGGCACGATAACATCAAAGACGAAGTCAAGCCTGCGTGGCAAAGCATGCATACCGACGAAATCCCAGGCTGGAGGATGATGTTTCAGCCGACGGCCAAGCCGGGCATTGCTTGCTTCGACCGCATTATTAGTGCGACAAGGAGCCCTGAAGATCGAGAGGTTCTCCGCTCCGATCGATCACAACCATTGACGTCTCATGTAATCGACCAGTCGTCGGAACTACGGAGCAAAGGACAATGATCATTGTTGCTATCATTCATTGCGATCCCGTCCTGCCCTGCTCGGAGGCATTTACAGCTCAGATCGTGCAATTGTGGGTAAAAGAAACTACGTGGATGCTCACAGAAGCGTTTGAAGCGATCGCTTGTTCCGCATAGAGTGCAAAACATTGGTTCGATGTCAGCCGCAGGAAGGAGCGGCAAGGCTCCGGAGGCCGCGAAGCTTTTTAGCTCCGGTCCAGGGCGCCTGATTTCACGTGCGAGACCAACTGCAGGGGTGACTCACCGCTCGCCCGAATCCCTGTCGCCCGAATCTTGTTCCCCATAAACCGGTCGCTCGAATCCCGTTCGCCCGAAAAAGCCCATCCGGGCCAACCCGGCCATGGGAATGCTCATTCGAACAGACCGAGACTCAGATTTCCTACATATGACGTTTATCGTGCACTTACACGTCATGAGGAGAGATTTGATCGACGTTCGAATTGGGACGGCATACTCGATCGACCAACAGCCTATCAGCTGTTCTCTCCAAAAAGTAGCGAGGTGCTCTCACGTGATGGATGTGAAAGAGATCCCGTCAAAGAGGAAAAACGCCCTCTTCAGCATCGAGAGTTACTTGTTTGAGAAGGAGAAGTACAAAGATGAAGTATTCTACTGTCGTTGCATACGGAGGAAGACAGCAGGCTGCCGGGCAAGAGCAGTCCTAATGAAGGTAACGCTCCTGTTGAACTTTCCCGTTCAAATATTGTGTGTTTGATGATTTTTACTGGTACCCTCCCATGGAATCGCAATGATTACCCAATCTCAGACAATATCCGACAGATACCCGAGCTGATCGTGAGAGGCCTAAGCGGTAGCCATTGCCACGAGCCAGAAGACGAAGAGATCATACGACGACGAGCGATTGGTGCCATGAAAGACCGTGTCGTGGCCGAGCCTTCGAAGAGTCTCAAGCGGATTTACACTGACGTCACTGTGTCCAGTGTAAGGATTCTAGGAAACGAACACGACGAGGAGCAAATCGGATCCTCACTACCGACATTTGATTCGGTTTCAACGGTGTTATCAAAGACGAGATCCGCTGTGAGGCCACGCCTACCAAGTTCGGCATCAGACATAGTTCTGGAAGACGCTTGGACCAAGACTCTAGACGGGGAGGATTTCCTCCTGTTCGATGACGGCCACTCAAACCGCATTCTCGGTTTTTCCACGAGCGAGATGATGATATCGTTGTGTGAAGCACCGGTCGTATACATGGACGGAACTTTCAGAGTGGTTCCCCTCATTTTCACGCAACTCTACACCCTTCACGGGTTCTACCGGGGCCAGATGATACCGTTCGCCTATTTTCTATTGCCAAACAAGCAGAAAGAAACCTACGTCCGTATGTTCGAAATGATAAAAAATCACGCTGCATCAATTGGCGCATCATTCGAGCCACGAAATTTCCAACTCGATTTCGAAGTGGCTACCCTGAACGCCATTCGAGAGGTGTTCCCGCTCAGTGAAATCAAAGGATGTAATTTCCACTTCGGTCAATGTCTATGACGGAAAGTCCAAGCGCTAGGCCTCAGCACCCACTACAAGGAGCCTACAGTCAAGCGTCTGATAAGGTCCATTGCGGCCCTAGCTTTCGTGCCTTTGGAGCAGGTGGATCAGGCCTGGCTGCCGATCCAGGAGGACGCTCCAAGTCCCGAACATCCGGCATTCTCTGCCTTGGAAAGGTTCAAAGACTACTTTGTAAGTACCTGGCTCGAAAACGATGCACTTTTTCCTCGATCTCTTTGGAACCATTACGGAAATTTCGGAGCTCGCACAACCAATCATCTTGAAGGTTGGCATCAAGCTCTGAATGCAGCCGTAGGCAAAGCGCACGTCAATCTCTTCGAAATGATTCGCCATCTTCAAGAAGAAGAACAGAAGTTCAAAGCAGCCATGATGCTCCTCAGGATGAGACAGAATCCACCACGTCAGCGTGCGGCCTTCGTAAAACTCAACGAGAAACTCATGGCACTCGTCGAAGAGTACAGATCCAATGAGATCACTTTGATTCCATATGTTCGTCGGGTTGGTTACAATACCAAGCTCTGTACAGTATAAGAACGGTGGACCTAGATGCAAGTAAGCCATCCGGTCATGTTAATCGAGTTTGTGACGAATGTAATGACGACGGAGCACTCGAAGCCAAAATCCAGTCGATTCTGATCTTGGTCGTTGAGCTAGTTATTTCAACAATCGGAAACGAATGGATGGAGGTACGGTGCTCCCGCAGATCTCAATATTTTGATCGTGGACCTTAAATTAAAATGATTGTTAACCGAGAGTACATATATCGTCCTCATTCCTACGGGTTTCTATGCCTGCCTCGAGCACACAGCTGCGAGTATGACCGAGCTGGGCTTTGGGTGAGGGTTTTCGGACGAACGGGATTCGGACGGACGGGATTCGAGCAATGGGGATCCGAGCGATAGGAATTCGAGCGATGGGAATTCGGGCGAGCGGTGTGTAACCACTGCAGGTGAGCTCGCGTGTTTCACTAGGCATTGCACGTAATGAAACAGGCATCCGTAAAGACGGACGCCCGCGAACTCAGCCCGCATTGCTGCTCGCGTCGCTGCATCAAAGTCGCCCATGTACCTCGGCCAGAGCTGTGCGCCGTGAGGTTTTTCGACAGCGGCGGCGGCGGGCGTAAAAAGTCATGGCGGCGGCGTTCGCTGCGGCGCGCCATGGCGTGGTGCAGCCGCCCTCTCATGGCACTGAGAGGGCTGGACGAGCTTCGCGTCATTCTTATGGGATCCTGGAGCTGTCCATCTGATCTCCGCGTGGGTGTTACATTTGCTTCTATAGCCATATTCTTCGTCATACGCGATTAATATCCACACGCAACGCCCCTTGACCCCCGATTCTATGGAGAATCTCTTGCTTGATGCGCCTGCCGCCAGCGCGCCGCCTCCCGCAGGACGTCAGGGGCCAATCGGCGAGCCCTCGCGTGCTTCGGAGGCGCGTTTGTCACCATGTGGTGGTGTACCATGTGCTTCACCTCCGCATCGAACCGAGGTGTGAGCACGAGTGGAAACCCCAAGAGGAGAGCCTCGAACGGGTTGCTTGCTTTCGAGAGAATGCCGACGATGTCCTTCGAAGTCGACGTCTGCAATGGGATTGCCATCAGGGAGGCCACGTCAACCAGCCGGCGGTCAGGGATATCGACCATTAAGTCGGCGTTCCTGACGAAGTCAGAGCTCAAAATCGGGTACTTCAGTTCAGCGACGATGAATTTCCAGGTGGGCGTGAAGCGCCCTGCAAGGTTGAGTGTGACGTCCGTGGTGCCGTAGGTGCTGATCGGACTATGATTGGCGGCAATGAGGCGATGTGTGCTCTGGTCGCTGCGCTGACCCGGCGCCGGCGGGACAGTGCTGACCTGCGCACCGCAATCTATTAAATAATGTCGCCTGGTTTTGGTACAGAATGCGAAAAGATGTTCGCCTTTGGATTGTACGCCGGCCGCGCAAGCGATCATAGGCGGCCGGCAGGAGCGTTTCCCGGTGCCGGCGCTACCTTGCCGATCCAGGCGCAGGACATAAGACAGTTCTTCGCGAGATCTCCGAGCTTCGAGTGGAAACGGCAGATCCTGCGTGTTGTGGAAACCGGTGCAGTCGGCTTCTTCCTCGGGAGACCGGCCCGCTGGACCGCGTGCACCTCGACCAGCTCCTTGTCGAGCACTGCGAACGCGGCCGCCGCCTGACGCTGGGCCCAGATCTTATCCGCAATTTTCGCGACATCTCGGAGCTCTCGGTCGTCTAGAGTGCATAGCTGCTCAAGGACGTGGGTCGGCAACGTCTGTATGAAGTGGAAGCGAAAGAGTGGTTTTTCGAGGGGTTTGAGCCTGGCCTGTACAGGGCCAGCATCCGGTCCACCCTGATTTGCGATTCGTCCCCCATCGTGACCCCCACGAGCGTGGAGAGTCGCTGGTGCTGGCTGATCTTGAACGAATCGACGACCCTCAACTTTAATTCGGCGTATCTCGAACCTACTTGCGGTAGGTCGTCGAAAAAATCGGCTACCCGTTCCTGCGCGTCCTGATCTAGAGCCGTCAGTGCGTACTCGAACTTGGTCTGGTCTGCCGTGATCCGTCGGAGGCTGAACTGCGCCTCGATGTGCGTGAACCACATCATCGGTTGTTTCTGCCAGAAGGGAGGCAATTTCAGACTCACGGCTAAAGCTTCGTGAATCCCCGAGCTCACGAAGCTAGCTTCGTAAAATTTCAAGACATGATTTTCCTCTATGATTTGTGCTGCCCTTCCACACTTTTTCAACTCTCAGCTGCGGACCTCTGGATCGGTGGCCACTTCGAGCAACCGCCACTGACGCTAGCGACGGTGGGCGGAACTTGGATCAGAACATTGAAGTCCGCACCGGAGAAAGCGATGTAAACATCCTTAGCGCTCGTTCATTGGTGCAGCGCGCCAGCTCGGCTTGGGAGCAGCGCGGCCGTAACAGCGCGCGCGCGGCAATAACTCGCCACCCTCGGACCTAAGTCGCCAGCCGCGATGGCCCTCCTTGCATTGACTCGGTGGCGCGAGTGCAGGGGAAGACCAGAACTTGCTCCGGAACGGGGAAGCTCTGCCGAGGTCACAGACTCGAGCGATAACAACTATGGCACGAAAATAAACCAAGACTTTCATTCATTTATTCAAGCCAAGAAGATCTTTTTACTTCTGCGGCGGACTTAGGGGGAGTAGAGCTTAGCCGCGATCCGCTGACCTCTCTATAGTCGACGAGCTTTCAACGGTTCATGGGGAACGATTTTGTGTTAAGCAAATGAGTACTTCTTGCATTCCCGCGAAATATTTTGTGCAATGGCTGAGAAAGGATCCAAGCAAATACAACTGACAACGTTTTTCCGAGGTCATCGCAGCGAGGGAGTCAGAGCCGACGAAGCTGAGAATGGTAAGGGATAAAGAATTTCGATTTCGCTCAGCCCTTGGCATAAGCGTCGACAATCTGGATATGAGAGACCTGAGCTGACGTATTAGAGACCACAAGTTGGGATTTATATGTAATCAGATTTATTCGTGTTAGTTGCACATGGTGCTCTGCACCTCCCAGCTTGTCAAGTCCGGGTTTCATCTCACACACTATGTCATGGTATCGTGGGCAGTTCTGACCGCAGTATTTACATGTACAGATATCATTCGGTGTACGACGATTCTCTCCGTTACACAGTTAATGATGGAACCCATGTATGAGGTACCTAGTGAAGAGGTGCCTTCTCGGGTACATTGTGGCACTCCAGATGCTGCGGCGTTCGAAAATTGGGTCACCCTCAAGCTCCGTGCGTGCCGCACCGACCTTTCTCTTCCACTCTTCGACAAGTTGAAGAAAGGCCGGTGTATTTTCTGCCTTGAGTCTTCTTCTCATGATCTCCACGAAAGGCGTGTCCATGTCCATTAGTACGTACAGGTACCGGTTGCGTGCGCTCTTGTGGACTCGAAATGTTCGCTTGAGAAATGTACAGTAGCATCTCTCGAACTCTTGGAAGTTTTTCACAGTCAGATGTTTCCATACCCGGCCCATCCCGTAGGAGAGTTTCGGTAGGGCTTTTATGAGAAACAATTTCATAGCGGTGGCGATTGATAGCTTGTAGGGGTCCCCGATGCTTCCGTACATTGTTGCGATTGTCTTGCAGCAAACCTCTTCGACATGCTCCGTGAAACATGTCCCAGTTGTCTGCAGACGGAGTCCGAGGTATTTTGCTGTTGGGAACAAGTTGGGATTTAGGCAGCGAATGACGCTCCTCGGTTCGCCGCTGATATCGGATTAAATCCACTGTTTTTGTGGACTGATATTCATCGGCAACAGGCCGGCAGATGCAGCGATGGCTGGAGGCGTTCCACAATTCTCCATGGCCCGTTATGGACAGCCGGTAACTAAATTCGGCAGCGGTTGGTAACCGAAGATTTTGTCGTCAGTCTCCGCGAACCGCATCCGCTGCGGTCATTGAGAGCAAACGGCGGTTCATACCGGGAAGAACCTCGGTTCCTACGGTTTTTTGCTGAATCGAAATTCACAGTTCCAAGAACCAGTATTATTCGACCAGCCTGGTTATGACGTTACTCAGTACCCTAAGTATTCTGCTTTTTTACCCGAACAGATCTGCCGGTTCCAGCTCAAGGTCTCGACGCTTCAACTCAGGAAGATTTCGAGCATCTGACGTCCAAGGTACTGATCCCTGACATCAACGTCAACAAAGACTGCCTCCCATTTCAACCCGTGCTTGGTTCCTACCCAAAGAAGAACTTCGGCTCCCGAACCTGCTACTTCATCTCGTCGTGGTACAATTCTTTCGCATATTTGGAATACAGTCAAATCTCGTTATAGTGGACTTCAAGGGACCGGCAGAAATGGTCCACTATAACCGAGGTCCACTATAACCGAAGACCCCCAGAATGCACGGATTTTGTGCAAAATGCTACATCCAAATTGCCAGGAAGCTCCACGTGAAGCGCAGGCTCGGCCTGGAATGGCGAACTCGTTGTTAGAACACGTATGAAAGGTTCGGTTTCTATTGAGTGATGGAATACCCTTCATTTAGGAGCCGCCGCTCACTCGAATCCTGGAGCCCGCACCGCGTCTGTGCGTGCACCATGGCGGAGCTGGTAGTCAACTCAGAAGATCAACGGAATTCCCGCCAAAACTCATCTGCTATCTTTTCAGCCCAAATTTTTTGTCCACTATAAGCGAGTTTTCGAAAGTTTTGTCCACTATAAGTGGAATCCTTAACATTGGGGGCCCCATAGACTCCGCCGGGACCGAGCAAGCAGTCCACTATAACCGAGTGTCCACTATATCCGGGTCCACTATAACGGGATTCTACTGTACTCTGAAACTCGCGATCAGGCATTCTGCGACGTTTGCAGACATTTTTCGCCAAAGAAGTCAAGTTTCACTTCTGGCTATGCGAATCGGATGAACGCGCTAAGACACCTAAAGCACCATTTGATCACCCTCGATCATTCGTTTTCGGTAGAGAAGTACTCCAACTTCAAGACAACGAAAGTCACGGGCGCAGTTTCCACTCAAGTGGATGCTCAATGGCGAGAAAACATCTTACGAAATCGGCGAGTGATAAGGAGCCATATCGAGATCCTCCTGCTCTGTGCCACTCACGGAATCGCTCTGAGAGGTCACCGGGAGAACGACGATTCAAAAGAGGAGGGCAATTTCTTGGGAATATTGGCACACGTGATGAAGAAATGTCCGGATCTGGCGGCTGACGCAGCCCGCCTCCCGAAAAACGCGCAATACACCCACCACGAAATTCAGAATGGGCTGTTGGAGATTTGCGAGTTGTTGGTGCTTCGGAGAATCCAATCGGGAGTGCGAAGCTCCGCGCGCTTCTCCATCATGGCCGACGAGAGTCGGGACAACGGCGGCATGGAGCAGCTGAGTCTGTGCATCCGATATGTCCGGGAGAACGAAGTCATTGAACGCTGTGTTGGATTTTCCAAACTGGAGGAGTTCTATTCATCGGCGGTCACGATGTGTCCTCTCCTTGCTACAACGATGTGGCCTTGACTTGAAAAAAAGTGTTGCACAACCATATGATGGGGCAAACGTGATGTCCGGGAGCGAAACGGGTGTCAGGACTCGGATCCAAATCGAACAAGCTTCGGACATGAGTTCTGCTTGCTTTGGAGGTACTTCAGAGATATACTGTCGGTCACGACCTTGAAGTGCCGACCGTAAAGGTAGGAGTGGAACTTCTGAATGGCCCACACCACGGCGAGGCACCCGTTTCGGAGGAATGGCACTTCCTTTCTGCCTTGCTGAGCCGTCGACTCGCATAGGCGACCACCCTCTCCCGGCCTCCGTCGAGTTGTACCAAGACAGCACCAAGCCCCGTTCCGCTGGCGTCCGTCTGCAGGAGGGTGTCCAACCCATCCCGGAAATCTTGTCCCTTATCTGCTGGAAAGCTCTTTGGTGGGTCTCACCCCACTCATACACCGCCTCGGTCAGCAGGTCGTACAGGGCTGCAGCCAATCCGGCAAAATTCTTGATGAAGCGTCGGTAATACGACGACAGCCCGAGGAAGCTTCGCAAGTCCTTCAAGTTGCTCGGAGGGCTGATGCCCGCTACTGCCGGCACCTTATCTGGGTCGGGCGCGATCCCGTGCGGCGTGACCTTGTGCCTCAGGTGAGTTACTTCTCTCGTCGCAAATAGGCATTTCTTGGCCTTTAACTCCAAGCCGGCTTCCTTGATCGATGAGAGGCCTTGCCGGAGATCAGAGACGTGTGACTCGAAACCCCTCGAATCGATGATAATATCGTCCAAACAGACGAGTGCCATTTGGTATTTCAGCGGCCCGATGACTTTATCCATCATTCTCTGAAATGTTGGCGGGGCATTAGCCAGTCCGAATGCCATTCTCCTGAACTGAAAAAGTCCGTCCGGGGTGCAGAACGCGGTTTTCTCCTTATGGTCGGCCGCCATCTCCACTTGCCAGTATCCGCTCATCAGATTTTTGCGATCGCCTGTCTCTGCACGGGTGCCACCCTTCGGGCAGGGAACGCAGTAGGCGGGGTGTCGCCTGTCGGAATAGAATGGCGTACCTGGTTGGTGCACGTCAACTGGCTTGGTCGCCCGAACAAGTCGCCGAAGTCGCGTAAGAGAAGGGACGTTAGCTGCCGCCGCTGAGGTAAAGTCAAATCTTCTCCGAGTCGCAACTCTTGCGGCCGCACTCTATTTGCCGCCGCGCTGTGCGTGGCCCCGATGACTTCGAGCAGATGGATGCGACCTAGCGGTGCGCCCTCCTTCAGGTAGATGAGAGAGTTCTCTAGGTTTACCACCAAAATCTTACAGAGTCCTTCAGCATCTGCTTAGACCACGCTGCACGGTGTGACGTATTGACTGCCTGGAGAATAATTGAGAACACCGTCCGCTTGCAAAGTCGTTGATGGAGGTCGAACCGCGGCAGGTCTCCGACGGGTATCAAGGCTTCAATCAAGCTTGCCATGTGGCCCATGATCCCTTGATGATCACCGTCCATGTTGCGCCGCTGCGACCAAGTTGTAGCGTTTAGGGGACTAGGTGGTGGGAATGATCAGTTTATTGTACAACGAAGCCGCCTTATATAGGCTATCGCCTACGTGGCGCCCTCGTCGCGGCTTCAATACATATATACGCATACTGGAAGGAGGACGACGAAGTGAGCATTCTAGAACGTTTTTTGGAGTTTTTTTCCGCGTCGAACGCTTGAAGAAAGTCTGTAAGGGTGACTAAAACCTTGCGAAGACTGGACTGGGTGTTCGTAGCCGCATTTCCGAGCGCTCCGCTACACTGGGTCGATTTCTATAGCGGCCGTAGTCACAAACAAAATCCCAGATTTATAGGTATAGACAGAAGGGGTGCACGTCATCCCGGCCACGGGGACAACCCGGCCACTACGACAACTCGGCCACTACGTCAAGTCGGCCACCGCGTAGGTAGGGAAAACGTAGAAAAGTAGCAAAAAAAAACGTAGAAAAGACTCAACCTCCATACCTTAGAAGTAGGAGAAACCCAACCTCCATGAGCGTGGCAAAAAAAACGGAGGAAAAACCCAACCTCTATAACTACGCGGTGGCCGACTTGTCGCAGTGGCCGAGTTGTCGTAGTGGCCGGGTTGTCCCCGTGGCCGAGTTGACGCGTTCCGAGACAGAAGATAGATAGATATTCCTGGCGCATCACTCACCTCGCCTGATGAGTACTATCTCCAATCGAACGCTGAGCTTCCGCTCTCGTTGCCGAACACATTTTCCTCGAGCGCGTTCTCATGCTAGGCCACTGGAACCGTTTCGAGATCTTCAAATACGTCCTCCAAATACCATCGTGACCGCCCGAATCGGCACTGTCATGGTACTCTTCTAAGATGCGTTCGCGTGATTCCGGTGGTATGAAGATTTTACCCTGCGACACCGACTCACCGATGCGCAAGACCTGCTCGGATTCCTGCGGAAGACGTGACAAAGCGTCAGCGTGACCGATGCTCCTACCAGGCTTATGTATGACGACGAAGTCCAGCTCTGCCATTTTATGAATCCACCGAGCAATCCTTCCTTTCGGCTCTTTCGTCGTCAACAGTTCTTTTAGAGCACTGTGATCTGTCTGCAGGAAAAATTTCCGACCGTCGAGATACGTCCTGAAGTAGTGTACTGCCTTTAGAACGGCCAACATTCCCTCCTCCGACGTAGAGTAATTCTTTTCTGCTCGATTGAACGTATATGAGTGGTACCCGATAGCATGTTCCTTATCCTCCTTTTTCTGCGTGAGGACCGCTCCGGTTCCCAAATCAGACGCGTCGGTAGTCAGGATGAAGGGTTTCTTGAAATCCGGTAATGTGAGCACCGGGTTCTCCGTGATCTTTGCCTTGAGTATGTCGAAGGCGTCCTGATGTTCCGACGTCCACTCAAACTTAGCATCTTTCAGTGTGAGTTTCGTTAACGGCCTCGCGATTTTCGAGTATTCTTTGATGAAAGCGCGGAGAGTCCAAGGAATTTCTGCACTTGTTTAACTGTGGCAGGCTCCTTTATGTTACGTAGTTTGTCGACAGACTCCTCCTTCGTCGACTTCGTGAACCCGTCGATCGTTCTTCCCAAGAACACCACTTTTGATTGGAACAACAAGGACTTATCGAGATTAACTTTCAATTCCGCCTTGTTGAGACTTTCGAATACGAGGTCGAGGTGTACGCGATGCTCCCGCTTGCTTTTCGAGAAAATTATGATATCATCTACCGTAAAATCTCTAATACACGGACAGCCCGTCTATTTTTTCAAACTTCAAAAACCTGCCCGTTTATTAGAGCCTGCCCGTCTAATAGAGACTGCCCGTTTATTTTTTCAAACTTCAAAAACCTGCCCGTTTATTAGAGCCTGCCCGTCTATTGGAGACTGCTCGTCTATTTTTTCGACGGTTTCTCCCGACTTGCTACTTTCATTATCTCAGAACCGTCTCGAACGGTCCCAATCAGGCTTCACATTCCACTGTGCGCGCGGTCCCTTGATGTCAGCTGGCCAGGTGTCACCCGTCAGACTCTCCGCCGATTGAAGAAGAGAGGACCTCTTCTCCCGCGCAAATTTATGCCCACAGAAACTCTCGCGTGCCAAAATCCCTGAAGCTTTTCTCTCACAGAGCTTTCGATTCTAGAAGCCGTTAATACTCGTACGAAGTTCCTATTTAGGGCACAAATTCCCGCCTGAAACGTGTTCATCATGGGGCGTTCCCTTGCTCCAGATGATCCCAAGCTCCTTGTCCAATACATGCCCGTCTAATAGAGACTGCCCGTTTATTTTTTTGGAACTTCATAAACCTGCCCGTTTATTAGGGCCTGCCCGTCTATTGGAGACTGCTCGTCTATTAGAGATTTTACGGTATGTACCATCTACAATATCCGCGATGGCGACCGAGTACCTCATCCATCATTTTTTGGAAGAATTTCATGGAATTTTTCCATCCGAAAGGATTGACGTTGTACTCACACATTCCGAACGGTGTCACAAAAGCCGAGAACTTCTTGGTGCTTTCCGTCAGAGGTTGTTGCCAGAAGCCTTTGAGGAGATCAACTGTGTAAAACACTCGGCAACCGCCCGTCTCACAAGGAGAGACCACTGATGTGAACACTCGGATTTCGCTGAAACTTGGGCAGTGTGAAGTCTATGGTTAGATGAGCAATACCCTATCGGGTTTTTTTACGGAAATGCGCGGATCAGGAGATATAGTCAATTGAAAATGGCGTACTTAGTAGAGGGTGGCGCGAGCTTGAGTCGGCGCTGCAGCGGGCTCATGCTCGCGCGCATGCGCGCCAGGGCGCTGACATGAGCTACCACGATCAGATTGCGCGGGACTGGCTATATGCTCGCAGCACAGGCTATTAAGGAAGATTCGAATGGATTTCTTTATCGGCGTGGCACGAACCCCACTTCTTAATTTAGCTCTAATGTATTCTCACAATGTATGGACAGAATGTACATCTGAAATGTCTCGGTAGGGGCATGGTAGTGAACTGGCTCGAACATGCACGAGAAACCAAGCAGGGTACTGTTCTAAAATACTCCCAGCGACTCAAACCACAAAACGCCAACACGCCACGACGGCGACTTGAGCGCGTACTGGGTGCGGTAGCTGGCAGGCAGCTGCTTGTTCGTGCCGCTCGCTACGCTCGCGGGCAAAGAGGAATCCGGCTGATCCACCTGCAACACTCACGGACCCATGAACAGCTTCAGCATCCGTTTCACTCAACCCGCCATCCGCGTGTTTACCATCCGCCATAAGTCGCCGGGCGTATTTTAGAACAGAACCCAAAGCAGTTCGAGGCAGTAAACACATTTAAGGAGCACGAACTTTCCGTGCTGTTCACAGGTCACGCGGGAACTCTCTGTGGGGCTAAACAGAATCTGATTAAGATTCTCGAATTCATTGATCTTTTCCTGAACTGCGTAGCCCGCCTTTTGCCATGCGTAGATCCACATGGGCCTGAATCGAGGTTTTTGAACCTGATTATAACAGACGCAATGGAGTTTCATGATGAAGTATCGATTCTCCGGTTTGGCCGAGGACTCATCAACGAAAAACTCATCCCGGCAAGCCTCCGTCATGTTTTTGACGAGTATTTTGTACTGCCGGAAGCGCTGCGCTGCGGCGGCGGCTCAGCGCGGGCTCAAGTTCGCGCCAACCTCTACGAAGCACGCCATTTTCAATTGACTATATCTCCTGATCCGCGCATTTCCGTAAAAAAACCCGATAGGGTATCACTCATCTAACCATAGACTTCACACTGCCCAAGTTTCAGCGAAATCCGAGTGATCACATCAGTGGTCTCTCCTCGTCAGTGATTATCTCATCGATGTTTGGCAACGGCCAACTTATCAACTCCGTCTGTTCGTTAACAAACCGATAGTCCGTGCACATTCTCCACGTACCGTTTGGTTTTGGAACTAGCAGAACTGGGCTGCCGAAAGGTGATGCCGATTCACGGATGATTCCATTTTGCTTAAGCTTCGACAGCTCTTCCCTAACGAAGTCTTGTTTCGCGCGCGAGAGTGTGTACGGTTTGCGTCGGATTGGAGTCTCGTTGACAAGTTTGAACGGAACCTTGAAGAATTTTACTGGAGGTGGGTACTCAGAGTTGCACACAACATTCGGAAACCGCTTTCCGAGGTCCGCTACTGTCTCGATCAAGGAGACAGACTCGTCTTCGAAGGAACGCCGGTTGAACGCCGGAGATTGCTGCTCTCCGCCAAACGTAACTCTGTCATCGAAATGGAGATTCAGTTTCATTTCCTTCATCAGAGGCCTCGGAATCAGCATATCATACGATGGATTCTCTACAACGAGACATGCCACTCGTTTCCTGAATGGTCCGAGTTCTAACTTCACGACGGCCCAATCCCTGATGAGTGCAGTTTGATTCTTCCAGTCGGAGACTTGTACTTGTCTTCCTTTGAAAACACTTCCTTCTTTCAGAAGCGCTTTGTTCACGACTGGAATGGAAGCGCCGCTGTCCAGAATAACCGTTACTACCTCGCCATTCACTGAAGCTTTTGTGGTGGCTATCTTCGCTGACTGCCTACAGGACAAAACAATTTCTTTGATTGACTGCGGGGTAGAAATCGCAATACCCCTGTTTACTAGTTGAAATCTGCTGGAGATTGGTCACCATCATTCTCCTGATTCCCTTCTTCCTGAAACATAGATGCCTGCGTGTCAGGCTTCCTGAAATTCCTTTTTTTCCAACTTGGGCGGCTTCGAGCACCGTCTCTTTTCGAGCTGGCTATTACTGGTTCAGAATTCTTCTTGGGATGGATCTTCTCGAAACCAGTCTTCGGCCTCTCCGTGCGGAACTCCGAAGTTTTCCGTAAGGCTCTGCACTCGCGTTTCAAGAAGTCGAAAAGTTCTGTGACACTTGCTGTAACGCTATCGTTAGGTTCGTGCTCGAGGATAAATTTCTTCCTTAGCTCGGACGGTAACGCTTCCTTCACGCCCAGGAACGCAAGGATTCATAAGACGTCGACGCGACTCCTAGGGATCTCAAGGCGTTGACTTTGCTCCAAGCGGTTTGACGAAGATTTTCGAGCTGCCGAAAACTGTTTGGATCATTGACCTTCAAAGACTTGCCTATATCTCTCAAGGCCAGCAGATGGGTGTTCTTGAGATCTTGGGCCGAGTCATAGTGGTCGGATAGATCTCGCCATGCTTGATCGTATCCGTCTTCGATACCTACGTATGCGACGGCAATTTTATTCGCAAATGTACCTTTTTTGAGGTTTGACAGTAGCAGTAGGAACTTGTGTTCCTTCGACAACTTCGTGTTGTTGTGGACCTCGTTCTCGAACACTGTTTTCCACAGAAGCCACGTTTGAGTCCTTCCATCGAAAGTCTCTAACTTCAGTTTTTCAAACGCATTTGTAACCTTCGTATTGACGGAGGCTTCGGGCCGATCACCGCTTCCTCCGACATCGAGTGGAAGCAACGATTTGAGATGTAACGGCTCTGTCGTTTTCTTCAGCGGATGATCAGGTGCAATGAAGGAATAGAGTCTTTCGCTCGTTTCTAGGCATTGCTTGTCGAATTCTTCATTTTCTATGAGATCCTTCGCTGGCTCTGTAGATGTTTCGAAGAGTTCATTGTTGATTTTCTTGAGTTGGCCACGATATTCGCCCATCTTGACATACGAAGCTGCCGCATTCACAAGTTCTCCATCGGGGGCTAGTGTCTCTACTTCACCGATCAGGGTAGTGCAAAGATCTCGGAGCGCATCTCGGCTGGCTTTCCTTTTCTTCTCGGCACCCCTGGTCGACATAATGTCGTGGTCCCGGTGGCGAATTGAACACAATTCTGGGACTTTCGTTGTTGCCGGCCGCGCCAGTGACGAGCTGGGCTCTGGTGGATGAATACTAACTTCTTTATTACGAGGGCATGCTTATATATCGCTACTAGAAATGGCTGACGGAGGTAAGATGGCGAAAATGGTGATGAGGAGACGTCGGGTTAAGTATCTAATGTATCTGTTTTATTGCGTTAAGCAGTTAAGGCGATTTTGAGGCTGGTCAATTCAGTGGAGGTCCCCACTGAGTCCCACCAGGTCGAGATTGCAACGGAACGGGGGTCGCTCGTCGGTGCGGGAACGTGAATCACTGCGGACTGAGTCGACGTTAGGCCTCTACAACCTTTGAAGTCTCGGACTTCTAGGTTGTGTGAGATGGCCGGGATGCCTCCCATATCGTTTAAGAGGTTTGTGCATGCGTTCCATAGGGTGAATACTGCAGCCTCATTTGAGGAGTCAACGACAGTTACGCACTTGCGACGCACAGTGGGCCAGAAGTGGCAAAAAGTCCATTCTCGCGCCGACATGAATATTTTCGCTCAGAAGATGACCCTGAGTCTCAAATATGACGAGAGTTCTCATTTCTCCGTGTCAAAACTGCATTCTCTGTCTCAGGGAGCCCGATTCTCCGTTTCCCTATGGGAGCTTATACATGGAAAACTAAATCGACGCCCCAAACGGGGTTATCCGGGCTTGCCCAGGTTCCCCGCCAAAGGGCCTGCCAGGATAAGCGCCCCACAACAGAATTTCTGGACGCCAATTATTGGATTGCTCATATCTCGCGAACCAGTGGAGCTACAGCGCCCGTAAAAAAACCATTCTGCGGCATTTCGCACGGACTATCGATTGCCATAGGCGCCGGGTCGCAGCGGTCGCTCTATCGGTCGAAAACAACGAAGCACTCCTTGATTCACTCGGAAGAGCGGGGCTGACCACTTTCTCCATTATCGCTAAATATACCCCGCCACATGATGTACTCACCCTGCAAGTTTCATCCCGCTGCGACGTTGTCCACCTGAGATATCGACAGCCGGATACTGTAGGTTGAGCGATTTCACCCCTGAACTTCCTAAATTCCAATATAGACCGTATAGAACTTTTCCGATGAAGCGAATTCCGGAAAAAACCCGGCTGCGGAAGACAAAAAGAGAACTCAGAAGGTGGTGTAGCACCGTCATTCCGATATCAAGGTATTTATTCTGCGTTAGAAGGTCCAGCACTATCGCCGTCAGATTCAGCCTCAGAATCACTCCCTCGCGGCACGAAGAGCTCAACGAGTTGGTGAACCGGGCGGGGGATGACGGACTGCCACCTCGCGTGCGAAAGGTAGGAGACGACGGTTGCGACATGTGCGCAACAACCGACCGTCCTGGCGCCATTCTTGCAGTCGCAGTAGTACCTCTTGATCCCTTCCACGCTATTCCTATTTGGCTCGTATTCGATGAAGACATGGTATACGGCGCGCCCAGAGTGTCGGGATCGGATGTTTACACGAATGATCGTGGGTTTCACTATCACGCATTGCATTGAAACGTCGTCGTTGGCGTCGAGGAGCTCCGCCAGGTAGGAGCGTGCCATCCGGAGCTGATACGGTCCTGACGAGAACATCAGCAGCGAGTCTTCGGGCATGATCGGGAAATCCGTTAACGCTCTCGCGGGGAAGCTTTCCAGGGTTGTCGGTCTCCAATTCCAGCGTTCGATTTTAACTTCCTCTCCGAGCGTGTTCTTAAGCGACATGCTAGTTTCCATGTGATCCAAGAGTTCAGCAGTCGCGCCGTCCTCCGTTGCCCATAGGCCCCCAAGAATTCTCGAGCGATCGCGTGAAACTAGTAAAGCTGCCGGTACGGCGTCGCAGTGTCCTAATACGGTACGGTACGGCGCCGTACTCCGTAGTACGGGATCCCAAATCTGGTAGGACACTTGCTGATGGCAGGTATCACTCACGCCACTAGGCTGTGGTGCCTTGGTCACTAAGGCGCCACACGAAGATACCAAGCCAAGTCTATACGGTCTATATTGGGATTTAGGAAGTTCAGGGGTGAAATCGCTCAACCTACAGTATCCGGCTGTTGATATCTCAGGTGGACAACGTCGCAGCGGGATGAGACTTGCAGGGTGAGTACATCATGTGGCGGGGTACATTTGGCGATAATGGAGAAAGTGGTCAGCCCCGCTCTTCCGAGTGTTACAAAGAGTGCTTCGTTGTTTTCGACCGATAGAGTGACTGCAGCGACCCGGCGTCTATGGCAATTTAGGCATGCACCCGTTGCAACGGCAAGAACGGGCAACGGCCCGTTGCAACGGCGTTTTTTACAACGGCACAAAAATTGCCAAATTCACTCAGAAATAGTTTTTTTCGCTTACTTCGAGGAAAATAGAGCTTATTTGGAGTTTATAGGGCTATTGGGACAGGAAAATCAAGTTTTCTGGATGATTTTTGTCGAAAACGGAGAATTCGAGCCGTTGTAAAATATGCCGTTGCAACGGCCCGTTGCAACGGCAAACGGCTATAAAATATGCTCGGGAGAGCAAACTCGGGAATCTCATGAGAAAATAACGGTGTCTCTGAGTTTCCCTTGGAGTGTATGCATCTCGGAGAGAAAGAACTGAGTGGGCAGTGAGTGCGGGCGGGTGACATTCTCGCTTCGCTCTCGGACCTGATGCGATGCAAAACTGATCGAACTTGATCGTGGGCACATCTTCGTCAGCGCTCGATAGAGAGCCGCAAGATGTGCATGTGTGCGTAGCACGTTTCGCGATTGGATCTGCCGCGAATTTTCGAAAAGCTCCGAACAGGTTCCACACCTAACTCCTGTCATTGACAATTCCGCGGGAACCCTTCGGTCACGGGTAAACGGCCCTATGCCGGAGAATGATTTCGAGGGCCGGCGTTACAGTCTGGCAGATCTTACAAACCCCCATTTTTGCGACATACTCCTCTTGGAACACTATCATCGAGGAAGCGGACCATGGGTGGCATGTGGAAATTCAACGTGGAAGGGCTGGGAGAATAAATGGTGTCACCTGGTTCCCAGTACGCAGTCAAGTCCTCAACAGGAGAAGTCTGAACTTCAAGAGTTACTGCCCCAGTCAGTTTTTCTCTCAGAGATGCATTTACTCCCAGGGAAACTCACAGACACGGTTATAATCTCATGAGATCCCCGAGTTTGCACTCTTGAGCACATTTTAGAGCCGTTGCCGTTTGCCGTTGCAACGGGCCGTTGCAACGGCCCGTTGCAACGGCATGATTTGCAACGGCTCGAATTTTCTATTTTCGACGAAAATCATCCCGAAAACATGATTTTCCTGTCCCGCTAGCCCGGAGAACTCACAATGAGCTCTATTTTCCTCGAAACTAGGGGAAAAAACAATTTCTGAATGAATTTGGCAAGTTTGATGCCGTTGTAAAAAAGCCGTTGCAACGGGTGCATGCCTAATGGCAATCGATAGTCCGTGCGAAATGCCGCAGAATTTTTCTTTTACGGGCGCTGTAGCTCCACTGGTTCGCGAGATATGAGCAATCCAATGATTGGCGTCCAGAAATTCTGTGGTGGGGCCGACACCCCCTATGTTATCCTGGCAGGCCCTTTTTCCAGGCTCCGGGGCCTGCGTACAGAGTGTCCTGACCAACAAAGTCCATTCTACCTGCCCCAAGCTGCCCTCGCGAGAGATACTCCGAAAATAGATCGATGAAACCCGTTTTTTCATAGAGTTTGATCAACCCCGTGCATCCAACGAGCTCCATTGGCGTATGTGCTCGGTACTAACGCACTGTTCTGAAACTCGAGACCCCGAGGTCAACAACGAAGTGCCATATCTCCGATTGGAAACTGCCGAGCATCTTCGGGCTCACGACTGGTCATATGGGCGCGAGAATGGACTTTTTGCCACTTCTAGCCCACTGAGCGACGTCTTGTGACGCCGTCGGCGCAGGTGACTTCGTACGTTTTTTGGACATCGTAGATCACTGATTCTCAACGCCCCACTCTGGCCCCACCGGTGGGGCTCGGGAAATATCTGGTGGGGCCTGGGCCCGGAGGCCGGGTTCATACTATCAATTCTGATGGGTGATGATCAGGGCTGCAAACTCTTCGCGGCGATCGCGAGAACCGCGAATTTTCGACGATTTTCGACGTTTCCAGCGCGTTGTTGAGTTGACCGAGATTCTTCAGGTTTTTCGCGAATTATCGCACCCTTCAACATTGGCTCCACGGGCGAATTAACCGAATTTGCGGAGACATCTCCGCGGATTGCGAATTAACGGATGCCGCGAAATCACGGGGGTGCGAATCAACGGGACTTCACTGTACACTGTAATCCCTTTTTATCACTACTTTTTCCTCCCTGTCAGTCATGGTGGGGCTTGGAGATTTCCCGACGAGAAAAGTGGGGCCCGGCAGGAATTAGTTGAGAACCACTGTCGTAGATGATGGCGAGGACTAACACTAACTGCTTTGGACGGAGCTGCAGAAGACCCGCTAGGGCAATGGGGTGCATTGTTAGCGGGGGTAGGTCATCTCCTTCGATGGGTTCCACTCGGGTCAGCTGCAAGTGTGAGACGTGACACGGGAGGGCGATGGTGGAGGAGAAGTTACATGAGGAGGGCAGCGTGAGGATGATGTACATATATTGAGACAGAGTATGGTATTCCTTTTCCAGAACCATCTCGTACGTATGTGCGGTCGGATTGTAGTTCTTGTTGGCCGGTCTTATGTCGAAAATTTTGATTGACTAGCAGCGGCCGACTTCGATTTCTTCGGAGAGAGCGTCCGTGCGAGTGGATGGGCCGGAAGCTACAACGTTGATGGATGACGTGAGGTCTTGGATGACGGAATTGAATATTTTCCCGCCTTGGAAGAAGCGGAGGGGGATCTCGCCGTCACTCGCCCGCGGAGGATGCCGCCGGTGATTTTGGGACTTGGGTCTGCGACGGTCCGGGTAGCAGGCAGGTTGGGGCGCAGCGGTTGAGGTGGTTCGGGAAGCGAGTTTCGGTATCTTTGGTTGCGGGTTTGAGAGGACAGCGTTGAGAAGATCGTCAGTGTTGGATGGTCGTTTGTCAGTCGGGTTTGGAGGTTGCCAAAGTAGTCCCCAGCTTCATTGGGGTCCGCTGGTAGAAGGTGTGACAAATGAGGTACCAGAACTGTCAAGAACCGATTCGGTCGAGCGAGAGCGGATCTTGTTGGTCCCACCGAGGGATTAAGAACGGCTGATAAGCTCCGTCCAGGTGGGCCCCCGTTTCCGAGCAATGGCACCCTCGAAAATCAGGGCTTTTGAGGCTCTTGGATTCATTCGCCCGCTGGAATCGGTCGTAAAATATCATCGGGACGAGCTCGAGGGTTCAGTTTTGCGTCATTGTGTAGGTATTTTCATTCGCTTCAGAATGAAGTAAGATTGGACTCTCAAGCCCGTCCTGTTGAGATCCTAGGGCCGTATATCGCTGCATAAATCGCCGAGTTGACTCCAAATACCACTCCAGAAAATGTTTCAAATGAATGTTTGCATACTCCCGTGGAATAATTCATTTGAATTCGACGCGTCATTCGGACGTTCAGGTTTCAACCTTCGTTGCCGTCAACTCTCAATCAATAAGCCGTCTGCTCCGCATGCATTACCGAGGGCCAAAAGGGTCGATTGTTGTTTCAACGATTGTTGAGCGAATTACTCGAACCATGGCGATTGGACTGGAGACTGTCTAGGTGTTGTTCCAAGAAAACCTCGCTTCGTTGAATTTGAACCCGAACTTGGCGAACAATGCGCGGCCCATCGAACGGCAAGCTGGAGCCCATCTCTACAAAACCATCCAGAAAATGGATAAGCAAGACCACTTTTCCTGGAGCGAAACTGTTTCCACGCACGTTGCCACATCTGCTCAGGTTACAGGGATCGAGTCGGTTCAGAACTTACCCCGTCGCTACTATTTTCTATGCATTCTGTTTGCTCATTCTTCTTTCGCACTCTCCGATTTCGGTTTCCCTCAAGTCTCCTCGCGCGTTGTCACTCACCTCAGTTTCTTCTTCCCTTCCTTTTCTCTGTCGTTTCGCCTGACTCGTCTTCGGCCCGACTAGTAGCCGCTTCGGTGGCATTGTGAACTATCTGCCAACTACCTCCATAATATTCCTCGATCTCCACCAAATATTGTTGGCACCATTCGTTTTCTCCTTTCATCTTGGTTTCATTTCCTTCAAGTCAAACCAATCAACCCTCCATCAATCAAGATAGAATTGTTGGGGCAGAAGTATCAAATCCTCACTGTTTCATTCTCAGAGACCACATCCAGCTTCGGGTCAAATCCTGTCGCCCGCACATCGTCTGGAACTCGTCCCTCAAAGGGAAGAAGAATGCAAAGCCCTCTGTCCACTGACTTACAAATCCTGTAGAATGACAGGCGGACGCACCAAAATGTTCTCACCACCGTAAAGAGGGGTCGATACTTCGGAGACTGCCGCTCCTCTGGTCCAGTCAACTTCACTGTAGGATGCTCCACAACGGCGCGGCGTTCACAGATTTTTCACGGCTCGCCGGAACAGGCCGAGAGGATTGCTGCGCAACGGCGTGATGGGAAGAAGCTGCCGCACGAGTTCCGGTATCCGTTTCCGAGTATCAACCTGAATCGCCCGTCCATCAAGGGATGGTGGACGGATGCGTTTCGGAAGAAATCTTGTCCCGGTCGAAGAGGGACTAGCCGGGTCCCTCTGGCGCTTGAGCGAGATCAGCTTGAGATCGTCTCGGAATCTTTTGTACCGAAAGTCGTATCCGGTCGCAGGGAGGTATTTTGGGAGGGTCCGCTTCACGGACTCCGACCCCACACGCCAGCCAACGATAATGGTCTCCGAATCTCTAATCCATCGGACTTGGATCGAGTTGGCTGAACTTACGCAACGGGCCTTGCTGTCGCATTCCCACATTTCATGGCCAGGACGATTTGAGGATGAGGTTCTCTCTCAAGCGTTCGCGTTGGATCGTCCCCATCTTCAGATAATAGGAGTCCATCCCACATATGCGCTTTCGAGTTTCCGGGGACCAAAACTCGATTGAAACACAGAGGAAAAGGGTCCATGGTCTCTAGAAATCGCCGATTTTGACAAGACCAATGCTGGCCTGGCGCATCGGTCTGCAAACGTCGCTGTGAACCAATTTCAACCTCGACTTCGTGGCGGACATAGACCGTGGGAATTCCTTTCTTCGTTGCTTCCCTCCAGCACACGGCCAACAAACTCGCCCTACTGCCGGAACTTCCCGAAATCGCTGAAGACCTGTGCTGCGTTCCTGCGTCACAAAACGACTCTAATCTCGCCGGCGATTCTGGAAAAGCATTCGATCCTCCGCGATAAGATCGCGCAAGAAGAAGGCGAATTCATCATGACCTTCCCCTACGGCTATCACGCAGGGTACAACACCGGTTCCAACATTGCCGAATCGATCAACTTCGCTCTTCCCCGATGGATTGAATATGGGAAGAGATGCACCAGGGTAAGGTCCACAACGCACGTCGGAAGTCAGGCCAGAATCCTAGACGGCTTCCATAGTGTGGGGCCCATGACGGATCCCTGCGGGACCCCGGCGCTCATCTGGTGCCCGTTGCCTTCCCATATGACCCATCGGTCCGAGGGGTATGATTCTATTATTCGTCTGAGGTACGCCGATGTTCCTCGTCGCTCCAGGCTTTCTAGGATCACCCTCCAGCTAATGGAGTTAAAGGCGTTCTTGACATCCAGCAGCACCAGGACACAGGTGTCCTGATACCTTTTGTCGTTCTTCTTCCGATACTCGGTGTCAGCTGCATTTATAAGCCACTCGATGGCCATGAGGGTTGATCTTCCCGGTTTTGTCAACGTCCAAAGTTCTACTATTCTTGCCTTTTTCGCGTCTGGGGCGACGACTGAGCTTGCTTGACGCTTCAAAGCTCTCACTTGTCGATCACCTGACGGAGTCTCCATTTCTCGGCACAAGATGGTCGACGCAACCGGAACGACTAAGAAAGCGTAGACGACGCGATACGAACGAATGATCAAACGAAAAGGAATCGGTAGCATAATGAGCCGCTATTCATAGGAAATCAGAGGCAGGCGTCCGAGGTCTATGGAAATTGTTCAGCTTAAATAACGAAGACCGATAAATTATCTCCATAGCTGAAATAACGAAGCCTTAAGTATTAACGAAATGGTCGGATGGTACTTATTTGAAATACGCCCGGCGACTTACCGAGGCTGGATGAGAAGCGCCGGCCTGGCGACTTGGTGGGCTATGGGTGGGAGAGGGCATAGGAATGGTCGGGTAGACGGGAGGGTGGAGCGCGAAAACAAACACTGATCGCCTGCAGTATTGCATCGGAAGCGTCCAGGCCCGAGAGTTGCTGCCGCCAGATGGACTAGACGAGATAGGGGTCCAGTTGAGAGCGACTCGTTTCCCGATGCTTCTTATTACGCCAATTCATGGAGCCCCAGAGCCTCTCGATGGTCGGCGTACGCCCGCCAGTATTCGGATCGACGTAACTGTAATGATGATTGACAGTGTCGTGATCAAAGTCGGCCGCCACGAGATCGCATTTTCGATATCCCCGCCAGCTGTCGGAATAAGTGGTGGTTCCGGTTTCAATATACCTATTTCACAATAGCTCGAAGGAGGGTTGGCGCAAACCGATTCGGCACGGTGGTCGCGAAACATTGGCCTGTGGCTCGACACACGCCACCGAAGAACCACTGCTGGGGCAAAACCCTTCCGACATGGTTCTTTCGCCTGGCGAACATACTATCGTCTATTTCGATGATTTGCCCAGATTCGCCAATCTTCACAGGGGCTCGCTTCTTTAATTGATCCAAACACACCTCGCGAAGCGCATTGTTCCAAGCGACGGCCGTCGAAAGGGGCAACCTGAGCTCCTACATGCACCACTTCGCTGACGTTCTCTCCTTCGCCCACCCATAGATGAAGCGAATAATAGTTACCAAGGGCAAATCGTATTGGCCAACCAGGTCCCTGCGCGTCCCGAGGTCTCTTGATCACAGCGCGAACACCGGAAACGTAGTCTCTTGTTACTAGGGTTGAAGCTCATAGTATGTCCGCGTTCACATCTCACCACGGTCGGCGAAATTCCCTTTTGCTGCAAAAAGTCCGCGGCAGTAGGCTCAGAAGTAGGTGAGCGAAACATTCTGGACTGGTTCTCACGACACACGGCTGCTAGAACATCAACTAACGGCATTGTTCATTACATCGTCTTTTCAAAGCAAATAAAGAAAGTTCGAATGTCCCGAGTTTCCCTGTTACGTGCCCCCACTGACTCCGCTTTCCAGGCTTCTGCTAGCCAGTGTCTATCTTTTTATAATATCGAGCCAGGGGGAAAGGCACCTGCAGACCCATAAATTAAGCAGACCCTGTGGTCCACGTGCCCACCGTTCGCGCTTCCCGGACTGCGAGCGATCGCTTCCACTCGGAATCGCGCGCCGCTCTACCTCGCCCGGTGGCCAAGGGTCTCCGCAGTCTGTACCGTAAACAGGAGAGATGGATGCGTTGCGAATGCTGCCGATCACGGGGGCGGTCGAGGGTACCGTAGGGTGGTTCACGAACCGATATGGGTAGGCACGTAGGACTGGACCAGGGGTTCCTGAAGAGGGCGTCCGGGCTCCCTAGAGCGGCCCGAGATCGATTCTCAGGGGGCCCAGAGGCGATTCCCGAATATGAGAGGCGAGATTGGATACCATTGGAGGATTTGAGCGTTTGAGGAATTGCCTCTGGGCCCCCTGAGAAGCTTTCTCGGGCCGCCCTAGGTTGCCCGGACGCCCACCTCGGGAACCTCTTGTCCAGTCCTACGTGCCAACCCATATGGGTCGTGCAGCACACTACGGTACCGCCGACCGCCCGCCTGACCGCAAGCGTTCGCAATGCATCCATCTCTTTTGTTGACGGTACAGATGTCGCATACCGGGAAACGGACATTTCGGTTCTTTACTGTTAGGCGGCTGCCGAGTTGAGGCGAGCCGCAGCAGACGGCAATGCCTCGCTGCGTTGACGTGCGACGAGGCGCGCTGATTCGAATAGGGATGGTCGCTCTGACAAGTTGCGGGTTGGGATTTCCCGGGGGAAGCGACGCGACTGAGCAGCCCTGGCAGCTGGCGCGCTGTTTAGCGGTGCGGGGGGTTGGGAAGGTTAGGTTCGGGGCGAGCGAGCGCAGCGAGCGAGCAGCCCCGGAAGCCAGCGCGTAGTAGAGTAGAGTTGCGTAATTTCAGAGTCTGCGGTATTCTCAAGTTGCGGGCTCGGATTTCACGGGGAATCGACGCGCGTGAGCAGCCCTGGCAGCTGGCGCGCTGTTTAGCGGTGCGGGGGGTTGGGAAGGTTAGGTTAGGTTCGGGGCGAGCGAGCGCAGCGAGCGAGCAGCCCCGGAAGCCAGCGTATGGTAGAGTAGAGTTGCGGTATTTCAGAGTCTGCGGTATTTTAAGGCTTTCCTAGCTCGAGGCTATCAAGTGATCCCGAGCGTAGCGAGGGACACGAACTAGCAAACGCGTCGGAGCCGGTGCCTAACTTCATCCTCATTCGCTCATTTTGGAGAATTCGGAGGGAATTTAAACATGGAGTCTGGGGAAAACTGCGTAGTTGAGCTTTGTTTCCAGTTGAGAATTCGTAGCTCGTGCAATCATGTCGAATTCAATGTTCAATTTACCAAGCACCGAAGCAGGTGCTGTGGCTTTTCTTCAAGAAAAAGGTATTCTTGCAAGAGAGCGACGTTGTGACCAGGGACACAGACTTTTTGTGAGGACCGCGACTGATCGACTATGCTGGTGGTGCCCCATTTGCGAAACGAGGATAGGACTCCGAAAAGATACGTGGTTGGAGGGTACGCGCTTGCCGTTTGTGACGATTGTGCGCTTTCTGTATGCCTGGGCAAACGATATGACATCTGTGGAGTGGTGTGAAACCCAACTGGGAATGAGCTCGGCGGCGTATCATGGCTGGAGTGCTTCCCTTCGTGAAGTCTGCTTCAGATCCTTACAGCGCCGACCGCGGGAACGAATCGGAGGTCCGGGGCAGATTGTCGAAATCGACGAAAGCATGTTCACGAAAAGGAAGAACCATGTGGGGCGGATTCTCCCTCAGCAGTGGGTCTTTGGCGGCATTTGCCGGAGTACAAAGCAGTGCTTCGTCAAAGCAGTCCCCAACCGCACCGCCCCCACGCTTCTTCGAGCCATCCGGGAGAACATCGAGCCAGGATCTACGATTCACAGTGATTGCTGGCGAGCTTATAATACCGCGGCCCTCAAAGCGGCCGGCTATAGCCATTTTACGGTGAACCACAAGTATAATTTTGTCAACCCGGTGACAAAGGTTCACACTCAAGGCATCGAACGCCTCTGGGGCTCAGCCAAGTGGCGAAACAAGAAGCACCGCGGGACCCGGCGCTCTCAACTGGATTCCTATCTAGTTGAGTTCATGTGGCGACACCACCTGAATGGTGAGCCGGCCCTCGAGGCCCTTCTCGCGAACATCGCGGTGTGCCATCCACCGTGCTCAGGTCCACCTCCCATCCAAGAACATCAGGATCATACCTACGCTCGTCGAGAGTTCTAGCGCGGGTAAGTTTTGATTCCTATCCTTCTCTCCTAACCTCCTCTCCCAACCGTCAAGTCGCCAGGCCGGCGTGTTTTGAATTCGGTGTTTACTTTTTAAGCCGCCTAACACAAAAACACCGACATTTCATCTAAAACCATGGCGGCATGAAATTCACATCCGGAGAAGCCTTCCGGTCTATCCCGAAGGCTTCCCCGTTCGTTTCCCATCTCAACGTCATCGTCCTGCAGGCGCGTAGCCAGGATTTTTTCTTGGGGGGGGCCAAGACCATTTCTGCACGCTCTTGGGGGGGGGGGGGCAACGGACGATGATGCTGAGCTTTAACATGGAGCCCTATGGGCGATCCAAAAATCTTGGGGGGGCCATGGCCCCCTCGCCCCCCCCCCTTGGCTACGTGGGCCGGCGACGGACAAAAGTAGTTCTCTCTCCCAAAGCGCGCCGCCGCGCCGTCTGGCTGAGGGCGGCTAAGCGGCGATTGCAAAGGGGCAGATCATTTTTTTGTTTGCGTGCAATACGCGGGCCAATTTTTGGAACCGATATCGGCCAAATAAGTTCAATGATGATAGAAGCATACGTTGAGAAGGCCAAATAGAAATTCGAGAGGATCTGGCTGTGATTGTGAGCACCAACTCCAAGCCGTGACTTAGAGAGCGGCCGCGGTCTCGTATAGAAAAATCACTATGGCAAGTGAGCTACAACGGGCGACAAGTCGAGACAAAGTTTTTCTGATTCCTTAGGCTTGGTAGAATACTTTGGCACAGATTTCAACTGCGGAGAGGTGCGGATAGATTTACGGCCGGGTTGAACGCGGGAGAACACGCTGAGCCGGCGATGCACTCTCTGTCCGCCTCTGCAGAGTGATGCAAACATCGGTCGAGAAGAGAAAAGACAACTGATAGTTCTTGGTTATGATATTGCTCGTCTGTAGTCGATGCACGAATCTTTACTAGCTCGATTTCAGCAGCCCCAATACGTCCTCATTCACATGGGGTATATAGCTTCTCCGACCGCTTCTGAACCTATTAATGTACGGATCGGAAAGGGCCAGCATCATCTTCATGACATCTCCGTTAGTTGCCGCTCGCTCAACTTTCCGCGCGTGAAACAAGCGCAGGTTGCGAAACACCTTATTTTGCGCTTCTTGAGCTTCTTCGCTCCGAAGACCTATTGGCAACGATGCTTCAGCAATCATTTTGCTGCCATGAATAAGAACCTTATGAACCGAATTCGGCATGGGGTACCAAGGATAGAGCTCCACATATAGGCGTGCGGTCTCCGAACAAAAGGAATCGAACTTCTCAACGTCAATGTAGCTGTTGCAGCATATTGTATCCAGCACCGTTCCGAATCGTTTCACCAAGTTCTCGTCCAAGCTAGTGATTTGGGACGTTCTGTGCGGGTCGGCGAAGAAGCGCCTGGACGTGTTGCCATCGTTTGAAGTACCTGTGCCTTGCTTCACCACGTCGATCTTCAAGCCGAGCTGTTCTTTGAACGCGGTTTGAATCTCCTCTTTTGTCCTCGCCCTCGTTTGCTTCAACTGCTCAGTTGTTGCCTTCCAGACTTTGGAAGGGAGATTATAGGCAATCTTCAATAGGCATTCCATGAACTTGATACGAGCGTGTAGAGGTGACATTGACATGTACCTTGCGGGCAAGGGTTTTGCGTACACGAGATCGAGGTTGTTCATCTCAGCCGGTGTCGCACCACAAATGGAGCATTTCAACATATACGGAGTGGAATTGATTGTTTGAAGAATTTTACCGGCAATCATCGATAGGATCATTTCAAACTCCACGGAAAAAGTTCGCTCTGCGACTTCAACGACGAAACGCCCAAGCTTGGCAATGTCTTCTTCGACCCGTTTGACTTCCGCGTTTATCACAAGTGTGCTCTCTCTGGTGAACTCGAATCTCATGGGACGGCAAAACCATGTGGAAGACGGCCTCGGGTTCCGCCAATAGATTCTGCCAGCGTTTTCTCGACTCTGAATTTCCAATGGAACCAGCGATGTCAGGAATATACTGGAGTCCGACATTGTGGCATCCGAGAAACTTTGTTTATATTCACTGTGGCCCGACGACCCGTCACAACCCCATTTTGCAACCAACTTCAAGTCCTTGTCCAGCGCTGTTATTTCGTTCTCAGGAATTGAAGTCAGCAATCGACTAGCAGTGTGATTCAAGAGGCTCTGCAGATCGACGCTGCTCTCCTTTTCGTTCACCTCGATTTTGTCCGGATAGCACTTGGATTTCGCGGATCTGAGTTCGTTATAAGGAGGGTAAATGTCGAAGCCGATACTCTTCGCCGCGAGCCGGATATCTTCATACTGGTTCTTACCCGGAGAGTTATGTAGCAGCAGTGCTAATGCTCTCTCGGGAGTGAACCCGTACTGTATCGCGGCTCGTCGGATTAGCTCGGGGCTCACCTCGAAGCGCATCTTCTGAATTTTTCGGCGTTTGGTTCTTTCACAACAACTTCCAAACCTTTTCTTCGGTCGTCCGAAGTGTTTCTTCGGAATATGAGCAACCTCATCCCCAAGAGAATGAGCATAGACAAAAATCTCCTCCTCGGGCTGATGAGGTTGAAAAATGGCTCCGTTGGAACGATGAGCAGCTACAGAGAGCTCTTCTTCTGAAGGATCGGGACGAACTAGATCCTCTCCTCCAGGAGAATTGTGCACCTCTTCCACTGACTCACTTGGCATGACAAATCTCGTTTCCAACCAAGAGCTGTATTCTGACTCAAACGTCTCACGATGCCGATCCACTTTCAACCATGCACGCTTCAAAGCCGGCAGGAAATTCTTCCGGAGGAAGCGCTTGAACTCCTCCAGCTGGTGTGTTCCGAGTCTTGGATAGTCTCTTCTGAGAGCTTCAACACAACGCACCAAGTCCTTGCCATTTGCAAGGGCGATGCGATAGAGCTCGCGGTGTGATACACCAAACGATTCCATTGAATGTGGCTCCAGATTTTTTCGGAGCACTGGACTCTGCACAAAGGATTTCCGCTCCCTGGTGAAATTCCGGTGTCATGCACTGCCAAACAGCTGGAGGTTTCTACATGGTATCGCGCGATGGACGTGGAAGTCGAACAAGTCGTCCGGCGCCCTCGTCCGCTTGCAAGAACATTTTCCCGGCCGGCAACAAGACATCGGACGCTTCGGCGTGTTCTCCCGCGTTCAACCCGACCGGAAATTTCTATCCGCACCTCTCCGCAGCTGAAATCTGTGCCAAAGTATTCTACCAAGCCTAAGGAATCAGAAAAACTTTGTCTCGACTTGTCGCCCGCTGTAGCTCACTTGCCATAGTGATTTTTCTATACGAGACCGCGGCCGCTCTCTAAGTCACGGCTTGGAGTTGGTGCTCACAATCACAGCCAGATCCTTTCGAATTTCTATTTGGCCTTCTCAACGTATGCTTCTATCATCATTGAACTTATTTGGCCGATATCGGTTCCGGAAATTGGCCCAAGTATTGCACGCAAACCAAAACTCTTAGGATAGGAACTCTTAGGATAGGGAGTCAGCACAGTTTAGAGTGGGTCAGGGCACTGCGTGTCCCAGCCCACTCGCTTTGCGCCCTCAACTGTAGCTTTGGCTTCAGCCTGACAGCTAGACTTTTCGAAGAGTCCAACACCCAACCGCCGTCAAGCGCTGGAGTAGAACGGCTGTTTCCGTGAGCTACGATGACAAGCGCTCCCGAATCAAACCGATGTCAAGCCGGAGCGATGTCAAGTTCGAGCGAAGATTGCTCTTCCTTCATTATTTATTCCGCTAGAAGAATTGCTAGTCGAAGTTGAGCTGAGATTCGTTGATCTGAGGTCTCATCGAATCTTGTCAATCGCTGATCTCATGATCGGAATGATTGTCAGTATTCTCAGTTTATTGTTCTATCCCTCTCTTCTTAATTCTTAAATGTAAGGTTTTCCATCTGGATCGCAGTGGAAACGTTTGATCTATACCCTGTTAATCTCTTTGAAACAAGGAGATGAGTCTCCATCTAATGGATGGAGTGTTCACTGTTTGATTGCTCAGATCTAGTTAGACAGTTGTTTAGATCTATTGAGAGAGTTCTATTGTTCATATCAACCGTATGTTCATGAATCATATGGAGTCGATCACAGTCGACCGCGCCGCTTTGGACGTATTAGGGCCCGCAGTGGGTCCACCAGCGTCCTTGTGCATCACAGTCAAGTGAATCTTGAGCCCTGTAGCATCTGAGGCTACGAAGGGGCAGAGGGAGCACCTCGTGGTGGGAGATTCATACCCTGGAGCATGTGGCCCGAACTCATTGATACGGTTGCTTAGAAGTTTCAGCGACGGAGTTTGAGCCATTAGGGCTGCCTAAAGTCAAGCTGAGAGAAGCCATGACAGCGGCCACAATCTGCGGGATGGCCGCAGCAACGGATTCTGACACACTCCTGGCTATCAAAACACACGAGCAGCCATGTTGGAGGCTAAGTCATCTTCGAGTCCTTGGCTCGTCGCGCATTGTGGTGCAATTTGTTAGATTTCCTTCCTCCTCAGGATGATCTTCTTCCGAACTGGAGATTGTGTTAAATCTGACCGGGAAAGTTCAAGAAGCACGCACGTTCGGCGCGTTGAGGAACGCCCACGACCGAAGGAGGCGATGCGAACAAAACGAGGTGAGAGGAAACCAGCCAGTTCGGGGGCGACCAGAGTGATATGGAGGCTACCTCCAATCCCCTGCGCACCCCATGAAGATGACGTCACAATCGGCCTCTTCGGAGCTGCTCGAAGAATGAAAAAGACCCGGTGCGGGGTCGATATATTATTATTATGATGAAATATCACGGAGTCAAGGGTCATGGGGACACTCTCGAGAACTTTCGCCGTGCAAGCAGCAACGATGGCGTCCACATCAAGCTCAGCAGCGGATCTGACTTGAGGCGGCTTCAGGGGCGGGGCAACAGGCATCTTGAAGCGGGCAGGTGCCTGCTTCTTCGCCGGTGGCTTTGGCAGCTAACACATGATCCTCTCACCCTCCTCGATGGTTCGAACTAACGCAGCAATAGCTGGCTTGCCCATAACGGCACCGAACGGGGGTCGACTGGCGTCAGCCGCAGCAGGTGGCGTCGGGGCAACCGCCGGCTCAGCGAGAGAGCTCTCTCGAACGACGACGTTGTCAAGTCCAGCGATAACTCTTCCAACAAACCTTTCGTGGGCCGCCTTGGCGTATACGGCGAAGACAGGACACCTCGAGTTGTTTGCCGCGTACGTGCCTTGACAGTTGATGCAGTTCGCTTTCGCGGTGCACTGCCAGAGCTGATGTCAAAGGCCGCTGAATTACCGGCAGCGTGGAGCAAGCTTCAAACGTAGCCCGGTGACCAAAGCCAGAGCACGTGCAACGCTGCAGCGGGGAGGCAGGGTGACCCGGAAAACCTGATGGGCGATCGTTACCTCGGGTCTGATGTCTCCTTCGAAGCGAATTCGTACGCGGTTCGATGATTTGAGAACCCTCTTGTTCTCCGAGGTCGATGTAGATTCAGCTGTTGACTACAGTTCCCGAGCTAGCAGATCCACAGAGAGGCTGGGATGGCAGTTTGAGCTCAACCTTGTCGCCAACGATCACTTCGATCGTCTCAAGGACTTCGATCTGAGCCTGTTGGGGCACGCGAACGGTCACGCCACTTCTGGCGAGACGCGGTAGGGCGTCTCTGACGACATCGCGGATGTCACAGATGATCCTAAGTAGGCTCTCCGCGGCGAATCTCCCGCTCTCATCTGCGGGGGCAGAATCTACCTCGAATCTCGTTGCGCTGGGTCCACCTGATCGATTGGATCGCAAACGGCTCGTTCACCCTTTCTAGTGGCTCGAAATTGGGCCTTGTCTGTGTTGAAATTCATGTTCCCTGAGTCTTGCTCTGGCGTATCGGTTAGCATCACTTTCGTACTAAACTTATGTGACAGAAAAAGTTCCAGAAGCGAGGAATACGCGCAAGGCTTGTGGGATATTCCCCATTCGGCATCGTTTACCGGGTCTGGGATCCACAATCCAACAAGGTAATCCGTACTAAAGACGTTTACTTCCCAAGAACACCTTCCATACAAAGTCACGAGCCCACTGAGACTGATGAAACACGACCTTTTATGGCAAGTTTCCATGAGACACCGCCAACGCATGTTTCACAAACAGACACTGAGGACGGTCACGATGTCACAATGCCCGACGCCCAAGATGAAGGCGAAAACACTGTAGAAGAGAATCAAGAACCAACTGATCACGATACTGTTGAGGAGGCGACTCCAAATTATCATTCAAGGCCAAGAGACACGCTGCGTCCACTTTCACGATTTCGGACAGAGCTCGACGCTCATGACGACTGGGACCTTCTGAATGATTGTGATGAATGTCACAATGCTGAAGCCCTTGAGCTAAACGAGCCCAATTCCTGTGACGAGGCCATGAGAAGTCCCGATCGTCATCTATGGAAAGCTGCAATCCAGGATGAACTTGACGCCCTGCACAAACTCTCTGTGTGGGAGCTTGCTTAATTTGGATTACAGCCCCCACAAGATCTCCAGCCCAGTGACACGCCAAGGAACATTGAGAGAAATACTGAGCGTAGCTGCTGGAGAAAATTTTTGCGACGCTAGTACCAAGGGTACTAGCGAGTAGTCTGGCGGGAAAACGTCTGGGACGGAAAACCGGTGTAGTGTTGGAGGGAGATCTCTTATTGTTTACTCATACTGTCGTGTGCTATGTTTGTATGTTACACGTGCTGAGATAAGTCTGTGCTGCACCGGTAATCTTCGACACGATATTTACCAAACGGATTGGGAGTTTTCTTTGTACCGAGTATTGACATCGTGATATGCACCAGCTTATGGAAATATATAGCGCAAGATTCGGGATCTTCCGCAACCAAGCCAGCCCGCTGATACCGAGTAAGGCGTTCCAGAATTTGACTCTCTGGAATATCGTCTCCATGTGACTTGAAATTATCCTCAGCCGATATAAAGTTGCAGTAATGTGGGTAAGGCGTCTCGTTCGCGCTCTATGTCGGGAATGCAGTAGGCTTGCCGAGTTGCTGGAGCATTGCAAACGAGTCTCCCTCTCGACTAGCCCAGTTCTGCACTGAATTCGGAATAGTCTTCAGGAAGGCCTGATTAGTAGATATCAAGCGCTCAACGAATTTGCGGTTCTCAATCATATCACGAGGAATATTCTCAGTAGATCGCAAGTAGCGATACATGTGCTCGGACATGCACATCATGTAGGGTGTTAATCGCACGTTATTTGCCTCATTGGATCGTGTTTCACGTCCCACACCGTAATACATGATTGGGATAGAGAGCTCCTCTGCGAATAGATCATATAGGAGACTTTCCAGGGTGCGATGTTGTCCTGAAGCCATATCTAAGCACTGATCTTCGTTGAACATCATCGTTTGCTGCATCGGGTGTATGACTCCTGACTCTGACGCCTCATCGGAATTAGATTTTCTATACGCTCTTCCAATGTATCTCTTCGCGCCGCATCAGAGATCGAGTTCCCGAAGACAGGCCAATCGATTGAAATGTTATAATGTTTGTAGAGAGGCTGCTCGACCAAGAACCGAAACCAGGTTTCGATGATGCGCCTTTTAACGCTCGCACCCGAACGCGTTCTCCGTAAACAGACGTTGGAATTGACACGTTGCACGTTTCCATACCTGATGATACTTCGGGTCCCTCAAAACTTAATTCTTAAATCTCGGGGGATATCCTGATACAGGCGCGATATCGTCGGTACCTTCGTCCACCGGAAGGTTTCCACTGCTCGACGGGGCGGCAGTGCATATGGATGCTTCTGAAGAAGCGTTGCGCCGACGCTCTCGATGGATCCATCAAATACTGGAGAAGACAGCCTCGAAATTACCTGGCCATTGTCAGGTGTCGCTGATGACACATAGACGCAATGGTCTCCGATTCTTCATGGTCTCGTCTAGATTCTTCCGGAGGACGTGAAGAAGTAGCGGCTCTCTACCTCGCCCCCTTCAAACTCTTCCCTCGTGGGGGAACCATTGAATTTTCCGAAAGTACTGTAGTGTCTTGCGACAGCCGAGTCGGAAATCCGTTCCGAGTCAGAACATCGTTGTTGGAAGCGCGGGCAATGCTGCATCATTCTACTCATCTGACCCACAAAATAAATAACTCTCCATCTCCTTCTGTTTCTTTCGAAGACGCTTGCGGTGAGCGCAGGGAACGGGGAGTCGACGTCCGTCGGGATCTTCGGTGGGGCTGGGTCCCCCTGGGTGGCGGAGGCCACTATTTCCGGCGACGATGATTTGCGGATGTTTTTGGCTGGCGAATAGCACCGTTCCTCGCGTGGCGGGCTTCTGCCCGGGGTGGGCGGGCGGCGTTGCTCGGTCGAACGCGTTGCCTCGGGCGGGCTTGCTCGCGACGCAGAAGAGGTCGTTGACGATGCAGAAGAAGCCGTGGATGCCGATGATTCTGTGTCGCTTTCCGAGTCGAGTTGCACGTCGGGTGTCGGCGGGCGCCTTGTCTTTCGTTCTGCCGGCGGTGCCACCGTCTCTCCAGCGTCAAGGGCTGCCGTTCGCGGGCGTTTACCACCCAAAGTTGGGCGCTGTTGCACGCCGGGTGCAGCACAGCTGACCGCCGCGAGCTGCTTGTCTGGCTGGCGAGCCGTAGGATCTCTGTTCTCGTCGTTCGGGGCCCCGTCATCTTCGTGTTGGTTGTTGATGAACGTCTGCCATTTCTCAACGGCCTGCACGACTGTTAGCCGCGGGTGGCGTCTGGCCACAGCATCAACCGCCGCGTTGTAGAATGAGGCGTTCACCGCCATAGGGGTGCGAAGCAGGAGGCAAACATGTGCTGCCTTTTCCTTGCACAAGCTTCTCGCTCCGTTCTTCCGTCTCGGGTTGGAACGCTCCGCTCCAAAGCACATCAACGTCGTCACGTTCGGCAGCCGGTTGAGGGTCCGACAAAGACGGACGACCCCGTCGCTTGACATGCTGCTGGCGAGGCACGTCATGTGCCAGGCTCTTGCCGTCGGCAAATCTGGAAAGACGAGACGGGAGCGTTAGGGGCGCGGCCATGGCGAGCGCTCGCGTAAGCATCCAAGCTAGGGCATGGTAGATGGGCAAGCGGGCGTACTTACCTCGTCGGTGTTGTACCATTGTCTTTCCGTCACGGGTTCGCCCTTTGAATCACGTTGCCTGCAAAGAGAAGTAGAAGGTTCTCAGTTCTCCGCTGGGAACCTCTCGTGGGAACCGTGCCCCGCCCATGTGCTGCGCGGCACCCTGCCACGGCTCTGTGCCCCGAGGCACCCTGCCACGGCCCTGTGCTCGGGGCACATTGCACAATTGCATTCAGAAGACGCGACACAAAGAAGAAAAAAAGAAAGGAGGTGTCGTGACCAAGTAACAACAACTCGACAATCTATTCCATACGCATAAAAAACCGCTTCCCGTCACAATAAGTTGCCACAATCGTGGGGTCGAGATATTTAATCAAAGATGCCGACAATGGCCAGCCCTGGATTCGACCCTGATAATCCTGTCTGTACGTGTGTGGCCTAACCAGACATACGTTTTCTTGTCGGGCTGAACAGCTTGGCAACCCCACGCCCTCTCGACACAGGAATCCCGAGGTGTCAAACCACCTCGGGGAGCCCTCTCGCGTCCACTCCGCGATCGCTTTAAGTTTGTCAGTAGGGCGATCGGCTGAGGTCAGAGGCATGACCGTGGAAGGGAAACCGTCTTGAGCTACTCCGTCTGAAATACATCAAATACACCTGAACAATATATATATGATATTCAACACTTTATTTTGACAAAGAATCATACAACCATCTCACGGTATGAAACCATAGTATAATCTCACCGGCTAGGCTGTAAACTCGGACCAAGATCATTAGAATTCCAATGACCGCGATGGTCATGACTAGGCTTTCCAAATAACCGCATTCTGGAGAACCGCGGTTTGCGGTTAACCGAAAAACCGCCGAAAAAACGCGGTTAACCGCAGAAAACCGCAGAAACCGCAAGAGAAAACCGCGGTTACCGCGGTTAATTGCGAAAATTCTGCGGTTAACGCGGTTAATAACCGCGGTTAAAAAACCGTTGGAAAGCCTAGTCATGACTCATGAGGCAGGTTGGAACCTTTTCAATCAGCGATTTTCGTCGACGTCTGCGTCGCCCACTGCAACTGCCGTTCCGACTCCTGTCCGAGTGCGGAGAGATCACCACCTCCGGAAGCTCTTCACACTGGCTGCGGACTGAAATGTCCGATTCTCTCATAGCGTCTGGCGGGGTGAACGCCACGAATGGGTTCACTGGCCGCGGGTTTCTTTCGCTGTCCATCTCGAAACGTGAAGATCCCTGTCGGCTGAACGGATCGTCCAATGCTCCTCTGGACTTGATCATCGATCCACGACGTCTCAAGCCACACCGGCAGTCCTCAATCACGATGGGATTCTTCCCACAACACCCAGGTGAAATCATCTCACGCAAGCAGAAAACCGTCCTCGACGCCAACACACGTTGCGGCTTCGTTTTCTCGAAGGAATGATGAGCCGAGGATCGACTCCTCTTTTAAACCATCCACTAGAATTAAACTACTTTCGTGATCTACAACACATAGGTAACGCATCAAACTCTCGTGAAGGAACCGCATCGAGACTCAAGTAACTGATGATAAGAAAATCCGAGGGAAGAAACCCTCCAGTGTAAAATTTTTGATTTTCAAGCAGCGTCTGACTCGCACCAGTGGCGGGGCTAGACTTTTTTTTGGAGGAGGCTAGACTTTCCCTTTCCCCTCTTTCCTCTCTTTCTAGAAGAGGCTCATGAGCACCCCTTGTCTTTTTACGAAGCTGCCCGCTGTGAGACAAAGCACAATATAGATATCAAGGGATGATGATTGTGCTCGTATATCGTTCCTAAATCATGGTAATCTTAATGAAGATGATCAGTTGTGGCTTGTGGCTGATATTGCCATTTTCCGGTACATTCCTTTTTAGCGAACATTCAGTATAACGAACTGATTTTGGTGGCACCAACGTGTTCGTTGTAACGAGCTTCTACTGTATCGGCCTGAAGAGTTTTTGATATTTTCCTAATTTTTATTTCTCATTTACCAATGTCAATCGCTTCCGAAGAATTTACGGGTTCCGTCTCTGGCTGATTCTTGAAAAACAAGTGGGCAGCACTTGTCTATTCATTTTTCTAGATTACTCTGAGCACCGTGCGGTTTGATTTGTGTCACCCTAAGTAAAACCGCAGTTCAACGAAGTTCGTCGTCTGCTCCGACGGCGGTGGAAGCGTTCCTCGTTACCTCCGCCTTTTTCGCGGAAATTCTCCGGTTTTTACGGTGAAGTGCCAGCGTCGGAGTGGCTGTGATGGAGGAGAGAACATCGCCGACCCACAGACGAAGTTCCTTATCAAGACTTGCGCCCCGACACTTCCTTCCCAATAACGGAGCTCCTTGCTGGGTAGTCATGCGCACAATCTGACACCCTCCCTTGCGCATGACCTTCTCTGGCAAAACCCTAGCTTCCTGCGACATCTCTAAAATTTTTCTGGCGTTAGATTCTTCGTGAGAATAGCTGCGACCATGTCGGTCGTCGGTATGTACTCAATCTTGAATCAATCTCCTAATCTCTTATGGAAGGGTGACGCAGGTCTATATGCTTCGTCCTCTGGTGTTGAAGCTCATTCGCGCGTAGGAGAACCGCTCTCTGGTTATGGCATCGTAACTTCATTGGACGCTCTACTTTGAAGCTTGGGAGCCGAGCGAAATTGTGAATCCATTTTATCTCTTGGCAGGCGGCCGAACACGCCGAATGGAGAGAGCCATCGTGGGTTGTTTTTGCTTGCCCAAGACACACCTGCACCGGCTGAGCAACAAGAAGGCATATCCGGTCGTCGAATTCCGGCGCTCCAAAGACCCTCCCCAGTCGGCATCGGCGAATGCCTCAATGCCGCTTGGCGCCTCTCCGTTAAACTTCAACTCGATAATAGCGGAGCCTTTCGGATATCGGAAGATCCACTTGACGGCCTCCCAGTACGCCTCTGTTGGGTTGGCACAAAACTGACTGACTGTGCCCACTGCATGACATATGTCCGGCCGGGTAGTTTGCTAAATATGAATCAGACACCCCACCGCCTTCCGGTACGGCGCATCAGTCGGTTCCTCACCCTCTGCTCTCTTGACGAGCTTTACGCTTTATTCGGCCGGAATCGGTGTTGGCGTTGGTGAATGCCCGGCATCTCGAAAACCCGCCATCTCGAAAACCCGTCATCTCGAAAACCCGGGAGCTCGAAAACTCTCTCCCCAAAAGTGGCTTTAGCTCGAGCTCAGCGAACCTTCTATGTCAGGGCTCATGAGAGCCGGTCTCGGTGAGCAGAACGTCGGTCGTCAATCGGAAATTGTGATGGTCCGGAGGAGATTTTCCGGTTCTTTTCTCGTACGCGGTTGGCGTTGTCGCTGGCGGTAGGATGGCGGGTTGGATTTCCGAAATCCTGAAGACAGTGCACGGGCCTGGCATTGATTGTAGCGCTTTCTTAACGCGCGACTTTGCCGCCTTCGGTCGTGCGGGCGTCAATCCACAGCTCAATCACTGTTCCGTCAGTGTTCCATGATAGGATTCGAATATGCTCATTCCGCAGTACGTACAGGGAATTACCTAACGTCACCTCGGATCTCATAAGCCCTGACATAGAAGGTTCGCTGAGCTCGAACGGAAGCCGCTTTTTGGGAGAGAGCTTTCGAGCTGCCGGGTATTTTTTTTCGAGATGTCGGGTTTTCGAGATAGTGGGTTTTCGACATGCCGGACCCTAACCTTGGCGTTTTCCTATTGATCGAGTCAGATGACCTTCTCCCGGGGTACATGCGTTTGTTTGTGCCGCTCGCGGGCAGAGAGGATTCCAACTGCCTCCGCTGCAGCCATCACAGACCGATGAATAGCTTTGGCATCAGTTTCACTCAACTCGACATCTGCGTGTTAACTTTCAGCCGTAAGTCGCCGGGCACCTACTACACATAAATCTTCGGGAAAGCCACGACGGAATGAGCCTGCATTAATCAAATATCGACATGTTGGCTGACAAAGCGATAATCATCTTAAGAAACGGTGGAACGGGCATCGGTGCCTTGCATCCAGTGGCGTGTACAGGGCATGCGCCGCCCGGAGCGAAATTCATTTCGCCGCCCCAACCCTAACCAGCTCAAGTTTTTCGCTCAGCGCCAGTGGTTTCCATAGAACGCCTAGACGAGTGAAGATGGGGCGGTCAGAAATATCAGGAGAATATGGTGGTGGATTTGTAGCTTCCACATCAACTCGCACGCTGAAATCAAACATGGTTTACAACCAGGGATGGGCGGTAATTGGGGGTTCAATTACAGATTACTCGTCAATTAGTTTCCAATTACTAATTGGTAATTGAACAATTACGCGTTTTTTTCACGCAATGAGCAATTGGGAATTAATCACTGACACGTGTTTTGAAATTGGATTGTAATTGTTTTCCAATTACTTTTGAATGACTCCTCAGATCGCATGAGAGTCCGCGAATGCGGAATTTTCCAGAGTTTTTAATTCTTTCTCGCCTCGAGAAACCCACGGACGGTTGACCAGACAATGTCCCGAGTTGGAAGTTGACCCGCGGATGTTTGATGATGCGAGTGGAGACGTTCGATCGTCCAAGTTTCCCTCCTTCCCCTTCATTGCTTTGACCTCATTGTCAGAGGTCGACTCACGGACGAACCTTCGGAGATGCTAGCGCTGTTTCATTACAATAAGTTCAAATTCGAGTAGTTAGCTGATTTCTTAAACTTTGTGTAGAGAGCAAAAACTAGGGTCCGATCATAAAAAAATACTGCAGGCTGCAGCAGAAATAAATGCTCAGGGTTGAGAAGGTTTGAGGCTGGAGTTATGCTGAGTTTGCTTTTACCATGAATCCGACGAAGCGCCGTAGACCTATCTGTGGCTCAAGTCCTTCTGAGCAATTTAAAGCGAAAGCGATCGAAATGTCCAGTGAGTCCTCGTTATTCGCGGACTCGTTTTTCGCGAACTTCGCTTATTCGCGTTTTTTCCGATTCCCGACCTCGATGCCAAATATATGATTGGAATGGAAAGAGCCGCTGCAGCAATCATCCGCCGAAGACCGCGTCAGGGGCTGAGTTGGAGCGATTCTCGGCGGGGCGGAATTTGAACTCAAATAAGAACTCTCCACCTATTCCTCCCACCTTCGCTGGATGGTCAGCGCGCCAATTGGAATTCGAATTTCTGCGACTCGTCCGCGGAATACTCAACGACAAGCTACACTATCACATCTTCTAGGGGAAGGGTATCATAATACTCACATGACGCCTCTCCGGAACCCTACCCTAGGAGGGCGACAACGATAAAAAAAATTCGCTATTCGCGGAAATCTGCCATTCGCGGAGGGTCTTGGTACCAATTGACCGCGAATAACGAGGACTCACTGTATTTGAAAATCAATTGAGAGGCAATTGAAATGTAATGAATTACTGGGTAATTGACTGCTGCGGACCAAATTAATTCGTAATTGCTATTGACCTTATTTTCCTGACGGTAATTATTAATTGACTAGCGATCCCTGCCGCGCTCCGCTGCGGCGGGCTAGGTACAAAGTTCCTATGCACCTTAAGGTCTTTCTGAGTTCACACCGCAAACTTGCTATGATTGGCCTTGAGCTTTGCTGATTGTCATGGCGAACGCGAGTCTTACGGGAAATTGCAATCTTTTGAATTCGAAAGGAAGATCCGTAGGAATGATCGGGATTCGGGGCAGGAGGACATCTTCTCCTTCGGATTTACCGGTCAATATCGTGACTTCGATGAGGTTTGGCATTAATTTTTCGATCGCGAGTCTTGTGCCATTACATAACCCGGGTGGGTCTATGTTCCGTAGGCATATTGTGGACGCACCGGGCTTGAGAGTCAAGTTGTGTGGTGGAATACCAGGTAGATTGAGAAAGTTCAAGAATTCGGTTGGATAGTTGACTATGTCGTCTTCGGTAAGACCAGTGTCGATGGATTTATAAATGGAGGCGTTTCCCGGGAACTTGGTTTGAATCTCGACATTGATAGCATTCACTTCTTGATTCCTTGGAGCTAGTATGGCGCGTTCTCGTAACCATTTGTGATGGGAGACCGCTTCGCAAGAGAGACGTCGTTATTTAGTATGAGCATGAGAAGCCGTTGACCGTTACTTTCTGGAACGGCCAAGGAGATATTCTGGATGGACACGATGGTGATGTCGCATTTATTTCGCACGTCAGAGTTACGAAATATAGGGGGCCACCAGTGTTACGGCAACGGAGTTGACGAAGGTGGAATTCAATCTCAAGAGCGCGAGGTACGATGTTCTATCGACCTTGAAACATTTCTCTGGCGGAACAGCGTGTCAAGGCAGTTTAGGCTTAGCCACGGAGGAGTTGAAAGTAGATTTCATAAGCGTTCTGACCCACGAAAGAAATGCGGCAGGTCACGATTTTTGGAACAACGTTCAGATTACCACTATCAGGCCGGAGAACATGATATATCGAAGTTGCGCTCAGGAGAAGTGTTCGAAAAAGTTGCAAGAGGAAACTGGAGGACGGTGGTATTGTTTTGGCTGTAATGAATCGAAGAACGTATTCAAATGGAGAATACTGTTGAAAATGAGCGTCTCGGATGGTGGATATGAAGTCGAAGCTACATCTTTTAATGAGGTAATATTTTGGTTGCCGGCGAACGCTAGAATATGGGTCAGATCAGAACGGTTTTTTGTTTCATTTAGAAAGCCGAGACTATTCTCCAAGTCTGTGCGGAGGAGCTCGAAGAAACATCGAGGAACGATACCGTCCGTTTTAATGAAATTCTAGAGGAAGCCAAGAACAGGAAATATGAGACAGAGACTTCCGGGTGGGTATACATAATCTGGATTAGAAGTTCGAATCAGAGTATTGCTTCATCGTAGGGAAGCGCGAGTTGTGAGCTCCTAGTGATGTATATCCGCGAGGAGAGTGCTGATCCGGAGATCAAATCTGAGATGAAGGGAGGAAGCGTGACAGCACGTCACAATAAAGGAGCCGATTCCAAGATAACAGCGGGAAGCCGCGGAGGCTCTTGAAAACCAATATTATGAGTCCCAGAACGTCGGGGACATGAAGGAATGAATTTTCTCAGTAAAAATATTCAATTGAATGGTTCCCGGTCCAACTAATTTTAGTTGTGAGAGAAGATGTGGTGTATATTGATCCAAAACCGCAGTTGTAGAAGGACGACAGCGAATAGTTGACTCTCTCACTCTTCACCAGTCTTTACAGATCTTGAGGACAACTCTCATTTCGCATCCGCCGTCGCTCTCCCCAGAGCCGACGGCCGACTTTTAGGCATACTCTGAGTTTCACTGTACAGTCCGATATCGAAACATCTCTCTCGGACACTCCGTATCAATCGAGTAACAACGAAGTCAGAAATCGCGGGTCAGACCTACCCACGCCGTTCTTCGATAATAACGAAGCTCAGGTTCGCCGACGTTTTTCCGGCACTAAAGGCGTCAGCCGTCTTCGGTACTTCTAACAGCTAGCCTATGAGACAGGCCAGCTCATCCGCTTGATGCTCGTCCAAGCCACATCAACAGAAGTGGCGTCGATCCGACGTGAAAGACGAACACCGCTGAGCGTTACATCCGCATTTATAGGTTTAGATAATTCTAATTACCTCTGAAAAGTATTTGCGCCCAACCCTGTTCACAACGGATGGCCATGAATTGACATCTACTGCGATGCCTCGCAGACTTCATCCTCGGCAAACTCACGAATCAATTCAGTGGAATCAATCTTGTCGGTCATCTTGTACTCGATTGAGAGGATCGTTAAGGCTGTTAAGACGCGAGGCGGTCCTGTTCGCGCTTTTGAAACGTCGATGTGGCTTTGCTTGGAGTCTCTGTCGTCTTCTGCAGGGGCGTATCCAGGATTTTTTTTCGGGGGGGGGGGGGGGCCAAACTCGAAAAAAAAGGCGAATACTCATGAAAGTTCACCGGGTCTACCCTTTTTACCTTGGAAACCCTTCCGAGATAGTATGAAACTGATTTTTTTGGGGGGGGGGGCATTGGCCCCCTTGCCCCCCCCCTGGATACGCCCTTGGTCTTCTGTCGGAGGTAATTATCCCGCGACGGACTTGATCGCACGGAATGCCACCCCCGAGTAGTGCAGCCCGGGGCGACCACCCCCCCTTCCCCCTCCCGAGTTGACGCGAGCCCTGGCAGACGAAAAGAGGCCGGTGGGCCGATGGCGCCGGCGCGTGCGGATCGGGGGTTGGGTTTTCGAATACTGGGAGACCGCGGGCAAGGCGAGACCGGGTCTATGTCGTAAGCCCGACATGTTTACATAGCAGACGTCGCGCGTCGTGGAGGGGAACTGCTTCCAGGCGGCTTGGAATTTTTTTTGAATACGCCCGCCGAGCCAAATCGTGCCGCGCCAACACGCCAAGGCGGAGACTTGAGCGAGCATTCGGTGCGATAGCTTGCAGGCATCTGCTTGTGGGTGCCGCTCGCTACGCTCGCGGGCCTAGATGATTCCGCCTGCCCCAGCTGCAGCTGTCACAGACCGATGAAAAGCCCCGGATTTAGTTTCACTGAACTCGCCATCCGCGTGTTTACGTTCAACCATAAGTCGGCGGGCGCCAACCGAAAGACAACCGAAGGTCCTTCACTGTTAGGCGGCTGCCGAGTTAAGGCGAGCCGTAGCGGACGAAAAGAGGCCGTGGTGCCGAGGGCCCGTGCGGATAGGAGGTTGGATTTTCGGAAACTGAACGACCGCGAGCATGACGAGGCCTTCCTGGCTCTATGATATCAAATGATGAATGACACGAACAAGCAAACGCGTCCAAGCCCAATCGTCAAGTCGCCAATCCGGCGTGTTACGGAATCCGTGTTTACTTTTTAAGCCGCCTAACACAAAAACACCCCGAAGGAATTCCACTTCGTCGGGCTCCATCCTTCACCGAGATACAGATAGCGATTGCGCTCCGGCAGGCGACTAGGTGGTCTTTGAAGAAAACAACGCAGGAGGTGGTCGTCTGCTAGGTAAACCGGAATTCTTTTCGGTATAGCCCCACCGTCTGCTAGAGCCACTGCCCAAGGCGCCGGATTGGCGAGTTGGCGACGAGGGGAGAGGAGGGAAAGAGAGAGGACCGACCAGATCAAAACAACACACGCGTGCGTACGCTTCCTCGAATACATACTGCCTATTTCAGTCTTCATCTGAAGGGGTCGACGATCCAGACCGAAGAACTGGAAGAGACGGCGCGAAGAGTTGAGCATCCAGGGAACCCGAGCTGCGTTCCCCTGCTGGCGCGAGTCATCGATGTGAGATTTTGATCTGAGGGGATCGCCAATCCAGACTCGCAACAGTCCTGTCGCCTGCGCGAGTCCCTCAACAGCATTCGAAGTCGCGGACCCGAGCGGTGTCCCACTGCTGGTGCAAGTCTTCATTGTGAGGGTTTCATTTGAGGGGATCGGCAATCCAGACTCGCGGCAGTCCTGTCGCCTGCGCGATCGCCTCTGTAGAATTTGAATCCGCGCGCTGCGCCACAACCGCCTCGCTGCCAAAGCAACGGCTCGCCGCCGCTGCTTCTCTATCGCTCAAGTCGGCAGGGGCTATACCGAAAGAGAACCGGCGGCTTGAAGCTTGGACCGAAAAGCGCCAAGAGCCAGCCCATGCACTGTCTACGGGAGTTCGGATATCCAACCCGCCATCCTACCGCCAGCGACAACGCCAGCCGCCCGACAGCACAGAACGGCGGCGGGTATTTTTCTAGTGGGCACTCGGCGACTTACCAAGCGAGATTTAGATGCGCCGCGAGGGCGTCTTAGCGCTGGTAGCGGCCGACTCTGCGGGAAAGGACAACGGTCGATTATAACTGTGATCTTTGGTCGATGGTGGCGAGCACTGAGCAGCGATGGCTCGGAGAATCGCCTCAAACTTGTCTTGGCCGGCCAAATGGTGGCGCCAAGCGAATTCGACGAGGTAGGAGTCCAACTGACTCCGACGGGTCCCACGGTGAAATTTGCTCCTCCATTTCGCCAGCCCCCACATTCGCTCGATGTTCTGCGTATGAAGCGTCGAATGAGGGTCGACGAAATTGTTTTTGTGGTTCACGGTGCCGTGACTGAGCCCCGCGGCCTCCAAGTCCGCCTTCCTGTAGGGTAACGTGGGGCGTATCTGCCACCCCCGATGATCTCAGCTTTGAGCCATTTTTCGGAAATCTTTGTGTGTGGCAGTCGGAAGCTCTCATCTAGGGGACAGTTTGGATGGTGGATGTTCCCCTAGATGAGAGATCTTGAATGCCACACACAACGATTTCCCGAAAATGGCTCAAAGCTGAGATCATCGGGGATGGCGGATACGCCCCACGTTACCCTATCCTTTCCTGCAATCTGAGAAGATGGTTGTGCCCGGCATCACATTGGCAACGATTGCACGGAGCAATGTGGCCGCATTCCGAACGGGCACCTTCAATATGAAACACCCCTTCGTTTCACTTTGTCAGGCTTTTGGGGGGGGGGGGGGGGGGCAAAAGATGATCCCTCCCATAGGGCTCTATGGGCAGGATCGGGAGGGTCCACGGGACCCTTGGACCTTGGACCCCCCCCTGTGTACGCCTTTGTCCGTTTCGCACCGCGAACATCTCCACACAAATCGTTCACACCGAGTTTTGAGCACCATATCGTGGCCGTCCTCACAGTTCAGAGTCACAGGCACAATTTTGTGATCCTAGAGAAACTTCAGAGCTTCTGGCTCCGTCCGCGGAAGAGAAAACATGATGCCAACTAAATCTCGCGCACAGGTATGTAAGTCTCCGAAAACAAAATGGAGCCTTTGGACCGTTAGCAACTTCTGCTGAAGTGCGCAGCTCGCAGAAACTCCCGCTCAGGTAAATCATAGCGCGCGCTACGAGCGTTGGAAATTCAACTCGGCAAATTTGTTCGAGCCGGAAGCGGGCTACGAGCATTGAAAATCTGCCCCGGCTACTTGTAACATTTTCAATGGAGGTCGACAATCCATATTTAATATTTTCAAGCAGAAACCCAGAGCACCCGAGCAACAGATCCATGCGTCGGCGATGTCACATCATCAATTGATGGGGTCTGCAACTGATACCCAAGAACTTTGCGCAAAACCCAAGAACCCGAGCATCAGTCCCATGCAAGTGCGAAACATCGATGCAATATTTCCATCTGAAGGGGTCGACAGTCCATACCCAAGACCTTCGAGCGCAAGTTCAAGAAACCCGAGCGACATTCCCATGCTGGTGCAAGTCATTGCTGCATTATTTTCATTCGAGGGAATCGATAGTCCATACACGAGACCACTTTGAGCGCGAATCCCGGTCCCAGCACTACTGCCGCGCCTGAACGGCAGTATAGTCTCTGCAGCGAAGAGCCTCTCGGAGCTGGGCTTCCGAACTCCGAATGGCTGGTCTGTGATGCTCCAATTTCCTGGCAAACCGCCACGACCACCCACTGAACGATCCACGGGGAAACATACTCGCGAAACCCTTGGCAGCAGCCCCGTTACTAGGGCGGTGCGCGATCTCACATTCAAATCAACGCGCTGTTGTGCCTCCTCTCCGCTCCGCAATCCCAGCATACGGGAAACTCGAGGAATTCAAGCAATACTTCATACAAACCTGGTTCAAGAACGGAGTGTTCCCTCGGAGTCTCTCGATTCATTTCGGGTCAGGTTTCAGTCTCCCCCATTCAGAGTTGATTGTGTCATTGAAATTTGGCTGGCTATTTGCTCGCTGACTTCCCTTTATCAACAGGAACTCCAATATGAGAACCACGAATCACTTAGAGGGCTGGCACAATGCTCTCAAAAAGAGGATCAAAAACGCTCATGTCAACATTTATGAGCTCGTCAACCACTTGAAGAACGAGGAGCACAATGTAAAATTGCAACGGATACTCCTTGAACGGGGCAAGCCCTTGCCGCCAATGCTCCCCAAATATCGGAAATTCAACCAACATATTTCGGCCCTCTTCGGTCATCTGTCATCTCCAATCAGGAGAAATCGAATTAGCACGATACATCCGACCGGTGACGTTCAAACTGTACGAACCTCCCGAAGAGGCATCTCCCGAGCTTCCCTGTGGAACTGACGCAGTCGAGGCGCGAATCGTGAGATCGAATGACATGCATCAATCGGAGAATCTCCAAGAGCCGCTCGAAGTCGTTCCAGAGCCGCCCTCACATGGTGAAGCCAGCGCTTCTGAACTGCATCAATAGACGCCGGAGCTAGACCAAGAGACGCTGTTCCGATACGTGGAGCATGGTTATGTGTAGGGCTGAGAAGTTCAGGCATTTTGCCATAAATGCCTGTGCCTGCCTTTATCGGAGAATTCTCACTGTTTTTGCCTATTTTAGTTATTTGAAGGCCTGGGGTGCCTATCGCGCAAGTTTCCTTCGCGAATTCCGGCATTCCTAAGGGTTTTTTTGACTTTCCGAGGTGACCCCAAGCTGATTCTACCGAAGATTCTGGTCTCCCGGAGTTTTCTCTTGAATCCAGAGTCGCGTAATTCTAGCAAGAGCGCCCCGCAGAATATCGTCCGCGTCAAACTAGAAGTCAAACTTCGGAATCAAAATCGCTATCAACAGATTGATTGATTGATTGATTTTTTTCAGAACACATTTGTGGATTCACGGAAAGCAAGAATAAATGGTAAAAACACCGATTCCGCAGCCCTGTCTATAGAGGTGAACATTCAAGCAGAGATATGGCTTGTCAGCGACACGGGCTTGGCCATAACAGAGAGTGTGGGACAGGGAAGCGTCGCTGCCTCACATTGAATCAGCCCTTCCCCGCGATTAGAGAGGGAGGATTTTCTGGCTCACGAGAATTCTGTGTCGCGGATATTCCGGCTCACGGAACTTCTGGCTCGCGGTACCGAACCGCCTAAGCCGCAACTCACGTTCGGGGGTTTTTACCCGCGTCGTTCTGGACAAGCCACGAACAAAAGCATTGGAGAGGAGACACCCATCCTCGCCCCGCCGTGATCCGACATCTTTTCATCGAAGGTGTTCCGCGAGTAGCCCGCGTGATACCCCACCTCTGGAGTCCCCCGACGATGAAATTCGGACCTGATGATCTGCGAGCTGCTCCGCGTGAGCACTCCCGAGGAGCGTCAATCTCCGCGCATCAAGCGGATCCAAGAAGAAAAAGTTTGACATTCCCCGCTCAGAGGACCCCCCTTTCCGACATCGACCTACGCGAACCATCCTATCCGTCGTCCCGCCGGAAACCTATTATGAATAGTGCCACGCACAGTACCGAACGACCTGGACTGACTACTCGACAAGTTTCGTGAGCGACAGCGGCCAATGTGTTATCTGTACCGACAGGGAAAAGTTCAGTAAGTTTGGAGCGCCGCATCGCTTCGCCGAGGATGTCTTCAATTGTGAATACACGAGTTTTTTGTCGGAATACGTGGTGTGATAAGAATAAAAATGTGTTCTGTGTTCTGTAGTATCTCCTTCTCGACCGCAGCTTGCATCGCACTCGCAAGGCTTGCCCCCTGGCTCTTATTGATCGGCATGGCGAAAGCTAGTCTGAGGGGAAATTGTCGGGCGGAACGGCAGCTTGGAATCGCAATGGTTATCGATTCTCGGGATGATGGCTAATTTGCCTTTCCTCGCTCCGGTGACGAAACTTCATCCTAAGACATGATGGCCAATATGGTCTACGTTCAGTCTCGCGCCATTACAGAGCCTCTTACATTAATTCAAATTTCGCGTCAGCATCACTATGACCCCCTTGAAATGCAGATCGTGTGCCGGCATGCCTGGAGGCGTCAGACCACTCAAGCACTCGATAAGAAAGAATGATTGTTGATACACGCCGTCATCATCCATTTCATCTATGCTCTTGAATTCCTGTCATCCTGAGCTTTGTCGACATGGAAACGGTCCATGATCTTCCGGTTTATGGTATCATCAACGTCGAGGTTCTTTGATGCCAGAATCGCCATCGTTGCCCAATGTTCGATGTTAGCTGGCGACATGGAAGCGTCATAAACTTCGTCGACGGTGTCCTCATTGCAAAGTAGGTTCGGTGGTAGGAGTGTACGACCTTGAAAGTCTTTTTTTCCCAACGCCGATTCCCAAAAGGTACTCCTGCCGTTGTTGACCGCCGTTTCTTGCTCGAATATTCTCTCCGAGTCGGCATAGTTGAGATGAGGGCCACAATGTTGAGCGAGTGACGCAGTCACCTCATCTATCGACCCTCTCTCTTCATGGGCGGGGTCTGGCGGGAATCGCCCCCGGCACCACTCACAATATTGTAGAGGGTTGTATATGAATAAGTTCCACCGGAGCCGCCCGGACCATCAATGAAAAAGCAATGCGGTTGTTTGTCCCGAACTGACGACAGGATTTCCTCTGTGGCACGTATTTGATCGTCATTCTGGCTTGAGTACATTGATGATACCATGACAGTCAAATATTCCAGATCTCACAGTGTTGGTGACAAGTCGGGTATTTCGCACGCTGGTGGCTGCACCATTGTTTCGGGGAACACTCATGAGTCATGACTCATGACATTGAGTGAGTCTGCGATCTCGCGATACGCTAGTTCAGCTGCTTCGTCATCATCGACCCCTCCTTGTCGTGGGTAATCCTCAGCGAGAAGAGAAGAAAACTCGTCCCATACAGCTTGCACGTTGAAAACTTCACAGAATGCCAGCGAACATGCGGAAAAGCTTCAAAGCAAGGCCAGGCTCTGAAATAATGCTGCTATTTCCGTAATGAGCGTCGCCGTCGTCGTTTCGAAGACCTTCTGCCGTAGCGGCATCTCTGAATGTCTTCAAAAGCATTCATTTACCATTCCTTGGTGTTTTGAGTGTATGGTTATGATCTATCTGAGGTGAGTCCGAGTCTTTTCGGATCTCAAAGGTTCCTCAGTCGAATTTCTATTGCAACTACATATGTTCAGATGGTATTGTGTACAGGTTTCGTGACAGAGTGAGCATATACACGTGTCGTCCGCGTCGTGTCTGTTGCCCCTCTTGCTTATGATCAAGTGAAAGCCGTGTGATGCTCCTCTGGTGAGTCGGTATCTCTCCTTGAAGTTCGGTAGTTACAAACCTTCTGATGTCATTGCTGGGCTGGAGTAGGAAGCAGGACCAATGCTCTCTGTCTTTCGCTTGCAGCTGTCGACATGTTCTCGGCAAGCGGTGGTCAGCGGGAGATCGAATTTCTCTCTAAGACTCTTCGTTCTGGTTGTGTTCGCGAGAGGGAATACCAGTCTGTTCTTGGTCGATCGATGCAGCTGAAGAGCTATATCGATGCTGCTTTGAGTTTGTCGAAGGGTTCTAGCTCTGATCGGATGAGATCTTCCCAGATAAGCTGTAAATGATGGATGAAGGATCCCACCCATTGTCCTCAGATGTGCGAAGGATCTCCGTCCGCGAGTGTTGCGGAGTAGTATTCGTATGGTATATCGCTCAGTATTCTTGGTGAAACGGTATACATTCTACCAATGACGCCCTTCGTCGTAGCTTCCCTTGGCGACCAACCCATTGATGGATTGGAGACATAATAACGTGGTATCTCATGATAGTGCAGTTTGAATGGATCGGAGCATAGAGTTGACGATTCAGGGGATCCTTCATCCAAACGAAAGAAGGCTGTTAAAGTTGTCATCCCAGAGTCCGCAGCTTCGAACGCAGCTGGTTCATCGCCATCCATGAACGTTAGAGTCTGCTGATCGGGCAAATGGTTTGCTACACGATATATGGTAGGAGGTGTGTCCCGGAGTTCGTAACCCAAGATACGATGTATCGCTCCAGGCGCACATACGAATCGAGCGTTGAGATGCTGCGTGATTTCGTCAGAATCGTCGTGAGAATATACATATATCTAGGTGCGCTCGATCGGAACCCTTGTGAACGTATTTGTATACACAGAATAGATCATGCCAAAAGTTCCGAAATGACAGTTAGATTTCAACAGAAAATACGGCTTATAATGAACCACAAAGTCGTCTCGATGTGATGAGCCACCTATCTCAGCTGCAAAGAGATTTCGGCGTCGAAGTCGCGGATAACCATCGGTAGAGACAGACGTGACGGACGTAAATTCCCTCGGAAACTTCTCCGGACACTTCCCGTAATCTATACCGGGTGCGGCAGGATTGATTGCAGCGCAATTGTTATGGATCATGAATTTTCTCACGGCTTCTGGGAGTCGGCTTCCCGCTGCAGGATCCGAAATCTCCGCACAGCAACCCTGATCAACCTCTCGAGGCGTCCTAGGTTTATCCTGATGCCCGAAAATCATGAGTGTGTGATAATGGAGGAGTCCATGCGGCCGGAACGCCGCGCCGTGCTCAGTCCGGAACGTCCCAAGGCGTCGTGGGCGTGTTCTCGCTTGAAGTCTCAACATCGAAAAGGGCTCGTTTCAGCCTGTCCACCGAAACGTAGTCTTTCTAATCGTTTCGAGGTATCTTGAATGCCTTCGGACCGGCCGTGATTACTCGAAACGGACCGTCGCGTCGTATTGTTTCGACAGCTACGGTTTCTCCATAAGGCGATTATTTACCATGACAGGTGTGAAATTCGAACTTTACAGCCATATAGACAGTATAGGTCACAGTATTTACAGTAGCATCGGTCATTCGTGTCGTGTGTGAGCGGTCTTTGGCATATCTCGAAGTGAAAACAATATATTGCTCCCCGGGTGATCCCGTGACGGTTTTTCTGCTGTGCATTCTTCCAGTTGTCGTTTCTGAGGGCCAGCGTGAGAAAGATACAGTGAAACCTGTCTAAGGGGACCACCTACGGAGACTGTGAAACGTGGTCCGATAACTCGGGTGGTCCCATTAGACAGGTCGAATACAATGGGACTCTATAGCCTCGGCGCTCGGCGAACGAGGTCCGATATCTAAGGTGGTCCCATCACGGAGGTGGTCCTTACCTCAGGTTTCACTGTACCTGGTCCATGTCCATCAGCTTGGTCGTCATGGGTAGGTCGAACGTTTTCCGGAGTCCCTCCGTCAGGAGTGGAGTGTCGGCTACTAAGTATACGAGTCGGTTTCTTGAGCTTAGGTGGAGATTCAGAGCGTACTTGAGGAATTGCGCTCTGAGCTTGTCAAGGCCCATCAGTTGGGCAGTATGGAGGTGTCTCCAAATAGTTCGGATCCCGTAGCCCGCGATTGGTGACATTTTCGGTAGTAGTGCTTTAGGGCCTAAAGCACGGTCGCCTAAAGTTTAGGCGACCGTCGCGGCCAAGGCGCCAAAATGGCGGGTTTTCATTGCGCCCGCCGTCGCAGCGCACGGAAGGCCAGACGCCGGCTCGGTGCGCTACCTAAGGGAATTGGAAAATCCAACCCGCCGAGGCCACTGACTCCCAAGCATCGGCTAGCGAGTGCCGCTCGCGGGCTTTGATGACTCCATCTGCCCCCCAAACGGCAGCTATCGCGGCCACAAGAAGCCGATCGGGCTACCTCGCGATCCGCAGCCGTGATCGCAGGCGGCAAGAAGGTGGGGTAAGGGAGACTCGGCTGTAAACAGAGCTGCATGGACGACTGCGACAACTCTTCACGACCGCGCGATTGAGACTCTCGGGACGAAACAGCAAGACACATGCTATGTGTTGCGTGAGAACCTGTCTTTATTGGATCTCAGAGATCTCTGACATGAGTGTTATTGCGGCGGGAAAGTTTCACCGATTAAACGTTGTATGAGTTCAGAGGGGTCTTCCCCTTCTCAGGTCGGCGGCCCAGATAGACTCGCATACATAGGAGTCCAGATACGGACGGTGGGTGCCTCCGCGCTGACGGCCGTCGTCCTTCACTACGCGCCACGCGCGTTCGATATTCTGCGTGTGAGCACCAGTTTCGGGATCGACGAAGTTTTCCAAATGGTTCACTGTGGAATAGAAGTAGTCCCGTTCCATGGCCGAGATTCCTCTTTAAGCGCCCCAACCGTCAGATAGGATCACGGTGCCCGGCAATATTTTCTCCGAGATGATCTTTGTCAACGTCACCGCCTTCCGATCCGGCACTTGCACCATGAAGGTGTCGCCCGTTCCGCGACAAATACCCCCAAAGAGCCACTGCGCCGACAGAAGGCGACCACGCTAGTATTCGCGCTTGCCGATCATGGGTTCGTCAATTTCGACGATGTGTCCGTAGCCTCCAATCGGCGGGCGCTTCCTGTAGTGTGCCAGGAAAACGGCTCGAAGGAAATCGTTCCAAGTGATGACGAATCGCGGACCGCGTCCAAGAACATCTTTGACGAATTTCACCGACGACTTCCAGTGAGCCCACAAGAAAATAAAGATGATTGCATCGCGCATTGGCATTCGACTGTGTCGCAAGAAAGTACCGCTGCGCAGGCACTTCTGTTGGCGACAACTTTTCACGAAGCATCGGTAACGATTTCCGCAGCGTTGCATGCCATGACCCTGGTCGCAAACCCGAGCCTGGTGAACTACCGTATTTATTCCAATTGAAGGGCATGCCCGTCTATTTTTCGATCCTCCGGAACGTGCCCGTCAGTTAGAGGCTGCCCGTATATCAGAGAGTGCCCGTCAATTAGAATAAATACGGTAGATTCCTCGACTGCAGAAAATGGGAAGCACAGGCTTCATCCTTCAATGTCTCAATCAAGTCCTTCAGAAGCATTTCAATGCTGTCCTTGGCGCACGTTTCCACTGAACTTGAACAGAGTTCGTCAAACGGTTTTCGCCGAGCCAAAATGTTTATTTCAGAAAACTTTCGTTTTTTCGGTTCCTTTCTTATTGGCGCCCGCCGAGTTATGGCGCAACGTAAACATGGGGATGGCGAGTTGAGCGAAACTAATGTCAGGGCTGCTCATCGGTCTGTGATAGCTGCATATGGAGCAGCTGGACTCTCATTTTCCCGCAAGCGTAGCGAGCGTCACGAACCAGCAGGTGCCTTCAAGCTATTGTTTTGAACGATCGCTCAAGTCGCCGCCTTGGCGCGTTATTGCGGCACCATTTAACTCGGCGAGCGCCAACTAGAAAAATACCGTTTTTTCCCTGATTTGAATTGCGGTCTGCGCCAGTGTACCGTATCAAATGGGTAGCGGCCGCGGAGTTTCGTAGCCCCGCCGCTCTCGCTGCCTCGCGCGCTGTGCCGGCGCCTTTGACGGCTGCTCTCCTTCGGGACGGGTGCCTAAAGCACGAGTACCGAATTTTCATACTGAACAGTTGTGGCGCTGTCGAGAGTGAGAGCTCGAAAGGTTCCGGGATCGAGGGACCACAACCTGGTGTTGTTCGGTCCAGTCTGTTCCTTCTCTGAGCTCCCTCAAGAGCCGATTCCATCGTTCCAACATGTCTGAACAAGAACAGCAAGACAAGATGCCCGGGGACAATGTTCCCGAGGCAAACCAGGTCGCGAAATCCGACCAAGAAGCGGTCTCCCCGCCTTCTGAGGCGCAGGCTTCCGCGGATCAAGACTCTCCTCCCTCGAGGATACACACAAGACCTCCGCCTTGGGAGATTCAGAGGGGTAATAAAGACTCACTCAGATCTCACCGAAGGTCAGGCGAAACGGAGGCGAGTGAAAAGGAGACCGTTCCGACTTGGGCATCTTGGGAATAATCCGCCGAGAGCGATCACGACGAAGGATCTAGTTTTCTTACCTTGAGATCTTCTTCCGAAATGAAATCTTCGAGCAGGGTCTCCATGCTCAATACCAACTTGTCTTGGAGTTTCTCGACCTATGGAACAAACAGCGCTCCCAATTTGCGTCAGTCTATGTTGTTGCCGTTCCGAAGTTTTGGTGTCGCAATGCGACGGATAGTGAGAGGACTCCTCCGCGCCGCGAAATTTTAATCCTATCAGCTCCCGATCACAAGCAGACGCCATGCTTTTGATTGTGTGTTTTTGGTGTGGTGTTAAAAACGACCAGTGGCGACGCCAGCATGACGCTTCAGAAGCTCTAGCGTCATAGATTTCAGAATCCATGAAGCTAGCTTCATGAAATTTTCAACAGATTTTCCTACCGAAGGCTTGCTCCCACAAATAGTTCCCTGTCGATCCTACAACGATTAAAATTCCCGTCTGGGAACGTAGATACAAGGCTTTATTTGGCTGGATCATATTCGAAAAACGACATAGCCAATCAGTCTATTTTCAAATTTCAAATTTTCCGGTTTTTTTTTCTCATTCCTCTCGAAACCTTCACAGATTGAGCAGCATGTGTCAAACGATGTCTGAGTCTGGGGTGCGGGAGCTTCTTCAGCACGAATACATATAGATATACATTTATATGATTAGAAAAATAATACATACATATATAAATACCGATATACATAGAAATCAGATATCCATGGGACGATTCGCTGTGGAGTCGCGGGCTTTTTTCTGAAAAATCGCGGATGCCGCAATTTGTTCCCTAATTACGCCGAAACACGCATGAATCTGCAACCATTTATTTCTATACCATATGTCTCTCTTCGTAGGATCTACAACTGCTGCATATGCTGCAGAAAAGCTTGTCTTCTGAGGAGTGGAAGCCACCTTGCGCGAATCATTTGGCTCGAACCTCCGCGGTGATGTGTTTGGATTTCTCCTGATCAGGCTTTGTTTTAAGTCAATTTTTCCGAACGATCAGCACATGCCCAGACATAATTTTCCGCAGTGTGAAGTGCGGAAAATCATTCTCAAGGTATACAGGCTGTACAGGGATACGGGCTGTATACCACGAGATTGATTCTCCGCACTCCGCACTGCGAAAAACGATGTCTGCATATGCCGCGCACAGATCAAGGCATGGGCTGATATGATTACCGAGGGAACGATGTGAAAATTGATTGTGTTCTGAGTGAGCTGTTGCGCGCGAGGGTACGAGCACGTATCCCAAAGAGAGCCGGAGTCGTTCTGCACTGAGACTATTCCCCCAGCTTGCGCATTAAAAATATCGCCGGCGTGGTCGAGTGGAAACATGCAAAGCTAATGTTGCACGCTGCCATGTAGACGCTGCGTCGAGCGGGAGGTCGCAGGTTCGATCCCTGCTGCCGGGTGGGTTCAACGGTATCCACCTCCTAAACTGTGACCGGTATCTGCTGGGCTAAGCCCCCTCCTGAATCAGGAGTCATCTTAGGATGGGGCTACAAAAAGAAACTTAACTAAACCAAGTTAAAATGCTGCGGACACCAAATTCGATCTTCACTGATCCAGAGGAAGATAATGGCGGAATTCGCGGACACGCGGATGGAAATAGAGAAATCGCAGATTCTGTCGCGGCCGCGAATTCCGCGACAAAATCCCAGCCCTAATCATGATACAATACAAAATAAGCAAGTTGGGAATATGGCTGAAGACGTTGGTTATGGTCGGCGGCGACAACAACGACAACCTAGTTCAGCTTCATGAAAAAATATGGCTGGCGCCGCCACTGAAAACGACAGAGCCTTGTTCCGCGCTCACGGTGCTAATCTGTTTTAACAACCGCGAATCGCTGCCCGAAATATGGTGCTCATAGTTGCAATGGTGGCACTTATTGCAAGAATTAGGAGTATTGGAATGAATACACTGTTTTGCTTGGAATGACACGGACATACTCATGTTTTTATTGACAGCAGACTCTGATATATCGTTAATGCAGAAGAAGAAGGCCCAAGATTCCGAATCTTTTCGAACAGTTGAGAGAGCTGGAGCGCCACCTAAAGAGGTTTCCATGACGGAAACACTTTCCAGTCGGCCATTGGTTTCAGTTTCTCTTAGAGAAAAAAAAAGAATGCGGCTCTGCCTGATATGATGCGTTTTGTGACATGTCTGGAGGAGTTTGGACCTCATTCGGAGAGTTCTATCCCCAGATAGCTGAAGTGTCTGACTTTCCCGATTCCTTCCCCACCGAGTCTGAAGGTGTCCCCGGCCGAGGACGCTCCACCTGGGCCGAATTCCATCACTTTGGTTTTGGATGTTAGAATCTTTAGTTCATTGGTTGACGAGTATTCTCCAAGGGATCGTAGTGCCTGTTCCAATGGTATCCTTTACCTCGAGTATAGTACACACAGTTTCATAATCATGCGCGCATCCCCATATTCTTGGGTAGCCTCCGCACGGGTCGGTCGATTTCGCTGACACGTCGTGTCACGTTTGGGCATAACCTAACTCTTCGTCGCCAATTGTAAGAATTAGGAGTATTGGAATGAATACACTGTTTTGCTTGAAATGACACGGACATACTCATGTTTTTATTGACAGCAGACTCTGATATATCGTTAATCCAGAAGCGTCGTAATAGGAGCTCATCTCTGGGATACCCTCTAAGCGCGCGAACATGGCTGGAATATTGGATCTGAGCCTGACACGAACATTGGTCAACGTTCGAAAGTGGATGATTGATAATTCCGCGAGTTTCTGGGCACGTAACGTATATGGCTCTTGCAGATGATGAGCAAGAACAGGATCCGGCTCATCTGTTCACTGGGGCTCTACGATTTCTGACAATGAGTGGAGTTCCAAAGCGCGGGTTGCGGACAATCGATCGAGAATATGGCTCGGATTATCTGCAACATTATCTCACTCCTTGTTCCTCGTTGTGAGATGGTGTTTGGAATAAATCCTAGGGGTGCGCGTATAGGTATTTATGAAATGCGAGTGAAAATGGACCTTTTTACGTTTTTTCCCCCGATATCGTCGCAGGCGTTGAAGCTTCTGTTGATAAGTCTGTGTCACTGGGTTGATAAGCTGAGCCCTCGAAGCACGAAGCGTCGCGCTGCCATCGCGGAGGGGTAGGCATTAGCGCAGAGAGCCGATTCCGGAGCTGGTTCAGGCGGTCCGAATGAATCTCGGATCCCGCGTCTTGGACAAATTCTCCCGGAAGCCGGGGCGGCACGCCATGAGCCATCTTTGCGGTGGAGCATCCGAGGTCGTCTTTCGGACTTCTCCGCACTCCGAGCATAACCCACGGGAGCTCTCTTGTCCAGGTTGAGCCCGTGAGCCTTGCGGTAAGATCCGCTTGAAGCTGACGATGCAGGCGTTCCACCATCCCGTTAGCTTGCGGGTGGGAAGACGTGGTCCGATGAACCTCGGCCCCGAAAGCTACAGCGAGACCAGTCCAAACGCCCGAAATGAATTGTCCTCCTTGATCCAACAAGATGTGCGACGGCACTCCGAATCGACAAACCGGCGAGTTTAAGAAAGCCCTGGCACAGGTTTCCGCAGACATATCTGACAGAGGGACCTCTTTAGGCCACCTCGTGTGCCGATTGACTGCCTTCAGGAGATACTGAAACCCTCCCGAGTAAAGCAGAGGACCCACGATATCGCCATGAACGTGCGAAAACGTGGCGAGGGGGAGCTTGGACGAGCTGAGATCGCTTCTGACATGACGGTGTACCGTCGATGGCTGACAGTTGACGCAAGCGCGGGCCCACTGCCGCACCTCCTTGGCTAGTCCGTGACGAATGTTTCGTCTTGAGACGAACCCGACGGTTGCGTTAGCTCCCGGGTGTGACACTTCGCGGTTGAGCGTGAAGACCCGGCGACACCAGCCCTTCGGGAGCTGTAAATCGGATTTCTTCACCTAAAAACCGGAACCCGTTCGGTGCGACCCAGAAGCCGTTTTGGGGTGTCACTTTGTTAAAAACCAGACTGTGTCAGACAAGGAGAGTGAGAATAAGCAAACCTGGTAGAAAGAATGTGGTTAACCTGTTTGAGGCCGTGACGTCTCAAGGTTGTCATTTATTCGTCGAATATTTTCGTACCTAGTAAAGTTAAATACTCTATCTCACTGATAGGTCTCGTAAGGATTTGTCCTTCGTCGAGAGCCGTGATGCTTGTAGGGTTGCGACAGAGAACGCATGAGTGGCACACCCCTATCAGGCTGTCCACAAAAGTCTGGAAATTTCTCTTGTCTAGCGCCGAAAGGTTCACACCGTAGTTCACGGTGAGGATCACCAGTTGTTTGTCGTCGCCATTGGATTCTGTTTGCAGGCCTTGTCGGTCACAGTCCCGTGTCCTTCGCAAATCACGTCCGGGTCACCACTTGTGGAGGTTGACGGCTAGAGGCAAGACACGTCTGCTGCTAGTAAGCTCTAGACAAAGAATGAATGTTTATTCTTGCGCGCCGTTATTATCGGTTGGTAAGCTTGGCCTGACGGCTCCTCCGGGCGGCCCACTACAGGTTCGCTTCGGGACCCCCTGGGGTCCCGAAGCAACGCCTGGTTTTTTCTAGAGAATACGATCCAGACTTTATTCGCCCGAAATTTTTGGGAGCACTCGATGGGATAGACCCTTTGAACGTACAAAAGCTCCTATCATAAGAAGTGATAGACGATAATTTCTCATTCATCCCTATCTTAAGAATAATGATGTCTTTACACCTTCTCAGGTCATCGTCACATTGAAATTTTATTTCATTTCCTCAGAGACGCGTTCACTCGTCGCCCGTCAGCTTTCCCGGGCGTCATCCTGCAACTCCTTCTCCTCTCCATCGTCCGTCTCCTGCTGTCGCCGGGACTGCGGCCGCCTGGCGCCGCGCTTAAACCGCTTTAACGACCTCAGCGTTTTTGCCGGGATCGAGAACACGACTTTTAAATTGGCTGTGTCGATCCGACGGAAAGGGGGCTTCTGGACCGCAGGGCCAAGGGAGGTCGAAGGCCGACCCGTACGTCTGAGTGCCTTCTGAACTCCGCGCACGTGTCGTCATCCGCGCTCCAGTGGTGCTTCGTGAGCAGAGATGGGCATATTCATATTCATGAATATGAATATGAATATATTCACAGCGATCGTTATGAATATCCATATGAATACGAATATGAATATGAATATATTCATATTCATACCCATATTCATGAATATGAGGATATTCATACCCATATTCATAGTATTTTCCCGATTTCGATGAATACAGCGCTTCTGGAAGTGTAGTCGGGGGTTTTCGGGGTCGCTAATCACGATTCTGGGCTCAGATTTCCCATATTTATGGTTATTTATGATGTTCGCGTTCACTCGATGAATTGTCGGCCCACAACCGGACGGCATAAATATGGCTGAATATGGGAAAACTAACGGCGGCATCGTGATCAGCGACCCCGAAAACCCCCGACTACACTTCCAGAAGCGCTGTATTCCTCGAAATCAGGAAAATCCTATGAATATGGGTATGAATATCCTCATATTCATGAATATGGGTATGAATATGAATATATTCATATTCATATTCGTATTCATATGGATATTCATAACGATCGCTGTGAATATATTCATATTCATATTCATGAATATGAATATGCCCATCTCTGTTCGTGAGGTGGTTTGCCCGGCGCCTTCTCAGTATTTCGCACGCCTCGCGCGAGGGCGGGAAGCTCAGGACTCCTGCTGTCGGTCTGTAGAAGGGGCAGAGACAGCAGACGTACTGCAGTCCTTCTGGCGGGGATTTCAACCTCCACCAGCGCGTTGGGCGGTTTCCTGATCGTCGTCCTGGCCGCGAGCGCGATGTATCGAGCGATTGGTAGCTGGGGCCTTGCGCTTTTCCTTCCATGGGGGTGGTCATTAGCAGCAGCATGAACCGATCGGCGAGCTGGACTAGGTGCTCCAGAGCAGGACGCGTGAAATCGATCGCTATAAGATTGACGCCGTCGATTGGCCGGACCCTAGCTGCCTAGAGCTGTCGGCCAGGTTACCGATGTCCTCCCAAAGATTTTCGATTTCGCGGAACAGGAAGTTACCTTCGCTCGTGATGTGCTCCTGCGACGCCCACTGTGTGGCGTCCACTACAATAGGGGGAACTTCGCAGCGCCACTTGAGCAATGAATCCATTTCTCAGACAGGAGCACAATATGAATTCTGCAACTTACGCCAGAGGACATCGGTGGCCAGCTCTCTTTGGGGACCGGACGGTCCGGGGAGGTCGGGATCGGGCCCTGCGAGGTCGGAGTGTTTCTGAACAGACTTCGGATAATGATGGAGGACGACAGACGCCTGATAAAAAAAACTACGGAAAGCTGATCATCGACGAGAATCATGCTGTGGCTGCCGGGTATTCTGCGCGGGCGGCTATGCCGCGACTCTCGTTCGAGATGGGCGACGAACAGCGCCAGTCGTCCGCCTGCGGGAAGAGGAGTTGCCATTCGCCGGCGACTTCGCTGAGAGTCATCGGGCGCTCTCGAAACATTTCGGAGTAAGGCTGGAGAGCCATCGCCCTCACTTCCTCCATGTGCCCCAGCAGTTCCCCTCATACACTAGAATCTCTCGTGCTCTTGTTCGATAAAGCTGACGACCGTTTATTTCATCAAATATTTCTCATCGGAGATGTCGCACACCACGCTTCACTCTCACCTTCAAGACTCAGGAAGATGATTGATATTCTAGAACTGGAGTCACCGAACTGCAACATTATTTACAATTGTTTCTCGTGGCGGGTCATACGAAGATATGATGCCCAAGGCCCACCGCATTATCTACTGTCCTTTATCCAGAATACAGAGAATATTTATTGATTGATGTATGACGAAGTGCGAGCACTGGATACCCTCAACAGAGATGCTTTTGCGTCAAGACACTCTTGTCGACGTTCCGGACGAAATTCGTTTAACGGAGTGGTGGGCTAGGATCTCTACAAGAGTTCGACGAACTCAAGATCATCGTGGACCCCCAACCGATGAATGATCTCGCAGGAGACTTGCGCGGGGCGCAAAAGAACGAACGATGAGCTCCCTTCCCAAGATAACACATAGATATCGCCATCCAGGGAGCTCCTTCTTGAAATCCCGCTGAAAGTCGTCTCAGCCACTAACGTCGAGCCAATAGTATTGCGGGGCGCAAGTTCATTTCTAAGTCCACTGCGGTACTCAACACAAAAGCGTCGAGCATCACTTAGACAGGCGCCGTGGACTTCATGAAGGTGTGATTAGGTACTACTAATATTCTATGAACATGAGGGGTTGTTAGGCGTTCGATTTCCTACTTAAGCGGAGCTTGAAAGGATTCTGGTTTCCACAATCTCTACCCGATTGAGAATCGAACTCTGAGGCCGGTCATCCATCGGACAATGGAATTTCCAATCACCCTTCTCTCCAAGAGGCCTCACGCCAGGAGAAAACCACGAAAATTGAGTTCGTGCCCACCCCACTAAATTGAAGCATCGTTACGAGTGGATTTTGGTGAATAGAAACCATGGCACCCTTCCAAGGCTCCGCGCTCGGATGTACGCTGCGCTCAAATTTACATCGCGCTCAAGTTTACGCTGCGCCCGAATCTACGCTGAGCTCAAACTTACGCTGCGCTCAAATTCACGTTCCGCTCAAAATACCCGGCACCGCAATAGTCAACACATTTGTGTCGTGGCAACCGACGATGGTTCCCCACCAAATGCGCGCAGGAACCAATTCGCGCAATGGCTATATGCGCGAAACTGAATGCACGCAACTATATAGTAGGGAACCCTTGTCGAGACCAGGCCTGCGGTTCTCTACGGAAGCCGCGCAACACCAAATGCGCGAAAGGTCTGAATGCGCGCACTGAGTCGGGACCCACCGGCAAAAGCTCTTGAAATCAAATTGAGATGTGTTATCATCGTGCCAAGTCGGCACCGCCGACACCTCAAAACCTCGAGGCATGCAATTCTGTCTGCTCTTGCCCCACTGCTGCGAGATTGAAAGGCACCAAAATAATTCTAGGGAATTACTCCGCCGAATATGCAGACCGATCTCGTCACAGTCTGGAAGAATTGATCCGCACAATTTGGAAAAGCGTGTCTTTACCGTCTATTCTATATGTTCTTGAGCTGAAAGCTGAAAGCCTATGAGCAGAGAAAGAGTCCTCACAATTCACAATGTGTCAGCCTCTGACGAACTACCACTATTCTCATCGCTCCGTCGCGTCGCTGTCTCGAGAAGCCATGAACGCGAGCTATGAACCTAGCGTGTGATTCACTACGATCTATGATTTCCTTTTCGCCAGGCTGTGTTCCAGGCGCGGGCGTCGGTAGTTGCGGGCAGGTGAGTATGTACATATTCTCTGAGAGCGTAAGTTTTTCTATCTGACACCATTTCTTCTTCCCAGGGTTACGCTTCTTCTCAAAAGAAACTTACCTCAGTGTTCCTCTGGATCCTCGAGTGCGCCGGCTCGCTTTATAAGATGCCCATCGGAAAACGAAACGATGCACACACGATTCGGTAGTTGTTAAAAACGCATCCGGCGATTTAAACCACAAAACGCCAACACGCCACGGCGACGACTTGAGCGCGCATTTGGTGCGATAACTGGCGGGCATCTGCTTGTTCGTGCCGGTCGCTACGCTAGCGGGTAGAGGCGATTCCGACTCCCCCGCTGCAGCTCTCACAGACCGAGCAACAGTTCCGGCATCAGTTTCACTGAACTCGCGCTCCGCGTGGTTGCGTTCAGTCACCTTCGTTTCGAACATTCGTTGGTACTGTTCTGAAAGGCACTCAGCGACTTAAACCACAAAACGCCAACACGCCACGGCGGCGCCTCGAGCGCGAATTGGGTGCGGTAGCTGGCAGGCAGCGGCTTGTTCGTGCCGTTCGCTACGCTCGCGGGCAGAGAGAGATCCGACTGCTCCAGCTGCAGCACTCACGGACCGATGAACAGCTCCGGCATTCGTTTCACTCAACCCGCCATCCACGTGTTCACAATCCGCCATAAGTAGCCGGACGTATTTTAGAACAGAACCCAGAACCCCTTCGTTCTAAACCACAACAGTACGGAATCGTTCTCTTCTGTCCCGGCACTCCGATCCAATGGCTTCCGCGCTGCGCATGGGGTTTACTTTGTCCGCTCTCCATGAGCGCGTGTTACACGGTTCGGGAGCCGCCGCTGCGTGTCTGTTCACCGAGTTTCCCACGCAGCCATTGTCAGATGTGCCATGTGCGGGCTATCGTGCTTATAGTTCGGTCTTCAAGTTCGCTGCTCCAGTCATGGAACAAACAAATCTCGACAAAAAGTGTACGCGCCCCGAAGAACCTTCGGATGCTGGCCCTCGCAGCTCCGATCCCAACCTGGCGAGGAATCGCGCAGCCCAGCTTCTAGAGAAACGGAAGTCCAAGAAGCAAGGAAGGCTCGCGCTACAAACTGTGCAAGTGAAGCTCGCATACGAGGAGACGCCACCAGCGGCGCAAGAGTCGCCTTCAACTGAAGAAACCTCGCAGTGCAGCTTCCAATGTGCAACGAAAAGCGGCCATTCCTGGACAAACCTTGGCGTCGTGCAAGAACCCCGAGGTTTCGATGCCCCGAACGGCGCAAAAGAAGCAGACAAACGGGAAGACGTCATCAGGGCTGCGAAACTCGGCCTCAACAACTCCACAAAGTGATTCTAGCTCTACGGCAGCTTCGAATCTGCGGGAACCGGCGGTTCCTGCACACTTTTCGGCGTCGACGTCTACGGTGTCCGATACCGACTTCTTGTTAGAAGATGATCTCACTTTCGCTTACCACGACAAGTCAATTCGCGTTGTGGTGTTGTCGTTGCGGAGATGAGGTCGTGGCCCTCGCGGTACCGTGTTCCCCGCCAATGTTGTTGGGCATCGGCGATTTGAGCGCAGAAGAGAACTGAGCGCGAATGAGAACTGGGTGCTGAGGGCATGCGAGCGCACAGGAGACTTGAGCCTGGGGGGATATGAGCGCTGCTTGGGTTTGAGCGCTGGTTTGATCTGAGCGCGAGTACAACTCGAGCGAAATCGCCTCTGCCGGTGTAGCCTGGTGTGGTGCGGACGGAAGAGGAAGGTGTGAACCACGTGGTGGGTACATCTTCGTCGATGTCAACGAAAGGATAGAAAATGGAGGGTGTAAGCCGACAACAGTCGCATCATTTTTTACTAATCTGAAGTTGGTAGCGTGGTGCTTGACTCGTGGTACAGTAAAGTGCCGCTAACTTAGAACCCTGTAACTAAGAAAATTCCCATAACTGATAACTCAGAATCCAAATCGACGGGGTTCCCGTAACTTAGACCATAGAGTTAATGTTAATCCTCTCTTATAACTTAGAAAACCTCCCATAACTCATAAGTCAGAACGAGCTCCATCTCTACTTGGAGCGCTCAACCATCGTCAACGCTCATCCGTTTCGATAGGAATCCGCTCCGTACGATCCCGGAACGGTTTCAAGAAATGTCTGCCGGATGTAGAAGGAACACGTTATCCGGAATCTGCAGACGACCAGTCGACCTCTGACGGAGAAGGGGCTCTAGATCCACTCATTATTCGAGGTGTTTCCGCTTCAACCTGACATTCAACGACCTTTGTAGAGTTGATCAGAATCATGATGCGGTGTATGAGTCTGTGTCCGGAGACCGCGAACGACGTGCAAAACAACGTCCCATTACGCTCATGAACCATCGCTTCGAAAGAGCAGATCTTGTGCCTGTGAGGGGTTCCGCCGATATCGCGATGTTGTCATTCGCGATAAATCGGCTAAGAAAATGGAGGCTGACATACGAACATTTTTTTCGAGCACAGCTTGACACAACATGCTTCTATAATAGACCAGAATAGTTGTCCTCGTTATGAGATTGCTCGATCCAGTAGTTCTCATTTCTTCTATCGAGGTCCAAGTATCAGAATATTTTCCACGGTTTAGGTAGGGAACATAGAACTTGATGATCCGTCCAGCCGATTTTCCCTGGGATCCGTGTTCCCGAAGGGTCTCCCCATAACTCATAACTCAGAATTTTTTTCGAATCCTTACTCCCAAGAATTATAAGTTAGCGGCACTTCACTGTATCGTAATCTTTTCCCTTGTTGAATTCGCTTCTTGTCTGCAATCATGCCCTTGGAATTTAAGGAGTCTACCCGAGGCAAGTCTCTGCTCGTTGTGGATCATTATCTGTTTCGGAAGGATAAGGACACGTCTGGTGGAGTCGCTTGGCGCTGCTTGGACCAGACTTGTAGGGCACGCGTTGTCACGCTGAACGACGAATGTGGGGTGAATGCTGAGGAAAGTCCCTTCGTGACTAACAGTGAGCTACCCAAATGAACACCAGGACTATGCCATTCCTGTCTCATCGTGTTTATGTTGATGCTGCCCATATCATCATGTCCATGACGCATTTACCGTGTTAATACCTTATGTTGGCTTTGCCGGTCGTGTGCATTGCTCTCTTTGCCGAAAACTTCTAACCCATTCGTGGGTTCTGACGGATCCGCTAATTCAAACCGATGAGATTCGCCAGATTCCGCGAAGCTGCCTAAGAAAGGCAAGCCTCTAATGAATCGAGAAAGGACAAGAACTCTTTTTTCAGACCGGGCGACAGAACACCTGTCCTCCATCTTTATTTTCGGGTATAGTTGCGTTCCATCGAGATTTTCAAGCTGGTAGTATAGTATGAATGTTGGTTCATGATAGCTGAAGTATGTTGGCTGCGTGGAACATTCGCTTATGTCGAGACACCTAGTCAGTACAGTGGAACCCCGTTAGTAGGGACTCAGCGGGACCGGGGGCTCGAGTCCATCGTAACGGGGTTCCGACAGTCGTACCCCGTTAAGAGGGACTCTCACTCTAGAAGCGCTTAGCGCCTGAAAATGGTCAAATATAGATGGGAGCTCGATCCTGAGCGCGTGATCGAGGCAGATCCAGGTAAATGGTAGGTGCGAAAGCTCTCAAATCACCGTTTGCCGTTCCCTCTCTCTCTGCTGAAGGAGAAATTAGCTCATATCATCAGTAATGAGAGTGACTCATACAGTATCGCTGCTTTTTTTAATGGATTCATGAGCACCATCAAGTCTGTCGGATGTTATGAACCTCGCATCATTCTGAGGTTATGTCTTTGGAGTCGGATTGTATTGGTCTTGGTCGCTCAGCTGTGAAGAAGCTCCGTATGTCAGTCTGTTGCATGCGTTCATTTCTGTCCTGTGCGATGAAAGTCTCGACTCTACGGAGATGTTTCTGAGGGGATGTACTTCGTTCGATCCGTACGAGATACTGTTCCAATATGTGCAATGCGTTCATCGCGTCTGCATACTGTGGACTGGGGCGGTTTTGGACCTCGATCTCGTCGTCAATATGCACATCTGATTCGAGCGCATGACTCGCGCCAACATCGTGGCAAATGCTCTCGATGATATCGTCCTCGGTTTCGATATCGGGGATGAGCTTGCCGTCGTCAATGTCGAAATATTCATCGAGCTCATCAATCTCAACAGTGTCTGCGTCGTTCGAGCTGGACGATCTTCCGCAGCACATGGACCGGTGCCATCCTGCTTTCCGGAAACAGTTCGCAATGACCTGAGCAGGCATGTTGTCCCACGCTAAGCTAAGCACTCGCAAGGCGACTAGCAAGTCGACTCTCAAAGCAAAATTGCTCTCGGAAGCTTCAATCAATCGTCGGAGCAGCGGGCGTCGATATTCATTCTTCAACCACCTGATAATACCCTGATCACAAGGCTGCAGTTTTGAGGTTGTATTCGGCGGCAAAAATGCCAGTGTCAGGGAGTCCAGGCCGGTGATTCGAGGATGCGAAGGGCAATTATCCACCATAAGGAGAACTCGGCGCTCCTGTGCTCGGAAGTAATCGTTTAATTTCGAAACCCAATCCGTAAACAGGAGGGCTGTCATCCACGCGTTCTTGTTCGCCGCGTACTCCGTAGGCAGCGATTTTGCGTTCTTGAAGCATCTTGGCTTCTTGAATTTGCCAATCACAAGTAAAGGCAATTTTTCCGATCCATCCAAATCAGGGAGTGTGATTCTCGAGCAGTCCTCAACAACAGCATCATCTACCGACGTCGCACAGTGGGCCGGCAGCGGCCAAAATTGTCAATGGAGTCCTAATGGAACTCCACGGCGAATTTTGGCCGCCGCCGGCCCACTGTGCGTCGCCTCGCCGCAGAGCGCGCGGTAGACTAGAGCGTGCCGCGCGTTGAATCGATCGAACCAACCATTGCTACCTTGGAATTCAGTACAGCCCATCCTGCGGGCCAATTCTTGGGCCTTCTCCCGTAAGAGGGCTCCATTGATGGGAAAATTCCTTGCGCGAGCACTCATGATCCACTTCAAAACAGCTTCCTCCACGTTACCATGTTTAGCCGCCCGTACGCGCTTCCGCTTCTTCAATCCCGGCACTCCTGCCGCAGATCTGATCTTTGCGCGTTCTTGCCAGACTCTACTCACGTTTTGTTTCGCAAGCTCCCTCTCGGAACACACTTGACTTTGTTTCTTCCAATCCTCTATTTCACGAATCACTGGAAGCTCCGTCTCCAAATCTAAAGCTCGTTTCCGCGGCGCATATTCAGTGTGTTTCGGACTCGAAAATCAGGAAGCGCTGCACAATAACGACCGACAACCTCTTTCCGCGGGATATGGCTTGCATTTGACGGTTTTCTCGACATCGGGTTACCCTCGATGACATCCATCATTGAAGTGCTATCATTATCCACCATTCTCCAGCTCCATATCATGTTCAGTGACTTGCGATGTGCCGAGAAGTTCGTCATGATGGGAGTTCTCAAAATTCAGACTGAGGCACAGCGAATCGCATCAAATATGAGGAGCCCAGATCCAAAACGTCGTGATTACTTTTTTGGGGTTTCGAGAAAAACGCGAAAAACTCTTGTAGCTTCCATATGTGTCCTATGCGGACCTCATTTTCAGACCTCAACCAGCATGGGAAAAAGGGTCTTCTGACAAAATCCGTGAACATGGATAGGTAGCCTCCTTTCATGGCTACAAGAATCTTCAAGAAACTCGATTTTGTAAAAAATGGAATTGCGACATTTTGGATCTGGGCTCTTCATATGCCAGAGAAACTCGTCCGACTCCTATTCATGCCGCCGCAGATCTCGAAACAGCTCGAACAGCAGATTAATTCGTTAAACGCTCACGGCACTCGAGTGGACAAATTCAGCTGGCTCCGGCTAGATTCGCGCAGTTTCGGCCGGTTTCAATGCTGGGAAAACGGATGGGCGCGAGTCCCTCTTAACGGGGTAGACAGTGGCGTGTCCGCATTAACGGGGTAAAATCATCATGGTGGGTATTGGGACGGGACCGGGAAAGAAGCATCACGTCCCTCTTAACGGGGAGTGCCTACTAATGGGGTCCGCACTAACGGGGTTTCACTGTACTCGCATACTGGTATGTCGTCGCTTGCGAATAATTATTCGCCCGTGTCAACTCAAATTCTCCCTTCATGTGGCTCAGTAAGTGTGCTCTCTTCATCACGTCCGTGACATCGTAGCTGGAGAAGTGCTCGGTGATCCAGGGTCCCGAATCGATGAATTGGCAAACGTCGTAGCTCTGTTCGAAGTTGAATGAGCGTCGGTGAATTAGTCATGGAAAGCCTGTTAGGAAATTTCACCCTTCGGAAGGGAGAAGCAGATTAACAATCTGTTTGACCCGGCCCAACAAGGATTTGTACCCGACCGCCCGATCACAACTCAGGTCATCCACATGACAAAAGACTGGGCATCTCTAATAGATGACAAAATCAGCCTTCGACCGTATTGACCATAATTTGCTCATCTCCAAACTGCGATGTTTGGGCATTCATCCTCTCTCCGTTGCAACTCTCGCAAAGATCGCTCTTCCAAGGTCAGGGTGGGCGATACGCTTAGCTCTTCCGAACTCATCACGTCTGGTGTGCCCCAGAGAGCGGCTCTTGCCCTGCTGTACGTTATCTTTGTCCTCGATCTGGGACAACTCATTCCGAAAGAGGTCAGCTATCTCCAATTCGCTGACGACTTGAAAACTTAAATCCGCATGTATTCCCTCGAATCTCACCGTACACTCCAGTCGGCAATCCGGGGCGTTGACAGCTGGTGTTCCCGTAACGGGATGTTACTTTCAATCTCGAACTGTGTGATTCTACGGAACGGCCGCCATGATGTACACTTTTCGATTGATGGGCAAGTCCTGCCTGAATTCTGTATCAAATTGTTCTCCACGATCGTGATCCCCAAATTACTCTACGCGCTTCCGATCTGGCGGTCGAGCAGATCTACTCGACCGTTTGCACACCCTGAAGGACAACAACAGGCGAAGTGGCCTGTCTGTGATAATGCCGGTCCCGAGAGCCGATATAGTCGAAGGTTCTTTCTGTTGGAGAATGTCCCAAAAAGCGTCTGTGGGAGCTATAACTCCTTTGCTTTTCACTCCGATAGCAACACCCATCAACCATTCTAAATCCGAATAAAAGTGACATGTTTTTAAATGAAAGTGGCACATAGCCAGTTGCTGTTGTAACTTACAGCTGTAGTCGAACACAACCTCATCGAAAGTGCCGCCTTGTGGTTTGTGGGCACACGCGAGACTCATAGGAAACTTAAAGTCGCGACATTCTACCAATGTTGATGCGCTGAATAAACCCTTCATCTTCACAATGCTGGATCTGGTGCCGCATTGGACCAAACTTCCTGTCGGGCTTTGCTGCGAGTAACTCGACCAATACGCGAATGCGCTTGAAATTTGAGCCAGAGACGATGAACGTTTGAATCGCGTGCTATGTCATTACTCGAGCCGGCTTACACAAGCGTGAATTCTATGTATCTCAAAATTCCCGTGGCACCATTGACAAGTCCGTCGTCGAGAGCAATATTCGCGGTGATCATATGAGATTATTCACCGCGAGGATTAGATCGTAGGGCATAGGGTACAGCCGAATGAGCATGGGGTTTTGGGCCTGTAACGTTTCCGGAAACCGATTATGGGGATTGATAGCCCTAGGCTAGTAGCCTAATTTCCTTGTTTGACGCACTTCTCTGAGAATCGAAAAAACGTTCCTGTACGAAAACGGTGATAGATTGAAAGTCTCGGTTGATTGGGTTCCAAAGCTAGAGTCAAGGGCTACAAAACCCCACCGTTCGCGGAGATTTTTTCTTTGTCTTTCGTGTCTTTTTTTTCGACTCCAAAAATATTCTGGGCTCGGAAACAACGAAGAACTCCGTGTTCCTTGATGAGTCTCCACCCGACCTTGAATGATTTTCTATGGACAGGGGTGGGAGCTTGCACGACCACGGCGGGATCCGTGGGAATCCGCGGCTCTTCTAGCCAATTACCGATATAAACCCAATAGAAGCCCTGGAATGCCGTGCATGTTTGCAAAAATCGCCGTGGGAAACTTCCTGTCCTACCCAAGAGCATTGATTAAGATTCGTAGTCCGAAGTCAGACTTAGAACTCCCATGAGGCTCGAAAATGCCCTTCCTTGTCCTCTGGCTGAAGAGGAGGGCAGATGATGTTGCGCCGCAAGAGAGCTCGACGACGAAGAATCAGAAGCAGAAAAGATATTCGAGAAGATACGACCTCCAATATCTAGCCATGGGTTTTACCTGGAACGAGGACAACGACGATCCTCGCTCAGTTTGCGTTGTTTGCTCAGAGACTCTTGCCAATCATAGCATGAGACCTTGTTAGCTTGTGAGGCAGTTGGGAAGAAAACATGCGCATCTCAAGAACCAGCTCTTGGAATTCTTCAGAGCTAAGGCGAAGAAACTGAAGAACCAGCAAGCTAAGATAGCAAAGCTCGCCGGAACCAACGATATGTTGCTGCGCGCTTCGTACGTTCTCAGTTCTCACATAGCGTGATGCGGAAAACCACCTACGGTAGTCGAGACTTTCCTTTTGCCTGCCATGAGCGCTGCCATGGCAACCCTCTTCGGCGGAACGGCTGCTGGTGAAGTATAGGCGATCCCACTCTCGATCACCACCGTGTCCCGAAGAATAGATGAAATTTCCGAGTGGGTCGAAGCTTCGCTCATCAGAAGGATACGCGAGTCCGAGTACTTCGCTCTTCAGCTCGACGAGTCTATGGACGTGAGCGGGCCCGCGCAGCTTCTCGTTTCCGTCCGATACCTGTGGCAGGATGTGCCTCAACAAGACTTGTTGCTCTGCGCACCAATAACTAGAGCGACCGGTGAAGAAATATTCAGAACCATGGACGAGTACATTAAATTAAAGAGGCTGGATTGGGTGCAATGAGTGGGAATTTGCGCGGATGGCGCGCGGGAAATGTGCGGCAAAGGCAGCGGATTGATAGCAAAAGTCTTGGAAGTCGGTCCAAACGCATCGTGGACGCACTGCAGCATTCATCGAGAAGCGTTGGCCGCGAGATCGCTGTCAGAGAACTTCAAAGGCGTGCTGCACGCAAAGGCGTACACAGGGGTGGGGGTCCAAGGGGGCCATGGACCCCCCAAAATTTCGAACCTGCCCATAGAGTCCTATGGGAGGGATCATCATCATCATCTATTGGACCCCCCCAAAGCCTGACAAAGTGCCCTTGGACCCCCCCAAAAAAAAGCTGGTACGCCCCTGGCTGCACGACGCCGTGAAGATTGTGAATTCTATAGAAACCAGGCCGCTGCAATCGAGGTTATTCGCAAAACTCTGCGATGAAATGGGCAGCGCCCACCAAGCCCTTCTCCTGCACACAGAGGTGCGCTGGCTTTCGCGAAGAGTGCTGACCCGACTCGTTGAGTTGCGGAATGAGGTGTTCATTTTTCTGGAAGGGACAGGAGCGTTCTCGAGATTGATGCGCGATAAGGGCCCTGGTAGGCCTGCACGGTGCCCATGACGGCCGCCGCGTTCCCCCCGCTGCACGTCCACTAAGCTTCTGGAGACTGGAAACTCCCCCGCGCTTGGGTCCGCGATAGCTTCAGGAGGAAAGCTTTGGTTGCGGGGCCGGGTCCGCCTAGGGTCTCGAAGGCCAAGGGCGAGACAAAATGGCGAGGAATGACTTGAATCTGTATCTACAGGGTGCCGGAGTTATCGACATATTTTCGGTACATGAGAAGATGCACGGTTTGTTGAAGCTGACGCTTTGGAAAACGAGAATCGATGAACATAACTTCGATTGCTTCGAAACCCTTCAGACATTCGTCTATGAGAATGGTCCAGAAATATACGGGTGGAGATCTCAGAGCATGTTCAGTCACTGCACGTGAATTTCGTCCATTTTTTTCGCGCGGAGATGAAACGTTACTCTGAAAGAGCTGAAAAGCAGAACTGTTTGGGTCGGACATTTCCGCGGGCGGTGCGATTCGACTCGAAGAGGAACTCCGAGACCTTTTTCGAAATACCTCGTTGCGCACCAATTTTGATCGCAGTGACCTGTTACGTTCCGGCTTTCCTGTCGGACCATCAGGCCGCGACTCTGCGATGAAGCTGTCAAACTCCTTCTTCCTTTCTCATCGTCGTATTCATGCGAAACCGGTTTTTCTGCCATCGTCAGCATCAAAACAAAGCTGAGGAACGGAGTTCAACTGAGCAACTCATTGCGACTCAGGCTAACGGGCATGGAGATCGACCTGGACGCAATTATCCGACTCAATAGGCGTCAGGCGCAGCCTTCACATTCCCACTCATCCTGAATTCATATGTGCGAAGATTACCCACATAATATAATAAACTCATCAGCGCTCCGTGAGTTATCTGTTCTCAGTGACGTTCTGAGAAATCTACTCCGAAACGGGGCAGGTTGATGTCAGCTGTAAGCACACGGTGAGGCGCGTCTACGGGGACACTTGACAGGTGGGGCGACGATCAGAAAAGTTTGGGAACCGCTGAGCTAAGGTAATCCACTCCAGTGACGGAGTATTATTTCCGTATTGTTCGATTATGTTTTGGATCCAAATAACTGTGAAGTCCATCGCAACGCCTTCACCATCCAGCTGAGCACGATGCTCCTGACGTTTTGGTCGTCCTTCGGAATCTTAGCGTCAACGTGCACACTCTCTCGACTCGCTATCCATGGATTAAACCATTCATCTTCACCCCGGATAGGTTACGCTCAAACAGCACTGTTGGCCGATTTATGCAGGCTCGTATGACGTTCAGATAGGTTTCGTAGTTGAGCCCGGAATCGGAAAGTGACTGTTCGATGTTGTCGATTCCGATCTTGCGAAGCGAAGAATGGAACCCTTCGTTCCTTCTTTCTTCGAGGACAGCCTTCGAGAGAAGTTCGATCACACTGCGAGAACAAACCCCGCAGCCACAGGGTAGTTGCGGTTACCCAATGGAAGTCTCCGCTCCACGTTTCACTGTACCGTGAAAAGACTGTGATTTTGTTTACTCAAAATCGCGTTTCCCTCTCACCGCGGTGATTTGGATGATCTGTCGCTCACTCAGAACGATTTGCGCATCGCGGTATCTGGTAGACACTTGCCGATTGGAGACAATAGGAGGCTCCACAACTCATCAGGTGATTCAGCCAGAGTCGGATTTGGGAAAATGCCGCCCCAAGGCTGAACCACATCGCCGCCCCCCCCCCCCCCATTCACAAAGACACGGGTCTGAGATCGATAACTTCTGGGAATAATTAAATTCCCAAAAATGTTAACGGTTGATTTGGGAAGCCTTATAGTTTTCTTGTCTCCCTCCTCTGAATTCTGATGAACCCCCTCATGTCGCCGTGACCGCCGATCGCGGACCCTAAATGACATCGCTGCACTACACAATGAGAGCGGTAGCCCACACGAGAGGCATCAAGGAATGCTTGTAGGTCGGAACTCTGGGTAGGCGTTGATCAGAGAATTTTAGGCAGACCTGTCCTCCAATGAGACGGCACTTTCTGATGTAGGAGCAGTTTTTCGCAAACGGGTACCAACCGTTTGTTCGGAAGATAGACGAGTCGTCCTTTCATGGGATCGCGCACCACGGTAGCTTTCTCTCAGGAAGGGAATGTCTTGGGCACTGAGAATCAAGCGGGCATGCCCATTGATCAGAGAGCGCACGGTTTGTAGCGGACGGTCATGTGGGGATCAGAGCGGGAAGCAGTGGCGGATCTAAGGAGAAAGGCCCACTCGGCATCTTTCCGGGAGCCCATCTCGGTGATGCTCGGGGACTGAGATTCGAATTAGGAGTCAGAGCCATGAATATGCAGTAAATGGGATGCGAACCAGCTGGAGGGGGATTCAACGGATCCTGAATAAGTCAATAATAGTTCGATACCGTTCGATGTGAAGTGTTTACCCATCGCTTAGACTCAATTTACTCGCGAAACTTGCGATATTCCGACTCTGAAAAAAACGTAGTATCGAAAGGGCGCGAGTCCACGGCCATGAATCAAGGCCTACACCAGCAACCAGGAGGCAATCTGAGATATAAGTACACTGTAGGGAGCCCCTCGACGAGTCGCACATTGGACCCCATGAGCTCGGAAGGTGGACATATTATTTCTGGGACCCATGCGCTTTTCTAGTTTCCCCCTACAGTTAATGAGGAGAAGTTATTATCCGTGCTTCCACAAATCACATAGCACTAAACCATCGGAGTCTAACGATTAGTGAAGCTCTTTGCGAAGTGAGCGCAAAAAAAACGACGAACTCGTCGCTCTCCGCGCTTTCTGTCTGTTTAGCACAGGCTGCTCCTCTGTACTTGGAAGACCCCGGAGCCCGCGAATTTCGTGCTTCGAATGTCCCCATATGGCAAGAGCCTTCTCCCTCATGTTCTCGGGCATCGGAAATAGTTTTCAACGAGCAGAAACGTGGCTAGAAAAAATTCGTCATATGCTCCCGCAAAGTCCTTCGACTCGACCCAGAACCAAAAACTCCACCAGTGTTCGAATATCATTTCAGCGACGAAATCGTAAAGGGCCCTCGGTAGTCAGGTCTGTATTGCGCGACATATTCAAGCCTCGTCGGGCCTCCCCGTGAAATCGAGTGAGAGCAGATTTGGATGGACTTTCAGCCCTTACAGTGAGCTGGAGGGCCCGTGGCTCGCGGTAATTTCTCGGGCAAGGTAGTTGCAGTACGCTTCCCGAGACCTCAGTTCCCTTCATGTCTTCTACCTAGAGGGACCCACTACCAGTCCAGCATGGGGGGGCCCACTCGGCATTGTCCCTTTTGCCGCCCGTTAAATCCGCCACTGACGGGAAGCTAGCGGCGGATTATGAGGAAGTACCTCATCTTACACCGCCGGAGGCGTGTGCACGCCTATATTTTTATGAGCTAGCTGCGGTCTGAAGGTCACCTAGAGAGATGCTGTATCACTCCTTCCCCCTCGGCCATGGAGGCCCCCCTCGAGAGTGAGTCAGCTATCCCAAGTTGGGCCACGACGGCATTCTATGTCTTCGCGCGAGAGGGCCATCCGATCCACGAGGCCGGACGAGCCTCGGCTGGAGTCGTTTTCTACAAATCACCAAGCTCCCCTTGCGATAATCACATGAATATCATCAGGACGGGTTGAAGAGTTCTTCGTGAGTGGCGATCATGCGCCGGTTAATCCTGCTGTTGGTATGTTTGGCGTAGCGTCCAGCGAATGCTTTCATTTCATATTATATTTCCTGCGAGATCCAACAGCGGGAGCGTCAGGAATAGCTTTTTTATTGGGAACACAATCGTGCTGGACATGCGCGAAGGATGATCACTGGCTTTCAGGGACGAGTAGAACTTCCCTGAATTAGGATGAAGGGGAACACCATCATCGTTTTGAAACACAGCCGCAACGAGGAAGAAGGGCAAATGAGGCGCGATTCATTTTTTCGAAACGCGTCTCGCCATGGAAAACCGGACCGGTGAGTCGAGAGACCACACGAATAGCAGAACATTCAACGTCGGTTAACTCATACAGAAACGGCTCGCTCATTTCCAAAGGTCGAACTTTCGGATTATGGAAGTGAGTCGGGGAGTTCGTTTGCGATCAGCAGGTCGATCGAGGCTGGGCTGTAGCGTCCTCTCTCGCGCCCCCATTTCTAGTAAATGTTTTCGGTTCTCTCATAAACCTCGATGAAGTACATGACACACTTGTGAAGCGACTCCTCTGTCTTACGATCGATCTTGTATTTCCTCATAGTTACTATGAACGCGTCCTCGAATCGCTGAAATGAGATATGAGGTCAGTGAGTCCAGGGTGAATCATGGGGCCGGCAGTTTTAGCGGGCGAAACTTAGTGTTGAGCGAAGCTGTATGTTCTCGTGCATGAAACCCTCCCTGGGGGATCTTTCTCGCCGAGAGAAAGCCGAGTATCTGACCCATTTTTGTTCATGGATGCACGCACCAGATCGACTCATATCAAGACGAACGTACCTGGAAGTTTTCGCGATTAACGTTCCTCGGCTTGTGCGTCAAGGCCACCTGGAAAGGAGGTGAAGTGAACGCAGGGACAACCTGATCCCTCCGCTAGCAAGGTCCACGAGTCAGTTCGACATCCCTACATCCGTGTCAGACGGAATGGGATTCCTCGGCGAAGCCTGCATCACTGTGGCATTGTCATGCCTCAGAGACTCCTTACCGAGAGATGCATGGGCATTCTTAACATGCTTTCGGGAATCATTCGTAGATTCATCTGCCGATTACTCGGTCGAGTGCCGTCGACGGAGGATCTTTTCGAAAACTCTGGGCTGTGCTGTTGAGCCGGAATCAAAAACAGGGAACTCATGGGAACATAAATAAAGAGATGTTCCTTCGTAACAGGTCTCCCCGCTAGCCTCTGGATGGCACCAGAGATGGAAGACTGCGTTCGCGAAGGACGTGATCTATCTCTGAATCCAACTCCCAAGTGTCAACATTACTCCTCTCGCATCGAGATAGCTCGATGCAGACGTGCAGCCCAGCTATGCTGGCAGCGTCGCTCTTGTTTCAAGTCCCCATCCCGGTCCGAGAAGGACGGTCCGCCGTATGATTGAAGCTCTGAGGCGGAAACCCCGGCAGATTTGCGTCTCCCATGCCTCTCTAGATTACAATCTAGGAGCGTTTCCAGGCGAAGGCTCTCATTGACCCAGACCGTGTAATCAATGCTGAGATATTGCTATCTGAACCAGCTGGGCCATCTATTTCCTCAGAGAGAAGACAAAAGTAATTGTGTCCGGAGACGTCGCACTGACAGCCCCCCAGCGAATGGACCAGGGAGAAATACAACAGATACGAAGATGATCGCGGAATATTATCCGTGGGCGTGATTATAATTCAAGGGGATTCCCGCCCGGTTAGGAAATTGGTTGGTTTTCGGTGATTCTAGGATTCCCAGCAAGTTATCTTCAACTCAGGAGGAGAATGGGATCAGGGGAGCACGAATCAACCACATCGGAACTCGGCAATCCCGGTACAGATCTCTGGAGCCCCCTGAAGCATCAGGCAAATACAGCCCAGACATAACGGCCGTTCATCGATTCCTGAATCACACACAACGTTCGACTCTCGAAATGCTCTTGACGGCTTTTCCTAGACATCGGACTCAAGGGAAAGACTATTGCGGCAAGGAAACGTGAGCGATCCGAGTAATACCTTTCTGATGAGTTCCCTCATAGTTTCTTCATCGTCCATGCTGTCGATCAGTGAGTGGATCACGTAGAGGATAGACAGAGCGTGAGCTCTCAGTGCTGTGTGGTACGGGAGCTGATCTGCAGGTATCATTTGCAAATGTTTGAACTTGTGTATGTATTCCGGATTTTCAGAGAACAATCTGTGGAGGTGAACGGATCGAGGTTTTAGGTCACCATCATAGCGCAAGCAGAGTAATGCGAGCCAGGTCTTGGAGCAGGGGTTCTTCTGGCCAGAATGATCGTCCGATGACGTGTTTCTGATGTGCTCGTGGATGAAACAGTACGTAAGCATCACCATTCTGCGGCGCACCATCACTTAGCTCTAACAATACATGCAGCGCAGGTGTGTGATCTGCGATGCAGAGTACAATAGCTGCGCACGGCTTCAGCAAAACAATCATCGATGGCGATGCTGTCAATATCCGGAGAATCGAAATGCTCAATTCTTGTACATCGGGGACTGGGTCAATGGTAGGCTCAAATGACGAATATTCTCCAAGACCAACACGAGACCTCATTCCGTCAGCAGAGCCCTCAATCGGCTGAGCTCGAACCCCCACAAGAACCAACCGAATCATCCTTGTGTAGTATTTCCGAGCCCGTGAATTTCAAGCGGGCGCTGACACGCAAGAGTAACGCCTGACCACCTGAGAATACAAGCTCCGATGTTTTGGTCGAAGGTCCTGTGGCTCATGTTGTCTCGACGGACGTGATTTTTACGTATGGGACTAGGAACAATCGCCCGAACTCGCTCGCTCGGAGATGCTTTTATAAATCCAAGTTTTCAGGCAACCGTGTGCGATCCTCGATCTGCGTTGTTTCTCTGCCAAGTCGCGGATTCCACACTTGAGCCGCTGGATTTTTCGAGAGCAGTCGGGAATCGCTTGTAATCTTCTCCAAGGACTTGACGAAAGTTTCGTGCTATGGAACCATGACCCAAGTTTTCCGTTTTCCTCCGCTTTCGGTGTTCGCGGGGGCCCTTCGTGCTCGCGAGAAAGATCAACGTTCCGCTCGAACGTGATGAATCGAGAACGATGCAGGATTCAGGCAATGGCGAGAAGGGATCTGACTCAACTGCAACGACCCAATCTTCCATAGAGCCGTCCCCATTGGGCATACGGCTATCATCGTGATAGCTTCCGCGAAAGAGTAGCTGGCGCCTACGGGCACGGGGTAGCACAAAACCAGGAAAGCTTGAACTAATCGGATGCTACTTACGTCATCATCATCTGCTGACCAATACTTCGCTGGTCCTGTCGTACGATTCGCCAAACCGACTGAACTGCTTCGACCTCGCCATCGGAAAGCCTATAAGGACTTTCGACGTTCCCCATTGCAATCGACGAGTCGACGGGGGTCACAGCACCCGCGTTTCAGTAATCCATCATTTGGGGTCGAGAAATTCTTTCAGCAATCGGAGCAATCTGGAATAGGACGAGAGGTCGCGAAAAGTTGATTTAATCCCTCAAATGGGCTCTTGTTGCTCAGCTCAGCCGCCACAATGAAGATTAGGTTCATGGCATCGGCTCAAAGATTTTCTTAACGTTAAGGTTGAGGAAAACTCGGGACGTTCGACTCACCGAGAGGGAATCAGGACACTGGCTCAGCTAGCTAGCGCGAAATGAACTCCTGGCAGCAGGATGTAGACCTTTAAGCTATCCGAGCCCTTTCCCGAAAAGGGTAAGGACGGTTGCTTTCAGAGTATCGTGGCATGGCCGTTGTTTCTCTCAGCGAGTTGTCGCGGAGGTCTCTGCTGCGACATTCTTTGTGCGTGGATGGGATCCCGAATGAGAAAATGAAGAGAATCCCGATCGGAGGGCTCTAAGACTGCAATCACATGGAGTATCTGATTGCATCGTCAGAAGATATCCACCTAGGGGCTGGGCAGTGGTAAAGAGCGGATCTCGGCCGGGACCTCGGAAACTCCTGAGCGAATTTTCCGAGTAACCGCCTGAACTCTCAGTATTGGCTGGATTTTTCTTTCGTTCGAAGATCTCGAAGCCCTTTTAGTTCGACATCGATCAGTGCAGTTTTCCCGGGCTCATGAGACTATAGGACCAGAATAACTCCGCTGCATTGGCGCAAAGCGCCTCGTCAAGACCGCAAACAATAGCTGAGCACAGCGTCGGGTTTCGCGGACCTGAATGTACGATGCAAGTGTCCGATGCATCGTAAACTTGTCTCGCTCCATCGCAGCCGTGTAAATTTGTCACGTATTTTATGTCTCGCGTGTGTCCGCCTCAGCGTGTCCAACTCGATGTGATTCCTTGTTTCCGACGGAGAGTCCTCCAAAGATGCAACTCACGGCATCGGAGCTTGCCCTCCCTCGCGTACTCATCCTCCATCGATGGAAGCAATTCATTTCATCTGTCATTGATTTTCATTTTTAGGTGGAGGCCATGTTGCCGAGGATCGAGGAATCTTTCAAATTTTTCCAACCAAAAATGATGATCGTCCCCGATTGCCATACGGAACCGCCGTGACAAGAATCTATGTTTCTTTTCGTCCAAACTCCAGAATCGCCACTCTGAATCTGTGAAGACGATGCAAAATTGAAACGGATTATAAAGCCGGCCCTCGGTGTGGTCAGTATACGAGGAGGACCTCGACTCGTGCTTTACGCAACAAGAGAAACCTTGGCTCCGCGGATAATTGGCTTATACTAGATTGCTTTCGATATCGAATGAGACATCATTCTCAGGAATATTGCTACCGAATCGATTCCTCGGCTAAAAAATCAAGGCTGTAGATTTCGGGTGCCAGCATATCATGGGGAAGTCAGCCGACCACTCCATCGTATAGCGAGTCGTGTCTTGCCGTATGTGTGCGCAGGCATAAACCCGGGACGCAGCTGGGAGAACAATCGCTATCTATTCGCCTCGAGTTACTTGGAATGCCGCCGAACTCGTCCTACGACGGCCATTTCGGGCCAGGATAGCCGAGGAAGACTACCCATCCGACTCGCGATCGGATTTCCCGAGCGATCGCCGAGAGAGAATCTGGTGCCGAGATCGAGGGATGCCACGGCAAGAGAGCGCATGTTGTTTCAATGACCTTGCCAAGAACCAGGATACTGGTCGGGAGCCTCATCAGGCGGAATTCAACAGAATCTCGAGGGAAATGGTTAATATTCTCCCGTTAGCGGACAACAGCTGGTCGCCCAACCCGCCGGATCATGTTTTCGGGCCACAGTCTTACCACGCGTTCCCAACTCTCGTAGTTGTCAAGCTCACAGTGTTGCACTCTCGAGTTCCTGATGTGCAGTCGAGTATGCAGATTGCGGCTTTCCCTAGAGAAGCTGAGGTCGTCTCGTTGTCCTGACAGCCTCATATATTCTGTGTCCATTTCGACCATCTCGGGAGCTCACAAGTTTGAGTGACGGCATCGCTTTAACCGATTGCGAGCAAGCAAAAGCTGCATGAGCCAAATCTGCGAGCAGTTTCTGAGTTTTCCCGTAACGATGATCCTGGCCAGCGAGCCGTTGCGCACGCAACCGCGGTACGATACATCTTGGAGATTAATTCGTCTGAAAGTCCGAAAAATCGTTCGTTCCCGGCCTTCAGGCTCGGCTGAGTTTGATGAGCTTGTATTCTCGAATTCTCCATCGTTACCTCGTTTCGGAGTCCATGGGGCGATGTGACCAGTGGCTCCCCAGGTTTCCGAGAAACAACTCCTCGCAACGAAAAGTTCTCACAAAAGGCGAGACTACTAACACAATTGTTGGCGAGGTAGCTCGGATGCATGATGGTTGCAGAACTATAACCTCGAATCATTCCACGAGTTCCTCCCAGTCGGGTGCAAAATGAATGCAAAGTATGAAGGCGACCGTCTCCGGTACGAGATGTTCCCAATGATCGGAACGTTTCCCGTCTAGAAGCGCCCCCGCCTCAGGAGGGCAGCTTGCCGCCTTCAAGAAGCACCAGGGACAAAAAAATCAGTCCACCCTATGCGCCTGAGAGGCGAGGATGATGAAGTTCTCCGCCTTCGGCTTCCTGCTGGCGGACGCGAGCGAATTTCGGACGTCGAAAAATGCGCGGTTTCAGCGCTGGCGCGAATCTCTTTCGCGCTAGGATGCAACGGTCGAATTCGAAGCCGTTCACAACAATTTTTCACGCTGATCGCCAAATCGTTGCGACTCGTTCTGCGCTTCCCCATGATCTGGTGACAATCGCTGACAGAAACTTGAATCTAATGAACCTTCCTGCACTCGCTGCCGATAAAGCTCGTAAAGTTTTACTCTCCAGCCCAAATCGTGCTCACCCACAATCGATTGTGTTATTCACGCTCTTGCACGTACTCAAGCGCCATATATCATGTTTGGTATCGCTGCCCGGCTTCGAGTTAGTTGCGACCGTGATTCTCGCATTCCGGAACCCACGATGGGTCCTCGCCCGGGGCGCCGTTTGGGGTTACGCCGGCCCTGACGCTACCTCACTTCGCTCCATGAGCTTGTGTGTCATTCTGCTCACATTTTCGGAATCACTGAGATCTCTGCCGATGCTTCGTTCTGAGCTCGCGTGCGTTCTTCGCTTGAGTTGAGGCGCATCCACGTCTCAAAGATACCATGCGATCGAAACCAGGGAGTTACATTTCAACAATTCTCTGGGCACGCGTCCTTCGACGTATGCGGTTCCTCGTCGCCCAACGATCGATTGAGCAATCCGCACATAGTTCAAAACTGATCTTTGACCTCTGTCTGTTCACTGGGTCATGCCCAGCGATACCTGCGGAAAAACTATTCAAGGCCTATTCAGAACTAGCTGAACCTCGAATTACAACAAAGATTCCAAGCCAATGCTCCAACCGCTCGCAAACTATTTCCCGTCGGATGTATTCACTCTCCGAACGGAAACCCTGACACGTTCGAGGAATTACAGTACAATCCGCTTAATGGCCCCACATCGGGACCAGGCAATCCGAACCGATTAAGCGGGAGGGAACATGCTACTGTTTTGATCACAAGAATGTGTTCCACTCGCTACGGACTTGCACTTGCGTTCGCATGGTAGTTCGAACAAACACATTCCTCAGAAACCGAACCCGGAGTAATATTTCCGACAACAGCGATCTTTCGGATCATCCAAAAGTGAGCCCAATAGCCGGGCCACCGGGCCGAATAGGCGGGCGGGCCTATCATCCGGTGGGCCGATTAAGCGGATCCCACTGTATTCATTCTTGGACTACCAAGTCCCCCTGAAGCATGGGAAGTTCCGATTTAGATGCGAAAGCCATCGATTTGACATCTCGCTCTTTGAATGGTGGGTGTGCCAGGTATGGGAAATTACACAGCGATATTCTATGCCGGATATGTATGACGAATTACACGTTTCTCTAGATTCCGGAACGAACTTGGCACAGCGGAGGCGGCGGCCCGTTGAGATGTTGTGTCGGATCAACAGATCCTTGGCATGTGGGAGGAATCGCGAATGGATACCGAGACTGAGCCTATGACCTCCACTTAGACCGCTCGAATCTTCCACTGCTCCTGATGTGCTTCTTGCCATCGAGTATGTGGCGTTTGCAAGTTGTGGCCGTTGTTCAAGTTGTGGCTTTCGAATCCCTGCATCCTCAGTTCGCCAGCTATCCCTCAGGGAAACTTTCCAGATTCAACGACATGCCCGAGATCACCGACGCCCTAGAAGGTGTGGATTGGCTTCACGGCTTTCAAGAAGACTACGACAAATCTCTCAGAGAGGTGGCTGCGCGCCTGTCCACCGTTCATCCGCGGAGCATCCTGATTGACGTGAACTGCGGAATCGACCACCAGGCTTTCAAGGGTCTCAAAATCACGATTTTGAGGTCTGCCATGTTGCGTGTTTACAGCGGTAACATGAATTTCGTCCTGGCGTGCCGACCCGACATATATTTCAGCGTGAATTCTCGCGATGTTGACGTTGCTGATTTTGATCATGGGCTTGCGGCACAGCTCGAACTTCGCGATCCGAAATCTGGAAACTTTCTCGAGAACGGGACGGCATACTCATCACACTACGGATCGATTTTGTCCATGCATAGACAGCAGCAAAATGTTCTCCTTTACGTCATTCGAGGCCACATGGGACTATCCATCCGCAGTCGAATCTTCGGGGGCTACATAATGATCTTGCCCAAGAAACTGCCTGAAATTTTGTATCCAAGATCACAATTGCGTGCGGAGTATTTCGTGGCCGATCTGGAATACGGAGCCGCGCCTCTCAAGTTATCCCCTGAGTCGTTCGAAGTGTTTTTATTCCGCTCGGTGTCTCCTCCAGTGGACCTGCAACTCACGGATGTCTTGGAGGACTCAGAGAGCTATTTCGACTTGAAATACTTGTTCCGAACAAGAGCCCCGTTCAGAAACTCGACAGTGAACGTTGAGCTGCTCCTATGGCAGACGCAAATATCATATCTCAGCTCGACGATGCCCTTGCACTCGACTCCCGTCACCGCTATGGCAATCATTCCTGAGAATAACGCATCCGTGAAAGTCACTCGGAGAGTTTTCAATCCAAGACTGATCGCTCTCGTAATAAGCTGCTCAACGGCGTGTGCTTTGTTGTTCGCCAGTCGCCGAAGCAGCTTCTTGAATGTTTTCTTTTATTTGATAACCTGTGTTTACGCCACGAGGAAACTCTCCGATTATCTTTTCCTCAACAAGCCGATATACTTGTGGGCAGTGCTTGGAATATACATCATGTTCATTCAAGTGCTGACTTTCTGCTACAGGAGTGAGATAATGGCTGCTGCTCAGACGCTGCCAAAAGTCAGCCTGCGAACTTGCCACACTCTCATGTCTGCAGCGGTTGATCTCACGTATCAAGACCGGTTAGACCAACTTGAACGCGATAGATCGATAACGGCTGAGGAAAGGACCAGAAATTTGTTGGATCTCATGTGGGATGTTCTTGGTGATCACTCAACTGGTTTGCAGCTAGACGGTTCCACACACGTGTTCTCTCATATCGCGTTGCAGAGTGGACGGGCGGTTTGTGCAACGGACGAAGGTATTCGAAGTGTTTCCGACAAGCTTTTAGCGGCAAATGGCTCAATCTTTTGGTCCTAATGAATTTCCTTCTCAATCTTGCAGATTTGGTCCGCTTTGCGCGAGGGGTCGATGCAGGGGTTTCGATTTTCAAAATAAGTCGGATCGACGAAAGATATCGAACATACGTGGTCTGTCTGAGTTGTCATAACGTATTGCGCATTGGAAACACCTCCGCCTACGCTCTCATAGATCCGCTGCATCACGCGAGATTGACACAGCCACTCGCGGTTTCGGGGATTTACACGAAAATTCTATCTGATGTGAATCGAAGAGCAGTGTATAGCCCCAGCGAGCTACTCCAAGACAAAAAGTGGCCACATCAGAAACCCAGAATCGTCTCCACTGTCCACGAAAGCGTCCACATGCTCATTATGGGGTGTTGTGCGTCCGCACTCGTCTGCCTCCTAGAAAGCCACTTATGGATGCTCGTGCCTAGTTGAACGCTCCGATAGATCGGCAATGTACAAACAGCCACGGGTCTCTTCCGAAACATCACTACTGGATCTATTATTATTGGCGAGTAATGCGTGTTATTACGAACAACTTTTTCCGGAAACAATATGCATCGTCGGAGGAACCTGCTGCCCCTAGGACCGAAGAAACCGAATCGAGCCATCGCTCAAGATTATTCCGGAGGTATCCTGTGCGCTTACCTTCTATTACATGGGAAGTTGCTCATTCCATTTGGGCATGGGATAGGATATTCTTCGTCGAACTTTCTCGGCACGGATTTCGTAGCGATCAGCATCAAAGTGATTGTTCTCGATACCGGGTTGTGCTTTCCTCGGGTGCCACATGGGTACGTTTCCGCTGTGCCGTCCAAGAAGATCCATCAGGAGAAGTATGACCTGTGTCTCGCTCATTCAGTTTTCCCCCGTTGACTTGACCTCGAAAAAGCTCCTGAAATTCATCTTATCCAGGTTTCCGAGTTCCTCTCGTCAGGAGAACTCGAACGGTCTGGAACAATGTGGCATTGTTCTGCTCAGAATCAACTCGTGAATCCCTCTATTCCATGAACGTTTTTCCCGTGATGTCCCATCGCCGTTCCACAAGGACTCAACAGAGAATGAAGCTACGATTCCAGGGAAGATCAGCCCAGCTACAAGTCCGGTTCTGCAGCGTCAGCCGGGAATCCTGGAAAGCTTTGGAGAAGTTTTCGAGAACTCCGTTCATTCGTCAGCTAATGTTATACTCTTCGTTCCCGGATAGCCTCTCAGGGCGATTTGCATGCAATACATAGCGCTGCATGGATTTACTTCCAGAGAGCAACGAGAATCAGATTCCGCATTTTATGCAGATTCCATACTGAGCCTTGAACAGAGAGCGAGACTCATGACCTGAAACGGGCGGTTACGGCTGGTATACTGCGCGAGTCCGTTGCGTCTCTCGGATGTGTCATCATACATAACTATTTCTGTTAGATGACGAATCTTCGATTTTCCTATCATTCTAATAAGGTCGTGGTTCAACTTGCTAGAAACATCGATTGTTTACAACGAGCTCGTTGGGACCCCGACCTTAACAAGCGGAACCATGCTCAACAGTGATCATGATTTCGTCGAGGGAGTGTGACTTCTGTGAAGAACCACGGGCTCAAATCGCGATACACTTGTTGGACCAACCTCTGAGCTAGTTCATGTGTGCAGTCGGGACTCGGCTCAGAAAGCCGATGGTGCCCTCAATGGTCGATCCCACTCTCGATACATGAGTCGCTGACGGATGTTCCAATGATAAGTTCATGGTTTCATTCACAATCCCTCTTTCAAATCTCATGAGAGAGCTATGTAGTCTTTTACGCCAAACTTTGGGCTAGTTTTCTTGGCGTCATAGAGTAAGAATGGCAGCTCGACACGTCTTTTCTGACTTCGAGATGTGCTCATTTGGTCCGTAGGTGGCCGTGAGGACGCTCCCCACTTGTACATGTTCACGAAAATCGAATTTTCGATGGGATTTACGGTGATGTGGCTCGATTGCTAATTTTGCAACCAGGGAAGTTGACGGCGGCGGCTTGAATCTCGAAGGTTTGGCGCCCCAAACGAATATGTGAGTAATGCTTCTGATGGGAGATATACATATTCGCGAGCTACATGCAAAACGGCAGCTCAAACTCGAAGAGCTATTACGAGTGACTGTATCGAGCAACTCATCGGTTATCGGGTCTCCATGAAAATCTCCTACGCAAAATATGGCTCGCTGAAGACGTTCTTCGAAGGACTGAGGCTCGTTAAGCCCAGCGGGAAACTCAGAGCGAGGTGATCTCAAGTATGCAGGTCTGTTTATCGATCCATCAATCAGATTTGGATGAATTCTCACATCTTCGTTCGGGTCTCGTCAGCAAAGCCAATCCCCTAGTGATCTCTTCTTTCTCACTAACGGGAGGTCGCACAGCATCGTTTGTCTGGTACGCACTCGAAAACAATGGCAAAGCCTTTTTTCTACAAAGACACACGAGTTATTTCTGTTGTGAGGCTCGTGAATATTCGGCTCATGGGATAAGAGTGGGTGCGCGAGTTTATTCATCATCGGTTCGGAACAACGCAGCAAACTGTGATCGAACTCATTTCCCGAAGGGTAGAAGGGCTCTTCCCACCAGATAGCTCGGCCTGGAGCTCAGTGCGCTCATTCCTGATACTCGTCGCCTCAATACTCCCTGTGGAAGGGGCTCCCACTCCTCCGTGTTTTTCAAAAAACCGTCAACGAAGGTGCGGATTGTACTGTACACTGTAGTGAATTATTGTGAAGAGCTTCGAGGATGCACTCTCAGTTTGTACTGCCCCGGGCGCTCATCGTGGTCGCGAGCGAGGAGCTATCATCGCTGTAACTGCCCAACCCTCTAATTTGGAAACAGAGATTTGCGGCTGCGCCGCCTGGCCCTCGAATAATTTGGCTCCGAATCAGGCAGCGCACGTCCAGACTGAGCATGCGGCGCCAAAACAATCCCGAATAATGTTGTCCATGATTTGTGATGAGGTGCATCACCGCGAGATAAACCATTCAACTCACTTGAATTCTAGTTACCATATGTTTTCCCTCACTTCAAATCCATGATCGGAAAATCATGATGAACGTAATGAACTCCTCTGTCCTCAACGTGCGTTCATCCACTCCGCGTACCCGTCAGAGGACACGACAAACGGGACACACGAGCATCATCACTCACTCGAATCACGGATAGCCTGGCGAAAGATTCCTCAAGCTCTCTCCTTTCGATTCTAAGTTCAGTGTGGTGTAGGTTAAGAGAGCAGCGGAGTAGGTTTATAGTTGGTTCAATGGACGGATCGAGCAAGGACGGGACCTCAAGTTCCGTGTGCGCTACTTAAGCTCTGTGTCGATTTGGATTTGAAATTGTGAGAATTTCTGGGATGGTCCTCACACCGGCGGCAAGAACGAAGCATCTCGGAGTGCTCGAGGTCTACCCTGGTCTCTCAAAAAAATACACCCCCCTTTTCACAGTCAGTTGAATATTTTGATCTGTTTTGAGACACGTACTCAACGTCAGGCAAAACAAGCAGTGCTAGAAAGGTCGTCTTTAGACACCCAAACGACAGAACGGATAGCACGGCTACAAGGAGTACGGCCGTTACTCAACCTAGAAGCACCGACGAATATTCGTTCTCCTTTTCTAACGATCCTGATCTGACAACCTGGTTTTGGATTGTGGGTTTGGGCCCGCCACGAACCGACCGTAGAAATCGGGTTTTTCCTGTTTTGCAATGGAGATTGAAGCAAACGGCGAACGCTGGTGCAGATGACTGTGAGGCCAAAATTATCACTCTGGATGTTTTACCTTCTGCGTGTTAAGCATAGTTCTTGATTATTATATAGATCAGTGTATCTCGACCTTTTTCGGCCAGAAACCCCGAATTCGGGCTTGCCCCTTCGCACTTCTGAACAGGAACTAGCATAGGTCCCCGCACTTTAGTCAATCGATCACCCTGAGGGCACCAGATTCACGCCTTCACCTGAGTTTGATTTTTAACGAGACTCCTCTTCGAGTATTGTCGGTGTTCAAAGTGAAGGTTCTTGCTGAATCGCTTTCGATATCTTGTTCAAGTCCACGATCCTCTCGGGGTTTCTCAGTCTCGTGTCGTTTTCCACATTCAGTCGATTGCGGGATTCATTCCTTGTCGAAGCATGAACGAAGAAACCACGTTCGCACCGATAGGTGCTGACGAAAAAAACGACGATTCACAGAGCAGTACTCAATAAGTCGGGGAAATCCGCGACTTTTCTTCAGAGCGCTGGGAGGCCATTGGTTGAGAAATCCTAGAGCCCGTATCGTATCAACTATCTTTCTGCATTCGGATAAATGTGATACGAAAAGGATTGGCTTCAAACATCTTCCGCGGAACCCTGAGGTTCCGAGGAATCCAAGTTGAGGAACGCTGATCTAGATGAAAACGATTGTTCTCCAAATGCAGTAGAGACGTTCTTCCGGCGTCCATTTCAGACGGCGCGGCGGGATAACACCTAGAACGTCCTGGGATGTGGTCTACCAGAATATCTCACAACGGTTCCGCATCCAGAAACCCTGATATTCTACGAAGCGTCAGCGGTAGACGACTTCCGAATAATTCAAGCGCGCAGAAGCGCTTGGGAACACTTTTCGCTTGCCTTCGAAGTCATGAACATTACGATGATCCGGCCTGCACTCTGTGCTCGACTCGAGCAAACATTAACGATTTCCCTGATCGGACGTTTTTCTATACAACCAACTCGGCGTTCCCCGACCCACAGCGACCATGCTCGTCTCTGGTGGCTGGTCAAGGCGATTATCTTCCGCTGATCACGATTGTTTTCCCATTCGATTATCTCTTAAACGCCGAGAATGCATTTGGCGGACCAGGCATCGGGATTGCGAGATGCGACCCAGCTGAAGCGGGAGAGAAAAATAGCCGGTTCCCTTCCAAGCTCGAGAACCGATTTATTGAAATTTCAACCATTCGTGGAGCACTGAGTTGCCTTCCGCAAGATAGAAAGCTTCAAACTTGCGTGTACCTTCAAAAAAAAGAAAAGAGGCTGGCGGTTCCCGCCTTCGCTTCCGATACGGCCTGCCCAGAGTTTCATCAAGCCGACACTCGTGATGCGCGCGCAACTTCGCGGCGATGGAAGCGCCTCATAATATCTGAAGGAATTCATGCAACGGTTGCGGAGCCTATGCCGTGCTGGAGTAGTGGGCATTCGAATCGAGAACACCGTAAAATTTTCAATAGTCATTTGACTCGCTGTAACAACGTCGATAACGTCTAACAATAAAATGCTCCACAGTCCGTCTATGGGACGCTGTCCGTGTATCAGACAATCCAGGGTGGCCTTGATCGAGGAACTCAATTCTTCGTCGTTTGAATCTGCTTAAGTGAGAAGTAATTGGGATTTTTGACTCCGGATTTTCTTTATTATTCCGTTTCGGTCTCCATTATCAAGAGTATAGTACTCCCGGATTCATCAACCGTGGGAGCTCACGCCGGCAATGCGTGGAGGATAGTTCTGTACATGTCGTAACCGATGATCTGATGTGAAAATACTCGTGTTCGCTCGTGATATCGAAGCTTCACGACTGCGAGCTCAAGATAATATTTTTCGGGAGAATATACATCGTTGTAGAAGCAAGGGTTGTGCTTCCAGTGTGAGAGCAAGATTTCTCATGATATACCATCAAATCTGCACTGACCATCATTAAACATTCATCTATCGGAACTGTATAAGCGAAACCTCTAAGATCTGTGAAGTATCAAAGCGTCCGACTGCGCTTGAGTCAGTGGCCTGTGCTAGCGAATCAGCTTCTATGACGCCGAAGACCAGTAACTAGAACACCACTTCAATTGGAATGAAAGGGAACATATGAATATATCCAGCGGAAGAGCATTGGAGTTTTCGGATATTGGTTTCGCGGCCTTACGTTCGCTGAGACTTTCCATCGCACACTTGACACATTGAGCAACGTACGCAAGAACACCTCGGGATGTGTGCGCCTAATTCGCTCTACAACAAATACCTAATATTGAGTACCATTGTGATTCCATAGAAGTTTCATGTTGTTAGGGCTCAACGTATGTTGGAATAATGCTTCACTGCCGACGCCGTACTGATCGGTTCCGTTGCCGCTCTGGAGGCATCCCTGGAACTGATCCTGTCGGGGCTGAGTCCAAAGGTTCTGCGCTAGGTTGTGTGCTTGGAAACCGACGTAGTCCTGTGTTCCGAATCCTTGGCTGGTCCCGCTGTTCGTCTGCTGATTGAAGAAGTTGTACAGGTTGTCTTGACGGTCCTGGCAATACGGAGCCGCGTAGCTGCTCTGAACCGATGGGAACACCTGTGGGGCGGTGGATGCCGATGCGCGCCACGAGTCGTAGGAGTTGTTGGCGTAGGTCGAATTGGAAACCGAAGGAGATGACACGCCAGACGCTCCATGATCGCTCGTGCTCGGGCTCGAGCTGAGCGGCGCCTGCGCCTGATGACTTTGCTGGTAGGTGAGAGGAGGCGCAAAAGGAGTCGAATGGTGGTTCATGTGCTTACGCCAACGCGCGCGGCGGTTCGAGAACCAAACCTGGACCCGAGATTCTGTGAGCTTTGTCTTCGCTCCGAGCTCCTCGCGTGTGTAGACGTCTGGGTACTGTGTCGCAGCAAACGCTCTCTCCAGCTCCTCGAGCTGCTCAGTTGTAAACGTTGTCCGTGATCTTCGAATTTTGCGCTTCAGAAGAATGCCCGGCTCCGAATCGCACTCTGAGTCCTCATCGTCGATCGATCGACCTAGAAATTGAAGTAAGAAACTTATTTGTCAGTCAAACAAGACTGGCGCGGCGGTGTCCGAAATCCGCGGCTTCACTCTACATCCTCAAGAACATGAACGCTATCAATGCAGCGTTGTAAATTAGCGCTTAAGCGTGTGATCGATTTATGGCTTTCGTGTTAGAGCTCTGTCTTCGTCTTCGCCGACAGAGGAGTGCCTTGCAGCAGCAGTAGTGGCATCGGCCAAAGGTCACATGGTCAAGTGCCGCGCAATGTTATCCGTTCGAACCTCAAAAAGTTGTTTCTCCTCTCTTTTCGGATCTCTGTTGCACGAATTCGCTCTAAAGCTCACGGAGAACACCGGTTGCAAAGGTAATCTCTGCGTGTTTCGGCAGATTGGCTTTCCCTCGTCGTCGTCGAGACTCTGGTTACGATCTCTAGGCACGGACAGAACTATTCGAGGTTTTATCTCCGAATTCATTCTAAGCGATGATATAGCGAGCTCACTCCCTCGTAAAAACGGTGCCCGGTATCTTCCTCCTATTGTTAGACTGCCTCGTGTCTCTGACCGGCTGAGTACATGTCTTCGCGGGTGTGAATGTATGGACTTTTGTAGCCGGAGGTAATTCGAGGACGAAAACAGCGAGAACGGCGGCTTCAGAGTGGCGGCGGCGGCGACGACGGCAACAACAACATCAAGTCAAATGTTCACAGATGTCCGGATAAACTCTCTTTCTTTATGAGTGAAGAAATGACTGCTACAACAAGGAGAGACGAACAACCACGGCCGAAACAGCAACAACGGGCAACAGTCTTGGGCAAAACCCTTTTTAACAAACATACGTCGAATACCGAGCGCTAGGTGGCTGGCTGGCTGGCTGGCAGGCTGTCTGCCTGGCTAGTGGGAAAGCCGACGCAAATAAGCGTAAATCATATTCGACGCGTTCGGATCTTACAGCCACTTTGTATCGTTGAGGAAGTTTTCAGTTTGACTGTTTCACGCCGCATGCTAACACTTGTTTCTGTAGCTCGTTCAACCACAAATCAGACGACTCGGCGGGGCGCCCTGGGTGAACGGAGCCCTAGGTGAACAACAGACTACTGTCGAAGACGTTTTCAACCACCGAAAACCATCCTAACTGAAGCGGTGTTGTGTCGCAGCACGTACGCGCCTATCGATGCATCGCTGCTAGTTCTCAGAAGCGAATTCGATAAGCTACTAGTGTTCAACATCGCAAACATCAGCCGCAAGCCGTTATTCAACGCAAATTAGATTCCGGGCCTCATTTCTAAGAGGAAAGTGCTCCAAGGAGAAGCAATTTTCAGTTTCTTAGGACTCGGAGACAAAACGAAGAGCAAAGGTGGAGGGAGACGAGGATCAGTTCACATCCTTGGATTGAATCATGTGGACCGATCGGTCGCGAAACCCTGAAGTGCTCTCTGAGTTCCTCTCAGGCTCGTTCCAAAAGTTAACTTGGCTCCGATCTTCTCACAAGATAAACTACTTCCGAGTTTGCAAGCAGTTCATTGCAGACGAGCAAATGAGGGACGTTAGTTTCTATTCAAATTCGGAAGGAACCCGCTCCTGAAGGCTCCTTCCCAGAGGAAGATTTACTTCGGAACGAAAAAAAGCGAAACGATTCATTTGTCCCCCCGTAATAGGAAAGCAATTTGTTCAGCGTCTCTGTATCGCTCTCGGAATCCTCCCGCATAAGTGGCACCGCCATGGTGGAGCATAGGACTCACTTAGCTGAGCCGAAGGTGAGCGCAGCAACTCACAAGAACTTGAACCACGCTTGAGAGAACTATCGCGATTTTTTTCCAGATTCTCAACTTGGCGACCTGTCGCCTTCGGTGTCGACCGCCTCCGGGCTTTGTATTGGCTGCTCGCGGCCGTACAAACCGGAATCATTGCGCGTCTGACTCCAAAAGTCGTCGCGGTATCAAATGTCGGTCAAACCTCCAAGAATCTCAGGTCTCGGGGCAAAGCTTGTCCACCTGCGATCGAGCATTCCTCCCACGTTCGGGGACAATTCGATGATCTCGGAGATGTTTTGAATGTTTTCTGTTCCTTCGGAGGCGACTTCAAAGAGACCGTCGTCGGATTCAAGAGCCTCCCCGAGTCGGCTTCTGTGATCGACCGGAGTACAAAATGGCCAACAATGGGCCAACAATACTACCTCTGCTACAACAACAAGGTCATCATTTACTGACGAGGTGCGAGGAGCTTTGATCTAGACCGCTGAGAATCCAACGCCTCGTGGGTGTTCGCGAATCGCCGCGTTAAGAGATGTCCATCATTCGCGCATTAAAAAACCCAGACAACGTCATCGCTTGCTTCATCTACTTGGCGGGACGTCGCGAGTCTACCTTCCGAAGAGCTTCTGACCAACTCATTGAGGCGATGCCCACTCGAGCTCGAAATCTGTTGCCGATTGACAAAGACAATTTTCCGAACATCTCTTACATCGTTTTCAAACGCTTCGAGGAATGCTACGCATGAAGAAAACTAAAGACTGAAACAACCGAATCGGACAGCGACTCTTTGGATTGAGTCACGCAACTAGAGCCTAAAGACGATCTTGTCCCGCGAGAGAATCGAGGTCTTGCAAAGAGAAGGAGCGATACTTGCGGGCCGAAATCTCCTTCACAGCTTCAAAGAATCAAGAAACTCATTCGCCAACTGGTTTTGCAATTTGTTTTCGCACAGCGAAGCTTTTGCGAGAGCCGAACAGGGCTGGGAGTTTGAAACCACGTCCCCACAATGTCAGGCTCGAGTTCCCCTCCTCTAGTCATTATGTGCGAGCGTGTCTAATTCTTCCCGTGAGGACATCTGGCACACAGTGCAGTCGAAATTCATGGCAACAAGCCAAAGCCAACCGAGCCTAGAGCTAGTCTATGGAAAAGCATAAATCATGAATAGTGATGGGGAAACTCACCACCAAGGATTCCGTTGATCGAGTGGTCAGCTTTCTGGCTTCGGAACTCGCTGTCCCATTGCGTTTTGTCGGAGTCACAGCTTTCAGGACTGTTGGCTCGACTTCCTCGGACGATTCTCGCGATTGAACTTGTTGACGGGACGCCGGTTTTGTCGCAGATGCCGTCCTTGACGAGCCGCTCGCGTATTTCCCAAGAATAGATGCCCGGCTGGGTCTTCTTGTACTCTTCGATCTTCATTTCGACGGTGGGGGTTGCGACCCGCGGTTTTGACCCGCCGATGACTCCTGGGCGGATGCTGCCAGTCTCCTGGTATCGGTTGAGGATTTTCGAAACACAGCCGTGAGACACTCGCAGCTGACGTGAAATCACGCAAGGTCGGGTGCCGCTGGCCGCCATTTCTACGATTTTCAATCTGATATGGTTGGGCAAAGGACGTCCGTTGATGAAGACTCCTCCGAGCTGATTGACGCGTCCTTGACCTGGAACGGTTAGGAAGAATGCATGAACAACTGTCGTTTTCCCGATCTACAATCATTCGCCACTCTCTGACGATACGGTTTTCAACTTTAATTCACCGCGGAGGGACCAAAGTCTAGCGTAACCCAATTTTCCGTTTCGTTCTCGGTGACTGTGATAAATCATAACCAGCGTAAAGGTGCGGACACTTCATGAGCCACCACCCACAGTTGTAAATTTTCAATTTGTATTCTCCGCGTCATCGGACTGAGCCAAAGAAAACGCACCCAGACAGCCCCCGATCCCCCAATGCTCGGCGACTTAGATGACGTCGATGACGCGCACGAAAACGACAAAAAGAGGGGGACTCAATGTGTGAAGTACCTCCCGCTGCTCGCGGAGAGTAACAAAGAAGCGAATGCCGATGCCTAGACTTCATTGAAGTCGCTTTATTGATTACGTCGAGACGTCGACGCCATCAAAAGTTTGATATCAGTCAAGATCACCGAGCTTTTGTGCAGCAGAAATCGTCATCACGACTTGACGACGCGACACCGCCGCCGCTTCGATTGGAGACATTCCTGTTGAAGTAAGTCCGACTAATTTTCGATCCTGGGGGTCTGCGGGCGAGCACCAAGGGCTTTGATCAACCCGACAAGTTTATCTAACGCCGTGAAAACGTCCCTCAATGCGACTAGGTCGCTTCTCGAACAACCGATCAGCCGGAGAGCTCGCAACACTGGAAGCTCGCCACTATACATAGACCCATGCACACGGGAACGGACAAAGATAGGAACAAGTCAAAACTGCATGAGTCATGCGTCGATCTCTTGGGAACAACATACGATTCGTCGTGCTCAGAGCCATCGCTCGCTGTCCTCCGGCGAGTCTGTGAGCTGCGCGAGGCTGTCAACTTGTGACCAATGAGCTTATCGCTAGTAAGGAGTAACATGTTTTCAAGATAGACAAACGGCGCATCAGGAGCTTTCGTGAACGAGATGAATAAAGCAAACAAGCCAACTAAAGCTTCTGCAAAGCTTCACAACTTGCGACACCGCACTCTTCGCTTTCAACCATAGACAATTACGGGAGAGTCTGACGGGGCCATTG